>OY720208.1:5428185-7828185 GCA_963082605.1 Rhodophaea formosa | reverse complement strand
GTATCGATATATAACCGTTTAGCAGATAGAGAGAGGGGACACCTACCTCTAACAAAAATTTTCCAAATATTTCGGAAACGGATCCCTAAATCGAAAAGTGGTCTCAATCTCACAATATTTTTTTAAAGGCCTATTAAACGATACCTCACATGATGGGTAAGTAGAGAAAAAAAAATACTCCTCCACTTTACTTGTATGGGAGCTACCCAAAAAAAAATTATTTTAAGATTTTTTCTACCACTTTTTTGCCATGATTAATATACATACCCATGCCAAATTACAGCTTACTAGTACTTATAGTCTCTGAGTAAAATCACGGACGGACAGACAGACAGACATGACGAAACTATAAGGGTTCCTTGTTTACTACGGAACCCTAAAAAGACTGGACCAAAAAGTTGTATTATATTAAGAATTTTTCGAAAAGATCTAAGGTCTCATAAGATACCTTCACCATGCTATATGTATGGTATGATTAGGTACTATAAGACCAGACCATAAAAGAAAAAAAAAAACAAACAACTGAAAGCATAACACTGCAGCAACACTGCACTTTGTGCAGTCGTTTTAAATGTGCCTTTTGATGACAAACTTTATGGTTAAACAGCTTTTAGACGCGTCTACACTCGCGTTAATATCTTTCCCTCTAGACCATTACTTTATTCTGGAATGAGAGGACAACGCGTATGCAAAATTTCATGATTATCGGTTCAGTATTTAAAACGTGAAATTATACCAAACAAACTGACTTTCCCATTTATTATATTAGTAGGGTAATGGATCTATTGTTAGTAAAAATATCTAGTGGATTGTAGTGTTTGTTGTTGTGTTGATGTTATTAACTTTAGACAATGAAGAAATATCTCCAATCAAAACAGTTAATCATGGAGTTAATAATAACTGCTTAATGTAACGCGCTGAACCGGAACCTTGAGTCGTCTATTTCTAGAATTGCGTTTACGCAGATCTGCTGTCCAGATATAAAGCAAGTGGTGCGCTCCTTCTTTGCTACAGGCGCTAATTCCCATGCACAAAAAGAAGAGGAAAGAAAACGAAAAGATTAGAATTGCGGAATAAAATGTATAAATAATAATCCAAAAGTCGTTTTCTAGCACATAATATACTTATGTTTGATAGAATAACGGAACTTTTTTTTTTAATTCTGGCACAATTGCAGCCAGTGAACTATGATAACTCTTGTGTTTTGCCCAACTTATATTAAACTGGTTGTCCGCCCCGGCTTCGCCCGTGGTACATACTTAGCCTATGACACTCAGGGACAACGTACACATATACAACGGTGAAAGTTTCTAGTAGTCAGTCCAGTAGTAGCTGAGATTAACGAGTTCAACCCAACTTACAAACAAATTCTTCAGCTTTATTTATTAGAAGAAGAAGAAGAAAGAAAAGAGAAATAGATAATGACATCTGCTTCTTATTTTGAATTATTAGGGTTGACGTTGAAGTTTGTCGACAGCGGCAAAAGTAGTGCATTTTTAATGAAATTACTGCGATACCAGGTCATTTCATTAAAAATTAACTTAAAGCTCAACTTTTACTCAAATTTCTCTTATTAGACTTTTTAAGCTACATGGACAGGTGATTTTCCTAATATAGATCCAAAATTATAGAGAATGGTAGAGCTAAAGGGATTCCACCAAGCGGACTTGTATGTAATCCATAATCTTGGCCAACCCTTTAGATTATACAATAACTGAAGCTGCAGGCTTCATTATGCAATCCAATGCGATTGTAAGCATTGTTTCATTGTCAAAATATTCGAATCTTTAGCCAAAAAGTACATTGATGAATTCGGTGCAATATTAGGTACTGCTAAAATTGTATCTTCACCTCTGTTGCAGACAAGTATAGTATTCATATTAGTTACGTTTTTCTTCTTTACACGGTAGAGCATAGGGCCATAAGATCAAAGTAAGCATGAAAGATTTGTAGGGAGAGAAGGGATCCATAACTTATAGGATTTGGCATTCAATATCATGTGATTGAAAGAATGAGGAGCTCGATGGCCTAGTGGATGAAAGCATTATAGGCGCTTTCGCATGTAAAGCAACCCTGGGCGCAGTCCCCACTTGGATTGGTGACCGCAAGTGGCATAAAAATTTCTTGAGCTCCTCCGTGCTTCGGAAGTCACGTTAAGCCGTTGGTCCCGGCTGTCATCGTTGATGGCAGTCGTTAAGCTATATCAGATGCCTTTAGGCAGCCTGAAAAATCTGACACTAGTGTTAACCACTTACACACACGAAAAACAAACAAACAAACATTGAAAGAATATAATTACATTTATAATTACTAAGTACCAAATAAATGAATGCTATTGGAAGACCTTCATGATGAATCTGTGGATGTACGGATTGTCTACTAACACATTAAAAGTAGAGACATACCGTACATACCAACTTTTTAACTTTTTGTTCTCTTTTACATAAAAACGGCAACACATCAGTCGAGATCTATTTCACCTTAAAAGATTTGGACCAACATTCTTCTAGTGGCTAGATTAGGTATACATCAATTAAGTACTATGGAATAAAATGTTATATCATTTCTGAGAACCGAATGAATGGAATGATTAGAAAAACTGTAACATAGATACACTGCGGTGCCATAACTCTAATAGCAGTCGTAAAATTGTAACTATGCGCCGTTTTGTGAAGGAAAAAGACTTTAGTAGGTAGGTAGGTACCTAATATTTTAATAGATTAATTTCTGTTCTCGTGGGATTTATAGAATTCAACATGACTATCTGCGATCTGCTGCGAGTTGTTTTTAGTATGGGTGCCTAATCACTAATCACTAACATGTTGCACTGCCGCGTCTGTCTGTCTGTCTGTTCGCGATAAACTCAAAAACTACTCCACGGATTTTCATACGGTTTTCACCAATAGATAGAGTGATTCACGAGGAAGGTTTAAGGTACAATACATGCCCGGGCGCAGCCGGGTAGGGCTGCTAGTTAGTAATATTAGAAGAAGAAATAAATAAATTTGTAAACATATTTATCAGACTGTCGGATGCAGCAGTTTCATGTTGAAAAGTATTTTGTATTATTTTATTTATTTATTTAAACAAAATAAAAATAATACATAACAGGGTTATTTCTATTTACGATGCCATCATAAATAGAAACAACTATCAGATTAATGCATTGTAATACAATTTTGTCTAACATGGTTAAGACAGGAATTTGGTAACAAAAGAATCACCATTAACTGGGAATATCGCATATTTAACGTGTAATGAGTTCCGGTACGGAAAAGCCGTGTTGCTCGAAGGTAATGAGTAATGTCAAACGTGGCGTGGCATCAACTTATCGCGGCGGTAACTCATAATATTGTATAACTGTAATAGGAACTTACTACAACGTTAGTGCTGAATGAAATTAAATTAAATTAAATTGGTATTTTGCGGGTTTTGTACATATGTGCCCATCAAAATATTTATTATATTTTTACTTCCGTATAATACGCTTATCTCTTCTTATTCCCCTATTTACTTTCTTAATTCTATAACACGTTTTCTCTCATACGACCACCACCTAAGCTTATGATTATTCTAGTTTTTTTACATACGTAATATTAACCTTCTGATATATTTATCTATATTTCATTTAACTATGCTGTTATTTAGAATACATTGGTGTTCTTGTCCCTTCACTGACCTATGTAAAATGTTACACTATTTTCGATGTGCACCTCATTAATCAATATCTAGTCACATTGCAAAATTCACAAGGATCATAGCGTATTTACTATTTTTAAAGTACTGCTTTGTAAGACATAATCGATCCATCGTTTCTTAGGTCTCCCTCTGTTCCGCGTACCATCCACTTTCAAATCTAATGCTTCAGATGTGTACTTATTATTTTGTTATAATGTTGCAGCAAGAAAATTCCAAAATTATTGTTATTCACTTCAAGGAGGCAAATCTGACTGCATCATTATGCACTTATTACATAATTTGCATAACACCGTTCTCATCTTTCGTTTGGTGTGGGAAAACCTGCAATCTGTTGCAACACAATCATCTTAATTGTGCATTCAACGTGTGGGGTTTATAGACAATAATGTTTAACCAATCGTGGATTTAATTAAATCACAATAGAACAAACAACAAACACCGGTGGGAAATAGTGAATTAAAATTATTAACAAATAAATATTTGCCGTTACTCTTTTCCTATTTGTATGGAGATATGTGCCCTTAGCACCTCAAAAAGTACCTTCTCAGGTGCAGTTAATCTAGAACAAAAAGGTGATTGATACACCTAATTAATTATGAAGTCCTAGGTACTTGAAGGTTATTTCACACAGACAAAGATACTTAATAAAGGGATCGCATTAAACATTGTTTTTTACACTGCTGCTAGGAAGGGCATGTTTGCACGCTTCTTAATTACGTCGTATCTTTCTTAGGTCTGCCTTAAAAAATCCTAATCTCTTAAGTTACGTTTAAAAAAAAGAGTCGGTTATTTGAATCTTAATTTTTTAAATGATACTTCTTGTTGATACAAAAAACTTACATTTTTATACGTAGTTAGGTACATAGGAAGTTAACGGAACTAGAGTAACGCGTTCGCTTTTTGATTAAACTTATTTTTTTTTTTGTTTTTAATTTATGTGTGTAGCCAACACTAGTGACTTATAAAAACTAAACTCATAAAAAAACTTCAAAATCAGTTGAAATACAACGCCACTTACTCACTCAAGTTGTACATCATACAACATAATTAAAATTTATAGAGTTCAGAAACGCGATAATTTTGATTAATAACAAACATTTCCCGTAAATTTATTACAAACATCGTAAACAACAGTCTTAATGCAAGTCAAATAAAACTCAAGACCCAATAGCCCTGTAAATTGAAACATAAACACTAAAACATCCGAATAGTGAACATTTCCGTTCCTTTTTCACATAAAATGATAATAGTGGGCGAAAATAACTTCCTTTAGAATAGGGACGCGGAGATCAAAGCTGACATGTTGGACATCGACTCTGATAGATCTGTGACCTGTTTTTGATCAACTGAGGATTGGAATTTGTCTTTGCATGCATCTACCTACTGCTACAGGAAGTTTTTTGTAGTAGTTTATGTTACGTTGTGTTGATCTATTTCTAAGTAAGAGTAGAAGGTTTTTGAAATCAGACGTTAACATTTTCGGTAAAAAGTACACAATATTTGTGATGATTTTATAATCTTCTTCCTCGTCATTTCTTTATTTCAGGTGTTTTATCTAATATCAGCCCTCTTACTATCTTAGTATATACACCGTTTCTTCTTACCCATTCTCAGAAAATTCCCTAAACATGTCTTACTCTAAATAAACTACTGTCTACTGTCTTACTCTACCTGTGAAAAATAATGACCTTATTTTCACAGGTATCTATTGTTTCAACAGCTCATCTGCTATTCAGCATTTACCATTTGAACCATTTATTGTGAAAAATTCAGTCAATTAAATCACAAAATATTGGATCTGTAGTCAAATGATCGTAGTAGAAAATACCATTGGGGAGAAAATTAACTTAAAGTAAACATGAATTTGTGGGAATCCAGTGAGTGAAGTTCTCCTTTGAAATAAATTTAGACAGAAAACGGAGACTATGTACGGAGATATATGTACTACGTAGTTCTGCGCCTTCGTAGATAATCCTTCAAACTATTTTAAAAACACAAGTGTGATCGTATAAAGCTTTGCTTAGCGTTTTCGCCAAAGGTAGCCGTTTTTGACAAACACGCTAAATAAACTTTTTGTTTTTTTTTTAATTGTAAACTGTAGTAGTTCATAAAATAGATTGAAGGGTTATCTATGCCTTCACATTACAAAATTTAAAATGAAATCTCAGTTTTTTGTGTAGCGATTTATTTCAAGAGGTGGCAGCACTGGACGCCGAAAATTCATGCTTCCTCTTAAGATTAACTGCTTACTCTCCATAATTATCCAAACATCCTCCAACAAATTACAACCGACGATGGAGCATAAGCGCTTCAGAAATACGTAAAATTCACAATTTGGAGCACCGACCAACGTGTGCGGCCGCGCCCGCCGGCATGGCTGAACGTGCGTTATTTATTTATTTTTACCAATCTGAGCCGAGACTCTTACTACTACTTAACACCGAACGAAGACATCACTTAACTTGATCGTGTGTCTATCAATGCGGTGCTCATTGTGTGGAGTACTAATGGATTTCGGTTGCCTTGACAAGGATTCGGGCGAAGTGGAGTGCTACCTAGAAATACGTAAATACATTTTGACTAAACGCTATTGACGGTGATTTAAATCGTATTGTTGTGGAACGACGTCTTGTAATTGATATTTTTAGTTGGAATCGTTGTTTTTGGGTCGCGTAAACAGACGTTCTTCTGACAGTAAGTTAGTCCGTGTGTCCAGTCTGTGACTGCAAGCCGCGATGCGCTGTTATGAGCAATTCATTAAAGCCTAAGTGAAAACAAAGAAATCAAACTGTTGCCTTCTTAAAATGCAAACGGAACTTAGGTCTAGCCGTACTAGACGCGACAACGTGCCAAGTCGTAAGTACCTACAAGTAGCTGTCAAAATCAAATAAGCAAAAAAATTCTGAAACATGAGTTTAACCAATATAATTTGAATATTTTAGATTGTGATTCGGGTACCACTTGCGCTATCACAATACACATGTGTAAGTAATAATAAAGTTTTAATGTGAACATCATATTTAAATAAGTAACTTTTGTATTTTTTTTTTTACTTCATGTTTTCCTGCAATTTAATTCCGAAAACATTTTAAATCGCATTACTTTTACACTTTTAATCAATGGTATTATCGGTTCGGGGTTAATATGCACAAAAAAACATTCCTCTTTATCATAACTCAATCAAACATTTAACGAACTAAGTAAAATAATTATTTGAGCAATAATTATTACAAACAATCTGCAAAGCTAAAGGCTTGTGCGACGCAGCAACAATATATAAAAAAATTGTCTTGTTGACCAGTTCCAATTGTGTTAATTCTTAATAAAGTTATCTCAATTTGGTTATCAATAAAACTGACTAAAATAAAGTTTAATGCCTAAAAATTTTTATTCACAAATAATACAGCCCCAACTGCTCACCCCTATGCAGATACTAATGTAGCTATATTCAGGTAAAATAATTTTTAACATTAATAAAATAGTTTTTCAAATTTATACATTCAAACAAACACAAATATGGTTCTAATGGTGTTCATCAATAAAATAAGACCAACTCTCATTTGTAAATGTGCAGTTCTTATTTGATATGAGTAGCTAAACGCATTCAAAGCCACCATCATCGTATAACATTATTTATACACCTAACGTTTCGAACCCTTTACAGTGTTTTCTAATGTTTTCGCATTGTTTTTGTAGAAAACATTATCTTACAAACGTTTCTAATAAAAAAACATTTTCATCGTAGCACCCACAGATATGTGATAAGTAAGCAGATACAACAAGTGAGGTTTATGGCGTGCCAGAATCGCAAACTTCTAAATGTCAACCTTGAAAGCGAATGAAATTTCAAATCTCGATTAAGTAAATACAAATTAACGAAAAATACATTTTTTCCTACATCTCAAGGTTTTGTGAGTATTGGCGTACTTAAATACAAACCCATAAATATATTAGACAATGAAATAAACACATTAAATTGAAACATTTATTTTTACGGAATGTGCCTCGATGTACAATAACAAAGAACTACATTTACTTTGTAAAACATAGACTTTTTTAGTTAATAGTCTATGTCACTCGCAGATAAATTAACTTTCTATAGGTGTGAGAATTTTGAAAACGGTCCAGTAATTTCGAAGGCTATTCAATTCAAACAAACAAACAATCAATTAATCAAATGTTACGTCTTTATAATATTAGAATAGATAAATTTTTATGTTGACTCTGTTGAGAAGCACCATTTTTTTCATCTCTATTTTAGCACTTTATAATACTTTTTTTTCTAAACAGCCAATCCTGAAGCCGTGGGTTGCGTGGAGAGATGCGCTACTTTCCTATCATTTTTATTGGTCATCATCACGTTTCCGTTCTCATTATTCGAATGTTTTAAGGTAAGAAAATCAATGAAAATAAATATGTTTTAAAATGTCTTTACAAAATAAACCTAATGAAACTGAATATTAAACTTTCTCATTTAATTATTTGCCCTATGTAAGGATTTTTGTGACCAAACTATTCTTCATTGAGAAAATCACCGTCATTTATAAAAGCTTGAAGTCATTTTATTGAATTTTTATCCGACTCATGTCAAATTTTGCTCAAGCGGATATTGGGAAATGCGTCAAATAACGGCTTACAGTGGTTTAAATTGTTCATTCAAAAAAATGAACGGATTTACATTCAAAAGATGAACCTTCATTACAAAGAGAAAAAAAATTTCAACTACTCTTTGTCCTAATCGCAGAATATACTAAATAAGCAGATACAACATGCAAAGGTTATGGCATGCTAAAATCTTCAAGTCCCAAATATCAAACTTATATTTTGAAATATCAAATCCCGATACAGTAAATACAAATTGAAGAAACACACAGTTTTGTTTTGTCTGTGGTCTTATTCAGTTTGATTTACCTAAAATATTGAATCGTATGTAAGATATTAAAGTTGCAAGACTTAATTACAAATAGAAAAACAAACATATCTTTATGTTTGATTTTCTCTTTGTAATTAAGTCTTGTAACTTTAAATAAAAGCTTGAAATTGAATAAAAACTTTCTTCCTCATAGGTAGTACAAGAATTCGAAAGGGCTGTCATATTCAGACTAGGAAGACTGAGAAAAGGTGGCGCGCGAGGTCCTGGCCTGTTCTTCGTGCTGCCTTGCATAGACACATATAGAAAAGTCGATTTGAGAACTGTCTCTTTCGATGTACCGCCGCAAGAGGTAAGTTATTCATCGTATACCTAATCAACTTTTGTTTCAGAGTGTTCTTCTCTTTTTTTCTTTTATTTCAGAGAATCTTGAAGTGAATACATATATGAGATTTTCATTTTTCAATTACAATCATTTTCATTTCTCATTTCTCAATTTCATAGTTACATTCATTTACCGCGAGAAGTTGAATAAATTAGAAGCACGCTGAATTTTCTATGGATAATGTGGTAAGGAATATTTTGCTTCTTATTCATAAAAAACAACTTTTTGCGGGATCTCTAATAATGCCAGAAGACTCGGTAGACCAAGAACGCGATGGCGCGATGACTTAGATAAACAAAGAATGGAAGGAGATAACGCAAGACTCGACTGAATTGAAGAACAGGAAGGAGGCCTTAGCCCCACAATGGGTCGTATAATGGCTCGAAAAAAAAATAGTTATAAATAATATACATATATAGAAGTCTATATACGGTAGTTATTTTTTTGCGCAGTCTGCAATACGGTCAGCCTTTTGGGGGACCTTACCGCAAGGCAATGATCTGCGGGATATTTTTTATTTAAGTATTGTTTCTTTTTTGTAACCATAAATTTAGTATTTCATTAGATTTATTTGTAATTATGTATTATTCTTAGTTTAAGATATTGCTTAGTACCTAGACAATAAAATACACCAATTGTTGATCTACAACGAAACATTACTGTTTGGTACTCAGATTTGGCACACAAAACGACTTCCTACAATGAGGAGAATGTAGCGTTTTTGATATATCTTCAATAAATAATACCGGATCGATATTTACTGCAGAAACCTGTGATGAGAAACACTAATTTTACGTAAACGCGTAAACAGCGGACCGTTTGTATACCACGTGTCCGAACACCCTGGTGGTTCCGTAATGGCATTGGTATTGAAAACAGTTAACCCAGTTGCGGAACGCTAGGGTTACTTCGCGATTTATTGAAAGGATTATAAAACGTACCGACCTTTTCAGGAAAATCAAATGGATAGGTAGAGCCATAATACATTTTAAAATATACTTTAAACATGTTGGTTTTTAGTATTCAGCCTAGTCTAAAATCTATAAAATATAGTGATAAGTGAATGAAGTACACCATCATCATCATCAGGTCTTTGTAGTCTCCACTGCATGAGCACGACCCTCTCTATACTAGCCTGAGTAGTCAGAGGATTTAGCCTACACTCTCCACGCTAGCCAGACGGGAAGTACATAACTAAGACTAAAAGAAATAAGTCAATGAACAAGTAAATCTTTGATAATAATGCATGATCTTGATCTGAACTAACATCACATAGTAATTATAAAGCATTTTTTATAGATTAAGTCATTGGGCACATTTGTTGGAGTTCCTTACTCAAAGGTCAAAAACGGGCACCTATTACTTAGCCTCCGATATCGGTCACAAACTGTATCAACTAGACTCTTGAATTTGTAACAGAATGAGTTAATTTATCGCCACTATATATCGTACGTGTGTTTCGAGCGAGAACTTCTTGAAAAATATAAGTAATACAGTGGTCGTGAAGTCGGAACCATTCGTGTACGATTGTGACAACCAGTTGGGCTGTTTTATTTGATCAGTTAACGCATACATGATATTGATCTTCAGGAACACTAAGCTCCAGCCGGCTAAACAAGCTACCATCGGCAGCCCTGCTGGAGTTACCAGCCGTTCATTATACTTGATGTGGCCATAAACCCATCAATCAACGTTTAACGACTCGTCCAACAAGCGCTCCCTGTAAACTAATTGTCTGGATCACTGCCGCGCGACCTACAAATGTTACTTTTATTACTACAATGACGAGACACATTTCGTATTGACACCTTTTGTTGCAAAAAACGACTTTTGCTTTGGAAAACATGGATATAATATAAGGGTTTGATCCGGTCAGGTCATGATGGAAAACGATCTTTTTCAGATTGACCTGGGTACTACTTCGTGCTACTATTCATAATTTCAAGCCCCCTTAAATGGCTAACTTTGGTTTCAGTTATTAGCGTAACTGTCACAGGATGCTCTTTCTATATGGGCCGAAAGATATGAATTAGATTTAGTAGCAATATTATCAAGAAAGGAAACGTTGACGACACAGATGTCACACAAAGCTCTTAATAAATTGTAATTGTACAGAACATGTCCCTCACATAATACATGAACCTCTAAATAGATTTCATGAATTAGTAAATTTGTCTAAAAGTTAATTAAAACTACGTCTTCATAACCTAATTAATGTTAAAACAAGCGAGTGATCAATATCATAATTTCCGTTGAACTGTTTATTTTGACATGTTGAATGTTCCGGTCGACTCGGCGGACAGACAGACAGCTTGCAGAGCCGACCTCAATGTACGATGCGAATCCGTTTTAGTAATTTATGTATTGTTCGTACAAATAAATAAATTTCAACACTTGCCATGCTTGGCCGCATGTCTTTTTGAACACTAAATACTTAAGCAATAAAATAAATATGTCGATAGGACCTAATTTAATATTGAATGTTTGTTAAAATTCTAAACAATGCGGCTGTTTTCTCCTTGAGTGCGGAACGGTAACTCGGTTATTAATCTGTAGTCGAAAATATGAAACCAGGCGTTTTCCATAATAATTGTTATATAATTTGCTATCTAATAAAAACTAAACGGCTCCCTTCTTGTCGTCTCAGCTGCGAGGAGTCCACTGCTGAAAATGTGCCTTCTTAAAGATTTTCATAATTGAGGGGTTTTGCCATACTTTCCACGCTTGACAGACAGGTTGGTTAGTGCAAAATTTTTTTGCTTATCTCGGTTCAGATGCTGCTGCACATCTAAACCGTTAATTTTAAGTGAAGGAAGAGTAGGGTAAGGTAAGGTAGGACTTTGTTGGACTGGGGGAACGGGACAAAGGTATTTCAGAAGCTACTTGCTCGAATGGATTGGAGATGAGAAAGTAGAAGCTCGGGAGGCCGGGCGCGCGTCCCCGATGCCATACTACAACCGGGCAGGCAGTTGAGCATGACATCCCTTCTTGACTGGGTCACAAATTTAAAAAACGGTTCGCCAAATCAAATCTGCCGAGCCCAAACCAGACAGATATATTATCTATATACCTACTTCTTAGAAATTTATATTAAACCGCTTTGGAGTTTCCATAATATCATTGTCCCGATATTTGAGGAGCCCGATGGTCCAGTGGGTGTGAGCTCTATGAGCACTTACGTATGTTAAGCAACCCCTGGTGCAGTCCCTACTTGGATGGGTGACCGCAAGTGGCATAAAAATATCTCGAGCTCCTCCGTGCTTCGGAAGGCACGTTAAGCCGTTGGTCCCGGCTGTCATCGTTGATGGCAGTCGTTAAGCTATGTCAGATGCTTTAAGGCAGCTTGAAAAATCTGACACCAGTGTTGGTCACTTACACATACGAAAAACAAACAAACAAAACAAACCCGATATTGACTTAATCTTTCAATTGAATCGAATGTTAGAGTGTTGTAGAAAATAAATAGTTTGAAACGAGTCGAACGAACAGTCTGTAGGCTATTAAATAGGTTGTTAACATTTGCAAGCTTATATAAAAACGCATATGGATATTAATAAAATGGCTGAGAACTGAGAAACAAGGAGAGTACTCCACCTACACAGTTCCTAAATTATAGACAGATAAAAACGCAAACGTTTAAGCCTAAAAGGGTATTACTAACCGTAATCTACACGTCTTATATAACTGCTTGACAAAGACTTAGTACCTATGCCCCTTCTTTGCAGCATGTCTCAGTGGCCCTTTAGGAGCATCTGGCGTTCCCACGACATTTGAACTTGGCAAATGCCATCTAGAGTCATGCCGGAGCCTCCGCGCGCGACCTCAAATGACATCCTACGTAATTTTTACGCAAACGGAAATAATTACAGTACTGGAAACCTACAAATCTCAAAACCAGTAAGGCCTGGGCACAGTTACTTTTAGGATTCCTTCATATGGTATAATTGGCATGTACCGGTAATTAAAATAAAATTGGTTACTAATATATTTCATTAAAAACCGGCCAAGTGCGAGTCGGGCCACGCGTAGTGTAGGGTTCCGTAGTTGCGAATGACAAGTTTGAGTTCACACTGTTCACACTCACAGTTTAACGACCAAAAACATCTAACAATGAAATTGTATGAAATTTTACATTTTTGAGTACATTCTATAAGTTGGTTGCCTATAATTTTTTAGTTTGTACTTAGTACTCAGCTCTGATAGTTTTCCTTTCAACTTCAGTATATACTACTGCTGTATTATTTTTTACGTATCCATATATAACCGTTTAGCAGATAGAGGGGGGGCATTTACTTCTAACAAAAATTTGCACTTTAAAACCAAATATTTCGGAAACGGATCCCTAAATTAAAAAATGGTGATCTCAACCTCACAATATTTTTTAAAGACCTATTTACAATACTCAACACGATGGGTTTAAATAGAAAAAAAAATATTTCTCCCTCTTTACTTGCAACCGTAAAAAAAAATTTTACAATATTTTTTTGGTACCTCTTTTTTGGCATGATTAATATAATACCCATACCAAATTACAGCTTTCTAGTACTTGTAGTCTCTGAGTAAAACCGCGAACGGACAGACAGACAGACAGACATGGCGAAACAATAAAGGTTCCTTGTTTACTACGGAACCCTAAAAATGGCCACAAGACTCATAACATAGGTCTATAAGACATAGTATTTTTTAATTTGATTTTTCTAAGCCTCATTGAACATATTCAAAACGAAAACACTCAATTCCAAACGATTCTTGTACATATTTTTTTGATATTTAAAACAAGTGCAACCAGTGCACTATTGATAAAACCGGAGTAATATCAACACACCCAGAGAAATTCTTTTGCGAAAATAGGCCTTTGCAAGCTTTTTCACGTCATATAATATTTAAAATTGTGTGATTGATTAGATAATATGTATTTAGTTAATTGTTCAAAAGCTATAGACTACTAGCGTTTCGGAACCGACCACTGCAGAGAAGAAACGGCGAAAGAAACTCTTTTCAACAGTTTTGGTCGCCTACTCGCCTAAAGGGCTTTATATAATTACATATATTTATATCCTTGTTGTCTTTTTCTTTCTTTTCTCTTCTTTTTTCTATTTTCATTAACTGATGATTAAGCTTGTAAATTTGCATTTCGAACGGTACTACCGGACGGACTCTATAACTAGTGGTACGGCTGAGAACAGAACCTCCTGAAACATCTTTTTTAAGGATTATGTAGCTGGCTAGCTAGAAGTGAGCTTTTGCTACTTCACCGAACTTTTGAGGTGAGGTCAGAGTGTCCTTAACCTATAAGGCGAACATTACCAAATGGTCCCAGGAGGGACGGACCTCGGCTCTGAGCATTGCCTGTGTGCGTAAGTCTTAGAGAGACAGCAAACTCTCATATACCTGATGGGTCACAATTTGCTTCCATAGCCTGAAAGGCCGAACTGAGAAACATTAGCCTACCCTTTGGACAGCAGCTAATCTCATTTTTTGCCTTATTGGCCGAAATCTACGTTACCAGAAGGTCCTTTCTGGGGTAAAAGTCACCCGGGACCAGGCGGTCATCTGTAACGGGACGGGAGCTAATCCTGAAACATCCCATTGGTACTACTGTTAGTATGATTAGGAAAGCACTTATCACGTTTTTCTTGATACTTTTATAGGTGGAAAGGCTGTTAAAGCAACCGCCAGAACGACCCAAGGTCTCGTAAGGCACGTTAGTGACTGTAATTATTATACTCTTTCAGGTGCTAACAAGAGATTCTGTGACTGTAGCAGTCGATGCTGTCGTCTACTACCGCATCAAAGAACCCCTCAATGCCGTTGTCAGGGTTGCTGATTACAGGTAAGATGATAGGATATCTATTATCATGAAGCTATTGTTCCCGAGTAGAATTTCGCCTTAACGTAATTATCTGTTGTTAAGTATTTGGAGATGATTCATTGATGCACATCAAATCAAATCATTTATTTGCTTTAAATGGGTGGAATACATATCCATGATAGAAAGCATATAAGTAGAATTAGGAATGGCATTTAGAAATAAAAAAAAAATGTTTTGTTGATTGTGTTTATTCTTCTTATTAGCACGATCGGTAGTAGGTATTATTAGCGTATCCAAGATATTGCAATTTGAAATTTGTTATATACTTACTTACTGCAATGGCAATTGGCCTCCGACACTAGAAGTCGCCATTTCTTACGCTCATGTGCCTTTGCTAGTCGCATACTCCGAGGCTCTGTAGGTCCTTCATGATCTCGTCACACCAGCGGTACCTAGGACGGCCGACCGGTCGACGGCCATTCGGTCTACCCGAATAAGCTCTCTTTACGGCTCGATCCTCTCCCATTCTCTCCACGTGTCCGAACCACCGAACGAGATGATTTTATTTCACCAAAAATGTTTGGTTCAGACACTAGGTCTTCAATTTCTTGGTTTTTTCGGGCTCTCCAAGTCCCATCTTCCCTTTGCGTTGGTCCCAGGATTTTACGGAGGATTTTTCTCTCCGCAATTAATAGCTTCTTTTCTTCTTTGAAAGTAAGTGACCAAGCTTCACAACCGTACATCAAAATTGGTCTAATGACTGTTTTGTACACCCGGATCTTGGTTTTCCTGCGCAATAACTAGGACACTAAAACGTTGTGAAGTGCCGCTGTACATCTGAGTGCGTTGTGAATTCGTAAGTAAATTTCCTCCTCTCTTTGGTTTTTGTCCGTTACTGTGCAGCCCAGGTATTTGAACTTGCTGACACCTTTGTACATGGACCCTTTCACCTTTAGGTCTTTTCTGCTCTCTCTCGTGCTTTTATATCGCTTCATATGAATGTACTCAGTCTTCTCCTGGTTAATTCTGAGACCAACTTTCCTTCCCTCATCTTCCAACATCTCAACCATTTCTTGGACATCCTTCTGGCATTTTCCTAGTAATCAGCCAGTATCAATAATCAGCATCAATAAAAGCCAGATCATCGGCATATCCAATAATTTTATGGATGCCGTTCAACTGCACTCCGCCATCAACCTTTAGGACCGTTCTAATGACATGTTCGAGTACTAAGTTGAACAAAATCGGGGACAGCGCGTCTCCTTGTTTGAGCCCCGTCACCACCTCGAATTCGAAATTTGTTATTTAAGGTTATTTATTAATTATGTTTAAATGCTGTGTTAGCACATTTGATGGTATTGTTCTGAGTACTTTAGACCAATTTCTATGACGGGTTTAGGAAACACTTGTCCATTTAGTCGCGGCTGACTGCCACCTATAAAACTTTATATCTTCTGAAAGCTTCGTAGGAAATGATATTGGGAGCTCGTCTAAACTACTCTACCGTGCTAATTAAAAAATTGAATACAGTTGTGCCTGTGACATAGGCAGAACTCCCTCGGGAAAAGTACCTGTCTATCGAGTTTATTATAAAAATATCACTTGCAGTAAGGATGCTAATAATACAGTATTCTCAAAAATTCGTTAAAATGTTTGGAAGTTATGGTGAAATAAAGAAACTCATATACTACATATACACAACTTGCATACTTACTTCTTTTTGGCACGTATTTAGTGATGTTCATAAATAACTTAAACTGTCACTCAGATTAGATGTAATCGGCAGTATGGTTATATTTAATTTAGAAACTTTCAGTCAAAATGTTTGGTGACAGGGAAATTCCATAAAATTATTCGCCTTTGCACCAATAGTTCCACAAATTATTAATAGCATTTTATTTTCACAGTGCATCAACCCGCTTGCTCGCTGCCACCACTCTCCGGAATGTCCTGGGCATGCGGGACCTCGCCCAGTTGCTGTCAGACAGAGAAGCCATCAGCCACATGATGCAGGCTAACCTGGACGAGGCTACCGACCCTTGGGGCGTGGAAGTCGAAAGAGTCGAGATGTAAGTGATGATCACGGCTTAGCCCGTTTTATACTTTCTCTACGTCGTTTTTAGTTTCTTATATTTTCGCCATGTCTGTCTGTCTGTCCGTCTGCGATTTTACTCAGATACCATATGTACTAGAAAACTGTAATTTGGTAAGGGTATGTATATTACTCATGCTAAAAAAGTAGTAGAAAAAATCTTGAAAGTAGGGAGTAAGTAGAAAAAGGGAGTAATTTTTATTTTTCTCTACTAACCTATCGTGTGGGGTATTGTTCAATGGGTCTTTAAAAAATATTGTGAGGTTGAGAACACCATTTTTCGATTTAGGAATCCGTTTTAAGTCATCATCAGCCTATACTCGTCCACTGCTGGACATAGGTCTCTCCAATTGCACGCCATCGAGATCTATCTTCGGCTGCTCGCATCCAGCTTCTGCCAGACATCTTGCGCAAATCATCGCTTTTAAGAAATATTTGGTTTTAATGTTTAAATTTTTGTTAGAAGTAAGTACTTTGTCATACACTATGAAACACAAAGTAAATTTTGCTGGCGAAAAATTATAGAGGTTTTTAGCTAATCTAATCTTGCTTCTACGGAACCCTTCATGGGGGCGCCCGACAAGCATTTTGCCAATTTTTATAGAAGACAAGATATATATTGTTACCCTAGCAATTTTTCTTTGATTTTTTCTACGTAAACTATTGCCTATGTCACCAGCAAAATAACTAGCAAATTAGCTTTGTGTAGGTGAAAGAATTTTGAAAAACAGTCCATTATTTTCGGAGCTTATTCAATCCAAACAAACAATCAAATCTTTCCTCTTTATAATATTAGTATACATTATATAAGTATCTACTGTTGTGAGTAAATATTGGGGTCCGAATTCATTCTCAAAAATTTTATTCGAAACCTATTAGTCTGTCAAATCTGCGGCTAAGCACTAATGAAAAAAAATTACCAGGCTGCCACCGGTCCGCTTCAGTCGGCAATAAAAGTATCTGTACAGTTACAGAATTGATTATTAGATGAAATTATCGTTCACGGCTCTTGACTTAGGGCATCAGGACTTTGCACCTTTGGTTTTGTAAAATGATCTTTGTATATTAACCTTTCCGCTACCGCGCCCGCTCCGCTCGCTATCTCGTTTCATGACCACACTAAGTACCTTTTTTGCTAGCGCGCGCGTTATCGCTTTGTTTATTTAACTGTAAACAGATGTGAGCTTCATGTATATATTTCTAGTCTTGGGACCAATAAGTTATCCTAATGTTGCCTTCACATGGAATTTTCAAAATACAATCGATACATTCTCTCCTTAATATTTCTACGAGTATGAACGTTTATTGTGTGTAGCGTTTAACAACCTAAAGCATTATGATTTACTATTATAAAAATGGCCAGCATTGTCATCCTCAACCGCCTGACCGGTGGTTTCACATATGGCATCGACGAGCGCCCGGCTTCCCGAGCTGCTACTTTCTCATCCTTAATCCATCCTTAATTGCCTTTATCCCGTTTCCCCAGTCCAACAAACTCATACCCTTCCTTTTTTTTCGATGAAACGGTTTCGATGGGCAGCAGAGCAGCGTCGGAACCGAGCAAAATCCTCCCAATGATATCCTTTGGGAAGGCCTATGTCCAGCTGTGGACTTCTTACTGCAAGATGATGATGATTTACTTTTCTGTTTTAGAAAAGACGTGAGACTACCAGTTCAACTACAGCGAGCGATGGCTGCTGAAGCAGAAGCTGATCGCGAAGCCCGAGCCAAGATCATCGCTGCAGAGGGGGAGATCAAAGCATCCAAAGCCTTGAAAGAGGCCTCGCTAGTAATGGTGGACAACCCGATGGCATTGCAAGTAATCATCTTTATATGTTGTTAGAACTATTAAAAGGGCATTGCTACCTACTTAACAGTTATAAAAGATCGAACCGCGGTCGGTTAATTTGATACCACAGATCTGTATTTTTGTTTTACTATAAAAACTGTGTTTGATACATGGTTTTTTATTTTTATTTTTCTTACTTTACCTTTTTTACTTTCATCACTTTTCAAGTACAGCCCTAATTGAAAAAAAAGTTTTAACCTATTTATAACATCCCTTACATTAGAAAATCATCAAGCTTGAATGATGCTATTGAAGTATTAATAAATTAATAAAAGGTTCGTGCTAAGTCCTGTTAATATTAATAATTATGATGCTATTGAATACAAATGCTCCATGTATAATACTTCATATGTAGATAAGATTATTTTATTTGCAGTTGCGCTATCTTCAGTCCCTCAACACGATTTCGGCTGAGAAGAACTCAACGATAATATTCCCATTCCCAATGGACTTCCTAAAGACTTTCCTCCCTGGAACTTCAGGACACAACGCTTCTCCTCTGCCATTTTAATGGAAGAACCAACTCAACTATGTCATCCAAACTCATCTTACATTTCATACTTGAATAAATATTAATTTATTTTTAACAATGTTTTTCGTCTCAATCATAGATTTTATCAAAATGCGTCCAATGGTTATAACTGAGGTTTTGTGGTCAGGGGTGTCAGACTGAACAACCTGTCCGGTGGTTCAAGGTGTGACATCGGGTACGCGCGCCCGGCTTCCCGAGCTACTACGGACTCATTCCCTATATCTTCCGATTTCGTAGTATCCTATTATCCTTTATCCTTTCCCAAACCCACAAAATCCCACTATTATATATTTTTATTTGTATATAATACCCTCTTTTTCCTTGCCTTCTATTTTCTTATATACAATTGATTCCCGAGGAGGGTTGACGTCCGGTTGGCGGCCGGTCATAAAACAAATATGCCAAATCTTAAAATATGTCTAGTATGAATAGTTTTCGATGCGATAGGACTAGGGCGTTCCCCCGAGGCGACGCGCAGTCGCAGCACCCGGCGACTGTGGGAAATGGATCAGTGTTGTCGCGTCAGTCCGGATGGGCGCGACGTAAGAAGCAAGTCCAGGTGCAGAAAATGAGATTAGGGAGCTTGAATGTAGGAAGTTTGACGGGAAGAGGAGCAGAAATAGCGGATTTATTGAAAAGGAGAAGAATAAACATAGCATGTTTATAGGAAAATAAATGGAAAGGTTCAAAAGCAAGAGAAATCGGTGAAGGGTTTAAATTGTTTTACTGCGGCAAAGATGGTAAACGGAACGGCGTAGGGATTGTAGTAGATAAAAATTTTAAAGATAGTGTAACAGAAGTAAACAGGGTCAACGATAGAATAATAGCCGTAAAATTGATATTAGAAAAAGCTGTTTTTAATATAGTAAGTGCGTACGCTCCACAACAAGGATGTGATGACAGGGTAAAAGAGCAGTTCTGGATAGATTTTGATAAAGTTATAATGGCAATACCAGGAGATGAATATTTATTTATTGGTGGCGATTTCAATGCCCATGTAGGAAAATCCAATGAAGATTATGAAAGGATACATGGCGATAATGGTTTTGGTAATAGAAATGGGGAAGGTGAAAGTCTTCTAGAAGCAGCAAGTGCATTCGACCTAGCACTTGTGAATACATTTTTCAAAAAAGCAGATGAACATCTTATAACGTACAAAAGCGGACCGCATAGCACACAAATAGATTATTTTTTAATTAATAGAAGTAGACTCAACCAGGTCAAAGACTGCAAAGTAATCCCAGGGGAAGCGGTAGTAACACAGCATAGAATATTGGTGATGGAATTAAAATTGAAATTTAAAGATATCAAAAATAAGGAAAACCTAACCCCAAAACTAAAATGGTGGCTTCTAGAAAACGAAACTAACGCAAAACATTTTAAAGATAGAGTGGTGGATAAAATGATAGAAATGCATGAAAGGTTGCCTGAAATGTCAGTTGATGAGTGCTGGAAAGAGATGGCAAAAACGATTCGAGATAGTGCTAGAGATATCCTAGGACCTTCGAGCAACACGACCTCCGTACCGGCTCGAAGCCTAGGACAGACAAAAGGGAAAAAGAGTAAATCAGGCAAAGAAACTTGGTGGTGGGAAGAGAAAGTAAAAGAGGCTTTGCAAAAGAAAAAAGATACTTTTAAAGAATGGCAGAATAGCAAACAGACCCCATTTGAGCAGGAAAAAAGAGAATTATATAATGAAGCAAAAAGAATAGCAAAGAAATCCGTTGCGGTTGCAAAAGCTGACGGACAAGAAAGGCTTAACCGTCAATTAGATAACCCCAGAGATCAAAAATTATTGTACCGAATAGTAAAAATGCGAGAAAAAATGGGTAAAGATTTAACATACGTGAAGTGCGTTAAAGATGAGTCAGGTAAGGTTTTAACAAAAGATGAAGATATTAAAGGAAGATGGAAACAATATTTTAACAAACTGTTAAACGTAGAAAATGATTGGGAAGGAGTTTTGAGTGAGACAGAAGAAAGTCTAGGAATGGTGGACAAAATAAGTATAGATGAGGTTAGAAACGCAGTTAAAAATATGAAAAACGGAAAAGCAGTTGGACCCGACGATATACCTGTAGAAGTATGGAAGACCTTGAGTGAAGATGGCTTTAAGTGGTTAGCTTTATTCTTCAATAAATTGTTGCAAGAATGTGTAGTACCCAGTGAATGGAGCAGTAGCTTCTTGGTGCCCATTTTCAAGGGGAAAGGGGATGTTCAAAACTGCAATGGGTATAGGGGAATAAAGTTAATGTCACACACAATGAAAATATGGGAAAAAGTAGTGGAAAAAAGATTAAGATCTGAAACACATGTGACACCAAATCAGCTTGGTTTTATGCCTGGAAGGGGAACAACGGATGCCATATTTGCTATGCGACAGCTAGTTGAAAAATACCGACGTGCACACAAAAACCTGCACATGGCATTTGTTGACCTCGAAAAGGCGTACGATAGGGTACCTCGAAAAGTTTTATGGTGGGCGTTAAAAAAGAAGGGAGTGCCTGTAAAATACGTAGATGTAATTCGAGCTATGTACAATGGACCAGTCACGAAGGTAAAATCCGTGGCTGGAGTGACTGAGGGTTTCAGTGTATCAGTTGGCTTGCACCAGGGTTCAGCTCTAAGCCCTTACCTCTTTCTGCTAGTTATGGATGCTCTGACATCGGCGCTTCAGGAAGAGGCACCCTGGTGCATGCTTTTTGCTGATGACATTGTACTTGTTGAGGAAGACGGTGAAATGTTACAGTCAAAATTAAATATGTGGCGCCACTCCCTGGAAACTGTAGGCTTGAAAATCAGTAGAACCAAAACTGAATATCTGTTCTGTGATTTCGGCGGTGTTTCTAGAGAAGTGACCCTTACTGTTGATAACGATACAATACCAGCTTGCTCGGAGTTTAAATATCTCGGCTCGTTACTCCAGAATGACGGAGATATTGACAGGGAGGTTAAACGCCGTATAAACGCAGGCTGGCAGAAGTGGAGGGAAGTGACTAGCACAACATGTGACCCGAAAATGCCGCTAAAACTGAAAGGCAAAATCTATAAATCGGTGATAAGACCTGTGATGCTGTACGGCTCGGAGTGTTGGCCAACGAAAGTGCAGGATGAGAAGAGACTTCACTCTGCCGAAATGCGAATGCTACGGTGGATGTGTGGTGTGACACGAAGGGACAAAGTACGAAATGTGTATATCAGAGGGAGTACTAAAGTCGCACCGGTAACGGATAAAGTTAAAAGCAACCGATTGGCTTGGTTTGGTCACGTGATGAGGAGAGAGGAGCAACATCTAACTAAAAAAGCGCTAAATATGAAGATTGATGGGTATACAGGAAGAGGCAGGCCCAAACAAAGATGGATGGATTGCGTAAACAAAGATATCAAGGGGGTAGGAGTAGATGCTGAAATGACGCAGAATAGGAATATATGGAGGGAAAAGACAAATTGCGCCGACCCCAGATAATGGGATAAGGTAAGGCAGATGATGGTTATAACTGAGGTTTATTATTAGAGACAACTCTCAGAGACAACTAGATATTTTTCCTTTCGCCAGACGTCTTATTCCTTTCATATGTTTTTCTATAACCATGGAGATATATGTACTACGTCTATAACCTACTATAACCCATAGTCGTTGATTTGACGACTACCGCCATATTCGGCGACTAATCGGCGACACTCACAGCAGGGGTACTATTTTTGAACGCGTGCCCCTCGTCTTCGAACGATTTTTCCATACAAAAATCGTTCGAAGACGAGTGGCAGGCGTTCAAAAATGGCACTCCAGCATTGTTTTAAATGGAAAATCTACTTTTGATGAACAACTATCTTTACAACTACTGCCCTACTTCTATGGACAGTATTCTTACCATGGAGATATATGTACTAGTAATTCTAAAAAAGAGATTTTTTTAATCTTGGATGAGTGATTTTTATTCAGTGCCTCTTCTAACTACGCCCTGTATTGACGAAAAATACTGTAAATGACTTGTCTTCTTATCATCTTTCAAACTTCTTGAAGTAAGAATTATTATTTCATTTTCACCATCGCTTTGATTTTTATAAGTCTGGTATGAATAGCCCAACCTAAATTAATTTTACATACTTTATATTTACAGTTTTATTTGTGTACAGATAGAACAATTCAAAATATCGATTGTGTATCGTCGTACCTTTTCGAGATCATGCAAATGACGAAGCATAACCTCATAGGTAACAACAATATCTGTAAAGTTTTTGTGCCCCGGCCAGTTTCACTTTTTATTACCTATATATTTAATTTACTATATTTGTCTGTCTGTATTGATGAAATCTTGGAAGCTTAGCACCACTTTCTGACGTTCGATTGAGCTGAAATTTTACGTCCTAATCCTAACTAATTTTATAAGTGTTATGGTAATGTTTTGTTTGTTACGCTTCTCCGATCTGCTGAACCAATCATGTTGCATACGCGTTGGCTGGAGAACGAAGGCTTCCTTTCATCCTGGGAAATAACTGTTCCCGGGAGATCGACATTAACGCGAGCATAGCTGTGGATGAAAGCTAGTAGTTAGGTATGTAGGTCAGAAGACAATTCAATATTTTGGAATCATTGAGCTATACCGACGATGGAATTGAAGATCGCTCAGGGAACTCCAAAACAAGATGTAGTCATTGTATTTAGGCCCATTTATGTAAATGACCAAGTTTCAAAAATTATATTTGGATAAAAACTCATAATTGATATTATACTACATTAGTATAATTAAGGTAATTTCGCAGACTTGCAACCTTTCGCATTAATAACACATACTTATGTTAACGTTTCGCATTTGGATTTGCACAAATATTACAAAAATTCTTCCATGCTGGACTGGGAGAAAAGAAAAAACGTAGAATGTGTCAGCTTCTTGTCTTCCTGTGCTGACCGTAAAAGCCGGTCGAGGGAATGTGCGAAAATCTAAGCAATCATATCAATAGACGATTCGGCTAGGAACCTATCACTATTTTTTTTTTCATTTCATTTTCCACCTATGCATCCATCAATATGCTAAACGAGGCCTTTGGACATTATGTCCAAAGGTATACCCGTAAGAAATAAAGACGGGATACTATGTATGTAGTAAAAGAATAAAGTGTGATAGGCGACTAATTTTCGAATGCTGTTAATTTATCCTTATTTTAATTTTCATGTTTCAAGAAATTAAGAAAGAGACTGCAACTGAGAAAATACTGCGGTTCCTTGCCATTTTCTGGATAATATTATGCCCGTTTCTACTTATGCTTTGCTTCAGGGTAAGTGAACCTAAGCTTAATAAGTCAAAATAAAAAAACTTAAAAGACGTGTAGTCTGGTAAGCTTAATCCTCAGGCTTAATCTAATAAACTAATATTTCTGACCCACGGTTTGCTCATAAATAATACTAACATCACACGAAAAATCGAATCCGTAGGTGGTTGTCATCTTTAAATGGCAGTCACCAATCTTAAGGCATCTTAGAAAACCTGACACTAATGTGAGTACACACTCTAAAACCACAGAAACAACCACAATTTTTAGCATGTTAGATTTTGAGCTAGCCCCAAAGTAAGTTCGAGACTTGTGTTATGGGATACTAACTCAACGATACTATATTTTATAATAGATACTTATATAGATAAACATCCAAGACCCAGGTCAATCTGAAAAAGATCATTTTCCATCTTGACCTGACCGGGAATCGAACCCGGGACCCCCGTATCGCAGGCTAGCGTGTTGACCGCTGCGCCACGGAGCAAATCATTGAGCTGTTCTGACGACGCATTGTTCGATTTTTTGAGTAAATAAACTATTTTTTTTCAAACATCGTAAGAAGTTCTTCTCTAATCCGCAAGGATATTATTGGTAGCCGTCTGAAACTACACGTACTTTCATATTTTAATTTCGTTATAAAGTATCGTCGTAAAGTATCCTTAGAACCAACAGTACCATAACATGCATCTAACACCTACAACAAATTGTCTTTGCTTTGGGGCTAGCTCAATCTTTGTGATTTGTCAGTATATATTTAAGTCTTACACTCTGTTCATACATATATTATGTGTTCACGAACGTTATCAACGATCTCAAATGGTTTTCCTGTCTAGGTTGTGAAGCAGTACAAAAGAGCAGTGATTTTAAGATACGGAAAACTGCGAGCGAATTCCCCAGCTGGACCAGGCGTCGTTTGGATAGTGCCATGCACCGACAGAGTGCACCTCGTGGATTTGAGGACACATTCGTTTAACTTACCGCCCCAAGAGGTTACTAATATATTTTTTTATAATCTTTTTATGCCCCATTGCTGGGCAAAAGCCTCCCCTTTATTTCTCCTAGTGTCTTTGTCCCTGGCCTTCAATAGTTACATATAGGTACAGCCTGTAAATTGACCCCCGACTTTCTCTTATAGGAGTGAATGAGACAGTCAGAAAATTTTTCATTACATTCTTATTCATTCCAACCATATTAGGTATACTTCATCCAATAGGTATAAATAAATCCATAAAGCAGTTACATTTCCATTGCATTTTATAACGGATCCCTAAATTCAACGGAATAAGAAAGAACACACCCTACTTGTAACTCTTACGTTAAATAACAGCTTAAATACAACCTTACCTACCTACCTCTCTTCATACATAATTTCAAACGTTAATTGAACCCAAAGATTAAAACTTACTTAATGTTTTGTCTCGTTCTTTACATGTCAAACATAGGAATTTCGGAAGGAGGGAGAGATAAGGACTAAACATACTTTAACCAAAATAGGTTCAATAAACATTAACAAATAAATAAATTTGCTATAGTGGTCTTGTGTAAACGTGATCAATATTGCTAAACTGCTACATCTTATTATTCTCAGATCCTAACAAGAGACTCTGTGACCGTATGCGTAGATGCTGTCTCATATTTCCACGTGGTTAATCCAATCGAGTGTTTTCTCAACGTCGAAACTCATAAGTATTTTCTACTTATCTATTATTACTTGGTATTACTTAAGTAACCTTGCTTGTAGATGTTCTATCGGTAATTAATGAAACTATTGAGTAAAAATATTTTGTACGCTACCTACACGAAACAAATTATTGCCCATAATGTTTTCTTATGTTTTCGCGATTGTTACACATTTAAATAAAATTATTTTATTTCGGTTTTTATTGCTGCATTTTAAAATACTAGACAAATGCCAACTTAGTCTACCTGCGACCACTAACACTGTAAAGTGCTCGAAACGTTAGGTGTATAAATCATGTAATAAACGCGATAAAAACCGTATTAAAATAATTTTATTTAAATTATTTCCCACTTCTATTTTTAGTCAAATCTTTAGTACTTTCACATTATTTTTGTATTTGTTTCATTCTTAACGACATCAGCTATTAAGCCACCAATTTTACAATCGATGCAAAATTGAAGCCCGGAAAAATACTGCTTTGTAGTCCATAAAGCAGTATTATTTTCCAATAACGTAACGATCTAACTGCTTATTATTGAGATGTGATGAAAGTCTGAAAATCTAGACCAATCTTTATCACATTCTTTTTTCACAGGCGTGCTACCGAGTTGATTGCTGTGGCGGAGTTGCGAAACGTGTTAGGTCAGTTCACATTGGCAGAGTTGCTCACTAACAGAGAAGCAATTAGTCGCCTGGCAAGGAGAGAAATTGACAAAGCCACCGCTGAGTGGGGGGTGGAAATGGAAAGGGTAGAAATGTGTGTATTCATTTGAAGTTTCTTAAAAATCCTGATTTAGAGATTTTAATGCCTATATATTTCCAGGGGGTTCAAAATCTACATGCATATATCCTAATCCTATCCTAACTAATATTATAAATGCAAAAGTGAGTTTGTTTGTTTGTTCCGCTTTCACGCCCAATCTACTGAACATATCATCATGAAATTTCGCTTATACATTAAGTTACTGAGAATGACATAGGCAATATATAAAGCGGGCGAAGCCGCGGGTAACAGATAGTGTATTAATAAAATTAAAAGTTTGTCCAAATTTTAGTGAACAATGTACGGTCTTATGAGAAACAAATAATAAACGATAGGTTTTCCGTCTCACTTTTAACCTTATTACACAAAGCCTTATTACAGAAAAAACGTTATATTGCCACTCGAATTACAAAGAGCGATGGCGGCAGAGGCAGAAGGTACTCGTCTGGCGAAAGCCAAAATAATCGAAGCTGAAGGAGAAATAAAGGCAGCGGAAAATCTTCAAGAAGCTTCTAAAATAATGGCTCAAAACCCGCAAACGATGCTTGTAAATATTTTTTTGTACTTGCTGTCGTAGGCATGTGTGACAAAAATTCCTAACATGGGCATAATATTCCTCTAGCATCCTACGAATAACCTGCAGCTAGCACCTAATAAATTAAGTTATAGCACTAAACTAAATTGAGCAGGCATGGATATAATATCTCCAATCTTCTTTTTCTCACCGACTCCCAAAACAAGGAGGTTCTCAGTATGACCCGTATGTTTGTACGTATGTTTGGCCGCATAATCTCGCGTTTGGCTGAACCGATTTTAATATGGTTTTAAGCATAGTATTTGTTACATTCTGGCAAAAGTCCTCAATGAGTTGGTTATTTGAAGACAGACCTTTTTTTATATTTTCTCACCAACCTTTCGAAGTAGTAGTACAGTTGCATATTTTTATGGCTCTAAGTGAGTTTTGAAATTTGCTTTTCATCTGACTGTTTTATCCGATCGCATCAGCCGTTTTTTTGATACATGTAAGTAGGCAAACGATTAGGCCCACCTGATATGGAAAGCGGTGTGGTGTGTCGTCAGAACCCAGAGTCCTTTATTATGACATTCATACTGGTACTGTAATCCGACAAAGTTTTTACGGCAGGCCGTCTGCCTGACCAGAACTATTCTTGGGTCATCATCATCTCGGCCGCAAAAAGTCCACTGCTGGACATAGCCCTCCCCTAAGGATTTCCAATATGACCGGTTGGAAGCGGCCTGCATCCAGCGCCTTCTTGCGACCTTTATCAGGTCGTCCGACCACCTGGTCGGTGGGTGTCCAACGCTGCGCTTGCCGGTACGTGGTCGCCATTCAAGAACCTTTCTGCCCCATCGGCCATCGGTTTTTCGCGGTATGTGCCCCGCCCACTGCCACTTCAAAGAGCTAATCCACTGGGCTATATCGGTGACCTTAGTTCTTCTACGGCTTCTCTTCTAGTTCTTCTATTCTTGGGTAAAAACAAAGTTTACCATATCATAAAAAAAAAATCATTTTTTTTTTCAGCTGAGATACTTACAAACTCTGAATTTCATCGCGTCACAGCAACAAACAACGATATTTTTTCCATTTCCAATGGAAATTCCAGATACGAGCTGTAGCCCGAGCACGAGCAGAAACAAATGTGTATAGCAGAACTTTTTGATCATCCTCGACGTTGCTTTAGCTTTTCGTGTCATGTCATCTAATAATGTCACCTTTTATACTCATGAAAATTATTTTGAGAAAATTATTCTTGTATAAATTGAAGTTATGTGTATTCGTTCGCAACAAAATGACCGATAATAAACCAATCGGTTCTAAAATTGAAGAATTCAAGAAAAATTCTTTAATTGGAACAGACATAGAAACTGTCAAGCAACCAGACGAAACCCCATCAATTAAATCGTTCGTGAGAAGTACCCGAATGCAAGAAACAAGTATGTGCAATTTAGTTAATGTTTTGTCCGATTAAAACTAACGTGAGATATAGGCATTATTCAAATATGATCCGACCTCATCCTGAGGTCTTCCTCATATTATATTAGATATATAATATTCTAGGAAACGCAAATGTCTTCTAATCGACAAAAAAGATTCAAAAACGCATACTCTTTTGGTTTTTAAAACAGTTTAATAAAAAATAGAACATTCAATATGGCAAGATGGCAAGTGATTGGGATAGACGTAAGGGATAGGCTATAAACACTCATATTTGGCATTGAATATTCATGATGGGCAGGAGCTGGATTCAAGTAGCCGAAGATAGATCTCGATGGCGTGCAATTGGGGAGGCCTATGTCCAACAGTGGACGAGTATAGGCTGATGATGATGATGATGAATATTCACTATTCCTGAATACCGTTACATACATACTACACATTTTTAGAGCCCAGCTCTAAAAACCTAAAGGCCACGTTTAGCATGTTAGTGAGCTTGTAGGTGAAGAACAAATCAAAATAGTGATGGGTTGCTAGCCGCATCGCCTATTGACTTGATTCCTCACGCCCATACAGTCGATCGGCTTTTACGGTCTGCGCGGGAACAGAAGCAGCTGGTACATTCTACGTTATTTCTTTTCTCCTTGGGACCACCAGCTTTATCTCTCTGGGACTTGGGACCCTTGGTTCCACCTTTTTAACCGTCTTTGCTATTTGCAGGTGATACCAAGTGCATTGAAGTAATCCTAGTATTCTTATCTTATTTAATTGTGATTGTAACATTTCCACTTTCTTTACTATTTGTATTTGTGGTAAGTAACTTACGTATATATTTTTTAGTTGCTGCTAAAATATGAATTTTGACCAATTATATATGAAATTTGTGAAATATGATTTTCTTAGGTTGTTCGTCAATTTGAACGTGCTATAATTCTACGCAACGGAAAACTTCACAAAAAGGAACACTTCGGACCCGGATTAATTTTTTATCTACCTTGTATTGACTCTGTGAATTTTGTTGATCTACGAATCATCTGTTACGCTGTTGAACCTCAAGAGGTAATCAATTGTGATAAAATTTCGATCATTCATTACATAAGACTTTCGATCGAAAGTGTTCGATCATACGTTAGATATGCCGTGTGGTTCCCGGCAAAGTAGAATAGGACCACTCCAAGTCTCCCCGTGGATGTTTTAGAAGTCAAATAAGGAAACACAAGCTAAATAAAGTTATAAACATTAAAAGAGACCTTTCCATCAAAATCCGGCCAAAACCTCTGAATGCCCTGGCTAATATATGGCTTTGGTAGTACAGAGAGGGTCGTGCTCCTGCAGTGGATACTAGCAAATACCTGTTGATGATTACATAAGACAAATTAGGATTATAACGTATGATAAGCTGAAAATATCATTTTCAGCTTTTCATACATAAAAGATTTGTTTTATTTTCATAGGCGTTAACAAAGGATTCTTTAACAGTGACCGTTGATGCTGTGGTCTATTACAAGATATATGAACCCATATGGGCTGTTATTAACGTGGCAAATTATAAGTGAGTTTGATGTTCTATGTAATTAAAAATCCCGTAACAGGGACATTAAAATAAAAATTTAAGTTACATTATAAGGAACTACCGTAAGCGGTGTTACGTTAATACAACGTCTTAGAATTAGATACAGAAGTTGCTTGGAATATGATTTATTATAGTTAGAACTTGGCTGTTTATATTTATGACTATTCGAAGGTGAAGATTCGATACTGCTATATAGGAATTTAATTTTATTAGGTCACACTCACACTACATAGTCTAGATTTCGATCACATGTTTATTTTCTTAGCTAGCCTTCTTCTTCTTTCTACAGCTACACACAGCATAACATCCACTGCAGGATATAAGCCTCCTCCAATGCACTCCAACCATTCCGGTCTTTTGCCGTTCTTCTCCACGTCGGACCCTTATCTTAGCAGCCTTATTTCTAACCTATTTACTTGAAACTAAGGTGGGCCGGCATTGTCGACTTTTATAAGTATGTCTCTAATGAAATTCAATTGGAAATTACGAAATTAGAGTTTAATCCAAAACCGTTTCATTTATGTCAAGGAGCTCGACACAATACCTGGCTGCAACCGCGCTGAGAAACGCGATCGGGGCGACTAAATTGGCGGATTTACTGACCAACAGACCAGCTGTGAGTCAACAGATATTTCATCAGATGAAGAATTTTACTCGCGAATGGGGAATACAAGTTGTTAGAGTTGAAATGTAAGTAATTTTACCAGCTATCATTTTTTATTGGTAATCTGTGGCCTTTAGGTCTTATAGACCTAGCCTCTGTCCACCTCACTAAGGAGAAAAACGTGATAGTATGTATTCTATTTCTGAATAATTTATAAATATTGATAAATTATTATAAACATTTAGTTCACAATTAACCATACTAAAGTAAGCGCTTCTTATGGCACGTTTTGAGCCTTTTGGTTCCCAATGCTGTCGTTGACTTCTGCTGCTGTATAGTGAAGAAGGTGAACTTATTCGTGAAGATAATAAAATAAATTTGGTATTTTACTTGCTTGTGTTGACCTACGATCTTTATTATTTTATAAAATATAAAATAAAGATCTCTGAATGAAATGATCTAATCAGAATATCTCACGAATTTTATGTCAAGATCTATATTTCCCGTTAATGTTGTTCGTTTTATCATCAGCAACCACTTTGATAAGGTCCTTCATGTCGTGAAGATTCTACCTTTAGTTCTGACCCTAACTTACTTCAAAACATTTAGCAAGGACATCAGCTTGCCGATTCAGCTGCAAAAAGCGATGGCTGCTGAGGCTGAATCATCGAGATTGGCGAACGCCAAAATAATAGTAGCCAAGGCAGAAATCGAATCCACGAAAAGCCTTCAGAAAGCCACGGCGATGCTCTTGGACAATCCATTGACTATGCAGGTTAGAATTCTCAAGCTTATTACGTTATCTCTTTTAAATAAAATTGAACATTGTTATCAGATTTTAAAATAAATTTATGTTTTTTTTGTTCACAAAAAAGAAAATTGAACATTGAAATGATTTTTTGTTTTTGATGGTCATTAGATATAGGAGTAGATAAACCTGACCCTAAACAAATACTGTTTTAGGGGATTTAGGTGTATCTGCCTCCAACTGTACATCGTACCTATCATTTGCCTTTTCATAATGCAAATAATAAGCTGGTCTGTGAGAAAAGAATAAAACGTATTAGAAGTACCAACTAAACGTGGCCTTAGGGTTTAACAGACCTGGGCTCGGTCTACCCCGCAAGGGAAAAAGACGTGATAGTATGTATGTATGTAAATAATGGACAAAACTGTATTTTGTAGTTATTAGGAAGGTTACTTATAAATGTGCCTCCTCCCGCATCGTAAAAGGTGATATAATTCTCGAAGGCAATTTTGTAGTTTCATAGCTTTTCATGCCATAAACATATTTTTATTTCTCTATTTCAGCTACGATATTTACAATCATTGAACATGATTGCTAGTGACAGAACACACACAGTCGTTTTTCCATTTTGTGCGGAAACGATGCGTAAAATATTCCAGAAATAATTTTGGATGCTCAATTTTGTATTGATGATTGTTTGGTTGATTTCTGAAGAAAAAAAATTTGGATACCCGTTTCTTTTATTTTACATCTAAAAATATAAATAGTCAACAAAAAACAATAATTCTATCTAATACAACTAAAAATGGCTTCCTATAAATCGCACCGCACCATCGCCGCGGTTCATGAATCGGTGTGCTGCATTAGGTTGCTATTTTTGAATGGGTGAGTGCTCGCAAACGTTTGATTATTTATGTTTAATCGCTCGTTTTGTGAAGTCACCTTTTCAAAAATAGTACCCGTTCCAAATTTGTTGGCTATGTACACTGAGGGCAGCCATCTTATGGTGGTAATTCGAGACTAGTATTCTCGAGAGTCATCTTCTTGGTTACGTCCATAATGGACTGGTCGTTGGACTTGCTGCTGTTGCTGACCAGGCGCTTTCTTATGGACTGTGGCCTGAAACAAAAAGGAAGACAAGAATGAGTTCCATTTTTTTTATTATTATTATTATAAAACTCGAAATATCACGACTGCTATGCCAAAAAAATATCCAGTGTTACATGAGTTGATGAAAGAACTCCATAGATACTTCATACATCTAAATGTTTTCAGACATTTAGGAGCTATGATGGAATAAAGAAAGTCACAAAGAATCGCACATTAATAAATACTAATAAAAAAGAAATGTCCTCTTCTTCGTCGTGGAAAAAGCTTCTTCATATAAACAAACTATTTGAAAACTTGTCCTATGATATTGATTGCTAAAAACTTACTACATACTGGTTATTCTCTATCATTTGTTACTTTTCAGTCTTGCGTGACGACGACATAGAAACAAACAATTTGCATCAATACTCATTCTCATATTAGCTATTCGACTTCAGAGGAACAAGTTGGACAAACCTGGAAGCCGTTCTTAGGATCCGCAGTGTACCGCACGAGTCGGATGGAACCGTCAGGCTCCACGAGAGAGTACTCCCCATGGACTACATCTCCATCACGTTGCTCCTTGTGGTTCTGAAGGTTGCCAGTGTGGGGGTCCTCTACTCCATAAGCGTATTGGTAATCGGGTTTAGCCTGCAGATAACAAAGTTCAAATTGAATTAGAGAAAAATAAGTCAAAGAATTTGTGTCATATATTTGCTAGTACAGGTAGTATAATAAAGTGAAAATAAGTGAACTCTCTAGTACGAATTAAAGCACTATCGCGTTAAGTCCCTTTCGGTTGGTGACGACCACTTCCCATCGTGACCGGTTCTCAACATGACCTTTGAACCTCTCGTCGATGACAGGCACAAAATGTTGATCTATTTGTGTCTTAATTGTTGTACGAGGTCTTTATATCTTTTCTCTTATATCTTGGCATATTTGAAAACTTAGATACCCTATTTATGATAAAGACACTTACAATGTAATCAACAGTCTGCAATCGCGCATATTTGGCTGTCTCTGGGTGGATTTTGCCGGTCTTGTGGTCGTAACCATAGTCTGCGTGCTGCTGCGCCGCTATGTTCACGGCAGCGGGGACTTGCACCTCCACGATTTGGCCACTAACAGGCCCACTGAAGCGGTTGTAGGAGTAACCACCGGGTCTTCCTGAAGACACTACGGATGCCAAAACCAGAGGAACAAGGACCTGAAATCAAAAATGAAAAGAGCTAGGTCATCAGACCGTACGAGTTTCTTATTACTATTAGATACATTACGAACTTTAATGTGTGCCACTCTAAATATTTCACTTTATTTCCAAGAAATACTAAGTCAATAGCGGTCTCATTTCCTGGCTGGGTATTGAGCCCGGGACCCTACGATTCAAGGGCACTCGGTACCACTAAGCGGCTGCCAGTATAGCAGTTCAACATAAATAATGCGGCCCGGGATCTTGAAATTTTGGTTCTGATCAAGGCCCTGAAAAAGGCGCCTCTGCCGTACGTTACAGATTGCAAATAGTCAAATTATTTCAAATTTATCCCTCGAACTTTAACTGGTGGGACGAGGCAAGATAGCAGAAATTAGGCCACCTGTCATTTAGGCGATTTCATAGAGCACAGATCAGTGCTTTAGCAGTGTGGTTCCCGGCAGAGTAAATAGGGCAACTAAAGTTTTTCAGTGGATGTGGTAGAAGGCGACTTAGAAAATACAAGCTAAACAAAGCTTCTTCTTTAGTACAGAAGAGGGTCGTGCTCCTACAGTGGAGACTAACAAAGACGCCTGATAATGATGATGAGGATGATCGGTGCTACCGCTTCGCCGGCCTCTAATGGTTCGAAAAAGTAAAGTTTTATACAAATAGTAAATATCGCTAGATTTAAGATTCGGGTGTACTCTTATGACAACTAACATTTCCGCGATGCACCAGACTTAGTTCCTAATAAAAGAAACTCCTTTCCGCCATTAAAGTAAATGAGCCACATTTCTGAATGGACAAAAATAGTTCGTTGGTGATTACGCTGTTTGTTTGACTGTTGTCAAAAATAAACAGTTACCGATCATGATCTCACTAGTGGACAAAAAGCGACCTTCACGGTCGACTTGTGCTATCTCGTTACTCAAGAATGGCAATGAAAATTGACTCCAAAGAAAGTTGGCCGGGGTTTCACGGTGCAGCTAATTAGGGTAACAAATCGATTCGGACTGTTGTCATTTTTTGCGTGACCTTTGAAGTTAAATCTCTATTTAACCAAATTTGGTGTAAAATTGATTGTTTGTTATTGGGCAGAAAATGTAAACAAAATTTAAATCTATTTCAAACCGGTATCATATGCATTACTTACGCATTTCCCTCAAGCTTTGCATATTAAATTATAGGTAGGTACTAGGCAGTACAGTCACGAGCATAACGTAAACGCATTGGTATAAAGCTCGTAACTGTACACATAAAACCGGTAAGTATTTGTTATACTTAGATTTATAACTTATATTAATCTAACACCTGTAATGCCAATGTTTTCTTTTCAATAGTTTCATAATATCTACCTACCTACATGTAGTTTTTTGTAAAGCTAATGTAAACATGTAGATAGAATTCGCCATTGTTAACTTTCCATTAGACATTGGAATCTTAAAATACGCATTTGATCAAAAAAGACTAACTTAATTTTTAATTTTATTATTTACTTTTCCAAAATTCTCAAAAAATTTCCTGTCCTTCGTGTACGTTTTTTTGGTTGTGCTATTAAAAAAGCTCTCAAACATTATATTATCAGTGGAAAAATTACCTTGCTAACCCAAAAACATTGACGTTCACCAAATGATATTGAAAATATCTTAAGATGAATAAAATTTTTGACTATTGACAAAAACTCTGAGATATAAAGGTTAAAAAGTCATAATTTTTCCGCTCAGCGTTAACGTCGCTAGCCAATAACCTTTTTGAAATCAGTTGAAAATAACAGAAGTTACGTCACTTCTTTAGCATGTTGTACAGGTAATGAGAACTTAGTTTAGCAGCTCTGTAAAATATTGCGTTTATAGAAATGGCTTCATAAGAAAAGTTGGTATATATTTTAATGTTTTCTTATGGTGATATTATAATTTTTAAATGTTCATAGGTAGGTTCTACTTTTGAAATGGACTTTTGGACAAACTAATGGAAACCGAACTTAATTTATCGTTTTTAGATTAAAATTGTCCTTAACTGTCTTTTCCATTTAAATGCCTACATAATTAGAAACATTTTTAAAAATCCACTCTTAATGCCAGTTCTCCTTTGTTAAAGGAAGTACTATATATTTTTCATGATAGACAACTTAATATCAATGCAGCCCTGTTGTTGTTGTTTGTTTTTCGAATGTGTAAGTGGCCAACACTGATGTCAGATTTTTCAAGCTGCCTAAAGGCAAGCTGTTTTGAAGCACTAACACTAAAAAATATGTACTAGCCAGCCCCAGCCGGCCAGCCGGCCGGCCTCATGCCTTGGGTTCCTAGGGTTGCAGTGCCGCACTTGACATTCCTCCGAGTAGGACAGAGCTCTATACGTAAACGGGAAATATGAAAGGGTTTCTCTTTTATGTATACAGGTCTGTCCTACTCGGACGGACGTCAAGTGCGGCACCGAAACCCTAGGAACCCAAGGTATTAGGGTCCCGCGTGGTTAAAACCGGCACTGCTTACTAATAAATAACCGAAACGCGAGATAATTCCAGATAGTAGGTGTATTTATACTATACCTACATGGTTCGTTTCGGGAACTCTCTGAATTGATTTCTTGGTTTAAGTAAGAATTACTATTTAAAGTTCAACAAACTGTTTCTACAAGCGCCTCCTACTGATCTGTCCACGACCCGAGCGTTTCAATTATTCAAGCAACGGTTAATTTGTTTGCTTAATTTTCAGTTTTCCAATGCTAATTTAACCGTATATAAATTTGTGGATTTTCTGAATTGAAATCAATGAAATATATTTAACAATTGCGATAAAATTAAATAATTACCTTGAATAAAAAAGCCATTTTGCTAGTGTCAGGTGGTGTGCAATCAAGGACCCCTACAGCACTGTAGTCGGTGTCAACAAGTGTTGTGGTTTTATAGCAGCGGTCAACTTAGAAACATAAAGAGTATGCAATCGTGAACTTGCCCACGATTGCGGCAGACTATGAATCAATAATTTTCAATATTTGGCGGCTACGCAGTTTCAATACCGTTGCGTAGGTTAGTTTTAAATAACGGTTCCTATCTATTAAAGTTAGTTGTTTCATTTTTGTATTTAACAGTGTGATTAATGCGCCACCCTTGCTTATCATTAGCCTTCCCAGTAAACTTGTGCTTGAATAAAACTGCACCACAGAAATGTGCATAATAATATGTTAAAGACCTCTTTCATAGTGCTCTGGCATTATAAAAATATTTTTTTTTAATTAATACCTGCTTATAAATGTCACACTCTCTGGGCATTATGATTATTGCCATGAGGTGTTTGGGGCAATCTGTTATTACGGGGAGCGGAAAAATAGCGGACTCTAATCTTCCTGAAGTATAGGCCAGGCACAAACTACGAAGAAGATACTATTACTAGAGGCCAGGCTTTAGGGCGCCATGCTGCCCAAAGTAATTAGAATTTACGACATTCATCCCCACATTCACTTGTTTTCCCCGACTTTCATTTGTTGTCCCGAGTTTTTTTTTCTGGTACGCACTGATTTAAGTACTGGACATATTGGGTGCCTACTATTTATCATCATTATCATCACCATTATTACCATAAGAGGTCCACTGATGGACATAGGCCTCTCCCAAAGATTTCTATTTTTCCATACTCACAACGCTTGGCAAAAGGGTTGGTGAGCGCAGTTGGTTTGGCACGATAGTACATATCTACTAACAAAATATATTTAAAGACCTTAAGACTAAGTAAACTATAACAACTTCATACAGATTAAACTCACTATAATTATGCAGATGTGCCCATAGTACAACGTTTTAAGTTCCAAAAATAAATGTACACTCATCAGAATTATTCTACCTTTTATATTCTTTTTACTCGTACTTGCCAAAATTGATAAATGCTTACCAAATCTTGCCTTACAAAATTTGTAATAATATTGAAACCGAAAATTGCAATTTGAAAAAGAAATTGATTTTTAAATTATCCGATATAAATTAAAAACCGGCCAAGTACGTGTCGGTCCACGCGCAATGTAGGGTTCCGTAGTTGCCAATGACAACTTTGAGTTCACACTGTTCACACTCGCACCTCACAGTTTAAAGGCCCACTCTAGGCACACTAGCGCCGCCAATAATTTATTTATAAATAAATAATTATAAAATATTTTACATTTATTTATAATTTTTTTTTTTGCTTTTTATTTATTTATATTTTTTTATTCCTAATACTTTACAAATAGAAAGAAATTCAAGAATGTTAACTTAGTAAATAACCTGAAGTATTTTTGGAATCATGTTTTTCCTTTCAATTTCAGTATGTATACTACTGCTGTAATTTTTTTCACGTATCCATATATAACCGTTTAGTGATAGAGTGGGGGATACTTACCTCTAACAAAAATTTTATTTGCATCCCTAAATTGAAAAATGGTGCTGTCAACCTCACAATATTTTTTAAAGACCTATTTAACAATACCCAACACGATGGGTTTGTATAGAAATAAAAATATTACTCCTCTTTACTTGTATGGGAGCAACCATAAAAAAAATTCTAGATTTTTTTCTACCACTTTTTGGCATGATTAATAAAGGGATCCTAGATTTAATACGGAACCCTAAAAATAATGTTAAACTAAGATTATAGCTTTTTCTTTTTTATTGAACACTAGCTTTTGACCGCGGGTTTGCTCGCGTTAAGTACAAACTTTGGACCCCCGTTTTACACCTTTAGAGGGTGAATTTTTGAAATCTTTTCATAGAGAATACCTACGTAGGTACTATCTGCCTGCTAAATTTCAGCGGAATTTGAGCTGTGTGTTGATAGATCAGTCAGACAGTAGCGGTAACCTTTTAATATTAACGCACATATTGCTGCAATTAACATTTGCTGGGTTTAGCAATTAGGCTTAAATACTAGTAACCATCTCCTAAAGCCAGGAATAACAGGACTGACAGCCGAAAGTTTTCAGTTTGCGATCGATATTTTGTCATGTAGGTAATCCCCATGGAAGATGAATTTCAAAAACAATCTTTACAGTACCCACTTTTACATTATTAAGAAAAACTTTCATGCAAAATTTCAGCTACCTATTCCTTGTAGTTTTAGCTGTGCGTTGGTATTATGTCAATCACCAATCAATGTTTCGTTTTATTTATATTGATAGGTTCGATTCTCAACGCGGGTAAATACTTGCCCTTCATTTTCACAATGGCAAGGTTACTTATGGTGTCCGTGGTACTAGCTTCTAGATTCCAGCCATGGGCAAATACCTGCACTTCATTTTCACAGGTATTTGTCTACGGTTCTGGAGTTACCCTAACAACTGCCTAGCGTCAGGAAGGCAGTCAGCCGTTAAAACTGCCCAATCATATAACAGATATTTCATACAAAAATTATTCGTTTTCATGCGATACATATTCAAAATCAAAAACATACTAAAACAATCTGCGTTTAAAAATGGGCCTAGCTCGGTGTGTGCGTGGTTGCTTTGCCTTTTATGGGAATAAAAAAAAAGTTAACTGACATTGACATTGACTGACACTCGAAATTTCAAATTCAAAGTAAAGCAATCGAAATCTTGTAACGAGGGAACGAAGAAACTTTGTTTTTATTTAAAAATAAATCCGGTTTAAACCTAATTTCAGAATAAAACGTGTCATTAAAATACGTGTTATTGGTATCGTATCGTATCAATTTGTATTTGATAAGAATTACATAGCCATGAGTCCCAAGAAAAAAAAAGCGAGAGCCTCACCGAATCCAGCTAAGTCTTCAATAAAACGAGAAAGCGAAGACTCAGAGTTAACACGAAAGAGAATAAAAACTGAAAAAACACCAGAAGAAGACCTTCAAGCTAAAAAGAAGAAGAATTTTGTGACTGCTTGTGAGCGAGTGTCGTACGAGGCTTACTTTGACAAACGTTCGCGATTCCAGCTTATTTATTTACCTGCCTGTGCAATTGGAAATACATGTGTGCATCAGGATTACAAAAATGGGGTAAGAATCGAATAAGGTTCCTTTTAAGTCTAATTGCTTTATACCTCATTGAAGTCCAGATGTTATAGTCAAAAAAGTGGGTCATGTACTAGTAAACCCACTGAACGAAACGGAATAAGTATTGGCGCTTTATTTAGATGTGCACGTATTAAAAATCTGCCAACAGTCTGGAATTGCATTAATTCTACTTTAGGCATTAGCAAGGCTTAATATCATGCCATGTGGATCTCAAAGAATTTACCTTATAAATCGAGTATCAACTGGGCATAGCAGACTGAAACTAATCTGGTTCACTGGAAGAAATTCAGTGGAATAGCCCGCCCATTAAATATAAATAAATAAATATATACGGACAAATCACACAGATTGAGCTAGCCCCAAAGTAAGTTCGTGACTTGTGTTATGGGATACTAACTCAATGATACTATATTTTATAACAATTGCCATTGGGTGCAATATTTTCTGTATAGCTTATTAGTTTAGTTCTATGAAGATATATGCCATGTGGTTCCCGGCAGAGTAGAATAGGACCACTCCAAGTCTTCTCCTGGATGTTGTAGAAGGCGACTAAGGCTACACAAGCTAAACAAAGCTATAAACATAAAAGAAACCTCTTCAACCCGTCTAGACAGCGTGGAGAGTGTAGGCCAAATCCTCTGACTGCTCTGCTCTGGCTAATATGGCTTTGGTAGTACAGAGAGGGTAGTGCTCCTGTAGTGGAGACTAACAAAGACCTGTTGATGATATGTTATTTCATTTTATTACAATATAGAATTTACTAACAAACAAAAGCATTCTAAATTTATAACTGTTCACTAATAGTATTTTCTAATTTTCAGACTAATACAAAGCCTATGTCTTCATATGCGGAGCAGTCCTTCAAAATAGAAGTTAAGACAAACATGTGGTGTGAGGCTTTAGAAGTATGCTACCTCAGTATTACACCATATCAGTATTTATCAGCAAATGTTCTTAAGGATGTAGTGGAAATTATGTTGGTAAGTATGCCATTATTATATACCTTAGTTATGAAAAAATAATAAAAGGATCACAATAATGATGAATATCAATGAATAAATAGGATCATCATCATCATTTCAGACACAGGAAGTCCACTGCTGGACATACGCCTCTAAGGATTTCCAATATGACCGGTTGGAAGTGGCCTGCATCCAGCAATAAATAGGATATAGGGACAAAACCCATGTAAACCCACATTATGATTTCCGTACCAAGCTGGCTGGGGATCAAACCTGGAACCCTGCAATTCGGTATTTGCCTAATGTTAAGATTATATAAAATTTGTTTCCAATGATACTAATTTCTATCTAAAAACACTATAAAGAACACTTTTAATTTGATATTGATTCGTTAAGTGTTCTTAAAGCTTCTTTTTGAATGAATTTATGAAACTTGGGTGAATAGGACCATTTTTAAAAGTATGAAAATCTTAAATTACAATTATACTGTATTGTAGTCCGCTAAATTTAAAGCAACTTTTATTATGAAACCATTACCACAAATGCAATATTTCGTATAGCTACCAAAAAAGTTCTCACGCCGCCCATACAAAACACAAAGTTGTGACGTCACAAATATGTAGGCATTCCAACAGTGCGTTTTCACGTCTAAAAATATGTGTCTTTAAAACTTCTATATCTGAAAGAGTTTTTTGTTTAGAAATGTATTTCGGTCACTATTATGTTTATTTTTGGCAGGTCTTTACATAGCAACACGAAAATTTTTTTAGTCAAATAGCCAATTCGGAGCCACTTCCGATGCCGTTGAGTCAAAGAGTTGATAAAAATAACAGAGATTGTCATTAAAAATTACTGACAAACCTATAACTTTTTTTAGAAGTGCTTTGTAAATGAACTAATGGAAAAAGAGAATATGATGACAGGGAACTTTTTACGCTGATATGGGATATGTATAAGACTAAACTGAATGTACATTGTTGTCTTGACATGCAGATTTTTGTATCATTACTTCTGGTAGTTGCTATTGGTCTCTATTTCATTCACTTTTAGTTAAAATGAATGCATAATAAATTAATATCTTTAATTTCTTATATTACAGAATGCCCATGAAGACACCTTTGCCGATCACACCATAGAATACTTATTGGACAAGTGTCAAACATTACTTTCACAAAATTTCAGCACACACCCACCATGTTTAGTAAAAAGCCTTAGAAAATGTTATACTGAATTTCTAACATCTCCATTAGACCCAAAAGAAAACACATTTACAAATAGGGACAAATTTGAATTTAATAAGGGAATTGTTAAGTATTGCATGAATAGGTTAGAGTATGAAATTAGTTCAGAGAGCCAAGATAAACCTATGATTGACAAATTTGAGCACATTCCCGAGGATATGAAGCAAAGTGTTAAAGGCTTGCATTGGCAGAAGGAAAAGTTGGAGATTTATGAACTACTTGATCGTAATGACAGGATAGAGAGACTGATGTATGTGTTGGAGAGCATCATTGAACTGCTTCAATATGATCTGGCGATTTGGCACTCAAGGTAATATTAAATAAATAAATATATACGGTCAAATCACACAAATTGATTTAGCCCCAAAGTAAGTTCGAGACTTGTTTTATGGAAAACTAACTCAACAATACTATATTTTATAATAGATACATATACATATAGTTACAGATAAACATCCAAGACCCAGGTCGGGGAAAAACATAGAAAATACCAGCTTTTCTTCCCGCACAGACCGCAAAAGCCAGTCATGGGATTGGGCTAAGGAATCTCGTCAATAGGCGATGCGGTTAGCAACCCATCACTATTGTGATTCCATTTTCCACCATAACTCCCACTTACATGCTAAATGTGGCCTTTAGATTTTATGACCTTGGGTTCTGTGTACCCCGCAGAGATAAACACGTGATAATATGTTGTGTGTATGTATGTATCAATTGGTAAATTTTTTTTTTTCAATCTATTTTGTTCGAGGCTTCAGTACACTTGATGCGACTATGCCAGCCTCATGGGGGACCTCTAGTATAAAATTTATCTTAGCAACGTTATACACCTCCATAAGAGGTATACTGATTTTGCTGGATGTGATAATGGATTGCTCAACACTGTGTTTAGCAATCCATTCTCCATAGGTACTCCAGCTAAGAACCTGTCTCGTAGGGCAGTATACTGATCACATTCCAGCAAGACATGTAACAAGTCTTCCTCTTTATGACAAAAAAATTGGTAAATCTGTCATTGTAGAAAAGTTATCATCATCATAGTCCCAACCTTTCTTCGGAACTCTGTTGAGCCTATGCTCTCTATGTCTATACCAGACTCTTTTCGGTTACATATGTAAAATAAAAATATCCATATCATAAAAAGAAGTATAAAATAATTATTAAAATTATAAATAATATTTTATATTGATTTTCCAGATATACGCGCAATTTAGGTTGCCATATAATGCGGTCTCATAAGCCTTTGATGGCATATATCTTGTGGTCAAATAATATATTATACACTGGAGCAGTCACCCTCAATTGCCGTCAAATATTGAAACTGTTTGCTCACTTCGTGCATCTTCAGTATCCCACCAAATTCATAAGGATCATGGTGGTTAGTATACATATTTATTATTTACTAGTAGCTCTCCCCAGCTGCGCCCGGGCATAAATTATACCTATAAACCTTCCTCATGAATCACTCTATATATTGGTGAAATCTTTCTATCAGCCAGGGATGTCCACTGCTGGACATAGGCCTCCCCCATAGATAGCCACAAATTGCGGTCTTGTGCATGCTGAGTCGATTCCCGGCGACATTTGATTGGTAGCAGTATTTTTTGAGTTCAACGCGAACAGACATGCGTTGAAAGACTTTGTTTTATAATATATCGTGAATAAAAAACATGCAGCATCACAACTTCATCTATAATGGGGAAGAATTTATTTTTTCTAGTCTATTATTATGTTTCTCCTACATAATAGCATGGGCCTGGCTACCTGGTCCTTTGGCTTGCATAGGGACACAGGTTTTAACACCTAGAGTCCCTTTGGAGACTTTTGATGTAATGGAGTTCTCTCGCTATTATTCTACTAGGTTGCATTACGCGACCCCGCGGTTTGCTTCGCAACGCAAATTTTTTATAGAATGTGTGTGAACATATATTAGTCATTGGCTTCTCTTTGGTTGTGGGGATCTCCGCTTTTTCTGAATCTGTGTACATGATTTAACGCTACATTAAAAATGCCGTCTATAAAAAAAGAGTGCAATAAGCGGATGCGTACGACGGATTGGCGAGGTCTCTTAGATGTTTACGCTTTATAATTTACTAGCTGTTACCCGCGGCTTCGCCCGCGTGATATATAGCCTATGTCCTTCTAAGTACCCTAACCTATGTGTATGCAAAATTTCATAATGATCGGTTCATTAGGTTTGGCGAGAAAGCGTAACAAACAAAAAAAAATAAACAAACTCACTTTCGCATTTATAATATTAGTTAGGAAGTTAGGATAGGATTAGGAAGTTAGGATTAGGATAAGCTTTGTTTAGCTTGTGTTTCCTAAGTTGCCTTCTACGACATCCACGGGTAGACTTGGAATGATCCTATTCTACTCTGCCGGGAATCACACGGCTTAAAGGTGCAAGGTGGATCAGTTTTTCTTAAATATTCTGTATAAAAAAATTATTCCTTTTTTCAGACTTGGCTCAATACCATTATCCAAACATTTTACTTCTGTGAGACAAACTCAACCAGTGACTATCCCCATACAGGAAAATATTGCATGACATTTGCTCAAGAGTTCTACAAAATTATCTCTGGTATGTATTATATTGTTAAGTTCATTCGTACGGCAAGTTCTAGTAGCTTAGCCTCTCCGAATTCAGAAAATCTGCATCGCCATAAATATCCACATTGATTATTTAAGGTACCTACTTATACTTTGGTCAGGGTTGTCATCCTCAACTACCTGTCCGGTGGTTGCAGGTATTGCATCGGGTTCGAGCGCCCGGTCTCCCGAGCTGCTACTTTCTTATCCCCAACACATTCAAGCAAAAAGTGTCCAATATACAACGCGCTCTTTCCACCAACCGACCGGTTGTTTATCACCTGAGATACAGACCAACTTCTAGTTTAGGGATAGACTCCAGCAGGCCGATTTGCTAACTCGGTGAACAACGATTTGATTGTCACTTTAGCATCCATTACGGTTTTCATATCATAGATAAAAATAGTCATTCATACCGAAGCCGTAATGAATATTGTAGTTACCATGAAAATGATGTACACCTTAGCTGTCAAAAGTTAGCAAATAAGCCTGCTGGATGGCGAATGGACGGGGCCTTTAGTACTATTTAAGTTGCTAGGTACAAACGTACCTTGATTCCAAAATTTGTGTTCTGCCTTTCGATATGTATTTACCTACATTACTTACAATTACAATCCATTGTAATTTTTGTCCTGTTTGATGTTTTAGGCAAAATAAAGATTTATTATATGATATTATTATATGAAAATAACTTTGTCCCGTTCCGCCAGTCAAACTAGTTCCAACCCTTCCGTCTCGATCGAAAACTGTTTCGATGGGCAGCAGCATCGGAACAGAGATAAGCAAAATAAACTGCGCTCATCAACGCATCTGTGTGATGTAAAATCCTCGGAAGTGGCCTTTGTCCAGCAGTGGACTTCTTGTGGCTGAGACTACGACGACGTGTTTATGCTGATACAGATGCCCAAATCCATGCAGAAGCTCCGCAGTTGCGTATAAATATATAATAATATTCGCAACAAGCCTGCTTCGGACATTTATGAATTGATAAAACTTGGTTTATGTTTTCAGGAATGCCTCCCGATTCAATAGTACGGGTACTGGACCTGATACAGCCAAGCTACATGCAGTATCTGATTGGAACTTTGCATGCGAAGGAACTACTTGCCACAAAGGAAGACAACATCATTATAATCCTAACCAATTTCGTAGCAAAGAAGCAATGGACATTGTTTCCTGAATGTGATAGTCAGATAAATATTTCCAAGAAAATGTTCTACGGCTCAAAAAAATTTAAGAACATTATGAGTTATTTATCTAAGAAGTGCAAAAATCTTAACGTAACAGAAACTGAAAATAGTCCTAACAGTATTTTATATCCAAAACTTGATCTGCCTTTAGATATTATAGTAGAAGCAAATCTCAATCATGTTATTCACACACTGTATGTGGCACTAGAGGCATATTTAGATTCTTACAATGTGCAGAATGTTCAAAATACATTGGACATGCTGAATGAAAAATTATTGCATGCACCTGCGGAGTTAGAAGAACTAAAACCACTTGATAGTGGCTCTTACACAGTAACTGAAGGTTTTATAAAAAGCTATACTTACTTGTACAAAACTCTTAGGGAACTTATGAAACTAATGAATGAATTGCGGAATAATGGTGAACTGCCAGAATCACTGAAAATATTTGAAAAGATCGGATTATTAAGTTTATAATGACAGATATTATAAAAAACATAGTGGCATTCTGGGAGTGCCAATTTAAGTGAAAACTTGAGCAATTACATGTGTACTTTTGAATCGTCAGGAAATATTATATTGTGCAGGAAATACTTTTATTTACAGAAGTGCCGCTATTTTGGTAAAGGTGTCGCGAGTTCTTTCCTCTCAAATCTTCTCTTTCTCTCAAAAATGCCGAACGCGCCTTGTTTTCACTTCTATGTGTGTCATTGTAAACCCCATTTTGTAAATCTTGCCTAAATTCCTTTTATAACGGTTTTTTTTAATCCTCCAGTGATTATGTTACTTGCAAGTAAATCAATGTTATTAATATGTTTGCTCATTTATCTTGGATACCAATATTAGTGGGCATCCATGTTCTATAAAGATTTTATCTGAAGATATCTACTTACTTCTTTTCAGACTCTTAGAAGCCAATATTACCATTTTGGAGGAGTATTATAAACTTCTTAGTTCAGTTCCGCGTTAATAAATATGCCAGCTACATCGTTATATAGCATGGATAGTCTTAGTATTATAATTCCATTTCTTCAGTCTAGATCATAGGTTAAAGTACTCTCTGTCTTTATTTATAAGGTTGTTTTAAATGTTTTTTATGTACCTGATTATTCCCACCACATAAATGTAGCAACGACGTAATAGGTAGTTTTTGTATGCCATAAGGCAATACGTTATTTTTAAGTCATCACTCAAATTAGCCAACATTTGCCGGATAAATGTTATCGGGATTAGTGGTTGCTAGGTAGCTAAATGAAAAAATGTGTTCAATAGTAACTCGTATTATAGTTTTAAGTGTATTTTAAATTATGCTCATCAATGTAATATGACTGATGATCTATCTTACATTACGTTTACGACATACGTAGGTACGTAATAGAACAAATCACAGACAAAATGTCAATAAAAAAAAATGTAAGTTTTATTCAGGTGATTATGGTGGGAATAGGAAGTCAAGGGGTACAGTTGAAGTTTGCCGTAGACAATTTTGCAAATTGATTTTGGTGGACTTTATAATATTAAATTGGTGTAGTTTGGTGTTATAAATGCTCGTGCTCATGAACAATTTGTGAAATAGTTAGTGGACTGATAAATGGACTCGTATAGATTTTGCCGCCAGAAACTCCCACGAGGCATCAAAGAACATACGCTATCTTTGATGCTACTTGGAAAAACTTTACCGTACAACACCGATACTTAGTATCTCATATACTGGACATTGGCAGAATCACTGAAAATTCTATGGGAGCCATAACATAAAACAGAAGAAGAAGAAGTTTTATTCAAAAGTAAAAAAAATATATAGTCTGAATCATACTTTACGGCGGCTAGGAACAGTGCGCGAGTCGATTCGCAGTACACAATATGTATTAGGTACAGCAGGGTGCGCGCGGGGAAGCGGGGCGCGCGTTCTGCGCAGCTTGCAGTGCAGCTAATATCCGAGCCGCCAAAAAGTTTAATTTGGACTGTAAAAACCTGTATACGTACATTGTCTTCCACCCCTCATGTCATGAAGGTACAAAGGCGCCCGTGGTAAACGATATATTAGCCGCCCCGGTGCTCAGGCGCGTCTTGATTTTACGTTACGGAATGCAAATGGAAATGTAACTGCCCGGCGCCCCTTACTCCATGCTACTTATATACCTACATATTTATTATTATATATTTAGCTTGTATAGGTGAAAGAATTTTTAAAATCGGTTCAGCGGTTTCGGAGCCAAGTAAACAATAAAATCGTTATATTAGTTTAGATTGTCGTGTGATTGTGAGGTCCAGATTTCAGGTCTCAAATTCTGTTTCAAAGACAAATCTCATCAACATTTTAATTATTTGTTTTTTTTTTTTAATGGATTTTCCCCGTAATATTTTATGAAAATCGTGTAATTTCTGCATTTTTGTTGATGGGCACCGAAACATACACAACATAAAAGTACATATAATAAATGATTATAAATTGTATTAGCAGGCCTATACATATGTTAAATGACGGTGGCAGTGCCTTAATTTTCGTCAATATTGTCTGTTTATATCACCCACAAAGCAAGGAATTTCAATTTATTTTTCTTTTCCTGCTCGGTGGCACCACTCTTAGTTTGTACCAAAATGATAAGATTTGTATTTCGCTTTTGTGCATGAAAAATTGGTGGCTTAAGAGTCGCCTGGACGCGCATGTCTCCATACAAACGGAAATAAGGATTTGTGGCTATATTTAATACTTTTGGAGTAAAATTAAGCATTTAATCAATTAATCTCATTATAATCTACGCACGTTTCTATAGAGCTTGGTAAAATTATCAATGGTTTGAGAATTACAAGCCTTTTTAATTTGTATGGGAATCTTGAGAGGCGTATAATTATCAAACCATTGATAATTTTACCAAGCTGTATTATGAACGTGCGTAGATTATAATGAGATTAATTGATTGAATTCTTAATTTTACCCCAAAATTTTCAAATACTGCCACAATTTCTTATTTCCTTTTGTATGGAGACAAGCGTGTCCAGGCGACTCTTAATTTTCCATATTAATATGATTATGATCAAACAAATCCTAAAGAGATGTTGATATAATCAACTGTATTCTACAGTGCTACAAGGATCTTTTGGCACGAGGCTGCACGAGGCCATAATCAGAACTAAACATTGCCATTGCCGTCATCTTGTAAGTCATAGATAAAAAAAAAAATTTCATCTTGTAAGTCGTCACTTTTGGAAGGTAGCTCGAATTGATGTTTGTTACAGATATTTCGTGCTTAAGAACACCCTATTTCAATGTCATCTAAGTGTCACATGATCCTTGTTGCACTGTACTGTCAGGTCAAGATGAAAAATTATCTTTTTCAGATTAACCTGGGTCTTGGATGTTTATCTGTATATGTATTTGTATATGTATTTGTTATAAAATATAGTATTGTTGAGTTAGTATCCCATAACACAAATCTAGAACTTACTTTGGGGCTAGCTCAATATGTGTGATTTGTTCGTATATATATCTACTGTATTAGAGCCTAGCCACATGTCCACGTCACGGCGCCGGCGTCATCACTGTTCACCGGCATGGAATAGTGCTGTGCAACGACACAGTACCGTGTCGAGAAAGTCATCATTACTTTTCATAGAATAGCTTCCAAGTAGACCAGCAATTAAGTTAGTAATAAAAGTGTCATCATCATCGTCATCAGGTCTTTTTTATTCTCCACTGCAGGAGCACGACCCTCTAATAATAGAAGTATCTGAGGTCCCAACTATATGTATAATATGATGATATCTTTGTTTAGCTTCTAGGTTTCTTGATCCCCAATTAATACAACATAGGCTTTCCACTCGACAACACAGCACTGTTGATCGCTCAATATCAGATGTGGCCAGGCTTTTAGTTCATAATATTTTTTATTACCTCTTACTTAGATGTAACTTACAATTAGGTACATAGTTTTATATAGCTATTTTGTTATAAAATACAATAAAACAATTGAAATACTTTGATGTTTTATTTATTAAAAGTTATTATTTACAGTTATATTTATTCTATAAACTAGGTATATTATGACTGACAGCACATTTTTCCAATTCCATATTGTATGCATAATAGTATGACTTTACACTGCATAGAGTTCTTGCACAGACGATTAACAATATAATACTAGATATAGCAGCATAGCCACTACTATGCTGCAAAGCTGAATATTTTCTTGTCTTTTAATATGCATATCTGAGTTAATATCCAAATAAAGCTAATATTTGGGATCAAAATGACCTCTAGCTTTTTTTGTTCTTTTTGCTTTCTCAATATCTACATTGGGATACTCTGCTTTAAGAGCCTCCATGTCCAAATCAGGGAATCTTTTCAGTAAATGCTGCACATGATTGAAGTCTCTATTGCGAGCTGTACGCTCCTGGTTATAAAGCTTTTCTTTGTATAATCTATAAAACCGTTTCACTGCAATGCTGTTGATAAGACCATGCTCTAGATAAGGTCTTACCCATCGAGTATTCATGAAATTAGGTATATAATGCTCCTCCTTTTCATACTTTTCGGGTAATCCAAAGATACTGACAACATCTTCAACAGGTCTCTCCCCAGTTTCACCGGTTTCTAATTTGTAGTAAGCAACGTTGCGTTCTCTCACAACTGTCTCAATGTTGTTCATGGATTCCTGAACTTTATCAATTCTCTCTGGGTTCGGAAATAACCGCACTTTTCGATTACACTCGTGCTCCATGGTGTACAGCATATTACGTTCTTTCAACAACACATACCACAATTTATGCAAATCCGTATTTGATTTTACTCGCAATTCATCTAATTTCCATGCTCTACCAACTTTGATATCTGTCTCACTCCAGTTCTTCTTAGAATCGAAGAATTCCATTAGATCCAATGAAACACTAGAAGTATGAACATTGCTTCTTGTAATTACAGCGGTAACCGCTATGTGTGACCGATGACAAAAAGTTGAAGCATTTTTCCATAAAGCGTTGACTAATAAATTCATTATATCAAAATATTGGCTTTTGATATATCAGAATAATAATTATTGAATTTCTTTATAGTTTTCGAGTTTCCTTCCTTCACTGACAATGACTGACATACAATGTCAATTTTGAGGTTATTCTGTCTTTTTAAATCTCATTTTGCAAAGACAAAGTTCTTTGGAAGTATTATTTCTTTGCAAAAAAAAAAAGAAACCTGCGTTTTGTTCACAGTTTTCGCTTGGCTTGGCTTTGACACTCACTCCGTCTTATTGATGGCGTTGACATTCAAGCAAGGAGACTCAAAACTGTCTCCTTGCATTCAAGTCATATGAGGTTGGGGAGTTGACAACATTTGTACTTTACCGGAAGTGGTACTTTTTATATATGCAATCGAAAATACCTTGTTTTTAAATACATCCATATTTTTTTTATACTTATTTTTAAAACCAGTATTTGTTTTTTTAAGAATTTTTGAAAATGAAATGGGACACAAACGTAGGATTTATAAACAAATATCTGTGCCTTATTCCCTGTCATTGTCAATCTGACGTAAAATAATGACACTGACAGGACATTGACCGTCTGAGTTGCCAGATTTGGGGAAATTTACCAGGGAGTCTAGAAATTTTCTAAAGGCTGTTTTTTTTTTCAATGTTAATGCCGGCCAGAATATTTTTCGATGTAATAATGATTTGGTTTCGCTTATTTCTTGTACCTGTTAACTTTATTCCTAATTTTTTACCAGTTTAATGAATCACTTTTCATTTACGGCTGCATCTTGGAAAAAATCAACGTCCCGCCTGTGTAATCCATGGTCTGTCACAAGATGAAGAACTCTGAGTCCAGTGTCTTGAGAAGCTAAGTCAGCACGCGAAGAAATATCGGTGACCAAAAGTCAAGCCAATGTTATCAGGTTGCCATCGAGAACGGAAAATATCCAACGATATGTACAAACACCAAACAACAAAAAACAAACGAACTTTTTTTGACATTAATTAAGCACAGCAGCCTTTTTTCCTTGCCTTGTATGTAAGGCAAAGTCAGTCCATCCACGTAAACTATTAAATTACAATGAACACGGCAAGTTTTTTGCATGTGCTGGCTGCTCAATTATTACAAAACTGATGTCATTTCTAAAAGATCCCTAAAATATTAAAAAAAAACGTCATCACTAATTTGAAATGAATAGCTTTGAGCGCCATGGCGAAGCACAAAACTGATGCCAAACCATTATTTATTGCTTTGAACATCCGACCTCAGGTGTTGTCCTGTCTGTAAAGAATAAGAGATGTGTTTTCGACTTTCATATTTTCGGAACGTCAAAAAAACAAGTAAAAAGATCAGGAACATAGTTGACAGCTAAAATTAATAAGCAAATCCAAATCATTATTATATCTATATATACATTGAAAAAAAAAACTGTGAAAATGGATACGATATTTATCATTTACAATGAGATAGGCAAGAACTTTAAAACATTTCCAGACACGCGGGTAAAATTTCCCAAATCTGGCAACTCAGACCGTCAAAGTCCTATCAATGTCATTATTTTACGTCAGATTGACACCGACGGAGAATAAGGCACAGATATTTGTTTATAAATCCTACGTTTGCAACCTTTTTTCAAAAATTCATAATAAAATAAATACTGGTTTAAAAAAATTACAAAAAATATGGATGTATGTACATTCGATTGCGTATATAAAAAATACCACTTCCGGTTAAGTATATGTTGTCAATTGTACAAGGCAAATGAACATTTTTTTAGGGTTCAATATCCTTCCATTTATCGGTCAGTCTGTCACCCTCACCAGGCTATGTCGCACAAACCATGTACGAATTATATAGGTGGTTCTACGAATAAGTTGAATTTTAGGGTTCCTTACAAAAGTTGAAAAACGGAACCCTTATAGGATCACTCGAGCGTCTGTCTGTCCGTCCGTCCGTCTGTCACAGCCGATTTTCTCCGAATCTACTGAACCAAATTAGATGAAATTTGGTAAGATAGTATAATCCTATGACCCAAACACGGATGTGCAAAGCAAATAAAGATTTTTTTGAAATAAGGGTCATTTTGAGGGGCCCAATTACAAATTTTTTAAAGAAAGTTTTGCAAACCTTACTGTGTCATATGAGGATCTCAAAAATATTTTTTTTTGTTCGGATAAAATCAATACTTTTGATTTTATTCACGAAAGAAGGCAAAAATTGACCATTCCCCCCCCCCCCCCCCCTGATCTCCGAAACTACTGGGCCGAAAATTTTGCAAAAATTACAAAATATAGTTCATTCCTTGAAGATTACAGGAAAAATAATAAGAATTCTATCACTTGAAAATTAAGTGGTAAACTCACAATAATAAGTTCATCTAGGGAAATAGTTCACTTAAACACCACTAGATGGCGCTAGTCAATTGAATAAAACATTTTTTGCACATTGTGTGTGTGTTCACGAAGCATATTGTACGGAACCCTCATTGCGCGAGTTTGACTCACACTTGGCCGGTTTTTTTTTTCATGGATGATGTACCTTTTTTTGTTGCTGCTATACCAATAAATACTAAAACAGAATAAAATTAATATTTAAGGGGCTCCCATTTCCATGCAATAACGGCACACACTCATAGTGTTTGTCGTTTTTTGTTCGATATTAATTACGGATGGCAACAAAACAAGTAGGCACGTAGACGCTTGAGACATTACAATAACAGAATATTTGATTTTTACCTTTAAAAATTAATAATTGACAACATGTACTTTACCGGAAGTGGTACTTTAAATATATGCAATCGAAAGTACCTTGTATGTATATATTTCCATATTTTTTATAATTTTTTTAAATCAGTTTATTTTTTTTATGAATTTTTGCAAACGTAGGACTTATAAACAAATATCTGTGCTTTATTCCCTGTCAATGTCAATCTGACGTAAAATAATGACATTGACAGGACTTTGACCGTCTGAGTTGCCACATTTGGGAAATTTTACCCGGAATTCTGGAAATTTTCTGAAGGGTTCTCCCAATGTTGATGATAAAAATATCGTATCCGTTTTCACTGTTTTTTTTTTTTCAATGTAATTGCCGGCCAGAATGTTTTCCGATGTAATAATGATTTGGTTTCGCTTATTTCTTTTACCTGTTAACTATTTTCCTAATATTTTACCTGTTTATTGAATCACTTTTCATTCACGGCTGCACGATACCTGGTGTTATCTTGGTAAAAATCAACGTCCTGCCTGTGCCTGTGAAAATACATGCCTGACAAAAGATGAAGAACTCGGAGTCCAGTGTCTCGAGAAGCCAAGTCAGCACGCGAAGAGATATCGGTGTCCAGAAGTCAAGCCAATGTTATCAGGTTGCGATCGAGAACGAAAAATATCCAACGATATGTACAAACACCAAACAACAACAAACCAACGAACTTTTTTGACATTGATTAGCATAGCAGCCTTTTTTTCTTGCCTTGTATGTAAGGCAAAGTTAGTCCATCCATGTATACCATCAAATTATAATGTACAAGGCAAGGGACGTTATCGGGTGTACTGGCTGCTCAATGATAATACAAAACTGATGTCATTCCCAAAAGATCCCTAAAATATTTAAAAAAAAAAAACGATATTCATCATTAATTTTAAATGAATAGCTTTGAGCGCCATGGCGAAGCCAAAAACTGATGCCAAACCATTATTTATTGCATTGAACATACGACTTCAGGTTTTGTCCAGTCTGTAAAGAAAAAAAACGTGGTTTCGACTTTCGTATTTTCTGAACATCAAAGAAAAAACTAAAAATATAAGGAACATAGTTGACAGCTAAAAGAAATAAGCAAATCCAACATTATTACATCGAAAAACATACTGGCCGTCATTTACATTGAAAAATAAAAAACAGTGAAAACGGATACGATATTTATCATTCACATTGGGAGAGGCACGGCGTTTAGAAAATTTCCAGACTCCCGGGTAAAATTTCCCAAATCTGGCAACTTAGACTGTCAAAGTCCTATCAATGTCATTATTTTACGTCAGATTGACAATGACATGAAATAAGGCACAGATGTTTTATCATAAATCCTACGTCTATGCCTTATTTTCAAAAATTCATAAAAAAAATATTGTAATTTTTTTTTTTATAAAAAATATGGAAGTACATACACAAGTTCAAATTATAAAAAGTATGGCATACAAGGTACTTTCGATTTCGTATATAAAAAGTACCACTTCCAGTTAAATACATGTTGTCAATTCAATCAAGTAAAATAAATACTTAGGGTACTCCCATGCAGCAAACATGATTTTTGCCCTTTTTTAGCTTGATCGTCTAATGTTGTGTTGTGGCACGGGCGCAACCCTTTATGCACGCACAAGTCACGGTCTCACACGACTCATGAGTCTGTTCAACTTCTATTCTAAGTTATATTCTGATTTATAAATACCCCGGTATGAAAAGTTAGGGTCAATAGGAGATGTCGGTGTCGGAAATCGGTGTTCAGATTCCAAGTCAAATCATTCTGCAGATGAAGATGGGAGTCTGGGAACGGAAGTCATGTCAAGAAGCCATTAACACGTGAGAGAGGAAATGTCTGTCGGAGTCCAGGCTCGAGCCACATGTTAAAGTCTGTCCGTTCAAATGGTTTGGGCTTGGGCCCTTTGTCAAGGCGACGACGCCACGCCCGCGCCGGCAGCCGACAAAAGAAGTGTCGGCGCCCGCCAAAGGCACTATCGATCGGCAGCTTCAAAAACGGCACGTAATTGACAACATATACTTTGCCGGAAGTGGTACTTTTTATCTAAGCAATCTAAAGAACATTGTATGTATATACTTCCATATTTTTTTAAACTAGAATTTATTATTTTATGAATTTTTGAAAATAGATCACTATTTTTAAACAAATATTTAAAGATTTATAAACAAATATCTGAGCGTTATTCCCTGTCATTGTCAATTTGACGTAAAATAATGAAATTGACAGTCAGAGTTGCCAGATTTGGGAAATTTTAACTGAGAGTCGGTAAAATCTCTAAAAGGCCTCTCCCAATGTAAATGATAAATATCGTATCCGTTTTCACTGTTTTTTTTTCATTGTAAATTTAATTTAATAAATTTAATTGTTATTAATTTAATTGCCAGAAAGATTTTTGGATGTGATTTGGGTTTTCTTATTTCCTTTACCTGTTAACTATATTCCTCATATTTTTACTGGTTTTTTTGACGTTCAGAAAAAACGTGGTGTCTTTTATTCTATAAAGACTAGACAAAACCTGAAGTCGTATGATCAAAGCAATAAATAATGGTTTCATGGCATTGCTCGCCGTAAAACAGACTTGCTGCCATTGTTGCCGTCGAAAGAGAATCATATAACGCGACAGGAAAAATTTTACTTTCATATACCTTCTAAAGCACAAAGTGATTGGTGCGTTGCTGTTAAATAGAAAACTTGCTAAAGGGGCTTTTTATATACCTATTCACTTTTCTCACTTTACTCTTTCATCGTTATGATTGTTTTAAATGGTGAAAAACTTAATCGCATTGAACAATTTGATACCAAATTAACTTTCCATAAATTTTAGACTCTATAGTCAAAGAATTTTCCAAAGGACTGTTTACGAAATACTAGAGATTTTCACAATCTATATGCGATCAATTTTATGAACACCATAAGTTATTTTTATTAAAAGACTTAAGGTTCTGTAAAGCCTGTAAAGAATAAAAGACATGGTTTCGTATTTTCGGAACGTAACAGCCTGGCCACGGGGACGGGCGACGCGAACGACGGCACGACGGGCGAAGCGACTAATTGTGCGGCGCGATTTGCAGGCCACGGGGCAGTCGCGGCCGCCGCGGCGACCAGAATAGACGGAGATCTGAGAGCCTAATGTCTTTATCAAAGTTATCTCGATTTGGCTAAGAAATTAAACATTTTTAGTTATAGACATATTATTTGGAAGAGATTATGGAGTACATCATTTGAATAGAAGTCCGAGTAAAGGCAGATGGAAAATTCATAAGAAGTACAAAAAATATAGAACGTACCTACCAAAAATTTTATTTCGAGAACAATCGAACTAAAATATTCAACTAGAATTGGAGACAAAAGTATCAAAAAAACCGACTTCAATTTTTCTCTCGTACACATATAATCTATCTCAAAAACTACTCAACCGATTTTGGTGAAACTTGCAGTACCTTACCTACCACAAAAATAATTTCAACATCTGACTTATAGTTCCGACATATGCATGAACAAACATACATCATACTAAACATACAAAGCATACAAAAACATACATGAACATACAAAATATACGAAAACATACAAAATCATATAAAACATACGACATTACACAAAATCATACAAAAACTGACAAAAACATAAAATAACATACGAAATCATACAAAAACAAGGTACAAGCAGACAACATAGAAACTAAAAATATACAAAAAAACACGTGTGAAATTTGGCACACGTGTTAGAAGCTAAAATAAAAGTAAAATACAAACGGGCCAATCGAAAACCTTCTTTTTTGAAGTCGGTGGAATAGAGTCAGTGCGGACAATGTTTTTTTATAATAGGTATGTACCTATTTCAAAATTTATCTTGGCCAGACGTTGGCCAAGCTCGTTAATCCGCGATAAAATTTCGCCATCCATTCAAAACCGACCAAAAACATTTGTTCCTTGTACTATTCGCCGCGACGGCCGCCTCGACCCCGTGGCATGCGTCGACGAATTCACGATTTTGTTTCACTCGCCCACCGCGCCGTTGGTCGCCCGCGCGATTCGCCTGATACAATTCGTCGGTCGCGTCGCCGGTCGCCGGTGCGCGTGGCATGCTCGGTAATTTTTTATTCTCTTGTTTCACTCGCCGGTCGACTCGTCGTTCGCGCCGCGCGAAAATTCGCCACGGCGAATGTCCCGTGGCCAGGCCGTAAAATAAACAAGTAATAATATAAGAAATATTATTAACAGGTAAAAGAAATTAGCAAAATCAAATCATTATTGCATCGCAAACGGCTGGCATTAACAATAAAAAAAAAGTAAAAACGGATACGATCTTTATCATTTACATTGGGAGAGGCCTTATAGAGATTTTCCCGACTCCCGGGTATAATTTTCCAAATCAGGCAACTCTGACAGTCAATGTCATTATTTTATGTCAGATTGACAATGACAGGGAATTTAGGGACTAAGGCACAGATATTTATTTTGTTTATAAATCCTACGTTTAAAAAAAAATCTAAAAAATATAATTCTTGTTTAAAAAAATGTGGAAGTATATACATACGAGGCACTTTCGATTGCATATATATAAATAAAAAGTACCACTTCCGATAAAGTATATGTTATTAATTGACAACATGTACTTAACCGGAAGTGGTACTTTTTATATATGCAATCGAAAGTTTCTTGTATGTATATTTCCAGACTCCCGGGTAAAATTTCCCAAATCTGGCAACTCAGACTGTCGAAGTCCTGTCAATGTCATTATTTTACGTCAGATTGACAATGACAGTGAATAAGGCACAGATATTTGTTTATAAATCCTACGTTTGCAACCTTTTTTCAAAAATTCATAAAAAAATATATACTGGTTTTAAAAAATTACAAAAAATATGGAAGTATATACATACAAGGTACTTTCGATTGCATATATTGCACTTATAAAAAGTGCCACTTCCGGTAAAATATATGTTGTCAATTATATTAGTTCATAAATATTGCTAATTTTTTGTTGTTGTAATTGTTTATTTTGCCGAATAAGTTGTTTTTTTCTTTATTTAATAAAATATATTTTCCAAATTAAATAATTTTATTATTTTCATTTAATTTCCAAAATAGTTTGTGAGTATAACTATACTGCAATGCAAACCATTGTCCCGGTCTGAGGTCCCGGTGGTCTAGTAGGCCTAATTAGCATGCTATTAGCTAACTTATGACAGCTACGGTGTATAACGTTTTGATAGTCACTTCAACATCCATCACGGCTTTCGTATGATTGACTATTTTTATTTTTCATATGTAAACCGTAATGGATATTGAAGTGACTGACATCAAAGCGATTTACACTGTGGCTGTCAAAAGCAGTCAAAAGTTAGCAAATAGGCCTGCGACTATACTCAATATCGACTATACGAAAAATATCCAATTAACTAGTTCGTACACTGTTCACCGAAATTCGAAAGCTGAAATTTGGGTTGAGGGTTGAGATGTGTTAATATGTGTAATCAAATTTGTGTTGTCGATTTATGTGACAGCACAATCGCATTAACAATAACAAAACGCAGTAATCGGAAAAATGTCGAGCGGTGTGAGTGGATTGTGTGATTGGACTTGATATTTGTTGTTTGTACGTACAAAGTTAGTGTTAAGTGTAAAGAAAACTATTTTTTTTAGTTAAAGTGCTGTTTAAAAAACATATTGGGAGCATAAATTCATTTGGGATAGAACAAACATGCAGTGGATTTCTTCTGTCTCTATCAAAGGTAATGCATGAAGACAACAAGCTTCCTTTTATTTTATTATTTTTTATCAACAAACTTCTTTATTGGTATTTTAACATTGGTACTCATAAATTCATTATCGTGTTATAGTTTTTCATTTTTCACATAAACTTCTCTTCTTTGTTCAGAAGAAGTAAATTTTGATATTGCTATCCATTATTTTTGTTTGATATTACTGGTTATCTTATGCAAGTGTGAGCAGTATGTAGGGGTGAATATATTGTAAAATTCAGGTGTTTCGCTACCTTTTCTGCGTTTCGTTACTAAACAATAACAATGGATACTAACCTCAAAATGTTAGAACCTCAAAATCTTATGGACTCAGCAGGTATATGAACAACTTATTCCAACCCTCTTCTTGTTGGGTTTGTTTATATACCACTTTAAATATTAATCAATCATGTCATGTCAATAAAACTTATTTTCATACTCCTTTTTGTTTTCTTCTCATTGTTTAATACACAGCCACAAGTTGCAGCTAGCTATCTTATTAGATAATTCTTATCATTAGAAACTGACAAAGTTCAGACTCTTTTATATATTTGATTGTAGTACCTTATTGATCAACAATTTATCTCTTTTGAAGTAATTGAATATGTAGCTTTGAATATAATGAGATGAATGGATACTTGCCTATCCAGTCACCTTTTCTGTTATATAGTTGGTGTATTCTATTTAACACCCAAGGAGAACGGGTCTATATTCAAACAAGACCATAACTTCGTCCAGAGCGGGACTCTAATTTAGTATGCCACCTGCACCCTAGTCAAGCATGCTACCTGGACACCAGTCATAGTTAATATTCAGGTAAGCTTACATTGAGAAGGTAGAAGAAATATGCATCAGTTGTGAGCTTTAATTTTAGCCAATGCAGGATATTTTTGGTCTGGCTGGATTGATTGGTGATAACCGAAATAAGGAACTGTCTGTAGAATGTATGGGCTGCTTTTATCATTTGATTTAAATGTTTGCTTATTCTTGGTATCCTCTATATACTTAATTTGTTTTGAAGTTTGCTTATTCTTAGTATCCTCTATATCATTTGTTTTGAAAGTCCATTCTTTGTATCTTCGGTCTCCTTTTTAGCTGTATCTTAATATTCAGAGCTTATCCAGCAGGACAATGATGTACCATTTTACACTATGGAGTTCTGCATTTGCCTTGATGTACAATATAATAAGTTCTTCAGTATATGCATTCTTATTTTTATGTTTATACATATCTATAAAAGGTTTAAATTTATTTCTTGTAGAAGAGTTTAGTAGAAGAGTGGGAGCTCAATCTGTGTTATTTTTGCTCTATGCATATTTTATTTATCATTATTCATTTTGCTGCAAGATTTTATTTTGTTTTATAGTTTAATGTAATGATTAACTTATAAATAAATGACTTCATTAAAAGAATTCTATTACAATAATTCGATGTATATATGTTAATAATCAAAAAATTTCAAGGTCTTACACCATTATCTATACACAACAACATTAGACTATCAAGCAAAAACGGCAAAAAATCAACTAACATGATTTTTTTATGTAGTAACCACCCTTAATTTAATTAAGTACCTATCTATTTTTAAAGTCTCTGACCACTGGTCAGAGACAGCAAAAGATAGGGACAAGTGGAAGGAAATGGGAGAGACCTTTGCCCAGCAGTGGGACATAATAGGTAATAAAAAAAATTAAAGTGTACTTAAATACAATTTTATATTCTGTTAATATTTCAAGAGTCTACCTGTTGCCGTTATTAATATCAAGCAAAAAGGGAAATAAATATTGTTGTATGGGAGCCCCCGTTATTATATTTATTTTATTCTGTTTTTAGTACTTGTTGTTATAGCAGCAATAGAAATACATAAACCGTCAAATGTATATCACGGTTTATGAGACACAGACTGGTGACAGATGGACAGACTTATTATATACGGACAGATTGAAGTCTCAGTAATAGGGCTTTAACCCTTTGGGTACGGAATCCTCAAAAGCACCTACCTACCTATTTAATGTGTTGTGTCTGAAAATCAAAATTGAAACCTTAAGACCAGCAATTGTTTATTTTTATTACTAGTTAGTGTTGGTATGATCATTTGCGTCTAAATTTTGGCTCCCGATAGGTACTTACCAGAATTTTACTGAGTTACTTAAATTATTGTTAAAATCACATGATTTCATGTAGGTAACAAATTAAGTCCCTACCTACCTAGTTAAATATAAAAATTGAAAAACCTAAGTTCTTACATTATAGTATATGTAGATAGATATAGATGTCGTGACCGAAAAAGAGGTTAAAAAAGCTATTCTAGGCTTAAAAAGAAATAAAACTTGTGGACACGACGAGATTTCAGGTGCGTTATTAGTACATTGTGTCGAAGAATTTGTAACGCCACTAACCTATTTAATTAACCAATCTTATGTCGAAGGTGTTTTCCCTGAAAGTCTGAAACTAGCTAAAATTGTACCTATATATAAAAAAGGAAGTAAGAAAAGTACTCAGAATTACCGCCCAATAGCTATCCTACCAGTAATCTCAAAAATATTTGAAAAAATCATATGCCGCCGCATTAACACCTTCCTAGAAAAATACAGAGTCTTCAGCGAAAAACAACATGGCTTTCGGAAAAACCACAGTACTGCGACTGCAGTCTACGACTGTAATACTGCAATACTGAACGCGTTGAACAATAAAAAATGCGTCGTCACCGTTTTTATGGACATGTCTAAAGCTTATGAACATGTCTCACATCCGATTCTATTACAAAAACTCGAATCGCAAGGTATACGTGGACATGCGAATAAGTGGCTGACTTCGTACTTACAAGACCGGAAACAATTCGTCCAAATAACTTATCTCGACGAAGCAAGCCGTGAGTTCAAACATTTCAACTCCTCCTGTGAAGTCATGACTGGTTCAATACCACAAGGAAGTGTACTAGGCTGCTTAATGTTCTTATCATACATAAATGATCTACCCTCGGTTGTTTCTCAGGATGTAGTTCTATTTGCAGATGATGCAACTCTTATTGTCTCTTGTGACCAAAACAAACTTCATAACCTACATATAAATATAGCCTCATCCTTAAAAAGCATCGCAAGCCATTTAGAATCCATAGGACTAGTTTTAAACTTAGAAAAAACAAAAATCATGCAATTTAGACCCTTCCAAAGACCAAGTTTGCCTTTAAACGTTGCTTACAATGGACAAAAGATAGAAGAAGTTAATACCTTTTCTTTACTAGGCATCACTTTAGACTGTACAATGTCATGGAAACCACATGTCGACGTGGTAGTGAACAGACTAAGCAGCTTTACGTATGCTTTACGTGAGCTACGAAAAAGTACGAGCGAAGAGTGCGCACTCACGGCCTACCACAGTCATGCAGCGGCTTGGATCCGCTATGGAATTATTTTCTGGGGCAACGCGAGTGACGTTCAAACGGCGTTTATATTACAAAAAAGATGTCTAAGAATTATCACACTTTCTGGATCTCGGGACACATGTAGAACCCTATTTACTAAATTAAAAATATTAACCCTTACATCAGTATATATATTAGAATTGTGCCGTCTTGTAACAAAATGCAGTCATTATTTCCAGCGCATAAGCGACTTGCCCACCCGCCATAGCTCTCGCCGACAAAACGACTTCTTCTTACCAGCTCCACACCTTCACTTATACAGTAATGGGCCTCAATACATGGCAGTTAAGGTGTACAATCACTTGCCAAGTTCATTAAAAGCCCTCCAAGGCAATAAATTTGAAAATAGTTTGAAATGTCTCCTTTTAAGCAGGGCCTATTATAATATGAAGGAATTTCTAGAGGATAAGTTTTTAGATTAAGTTTTAGACAGAAAGTTTTATGTTTGTTAAATTGAATTATTACTGATTTGTTATATTTTATTTCTTGTTTATGTTGTTCAAATGTAAAAATTATTTAATAATTATTCGCAAATACCGAAAGGTTTAATGTAACATACATTTTATGTGAATAAAAAATATGAATATAGTCAACTAAATTTGCTCTGTATATTATTTAGTATAATTGTAATGAAAAAGATGTCTCCACAGGTAGGCTTTGAACCGAAACCCTTTAGGTTATCGCTCTAAGTGTGCCACCAACTACACCACCGTGACTCTAATCACAGCGTCGAATTTTCTCATTCAAAATATTTTAAATTGCAATGGTATTCATCAAGCATTGCAATACTTGTTAAATATCATTAAATTGATTTGATTGAGTTAACTAAAGACTTCTAACCTTAATCAACTTTCAATTCATCAGATTTGATTGAATGAAGTAGATTACCACACTATTAAATAGTGGGTGGTATTGAAGGAGTATGTACGTTTGGAATGGGTAATGGCTACGTATGTGTGATGGATTACTGATGAGAGAATTTGACGTGCTACTTCAGGGTGTAGTTGGAAGTACAGTTAGGGCGTATACTTAATTAAGGGACGTGGTTCCAATCCTACCTGTGTCGAGTTCTTCATCACATATGTTAGATCATTTTTATTCTTTGGGATTCCCTAGACAGAACCTTGGGCTGTAATATTTTACTCGAGAGAAGTGAGACATAACATCTAAATGTAAGTAATATTTTTTGCTGGTGTTTCGCAAGTTGCTTTCAAGAAAATACTTACTCATGTGTCTGTAAAAGACGAAAATGAGAAAGAAAGCATTGCCATTGTTTTTGTTCATTCTGTAAAATTGTAGTTTTCAGATAGTGTGACCAATATATATAACATCCCATCCGAATTAGTTATATAAATGCGAAAGTGAGTTTGTTTGTTTGTTACGCCTTCACGCACCTACCTACTGAACTGATCATCATAAAACTTTGTATAACTATATGCTATTTGAAGAGAGTACGGAGAAGAGCATAGGCTAACTTTTTATACCGGAGAAAAGTACAGTTCCCGAGAGATTAACACTAACGCGAGTGGACCCGCGGGCTTTACCATAAACCAAAGCTTCGTTGCTAATGTGGTGCGAAAGTAAGGTAATTTTAGGAGGAGGGTAACCACCATAGTGTCTCTGGTAATTGTTGCTTGCATTAAGCAAGTTGCGCTCGTTACGCGCCTCGCCGTAACTGCGTAATGTCTCAATTGCGCCGTTTGCTTACGCCCAGTACGCCCTAAACATTTTACTTTATGGCACGCTTATGACGGCAACTGGCGCTTTTTGAATTCCTGTTTCGTAACGAGCGCCTACGTTTTTGAAGTGATATGTTGGCGGAAATTAATTTTAAGTGCTTTGAGGAAATATGTGTTCTTTGTTAGCGGCACATTATGTATTTAACATTTCTTACATTTACGGAAGCGGCTTCTTAGAATATTTTTATCAAAATATATTTCCTAAGGTTAATTAGGTTCACTTTTACAACAACCTAATAATAAGGTTACTATGGTTTCGTCAAAAATCTCCGCCGTAAAAGCATTTATTACTTAGGGTCGACCATGTCTTTTTTTACAAGGGGGGGGGGGGGGGGTGGAGTCGTGATAGTTCTTATAGGTGTCAAAAACTGGCGAAAATCATCTTACGTAATTACTTAATGGCCCCTAAAGAAAAGCAACCCGAAACGTAATGACGTTGGAACAGCGCAGGTAACTCTGTCATGTCATTTGTGTCCAACTGGGTTTATTAAATCACACAAAAAAAACTAATAAAAGTGCTCTTCCATAAAAGCCAACTTCTGAACTTAATGTATTTAGATAAATAATTATGCCGAATATCCGATCTATGACAATAGTTTGTTTAAAGTACGTTTTATTGTGCATTTATTAATAACCTGAAATAAGTATATCATTTTAACAAGCTGTCAAGTATTTTTTTCTATTAGTTAATAAATTATAATAAATAAATATATACGGACAAATCATACAGATTGAGCTAGCCCCAAAGTAAGTTCGAGACTTGTGTTATGGCATACTAACTCAAAACGATACTATATTTTATAATAGATACTTATATAGATAAACAAAGCCTTTTTAAACATCAAAGAGACCTCTCCAACCCGTCTGGCCAGCGTGGAGAGTGTAGGCCAAATCTTCTTGACTGTTCTGGCTTATAAATGGTTATGATAGTCAGAGAGGGTCGTGCTCCTGCAGTGGAGACTAAAAAAGACCTGGTGATGATGATGATGATAGATAAACATCTAAGACCCAGGTCAATATGAAAAAGATCATTTTCCATCTTGACCTGAGGGGGATCGAACCCGATACCAACCGTGTCGCAGGCCGGCGTGTTGACCGCTGCGCCACGGAGCTCGTCTATCACCAGAAAACTGTTCCACGGTATAAGTCCTTAAGTACTTACTTACTTATATCAAAACTAGCTGTTACCCGCGGCTTCTCCTTTATTTTCGTGATATATAGCATATGTTCTTCTCAGTATCCTAACCTATGTGTATGCAAAATTTCACGATGATCGGTTCAGTAGATAGGGCGTGAAAGCGTAACAAACAAACAAACTCACTTTCGCATTTATAATATTAGTTAGGATTAGGAAGTTAGGATAGCATAGGATTTAAGACCAAGGAAAATAACAAAAAAATAATAGTTCAGATTTGAAATCGTGATGAGATCATGGGTAAATAGTTATGGATTCGACACACAAATTGCAATGATTTATAGTCCCTATACAATTTATTGTTTGCAACCATAATTTATTCACCAGGCGTAAGCTTCAAATTAACGTCATCCTTGGCTGTGTTTGGCCACATGCTGACTTGGATCAATAATGCCTAAGGTTATGGTATGGGCCTGTGCAATTCAAATAACTTATGGTTTAATAGTCTTGTGTTCAACTCGATTCATCTGCATATCCAGCTCCTTGAGATTCAGATGTAACACGATTAATTTTGAATTCAGCCTGACGATATAGTGGCAGGTTTCAGACAGAGATTGGTGAATGTATTCTACGCTATTGTCTTACTTTTTACACAAAACACTAATTGTGCATTCGGGACTGTAGCTCGTACCCAAACCTTTTATAGACACACAGGATTTTTTTGAATTAAAACTAACGCATGGTACTACCTACTACATACTTAATTAAATGAAAGCCAATTATGGGTTCCTCTCATACAAACCAGGGATTGAATAACCGAAAAAAATTTGGTTAAATCGGTAAGAGATGACGTCATACCTTTATATTTCGTTACCTTAGAATAATGGTACCTTCAAATTACCATACCATAAAGAAACGGTACCTGTACGATTTTGGTATTGTAATATTGCGGTGTCGTTATTTTTTTCGATATTGGAATTATAAAATAAAGGTTTTCATTGAATTTTACCGCCGAGGATTCGCCTCAATGTTTTTCGTCGCATCATTTGTTCGGTACTGAAAATATTTCAGTTAAGGTACCAGTAATTATAAAGGTATCGACACATAACGATATCGTAAATGTATAAATACCATTATTTATATTTAGCTGTATCACAACCGTAATTGTCAACCGATTTGGTTCTACCTTTAAATCTAAGGTGAATCGTAATTTTATACCGGTACCATACCCTTATACCTTTACCGTTTTCAACCCCTGATACAAACCCTTAATTCGCTTCTTAACAGTCACATGGTCCCACGGAACCAAAAGTTAGGACACGTTTTGGTATTTGTAATAGGGTCCCATCTATTTTGTGCAGGTCACAATTACCTATCAAGAAAAAGCCGTATCTAACATGAATTATTCTAAACGTAGAAATTCTTTACTACTTTATGTTAGGCTTACTTACTCTTATTCTAAAATGTGGAACTCAGTATAAGCTACAAGAGATAAAAAAACACGTGTGTTGGTAATATAAATAGATTATTAATATCATAGACCTAGTTTTGAAAATTGACTGATAATGTGTTTCGCTTAGAGATCTAATTTCTCTTTACAATCGCCCGACCGCTTATAAATAAACCGATGTCTCCGGCAAGTGGTCACCGAATAGACCCGTTGATTAAACCAGGAGTGTCGCTTTGTTTCGACGGGAACGCATTATGTAGTGCTCTATCTGAGTCACGCTTGACATCTGATTGACTTGCCCCGTAAGTGCCCTCTCGTATATTGACTGACCATTGACTGTTAACTCACAATTAATGGTCAGTCAATATAGGAATGAGAAGGTTTACTTAACGAAGTCGTTTTCATTCCCAGGTTGCATGTGAAAGTATGTGCTGAATGAAATAAATTATACTGTTTCACGTTTTCTAGAAATTAATTAAGGGAAAATATAAATTCTGTATTTAATACATTACATACATACATATTATCACGTCTTTATCCCTCGCGGGGAAGATAGAGCCTAAGGTGATGAAACCCATTAAAAAGTCCATTTCTATATTTAAATAGCTATTTATTTATGCTATATATTACTGCATCAGGAATATGGCACCTAATATAATTAACCCAATCTTCCAACATTTGTTTATTTACCACCAGCATATCTCCCACTTGACAGGTAGGTAATGGACATACCGACGAGAGTTAATAGACGTTTGGGCAAGGAAGTAAATGTAGGTACCTACTCTTAACATCATGGCCGATTGCTTTCCTACGTCAATGACATACTATAGCGTGTCTAAAATATTTTCCTTTTATCTTATTTTCACTTGTCGAACCATCACTACCCATTCTTCTCACAGTTTATTCACTGTGGTTGCCGTCTATAGTTGTTATATTTCGGTTGGTTACATCAGAAATGTCAATATGTTCCTCTTCCATTGGGGCGATTTTGCGGTTTTATCCTCAGCTGTGCTGTGACGCGTCGCAGCCAGGGGTACGCTATTGAGCCAGCATATTTATTCATGTTATTAGTTATATGATTTGACATAGTTTTACGCCAATCCTCATTGGGTACCTCCTAAAAGTTTCTCCAGTCCTTCCTTTCAGGAAGTACAGGTAATGCCTGCGCTTTTTTTCAACACATTTCATACGAGAAAAACCGGCCAAGTGCGTGTCGGGCCACGCGCAGTATAGGGTTCCGTAGTTGCGAATGACAACTTTGAGTTCACACTGTTTACACTCGCACCTCACAGTTTAACAACCAAAAACATCTAACAATAAAGATTGTATGAAATTTTACATTTTCCAGTACATTTTATAAGTTGGTTGCCTATAACTTTTTAGTTTGCACTTAATACCCACCTCTGATAGTTTTCCTTTCAACTTCAGTATATATTCTACTGCTGTAATTTTTTTCACGTATCCATATATAACCGTTTAGTAGATAGAGGGGGGGGACACGTACCTCTAACAAAAATTTGCACTTTAAAACCAAATATTTCGGAAACGGATCAGTAAATCGAAAAATGGTGTTCTCAACCTCACAATATTTTTCAAAGACCTTTTTAACGATACACCCACACGACCCACACGATGGGTAAATAGAGAAAAAAAAATTACTCCCCCACTTTACTTGTATGGGAGCTACCCAAAATAAAAATTTTTTTCAAGATTTTTTTCTACGACTTTTTTGCCATGATTAATATACATACTCATACCAAATTACAGCTTTCTAGTACTTATAGTCTCTGAGTAAAACCGCGGACGGACAGACAGACAGACAGACATGGCGAAACTATAAGGGTTCCTAGTTTACTACGGAACCCTAAAAATGCGTGTCAGGGGACGGTACCGTTTATTGAGGTTTGGATTTCAAGGTAATTGTAGAAATGCAAAAATCTGCTATTATCTTATAACTTGAGAATTGTGATATAACAGGTTACATCAGAACTTTGTTTATTAACTTTTTTACTGTAATTATCATACCATATCACAGCTTATTGAAGCATGATAAAGGCACGATTTTTTTTAGCACGGACATGTCGAGTATGCGTATGCGACTTTTGTCTCTAGTATGGCGCGAGGGTCATTCCGTGCTCCGTGCATACAATACATCTAATACTTGGTAGAGTATTCCAACGGGTTATTTTGACTGACGTCGCCCTCTTCGGAAAGTCGCGCGATATACCGGTTGATTAAATCGGGAATGTCGATTTGTTTCGGCAAGAGCATATCACTTCTCTCGGTGTCGACAATTGATAGACAGGCTGACGTGAGTTCATGGACGTTTTGGTAAGGGAGGATAAAGTAGTAAAATAAATAACTATCAGATATTACGTTTTTAATATGATAAAATAACACTTGACCTCTCATATTCTTTTGGATGTTCCTGACCTGAGAACTCCGACGTACAACCAGAGTTTCATAGTATGATACTATAGAAAAGTTATGTTTTAATAGTGAGAATTACTGCAGAATACCATTATTATTAAACTTATAAATTATTCCGTTTAGCAGAGATTTCCTTGCTAAAGCTGCATTAGCTGCTAAGTTATTTTATTTTACGTACCTATCGACTTTACCTTTACCTACTTATCGACACACAATTCCTACTTAATCGAGCGAGCGTTCGTAGTCAACGATATCGTTCTTCAGGAAGAGCGGGTTCGACACACAGCAGTTGATTAAACCAGGGGTGCCGCTTTGCTTTGGCAGGAGCGCATCATTGTCGGGTCTTTTTTAGGTCACACAGCAAGAGCACGACCCTCTCTACTACCAGAGCCATATATTAGCCAGAGCAGTCAGAGGATTTGTTCTACACTCTACACGTGACTTAGGAAACACAAGCTTTGTTTAGCTAGTGTTTCCAGTCACCTTCTACGACATACACGGGAACACTTGGAGTGGTCCTATTCTACTCTGCCGGGAACCACACGGCTAAGACGATTTGAGAACTTTACCGCCAAGGTTTCTGAGTTGTTAAAAATTTATTCCTAACACTAAATTGTCACTAGTATTGCAACGCATTATATTGTACGCAATGTCATTTCATCCTCGGTCCACCAATTCTCTCTCATTGATCCACCTCTACGAAATTGTCCGGCGAGTCATTGCCAGGCCAGCCGATATCTCTCTGTGATTAAATCAGGAGCGCCGCTTTGTTTCGGCAGGAACGCGTTATCCCGCACGCGTCAGGAGCACTCGACCTCTCTTGGACATGCCAGCTAGTCTAATTGCCCAAAATGTCCAGACCATACATATCGAAATTTTGATCGTTTTGGAGCCTTAAAGGGGTGATTCAGCCCGTCGAAGATAAAAAATGCGCTATGTATAAAATAGTTGAGTAAACTGTATTTTGTTTTTCCGTAACAGACTTCTTGCATAGACTGCTTTAGCTTCTGACATTTTTTAATGGTATCCTTTTACACATTTCTGCTCATTGAATTATTTGATCTTCACTGAACGCTGCAAATCGTTGGGTTTAAAGCCTGATAGGTACATAAGTAAAGCCTAAGACTAGATTAGCTATGAGTATAGCTTAACTACTATTTTACGGTGACTTTCATACATAAGCTTTAGCCGCAAAGTCATTTCGTGCTTAGTGCTGCGATTCTCACCCATTGATCGACTTCTTCTCAATAGTACGACCGTTCATCTCGCGCACTTCATGAAGCCCGGCTTACGGCACACAGCCGCTGATTAAACCAGGGGCGCCGCTTTGTTTCGGCAGGACCGCTATATCCTGCACTAGACCTCTAGTGGACATGACGACTGTACATATCCTGTGTTTGCTCTCTCATAGTACTTGCACTTGATACTTGTTTAGACGTAATATGGTTTTAACTAGTTTTGAACTTTCGCGATGCTTGTTTATATAATTAACGCAAACATGCCGTTTTTCTTTCCAGACGTTTCATGTAGTATCGACACATGTACGCGCGTAACAAATTGTATTTTCTCCAAAGAAACCGAATTTGTTTTAAATTGGATATTAAAAAGTATTATTTCTAATTTTATTAATTAAGTAAGTACCTTGATATTTTTGTCAGACGAGATTCAGACAGTAAAGATAAAATTATAAACACAAAAACAGTAGGCTTGGAAATATTTGACATGACAAACTACTTGATAAATTGTACCCAAAAATTTCATCAACGGCGCTGGTTTTCGCATAAGACTAAATGAAAAAAGGATAAATAATGACGGGACGTTCGGGGACGTTCGGAATATTGAGATAAAATCATGGAGGGAAATAAAAAAGGTGTTTTAAATAATGGCGGGTGCGATCGGGCCGACGAGCGATGCCTTGCTATACGCGATAGTCGAATGTGGGCGACAGCCGTGCAAGATAAAGAGAGTCCTCGATGGAACAAAGCGGTGTCTGATTTAATCAGAGCGTCAATACATCTAGGTAACCTATTTAGACCTTACGATATCGATCAATAGTGTAAAGCAAAGTAATGGCGATTTGTTGGTCTATCTAAGTTAGTTCTTTAGGTTTTTCTAAAGTACATACTTATTGTTGCAACTAGCAACACTAGCTTTTAATGTCTATATTATTTTAGTACTGGAAACACTGTAATTTATTTGCCTCTTTGCCTTACTTAAGACTGCTACAAACCACTGCCACAAACCCATCGTCTCGGAAGCCCGCATTTGGATTCCCAACGATCCCAACCAACACACAAGCAGTCCAGCAGGAGCATTCTACATTTACTATTTCGATTATTCTCGATACTGTAAGTAACAACTACATCAATAATACTGTAATACCACTGCTTTGAACCATAAATATGGTAGCTAAACATTAAAGTAAATCCTAATCATTTCATTGGAAATGACAATAAAATAAATAAGTTATGAATGCGACAAACGAATGCATAGTTGGATAAATGTCAAAATAATCACTATCCGGATTCCAAAACAAAGTTACAACAAGAGATTAACAGATAGCTGCTGAATGTGCAGTGGAATGAGATGCATAGTTATTCAATGCAAATAATCAGGGTAAGTAATATAACATATAAACACAAAATATATATGTTTTAAGATCAATACCAACGAAATATATAATTTTGGTCAGTATAATTATCAATTAAGATAAAATTCGGAAGAAATAATTTTGAAAAAAATAAAATCTTTTGTTATAACAATTATTCAACATAACAAACCTTTCATATACAGTTTTATCGTTATAAAATTTAACAAATTGATTTGCTGTTACGTATAATAAACGTAATATATACTTATTATTAAGCATTATAATCATTGGTAATACAAATAAAGTGATAGAAGATCCTAATCTACGTTTTGTGACTAAGTCGCTTTCGCACCCAGTCGTCGCTCGCTCGCTTCGCTCGCTCGCTCATATAGTGGTCTATGTGTAACCATAACCTAACCTACCTTCTGTGAACAAGTCGCGTATCCAAACCAGTCGCTTTCGCACTCAGTCGTCGTTCGCTCGCTTCGCTCGCTCGCTCATATGGTTGTCTATGTGTAACCATAACCTAACCTACCTTCTGTTACCAGTCGCTTTCGCACCCAGTCGTCGCTCGCTCGCTTCGCTCGCTCGCTCATATGGTGGTCGATGTGTAACCATAACCTAACCTACCTTCTGTTACCAAGTCGCTTTCGCACCCAGTCGTCGCTCGCTCGCTTCGCTCGCTCGCTCATATGCTGGTCTATGTGTAACCATAACCTAACCTACCTTCAGTTACCAGTTGCTTTCGCACCCAGTCGTCGCTCGCTCGCTTCGCTCGCTCGCTCATATGGTGGTCGATGTGTAACCATAACCTAACCTACCTTCTGTTACCAAGTCGCGTATCCCAACCAGTCGCTTTCGCACCAAGGCGTCGCTCGCTCGCTTGTCATAATCAATTTGATTGATTTAGATTATTATTGATATTATTTTAAATAGTATTCGTTTTGATTGTTATATTTTATGGCATGTATACTGAACGAGTTGTATGACAGGTGATGTTTAGTGTTCATAAACGTTATAATAAATGAGTTTATGGTTTTCGAATTGAATATTTTATGAATATTATAGCTTTCAAGAATATAAACAGTAATAATTATATCAAATAATCATTATATCTTTTGAACTTTATTGAAATGAAAATATATAATTTGTTATTATATCAAACAATACGCACCCATTCAACATTTGTCTCGGAATCTATAATTCAATCCAGGCTAAGAATAATAAATAGTAAAAAGGTTTTATTAAGCATCATTAACTGATTAAATTCGTTTTGAAATGAAAACTATATTTCTATTAGCTTTCGATCAAAGCTGAGCAAACTTATTACTTTAAATAATAAGTAAGTATAACATTACAAACCTATTAGGTAATTTTCCATGGCGATTGTGTGCGTATGGCGACCTAGCATTGTTAATAACCAAAATTGAAAAATCGTTTGAGTTCATTCAAACAAGAGCAACAAGTGTAAAAGGTCGTGTCGTTATCTCCATCGGTAATCTTTTATCCTTTTATTCTCCATTAACAGTAGCTTTTCCATTAAAATCAATTCACGTGTGATTGCTTGTGAACACGGAATTAAATCCGACATCTCGCATTCTTAACCGATATATTGGAAGAATATTTGAAATGCAAATTCCAGAAATATTCCGCGAGGACTTAAATAGAAAACCATTTACTTAAACGTATTCTGCGAATCTTGAGTGGCGTTTTTCAAAGGGCCAGAGATCAAAGCTATTGAAGCGAATAAATAAAAAAGGAGATACCTACTTCTTTGTGTTTGTTAAGGGCTACTTTTCATTTGGCTTACGATTTTCAATTTTCCGAATCCAATTCGTTATGCAAACATATTCCTATTAATTTTTAATTTAGAAAAGTGTTTGAGTTGTTTTAATAAATTGAAAGGGTGGATTTAGGATTTTTGTTCTGTTATAGGCCAGTCAGTATCGACATCAAACCAAAAACGTTACGTACGCGTTTCCAAAGTTTGTATCGTCGTCGATATTGACGATATATTAGAAGAATATTGATTAGCCTATTAGTGCTATGTTTTATTAAATAGTGAGCTAACGAGAACCTCTCCCTACACCAAATGCAGTGTCAGTGTCGTGGACATTATTTTTGGCTATTTTCTCCCTTCCGCTTTCCCCCCTAAACATCTTTAAAAGCCCCCCTTTCCTAACTAAACAGTTCACGTAATTCATAGATTTCCTAGTTCTAGTCGGTTTCAACGCTATGATCACACCTTCTTTGTATCTGACCTTATCTAGGTAACTGTTAGATATGGTAGAGTACCTACGTTGATAACTATCAACTGATTGTATAAAGGCATCTTCTGTAATTTTTGGTTCTATTAATAAATACGAACAAGGTCAGCTGTCTATCTGTTGAGCTGTGATTAAAATATCAATGTCAAATTATTCGTGTAATACCACTCCTTGCCGTAGCCCTATCTGATGGACTTTGCCCGCCCACGAGTAATTACATTAAAGGCATCTTGTTTTACATTAGTTTTCGTAAGCCGAAGGTAATATTCTGTTATATTTATAACTAGCTGTTACTTGCGGCTCCGCCCGCGTGATATATAGCCTATATCCTTCTCAGTACCCTAACCTATGTTTATGCAAAATTTCACGATGATCGGTTCAGTAGATAAGGCGTGAAAGCGTAACAAACAAACTCACTTGATCACATTCATAATATTAAGTTAGAATTAGGAAAAATCCACGCTGCTTATAAGCGTCTTCCACGCTGGTTTGGGAGAAAAAGAAAAAGAAAAACATAGAATAGGTATACCAACTGCTTATCTTTTCGCGCAGACCGTAAAAGCCGGTCAAGGGATTGGGGATAATCTAAGAAATCATGTCAATAGGCAATGCAAATATGTTCGTATGTTTGTACTTATATATTTATAATAAATTATAAAAATTTAAAGTTTTAATCGTACTTGACACACAAGTTTTTTAGTTGCGTTTTTACTTAGCACGTGGTGCAGTCCGTCTATGTCGCCCCTCTATCGTAAGTGCGCCCGTGTGTGCGTGCATGTGTTTTTTTTTATTTGGAGTACCATTTATACTTTGGAGTATCATTACCATTTTAATGAAAAAGAAGAAACATATTTCACCAAGACTTGTACCTGACTTAAATCGAACTTCATAGGTAGGTGCTTTATAACATATACTTTTGACATTTGTGCAACGGGCCGTTACCAGATAATACCCAACACAATGGGTTTGTATAGAAAAAAATAAATTACTCCCTCTTTACTTGTATGGAAGCTACCCTAAGAAAATATTTTTTTCAAGATTTTCTTCTACCACTTTTTTGACATAATTAATATACATACCCATACCAAATTTCAGCTTTCTAGTACGTATAGTCTCTGAGTATAACCGCGGACAGACAGACAGACAGACATGGCGAAACTATAAGGGTTCCTAGTTTACTACGGAACGCTCGTTCACGTTCGTATCACGTTCAGAAATGACTCTTCGCAAAAAAGACAAAATAAAAGGTAGAGTCTAAAATAGATGCGTCAGGTTTGATAATAACTTTACTGTTATAATTTTGGCAAGCACTTTGTGTTTGTGGTTGTGCAGGTGTGTAGAGAAAACTCATGAATAGGTTGCATGCAGTGACAGACTATCGGGCAATGATGGCACTAAACGTCGTGCAAAATGTCACTTTAAAATAAAAATAAAAACATCGCAGAATATCGACTCTTCGCAAAAAAGACAGAAAAAAGGGGGAAGGCAAAGAGTCTAAAATAGCTGCGTTAGGAGTCAGGTTTAATCTTCGAGCAACACGCCTTCCGTACCGGAACAGAAGCCGTGTTGCTCGAAGGGTTTAATAATATACTGTTTTAATTTTGACAAGCACTTAATGCACTAGATTAATTTCGGTGGTTGTACAGGTGTTTAGAAAAAACTCATGAATAAATTGCATGTACTAACAAACAATCGGGCGGTTTTGACACCAAAAAAAAAAAACAGAGGAATTCAGAGAGGGTCTAAATTAGCTGCGTCAGGTTTGATAATATACTGTTATAATTTTGCCAAGCACTAAATGCAAATGGATAATCTCGCGCAATGTTTCCAGACTAATGTAGCTGCGAAGTAGGTGTGGCTGTGCAGGTGTGTCGAGCAAACTTATGAAAGGGTCGAGAGCGGCGAGATGATAATGTAAGACGACCGTTCTTTACGAAACAAAGCTACATGATCTAATCATTTTCTATAATATTTTGAAATTATGTATCTAGTAATACACCTAATATAAAGCTCGATATTAAAGAAAATTCTGAAATAAATGTCATCGAAAAAATTCAGAAACTTCTGCGAAAAACCCGCGTCGGGTGTTTCGAATAAATTGTTATAATCTTGGCAAGTACTGAATGCACTAGCATAATCTCGTGCAATGTTTCTAGACTCTAATACACGGTTGTGGCTGGCAGAGGTATGTAGCTGCGGTGCAGGTCGTGGTTGTACGGGTGTGAATAGTAAACTTGGAACAAAGCATAGCCAGCAGAACAGTCTAATCTAAGCGACGCAAGAATAACTCTAAAGTAAAAGAGGGTTAACTTTATTAATGAAGTACGGACATTAATATAACAAAATAAAGCAGACGGAAATGTACGGTTGTGACTAAACAAGTAGGTAGTTGCGGATCATGGTTGAATGAGTGTGTAAAGAATACTCATAAGACAGCTGCCTGATCTAGTCGACGCAATAATACACCTCGAAGCTGCGGTGAAGATTATAGTTGTACGGGTGTGTAGAGCAGACTCATGAACAGGTTGCGTGCGGCCGACAGACACAGCGGCGTGAAGCGGCCATTCTCCCCGGAACAAAGCTTCCCTGATCTAATCAACGCAACAATACACCTCGGATAACTCAACAATTGAGCCGGATAAACCACCCGATATTTTAAGTTACACTAAATGCTTCTAGGAAAACTTATATACGGTCGAGCTTAAAACACGTGTATGTAGCTGCGGTGAAGATAATGGTTGTATGGGTGTGTAGAGCAAACTCATGAACAGGTTGCGTGCGGTCGACAGACACAGCGGCGTGAAGCCGCCAGTATTCTCGGAACAAAGTTGCCTTATCTAATCAACGCAACGATACACCTCATATAATTCAACAATGGAGCTGGATAAACTGCCCGATATTTTAAATTACACTTAATGCTTCCAGGAAAACTTATTTGCGATCGAGGCTGAAACAGGTATGTAGCTGCGGTGAAGATTATGGTTATACGGCTGTGTAGAGCAAGCTCATGAACCGGTCGCGTGCGTCCGACGGACAGAGCGGCGTGAAGCGGCCATTCTCCCCGGAACAAAGCTGCCTAATCTAATCAACGCAACAATACACCTCGGATAACTCAACAATTGAGCTGGAAAATAAACCGCCCGATATTTCAAATTACACTTAAAGCTTCTTGGTAAACTTATTTACGGTTGGGGCTTAAACCGGTATGTGCGGTGAAGATAATGGTTGTACGGGTGTGTAGAGCAATCTCATGAACGGGTCGCGTGCGGCCGACAGACACAGCGGCGTGAAGCGGCCATATTCCCCGGAGCAAAGCTGCCTGATCTAATCAACGCAACAATATACCTCGGATAACTCAATAATTTAGCTGGAAAATAAACCGCCAGATATTTAAAATTACGCGCTATTCTTGGAAAACTTATATACGGTCGGAGTTGAAACACTTCGTGTCACACTCACACAACGAAACGTGTATGTAGCTGCGGTGAAGATTATGGTTGTACGGGTGTATAGAGCAAATTCATGAACCGGTCGCGTGCGGCCGACAAACACAGCGGCGTGAAGCGGCCATTCTCCTCGGAGCAAAGCTTTCCTGATCTAATCAACGCAACAATACATTTCGGATAACTCAATAATTTAGGTGGAAAATAAACCGCCAGATATTTTAAATAACACCTTATACTTCTGAAAATATAATGAACATTATTTACGATCGGGAATGAAACAGGTATGTAGCTGTGGTGAAGATTATAGTTGTGCGGGTGTGTAGAGCAGACTCATGAACAGGTTGCGTGCGGCCGACAGACGCAGCGGCGTGAAGCGGCCCTTCTCCCCGGAACAAAGCTTCCCTGATCTAATCAACGCAACAATACACCTCGGATAACTCAACAATTGAGCTGGAAAATAAACCGCCCGATATTTTAAATTACGAACAATATTACACGGCACGGATACAAACGAGTCTATTGTAGGCCGCGTGCACTGGACAGCTGTTTTAGATAACGTGCGACCTCCATAGAATAAAGCGCTTCATAAACAATTACGCCGACAATGACGGCATGCAAGCACATATTTTATCAACAGATTTTTTGAATATTAGGATTGTACGATTTGCCTCTTTATTAAGTACCTACAATTTTTTATTACTCTCGTGTAAGATATATTGTTTTTCATGTATTCAGACAGTTCACAATGCTCACATAGTTATATATCCATGAATCGCATAATCTCATGGGTTAGGTACCCAACTCTTTTCTTCCCCCAAAGCTCTAAACATGAGGTAGGTATGCTTAATTTTCATGGCGACGATTGGTTCAATGTGGGTTCAATGGTTATAGAGGAGTTTGTCGCCCATAAAAATTATTAGCGTGGATTTTATTTGAATTTTTTTCCCAATAGATGAGTAATTTTCGGAATTTACGGCAGCATTCAGGCTTACGGTAATATTGAGATTGGTTGGAGTATTTGTCGAGCGATGCATTCCTGCGGCGACGGCGAAACAATCGCGGCTTTGTCTTAATCAAATAATATAACATAATACTATCGATCGTATAGAACCTAATACAAAAACATTGTACCAAAATAAGGTAGGCGTCATAGTTAGACGAAGGTGCTGCAGATTTGTATTCCACTCCTCACTAGATAGCGTTAATCCGCGTTTGCCTTACTTGCTTAAACAGATATTTAATTTAAAATATTATTACAATAATATTGTATTAATTTAAATAAAGTATGTTTGGTGAATAATGCTTAAATTTCTCATAATATGCTAGATACAAATTGTGACGCTACCAGTAGTTCCATCAATGTACAACTGTCGGAAAAAATAGTACGATTTAGAGGTTGGGACCTCATATTGATGAACACCGCCATATAATCACTTATAGCCTATCGGCGGCATTCAGTTGTGTAAGGATTAAAGAAAACTATAATCATTCGGGCGGAACCGCTAATTTTATATAAAAAGCTAATATATAAAATCTAGCTAATAACTTTATTTAGTTAAACTCTTCATAAAAGGATAAAAAGATGAAAGGAAAAGGATAAAAAAATATCAAACTATCCTCAAAATGGTCGACTGCTTTGTCTAAAAAGATTTGGATTGAAAACTTCATTTGGTTGAAAAAATAATTCGGATTCGGATGAGTATTATTCACATAAATGAAGATCCGCCCTATTAATTTGGGACCTCGTTCAGGTCCACTCCCCCGCTTAATCAACCTGCAAAATCTATTCATGTCATAACAAATAGACCACTCACGAATTACATAATGAGGGTCCTCAGCGGAACCATTGTTGTAATCTAGTTTTGTGTTTCTGAATCGTGATTTATTCTTAGCTACTCGAAGATGCTCGACAAAAAATCCCCGAAAATGGAGGGTTCGGTTGAAAAGGCGCTAACAATACGCTAATGGCTTATGTTTGCGATGAGTGTCCCACCCAGCCAACAGGCTCTATTATCACGGGTCGGCCCTTGTGCGCTGAATTGGCTAAATGTTTTGTGCCTCTGAAAAGATTCAAGATGACTGTGAAATTGTTGAGAAAATTGATCACTTCCACTCGAACAACTTGGGCTTGTTATTGCAGAAGGCGTTGGTTTTGTTTATTTTGCGAAGCTGAGATACCTAGCACGTACAGCCGGGGGCTTATCGGATTAATAATGGATCAGATTTTCAAATTATTCCACTTGGAAACGCCGCATATTTACTGGTTAGGTGATTTCACCAATATTTCGTAAGGCTGGTTGGTTAGTTTTTAATTTATGTGAATTTTTGTAGATCACGGAGGGTACGGACGTTAAAGGAGCATACAAGATAAATGACTAAAATGAATGCTCATTCTATTTTATCAAATTATCAAATACTTACACTACATACTCGCAAAGTATGTATAAAAATTTATATAATTATCTGTCGTGTTTTAGCGACCAAATAAATATTTATGAAGTCACATCGGTCGTGTAAATAAAAAATGGAACGACCAGTTTGCTAAATAATGTAACCACGGAAGTAACTTATCAGATGTTTTACTCAAATAAAAACTACTTTGATTAAATGTTGCTCGTATTATTTCAAAAAAGCGCTATACAAGCCTTGACTGCAATCAGGCATTGATGCTGATGGACTTACATATGAGTCCTCGCTTCGCTTCAGGCCACATTCTGACGTTCATATATAACTACCATCAATGCCTAACCGCTGCAGTACCTGGCTGGTTTTGATATTTCATGAGTCTTCCTCTATACTTGCTAGAGTTTGCAAAGAAAGATCTTACTCGGTAATTACAAAAAACTAAGACTTGTCATTTTAAATGACAAAGTTATTCTTGGACACGGACTCGTAACTTTCAAACTCAATTTACATTTAGTTTTCAGAATAGGCTTCAGATCTCTTGGAATAATTTTCAAAGAGTTTACGATGATTCGTCTATTATATTCTTAAGTAGATAATAATTAATCATAATACGGCATCGCCTCTCCAACCCGTCTGGCCAGCGTGGAGAGTTTAGGCCAAATCCTCTGACTGCTCTGGCTAATATATGGCTCTGGTAGTACAGAGAGGGTCATGCTCCTGCAGTGGAGTCTAAAAAGACCTGATGATGATGTATGAAGGCATCGCATTGATGTTTAAAAGGTAAACATGACTGACTCATTGACTAAAATATCAACGCACCGCCGAAACTACTGTACCTACAAACTTGTAATTTGGTTCCTTTCGTGATGTAAGTGAGCACTTAGAACCTTGGGGTGAAGTTATACGTGGACGAAGTCGCAGGAAATTTCCTTGTATTTCATTGATTTGTAGAATACTCGGATAAGGAGTAAAAAGTATTATATATATATATAATACTTTTTACTCCTTATTATTTATTTATTTATTATAACTTAACAAACGTAATAAAGAAAAGCAAAGTCTATTTCACGGGTATCCTTTTTGAAAGTGTAATTGAATATTATTACAAGTAATATCTGAAACGAAACACGAAAGTATATTCATTTGTAATATTCCCAGGGAAATCGGAAAAGTTTCCTAATAAAATCCAAATTCTGTCGTATACCGAGAGAAGTAATGAGATTCCTGGCTAATATTTGCTCAGACATCTCCGGCCCTTCAGACTTGATGGTTTTTATAGTTTACTTTTATTGTTTTTTTTAGTACAGTCAGTTGATCAATTTATACATGGTACGTGGTACGTGTATTATACGTATACATGCTATTAGGGTAAACACCCTTATCCTTCAAAACCATCAAACCAGCACTTTTACTATGCGACCAATGCTGAGAATGATTTTTTATTCGACATTTTCATACAAATGCATAAGAATAAAATACAAATAAGTTTAAACCAAACGGCATACTCTTAAAATTTTTTGTTTGGGGTTCTGATTATTTTTTTCAAAAAGTGCTCAATACCAATGTATTTTACCGACAAAAATTTTGAGGGACCACATCTGGAGCATTACCTATCAAACAAAAAAAAATACTAAAATCGATCCATAATTGACAGAGTAATCGCGTTACATACATACAAAAAAAAAACACAGCCGAATTGAGAACCTCCCCCTTTTTTGAAGTCGGTTAAAAATAACAATTAAGTATTAATCAATTCCGAAAATAAGTAATATCTAGTTAAGTCTGGTTGCATATTTTTAGCATTACGTATCTAAAAAGTGCAAACGCTGTAACTAAGCCTCTGCTTTCTCTCCGTCCGTCCGTCACGGAACGGTTGCGTAGTTCTCCATGGTTTTAGGTTTTATGTTTACTTATACATACATCGAGGTCCCCATATATGTACTTTGTTTTTACTAGGGGAGCAGCTTAAATTAATTTTTCTTACGTGTAAAAAAGAGATACGTGGCACTGTATCTCTTGACACTTGCACGCTATCACTTTGTTAATACATAGGCATATTTGTTGCCAATCAAGGACATGCGCCACGCTAGGCAAGGGCAACGGACAAGCATAGATCACATTTCTGGCGAACCGCAAATTTCGGCATGTGATGGATTACGCGCGATATCGCTCAGCCGATGTAAGCGATGTGTGTGCACACGTCACGGGCGTGTCGATCAATCACCGCGCGGATGGACGCGTGACAGCCCATTAGGCCTCAGGTGCCTGCTGCTCTGGTTGACACGAACCTTGCGACTTTCGCATCAGCTATGGTTGTCTGGTAGTTAGATATGATACCGGGAATCTCGATCGCCCAGTTAGTGTGGCGTATCCATTATTAGCGCTTATGCGTGTTAAGCAGTCCCAGCGTGCTCTCCACTGGCATGGAACTCCAATCACAAGTGGCAAAAAAAACTTCTGTAACTCCTTTGAGCTTAGAAAAGCACGTTAACCCTCTTGTCTCGGCTGCTATCTTTAAATGGCAGTTCTCGAGCTATATATTGGTGAGAATACACTGTATTTTTATTTATTAGAAAGCCTTCTATGATTATCTTAATCTAAAGACTTGTTTTATCTGAATCGTTCCAGCTATTTTCAACATAGAGGGAATTTCATGACGGCGGTTGCTTAAAAATTTTATTTATTTATTATTATAGCTTGTACTGATCGATTTGTTATATTAAAATAACGACTCGAGTTACTTTCACTGTTGAGTGTTATGTCTTGTGGTTGTTCGACTACTAGATAGAACCAATTGCTGATGAGACTATGCAATATGTGTGATAGTTACGCGCGATATGGCTCAGCCGATGTAAGCGATGTGGGTGCACACGTCACGGACGTGTCGATCAATCACCGCGCGGATGGACGCGTGACAGCCCATTAGGCCTCAGGTGCCTGCTGCTCTGGTTGACACGAACCTTGCGACTTTCGCATCAGCTATGGTTGTCTGGTAATTAGATATTATACCGGGAATCTCGAAGGCCCAGCTGGTGTTGCGTACCCATTATAAGCGCTTACGCATGTAAAAAGCAACCCCAGCGTGCTCTTCAATGGCATGGGTGATCACGTGGCAAAAAAGCTTATTGAGCTACTCTGTGCTTTCGAAAAGCACGTACAACGTTCTCGTTTGTTTTCGGCTGCTTTCTTTAAATGGCAGTTCTCGAGCTATTTATTGGTGGATACGTTGTTTTTTTATTTATTAAAAGGTCTTCTATGATTATCTAAATCTTTAGGCTTATTTTATCTGAGTCCGTCCAGTCCTTTACAAGGTAGAGGGAATTTCGTGACGGTGGTTGCTAAAATTTTTAGTTTATGGTACTCATTGATTTGTTATATTAAAGAATTTTAAAATAATGACTGACGGATTTACTCCCACTGTTGAGTGTTATTTCTTGTGGTTGTTCGACTACTAGATAGTCATCCAATTGCTGATGAGACTATGCAATATGTGCGATAGTTACGCTCGCTATGGGTCTGTCGTTGTTTGCGATCTGAGCGCACCCGTCACGGGCGTGTCGATCAATCACCACGCAGGCGGACGCGCGACAGCCCATTAAGGTCTCAGGTGCCAGCTGTTTCGAACGCCCAAACCTCGCGACTCTCGCATCAACTATGTTTATCTGATAGTTAGAAGATGTTACACCAGATATAAGTTGTAGCGATTGACTTGTGATCTTTAGAAATTTTAAAATGATAATAAATCAACAGTCACTTACGGAATTGTTCCGACTCTTGAGCGTAATGTCTTGTTGTTGTTCGCCAATCAGGCAGACAAAAAATCGCTGATGGGACTGTCACCATACTTATGATGGGTTACACATGATATCGCTTCTATGCGATGTGTGTGCGTTGTGCATACGTCACAGGCGTGTCGTTCAAACACCGCGCAGTTGGACGCGCGATAGTCCATTAGGTTTAAACTGCCAGTTGCTCCGGTTGACAAGAACCTTGCGACTTCTGCATCAGCTATGGTTGCCTGGTAGTTAGATATTAGTTAGCTACATAGAAATCATTTGTTTTTTTTTTCATTGATTAGTTATTTCCTAAAACTTTTTCAATAGTCACGTGTCAATCAATCACAGCATAGATCATAGATGCACGATAGTCTATTAGGCAAGATGTTATGGACGACAAGATCGCGAAGCCCTCGACTTTTCTCTGTGAGCTATAAAATTGAATATGATATGAAGAGATTATACTTTTACTTCTTCATAAAGGAGTGATATGTGTTCTGAGCTTTTGTATGTTGTATGAGTGGAGTTTTTTGACATGTTTTTATTTAATTCTTACTAAGTTGGAATGACTGGATTTCACTAGCCTTAGACAGCAATAGTAGGGGGCCTTTGCCCTGCAGTGGGACGGTATAAGTTAGAAATAAAATAGAATTATAACTTGGATATTTTTTTCCGGTCCGAACTCTGGATTTATTTAAGTATGTCTAATATTGAATTTTCGTTAATTTGGTGACATGTATATAATACGGACCAAAATAACAAAATAAAATAGGTACATAATCCATTTAGCTTGTGATTTGCTAGATAAGCTTATTTATAGACTCTGAGAGAGCCCACAAATCAGCACAATTCAGCATTCTGCCATTGTCATTAGGGATTACTGCCTCTTCAAAAATATTCCGACGAGAATGCGCTATTAGGGACAGTAATGCCAATTGATGGGACAGAAAGGAATTGAACGTCTACGGGTTATGATTCAGAATGAGTTTCGGTTCGAAAATAGGGCTGTCAGTGCTAAATAAAAGTAGTCACTCATGTAAAAATTACATAGAACTGTAATGCAATTGCATTTTTATCTATCTTTTTTTAGGTTACGCCTGCACGCTGCCTAATAATAAAACTTGTATCATGTAGTTTTACGAATTATATGGAAAAAGACACTTTTGGTAAATGTTAAGTCAGTACATTCAAGAGCTGTATTATAATTAATTAAGATTGTCTTGAGAAATAGCTAGTCTCTTTGTACGTGGAAACAGGTGATGGGTCATGCTTGTAGTGCTGATATGCCACCGAGGCAGCGGGCGAAAGCTAATATGGATAATGGGATTTATTTAGGTCACAGGGTTGTTGTGTATTGAGAACGTAAACAATAGTGGTAGCATAGCAAAAAGTTACTCGAATGTTGTACGGCGAAATGTTAAGGGACAGCAAAAAGCGCTGTGTGGGTGCGGTCATCAATTACGCGTTAGAACGGACGCGTGCGGTACTGGTACCTATAACTTGCAGGTTTAGTCCACTTTGAACTTTGAATAAGAGCAGCAGGCCTCTTTGCTATCTTTTGACAACTGCTGTGTACGTTATGATGGTCACTTCAAAATTAATTTCGGGTTTCGTATGATTGACTATATGTATTTAAGATATATAACCATAATGGATGTTGAAGTGACCATTAAAACTTTGATTGAGTTGGGTACTGGTCAACATCTAATACATATACGATGACACTGCAATATTTCATCAAATGCGATCTTTTAAATAGGTACCTTTCTGACATAGCTTACCGACTGCCGTCAATGATGACAGCCGGGACTAACGGATTATAGATACAATGAGGAGTAAACTTGTCGCTGATGTCCATTACGATGAAACATGTTGCTCTAATTAATGGACACAGTCTATTATCGCGCGGAAAGCACGTGTCCTGCATACGTGCCGTGCATTGAGACCCGGTGTAATGTGTTTCCAACGTCATACAAATGGTGGACGTTCTATGTGTTTCTAGGTACCAAATCGTAACTTGGATAGAGACGTTGGAATAGAATCGCTCAGGTTATCTGCTACTTTGCTATGTGTGGAATCGTAAGGGCACAGAATAAGCAATAGAACATGCTAACGTCTACCCATCGTCGTGTACCCATAGTTGAGGCCTTTATATTGCCCTTATATTAATGGATACCTAAAACATTAAATTGTTATTTATACCTTCTACATTTTATTTAAGAGCCAGGCTCTTATCGGTAGAATGATATCCAGATTTTTCTATCCTCGGCTAATTGTTTTAAAAGGTTTTGCACGTTTAATTTATTTCTGTGATCAAAAAAAAATACATTTCATTCATTTATTTCTCCCTCGTTTTCCTTCTATCTTCCCTGGTCTAAAAAAGTGACCCAGCATTTTTCCACTTTTATATTCTATAGTACTTAATATTTGGCTCTTCTCCCATACCATCTGTAGACGTACCTACTTGATGTAAAATATTCTTTTTCTGCATAAAATGTTGACTAACATAGTACATTTTTGATAATGTATATTTTTACAATAATAAGCACTGATAACGATTCTTTAATAATGCTACCGTTGATAAAATAGTATTTTACTATACAGCATCCATAATCGATAAATCATCAGTATACCTTGACCGTTGAACAGACAACTCAAAATTTAAATAAAAAAAATGAGATTTTGGATTGCCTGGCTCTAAATCGTTTTTCTTTCCAAAAGCTTGGCAGGAAAGTCGACAAGCGTGGTTATTACGGGCGTATAATCGAGAAGAAGCACCATTCATTCCACATTCCTGGCTGCCGAGCACATGGCTTAAAGATGTATGTTGCACACAATCGCAGCACTCCAGTTAGACAAAATAGAGGCGACAGTAGAAATGTACGCTGACTTTTAGTAATTTCTCCTTCCAAAAACTTGGCAAGAAAGTCTACAAGCGTAGTTATTACTGGCATATATTTGAGAAGAAGCATCATTCATTCCACATTCCTGGCTGCCGAGCACATGGCTTAAAGATGTATGTTGCACACAATCGCAGCACTCTAGTTATACAAAATAAAGATGACAGCAGAAATGTACGCTGTCTTTCAGGAATTTCTCAATACTAGACATGAAAGTCGAGATTTACGGAAAACTATTATTTTTTAATGCTTCCATCATCATTATCCACTTTTGATTAATTAGGATCCGTTGATTCGAGAAAAACAACGAAGGGTTTTTCTCGAGTCAACGGATTACTTTATGTTATCCCATTCATACCTGTGTAGACGGCGCCCAAATGTATTTTTTCTTATTTCACTCAGTCACTTACCATTTATTTAAATTAAAATCAAATAAAAAGTCACGGTCCCCTTTTAGCATTTTTGTGTTTATTGGGTTGTGTTTATTCATCACTGGCGCCCCGCAGCAGGCAACTCTGTCGCTAGTATTTTATTATACTATTTTCTTTGACACTTCGTGTAATCTTGAATGTTACATTCATTGCTTAGATACAGATAGCGCGCGAGTTGAATGCAGTCGGGACCTGAGGTGAAGAGCGGGAGTGTTTCCCCCCGCTACCCGCATGTATAGCCTCACGCGCCTTAACTGTAGTGTCGTGATTGACAACTGTCAATTGCTTAGTCGATTACCTTCGAGCAACACGGCCTCCGTCAACACGGATCGATTACCGATCTCTCTTATTCCAACTACTAAATGCTCAAGCTAACGTAAAAACATACTTACATACGTATGAACTCTTAAAACATTACACTTCGTTTTTAGGAAGCAGTGTTGTTGTTATTATTATTAAAATATTTTTTTAATATATATATAAGTCTTTGGCAAATTTATGACACACCCTCTTGATATATATATTTTTTGATTAGGTAACAGCACTATCGCATTCCTGAGCTCTGCATTCAGCTCGCGCGCGATCTGTATATATAATTGTAACATAACAACGAACCGCTTCTGCAGTGTCGGTAGTTTATACCGGTAGTTTTATTGCTATACGATTCATCACTGGCGCTCCGCACGAGGCAACTCAGTCGCTATTGTTTTATTATTCTATTTTCCTTGACATCCTGTGTCATCTGAAAGTATAGTAACATTTATTGCTATGATGAATATTGTGGATATGATTGTGACATAGATTAAATGTAACAATGATATAATATATATGGTGCTTCTATTTGTTAGGTATATTTAATTACTGATTGAACTGTTCATCAACTACAATTATGAACTACGCTTATTAAGAACATACCAAATATACGTATTACTATAGCAAAGAGATTAAAAGCTATTATGATGGTTTGACAAGCCCTTATCCAATATCACAGAAAACTATTGTTAGTTAGTTTGGCAAAACATCACTCACACACAACGGCAGTAATCTAGAGTAAATATCTAAATGGAAAAACATCTTACCTCTATTATCCGTTTGTTTATATTAAACTGCGTTCGCTTAACAAAAACTATAGTTCAAAGTGCAATGCCCGCGAGAAATATATCCATAGCCCACTAACCTACAATTTTTTATCCCATATCCGTCATAGCAAGGCTTATCTACGTTAACTAAATAAAGCGTCATCTATCCTCGTCTGCGAGTGGCTTACCCGTGCCTCGGATGGAGCTATTCACCTTTCACATGTACGCCATTAGTAGAAAGATAGGCTCGATATTGTAGCAGGTGCCTCGCCCCCCGCACCCCCTTTTGAGATAAGCCCGGGCGTTAAATATGTGCCTCCCGTGGCTTGCGGTCGGCGATAGAGCCCACTAAACACGAATGTACTAACGTCTACGTATTTTTACGTGTTATCTTTAATGGTAAGTCATTTTTATTTTTCTTTGTTTCAGGTATGGGTTCAGCAGCGACCAGAGAGTGCACGCTTCGTTAATTTTAGTATTTTAGAAAAACTTAATTTTTTTCTGTTCATATATAAGACAAAATTGATAAAAACAATTGAAATGGCCACATAGAATACAGTGACAGGTAAAAATATAAGTATGCATAACAGCCTGTAAATATACAATTTTGATGAAAACATTAAAACGACAGTTAAATAGTAATAGCGTAATACAAGAAAATAAGAAACATTAATTTGATTAAAAATCTTACAAATGTTGGTTTAATTAGTAATGTTACAGTGAATATTCGTTTCATGAATTATAAAAAATTAAACCTCTATTTTATAGAGGTCATATTTAAAATCATAGTTAGGTATTTATTTTCGTAACTGAAGCATTTCATCTAAGTGCCGTTGCAAATGCAAATATTATTTTATTTCACTTTATAATATGACCTGATTTCAATATTATAGAATTTCTCGGTTCATTGGTCATCTATCCAGTGTAAATTAAAGTATCGCAAATGTATAAAATAGGTCTGTCATGTTAGTCTGGGAGGAAATATAAAACATAGAATGTGTCACCTGCTTTGTTCCCGCGCAGATCGTAGAAAGCGATCGAGGACTGGGCAATAATCTAAGAGATAATGATAAAGGTGATGCTGCTAGCAGCCCATCGCTATTTTGATTCCGTTATCGACCTGTATGCTCTCTGAACGTGGCCTTTGGGCCTTATGGCCATAGACTCTGTCTTCCCCGTGAGGGATAAAGACTTGATAGTATGTATGTATGATGTATTAACATTGTACAAATTGTATATTTCAGTATTAATTTTATTACAATTCAATAAATTCGATAACTTGACAACCCGCTTGCTGTCTAAATCCCAATCCCAATACCATACCAACTAATATTATAAATGCGAAAGTGAGTTTGTTTATTTGTTTGTTTGTTACGCTTTCACGCCGTATCTACTGAACCGATCATCATGAAATTTTGCATACACAAAGGTTAAGGTACCGAAAAGAACATAGGCTATATATTACGCGGGCGAAGCCGCGGGTAACAGCTAGTTGTATAATAAACTAAGATTGGAATCTACAAATTGACCCGGCACTGAGAGCGGCACATTCAAGTTGGGTCGAAACGTCGATTGAGACAAATGGCGTCAGGAATGCTTCCAGGTCAAATATCTGAAATCTAACCCGTAGCTTCGGACAGAAAATTAATACAGCAAGCTGAAACGGAGTTCACAGATAGCCAGAAAGATAAATAAAACAACCTAATTTATTGTTCACAAAGACTTTTTAGTAACTTGATAAAAAGCTAATGAAACTGCGCGATAAGCAAGCAAGCTAAACACATTTCCATCCTTTTTTCCCTTATTGACGTAATTTATATCCATATTTATCAAAGCATTTCCAACGAAAGTGGCTTTCGCTGGGTGGCAATGTGCCGAAGATGCCATTACTCGCAGGGCGATTAAGGTTAAAATTGAAATGGAGGGTTCTACTGATATTTTACTTCCGCGCCCAAGATGGAAATGTCATCTGAATAAATATCCGAATCGCTCTCGCAACTTGAATTCCAAGAGTTTAACAGAAACGCGATCCTGTAGTTGAAATCTTTAAGCTGTCACAAAACAATGGAAGTTTTTTCACATAATATTGATTTTAAATATTCTAATCTAGAATTTCAATGTACAGTTATCTAAATTGAATAGCCGTTATTCTAATTGCCCTCGTTCCCTTGTTTCACAAATTCTGACTAGTCTAGCCCACATGTTTCAATATCACTATTCACAACTTCGAATACTCTTGGGACCAATTAGTAGTTGGGATCCATCAACGCTTGACTAAAACAGAAATCGGAGAATGTTATCTAGTTTCGCAGCGCTTATTTATTGGGTACGTGGAGCATAATAGACACCGGTTAGAAGACGAGGACAGTACACGGTAGGTATTGTTCGCGGGCGGCGACGGCGGAAGACCTTTGTTCTAGCAGGGCACGGGCGGTGAGCGTTACTTTATCTTATTACACGTGTCGCCGGCGGTCTAACGAAGCTGCCCGACGCAATTGTTCCACCTTCTGAATTAATGTGTCGCCTTATAATGGCCCAGGGCCCGCTGTTATTGCATACTCCACACTGAATGTATTCCCGCCGAATCAAAATTTATAGCTTTTTGTGCTAATTTTACAGTACGAGTGTGTGCCGATTTTACTAACGGGAATATATGAAGTCAGGAATTTTCTTTTCTTTCTCCTCATATTCTATACGTGAAGATTTGTAATTGGCAATAAGTTTTTAAGACATTGTTATTAAGTATGAATGCTGTAAATCCTCCAAAGAAAATAAAATAAAAATATTCACCTGAACATTCAAACGATTGCATCCAAAGCTGTAGTGCGTGAGAAGAAAAGTATCAGTAGATAAACGATCAAAATTAACTTAGTAGCTTTTTTAGGACAAAAGTATGTATGAGAAAGTTAAAGGCAAATCTAATGAACTAATTGAAGACATAAAACACAGTCCGTTGTTGCAATATTCAGTAGGAAGATCCAGGAAGAAGTGCGGAGCCGTAATTGTCTTCCGCATAATATACTACATATTTATCACTGACTCAGGTAAATGGTTAATTTATTAGGACTACTGCGAAATAAGTAGTAAGAGTAAGCATTTTCGTCCAATACTAAAAGTGATGTAACTATTTAGAGTAGTATTTCTGGTGCTTACTGTAGAAAGTATTTGGTTGGAAATTCGTAAAATGAAAAAGAGAAAGTCCATACAAGTTTTTGATAGAAATGGAATACCCGAGTACCTTGTTAAAAATGTATTTTAGTGTCTCTGAGAATGATGTAATGACTCAAACGATACTCTCAATCTGTTCAGGCCTTCAGAAGTTAATGATTGAATAAAACAACTCGCGTAGATAATACTTACACAGGTACATACATGAACCTTCTTACTACCACACTACATATTTTCAGTCTTGTAAAAGCGTAGGTTATTAAATAAATAAATAAATTAGTTATTTAATTCTACTTAGCCCATATTTTAAATCACATCACATCTCGTATATTACAATCGTATATCGGCATATCGTGGTACCTATACAGTGAAATAAAAATATAGGAATAAATAAACATATTTCACTTTCATAATGGTTTTTTCCATTTGAGTTGTTGTGAAAAGAACGTCAGTTGAGTACTGCGTAATCAACGAATTCTTTTCCTGTTTGTGCTACAAATATTGTGTAAGATTTTTCTGAAAACATTATTTACATTGTTTTACAGCTCCCTTTGATTTATTGCCGCGAAACTTTTTTATTTAACCGTTGTTATTTCCCAAGTTTTATCCCCGACGGGAATAACTACATCTAAGTTTGATCCGAGTTGTGTGACGTTCACCGGCGGGAATAAAGCTCTACAGATATCTTTGTCAGTCCCGATGTACAGTGAAATCTATGGGTTTGCTTGTTTGTCTGCGAATCCTTTACGTGCTTTTGTATGAATTTTATTTGCAATGTGTATAAAATCGTCAATTTCTAGCTGATGTTATAAAAACGCTTTCTATTCCCTAAAGTATTTATTATTAAATTAAAAGAAAATACTTAAATATGTATGAAAACAAATGTGATTGCAATATTGATACCAAATGTGATTGCATATGATTATTAGTGGTTGCCCGCGGTTTCGCCCGCGTGATATATAGCCTATATCCTTCTCCGTAGCAATATCAATGTGTTGTAGATAAAGCGTGAAGAGGTAACAAACAAACAAATATACAAACTCACTTTCGCACGTTGGGACTGGGAATGGGATATGGTTGAATAACAAAGACAAGGAACCAAATATAGGTGTACTCGTAAATATTATCAATTTTGTTTGAATGAACCACGTGTAATTCCGCCAGTTTACACATGCTTGCTTTCACCTACAAAGGTAATGTTATCAGCGAGCAACAGAGATAAGCGGGCGAAATGCCTTTCGTGCACAACACGATACTTCTATTAATAGAAGCTGCGTATCTTTGCGGAGCCTACATTACTGCATTACAATGAGCCGTTTTTCATGGTCGCGGTATTATATGGCCACAAATGGGTGCAGCTGCTAAATTACCTTCCGTTAAGGCTTGGATCGCTGCAGCAGCCCAGACTTGCAGTACTTTAATGACTGCCGCAGATCCCAGAAGCAGGAGATATAGGTTATGGGTGTAGATGGTGTTTAGAAACATAACATCAAAACAAAAATTGTATATTTCCACACGCATCTGCAACTTTATAATTTTAGTTCTATTTTATTTTATCCAATATCTAAAACAATTCATTCACCTTCCATAATTTTTTCCATTTTCTTACTTAATCTTGTATGATAATGTGTAGTTTTTCTACTCGCGGTATTCTATGGACAGAAATGGGTGCAGCTGCTTAATCGGCAGCTAGGCACAGCAGTAAGTTAGTAGGCGCTTCAGATTATAAAAGCAGAAGATATATTACTTTGGGGGCTGCTAAATACTTGATGTCAACAAGCCGTTTTCATACCGGCAGTATTATATGGCTACAAATGAATGCAGCTGCTAAATTACCTTCCGTTAAGACCTGGATCGTTGCTGCAGCCCAGCCTTGCACCACGTTAATGAGTGCCTCTGATCACGAAACCAGGAGATATTATTTTGTCTGTAAAATGACAAATATTCACCTTTGCACTACAATGCGCTATTTGTGATACCTATTGCTTGGGGTAATATACTCGTATGATCACAAATGAGTCCACCTGTTAAATAACCTTCCGTAAAGACCTGGTACGTCAGCCTCGCATTACATTAAAGAGTGCCTTATATCACAAAAAGTCGAAGATATGATTTGATACGACTTGGTAAACTAAGTGGAATTGTTGTTTATTGTTTATTTAATAATTTACATACAGATTGACAGTATACACCAAAATTATCTGCATGCTAGAGACTTACAAACCAACTTATACAAAAAAAATAAAATTAACCGTCAAACATACATTTGTCAAATTATTATTAAATTTACATCATGTCATAGGTATAATTATAATAATGCATACTGAATTTCATGTCAAATCAAGTTGCGGATGAATAGTCTTATAGGATCTTGAGCATGTCCCCCAAGCATCTGTAGAGCTCTTGTCGTCGGAGCGGTTTTGGCGTATTCCGTGGTAGTAGTGGGCGGAATGAACAGGCCGCCATCTGCGAAGCTCCGACACGGCACCTCCACTCTGATGCCAGTGCGTGGGGACACGGAGCCCCAACTCTAAAGCCGTGACATTATTTACTTGATTGTTAAGTGACAGAAAATAATGGAGCAACAGAGCCATTTTCCTTCTAAAAACCAATAAAAACCAAAAATTTCCTCGTCACCCTTGTTTTGCATATGTATATCTACAAAATAAACGTGTTAGTTATGTAAGTTTAAAGGTCAGAATAATATTAATTGATCGAATATGTATACAAAACCTACTTATTAAGGTTTATTTTATATATATTTGCCATGTATTTTCACAATCAACACGCTTCATGAAATTTGTAGCTATAAAAGCCCACATATTTGCCATATCTCCTTTTTATTGTTATCTGGGGTCTCTGCCATATGTGTCCATGGCGCGACTCGCATTGTTTGCCTGATAATGGCCGTTCCGTTTGTTTTATTCATATACTATGATTTCATGCGTTTATTTTTTGTTTTCATCGTATATGTGTGAATGGATTGATGGCCTAGATAAGTCTATTGTGGTAAAATTAACACTGTTATTAGAAGCGATTAGGAAACGGCAGCAATGTGTTCTTTTACATTAAACAAGAATAATTTATTGTATAAATAAATGTCTTCTTATATTTCGTTATAATAATAAGGTAAACATCCCGCGTATTTTGACTAAACGTAGAATAACAGTTTATGGGAATACATAAATCTTTTTGCAAAATAATTTCGCATTTTAAAGGTATTTACTGAAATGATACATAGTTGTTTACATACAAATTATATAAAATTCCTCCGACACAAAAATCCCTCGCATCTTTAATTTAATGGCTGAACAATCGTCAAGAACTAACATTCAAATTTAAAAAAAAATCGATATCTGTTAATCCATTTTAGAACTACTGTGTCTAAGACACACGCACGCACTCAGCGTTCAAACTTATAACACCCTATTTTTGCGTCGGGGGTTAAAAAGATTTTATCTCCGAGAGATTCTTATTTCCTTTGTCACGGGCACGAAAAGATGATATGTACTTTTAAATTCATTTAATGACTTAATATTAAATTCCCTTATTTCTACATTATCTCATATGAAAATGTTAGTTAATAGATTTACTGACCTCGATCGTCAAGCAAAATTACTTAAACTTGCCATAAATTATATTTTACCTAATACATACTAGATTATACAGTTGCCGGCGACACGTTGCACCTGCTTGCTTAATTAATCGTAGACTTCGCTTCCTTTGTGAGATAATTTATTAATGCAGTCTCCTTTAATATTCTTATTTAAGAGAATAACTCGAATTTCATTAAATTCGGTGCAACAAGATCTTCGCAATTCTCTGAGATACAAAGTTCTATTAAAGTTTGCAAAAGCTTGACTTAACAATAATGTGTTGAAATTACTTGCCCGTTATTCGGATGATTGAATTTGTGAAATCTGTTAAAGCAGATAAGATAGATATATATTTCTATTATATTTGAATTGAGTTATTAATTTGAAGATTATTGAACTTTCGTGAATGATATTTCTAATTGGTTTTCGAAATGTAGCATATCGTAAATTCTTCTTATTATTTATATTGTATTAATGATTAACAAAACTTGTATCTAAAAATTGAATAATGTTTGGCCACCTCTTGGGGCTTTGGATGTAGATGTAGCCTCATTTTGATCTTCTCTAGTGCAGGTGGTGGGGCACAGAGGGCATCCCAGCAGATGCGCCATTGTCTGGTGGGAAAAACACAATCTTATCATATTTGCTACCAGTCGTAGAATCTCGTAAATGAATATCGTAGCATTTGTATCTATAATTGTAGCATCCCTAACGCCATTCAAAAACTATAATAGCTATCACCCGTAGCAACCAATTGTAGCATTTCGTAGGTGTGAGTCGTAGCATCCGTAGCAGCCAATCGTAGCACTTCGTAGCTGCCAGCCGTAGCTTTCGTAGCTTGGAGTCGTAGAATCCGTAGCTGCCAATTGTAGCACTCGTAGCTGCCAGCCATGGCTTCGTAGCTGCTTAAGGTAGTTGCTATTAGCAGATACGGATACTCAACTAAGCCATGCTTCATGTTAACTCATGAATCGTGGCTTAGGAGATGTGATATGTCATAGGGGTGAGTGAATTTTAGAGTTACACATATCAAGTAGAGCAGTGTAGATTTTCATGCGGTACCTATAAAAATATTATAAAGAAAATAAAATACCGCCATATTTTTGAACATTAAAAAAATTCAGTACATAGGCATTCGTCACATCACAATAATATTTCACAAACGTAACTTATTTCAAAGTCGCTATTATTGTCTGAATGCTTAATTATGTCAAAGGTTGGCAGCTGACACTCTAAGCTCTCAGAATTTTCCTTGTCAAGAATCTTTTCTTCCATTATTATATTACCTGACGTGTCGACAGCCGTGACTCGTACAAATATAGCACTTGCATATGTTGGAGTAAAGCTGTGTACAGATGTAGGGGATGGGAACATTCGAATGTGCAACATGTGGCGCAGCATTATGTGCCCGATGATGTTGTAAATTGTGTAGATAAAAATTGCAACCTGCAAGAATGCCAAATGATGCCTATTGTTAAAAAAATATTTTTGATTTATGTTTACTACTGCTCCTGGTTTCTGAACAAGAATAATATATTTAAATATAGTTCATTAAAATTGTACCAACATAAGAAGCAAAATAATATTGACCGAACGAGCGCGAAGTGCGAGCGAAGCGTCTTTGTTTCAGCTTGGGCAAAATATCCTTGGTATGTCTCTTCGGCTGTTCTCCTCTACAGATCGCATTTTGTCTATGCAGCATGGTTCAATTTGAGATGAGATCAACAGTCAGTATGAATTATTCTTTAAAGAATCATCACTATTAGGTGACCTGCTTGCTCGTTTGCCGTCCCATATCATATAAAGAAAAAAACATTTCAGCCCTTCTTTCGCCCACAGCTGAGCAAAATATGAGGTACTCGTATATAGTTGATATTTGACCTTCTTCTCTGAAGTACCTACCAGATTGTTTACTTTTCACTTTTGATGCATAGTGAATAACTGACTTTATGCATAGGTATCGTATAGAGTTTCAAACCTAGGCATTGCATGCAAATGAGGTCTTGTTAAGATTTTCCTGTCGCTATGTATGGTGAAAAGAAGGGTAGGAATAGGTATACAAGAATGTCATATATGTATTATGCAATCTAAGGTGGATTTCATCTATTTGTTCGGCTTCGTTATTAGCAAATAATTTAAGCTTGAGTAAAAGATTACTTGATGTCGTTCTTAGGTTCAACATAAGACAAAATTGCTATGTCTCTCATTTAACCGTTTCAATATATAATCTGAGGATTTATTTCAGTTATTGCGACCCGGTGACAGGTAATTTTTCTAGATGACTTTGTAAAACACATTGATGTTTTAAATGAAAATAAGATTATGCATATCTAAGTGCATTCAATGAGGGAATAGTCACCGGCGGCACTTAGGCGTCGGGTCCAGTAACCAACATATGTTAGTTAGCGTTGCTTGTCAAATATAATCCAATGACAGTGGCTTATCGGCGTACGACTCAGTGCTCTTCTAGACATAACTTTGGCAAAGTCACGTCGAAACACAAATTAAACGAATCTTCTTTTTTAAATTGCAAAACTGAAGAATATGAGTATCATTTCTCGTCTTAAGATAACCATGATCACGAATCACACCTTGCATGCAAGGTAACATCATCACTTTGTCGTCAGGAAGACATAATCAACCAAAATTAGGTGTAGTTACGGCGCTTGTTTGGTCTCACGAAATCGGCTTAAGTCGGATACGTCGCCCCGTATTAGCTCACGTCACGCACACTATGTTTGGGCCCTATATCATTAGTCTGTGACACACAGCTGTGAGCGAGAATATGATTACAGCCCAAATATAATGTGGTGGGTTATGGCTCTACGAATATAATTCAGTATTCTGTATTACTTAGGTCTTTCCCATCATTATTGTAATTATTAAATTTTTCAAGTGTCGTATTTCTGTCTGATTTCTTTTACCACTTGAACTTATCTGCTGTTTGTTACAAAAGTTGATAAAACAAAATTGTCCCTATATCATTAGTCTACCTCACACAGCTGTGAGCAAGAATATGAATATAGTCCAAATATAATGTGGTTGGCTAAAGTTCTACGAACATAATTCTGTATTCTGTAAACACGGTGATACTGGCTTGACCTAATTGTAAATTGAACGTGCAAGTTCTATACATTTGTTATTAAGGACAGATTAATTAATTTAAGTGGTAAAAAAAGTCTGACAGAAATACGAAACTTGAATCAGCAAAATTACATAATAATGATGTGTAGTATGAAATATAATTTCTATCAAATATGTTTCCTGGGTACAGTGCTATAAATCTAAATAATATTATTTTATAAATTACTTTAATAAAATGGTATTATTTCCTGAACGAGGCGGTTCCTAGAATTTCTGCAACTCCAAACAGAATACTGGTATAATTGTCTCGAGCACTGGCAATATTCTCATTGTTCTTTTACATAAAAGCTACATTTAAATGAGGGAAAGCAATTTTTACTTTGAATCTATGTAGAGATGTGCCATTGTTTCAGTAACAGTTAATTACTGCAACCCCCGTTTTTTAAATACTTTGTGGTATAACAACTATGTTGCCGTTATTTCTCAAACAAAGGTAGGTAAAACAGTTTAAACTTTACTTACGAGTAAACCTGGGCTTTTAAGTTGAACATTTGCCGCAGGTGGTAAATACCCACGACTTCTTTGCATGTACAACAAAGAGATCGTGGGTGAAAGTCGCTTGAAAAATCTGACAGCAGTGTTGTCAGTAATACACATGAAAACAAAAAACAAATTATTAGTAATTTTTGTTCTTATAAAGGCACCCACTATTGACCTCATAATAATGAGCAAAAATCAATGACTTTCTCTAAGAAAAAACGCGAGGCAGAAAAATAATTACCTGTATTAGAATAAATTAACCCATAAATTTACTAGTGACGTCGTTATTATCGAATCAGGAGTTATTAATACGTTATGTGTATATTGTGAAGGAGTGTGTCTTATTCGGAACTTATCCGAAAAGCCAAGTTCTTAAGAGGATTTACTCAAGCAAAGGTGAGGCATTAACTTTGACGATTCTCTTTACGCCAACTTACTTAATTTATCGGGAATTAGATGTTAGCTGTAGGCCTCTGGTTTGGCGTATATTCCATTTACTATTAAGATAACTTATTGCTGAATGAATGAGGCCCAAATTACACGAAATATACGTATATAGCGTGCCAAATTGAATAATTTCCAATTATCCGTTTTAATTGGCCTGTCACCACCGCATTTTCGCTTCATTACCTGGTATATTCACGCGAACATTAAGGCTGTAAGGTTCACTAGCTATAAATGTATGACAATGGTACGAGGATTTCTATATTCATGCCATTGTTTGAACTAAAACACATTTATTTTTAGTTAAACGTGAAAAAGTATCGAAGTGCGAATGAAGGGTTTAGTAAGACAGATTAGGGTATCCACTTAACGTACCGATAACCTACACCTAGCCATGTGGTCTCAACGCCTTAATCGTACGATTTGTTCTCAGAGACTCGCATAGATGGCGCCACTCGAAACTACACAGTATTGTATCTACCGTATTATGGGAATATAAAAACATGATTCACAAAATATATCTTATTAAAAATCAAAACAATATTTTAGGCATAATATTTTAAAAGACACCGTATATTTAGTGAGTTAAAGGCTAACGCAGATTACCGCCATCTAGTATCGCAAACCAAGCAACTCTCTTGCGCCATACATTCGCCTGCTTTTCGCAACCTTAATTTGGTCCAATATTTTTGTATGAGGTGGGCAGTCTATTACGTTAGGATTATATTGTCTTTGACCTAGCCAAAATACCACATTTATTTATGCCAATAATTACTACTTTGTTTTTCATAGTATTTGTTAGAACGACAAAATACATTGTCTGCAGTTCCTGTGTTTGGTAGCATTATCAAAAAATTCTAGCTATACCTCGTTCATACAAATTTTCGTAGAAAGTGTTCATTGAGATCGACCAGTATATATATTTCATTAGATTTTTACTCAAAACTAACTGCTTTGAAAAAAAAACACGTTTTAGGGGCGTTGACGTTGAAGGGGTAATGTCTACCAAGTTTCAATTGTGTAGTCCTAATTAGTTTCAGAATTTTCCATTCCAATAGTTCCATTTTGTGAAATTCGTCTACGGAACCATTGGACGATGGTATGGAATTTGCAATATGTATTTATGTACGCATGATATTTACAAAGTAACAATATTTTTCATTAATCATTACTGACACCGAGATAATGTGGATTCAAATTTTTAGTGAAACTGAATTTAGAACCCTGTAAAGTGTTCGAAACGTTAGGTGTATAAATAATGTAATAAACGCGATACAAACCGTATAAAACTAATTTTATTAAAATGCATTGAGAAGTTGGAATAAAGAAACTCGCATAAATGAGCCATAATGATAAATTACTCAAAAACACAAACTCCCAGCCACAATTATTATTCTAGGAAAATCACAAATGGCGTTTTTCGCTTCATTTGGAACTATCCACTGTAAGTGCAGGTAAACTTTGTCGACTACTCATAATATATAATATATTATCGTCTTTATCCCTCGCGTGGTGGATAGAGCCCAAGGCCATGAAACACCCAAAGGCCACGCTTAGCGTGTTAGTGGTCGCAAAGGTGAAAAGCGGAATCGAAATAGTGATGGGTTGCTAGCCGCACGCCATTTATGTGATTTTTTAGATTTTCGCCCAAGCTCTCGACCGACTTTTACAGTCAGAAAAGCAGCTGGTATATTTTATGTTTTTTCTTTTCTCCTAAACCAGCATGGAAGAGCCTTCGCCTCGCCGGATAGCTTAAAGAAAAACGCTGGAGGAAAAATTAATCTAGTGTCGGGGAGCAACAAATATTGTTGTTTGGTCGCCCTCTCCGGAGGCTATAAGTAATCCCGGCACGTTATGCACTCTGTCGGTGGTTTATTGGAAAAGTGGACGCCACAGCCAACTCTTGCCTTATATTTCTCTAGCTTTTTTTCACCGGCTTCGTTCACGTCGGGTGTGTTTTCACTGGTATATTTCAAGAACCATAGCAAATTTTGAGAATACACCTCCTAGTTACTTATTCTGATGGTTGTTAAATAATAGAACACATGTTTAATGTTGATGGAATTATTTATATTATTTCTTCTTATGTTTAATGATCGTATATACTTAATATGATAAAATATTTAAGATGGTATGATTATTATGTAATGTAAATGTTTGTATGAAAAGTACACATTTCAGCTATATATGGATATGTAAAAGGTTCTAATAGTCACTCACAATAATTTCAACTGAAATTTAAATAACAAAACTAACTAGAAACTTAAGCTAATTATGGTATTGGTTTTTGTTAAAAAAAGAAACACACACAAGAATCATAATAAATGTACCATTTAACCAGTTTCCTAGTTATTTTCCCGAGTAAAACAGTTTAAAGAAGAGACGATAGCTGCCCATTAAAATTCATTCATTCTCAGTGGGCTGCAGTTTTAACTGAAACATTACTTTTAAACAACCAATAGCATTTTAACCTACATGTCGAAACCATTTGATCTGTGAAGCGAAATTAAATATTAAAGTGGCGTCTAATTGGCTCCTCGCTAATTTAGGAGGCTTGTCTGTCGCGACATTGTTAGTGGCACTGCTTCAGCCCGTTCAATATTCAAGCCGTTCGTCCGTTTTGGTTCAATTAATTTATTTAATAAATTCGCCGAGGCTCCAGAGCACCGTTTGTCGCAGCTATGCCGTTATAAATTTATATCACTGTACGTGTCCTGAATATATTTTCACGCGTATTTTCTCGGCGGGCGCACTTGTAGTAAAGAATTCGACGCTTGTGATTGTAACCTTCTTAGGTGAACCTCTTTTGATTTTAACAATTTTCTTTACTTTTGTTCTTTTGATCTTATTAATAAATGGATTGTTAACGTTGCTCTTGGTGACGGTTTCAGTCTCCTGTTAAGTGATAGGCATTGATGTATTTTAAAGCTCGTGTACTTATTACTTAGTATATTTGGGAAAGGAACGTTTGATATGATCCATGTGCGGTACGTTTGTCAAGTGTTTCATACCAACAAAAATAATATTTTTTTTTTATTTATTTTATTTTATTATATATCTAATATGTTGCTCATAACATACAATTCCAAACATACAATTTGAGGCACTTCACAAAAATAGAAACATTACACACAAGAGAAAATATGTATATTTCATTATGTAGGTATTGTTAAATGCGGCATTTTAGCATTCGGAATAGTTGGATATTTAATAATTGAATACTATAGTTATCCAAAGGTATTTTGGGATCGCTTCGAACCCTGAACTCGGTCACTGCTAAACTAATTGAGAAGTAATCTCAGCTCGCACTTAGTGGTTGCGGTTGACAGTAGTTATGACGTCTCCCATTGCTTTATTGTCTCGCACAGGCATTGTCTCACTTAGAAACTTGCGTTTAGTTTTAATTAAGTCTGCTTCGACTTCATTTCCGATTGTCTGTAATTCTTAGTCCACAGCCAGTGCTCATTTTTCCGCTCATTCAAACCAGGTCTCAATCTGATTACTCGCTAGTTTTATTACGTTCTTATTTCCCCTCGGACGGGCTTCATCGATATTCCGCCGCAAATAACTATAATTTTCTTCCCAGTTCTACCTTTTTCAGTTTCCTTGCGAATTACCTTAGAGTATTTAATCAACGACGAGCCTCGTTGTCCTTCCATTTCATAAAGTAGTAGTTAACGATTAAAACAAATTGTAGAGAGGCGTCAAAATATTGGCGAGGAAGGTGGCGCAGACATTTAACTTAAGCCTTTGAAGGAACCGAGATGTAATTAAAATAAATATTTGGCACGAAATCCGGGTCGCGGCGGTTAAGCAGAGACATTCCCACCCTTTGAACAAGTTCTTGTTTATGTTTGCTCATTAAACAAATAAAAGTGGAAATTCCGTCTTAATCTGTGAAAACTTTTACGTTGTCGGCTGCGTCGAGTCGGAATTATTATACGTAAATAGGTGCTTAGCAATTCAAAAAGTGGTCCGCATTAGGTTTTCGCACTTAATTTGCCTTATTGTGTTGTGTTAGGATAAACCGTTTACGGCCACTTCTTTATTACGATTGATTGTGTTTGCCGAAAAAGCTTTCGTATTTCCGTCTCGGGGCGTACGCTTGGGTTGAACTATTTATCCACGGTTTCATTTCTTTCGAGCAGTTACCACTCGATCTTTATTATGTCTTTATGTTATGGTCGTTAGGTGATTAAAAAGTAAATCTTTTCAAATACTTGGAAGAAGCTAAATATCAAATGTACGTGTATACAACACGCAAAAAACTTTTCCCTCAAGATCAGTCCTAGTTCAGTTTACTAAGACGCCGACCAATTAAGGGGTCATTCGGCAGTCATTGAGCGCGCATAATTAACCAGCGCTAGGGATGTATACGATTTATAACTTTTTTCCCATTTTAACGATGGTAACGGGCAAAAATACTTAAGGCAGCCCTTGTTTCAATAGTAATTATTTGCACATTTACAGCAGATGTATGGAAACTCATAAATGCTTTTAGTTAAGGACAAATCATTGTTAAAAATCTTAAATATCATAGCAACTGATGGATTTCAACGGCTGCTTTAAATTTTGTTACTCAATCACAAATAAACAGTGTGTTTCTAAGTATTCAGATCATATCAATATGTACGAAAATAAATATAGCTATGCATTATGGAGATTGGCCAGACAAATAAATCAAAAAACCGGCCAAGTGCGTGTTGGGCCACGCGCAGTGTAGGGTTCCGTAGTTGCGAATGACAACTTTGAGTTCACACTGTTTACACTCGCACCTCACAGTTTAACGACCAAAAACATCTAACAATGAAGATTGTATGAAATTTAACATTTTCCAGTACATTTTATAAGTTGGTTGCCTATAACTTTTTAGTTTGCACTTAGTACCCAGCTCTGATAGTTTTCCTTTCAACTTCAGTATATATACTACTGCTGTAATTTTTTTCACGTATCCATATATAACTGTTTAGCAGATAGAGGGGGAGGGGGACACTTTTTTGGACACTTACCTCTAACAAAATTTTGCACTTTAAAACCAAATATTTCGGAAACGGATCCCTAAATCGAAAAATGGCGTTCTCAACCTCACAATATTTTTCAAAGACCTTTTTAACGATACCCCACACGATGGGTAAATAGAGAAAAAAAAATTACTCCCCCACTTTACTTGTATGGGAGCTACCCAAAAACAAATTTTATTTCAAGATTTTTTTCTACGACTTTTTTGCCATGATTAATATACACACTCATACCAAATTACAGCTTTCTAGTACTTATAGTCTCTGAGTAAAACCGCGGACGGACAGACAGACAGACAGACAGACATGGCGAAACTATAAGGGTTCCTAGTTTACTACGGAACTCTAAAAAGCGGCACTAACAGCACACGGGTACGTCAACTCCAACATTAAATATGGTATTCCAATATGGGGCAATTCAGTTGATATTAATAGAGTGTTCATAGCGCAGAAACAGTGCGTGCGCGCAATATGCGGAGTCCCGCCATGGACTTCATGTGCATCACTGATTAGGAAACTGAATTTATTGACAGTTCCTTGTACATACATATTTGAATGCTGCGTTTTTGTAAAATTACATCAAAATTTATTCAAATTGACAGATGATTTTAGCAATCACTCTAAAAAATTTAGATTTCCTAATAAATTATTGTTTCCCATTATACGGACAAAATACGCGCATATCAACTGCTACTGCAGTTGTATAAAATTGTATAATAAACTACCGGAAGATATTAAGAAACTAGAACTGAAATCGTTTAAGAAAAAACTTTATACTTTACTATGTGATAAATGCTTCTACAGTGTTCAGGAATTTTGTAATAGCAAATTGACATGATACCTTAATTTGACATTAATATTATCCAATGAAATACCTTTGACTAGAATTTTATTGTAATGCATTTTAATATTAGTTTACGATATTCTTATATTTGTATGCCATCATAGGCCGAATGTTGGGAAACTAAATCTACAAAATTAATACCATTTGTACCCATTCAATACAAATAAATACATTCTTTCTTAGATTTAGCGGATTCACTTAAAAATTATAACGATTTTATGTAGGTATCCCATTTTTTAGATCCTATTTCTGAAGTGTTATTCCGCAATCAAAACGCTGTATCGTTTACTCATAAATGACGCGAACTTAGGGTAAATCGCATTAAGTCCATCGCACACTAGCGTAAACCGGAATGCTTAAACATTTATGATGTATCTCTGTCATAAAACTGCAGTCCTTAAATCGATAGAAAAAATCGTTGCATCATTTTTTCCTTCGCAACGCAATCTTCAGAAAAATCGGATCGAATGGGCGCATCCCTAGCGTTTGATTGCACATTAGCGCTAGCCGGAATGCCGAGGCACGGCTGATGATGCAACACTGTCTGATATACTGCTGTGTGAAGGTGAATTAGTGTGCTGCTGTTTATCGTTATTGAAGCTGTAAGTGCTGTAATGCTCCTAGTTTAGATTCTTGATATGTTAGGTTTTTTGTTAGTAAAATCATTTTTAAAATCGGTTGAGTATAATAATGTAATATAAACAAACAATCAAATAAACAATCAAATCTTAACTCCTTATTCATAATAAGTATATTAGATTTCAAATAGTGATGGGTTGCTAGCCGCACCGCCTGTATACCTGATTCCTTAGATTTGCGCCCATTCCCTCTGCCGGCTTCTACGGCCTGCGCGGGAAGAGAAGCAGCTGCTAGATTCTACGTTTTTTCTTTTCTCCCAGACCAGCATGGAAGTAAATTATATAAAAAATATATATTTTGTCATACATAGAGGTAATAGTACTCGTACCTCTTATAAAACCGTCTGATTACCCTACATGTATGGTCGACTATTCGCTTTGAAATAACTATAAATAAATAGCTTAGTGAGGTTCCGCCATCAAAACATGATTTCGTACGTCTGCTTGTACGAGTATTACGTCAGCGCTTTTCCTTGGAATATGTTTATAAGCCAGGAAATGTATTTCCCGGGCCCTGACATGACGTGTAGTAAACTTGATAGCTCGTAAGCGAAAGACGCAAAATCCTAACAACGTTCACCGCATTTTATTATGTGCTCATTTACATATAGTTCTGCATGATAAGTTTTCAGAGCAACCTCAACTTTTACGTCGCTTCCATTGTTATGGTGCAACAAAGAAATTAAGTGCTAAACGATAAAGTTCCGATACTTATTGAATGGAAAGAATACAAAAGGAATCCGTATCGGTGATTGGATTTTATTTCTTTCTTATTTTGATCGCCGGTCTCAAAGATCGTGCTGTCATTAATCGCTTTATGAGAGAGGAAGTGCAAAGTGGAGCGTACGAGTACGCTCAAGCGCCCCTCCCGCGCCCTCCAGCCTGAATTCATTATTGTCTTCCAACTGAGGATGTGGCTCAAAGAAACTGCTGACGGCACTCCGTCGCCCCGTAAGAGGTTTCAACCGTTTATTGCGCTTTCGGGAACTTTATTGACATTGCGGTTAAACGCTTATATAACTGCATTTCCGTTCCCTGTTACACTGTATATTTTTAATACAGATATTCAATCTGTGGGTATTTCAATTGAATACCTTTATGTAGTGTTTTTAAATATAATTATATAGACCCTGGCTAATCCGAAAAATATTTTTTCCACCATGACCTGAGCGGGGATCAAACCCAGAACCACTCCTGTGGGAGGCTGGCGTGTTGATTGCTGCGCCACAGAGGTGAGGTATGAGGAAGTGCTGTCTTTGACTTAAAACATTCAATTCAATTAGTATTAACAAATTCGATTATATCAAGTATCGAAATACTTTTTAGCAGAAATGCAAACCGTTTAAAAATGTGAGCCGGAATATCTAAAGAAAGTTTTCAATGTACATAATTATAATGTAGTAGGTATCGATAAATTTGATTTTATCAATAGTTTTGAAATACTATTTATCAGAAATGCAAACTGTGAGAATATATAAATTCAGTTTAGAGTTATAAGAAAGTTCGGACTTTGACTTAAACTGTCCATAAAGTATTAATAAATTTGACTTTATGAAGTATCGAAATTCGATAGCGTTAAATCAGTAAGGTTTCGTGGAAGTTCTGTCTGTTACATAAAGCTCACATTTCTTGATTACGGTTTATTTGATAAATTGTAACAGTAAATATTATAAATTAGCCTTAACGCAAAATTTACGCATAATTGCTTTCGTAATCCGCCTCGTAACAGAACACGAGCCCAGATATTAGATAATCTCTGATAAAATTAATTTCAGTCTACACCTTCATTAATTACATCCTATACCTACTTCGCTCACGTAGGTGTTTATCTTCCCGCTTCTAAGTACACATTGAAATTTATTTTATGGAGGAGTTTTTCAACCGTACCCTTCATTTATTATTAAACATTGTGAATTTTACTCTTTTCGAATTTTGGTCTATCTTTTGTTTTATAATTTGTCACATTATTTTTAGTCATAATATCAGCATCTTGTATTTTTGATTATACTGAAGTTACGTTTTACAAATTTCTAACAAAATCGTTCTAAGACATGTTCAGGAATAGTCCATCCCAAAACGTTCCATTTCATTAGTGTCACTTACTGAATTAATACCGTTCTCTCTTCCATCAACTTCATTTATAGTATAACTTATTATAATTTCAAAAGTCTTTACTTCTGGGTCAATTTCTGATTATAACGTGTGATTGTGTTGCTATGTTGTTCTTCAATATAAAGGTCTATAAATGGCAATGGAGGCAATCGCGATGAGTAATCGTACCACGTGCGTGCGGCACCGGTTATTTCATCGCTATGTATTTATGAATGAAGTTGCTACATCCATATTCAACTACTCGTACCTATATATGTTTATATATTTGATATATCATCATCATCATTTCAGCCGCAAGAAGTCTACTGCTGGACATAGACCTCTCCCAAGGATTTCCAATACGACGGGTTGGATGGAAGCGGCCTTGCATCCAGCGCCTTTCTGCGACCTCTATCAGGTCGTTCGACCACCGACCTCTATCGTTCGGTCGGTGGGTGTCCAACATTAAGATATAAAGACATACTATTCACGGTTTTTGCCTTGCGGTTTAGAAAAAAATTGACGTGGCGCTGTCCCGGGTGGGCTTCCCGTCGCGGGCAAATATTTGTGCTTCATTTACACTGGTATTTGTCTGCGGTTCTGGTGTTACGTAAAAAAAAAAAAAAAAACAAAATCATATATCATAATCATCATTGCTGTCATAAGACTGGAGGACTGCGGGCACCGACAGCAACAAGGGGAGAGGGTACATATATTTATCGATCTAACTACCATTTTATATTTTTTATCACTCCACTAGCTATTTTCCCTCGACTTCGTTCGCATTATTATGCCTTCACCGATAGAAGGGTAATTTATCTGTGGGTGACATACCCACAGATAAATTACCCTTCTATCGGTGAAAGATTGTTAAAAATTGGTCTAGTAGTTCAGAGTTCCTTGAGAGTGATAATGCTAACAAACAAACAATCAAATAAACGATAGATTGTGCAAGAATTTCTAAAATAACTCAGCTACCTTTTTATAATTACCATGACCCATGACCTAAAAATGGCGTCAACCAATTTTTTTTATTAGTTCGTTGTGCGCCCGCTTCGTTTCGCTAATTGAAAAAATGCAGCCCTGCGTGTCTTCTGCCGCCGCTGTTATGGTTACTTTGCTGCCTTGTGATTTTATCACCCATGCATCCTGAGCATTGCTGGGCTAGCCCCCCCGGATCTTGCGATTATTTTTTATTTCAAGAAAGTAGTAGATCGATTTTAAAGCCATTATATTGTTAAGAATAAAATAATTATTTACCGTTTTTGCTGTAAGATCATCATTGGTACAAAATAGTGTCAATTAGTGTGTTATTGATTGGCATCGCAAGAGGGTAGCGGCGCGTAATGTCGATGGAGGCTCCCTTGGCACATCCGGACAGTCCAGACGCTGGCAGCGACCCAGCGTGCTCTATCTCAAACCCATGGCCCGTCTTTCCTAGTTAAAAATAATGACAATCAATGTGTTGTTGATTGACATTCCCAAATGGTTGCGATATAAAATGTTGCTGGTGTCTTGCTTGGCACGGCCGGACACCGGACAATCCTGACGTTGGCAACGACCCAGTGCTCTCTATTTTAATACACTCGCCTGTCGTTCCTTGTTCCAAAGGGGCGACAGTGTTTTATTGACTGGAATTGTCGAAAGATTGCGGCGTGTTATGTCGCTGGTGTCTCGCTTGGCAGAGCCTGACAATCTAGACGCTGGCAACGACACAGTGCTCTCTATCTTAATACACTTGCCTGTCTTTCCTTGTTATAAAACTGTGACAATGTTTTATTGATTGGCTTTGCCAAAGAGTTCCGGCGTGTAATGTCTTCGGTATCTCGCATGGCACAGCCGGACACTCCAGACGCTGAAGAGACCCATCGCGCTTTATCTCACTACACTTGCCTGTCATTCCTTGAGAGTGATAATGTTTTATTAATTAGCATTTCCAAAGAGTTGCGCTCTGTAATGTCACTGGTATGTTGCTTGGCACAGCCGGATACTCCAGACGCTGGCAGCGACCCAGCGCACTCTATCTCAATACACTTGACTGTCATTCCTTGAGAGTGACAATGTGTTATTGATTAGTATTGCCAAAGAGTTGGGGAGTGTACTGTCGCTTGGCAGAGCCGACCACTCCTTACGCTGGCAGCGACCCAGCGCGCTGTATCTCAATGCCTGTCCTTTGTTATTACATTAATTCTTACAATTAATGTGAAAATGTTTATTTCTTTATTCAATTTTATTATTTCATTGTTATCAAGCACTTCCAGCTGGCAGTGGTCAAAATTGAACATTTATGAGTTAATTTGCACTACAAACATCAGTAACAAATCGAGCTGGGGGATCATCCCCAGATTTTTTCCTTTATGAGTAGCGGGCTAAGACCGACTGGACCACTCTTGCTTCTGCTGGCACAGCTGGACACTCGAGACGCTGGCAGCGACCCAGACGCTTTATCTTAATGCACTCGCCTGTCTTTTTCCCCCACCGCGGCTGTAACTCGCTTTTCCACTCCACAATTGTTTCAGTTATGCGACGCGTCGTTAGTGAGAAATTTGATACAAGCGCCCGAGATGATGTTATTATGGAGATGGGGTTAAAAGTTTTTGCTAGACATGTTCTGTAAGACTTTTGCCGGTAAAATAATCTAATTAGTTATGGCAATATTACGTTGGAAATGTTTTCGGTAACTAGTCAACAAGATAGCTTCATGTTGACTAGTTATTCAGAACTCTACCATAATAAAAAAGTTAAAATATTTTACGTGTTCAACTCAATATAGTAAAAGTTACAATTAAAAACTGATTGCTGATTTTAATTGTAAAGTCAATGAAACTTATTAAGTAAAATCTGCCAGAAAAATAGCGCATTGTATCCAAGTTCGAGTCACATATTTTAAAGAAAACCACGCCGTTCCTTTTCCTTCGTAGCCAGCGTGCAGACGCGTCGCACTTTAACTAAATAATGTACCTAATTTTAGAAATCTCTCTACAGTTTTGTCGTGAAATTCGTGCCGGGATACGGAACGTGGACGCATTGGAGAACAGCTCAGGAATTTAATTCGGGTGTTTCTCCTCCCGGAGAGTGACGGCTTGTGACGTGCTGCGACGCTGGCAGGACGATTTTTCACCACATTTTATATAGCCAAGTATTTCATTTTATTAACAATTCCCCCCGTTTTATTTGCACGTTGAACGACATTAAGAGATATTGATTTTGTACAGTTGGAAAGCGGATACTTGATTGTGTAAATTTTTGTTAAACGATCTCTTGGCTACGCTTACATGGTCTTTACTTACATTGGAGAACAGTTCAGGAATTTAATTCGGGTGTTTCTCCTCGCGGAGAGTGACGGCTTGTAACTTGCTGCGACGCTGGCAGGACGATTTTTCACCACATTTTATATGGCCCAATATTTCATTTTATTAACAAGTCCCTCCGTTTGATTTGCCACGTTGAACGAAATTTAGAGATATTGATTTTGTGAAGTTGGAAAGCGGATACTTGATTGTGTAATTTTTTGTTAAACGATCTCTTGGCTACGTTTACATGGTCTTTACTTACAAAACAAAGTTTTGTTTGAATTCCACATCATATTTCAAATTTGTTCAGCATAAAATTATTATTTCTTTTAATATTTATTGTAAAGCACAAAAGGTAACGTTGTAGCGTTCCTTTCTCGATCACGTCTTACAAAGCCAATGCGGCACGGACTCGGACCGCAAACGATTCAAAGAGGATATGCGAATAACGAACGCGATTGCATATGTATATCGTAAAAAATAACATGATCAAATGTGTTGAATAACCTACACCGCTTTTATCCTGCGTCGACAGCCGATATTGTACGCGCCTTTTAAATAATACAGCAGGAAAATACAAATTTCCTATGAGTGTGCTCATCTGAAAACATGTTCTTGTATTTTTTATTTTACATCTTCATTTTGTGTACGATGGTGGCGTAGTAGAATAGAATCATCATACCAATAGAATAAAAATATAATAAATAGAATCGTGCTTCGGAAAAGCCGCTGGTCCCGGCCGGATTGATGGCAGTCGTTAAGCTATAAAAGATACCTTGAGGCAGCTTGAAAACTCTGACACCAGTGTTGGCTACTACACAGACGAAAAACAAACAAAAAAACTCCAATGTCATTCTAAGGTTGCTTTTTATATAAAATAAGATGAAGCATAAAATTGATGTTTATTCTCTGAAAAACATATCAATTTTCCAGTCTCTACTAATCTCGTAAGTTAGGAAAAATATACGTTGATTTTTCGAGAAATAAACCGGAATATTTCGTGAGGCAAAACGTCTTTTCAAAGTAATGTTTATGTTTGCTATCAATACACTTCATATAAAAATGTTTTTCTATCAATGAAACCGAACGTTTTACATTAAATCCAATGCCTCGTATTCTATTTATCAAATGGTCTGTGTACATGTTACTGTATAATCTGAATCAGTATTACTTTGCCTTTAACCTCAATCATGCTTTTGATTCTCAGAATGCCTTTCGATTAGTCTGATATGATAGCTCTACCCACGTTGTATCCATAAAAATGCTGTAGCTAAAAATATTGAAGTAAACTTGTGGTAGGAGAGATCTAAGTCGATTCGTCAGATAATGTTATCTCCTTTAATTGTCACTTATACAGAATATTTACTTTGAAAAACAAAGCCTAAAGTTATCCGTCTAAATTTACTACAAGTTCTAAACCCATGAGCTATGGAATGCTGGCTTCCCAGGGAATAAGTGGTTCCAAGTATTCAATATTATCATACTGACTTTGCATAATTCCACATGCATAACAATTTGTCTTAAACACTGTCTTGGAATGACTTGCAAATGGCAGCTACGTGAACCTCGTGTACTTGATAAATATTGTTCACGTAAATGTCCTTCCATTATGTAAAGTAGATTTGTGTTGTGTGTTTAATGCTAAAATGGAACAAGCCTTTGTGTAAAAAATCCTTCCATACTTTTATTTTACTCATATGATTTACCGGCTTTCGCCGGGCTTGACTACGTTTATGATGATCCCTTGTAAACAGTATTTTTTTTTCTAGATCGGTTCAATGGTTTAAGCAGAAGAGCGTAACAAACAATTAAACAAACTTATGAACCTCGTGTAACTACTTGCTAAATATTGCTCACGTAAATGTCATTCCATTATGTAAAGTAGATTTGTGTTGTGTGTTTAATGCTAGCATGGAACAAGCCTTTGTGTAAAAAGTTTTTCCCATACTTTTATTTCGCTCATAGGACTTACTTGAGTTCGCCGAGCGTTGATTGCGATTATGAAGATCCGTTGTCAACAGTTTTTTTTCTAGATCGGTTTCGTCACAAAAACGTTACAAACAACAAACAAACTTATAAACATCGTGTGAGTACTTGCTAAATATTGCTCACGTAAATGTACTTCCATTATGTAGATTCGTGTTGTGTGTTTAATGCTAGAACGGAACAAACCTTGAAAAAGCCTTCCCATACATTTATTGCACTAATATGATTTATTAATATTAAAAAATCCTTCCATATTTTTATTTTACTCATGTTTTACCGGCTTTTGCCAGGCTTGTCTGCGTTGATGATGATCCCTTGTAAACAGTATTTTTTTTTAGATCGGTTCAGTGTATTAAGCACAAAATCGTAACAAACACTTAAACAAACTTCTGAACCTCGTACTTGCTATATATTCACTCACGTAAATGTCTTTCCATTATGTAAAGTAGATTTGTGTTGTTAGCATGGAACAAGCCTTTGTGTAAAAAATACTTCCCATACTTTTATTTCGCTTATAGTAGTCATTTGAGTGTTGCCGGGCTTTGCTTGCGTTTATGAAGATCCCTTGCAAACAGTTATTTTTCGAGATCTGTTAAGTGGTTTAAACATAAAAGCGTTAAAACAATGAAACAAAATTATTTTCAGATTCACAATATTAGTTATGTACGAGACTAGGATTTACAAGTCATAGTTTGTGGGCGAGCTGAAATTCTCTAAAGCATCTGTGCATATTTAAATCCTTTTAAAATACTTCTGTGTGTTGTATTTATTTTAAGTTCTTTTGTTATTCGTTTCTCATATTTTCTTCTAAAAAGCCTTTAGTTAAAGGTAAGACAAACAAATTTAACTTCAGTACAAGTCGCTGTAGAATTATTTATTATCGACATGTTTAAGATAGGCACTTTGTTTACTCAGCGCTCGCAAAGGTGAATCCAATCCAATAAATCATAAACTTTGTACGCTGTTATATCTCGACATCGATCCGTGTATCGGCAGCCGACTAAATATTAGTTCGCAAATACATTTTACATGTGTAAGAGATGCGCGCAGGTTTAGAATTGTACAGCGCTTTCAGTAAGTTATTTACAATTCAATTATTATTGATTAATATACGTATTGTAACTAGTTACCAGCCCCGGCTTGGCAAGAGTATAATGCCCTAAAAGGTAGTAAATTTCCGCAAAGTATCAAAAGTGTGAGTTGGTATTTAGTTTCTGGTATTGCCGCACAGTATACTAGCAGAGACACGCGACGTAGAGACTTCAAATTATACTATGTATTGATGAAGATGCACATCGTTACTCTTCTCAGTGTTTTCACTCTAATTAATACAAAAACTTTACTGGTTTTTTAGTGTTCTATTTATAGGTTCCTTCAATCGTGTAGTAACATGGTGTACATACACGTCTATGGACTTTTTATACGTCCATGCACACGACCAAACTGACAAAAAAAATGCGAAACCGGCTCAAGAAATATTAGTTCAGATCACACGTAAGAAAAGACAGTTTCAAGAAACACTAATATGTATATCGACATGAGTGCACTGATACGTGTATCTGATGACAGTGATGACAGTGTTGGGAGTGGAATCACGTTCTATTCCGCGGCGGATATAAGGCCCCGCGTTACGGCCGATTCGACGACATGCTGATGGCTAAGCGACGACGACGGCTGCGATATCCGGACTGAAGTTACATTTTTGAAATGGGGAGTCAATGAAATTGGGACTTTTAACCCGTATTTTTGGATAATTCACACTATGCTATGTAGACTAGGGTAAAACCCGGATAGTTGCGTCGGGGGAATACTTGCGTCGGTTTCGAATTCTCTATGTTAGGTACATTTGTGGCATTACTGCTTGATTATAGTTAAAAGCGCTCCCCCCGCAGGCCTCACTGCCACGTAAACCGTTGGAGTGGGTGCACGCGTTTCGTCCGTGTGAGCAAAAATCTTCCGCTGCGAAACATTAACGGACGTCGAAATTATATTGGTGCCTTGTTTTTGTTGGATATCTTTATAATTGATTGTGGTTTCAGACTACATTTTGTTTCTTTGCTTACATTAGACCTTTAATTGCCCTATTAATTGAGTTTTATTGTTGAAAAGATTTTATTTTTTTTCTAAATCGAAAAGGCAACTATCCGTATCAAAAAGGATAGTTGCCTTATTTATTGTGGCGGATAGTTGCTCTAAGTGCAATTATCCATAACCATTTATTCCTTAATCAACGAATATTTTTTTTTCACTTAAATGGTTTTAAATAGCATTACAATGCTCGGTATATTATTAAAATTGAAAATATGTGATGAATTTATTCGAAACCTACCTGTGGCGAATTTTTTTTCATCACATATTTTCAATTTTTTTTTCAAGTAAAAATTATGCTATACTTACTTGTTTTAAATATAAAACAATATTAGCCGCATGCACGTGCCCATTCTAGGTAAACAGAATGCCTCGCAAGTATAAGCAGAAACTAAGTGTTATATGTATGACTATGCGGCAAGTATCCTCCTAACTCTTTTTAACATTTGGCAACTATCCACTGCAGTAGGCGACTATCCCTTTTTTAGGAGGTCAAATAAAACGTAATATACTCAAAACCAGTATCAATTATGTTAACGGAATTGGTCTTCTATAAAAGACGAAGAACCTATGTTTTCGTATACATTATCAAATATTATTAATAACGACCCATTTTTTTATAATTTTAACTTTTTGAAAAGTGAGGCAACTATCCGTGTTTTACCCTACACTTCTCTTTTATGAATGCGATTTAAACTGCCATTTGTTTGTTTAGTCATTTGTTAAGATTTGTGTGTTTAGTATTATGCTGCATATTATCTTAAAATATAATTGCAGCAAATAACAAGATAAAAATTTTCATTATTTAAAAAAAAATAGGTATTATTCTTTAGTACTTTTGCCGCTGTAATTCGGAAAAATTACCACTAAGTATTTCGTTTCGTAGGAAGCCAAAAGTTAACATTTTCCGATATTGATTCTCCATTTCAAATACTGGTCTCCTGCATTGAAAGGGCTTGCACTAGTCACTACTCATTCGGCTCCAAAACAACCAATTGACGTTTTTCAATCCACTCCGCCTATCAGACTCCCCCTTTCTCGAATTATCGGAGCCGGCGCGTCTGTCTACCGTGGCAAGTTGTTAGAGTATCAAGCTAAATGACAGCTAGCGGAGAATTCGATTTCCGTCTTACAAACTCTATGAGGACAGACCTCTCGGGCCTTGCGGCTTATTAAATTAGGCAAAACATTTGCTCTGCGGTGTCGATTGCTCTCGAAATATCATTTGTTAAGTCATAGGTCACGACTGGAACAAACGATCAATTGAGACCACTTAGTGAATTCAAAGTAGCATTAGGACTTCGGGGATTAAATAAAAAACCTGTTTGTGTTAAGATAGAAAATGTGAGGAGCCCAACAGGTTAGTGGAGCGGCGAGGTCGACAAAGCCTGTTAAGCAAACAAAGTAACGTTGAGCAAACATTAGGCTTCTACGCGCTAATGCACGAGGACCTCTGCGCCGCAGACTTCCCGCCCCACCTCCCCCCGCAACCCTGCACTACGTCTCAGGGACCTCGTTAAGTTGGTTTTATTTTTAATGGTTACCCATAATGCAGAATAAGGTCGGCAGTAACTAAGAGTTGAAGGTGAGTTGATTTCTTTTTGATGTTATTCGATTCGAAGGATATAATGCTGAATGCTCTTACAATAAGGAGTAAGTATTAACATATGATTCAAAAATATATTTTTCTCAAACATGCTCGGAAATGTAGGCATTACTATAGTAAAATGAAGACCGGAAGTTTGTAATTCTTGGCTCATTCATCGCATTGCCGGCCTAGGCCAGGAAATAAGTATGAAAATTACTTCCCGGCCGCTGCTCAAAACTTTTTAATTAATCTATGTAACGTAAATTATGTCACTTGTCATACAGCCAGTTTACTACCACTGCATTTTTAAAAAATGCATATAATACGTGAATATAACTACAATTTCATTAAAATATCGATATGTGATCATACGAAAATATGCTTAATTTTCGTTGCGAGAGAAGAAAACAATAATCTATGATCTATTAAATTTTTTGTGAAAAATATGACTGGGCTCTATGGGCATTGTTTCCTTTGCTGGAATTGACAACTGAAAATAAAAAAATTAAAAACTCGGGAGATCTGTTATTTTCACTATACCCGTAGTGATTAACGCCACTGCCGAAAAACTGCCTTTACGGATTTTAGGGCATAGAACACACGTCAATTGACTTTGAATTTGAATTGACGAGCTCCGTGGCGCAGCGGTCAACACGCCGGCCTGTGGCACGGATGGTCCCGGGTTCGATCCCCGGTCAGGTCAAGATGAAAAATGATCTTTTTCAGATTGACCTGGGTCTTGGATGTTTATCTACATGTATATGTATTTGTTATAAAATATAGTATCGTTGAGTTAGTATCCCATAACACAAGTCTTACTTAAGAACTTACTTTGGGGCTAGCTCAATCTGTGTGATTTGTCCGTATATATTTATTATATTTATTTACATTTATTTACATTTAATTTATGGCCCCCCATAGAAACTCAAAAGGAATTGTATGGCATTTTTTTCATTTTCACCCTCACTCCATTATTTGTCTATGATCCTTATTGCCTAGAGAAAACATATGGCAGTCGGTCGTCTGATACTAGTAATAGTATCTTCTTCGTAGTTTGTGATTAACGCTTTGCAGTAATTGATTGACATTGATTGTTTTCGGTAAATATGTGCAATATTGGTTATTTATTCGAAATGAAACGGTTCAAAATGAGTTTTAGTGATGAAAGCAACACTGCAATGGATTTTAAGTACCTACTTCGCCTAATTTGAAACTTGAAAGTGGAAAAATTACTACCGGCAAATACCTAGTAAGGGGAAATATTTAAGGCATGTAAGTTTATGTGTAACTTTAAGTTAAATTTCCTCACATTTATTGAGAAAATCTCTATACTTTCCTCGGCGGGAAAGGGATTGCCGGACTCGTAACTATTGTCAAGGCCTCGCTGACGCTCGGCGTACTAACGTAAAACTATACTCGTCCGGCAATCCCTTACTTCCCGGCCTCTGCAGTAATGTACTATTTTCTCAAACATGCTTGGAAATTCTCACATTATTTTGACAACCTTGTTTGGGATAAATCGATATTGCTGTACTGGCCAAATACACGCCAGCAACGTATTTATGAAAATCCATATCTGTCGTGTTTTAGCGGCCGGCAATGTTACTATGAAAATACATATCTGTCGTCTTATTTGAAAATGGAACGATGGGTGTGCTGCGAAATAATTGAACTACGAAGGTTACATATTTGAATTTCAAATTTGACCTGGCTAGTAAGTAAAAAAATAATTTAAAATGAAACATTTTGGCGCGATAATTTCTACATATTGTTGTAGAACATTTAATTAATATTAATTGACATATTTACATCAATATTTCATGCTGGTCTAGGATAAAAGAAAAATCATAGAATATACCAGCTGCTTCTCTTCCCGTACAGTCCATAAAAGCACACTAATACACAAAACGTGGCTTTTGGGGTCCGTCTCATCTGTAAGGGAAAACACGTGATAATATGTATGTCTGTTTGTCTAAATATATTTTTTTTAATTTCCGCGCTGTGTTTGAAAAAAGTACTATACAAGCCTTGGCCGCAATCAGGCATTGATGGACTTACGTATATGTGCCTCGGCTCCGCCTCGGCCCACATTCACACGTTCGTCCATCAATGCCTCTATTGCCGGCCGCTGCAGTAATGTAATGTACTATATTTTACTATACATTCATTTGTTTCTTTACATTACTCTAAAACTTAGTTACTGAAATTAAATCGGCAATATTAATTAAAATCTACCCTAGCTTGTCATATTCTAGCTTTTAGTACTATTAATGTTTACTGTTTCAAATACTTGTAGGCAATGTATTTTGCATGCAAATCAAAGCTTGCACATATAAACTGAATTTCTTTTATTACTTTGTTTCTCGCTAACATGTACATTAACATTAGTAGTAGTAGAATATAGTGTTAAGTCAAATACATAAATAATATGTTAATTATAAAAGTTATACAATAATAAAAGTTAGAATTGTGTTGATTTAAAAAAGACAGATCATATTATAACTAGCTTGTTTACATGTCAAAAGAGAATAAGAATATTAGATATAGAGATATTAGAATGTAAAAAAATACATAGTAAGTATTCAGTTCATCAGTCCAAAATTAATAATAATTTGTTATTTAGGTATTTTCAATTCAATTTATTCATTCATAAAACAATTATACATTGCATGCGAATATAGTAACTTAAAACTAGTCATAAAATTAAATTAATACATTTGAATTACGGCAAAAAAAGGACATTAAAAAATTTACTTATTATTTTAGTAGCAGTGTAATTATGTCATCATGTCAAAATAAGAATATACACGTCAAAAGTCATTAACACTGTAACAGCACTTTTTCAACAGCAATGATCTTAATTGATTTTTAAATATAGATAATTTTTTTTCTGTCTTCAGTTTAATTGGCAATTTATTGAATAAGCCCACAGTCTGATGATGCGCACAGTGAGTCACAATTTGAAGAGCAGGTGTTATGTTTAGTTTTAAGTCTTTCCTCCTAGTGCTTTCTCGGATTAGCATTTCATCTTCTGTTTCATAAAAAGCTCTATTTTTAATGAAATCAGTTAAAAGCACGAATATATATAAAGAGGGAACTGTTAAAATTTTAAGCAGTTTAAAATGTTCTTTACATGACTCCCATGGTGGTATGCGGACCATGGTCCGTAAAGCTCTTTTTTGCGCTACAAAAGCTCTTTTTATATTGTAATCGTAGCTTCTACCCCAATATTTTATACTGTAGCGCAATCTAGATTCGACTAAGGCATAGTACACTGTTTTCAACTGGTCTATTGTGAGTTCATCTCGTAGCGTTCTCAGTGCACAGCAAGCACTGCTAATGCTGCTTTCCACAGCTTTTAACTCTGGTTTCCAATTCAACAGTTCGTCTATTTTAATACCGAGGAACTTGACTACTGACACTGGTTTAACAGTCTCATTATCTAATATAACATCAAGCGTATCTTTATTATTGGCAGTGGTTTTAAATAACATTACGTTGGTCTTAGCAATATTTAGTTTCAGGTTATTTGCTGTGAACCAATTTTTGAATAATGTCAGAGTAGTATCTAATTTTCTATTAAGAGCGTCAATATCTCGATCCCAAATTACAGCATTCGTGTCATCAGCAAAAATTACTAGTTTAATGTCAGGTTGTAAAATAGTCATATAATTTATTAAATCATTGATAAATATTAAAAATAATATAGGCCCTAAAATAGAGCCCTGTGGCACACCTCTAGTTACCTTAATAATTTTTGAATTTTTGGTTGAATTCAGAAATTCCCCCTTATGGTCTCTCACTTCAACATATTGTTGCCGATTCTTGAGATATGACTTAAGTAGGTTCAAGGTTTTACCTTGAATACCATTAAAATCTAACTTCATTAGGAGAATTTCATGGTCAACTGTGTCAAAAGCAGAACTAAGATCCAGAGAGATGCCAGCAACTTTCAGTTTTTCGTTTAATTTATAAGTAACGTCGTGTATAATAGTGTCCATAGCATTAGCTGTACCAATACCTTCCTGATAACCGTATTGCCTGTCATTTAAAATCTTTCTATCTTTTAGGTGTCTAAGTAATCTTGACTTAATGATTTTGCCAAATATTTTGGAAATTATGGGCAACAAAGCAATCGCTCTATAATTTGAAGGTTCCAATTTGGAGCCTTTTTTATATATAGGGATTACTTTAGCCATTTTCAATTGATCAGGGAATATTTCTTGTTCGTAACACCTATTAAAAAATATTGCTAAGGGCCACGCTAGGATGTCAATATTGTTTTTTATTATTGATATTGGAATTTCATCGTAGCCAGTTGATTTTTTATCATCCATTTTTTTCACAACATTGACTACTTCTGATTCCGTTACAGCTGGAAAATCACATTGTGATAGTATTTTATTACCAAATCTATTTAGTAGTTCAGCCGATTTATTTACGCTTCCAAAAGATGGTTGTTTACTGTGATCAAATATATTACAAAAAGTATCAGCTATTTCCTGTGAGTCCGTTATAGATTGATCGTCAATTTTTAGGGTCATTTTATTTGAGTTAAGGGTGTTAGAGTTTTTATTAAGCCGCTCGTTAACTATTTCCCAAACTCGTTTGTTCGAGTTAATGTGCTTTGTTATCTGTGCTTGTACGCAAAGTCTTTTGGCAGATCTGATTACCTTTCTGTATATATTAAGATAACGATTCCTATATTCATAAATGCTTTGATGATTACTATTTTTATCCAGTATACACAAGACTCGTTTCATTTTACTAGAAATTCGTATACCCTTTGTAACCCAATTCACTTTGCCATATTTTTTCTGATTTATTTTCTTTTTTCTTTTTCTAAAACATTTTCTAAAAATACTACCTAAAGTTTGTATGAATGTATTAATTCCCAATTCCGTCCAGTCCACACATAAAAGTTCTTGCCTAAAATACCTTTGATTTTTCTTATTAAAACACCTTTTTTCAACGAATGTAACTTGATCGCGCGATTCAGTTTTATTACATGCATTAGAAATATGAGTAATTATACATGCATGCCCATCTGACAGTCCATTATGATCTACTTCAATAGAAATCGGAGTGACTTCTGGTAAGTTCGTCAAAATATTATCTATGCAAGAATCTGATCCATTTCTAGTAAAAGTAATTTCGTCAACCAAATATCTAAAATTATAAGATGTGAGTAAATTTAAAAACGCGGTCCTATTAGTGCCATCTGTCAGTAAATCTACATTAAAATCTCCCGCAATTACAATTTTTTTACTGAAAAAGTGCTGTAAAAGTATTTCTAATTTTACAATAAATTCATCGAAGTTAGAATTATTATTATAACAACAAAAGAAATATATATTGGAATCCGTATCTCTAATGCCACATAGTTCAAAGTGTTCAATTGCACTTAATTTCTTACACATGTTCACCTCTTCTATATTTCTCCCTTTACTAGCTAATATCAAAGATCCTCCTCTAGTCTTGCTTGTTCTTACAAAGTGTGTCATTAACTTATAGTTTGTGAAGCTTAGCATAGAAGCAGAGTGTATATCTAAAAAGTGTTCACATATACATACAAAATGAGGTCTTTTATCTAAATTATCAATATACATTTCAATTTGATCCTTTTTAGAATTAATGCCACATACATTTTGGTAATAAATAGTAATCAAGTCGGATTGCGCTGAGTCCTGATTTTTAGATATGTCAGATTGAGTGTTTTCGAAAAAACTGAGTACTACTATTTGATGTGATTTTTGTTAGCCTATTATCCTCGTTATTTACTGTGCAAAAATAATCCAATATGTTTTTTTGTTTGAGTGTTTTCCGTATTGTACAACTATCCTTTTTTTGTGTATAATAATCTGTAATTTTTTTCTGGACTTGGTATTTATGGCAACCATTATTTAAGGAGTTTAGGTAATTCGCGTTACAATTATAACTTTTATATAACGTGGATATGTTTTTGATAAACTTGAAAACATATTGTGGATAGTCAATTTCAACGTTAATTTTAATAGCTATACATTCTAGGAAGTTAGAGGATTTATAATATTGGTCAGTTTCTAAAAATATACAGTTAGGGTAGTTCATTACAATTGATTTCAGTTCATAATTAATTTTTTTAACATTAAGGAATTCATTGTATGGTATATTCATTAAAATAATTTTGTTGTCCTTAAATCTTGATAGGGTATTACATAGTTCAGATGTCAATATGTATGGATTTTTGTCCATTGTGCCAACCGATAAGATAATAATGTCCTTGTTTGAGATAGAGGACAAGTTATTACAACTGCTTAAAATTTGTTTCGAGGTTGCGTAGGGTTTGATGAATCCCTGTACATCATACGTGTCGTTCCACTGTCCGTTTCTGAATTTTATGATTTTTTCTGTTAAACTACAAATTTGTTCTCCACCAAAAATGTATAATTTAGGTTTTTGATTGCATATTGGTAACTCAAGTTTGGTACTAGTAGCGCCATCTGTGATCATTTGCTGTAATCTCTGATTGTCTTGTTTGCGAACTGGTAGCTCTATTTTGTTACTGGTGGCGCCATCAATGATTTCCTGTTGTAATGTCTGATTTGGCAGCATTGTATTTTGGAGATCTAACATAAACTCTGTTTGGCTTTGTTTTGAGGTACGGTTTTTTTCTTCAAGTTTTGAACATGATGAGTCGTTACATTTACAGGTTAGATTTATAATTTTAAGGTCGTAATTTTTTATTGTACTTTGAAGGGAGGCATTTTCCTGTCGCATGTTACGCAGTTCAAAGTCAGCAGCTTGTAATTTTTCTTGAAGCAATTTATTTTCTTTTTCCAGTAGTTCAATTCTATTTACTTCTGAGAATCGTAGTTCCGAACCACTTCTGTTTAGATTTTGCGAATAATCTTGGACATGACATTCTAGGACATCTTCAGCTTCATCTGACAACGATTCAAAGGAGTTAGAAGTTTCCAGGTCAATCCTACAATTATTATTATTCCGTACTGTGACATTTTCCCTTGTCAAGCTGTGATTTATGGATGCTGTAGATGTTGAAGGTGTTGTTGTCTGGATTAGATTGGTATGTGATTTAATCGGAGTCGACGATTTATTAAAGCATGCAGTACACTTCCAACTTGATTTATTTTCTTGGGTCATAATACGGAAGCGACCAAATGAAACATTCGCACAATCTATGTGAAACGATTTTTTGCAGTAAGAACAGTGCAATTTCTGTTTGTTAGTTATTTTGTTTTTGCATTTTGCGCATTCTAAATCCATCTTTGATTAAAAATAAATAAATAAAACAAGACAAAATAATTTATAACGGATGGTGCCGGTGAGACTCGAACCACCTCCTTTCAGATAGCAGGCTGTTAGTATGTCCACTGCGCCATTCGTAACTATGAATCATGAAAAGAAATACGTCGTCTATTGAATCCTTAGCAGCGGTGACCGACGTCAGAGTAGGTTAGATGTTGGTAAACTTAGTCAGCTGATGAGTCACACTCACACAGCTGATTTGAATTCACAAAATATGCACAATAACTGCCTGGTTTCTCAAATGTTTTTGCTTTTAACCACTGTTTTAAAGTGTTTTTCACAATGCAGTTTTCACAGTTTTATAGTAAATGTCACTGGTCACACGAATATATACAGTAAAACTTAAATAAATCACTCAAACTATTTTTGCGAAGGAGTTATCTGCAGACGTATGTTTATAACAGCCGCTCGGAGCGCGCGCGGGGCGGACCTTCCCCGATATAGCCCTTAGCAGCAATATGTTAATGTATTATTTGTCATTTTCTTCTAAGCGCATTTGTTTTGGCATTTTTTTAATAGCGCTGACGGAAAGTTTCGTTGTTTTCGTTCGTCCGTTTTCAAACTTATTGTTATATATCGATGAGCTAAATTCACTTGCTAGAGGCACATGAAAGCCACCGCAAAATGTCGAAATATCAATTTGCGGCAGCTTATGTGACGAGTAACCACTTCTTTGCATCGAAATACCTAAGAAAGCTAAATTATTTTAAATATGGCGTTAAATCCTTATTGTTATTATTATATGGGTAGGTAAAATTCTCGTAAAGGCGATGAAAGCCGTCGCCACCGCGGAATGTTCCCGGTCGACTAAACAATTTGTGGCGGCTTATAAAGTGAGATACCAACAGAACTGTTTCTTTGCAGCGAAATGTCGATTAAATATTAATATTGAATGTGACGATAAATCGTAATTGTTTTGTTAGTAGATATAATCCGCCTGAGGGTAATGAAAACCGTCGCTACCACGGAATGTTTTCGGTCTACAAAACAATTTCCGGCAGCGTATTAACTTAGTATATCACCACCACTAAGGCAATACGGTTAAAAGTAGAATTATTGAAAGAAAGTTTTGCATATGACGAAGACACTCAAGGCATGTGAAGGTACTTTGCGAACTTCCACACACTTGGACATGCCCGATGACCTAGTGTGCATCATCAGCGCTTCTGCATTTTAAGCAACCCTGGGCGCAGTCCCCACTTGTATGAGTGACTGCAAGTGGCGTACAATATCTCGAGCTCCTCCTAGCTTCGGAATGCAAGTTAAGCCGCTAGTTCCATTGGTTGGTCATTGATGACAGTCGTTAAGCTATGTCAAATGCCTTTTGGGCAGTTTGAAAAATCTGACACCAGTGTTGGCCACTGACAATGAGGCTCAATTAGGTTGTGAAGACAGAAAGATATAAAAGCTAACCACAGAGCAATCTTATCTTCTTAAATGAAAATACTGCATTTGAATACGTTTATTTGTATGAGACTTAGAATGCGAATGACACATCAGTATCTATGTAGCACAGACAAGCATACGCGTCTATTGTATAGTTCCGTTCTTTTTGGGTAGTGATTAGTAATACAAACAACACGTCTTCACTACACGTAGCAGATAAAATAATTGTCTCGATACGTACGATCGTTTCACAGTCTTATCAACATGCAAATGTTGTTCATGAAAATGGCGTGGGTAACTGAATATCCAGCCATTGACAACAATGAACTGATTTACTATTTTGCCATTCCGCGTGCGTCCGCGCTGTTCGGCCGTGCCGCGCTTCCGCTCTCTGGATACGGGATCTTATCCGATGCCTGCGTAAAATGCGGGAAACGTAAAATTTTCCCTTTTATTATCGTGGCTTATCATTACACGTGATGGAGCTCTTCAATTTTACCTAAACGGCGCATGAAATTTTAAGTGTATGTCGTGAAACGGGGAACGTTTTAGTGTCTCTTATTGCCGCGGAGGATACGAATTACGTTTTAAATTAAAAATAAAGAATGAAGGTAAGCCCCGGCCGGTCCAAGATAGGGACCCGCGAAATTTGCATGCTGAATGAGATTTGTCATAGCGCTTTAGGTTGCGGGCTCGAGGCGGGCGGGCTTACTCGAACGTATTTTATTTACCGAGCGCACGTGACGGACTTCGCTTAAGACGCAGCCGGCGCTCAACCGCTCGTTTGTCAATGGAAATTACCTACAGCCTGAGAAATTTACTCATTTGAAATATTTAATAAATCGAACGAGATACCTTCGCGAATTCGCCGTCTGAGACAATTACCCTTGACGTCGTTATTCGTTTATCTTCGTGTAACAGTTTTTGTACTCAAAGTTAATTTGTAATGCGATTATGGAACATAATGTTGTGATAAAATAATTTATACCCCTCCATGTTTATGATTGAATCTGTGAATCCATAATCAGTTGGGAATTTTCCTCTTCGTTTGTTTTGTTCCGGGCAACTTCCACATTTCATTTCCGGGCTTAATTAAACCGGTTCTGAAATGTGTTTTTGAAATGAGCATAATCCAAACCCGCGTGTTCCGCAACATACAAATTTGAAAATAGGCCAGTGTTATGTTGTTTTAAATTGGGTCTGATAAAAATTAATATGGAGATCACTGCAAGCTGTATGAGTATAGCCCTTGTTATTATCATTATATAGGCATATGTATTTATAGTATTAGAGTTATAGCTTATGCTATTAATATACCTACTTCTGACTGCTGGACTGATGATGCTTATTATGAGACACTATATTTATCTAAGAAAATATTTGTCCAATTGTGTATCAATAATATTATATTTAAGGCGTATTTTCGTTCCTCGAACCGTTACTTTGATATTATGTCTTTGTTTACATTTGTACCAATAAATACACATTCATACACATTTTATTTTTTCTGTACTTTTTTATTAGTAACGAGCTGTTACCCGCGGCTTCACCCGCGTGATATATAGCCTAGATCCTTCTCAGTACCCGAACCTGTATACCAAATTTCATGATAATCGGTTTAGTTGCTAGGGCGTGAAAGCGTAACAAACAAACAAATTCACTTTCGTATTTATAATATTCGTTAGGATTAGGATTAATCACAAAATTATTGTTGTTGTCCGAACGATTTGTGCGTGATAAGGTGTTTGAGTCGTGTAAATAGGCTTTTTCAAGAGTGCGGTCGAAATCCCATTACGGGGAGACGTCGCGCCGGCCGCAAATTGGATTCGCGAGGGATGGACGCCCGAAATAATGCGGCTTCGACGCAAATATCTTTTTAATTTGTGTGAAAATTTACAATGTAGCCACGTTACTTGATTTTCCGGCCCCTTGTTTGCTGGTCCATGGCTGTGCACATTGACTTATGAATAAATAGACGTGGCATTTTTATGACTGTTTAGACCACTACGACGGAAATACTAAGTATTATTTGCAAGTTTTGAATGTAGATTTATGGTAAGAACCCTTCAGTAACACTATAGTTCAATAATTGAACTATAGTGTTACTGAAGGGTTCTTTAGTTCCTCTCCTTATTATTAAACCTGAACTAGGACCGAATGAATCATCGGAAACTTCCCTCGTTTTTTTATTGCCCGTTGACAAGTTCTTATTTTGCACTTCAATCCAAAGGTCCTTAATAAAATAGGTTACGACGAAAAATATGTGTTAGACATAGAACTGATACAGTCACTATTTCCTTTTCTCTCAATCGTTATTCATAATTCGAAGGATATAAAAATAGAAATCGGGTAAACACTGTAAAAAAGATTGTTTGCTTTCTTTATGTATTCCCATCTCGACTTTCTCGTCGTGACTTTGAATTCGTCGTATATTACCACATATTTCAGGCTTATACAGAAATGACAGTCTTACGTAAACCTTAGAGTCCTGCCACACTAGGCACAGTACTACCTAATTTTGTGATCAGAATAATTCGCTGCCGAAAACGTCGAATATGTGCGCTCGCAAATTTGAAAATGTAACTTTTGTTTGTCATGGTGACCACTTCCATTGGTAACTACAATAAGTATAAAAATATCGTGAGCTTCTTGCTTCAAAAGGCATGTCAAGACATTGAACTTCATTGTCACCATTGCGATCGCTAGCATCAGTGCGGATTGGGACCACATCGTGCGCGCGTCTCGATTCACATTCGCCCAGAGGAAGACCTCTGGATGAGGTTGGAACATGTCGGCCAGTAGCTGACTATTTGCGTGAGTAACTCTTTGTTACGTATTTTAATAAAGTCTATACCTCACGTTAGTTTTAATAAAAAAAAAACCATTACGATGGTATGGCAGCTAGAAATATCGGAAATTAGACACATTTGAAAAAAGAAAATCGACTGAAGTCCCTCCGAATCAGTCAAAACACAGAATATAAATTACTTGTACGGCTATGTTTTATGTGATCTATTTACGTAACTTAAAAGTCTACGTCGGATTACTAAGTGTAGCGAGACACTTATTCACGTTGTGACGTAAAACGTGAACTTATGTCCCGTCAATATTGCCAACAAAATTATGGACTCGTGATACAGCAAACGAAAATGACACGCGACCCATTGGAAAACTATTGTTCCTCGATTTATGTTAGAATTATAAGATATCATCGTAAATGCTGCGAGTTGCAGTCGTGACTGGAATACATTCTAAATGCCAACGAGTTTATTGATATGTATTTATTGTTTTACTTGCTTTCGTCCGCAGCTCCTTTCGCTGTTATGTGGATCCCTCGGGAACGGAACTTTTTCTGGGATGAAAGTTTACCTGTCTCCTTCTCCTTAACTGTGACAATATGTGTGGAATTTAATTTAATGACGGTCGGATTAATTATAAAAAAGTAACAAACAGATGGAGGTCTTATTTTTATAATATTAGTAAGCCTTTTTATCCGATCGTTTGCGTCCTCAACTAGGATTCCTCTAGTAATAATAGCGCACCCCGAACTCCGGTCTGGGGTCTATTATGACTAGATGTCGGTAAAATAGTCACAAAAGGTCGCTTTGGCTGGACATCGCTTATTCTAAAAATCTTTTTCATTATTTGTGTCGTACCACGTTGCGTCGAAATTTAATTATATTTATATTTATTCACTAATCACAAAGTCATATACTCATAATCGACCAAAATTCACGCGAACTTATCATGACAATGAAAAAAAACTCTTAACAATAAAACGTGCTTGCAAAATGTTTGTAGTAACCAAAAAAGCAGCGACATTGATTCGTCGACAAGACGGAAGCGATTTAAAAAAGCAGTAAAACAAGCAGAATTAAAATCTAACCAAAATCTTCGAAAAAAGTTCGTTTTGTCAAAGCATGAAGCAGTCTGCTTGCGTGCTTGGTGTCAGTCAACGCAAAGCAAATGAGTTTTATTGAAAACTGATGTATGACACGTTTTATTGCCTTCATCAACTCATTGTTTTAAGGGTTCCGTAGTAAACAAGGAACCCTTATAGTTTCGCCATGTCTGTCTGTCTGTCCGTCCGCAGTTTTACTCCGAGACTATAAGTACTAGAAAACTGTTATTTGGTATGGGTATGTATATTAATCATGGCAAAAAAGTGGTAGAAAAAATCTTGAAGAAAATTTTTTTAGGGTAGCTTCCATTCAAGTAAAGTGGGAGTAATTTTTTATTTTCCCCACCCATCGGGCAATTGTTAATAGGTCTTTAAAAACCACCATTTTTAGATTTAGGGATCCGTTTCTGAAATATTTGGTTTTAAAGTGCGAATTTCTGTTAAAGGTAAGTGTCCCCTCCCCCCTCCTCTATCTGCTAAACGGTTATATATGGATACGTGAAAAAAATACATAAGTAAAAAATACATATTAAAAAAAAATACAGCAGTAGTACATATAACGAAGTTGAAAGGAAAACTATCAGAGCTAAGTACTAAAACCAACTTATTAAAATATAGCACTTTTTCATAAACCGCAAAAATAACTTTGTCATTCATACAAACACTATGAAAAACAAAGTTAACTTTGCTGGCAAAAAATTATAGAGAAATCTAAGCTTACTTATACGGAACCCTTATTATAATAATTTTACATGTTTTTGAGAAATGTTCAATATTTTTATTCGACGACAGTGTGTAGTAACAAATTGTTACGTGGACCCATTTCTTAAGCATTCGTTTAGGTACCTAGTCGGTTTGCTTTTTGTTTTATTCGTGGAAATAATAATGAATGCGGTAACTAGGACTTTTGATAAACTATTGGCTCTTGTATGGTCACGGTCAAGTCGTACTTGTAGTTAATACCTAATATCATTAAAGTTATTTTATTACAACAGCGCTGATAACACAATACTTATGTCCTACATACGTTCTTTCATAACGTGAGATAACGAAGTAAAATACATCGCTTCTTGTTTCCCTGTTAACAATGTTTTTAAAACAAGAATACAACATACTTATTTATTTTACAAAGCCAATACCTACGCTCTTCACTGATCAATGCTTTCCTTTGTAAAGATATCTGCTTGTTACAGATGTGTACTAAATTGTTAAAATGCGTGTGGGGCTCAAGTACCAGAAGCACGGCGTTATTGCTCTGAGTCAATTGCCTGCTCAAACAGTCAGACGTAGGCGGAATAGCAAATGTGTAGGCGCCTTTTTGCGCCATTGTACGAGGAAAACTTTCAAACGAGATGTCCATAAACTTAAGTCTTTATTTGACTATTTCTTTGAACTCGCTTAGTGTACTCATAAATTCAGTTTGAATTCGAAATATGAATCCGATTCGATTAAGCTCAAGTTTTGTTTCGTTTGCGAAAGCTTTTTATAATTTTAAAACAATTTTCGTAATAATATTAGCCATTTTAATATAAAATCTAAAGTGAAAGTTTAATTTCAATGAACGTGGCTTTAAACAATGAATTTAAATTTAAATCCTTAGCTTGCTCACTTTATTATTCCCCGGCCGTCCGTAAACACTCATAACGTCAATTAGCGTTGTTAATCACAAGTTTGCGCAACGTTCTCGTTGATTAAAGCATTATATTTTGATACAAGTGTCTTTAATGTGTTTATCGAGCGGCGAACGGCGTATTAGCATCAAAATAGGCGCAACAGTTTCAATAAAGGCGGCTCCCGACTCGGTGATCAGTGGAGATAACGCGCCCGAACTAGCGATAATTTATGCAATCTAAACTGATGCATAATATTTATACGAGTAAAGAGAGAGCTGAGGGCGCAGTGTTACATTTGAAGACAGGACAGACTAGTCTACGACTCGCCAACTACTTAGAGGCTTAAGTTTGGGTCATGTGTATAAAGTTTTTCTATCACACGTTTCTGTGCAACCTGTCGATACAGAAAAATATCCGTAAAGTAGTAGTATTGTCTATATTTCATATTTATTTCCAAACTGAAAGAAAATTAAGCCGCCTTAGTAGAAAGATAGTCCAACAATTAACTTAGAAGTTCAGTGGCAGCGGCAGGCAAGTAACGTGTGTTTTAAATTAAATATGACTCCCAGTAAATGTAATGAATAGAGCTTCGTTATTTTTGTAGTCAATTATGTGTTCCACTTTTGAAAGTGAATCGAACATCAAATGTACACAATAAACGCCGAACGAAGGAGCACATTTTATGGTTTAGAAAAAAGTGCTCCAATACATCCAAGTCTTACAATGCATGGCAATTAACAATATTTCCCTAGTTAAACTTATAATTATGCATTTTCGTACAAAGGGTCGGATGTGGGACACGATAATCCGTTTGCAAACGTGTCACTCGAATGGGCAGCTCAATTTCAACCCTGTAATTAAGGAGTCACCTGCGTGAACAACTCACTCCACGTGATTAAAGCTTTCAGCTTGGGTCGAGTTATGTCGACCCACCAGGGAGACTGCGGTTTGCGAGTCAAATTTCATGGAGATAATAGGACCTCTATAACTGCGCAAGTTGCGAGTTAAGCCACGATTTAATTGAAAACGGGAATAAACTAGTAGTAGCACGGAGCATTTAAGTTTTTGGAAATCAAAGCTAGGTAAATTCTTATTTTAAAAGCCGGCAGCGTACTTTTTATAACTTTGATGTTGCAGTCCATGGCATGGGGGACGATTACATTTACTATCAGTTGTTTCGTGTGCCAGTCTTCCCTCATTAGTATAAAATAATATACAATAAAAAATTTAATCTTTGATATGTACGTTGACTATAAATTAGTAAATAATCCTAACCATACTTTTATACTTGGCAGGTAATGTGAAACCTGTAACTTTCCTTGCTTATTAAGATTTTGATAAAGATAAATAATCGCGGTGCGGATTTAATTTAATTACAAATCTACAGCCATTTACTTACTCTCATTAATTAAAATGTTTGGAGCATTTTAAGGGGCCACACTAGGCACACTAGCGACGCCAGTCATTTTATTCCTAATACTTTACAAATCTTTATTATATATGTAACAGAGGCTGTTACTTTATTAACTGTGAGTTGTACAAATTTAACATATTCTCACTACCACTTACAAAATTTTTCGTGTTAGTATTTTTGGTATTACTTGTCATTAATTTTCGTTTGGAAAAATGCCTACCGCCGAAAGTATTTAAATTTACGTAACCTGAAATTTTTTCTCTTAGCGTGTAAGTTTAGTAATTTACTGGTGGAAAAGCATAAAAGGCATAAAATTATTTTAGAAAGTAAACATTTAAATTTTTTATAGTTCCACAACTATGTTAATGGGTTTTAATGACTAGTATAAAAATTAAGGCTATTACTTTATATTTAGAGCAGGGACGTAGAAACACTGACCGCTTTTAATAATGGTAAACCTAAAAACACATTATATTTTGCAAGTTATTATTATACGGACCTCCAGAATATACGAGAGTAAAATTTGAAATTCATATAACGACCCTGAGCCAGTAAACTAAACTGACAAATATTTGTAAATCTTCTATTTTCTTTGTAATTCAAATAATATAAAAAGCACGTGTGGCCCATTTACTCAGCCAGTTTTGAAGAACAAAAAGTGGACTAGTTTTTTTGCTAAACTGAGGGTGCTTAAAAATGCCTTCAGTAAGAACTGGGAGCGCTTAGTTCACGGCCTATTGCTGGAGGCAGGGACACATTAAACGTTTTAATGTTATAAACAAACGTAGACGTTGGAGCCGTTCCAACTGGGTTGGGCGGCGGGCGCCGGCGCTACCGCCAACACTCGTGCCATTTCAAATGCGGCTATTTCTCTATCTGCTGCTGCCGATCTTTGATTTGTATAGTTATGCTGTGATATTGTACCAGTGTTGCGATCATATCGTTGAATGTTTTACATTATACAGGCGGTGTATTAAATGTGGGGCAACTAAACGTTGGTGGAAAGATAAGGAAATAACACACTGTCACAGAATACATAATAATTGACACCGTCTTGAACCTAAAACTACATGACGTGCCATTTCAAATGTGGCTATTTCTCTATCTGCTGCTGCCGATCTTTGATTTGTATAGTTATGCTGTGATATTGTACCAGTGTTGCGATCATATCGTTGAATGTTTCACATTATACAGGCGGTTTTTTCCAAGTGGAGCAACTAAACGTTGGCAGAACACTGAATTGAACCTAAAACTACACATGATATGCCATTTTATATCCGGCTATTTTATCTGTCAGCTATTGTCGATCTTTTAAGTATTTGTATAGTAACAATAAAAACTATTATTTGAGACGTGTTAGTAATGCTTTGTTTACTGCATTATTTTGGCTATAAAGCCCTCTTGATGAACACGTTGTTTTATGGCTTAAAATTGGTGTATCCCGATTTAATTTGCGTGTTAAAAATGTACATATATTTATCACGACTCCTGATATAGATTTGACTTGCATACAGTTAAAAGCAGTAGGTTAATCAAGGAGCTACTTTTTAAAACAATCCTAATCCTAACTAATATTATAAATGCGAAAGTGAGTTTGTTTGTTTATTTGTTTGTTACGCTTTCACGCCGAATCTACTGAACCGATCGTCATGAAATTTTGCATTCACATAGGTTAGGGTACCGAGAAGGACATAGGCTATAAATTACGCGGGCGAAGCCGCGGGTAACAGCTAGTTTATAATATGTGGGTTGACTAGAAAAAATAGGTGTTTTCTTTTTGATCAGTCATTCCGTAGTCCTAATTTGACGCATGGAACAATGTACCTAATAACTGATACATAGTAAGAAAAAACGAATCGTTAACAACTCATTAATCGCAAATGAAACGACAATTTGAAGTCTATGAAGTGTGACATAACAAAAAAAAAACGTGGCCAAACGAAGTGTCATTCCCACCCAGAGTTTCTATTCCTGTACAAAAGATTATTTTTATTAAGTCAATCCAAATTTACGGTATTTTCCGTTTCTGCTGCTAAGAACCTTGTTTTTTGCCCAATTTTATATTCTAGGCAAACCAAAAGTAATAATAAATACCCATATCTTTTGATTGCGCTGTCTTGCTATTTTAAATGTCTTTAGGCAGCTTGAAAAATACACCACATATTCGAAGATTGTCGTAATAGCACACATTTTTCTGTATAATCGCAGAAAGGTCTGAATATTTCTAAATAAGCATCTAGATATGCATAAATTACTCCATAAAATAACTAAAAGAGAGTTATTTGTTCATGCACCAAACACTGTTTAAACAGCGAATATATTTGAAACTCTTCAGGAAAGTGTATAACTAACCAGCCGTTTTAAAAAATATTTGTTACATTTTGTGTTTGTTGAGTTTTACTTAATTGATTTATGTGTAGAGTTTTACTCATCGAGCTACGAATGCACGCGTTAGTTGAAACGTAAACAGCGATAACGTAGCTGGATGTAACAAATCCTTTGATGAACACCGAACAGTGATTTTCAATAATACAGGTATCGATGCGCACGGATTATGCGGAATAGCGTAAACAAGCATAATCGAGGTGCTTTATCATGCATGTGATGAAATGACCGTGTGTGAGTTTGCATAGGACTCAGCGGCATCTGTTTCTGATGGAAAATAATGATATACAGTCCATCATAGTGGACTTTACCAACTCTTCTACCCGAGCAGTGATTTTCAATAATACAGGTATCGATGCGCACGGATTATGCGGAATAGCGTAAACAAGCATAATCGAGGTGCTTTATCATGCGTGTGATGAAATGACCGTGTGTGAGTTTGCATAGGACTCAGCGGCATCTGTTTTTGATGGAAAATTATGATATACAGTCCATCATAGTGGACTTTACCAACTCTTCTAACCGAGCAGTGATTTTTAATAATACAGGTATCGATGTGCGCGGATTATGCGGAATAGCGTAAACAAGCATAATCGAGGTGCTTTATCATGCGTTTGGTGGAATGACCGTGTGTGAGTTTGAATAGGACTTAGCGATATCTGTTTTTGAGAGACAATATAATAGTATACAGTCAATCATAACGGACCTAACCAACTCTTTTAACAAATCCTTTAATGAAAACCGAACAGTGATTTTCAATGATGCCGGGAGGGATGCCCACGGATGGAGCGGACAAGCTCAAACAAGCATAATCGAGGTTCTTATTTATGCATGCGACGGAATCTTCGCGTGGCTATCATGATGATTTTACCAATACCTTAGGCAAATCTCGAATGGTTCCCGATGTGTCATAGAGGGAGAAATCTATTTTGTTCGAATGAATACGGTTTGGGCCAAATTATCTTATTAATTAGCGTGTCTGCAACTTTCACTTGATCTATTTTTATTGTTGTTTTAATGGGTATATCATCAACATTACCATCATTTCTGTTTTCACACAACTCTGAATACACTCTTCTAAGTAATTTTAATCTAAAAGTAATGTACGGCCTGCCGTTCTTTAAATTATGAAATAATTTATTATAATGATTGTGGAATGTGTTTTCAATGTTCTTGTTTTGTTTCAGGTATTGATGCCACAGATTATGCTAAATAACGTAAACAAGCGTAAGTAGGGTGATTTTTGATAAAACTGTTTTACTCTTATCTTAATAACTGTCTTTAATATATCACAGCGATTTCTAATTGGAATAAGATTTAAGTCAAACTCATTTGTTGTTGTAAATAACACTTTCGTTGATTAGAAATCATCTGTATGTTCTTTTTGTTACGTAGGGATATATTTATTTAACCCAAAAATATTTGCAGCAGTACATTAAATTACTATAATTTTGATATTTTAACGTTTTGCTGTGTAAGATTACTATTTTGATATGACTGTTCCGGCCGGTATATATTATTTTACCATGCTGAATACCTCGCATTCAGGTTGGCGGCACTTTAAACGCGCCAGATTATTTTAAGTGGCGACGTCTGTTCGAGATTCGTGGCTAATGCCCGCCTCCATAACATTTTACTGCTTGTATTAAAATCTGCAGCGATGTTACGTTAACTTTCACAATGTTTACACAAGTTTGTAAAATATTACAGTAGCCTTAGCTTCTATCGTAGATCACGCCGTATGAAATCGATCTCTGTGTAGTTTTTAGGATTCCGTACCCAAAGGGTTTTATTACTAAGCCTCCACTTTTTGTCCCTCCCTCCGTCCGTCCGCCTGCTTCACAGTCGTACACTATTTATAGTCGTACATATTTAAAAAAAATTGACATGTTGTCAGTAACTACTTATAATATATATATAAGACAAAGACAAAGAAAGACCATGCTGGTCTGGGAGAAAAGAAGAAACGTAGAATGTACCAGCTGCTTCTCTTCCCGCGCAGATCGTAAAAACCGATTGAGGGAAGGGCAGCAGGAATCATGTCTGCCTTTAGACATGATTCCTGCTGCCCTTCCCTCAAATGCGGCTAGCAACCCATCACTATTTTGATTCCGTTCTCACCTACAAGCCCACCAACATGCTAAACGTGACCTCAGTTTTACAGACCTGGGCTCTGTCTAACCAGCAAGGTAAAAAGACGTGATAGTATGTATGTATGTACAAAGAAAGACAAAGACCTATATACCTATATATACTTATAGCATATATACGAACTCTTGCTCTTTAAGGATGCGCTAATCCGGAACTCAAACTAGTCGGCGCACGTGGCTTATTTGCGTGCTATTTCGCTGAGAAAGGGATAGACTCGGTTATGAACAGTGTGGAACTATTTACACCGATTTATAAGCATATCGGAACTACAGTCTAGTGTGTGCAAACACAAATATTGTTCAAAATCTAAATCTTCGTCGTCTAAAAATTCGCGAGTATGCGTTTGGGAGAAGTGTTCTTGTGATAAAACAGCTGAATGTTTTAAGTAAAGGAAAGTTATTTAAATTTTTTAATAACCAAACTATGCTTGTATGAATTTTGTTTTAGAGATTTTATACTCCTTCCGGTATTTAATTCTGCCCAAAGTTGCGTTAAAATAACGTGTTGAAACGAATTGTTTTGAGACTCATAATTTTTAAAGTACTTATAATTTTACAATTATGATTCCAAACAAGCATAGATAACGACAGGACAAATCGATAGAATCAAAAACTTTAAACAGACGATACCGAACAACGGAATCATCACCCTACAGAATTTGTATGGCGAAACACCTGACTAGCGTACCCTTAATGCTCACTACTGCAATAAACGTCATGTCAGTCGCCATCATAAATTGCAAGGATTTTACGGAACCATTAGTGTGCACAAATCCGATTCGCACTTGGCCTTTTAGATTTACATTTCATTTGTTAAATGTACAAATGAAATGTGAATCTAAAAGGCAAAGAAATTTATCTATGTCACATCGCTTTTTAAATTTAATTGATGTGATGTATAGCTAAAGAATCTCACTAGCTAAAAAAATACAATTATAAATTATAAAAATAATATATAAATAATATTATAAGGAAAAAATCGCCAACTAGTCTATAATATCAGTATTTATTTCATATATAAGCATCATATTTAATTAACTACGAAAATAAAAATAAAGTTTGCATTATTATTGTACCAAAACAAAAATAAATTGGATCTTAGAATGTATATTTTAAAGAAATAGGATATTGGTAATCACATATTGCATTTATACCTACTAATGTCTATAAATATAGACGAGACTTTCACTGTGTTTACTCTCACTGCATGCTTGCATGCACCACATGCATCAGTGACTTCGTCTAAAATTAATTATTTATTACTGTTTTTTACAATCATATTGTATCACGCCACGGTTAAACGTTTATGACGTCCAAAATAGTTTGATAACTCTTCGGGTGGGCTTTTGACCAGTATCAAACTTTTAACTGACTATAAACTATACAGTAACAATCTTGGCCTCTGGCGAGCTAATGCGCCCTTCCGCCCGCAGTAGTTATATAACGTTATAGAACAATGTGTAATACAATAACATTCTTGAAAATGTATAGTGTTATAGTATGTTATCGTTGTTACACATTGTTTTGTCACGTTATATATCTGCTATGTGGGATCACCCTTAGATATAAGTTTATATATGTTAGAAATATTCCTATTAAACAAATAAATAAATAGACAAAACTTACAACAATAATCTTTAAGCTCTATGGTCACAATAAGAAAGATGGAAGATACGTGAAAGCTCGTAGTAAATTTGCTAAGTCATCGTTCTGGGAATCGTTATGCCTCCAGATGAAATGTAGTTAGTTACCTCGGAAGAATACTTGATTCCCAGAATCTCATCGTATTACATCATCAATCATAACTTATACATTATGTATGTAATCTGTACTGACATGAAGAACTAGTTTCTTCCGTTACTATCGCCATGACTGCCGATGTGTCCCATCGGAAATAAAGTTTGATTTAGTTTAGACACGACAATCCGTTTTGTTGTAACAGTAACGAATCCAATTACAGGTTGGTACTTCCCTTTCAGCTCGGGTCGTCCCGAACTTCGGTTGTTTGCAGTGGCCAATTCAGTCTAAATCACGAGAAACCTAAACATCACGTCAAAACTAACTTATCCAGTTTGTATTAGTTACAAGGTGAGCCGTGCAATTTCGACGTTAATCCAGATTCCCTTTATCCCGTGAACCTGTGGGAAAAAAAAGGAGGATAAAAGCATGTGTACCTATTCGTTGATCCGTTTTTATACAAACCAACAGAGAAAGTTAAAGGAGGGATAAACAAATGTTTTTTTTATAACATTAAATTTTCTAGACAAATTTATTTAGTTATGGTTATTATTAAAATTTTTGATTTTCTCACTTATAACATTTAAATTTTCCAAGCTAGATTGTTCAGAGCAGTAAAATATTGTCACAAAAGCGATTGAGCCAATAACAGTAGAAGTCGTTCATCATCCGTTCAAACGCTTTTCAAGTCATGGAGCTGATTTCCGAATAACACTTAACGGGAATCCTTTTATTTATCGCCTAAGGCCAGTGATAAAATCTCGCAAGATATCCCTATTTCCCCTTTTAACACATCTGCCAGAAAGTGGCGTGGCCCAGCGCCTTGGGGCACACGTCAGCTGTTCACTCGCTCGCCTCTCCGTGATCCTTGCACATTTATGAAAAAACTTTTGTCTACATTCTTGGCATTGTCTTCTCGACTCGTTGGTCAAATTTATTCCGCCTTCACATTGCATACTTTGTGACTTGAGACGGTTCTTGTCCGTAGTAATGGAATGTCTGTGACCTGGAATAAATTCATTTTTATAAGGACAAGCTGCTGCGATACTTGGTAGCAAGATGTTTTGTTTTATTAGTTACGAAAGAAATTAAGAAGTTTACGTAAATTAAGTTATTTAGTTAGATTTGCATATTGTATTTATTTTAATTTACGTTTTACATCTGATGGCACAATGCTTAAATTATTCACTAATACAATTTAACTGAACCCAAACGGTATATAATTTGATGTTTGTAACTCAATTACACTAAAGGACATCGGTACATTTTCTTCTGGCTGGACAAAGAACATATCCTAACTTCCTAACTAATATTATAAATGCGAAAGTGAGTTTGTTTGTTTGTTACGCTTTCACGCTCTATCTACCGAACCGATCATCATGAAATTTTGCATACACATAGGTTAGAGTACTGAGAAAGAAATAGGCAATATATATCACGCGGGCGAACCCGCGGGTAACAGCTGTTTTAGAATAATTTTAGGTTATCATAGATGCTTGGCTCAGATATGAAATCAGGCAATACCAACATTTATCCTTCCTTTTGTTCCCTTCGCAATCATCTAGCTATGGCTACATTGCGATATGCATCTCCTTACCTTAATTAGCTAACAATACCGCTATAAGGTTACCGCGAAACATAACAAGAGTTATAAAAGTTAATAAGTAACCCGACTACTGCGCACTTGGCCGCTCTTTCTTCGCGACCGACTGCTCGTGCACTTTTATGAAAAAAGTTTTGTTCGCTGCACTTCGCTGCGAGCGCTACGAATATTCAACTTTCTTCAATACATATTTTACTTATTTTAAATAGTAATTTCACAATAGTTTTTTTTTTTTGAGAAGCATATATATTTATTTCGTTAGAGATATATTTATAACAGTCTCTCCTCTCTATCTCTCACCTGAGAATCTTCTAGGATGTAAGCTGGAGTTCGGGGTCTGTTGAGATTTTCTACATGGCGAAATTTTGATCTTTTTGGACCCAAAGGAGTGTTTCAGCCCGTCGATATGATTAACTTTTCCTATGGGATCATAGTTGGGAACTCAATTTTATTTTTTGATATTTTCATACAAAAGTGTTCAGCCACCTGGGCAAATAGTACGGGAAAAAAAATGTCGAGTTCCCAGCATTGGTACCATAGGAAAAGTTGTTCATATTGACGGACTGAATCACCCCTTCAAGGGACCAAAACATTAAAATTTCGCAATATATGCGATTATATTACTGTACGTATTGTTTGTTAACTCTTAACGTACGTGGTGCTCATTGATAACCTGATAGACATATTCTCGACCACCCACACCACATAAATCATAACTAGTCTCTTCTCATGTCTAGATCAAAACACGTTATAACATTATTATCAGTAATATTTATTTTTACGAAACAGTTTCATCGATTTCTGAAAACATTATCAATACGGTGATAAACTTGTTTATATGCTGTTATTCGTCGCGTAGAACGTATTTTACCCCTTCGATTTCTTATAATTTAATTAAGAATTTATGATTACTAGACTAAAGGAGAATACACAGATTTTTTTATATGCGTACTTCCAGTTATTCAGAACTCTGTATTTAGAAACATCGAGATCAATTTAGCCATGCGCATGCCTACCTTTGCTTTTTTACCTCAACGCAATTGTTTAAAAATTGCAATCCTTTCCTTGCCTCCAAGATGGAAGTCAGCTCGCACGCTCCATACGTCGCCTGAGCCGCTTATTACCCAAAACGCGCTCCGCGGCTTATGCACCGACGTGGCTGGCCGTCCCTATCTGTTGGAGCAGACGCCAGCCCAAAATATCGGAATATTTTATGTAACATGTACGTAAGCCTTATTGAAAAGTCGCTTTTTGCTATGACTTAGTTCGCATGGAGCCAATTTTTTTAAGAAGAGTCTGAAGGAGCTAAGGAAGTACTAATTAAATCTATATATCCATTGATATCAGAATATTTATGTAAGTATATATATATTTTTAGCTCATCGTCTATCAATAGCTATACATATAGTCAATTAAAAAGTCAGTAATTTCTGATAAGTTAATCAACCCAGTAAATAATGCCTAGAAACGTTTATATCTCATCTGCATCAAAGTAGGCTGATAATATACATTTTTAGGTACTTATGTCGTGCTATATTACCTGGTAGACGTAGCATCTCCTCATGTCTAGATCAAAATGCATAATTGTATACTGCGTTTTTCCAGTATTATTACTATATAATATCATTTATATTAACGAATCGGTTTTTTCGAGTTCCGAAAATATTATCAACACGATGATAAACTTAACTTTGACCCAATGCGCTTGAATACAATTGTATTTTTTCTACAATAGGTTTTTACCACAGAATTTTACTGTAAAATATCTGTCTTTCTGAAGTCCAAAGGTCACCTTGCTTGAAATGTAATTTGGATAAATTCCTACACAAAGGACTCGTATATTCGAATGTAATTACTTTACGAGATTGGAATTTAAAATAATCATATTTTTTCTTACTGCGTGTAGGTTGAAGATTTGATACTCGAGTTAATTCCTAGAATTGTATAACCATTTTCAAGATTACTTTTAGTCTGTAAAAATTAAATAAACAGTTAGACATTTAAGAAAGAAAAAGATTTATATTATCATACCCGTACACAACATAAAATGGGAAACAGAGAAGTAAAACAAAGGCGGATTTATTTTTTTCGGTTATATTTGTGTATCTATCTATATATAATTTAAGAACTTTGTTCTTATCGGTGGAGTACTCTTCATATCTCTCTCTCGGTTCTCAACCATTCTCTTGACCTCTCTATATGACACAACTTCGGACATACTTCGGCTATTCTGGCTCAAAAATCATTTCTCTATGTAAATGGACCCTGACTTTCAAGCATTCCAACTAAGGATTCAACCTAAAAATCAGACCCAGAGAGAGAGAGAGAGAGAGAGAAATCCTCACTTTTAAATTGGCAAAATGCCGAAAAAATATAGCAATCATTTTGCTATTGAGAGAGTGTCGCTCAAATGCCAATGATCAGAAATTGATGCATGTAACACACGCCACAAGTTACCACGTTAGTAAGTCACGTCATTTCACTAATTTATGATTCGCACAATATCACCAAAAGTATCCGTGACAAATTATATTTTCTTAGCAATACGACAATGAAACACCATTATTGGGACTGTCGCTTTGAAATCAAGCTTCAGTCGCCACAAAAACACCACGTCAGACAGCCAAACATTAGTACTACACGTCACCTTACTAATGTGTTTGTCGCACAATAGCTGCCGTTGCTTCCGTGGCAAAGTGTAAAGTTTCTTCCAAACAAGGCGGCTTTTAGCACCCTGCAGCGAGGTAGCCTTCATTTATGAAAAGCTTTCAGGTACCGGCACGGTTTACGGGAACTCTATTCAAATCGTCTTTCCTGTAGACAAGCCTTTACATAAATCAGGTATTGACTAAGCTGTTTTCCTTTCATATACACGATTCCTTAGATATTGAACACACACAATATTATTCATGTATACTCGTATTTAGAAAATTTTCATCTCATGCTGATAAAAAATTAAATAAAAAATGTCACGACAGCCACTTATGGCTACTAGTGGGACGACGTCATAAGTTTTATTTTATTTACTTTACTGAAATATTGCGAAAGAGTACTTAATTTTGTTAAAAGTAAAACGAAAATTGCTTGTGAATATAAGTTTGATTAATTGCTAAAACTAATAAATCAATCCGTTCAAGAGTACTTCTTGTGAGAAATAGGGTTAAGCTATAAATACCCTGCGTATTTCCTCTTTATCAATGAGTACACTTGTAATTGTCATACCCAGTCCAGAAGTCATTTAGATTAATAGTCCAGTGTTATACATAAACAATTACAATTTAAAATAAAATTTTCAAGAAACTCCAGACATGGAAATCCCTCGATCTTGTAAACGGCCGAACCTATTTTATTAAAACATGTCTAAAAACCATCGATTTCAATAAAAATACGCATTTAAATCTATTCATTCTTACATTTAATAATTCTTACATAAGTTCTTAATGAAACGAAAATGAGATAGACCCCATATTAGCAAACGCCTAACCTTTTTGTCATAAGGAGCGTGGTGAACATATATTCTGTTTTAAAAAATATAAAAGACTGACTAGCAAGGCGTGTAGCTCTCAGAGCCTTTTATTTATTAAAGAGGCAGCTAATAATACTAGCACATATATATGCAGTCAATTCCATCATAATACTGAAACCCACGTGTAGAAGCTGAAAAATATTTTCGCCGAACAAATCGACGCGTTGACAGCCCTGAACTATTTATAACTGCACTAGTGATTTAAGGGACCTAGTTAGCATAAATGATATGACACGGAACGCTTTGCCAAAGCGTCATATTTTTCAGGTATATAAATAGGTTACTACCTTAATATATTGATTGTAAAAATGCCGTCGACGACAGACTCTTATTTAAGCATAAATCATGGAATTTGTAATGAACATCGTTCATTTTACTGAAATGTATAAATAACTGTTTGATTTTTTTTAAAACAATACATTGATGAAAGAAGACACACACACACAAATTAAATAGTTTTAAGTTGTATGTTGAAAGCTCAGAGTACAGTAGGAATTTCTGTTTTCTGAGATGTACTGTAAAAATACTTAGATTTTAATTGTATAAGTGATACATTTTGTAAGAAAGTTTAAATTCATAACCGAATTTGGCGAGTTATTGACACCTGATGTATGAATGACCAAATGCTATAGTTAGAAACCCTACAAAACACGCATAACTTCATACAACATTGTTGTAAAAGGCGGCTAAAGTGCACTAATATTACGTGTAAAAACTAAAAGCTAGTTAGTGTCTAGCAGCTTTTTTTTAAAACTGTATATCTAGTAATATTATGAGCGGATGCAACACTTCATGTAGTGTGGGTTCTTTGATCAGAGTTTTTACACCGTATTCACGGACACGGATCATTTTTCTTACATCAGACAATAAGGTAATCAGCCTACAATATCGCAATCTTACTAGATCAACATCATAAGGTTGTTTCGCATTCGCACCGGGAGTCGAACCTGGGACCTACGTAGTGAGAGTCAAACGACCTGACCATTACAACACGGAGGCACGGGGGTATAACTGGCAAAACGGTAGAATGATAAGATAGAGGAGAAATTACTAAGAATGACAACTTGGTCGCAGCATGAAAATAATTCTCCAATGAATTGCATACAAGTACTCGTATAGGTAACGATTTCCTAATATCACGAATGCCATGTTAACATACGCGTAACATTTTCACGTAAGAGTGCCCGGGGGAAAAGTTTAGAGTACTTTATTGCAAGTTGTTTTTGTGCGAACAAACATTACACGGTATTGATGTAACATGACCTTTATACTTTGTTTCCAAATACACAATTGATAAGTAGTAATTTAATTTTAAAACATGAAACCGACTTCAATTTTCCTAATGGATTAAACACGCTTAACTCTCTATTTCAATAACTACTAAACCGATTTTGATGAATCTTGCTCTATTCTCTAAGTTTGACTATACTTAGTTCAACTAAAAAAGAATTACTGCCAACCGAATTATATTTTTTGAGAAAGTTGGAGTATACCAAGTCCAACAAAATAAGAATTACTGCCAACCAACTTATTTATGAGAAATTTGCGGACAAACGTGCAAACATACTTACTACTTATGAAATTTAGCACACGTGAACAGAAGTTGATAGAGACTTATTATTATTTTTTTATTTATTCCAGAAGAACATATATATAAATATCGTGTTTACCAATTGTTCTACAAAACTATTTTATAGTTTGTCTGTAGAATCTAAATGTTAACAATATTTATAAATGGTGTGTTTATACATATATTTATTAACAACAAAAACTGTAATTCCGACAATATTATATTCATACGGCGGAACCCTAACAAATATGCGCTACAAATGGAACAATTCTCTTTTGAAAATCCTCATTAAAAAAAAAAAAAGCAAAAATGTTATATCTAAAACAGCATAACAACGGATGTTTAAAGTACAAAAATCTTTAAAAAATAAACAACGCTGCTGGATTTCCCTTTGCATTTTTATTTTTCATTTGAACACAAAAATATGTTTGGCTGTAGCGGAAACTTTATTCTGAACCCCGAAATAACATTTTCATAGAACTTTCGTTAAGTTTAATCACATTTTACTGCGAACTTAAAATGAACGTGTTATTGGTGCTTTTAGTGGATTTAAGAAGAATTTATGTTTTGTACTTTAACACCTTTCGGGCTGCAAAAAGACTACTAAAATATTTTTCGTTCTTATTGGGCAAAATAATTTAATGTTTTTCGAGAAGGAAGGCAAATACGTTACTTATTGGACATCGTGCGCTTTAAATAAGACTGAATGAAAGCTGAAATAAAGAAAATAAGTTAAGAGAGATAAATTTAGATTTTCTCAGTTACGTGCGGTATCAATCGAAATTTTTATCGGGTGTGTAAAACCATAAAGTCGCAAAAAAAACTTGAAACTTATTATTAAGTGAAAAAAAAATTACGGCTGCTTAATGTTTTAATGTCACCAAATGGGTTAATGAAAAACATATCGTAATAATATTTTGTGCCTAAAAATTTCTATCTGTTCTTGTAGCTATTTACGTACGAGTACCTAATTAATACAATATATTAGTTATTCTTTGACGACAAGAGTCCATAAGACACATTTTTATACTATAAATGCACACTGAATGCGTTAACATTATTTTAGATCGGTTTACTTTTATTGCGTTTTTACAGTTTCTTGTTTAAAAGCTTTTTAATTAGGTACATAAAGTTAAAATTGAATTGGTCTGAATTGTCCACTTTCCCGTTTTCGTTCCTCCGGCAATAAATTAGTGACATTCTATCGACAATTTTACTGCCCCAGACGTCGTCACGCAAATAATTCGATAATTCATTGTTTCCAAGGGCCCAGTCGAGTTTAATGGCTCAATAAAATTCTATGCCCACTGGTCTACTTTCTACGTAATTCCACATGGGATCGTCTTGAAGACTGAGCAATAAAACATGGTCCGGCCCAGACATGGTCCGAGGATATTCGTGACCGGGCTGAACTAGAGTAGTAAAAAGTTGTTAGTAATGAGAAGTGAAAGGCAGAGGGTAAACTCACATTATCAAGCGGTTTCTGGCACATTCAACGCAATTACCTATGAGGTATATTTTATTTCTGTTCATGTGAATACGAGAATATATGGTGTCTATAGTCGATCAAGAACTTACCTTACTCTTCTTATCATTGTTTATTTATGTATTAATTAACGTAACTCTTGCGTCCTCATATTAGCCTACGGCAACGGCAGAAAATAGAATTGTTGCTCTCCATCATATTCGTTACACTGGACAACTTTCACCGAAATTGGTCAACCTGATATATTTTACCAATTAATTGGGCTACATTTATTCGGCGTGGAAATATATAAATTAGTGAGCGGTGATCGATCTCCCGTACAATAATATCACGTCTGAACGGATTCCCGGGCCCATACATTAATTAGGAGCGGATTATCGTCCGTCACACATTCGCCCGCTGATCCGTCAGCTCAGCAATTTGACTTTCGTTCACAAATACTCACAAATTGCCTGCGGAGTTAGCTCAATAGTTGACCCAATTCTAACCCTTTGTTTTCATATGATATTGATATTTGTACGAACTGCGTTGACTTATAAAACGCTTTGAATATATTAACTACATTTCCTTAACTTCAGCCTTAATAAACCACATTGTTTTATCTTCACCTAAATAAATGATCCAGTGTAACTGCTATGTTAACTGATGTTAATATAATCCGATATGAAGTTAAACGATTATTGGAATGTCGACTAGTCAGAGATACGCAGAATAAGTATTACATTTTCTATTGTATTTATCCTTATAAGCCCTCAAAGAAACGAATGACAAAAGGAAACGCAGCAAAACCCCGTGCCTACGCGATTTGTCAAACAAACGTGAGTGTACCATTAATAAAAGGGAACGAATCTTCCGTAAAAGACAAAGAAGCCAGTATCGATATTTATTGGCGTGCTTAGTATTAATCGGGCCGGATCGTGCGCTGTATCGCTACGAGCGGGCGAATGGATGGACTGTCGCGGTCGGAGCTTGCCTAATTTTTCCTCGACATATAATTTTTCGCCGTAGCGCGTAGCGTTTTCGTAGCCGCGCCCGCCCTGTAGCCGCGTCGCGTTGTAGTGATATCGCTCGGCCATCGTATCAGCACTCGTAGCCGCTTAGTCAGTATGCCCCAGCCGTAGCGAAGGACGGACGTGTTGCGCGCCGCGATCTCGTCCGCTACTCGCGCACGAAATGTGTGACAATAAGTGTTGCTTCCTCTTTGTTAACTAGAATTTTGACGTGTTTATAGACAGAATTTTATTGTTAATAAATAAGACTAATATATCGGACTATTTAATATTGTATGTACTAACTGTTGCTTCGTAGTTTTATATATTTTCGGTAAACGTATGTACCAGCGTCTGCCGTTGAATGGGTAAGATATTATACTAAGGTCTTATATAGTAAAATGATACCAATATATTTATAAACATACTACTTTAAAAAACCTAAGTAGCTGAATGCCTTGAAAATAAAATGCCTATTACCATGCATGATTCATACTAATATATTGGAATAAACGTCAAAACAAATCTCGATTTAAATCGCTAATGTTCACCACCTCCTTACGCACGCAACTTTCGACTGCGATTTCCGTGTTTTGGCTTTCCCAATGATTCACTACAACGCCATATCACGTATACAAACAAACAGCGCTCCTTAGTCATATCTTTTGTAACTAGCCACTTTACGATCGTTTTGACGAGCCTCCCTTTACAACTATAATACTGGGCTACAGCGAATATCGGCGTCATAAACTCGACCGCAAAAAGGGGGCTATTTCGCTCAACATCCTGTGCCATATCAGTTTAAAGGGAGCACAAAAAGCGAGCGTTCGCTTTGGCTCGCCATTTAAGATGAGAAATGGGCAGCAATGCAGTTGCGACAGCGTCGAGCGCTAAGATTGCGGCCGCATTATGCTTATGCACTGAATATCCTGAATATTCATTGTCGCGCCGCTGTAAGCTGAAACACTTTAATCAACTGCTTTAGACTAGGTATTCAACTAAGTTAGAGTCAGAGACTGAAATAGTTACTTTGAATTGAATGATTGTGTATTATTAGTTATTGTATTCGAATTTAGATTGTTTTGAGATAATTTGTTTATAAACTCATTGGCTCATTAGAGTCAAAATCATATCAGATCATATTATGAGATATTCAGGTTTAGATAATATAGGTATATTATTTGTGTAACGACTTATTGTTTTATCAATTATTTGAGCGATTAAAAGTCTAGGGACTTGTATAAACAAGCTGTTATTAAATCCAATCAGAAGTATATGATCTTCTTCTTAGTGTATCGACTTGGGCAAATTATATTTGTATTGGCCAAAATTCTGCTACTGATATAGCGTTATCAGTAGCATATGATACAACCAATTCATGCTGAATTAGAATCCCTAATAGAATATAGAATGAAGAAAAGGAAAGTAAACACGTAATGAAAAAACAGTACCTTCCATACAAATTCAACAATCAGCTAGTCAAATTTCTATGAAAAGTCCAATTCATTTTTCATTACCTGTTTAGCTTTTCTCTTGCGTATTATATGATCTATTACGGATTCTGATTCCACTATTAAAATATTCTCAGGTTGTTCAAAATCACCTTTATGTAAATTTTATGAATAAGATACAAAGACTCTTTAAAGAGAGAGATGACTCTTCAAAGAGAGTTTTTACATTTCCTAGTCAATACTAACCACTCTGTTAGAATAACGGTAGAGGAAGAAAACTTACAAACTGTCTATTATCAACTTTGTATGCTGGATGATGCAGGAGATGCTTATATTCAAATTCAAACTCGGGAGCGTAAAAGCAACTTAGAACGTTCTTTGTCTTTCTGTAACAAAATTGTTTCATGTCTTTTGCATTTAACTAGAAAAGATTGGTAATTCGTAGCGGTCGTTGTTGCTACGGCGTAGCATTACTTATTGCTACGGAAAACATATTAAATTTTCTTGAAGGGCATATCTACTCAGTTTTTCTCTTTTTTTTTCATCGCCTATTCCTATTTGGCGTTAGCTCAAGGTATATTATTTGACAACAAAACCAATTTTTTTTGTGTTTTGTTAATTTTTTTTCTAAAAGCACTGGATACATTTCGATAAAAAATTATAGGACCACTTTTGAAGTTCAGTCAAAACAGAGAAGAAACGTTCTCATCAATTTGTCTTGATTCGCATATGAATAAAATACAAATAAGTTTAAACTGAACGGCATCCTTTAACAATATTTTTGGGTTTTTGTTTATTTTTTCAAAAAGTGCTCTACATATACATTGCAACAAAAATTTTATGGGACCACCGCATTACCTATCGAACAAAAAAAGAATCACTAAAATCGATCCATAACTGACTGAGTAATCGCGTAACATACATAAAAAAAAACAGACGAATTGAGAACCTCCTCCTTTTTTTTGAAGTCGGTTAAAAATAGGTTTTATGTTATAAATTATATCATTTAGTGGCAAATTATGTTCAAATAAATATTTAGGGCTCTTCTAATAAAATGAACGAATTTATTCTGAATTACTAAATAATAGATAATAATCAAGCTTCTTAGATTATGACCTCTTTCTATCACCTAAATTGTTCCGATCCTTTTATTACGATCCTATAATTTTGATTTCCTATAATTACTTGTATAACGACTTATATAATTGTTCTATCAATTGTTTAATTGATAAAAATTACTAAAAGACACGTTCATGATAGTAATTCCTAGTTACGTTACAGCCTAAATTTTCGTTACTCAAATTACATACTGTGGTATTTGGAAAAGCCATTGTTGATAAATTGATAGTTAACTACTACGTTGGATTAAAAGAAAGGAATATGTTACGGCCCATCATCGATCAAGTGTGCAAGCGTGACAATTTTCTAAACAGTTACTATGTTAGTTAGTTTAATTTGACCTAAACAGTTTTAACTGTTTAATTTTACATGTACAAATAAATAAATATATACGAACAAATCACACAAATTGAGTTAGCCCCAAAGTAAGTTCGAGACTTGTGTTATGGGATACTAACTCAACGACCCTATATTTTGTATTGTACCAAGCTGAGACCTTGCTTAGGAGGGTCTTTTCTGCATCCCTTTTTCTTGTTTTGTGACATAATGGTACTACCACAGATTACTAATAAGTTACTACGTAAAAATTACGGGATGTCTTGCTCAGTTCATCCCGTTGGTTTAATAATTAGCCGGTCTCATTTTGTATTTGAACTTAACCTTAATATGCAATGGATTGTCACGTGAGGTTACTTTAAAACCACTTAGTCTTCCTATGGATGTGATATAAAGCGACTTAAAAATACAAAAGAAATTTAAAATCTAAGAAAGACTTTACATTTGTTTGTGTTTTAAGTCATTAATAGTAGCAGGAACCATTTTTCAGTATAAGGATACTCATGCTGAATGCATGTTCATTTTTTTGCAATATATTGCTAAGAAACTAACATGCATTCCGAAACGCAACTGTAGTTAGCAAAGCTTGGGCTTGGACGCTACAACCGAGAACACGCTTAGATCAAGAGAGACTATCTGATAAATTGTTTGGAGGGCGGGATCAAACTCGCGGCGGCCGAGCCAATAGACAACGGAATCTAAAAGCGAAATTACTCGAAAAATTGCTTCCGAAAGGATCCCTGTGGTAGCGTTATTGAAAAAAGGTCGACTTGATTGATATTCGAAGTTTACACGTTGAAAACGCTAAAAATGCAGAGTGTTTCGGGTTTTCGTCCCTGAAAAAAAGATTGACTCAATTTGTTCTTGTCCGTTACGCAATAAACTCGGTGAGGGGTATTTTTAACTTCGGATTTATCTTTTGGGAAATTCTGTAGTCGCCCTAATTTCGCCCCTTGAAATTAGGATTTAGTGTGTTTAAATGGTAAATTAATGGGTTATTTAAATCTCATAATGAAACATGCTCCTTTATTCCGTCTCATAATAGCTTTTATAATGAACGGTTTTGTCTGCCTGTTATGTAAATTACGTTGCTGTTATCTTTTAATGAATATCCAAAAAGCCAAGTTGTAAAAAGCATATCGCTTAAAAAATCTTTTAACTTTTTGAAATTTTCCAGTAAAGAATCGCACCGATTCCAATCTCCAAGAAAGATCAGCATTTTTAGTCGTAACTTTTAATGCGTTTTCGTTTCCAACCCCATGAGATGACCCGAGTAATCGCTTATTATAATGGCGTATCCCTTTGCGCTATTACCTGCTTACCTTCATAAAGAACATTCGCGCATTGGGAATAATTCTGTCCTTTAAAAAAACCACAATGTCCGTCATTATTTTTAACAAAAATTTAATTACCTCTACTGCGTCTCCAGCCATTGTGCTTCAAACAAAACGTCGTACGCAATGCCGACGACGGTCACGGGAGAGCTCACCGTGATAGATGATATTCGAGAACAATTAATCTTGGGAAAATATGCGGACGATTTGCGAGAGAGTGGTCGGGCCTAATGGTCGGGAGGATTATCACGCGCTCGCGTAGCCCGTCATTAGCGAAAAACCTCGCAGAGCTAATAAAACGAAATATGGACCACTCATAGTACTAATCTCAATTCAACACACAGGCTTGCGACAAGAATGTCGTCTCCCTGTTCAAAAATTTGCAGTGTAGGCTGCGAAAGGGATAAATAAATCGTTCCTGTCACTGACACCTTGCCGCAACATTTTTAATCGGCGATTAATTTCATGTGTTTATAGGTCTTTATGTAAAGTGTATAAAAATTCACCTACAGGCTGCGGTAAACGCATTGGCCAGGTTGAGCAAACCGCGTCAGTGAATGGAACATGGCCACACAAGTAAATATTTTAGCCACGCTATTACTAAAAGCTGGTGCATGCTAAACACGGTCGGAGAAGCAATAACGTTGGGAAACAGGCCGTATATCATAGTGAGGGTTTTCATAAAGGAGCTCCTCGCTCGGACACTGAAGGCGTTGTTATGCGACGCCGCCGTCCGAAGATAATGCCTTGCATACATTTAGTGTAATCGCGTAAAGCCAGTGCCACTTGCATATTTTAATGCAAACAAACGATGCACTTCATAACTTAATACTTAAAATTGCTTTACAGAGGAAAAATCTGCAGTTGTTCAGTCAGATACAACAAAAGTTGCTGGTCTTATTATTTGTACAAATAGTGTTTGAGAAAGCAAAGTTGAAACAGGCCGTCAAAGATCATCACGAACATCTTCGCATCGAATTTGAATTGCTAAAATCGAAACAAATATAAAACGACTGTAATTTTGCTGTTGCAACACCTCCTAAATGCATTAATACATTTCTTTGTATGGTGTACGTTTAATTTATAGTTAATTTTTCTATATAGGGAATATAGGCTATATTATTTAATGTTCATTTAAAAAGATTGTCGAAGTATACTTTGCAAAGTAATTGTATTGATATCGTCTGATGAATAAAAGTAATAAAAAAAGAACGGATGTTTAACTACAGACTGTCTTTATCGCTTTAAAACCTGAAAATATTAGGAAAAAACTAGCACATAGACTAAGAATAAAAGACAGAAGCAAGATGAAAATAGCATGACTTTTACCTATTAAAAAAAGCTTTAAACGAAATTGAGGAAGCAGTGACCACTAATAGTTCGGGCAACATCATAAGGCAGTGAAGTGGACACAATAGCCGCATATTTGGTCGAGATTAATTGCAGCCGACATCATCCGTCAACCCGCGTTACAACCCGCGTCCAGTAGCTTTTACCACTAACGACAAACGACGCCAAATGATATAACAGTTATTAGGGCACTAGAACTATACTTTGCTAAATGTTGGATTATTTTTATAGGTTCAATAAAAAAATAGAGTCAGTGTAATGTTTTATTATTCTTTTAAATGGCTAGAGAATCATAAAATGATGCTCATAACTGAAAAGTGCAAGAAATGTAGTACTTTATAATGCCAAACATGTTAAGACATTTTTGGAAAAATATCACCATGGGCACTCGCATAAGCCAGTGGAGTGGTCACAATAGCCGCATATTTGGTGGAGATTAATTGCAGCCGACATCATCCGTCAACCCGAGCGACAATCCGCGTCCAGTCGCTTTTACTAATGGCGACAAACAACGCCAAATAATACCAGTTGTTGGGGCATATTTTAAAATTATGCTTCGAAAAATTATGCTGGTTGAGCGCTATAATTACGAAAAGAATCATTAGAAAAATTGATCTCATAAGGTAAACAGACATAGAAGAAGAAAATGAAAACATGCGTTTCAATAAAATAGCTTTAACAGAAGAAGAATTGAGGAAAGTGACCTCCAGAGGTATTATAGCATCATAATTCATAAGACACTGAAGTGCCCACTATTGCCACATAGTTGGTCGAGGTTTATTATTATACAAATGTCGACATACCGCCTCCAAATTATAAGTCAGTTGTAGAGCATATTTTTGTTTGTTATGACATTGTGTATTAAATATTGAACATTATCATCTGACATTTATTAACATTATAATTATTGACATTCAGTTTATTCATTATCATTGTTAAATCATTAAATTTTTTATACACATTTAATAATTATTCACATGCTAACTTACTCGTATGTTGGCAAAATATGACAGGTATCATTATTATTTAAGATCATTTGTACTCATATTTTTGGTGAATAAATGACTGATTACTGATTACAAACTCTATACAATAAGTTAATAAAATCCTGTCCAAGCCTTAAAGGGGCAACTCATCCCGTCAAGAATAACAACTTTTCCTATGGGATGAAATTTAAAAATTATCACGGCTTGTTAAAAAAACCGGCCAAGTGTGAGTCAAACTCACGCAATGAGGGTTCCGTACAATATGCTTCGTGAACACACACACACAATGTGCAAAAATGTTTTATTCAATTGAGTAGCGCTATCTAGTGGTGTTTTAGTGAACTATTTCCCTACGTGAACTTATTATAGTGAGTTTACCACTTTATTTTCAACTGATAGAATTCTTATTATTTTTCCTGTAATCTTCAAGCAATAAACTATATATTGTAATTTTTTGGAAATTTTAGGCCCAGTAGTTTCGGAGATCAGGGGGGGGGGAATGGTCAAATTTTGCCTTCTTTCGTGAATAAAATCAAAAGTATTGATTTTTCCCGAACAAAAAAAAAATATTTTTGAGATCCTCATAACAAGCCCTTTCATTTGATATATAACACGGTAAGCTTTGCAAAACTTTTTTTTAACATTTTATATTTGGACCCCCTAAACTGACCCTTATTTAAAAAAAATATAAATTTACTTTGCACATCCGTGTTTGGGTCATAGGTTTACACCATCTTACCAAATTTCATTTAATTTGGTTCAGTAGATTCGGAGAAAATCGACTGTGACAGACGGACGGACGGACAGACAGACGCTCGAGTGATCCTATAAGGGTTCCGTTTTTCATTTTTTGTACGGAACCCTAAAAAGTAAACAAATTGTGCGCACGTTACTCAAAATATCATAAAAGTCTACAGCTCATTTAACTATTACACAGATAATCAAACTAGCAATAAAGACAAGAGTGGGTCGTAAAGAGAAACATCGCGACGTCGTCATTAGGCCGGCGGAGTCCGCAATTCCCGCATATTCGGTGTTTGCCAAGATTAATTACCGCAGCATCATCTGTCAACCCTGGGGCATTCCGTTTTGTTTGCTCTACAAATGGTCACATATTCAACGTTATGTGCGTTGTGTGACACGCTCTAGTGAGCACTTTGAAAAGTTTCTAAAATTATTTCGATGTTTTAAAACAGGTTTGGAAACAAAGGGATTCGTAAATTGATACAATATTCGATGGCGCTTTTATCAATTGTAGCGATTGAAGTATACTACAAAAAACGTAACTGAGTCAAATGGTGTATTTTACAATGACAGTACTCGGGGAAATGAAAATGTAAATTAATTTTTATTTTATAAATATAATAACGGTTTCGAGTTTTCTGAAACGGATGTTTATTTTTTATCTCATTTCGGTGCCTCCGAAAAAACGGTTAATTTGCCAAAGGCTAAACCACGGAAACAACATAAAGGAAGCATGTATGACATACACCAAATGGATGTTTGTTGGAAAATATAAAAGGGCCAGTGATCCATTTTACTGAGCCACCCCGCATTTACCGTGTTCCATCATTAATGATTCGCTAAAGTTCTGTATTAATTACCGATATCATTAAACGAAGAAAGTTAGAAACCCTCGAAAAAGTTCTAATTTTTTGCCTTCGAAGAAAAATGGGCTTTACGTTGGGGCTTTTCACAACAAAATTGTTTGAGAATGAGTTCTAGAAATAAGTTTTGGATATCTCAGCTGTGGATCGAATTATGTAAGTACGGAGTGGCCGTCTGCGTGAAATTGAACAAAAGGTACGGCTCGGAATGGGAACAGAGCATGCCGTTTCATAATTTATTTGCTGAATCTCTTACCTGGTTGTTTCATTTGCTAAATGCAGGCGGCGCGCGAACAACAATCGAGCACTAATTGTGATTCTGCTAATTTGCATCGGCGCGCAACTTGCGCCGCGCCTCCTGCCGCCTAGCGCCATTTGCACTATGCAAACTAATATAAATAATATTGTAAGTGATTGTCTAGTTAAGCTACTATTGAATCTATTAGGAATAAATTCATTTTTCATTTCATAACGCCTGTAAAAAAGTTACATAAATTTTCAATTTTTTTTTTTACTTTAGAGCTCAGCTTATAACGTCTTGTTTGTTTTCACCTTGGTTATAGATATTGTGTCTCACTGCTGGACAAAGCCCTATCCCTGGGTTCCCCTCTAGTATTTATCCTACGCTATAACTGAAAATGTCACAGAGTGGCATACCGGGAAAGTGATGGCGAGACGATCTAGATAGATTTGTACGCGGAAGGCCAGATATAGCGAAGTAACGTAAAGTAAGAGACGAGTGAACAACATCTTATTAGTGTCAAGTTGAATCTATAATTATATTGATTAATACATTAAAAAAAACTTAATTAAGGCCCCACACTAGCGACTCCAATAATTTTATTCCTAATACTTTACATATAGAAAGAAATTCAAGAATGTAAATCATATAAGCCTTAGTAAATAACCTGAAGTATTTTTGGAATCATGTTTTAATATTATGAGAAATAGTGATTTTTGGCGTTAATCGGATTTTCATAATTCTCACTGATTCTTATAATATTAAACATGATTCCAAATATACTTCAGGTTATTTACTAAGGCTTATATGATTTACATTCTTGAATTTCTTTCTAATTGTAAAAACTATTAGCGTCATTAGTGTGCCTAGTGTGGGGCCTTAACGAATTAGGTCTAATTAATTTTCGTCATATTTTACTATTTTCATTTTTCCGTCCTTAATATGCCTGTTTTTTTTTTATAAAAAAATAGTTAGCTCGGCCCGGTTTGCCTGTTTTATCCCAAGACGACCTCACTTATGCCAAATTTCATGATGATCGGTTTTGTAGAAAAGGCGTGAAAGCGTTAAAAATAAAGAAATTCACTTTTTCATTTACAATTAGTTAGGATAAATAACTAATTCGAAATAAATGCTACCATCAGAACTTGGGTATTCGTATTCTATAAATACCTAAGTTCTGATAGTTGTATAATAGTTTCGCTATTAAATCCGATTAAAATTAGGGTCAATCCCGTCCGGTTGTTTATAAACTTTAGCTGCAAGGTGAGTTTAATCCAAAAGCTGATTATCGATTAAATATAAGGACAACGAGGCGGACCCGACAAAATTATATGTGTTAATATTAAATATTAACATTGAATATACGGAAAATCCTGACGAACGGTTACGTATAGCAAACTTAAAAGCGGCCAAAACGATGATGATCGACTGACAAGAATATATAGATAGCCTTTGTATCTTATATTACGTTAACATCATCAGTAATGTTATATTGATGACTCTATAATTTCACTTGTGAGTAACTGTGAACTAACTAAAATTAAAAGCGATAGTACGGTTAGAACCATAATTTTAAACAGAAAAAATATGCATCGCATCGTCATATTTCTATGGTTAGAACGCTAAGAATATTTTTCTTTAACTAAGAAGGTAACTTAGACTTTTTACCTGACGACCTCGAAGCCTAAAGAAGGAATATGTAGATTGACTCTATGGATGTTTACATGAATTTTTGTTTATTCCTTATAAACCCGAAACTACCAACATTGTTTTTATTACATTTTGTTAGAAGAATCCTGATTGTCCGCTGGTTATAGGCTATGTGACGTACACAAACTCATTTCGATATGCCCGCTAGAGAGCGTAAAGCTACGAAATTTTTTAAAAGTTCCTTGATATGTTCAATGTTTGATTTCAAATGAAAGTTTTTTTTTTGTAGATACAAAAATATATACATTGTACACTCTACATATGTAAAATATTCTTTGATTCGCTGTGAAAGTTTAAAATGTGCTCGTAAAAGATGTAGTAGTCGGGTTCTATTCTTTTTATAATTCTGTATGATGGTGTCAAAAATTTTTACCGTAGAAAACATCATTAATTTGGTTGCACAACATGTTAAGCCTTAACTAGCAAAAGCAGGATATAGAATTCGATTATTGATACGAGTAGAAGCTGGTATGTTATGAAATCGATTAAGGGCAATCAATCCAGCATTTCAATTAAACGCCGATATGCATGTCGAGTGCAATATCTCGATCGCTGCAACACAAAACAGAGAATGTACAAAAAAACTTTAAGGCAAGTTATTATCCGCCTTTCTACATTCTACAAAACGGACTTAAGATTTGCAATATTTATTATCATACTAAAATATTATAAAATAATTGGACTACTAAGTCTAGATTGTCCCAAAACTATATGAGCCAGTCATCTAAAACTCGTAATTCATGACTGCTATGTCGGTTATAGTCTCTAGGTCGGGCAAGAAGTGCGTATAAGGTGTTTCTTAGTGGTGTAAAACTAAAAATACATGCACTAAATTACATGAATTGAAAGCCTATGATTACTTTTAGATTTTTTATGAGGCCATATGCATAATTTTTTTCTTCTATCTATTATTTCTATTATATTATATATTATTATATATATTATAAAACAAAGACGGGTTTGTTACAACACTTATAACTCGAGATCTGCCTAACCAATTTTCATGATTATTGATTCGTTGGATTTGTCTCCGCCCCGAATAGCAGAATACATCTTAAAAACAATGAAAACTCGATATGTGTAATGAATTCTTAATCATTGACTGTTAGGCGGTACGAAGTTCGCTGGGTCAGCTAGTGTATAATAAATGTTATAAAGAAAATGTGTCACATCACTGCTCGGACACGTGGCCAAGTTTCCGCAACATCAGTATGCGGTAGTGGAATGCGTTTTATGCTTTCGCTGCTCACTTTCCACAATAAGCATTTGTTGAGTGTAAAGAATAAAGTATCGAGCCAGCGGTCACTTCCGTACTTTCTCCGTTTTGTACCTGCAACTTGCAAACAGGTATCTAATTAAAGGAGCATCGCAGCAATCAGTTTCTCGTTAGCGCCTGTTACTCAAAGTGCGCAATCAAAATAGTTATTAAATTATACGGTGAGACATGAAGTAATTGACATGATTATATTATGAAGCAATTTAAGCGTAATTGTTTGGAGATTAAGTTATTGTCAATTAATTAACTAATTTGATTTAGCTAATAAATTTCCCTTGAGTCGCGTGATTAAGTAAATATCACACAACTTTCACATTCATAATATGAATTGTTAGTGATTTATCTGTAATTGATTATTAAAGTCTTAATTAAAACCTTTGTATGTTAGGTTTTAGTGCATAATAAATCGGCTACTCACTATCCTATACTTGTACCTACATAGAGCTAGGAAGTGCATCGCTTGTTTGCATTAAATTATGCAAGTGGCACTGGCTTAACGCGATTACACTAAATGTATGCAAGGCATTATCTTCGGACGGCGGCGTCGCATAACAACGCCTTCAGAGTCCGAGCGAGGAGCTCCTTTATGGAACCCCTCACTATGATATACGGCCTGTATTTTAGCGTTATTGCTTCTCAGAATGTGTTTCTTTACCCAAAACGCTTTTTGTATTAGCTAGAGTCAAGCTATTACAAAGCTAGACTGACATATTTTAATAAAGTGACTACCTAGTGTTTGGTTTAGAACTCTACAAACAAAGACGATTCACAGAATAATTTTTCTCTCGCTTCATATCATTGTCCTCCTCATCATCTGACTGTCTTTCCTGTAGCATCCTTAGCTATGATCCGTGGAAGCTAGGCACCGCTATTATGACAACTGGTAGCCTGCCTGACACTAACCCTCCTTAGTTAGCTCCAGAACCGCTGACCAGAACGTTGAAGTCTATTACAATGAATTACAAGTAATCCGCATTTTAATAGAGCCCAGAACATCTCATGTATCAAGTTGGGGTGCTAACCACTGCGACAAAGAGACGAGAAAGTATATCAGTGTAATGTGATTGGTCTATAAACATGTTAACTGCACTGTGTTGACTACTGAGCCGCACCGTCGATCCCGCATCGCCGCACTTGCCCCCAGGCTTTCATCGCAGTCCGATATTCACACGCCATCAAATCCTACTTGCATGGAAAACATTCCAACACAAATAAACGCTCCGCACAATTGTCGTATATTTGTCGCAAACGCGCTTTATATGCGATGGCCTCTTGAGTATCATTGACATCGACAAACCCCCTGTCATCGACAGCGTTCGTCTGATTCATACGGTCAGATATTTTAGATGAGCGAACCTTACTTTATGCGAGTTTCATGTTAACCATGGGCGTATTTGTTGAATGGGTAAGAGAGCTCTGGCCCGGGGATCACAGTCACTTCGGGGCAGCTATATGTGAAGAGGTACACGACTATTGCAAGCCAGACATTCTTGTAAGAATTTTATGTAAGGACCTCAAGGCGCTTCATTTCTAAAACACTCCGATATAAATACGTGAGGTACGAGTATACAAGTACTTCACTGCACTCTACTCTGTTATGATATTAAAGTTACCTAATATTTGCTTTCAAAACGCTATACAAACTATTTGCTTCGACGACCTAGCTTTTTAAATATGACTTATAGGCTTCGAGCAACACGGCCTCCGTACCGGACGGAGGGAGTGGGCAAAGCGACAATTTACTATGACAATTTTTCTGGCGTTTTTTGCGGGGGGAAATGTGCACACAAGTTTAGTTCCGCACACCTACATACAAAACTTAAACTGTCACTTGATAGTAATTATGACATTGTCACAAAAAATGACATAAAAAGAAAAAATAATTTGTGTACAGATGAGTCACACACAACTAACACATAGACATGCATATGCCTAATTTTGGCTTGTACCTTGACAGAGGGGAATGCAGCGTATGGCTACTCCCTTCCGTGTTGCTCGAAGCTTATAGGTGACAAAGTCGAGCCCGGGGCGCTAAGTTTTCTAAATAGGCTACCGATGTTAACGGTAGCATTATTATGCGGGCTTCCGAAACCCGCGACTGCGAAGTGTGGTGAACGAGCGAAGTTATAATAACTTGGTCCATCCCTTCGACTAAAGACACTATAGGTAGACCCTTGTGTTTTGATCCGAAGCCGTGAATTATGCCATAAAACAGAATCGTGATTTGACTTATATTACTTTAATAGATCGAGTGGTTAACCAAAAAAGAGGATACGATTTTATAGGATGAAGTTTGCGAATATTATGCCAGCATGAAACCGCTATATAAAAAAAAACCGGCCGAGTGTGAGTCAAACTCGCGCAATGAGGGTTCCGTACAATATGCTTCGTGTACACACACACAATGTGCAAAAATGTTTTGTTCAATTGACTAGCGCTATCTAGTGGTGTTTTAGTGAACTATTTCCCTAGATGAACTTATTATAGTGAGTTTACCACTTTATTTTCAAGTGATAGAATTCTTATTATTTTTCCTGTAATCTTCAAGAAATGAACTACATTTTGTAATTTTTTCAAAATTTTCAGTAGTTTCGGAGAACAGGGAGGGGGGGGGGGGGGGATGGTCAATTTTTGCCTTCTTTCGTGAATAAAATCAAAAGTATTGATGTTACACGAACAAAAAAAAATATTTTTGAGATCCTCATAATGAGCCCTTTCATTTGATATATGACACAGTAGGGTTACCAAATTTCACCTAATTTGGATCAGTAGATTCGGAGAAAATCGGCTGTGACAGACGGACGGACGGACAGACAGACGCACGAGTGATCCTATAAGGGTTCCGTTTTTCAATTTTTGTACGGAACCCTAAAAATGAGCCTGCCTAACCAACTCAGGAGAAATCTAATCGACAATTTTTGCTTTAGTTGCGATGGACGCCTATGTAAAAGGAAATTCCGGATTCATTGGAGACGTTCTTTCAAAGCGCACTTCTACGCAGCAACTAATTTACTTACACTAACTTTAACAAGCAGAAAGTTATCATTACATACTACTAAACATCTGTTCGCGATAAATTAAAAAAAAAAACTACTTACGGATTTTCATGTGGTTTTCACCATTAGAACGATTCATGAGGAAGGTTTATAGGTAAAATAAATGCCCAGGCACAGCCGGGGCGGGCTGCTAGTTTACTGCAATTAAAATGAAAGAAATATAATTCAGAAATAAGGTTTTAGAGAAGCAAATGTTTTTAAAAAAATGTAGACCTAATTACGTGACTTCATTGAGCACTTACGCACGTAATTTGGCTAAGTTCTATCTACCTGTGCCGACGACGGTGAATTACGTTCTATTTTATTGGTTACGATTTATAGGATGAATGTCAGTATAACAACCATTATAAAAAAAATAAGCGCTTAAGCAACCCAGAGAAAATCTATTTACTTAAATAAATTTCACTTTAGTTGCGATGGACGCCTATGCAAAAGGAAATTCCGGATTTATCGGAGACGTCCTTTCAAAGCCCACTTCTACCTAGCAACCTTAACAGAAAGTAATTTTGCGCTTATTACATTTAGAGAAATATAATCCAGAAATAAGTTATTTAAGAAGCAAATTGTTTTCAGTGATTGCGCGTCCTGTAATTCAGGCGGGCCATTTGAGCTCATTCCGCGTAATCGGATTAACGCCTCCTTATCTCCTCCATCTCAGGCAGTTCGTGTTCCAAAATGCATTACTACCGCGCACCATTTATTAGGCCAAATTACGTGACTTCATTGAGCACTCACGAACTATCTACCTGTGCCGACTACGGTGATTTACGTTCTATTATCTACGTGTTGGTTAATTTATTGTAGCCATTGTTATAACTTATATTTCAAAATATAACTTAGCATGTTCTACGTACAATAGAGTCCAAAAATATGTAGAGTTCCAATATTATTTGAGTTTTCGGAGAAGAGATGACAAAAATCTTGTTTCGATAAACAACGCTTTATAAATGTATCATCCAAGTCAAAACACTAATGAGAGTCTGAAAATTCTACGTCTTGCAAACTCTTTTTAAATTTTAAGAACTCAACTTTGTGTTTCCTAAATGGTTTTATCTTCTGTACATCATCCGATATTAATATTGCGTCATAAATTATGTTTTTTAGTGTACGCGAACAGCAACAGATGATTAAGGGAAATGAATCTCCTTTAAATTCACTAATTCGTGTTGAATTGCGTAGATACATATAATTTGTTGAAATCGGTTCTCATTTTACAAAAGTAATTTTGAAATTGGGAATGAATCAGATCCGACGCCGAAGCTCCCCGCGTTATTATACCTGTAAAGGTAATACCGGCATTACACGGGTAACGCGAAGGTTATTATCGGAGGTACGATATTGGCAGTTAAGTTAACAGAGCTATTGTGTGGCTGAATCGACCTGGATGCTATCTAAAGCCTTCCCACGATTCAAGAATCTTATCTCCAGCGCAATGACTACTGTGCTCCGAAGAGCGCTGTTTTAGCCTTTTTCTTTTAATTAACAGCTTCAGTTTTTTCTCGTCCAAAGCTCATTGCGGTAATCATTCTTTCTTGAAAGTGTGTTTTAACGAAACTAATTTCCTTGCCGTTGCTACTTCACAAGGGCCCCTTTGTTTCGTTCGAGCCACTTAATTATTTTATCATGGCTCACAAAACAATTCTCGGGTCAGGTGTAGAAATAAAGCTGGACATGGCAATGGGCAGTTTGAATTAACCTTTCGAGCGAGCGGCCCGTGGATCTATGTCCCGGTTACAAGCGGGTCATCTGCTAGTTAATATTCAAAGGGTCGCACAATCACGGATTCCGTGCGCGTCTCTGTTCCACCGCCGCCTCGAATGAACTCTCCAAACCTCCCTTTTAGTTGCCAAATAGACCGCTGTTTTTCTGTAGAATTAGCTAGCGAGACAAAATCAAATTTGAATGCGGGAATAAAGATTTGGGAACACGAATTTCTGGAAAGGCGCTCAACTTTACTGTTACTGTTTTTTCAGTTTTGTAAGCTTTCTGTTTTGATGTTTCAGGTTGATAAATAAATTTTTGGAAACAAAGATTTTACTTATTTTTTCTTTTAGATTTGACCTCGCTGAATATTAAATAATTTTGTGAGTTGTGAAAATGCAATATTTTCGCCAACGGTAATCGAACCCCGCAATCGAACGGTGGCCGTCAAAAGTGAAACGGTTATGTTTATCTATACATATAATAAAATAGTAAAAATATTTTGTCTGTACATTTAGTATTTTTGACTGAAATGGATAGAAGGATACTTAAAAAGAAAAATAGAAAGCAAAAGTTTAGTTCGAATTAAGGTATATTAATATGCCGGAGTCATAAAGTCCACGCGGATGAAGTTGCGGGCATCAGCTAGTCTTAATTAATTGCGTTTTATGTGGAATCACTAATCAAAGACGAGGGGGATATATTCTTGGATCAATCGGGTAGAACTGATTTCTGTCTCCTATACAACAATGGAGCCACCGATCCTTCAAGTTGAAAGAATTGCCTACGTCGATTCTGTTGAATTAAGCCTGCTTTGTGACTAACCTCTACGAATCGTGGAAATGCGGCGGTGGCCAGATGAAACAACGTTTCATTGTCTCTCAAATCGGATTTCCCATTCATTACTTAACTTTTTGATCAAATTTAATTCTGAATTTTGAGGATCGCTCTTCCAATTTCATGGTTGAATGGGTTTGTTTCGGGTTGCAAAGAAGTGTTTCAATGTAAGCCTTCATTCAAATAACGCGAAGGTCGGATTTAGGAGCGGCCGACCGAGTTCACGACTCGGCGAGCTTGAGATCTTCGTGGGATAAATTGATACATTGATGAATGATATGATAACTTAGTATTTTATTAATATTCCTGTTTATCCGTAATGCTTCGATATTTTTTGGCGTGGAATATTTTTTTGTGAGATCTTCAATACAGTCATTAGTTATTTAAGACCTAACATAAGTATATATATCAAAGCTCTCAGACGTTAGTATAGGCGGTATAAAACATTAATATTATAGAATGCCGCGGTGCCGTCATTTAAATTACGACATCAATTATTGAAGACAACAGAATATAAAAACCGGCCAAGTGCGTGTCGGGCCACGCGCAGTATAGGGTTCCGTAGTTGCGAATGACAACTTTGAGTACACACTGTTTACACTCGCACCTCACAGTTTAACGACCAAAAACATCTAACAATAAAGATTGTATGAAATTTTACATTTTCCAGTACATTTTATAAGTTGGTTGCCTATAACTTTTTAGTTTGTACTTAGTACTTAGCTCTGATAGTTTTCCTTTCAACTTCAGTATATATACTACTGCTGTAATTTTTTTCACGTATCTATATATAACCGTTTAGGAGATAGAGGGGGAGGACACGTACCTCTAACAAAAATTTGCACTTTAAAACCAAATATTTCGGAAACGGATCCCTAAATCGAAAAATGGTGTTCTCAACCTCACAATATTTTTCAAAGACCTTTTTAACGATACCCCACAAGATGGGTAAGTAGAGAAATAAAAATGACTCCCCCACTTTACTTGTATGGGAGCTACCCAAAAAAAAATTTTTTTTCAAGTTTTTTTTCTACGACTTTTTTGCCATGATTAATATACATACTCATACCAAATTACAGCTTTCTAGTACTTATGGCCTCTGAGTAAAACTGCGGACGGACAGACAGACAGACAGACATGGCGAAACTATAAGGGTTCCTAGTTTACTACGGAACCCTAAAAAAGACTTACTTTATCCGTCAGTACACCTGTCATTAAATATTAACTTTATATGACGATTAATTCAACACGGTCCCTGTTGATAGTTCAATAATTAACTCGTATCTCAATTAACAAACCCAAATGAATTTATCTGATAAATTCCATTGGCGTAATTCTATACAGTTTAACTAAGTGTAGTTAAAAACCTACGCGTTATTTCCTGTAAATGTGGTCGAAATACCGTTGATTAATATAACCATACAGCTTTTCAATTTTGGAATACCCCTGGCGTAATTGGTTATAGATCGCAATAGATAAACCGCAGTACCGCGTACTCGGGAATCATGTTATTGACATTTGCATAAGTGTAACGTGTTCCGTAAATTATGTATACGGATAACGTTTAGGTGGGTGGTTGTTTACTTACACATATATCATAGAGTTTAACAGAAACCACGTAATAAATTATTGTTGAATTCGGTTCACCTCGTTAATATGTTAATATTAGGTATATACCTACATTTTTTCGTGTCGTTCCTTCATTGATGTTTCATATCATTCAGAAATATATTCTTAGAAGATATTTGTTAGCTCTAAGACTGCCCACATTTATATTCGTAGTCGTTAATAATTTACGAATAAATATTTTGTTTGATGTTCAGCTATTGAGACTCTTTCTTTTGTTTCAGATAATACTCATGAGCGCCAAGGTCGGTGCTGAATTAACTCGGAGACGGATGCCGTGAGCTCTATCACCGGCAGCGCACGACGTCGCCGTGATGACCACAACCCGCCATAATGCGTCGGCGGCCATTTTAAACCGGACACGGACGCGTTGCTCGGCTCGCGATGGCCGTCTGCGCTCGCGCATTCTACCACCCTGCGCACACGCGCATTCAAACTCCCCAGCACTATGAAATGTGGAAACACGGCAAGTGGCGAAAGAAAACGTCACCACCTAGGACAAACGCGGCCGTTAGAGTGCCCAGATAGAGACTACAGTGATATTCGTAGAGGCCTAAGTGTTACTGTTCAGTGTAAATATAGTGGTGTGTAGATTAAGGATGGCGAGCGAGGCGCGAGGGTCTCGCACGCCGCTGCTGGAAAGCGGCGAGTACGCGCATCACAAAACGTCAGCGCCGCGGTGCTGCTTCTGGCTGGCCAGCCACATCAACGTCAAGAAGTGCGTGTTCGGCATCATGCTGCTATCCGTCCTCACCAGCTTCTTCTATACGTACTACGTCACCGTGCCGTTCACCAGGTAAATCTACCCATTTTCCTCTTTGGAATGTCGATTTTACGAGGAGCCAAAATGCATTTACAGGTTGTCTAAATTTAGCACATATACAGGGCGAGTTTTAGTGTTACTACATATTACGTACGCTTTAAAGTCCAAAAATCCACTCCTGATCGGTAAGCCAGCGAAGTAATATTCATGCCTCAAGGACGCGACTCTCACACCGACGGTGTAAGATAATAAATCTTGTGGCCATCAATATTCTATTTCGCGCAAAATTTGAAATCTATTTTTTTGCGTCTTCTTTTTTTTTTAAACATAATAGTTATTTTTGCTTTTTAATAAGTGTTTGATCTCCTTTGTTGTTGGCCTCGTTAAGATGGTGTCATGAGGTATGTGTCAATGGTTGCGTGGCGCCCGCAGTCACAAGTTCACAACGGTCACTATTGGAGAAACCCACTTAGTTCGGTCATCTCTCTACGCCAGTTCGGAGTCTGTTGAGGGACCCAACTTAGGAGAGATCAACGCATCATATATGTTTATCAAATTAATCGAAACCGCCAGAATGACAGGGCATGGTCTACGATCGTTAAAATCTAATGGGTCCATTATTAATGTGCAAGCTTAATTACTTAATGTAAGTGTAATAATTTAAAATTAAAGCGCGAAATATTGAGCTTAATTAATTGCGCTAGCCGAAAACATGCGTCATTTGCACGAAATTTAATTTGCCTGCTATCGAGAGTATCAGCAGCAAAACACGTCGATGATGCGAGTTAATATGACATTATTGCAGGTCATTGCGTGCGTAGTCAATGGCATTATATTTATATTGCAATTTAATTATAAAATTAAATTAAAAGTTGCGCTCATATAAATTAAAGTTCTCAGTTATTTTTTCACGCCTTAAGTACTTTTTCATATATTGCTTTATTAAGTCAGATATAAGTATCTGGCTTAATATTCTTAATAATTAGTAGTATTAATATTAGAGAAATATTAAGCCTGATACAAGTTTATGGCTTAATATTTCTCTTTGAATTGCTTTACTGACTTATTGAACAGCCGGGGATACTAGTAATGTAAGTTGACAGGTGTTTTTATATATGAACTCCGCCCGATCAACCAATGAGTACACTGTAATCCTTTGAGATTTGTTGCTACCCGTCGACTCGCTTTGTAAATATAAAATCTTTAGAATCTTGACTTAATCAATTCATACCTAGTTACTACGTTCCGCCTCTTCTGCTGAGCATTTCTCTGGTTGAATACTCACCTGCGACGTATCGGCGCCGGGGTCCACTAGTACGACAGCATCTTTGTCAGTCATAATGTTATATGATTTGCCCGCCCAGTGTCTAACGCCGTTTTTTTGGGTAGCTCCAAAAACATTTTTTTCCGACAATGTGTTATGACCGCATTGCAAGCGATCCCGGAGGCTAGGGCTGACTAGCGTGTTGAACACTGCCCCAACGGTGGCCGTCAAATACGGATCACAACGTTGTTAATAGTTTATCGTAATAACCACTAGCACATATAGTAATAAAAAAAACCGGCCAAGTGTGAGTCAAACTCGCGCAATGAGGGTTCCGTACAATATGCTTCGTGAAAACACACAATGTGCAAAAAATGTTTTATTTAATTGACTAGCGCCATCTAGTGGTGTTTTAGTGAACTATTTCTCTAGATGAACTTATTATTGTGAGTTTACCACTTAATTTTCAAGTGATAGAATTCTTATTATTTTTCCTGTAATCTTCAAGGAATGAACTATATTTTGTAATCTTTTCAAAATTTTCGGCTCAGTAGTTTCGGAGATCAGGGGGGGGGAATGGTCAATTTTTGCCTTCTTTCGTGAATAAAATCAAAAGTATTGATTTTACCCGAACAAAAAAAAATATTTTTGAGATCCTCATAATGAGCCCTTTCATTTGATATATGACACAGTAAGGTTTGCAAAACTTTTTTTTTTAATTTTGTTATTGGGCCCCTCAAAATGACCCTTATTTCAAAAAAATCTTTATTTACTTTGCACATCCGTGTTTGGGTCATAGGATTACACTATCTTACCAAATTTCATCTAATTTGGTTCCGTAGATTCAGAGAAAATCGGCTGTGACAGACGGACGGACGGACAGACAGACGCTCGAGTGATCCTATAAGGGTTCCGTTTTTCAACTTTTGTACGGAACCCTAAAAAAGACTTTAATTTTTCCTGTGGCTGATAAACACTTAGGTACAACACTAACTCAAGAACTACAGCTGTAACACTATCTCAAGATCTACTGATCCGATTTTTATGAAACTTTCACTGTTTCCTAAGTTGAACTATACCAAATTTAACAACTTATAATATTTTTTGATATATACTTGGACAAACCTAATAACATATTCTCATATTTGGCACACGTGTTGAGAAGCTGGTAAAGAGCTACATAACAAGAGCCGTGTTCTGATCATATTACATAAGTAATACATAATATGCGTGTCGAATTGATATCCTCCTTATTTAAAGCTATAAAGTGTTAAGTCCTTATATATAAGGTGTAACGTTAATAAATTACTGTAAAATATAATTATTTATGAATTTTATGATAGACAAGGCAAAATCAATAATCCGTACGCCGGTAAATTCAATAAATGTAATGACAAGTAACCTTTCGCTCGAACTAGACAGTTTATACAATTATGGCCGGCCTTGTCTCGATAAGACCCCTCTTTCATTAGTCAACCTTTGATTTCCAAATTGCTGACAACGTTTCAAGGTGTTTTTGAAGATCAACCTGATTTTCTGAGTTTACTAATTTTTAATCTTTTATCTTCGATATCTTTACTTGTAAGTACTGGGTATTGGGTTAGCCGTGTGGATCCCGGGAGAGTAGAATAGGACCACTCCAAGTCTTCCCGTGGATGTCGTAGAAGGCGACTTAGAAAACACAAGCTAAACAAAGCTTATAAACATAGAAGAGACCGCACCAACCCGTCTGGCTTGTGTGAAGAGTGTAGGCTAAATTTTCTGACTGCTCTGGCTATATGGTTCTGGTAATACAGAGAGGCTCGTCCTCCTGCAGTAGAGACTTAAAAAGACCTGATGATGATGACTGGGTTTTGTTTGATAAGTGACCACTAATGAGTCTGTCTCAAATACTGGTCTCGGAATTTCAACAATACAATAAAATGCACGATTAACTGCAGTTACGTAAATACTTGTATATTTTCGTACAAATGAAAAAACAGCGCTTTTCACCGCCAACATGAATTATGAAACAGTTCATTCATTGTAAATGACATTTGACTTGACTAACCGTACATATTTGCATGTGGAAGTGTTTTCTGTTTGAAGTACTAGTGTTTAAACACGTCGCGACGCAGACAGGTGTAAGGTGTTGTAATTGTTTGCTCAGTCTCGTCGTCGCCTTTATGTTCCACTTCCCGGTTCATGTTCTGTCACACACACGCCTCTATATTAAATCCTAGTCTAGAGGAGTTGGCCGATATTCGAACAACGTTCGTGTAACACCGCATGGAAATTATATAAATTACTAGCAGTTCGCTACGGCTTCGCCTGTGGTCTATATAAATTTTTCTCTCCGTAGAAATCATCGACGTACTTCAAGGAATATTCTAAACAAATAATAGCGAAATCGGTTCAGCTCCTCTCGAGATATGCGCTTAGCAACGCATTCGGCGATTCATTGATTTCGTCTCATCAAATCTCTAACTGCCCTATTTAAGTATTATTATTTTTAATTTAAATATTAATGTAGCGTCACAGTTTAGAGTACATGCACAGTGTTTCCCGATTATTACCGGTTCCTATTTTAAAATTACTTTGCAACTCTAAAAGGTAGGTACCTACTTACTACAAATTACTTTATAATCGATCACCTAAGTACAACAAATAACTTAGACTCCGTTTATTTTTATATAAGTATTTTTAAATATTAATCTTTTGGAAGGAACTTATAAACAAAACTGGTGCGAGGGAACCATGAATGAGCGCTCATTATACTTCCTAACTATAAAGTATCTAGTCCAGAAATAAATAGCCCCGCTCACTGTTTTTCTACCATCTAATAAATAGCTGAGATCGTAGCCGCCTGATAATCGGTTGTCTAAAGTCCTTTATCCATAAAATTAGCAGTTCATAGGAAATTGCCCCGAAAGAATTAAAACGATCCAAGTTGGTGCGGCGCACTTGATGCTTTTTGTTTGCCAGCGTTTCACTTCCGAATTCGAATGGAATTTCCCAATTTATGACGCAATTTTGTGTAATTAGGCCAGATGTCGTGTAGTTAGGACGATAATATTTTATTTTATCGGCTTAAAATTACGCTTCGGAGATGAGCGGCAGGGGCGGTAAGTTTCGCCGACTTAGTGAATTTATAGCAAAACTTGTGTTCTGGCTAATTAATGGAAGCTGCTTCGCAAACGCGTAGAAAACTCGTTGATTTAATGGCGTATTGTTTTATGAACATTTATCTTGAACTGTTCTTGGCTTCGTAAATTAATTATCTCTGTTTCCTAATAAATTGCTATTAGTTTACATAAATATTCATTGCTCCATTTGCATTTTCGTCTGCAAAGTTAGTACCTAACTAATAGATATTCATATTTATTCATTGTCCCTGCCTATAACGATGGATTACTAGAAATTTTTGTTTATGAAGTTACAAGATATTCGATTATTATCTGTTTCGGTGTAATGTCGCGTCGGTAAAGTTTCCAATCTGTTGGTTTGGGCGTGGCTTCCATAAAAGCAAAGAGGCCACAAGTCTCCGGTCCACAGGACTTCAGCCGCCTGAGGATAAATATTTCCACAAATTCCGCCTGTATTTATTTTACGCTATAGAGATAAACCTTAATGGTTCTTTGATGTGGCTCCAACTTGGAACGCAGCCTTAACTTTGGCAGTGTTTGATTGATTTTCTTCTGAATTTTGCCATAATAGATAACGCGGTAGCAAAATCCTTATTAAATTTTAATTACCGTCTTACCTGACTGATCTAAATTGATATTGATGTGCATGTTGATGTTTCTAAGCAGACCTTAATTATAATAGATATCAATCCAGTGATTCTTCTCAAAACATGATCTTTCGAAAATGAAGCATGGGACTTTTTTAACGTCATTAGTGCTTGCTTGCCTATAGTAAAAGTAGGTAATCTCTTACAGACTCATTTGGGACTTTCGCTTTGTAATCTAAGATTTTCGCCATATACTATTGAATTTGTTGGCTGTACTTTTTACTAAAACTCAGCTTTGGCACATAACAGTATCGACTATCGACGTCCAATAAATTACAAGGGATGTTACTTCGGTAACTTCGAGGCTTGTAAATGTTTATAGCTTTTTTTAGTCCAGCCCGATACCTTACCGGCCCTGATGCATACTAAACAGAATTTATACGCCATAACTTCAAGTGCTTTTTTTAAACGTTACCGCGCGACCGAGTATCGCTGGGAAAAACGCGTTTCGAATCGATTTCTATACCCTAAATCCCCAAAATACTAAATTTCATACAAATAACTCTGAAATAGAATCAAAGATTCTAACTTACAAGATCTGACTTCGTTCTTGTAAATTATAGACAATGCTACACGCTGATGAATGAAAAAGTAGCTTTATATAGATAAAATATTTAAACTTTTGGCAGATTCGTCAGAACAGTGTAATTTGTAAAAAAAAAATGAAGAAATGATTACTATAATTGCAAGTTTAAAAACTGCGTATGGTATTCGCAAATGTATTGAAAAACGTCGTATGATGCTCGTACTCAGTAAGCTGTCTATTATCACAGATTAATAAATAGTTATTACGTATATTATGGTCATCGGTATTTTAAGCAATGTACTATCATGATCACAATACTATTACTACTATCTTATTTTATGTCTTTCCATTATCCGTATATATAAAGAGGGACATGCGGAGTAATACTTTGTAAAAACTTACAATTTCAAAGCATTAAAATATATATAATTGTATATAATCACGAAGTTCTTATTTAGCCGAGTTCTAAATTCTGAAAAAGATAAACGAGTATTGTGTAATGTGTAACTTACACTAAAGCCGAGATCCTTTTCCGAGAAAGCGGAAGTTTTGCACTGTGTACTTTTCGCTTTTCTGGGTTTGCTATAATAATTTCATTCTATATTTAAATACAAATGAATAAAAATCCTAGTTGATTTAAAGATACTCTTTGTATTGTTCTATTATGTTTGAATACCTTTTAACCAAAGTAAAATTTATAAGTATATACCTGGCCACAAGATTATAAATCTGCGTCCTCACCGATCTTTAAGAAATCATAAAATGGCTATTTCCGAGAAATAGTTGTAGTTACACTTAAACTTTAAAATTTGTATTTAATTATGATTTATTTTTATTTCCCTCAGCCTGGTGTGGCGCGATCGTGTACCACGGCCGTTGTCGCAGTGTTCGCTTCTCGCGTCGCAGCAACAAGCGGCGCGCGACCACCGCTCAGACGCGCGACTTCGAATCGACGCGAAGGTGCTGGTCATCGTGGAGTCGGCGTACTCGCGACTCGGACGCGACATCGCCGAGCTTCTTGTCGCCAACCGCATACGGTAAGGTTTGCCTATTTTTTTAACAATTGCCATCTTATCGAAATGTCAGTTAGTCGCGTCGCAACAACAGGCAGAGCGCGACTTTAAATCGACGCGAAGGTGCTGGTCATCGTGGAGTCGGCATAGTTACTCGCGACTCGGACGCGACATTGCTGAGATTCTTGTCGCCAACCGTATACAGTTAGCTTTGCCTATTTTTTAACGATAGCCACCTTCTGGAAATGTCAGCTAGACGCCTCGCTACAACGTTACAATAGGCCCCGCGCGACCACCGCTCAGACGCGCGGCTTCGCATCCACTTGAAGGTGATCAGAAGGAGTCTAATCTTCCTGTTGCTAACTGTTGTCAAAAAAAATTATAAAGTATATTGAATTCCAACTCCGACAAACATGACATTCTGACTTTTTTAAAGGTCGTGTTAGCTGTAACTTAACATCCACTGTGTCAAAATGTCCCCAATATCATTGTCCACCTTACATGATATCCACCGCATCATTACAAATAGAAAAGGAGATACAGACGCGTTAGAATTTTTCGAGTGTGTAAGTGGCCAACACTGAAAATCTGCAGTGAATTTTCCTTTTCTTATTTAAGAATACCTACAATGACTTATGCTATTTTCGGCGAGAGTATTTTAATATAATAGTTTCCAAACCATTATTAATTCCAGGCAAGTCGGAAAGTTTCTCGCCATTACTAAATAGAAAACGATTATAATTTTAATGTCTTCAGGAGCATTCTCGAAACTCGTTAGCATAACAACAATAATAACTTAAATTACTTCAGTCTCTGCGGGTTTCTTTTATTAATTTTCCAATTTAGTTTATTAAATAACTGACATTTATACTGAACTAGCTGTTACCCGCAATTTCGCCCGCGTAATATATAGCCTATGTCCTTCTCGGTACCCTAACCTGTGTATGCAAAATTTCATGATGATCGGTTCAGTAGATATGGCGTGAAAGAAAGAAAAAGACGTACTTTCTAAGCCTTTTGCTATTCTAATTTAATATAAGTATAAGCACAGTATTGACGAAAGAATTGTAAGATTAAATACATTTTTCATTTTCGTTTTTTTCTTGCCCTATAGGTAGCCAAATTTCATGATTCTAATTCGACTTTTTCTTCTTCTTAGCGTATCGACTCGAGCAAATTATATTTGTGCTGACCAAAACTATTATTCAACTGAAAATACCCTACTAATTTTGATTTCTTTGCCTTATAGAGCTTTCGAAAAATTTATCGGCCATATCATTTGATTGCCTTGACTCAGAAGTTTGATATTTTTACAGAATTAAAAGATTGCAAATTGAAATTTCGACTTACACGCCCACGCGTTCCTGAAAAAAGGTCGTGATACAAAGACGGATGAATAAGGCATACTACATAAAAGTGTTCCTTTTTTTCATCAACTCATATTTTAGTTTAGATGTAATAGCTTTCATATAGCCTATGAGTTTTATGCGTCGAGCACATAAGTAGCAAAATTAAACGCTCAAGTGCGAGTCGAATTGACAAGGGTTTCCTCCCTACAATACTTAATTAAGTAAATCGTCAAATATTTTTACATTTCATACCATGAAAGTCATTTTAAATTTATTTCGTTTTAATTAGTTATTTCAAAGTTATACCTTCTGTGAACATTTCAAGTCTCTACCTATTACGGTTCAAGACATCAGCCCTGTGACAGATGGACAGACAGTCAAAGCTTAGTAACAGGGTTCTGCTAAATCCCTTTTGAGTTACAGAAAGATTGTTCTCAATAAACTGATAAAATTTTAATGAGAAGCAAAATTGGATAGGAGTACGGTTTATGATAAAAGATTTTACCTATATTTACGCCGACAACATTTTTCCTTTGATAGCTTCAATTATACTGTCACTAAAAGACGAATGCTTACAGCTGGCCTTTTTCTGTAATTTAATTAAGAACAATAAAAGCGACGGTGAAGTAATTGAGTCGTCACGCAACAAGACTTCTCATAAATAGCTAATGAAAAGATCGATTCCAAACGAAAGGGAAAGCCAAGTGAGTGTTTCGTGTCGGTGTCACGCTGCAGTGAGTACGTCAGCAGTCAGCACACAACATACCGGCGTGATGATTAGACACGATTAATTATCTGTTTTCAGTGTGCTATTTATATATTATGTGTAGCATACTCCGGTTATGTTACACAATGCACTGGCTCGATAACACACCATGCATGCAAAGACACATGCGTCACTCTTGGCCCCAATAACAGTAATGGCCGTTAATGCCGCTCATCCCCACCACACCGTGTGCGCGAGACAGTGTATACCACACCTAGTATTATTCTGATATCTATGGTGTATACAATTATTCCTATAGTTGTATTACTGACGTATATACTACATTAACAATACAATGCCTTGTTTTGTACAAAAATGCTTCTCATAAATAACTTATGAAAAATATGGATTCCAAACGAAAGGAAAAGCCAAGTGAGTGTTTTGTGACGGTGTCACGCTGCAGTGAGATCGTCAGCAGTCAGCACGCAACATACCTATGTGATGCTTAGACACGAACAATTATCTCATTTCGGTGTGCTTTTTATATGTTATCGGTAGCCTTGTTTTGTACAACAATTCTTCTCATAAATAGCTAATGAAAAAGATCGATCCCAAACGAAAGGGAAAGCCAAGTGAGTGTTTCGTGTCGGTGTCACGCTGCAGTGAGTACGTCAGCAGTCAGCACGCAACTTACCGATGTGATGCTTAGACATGAACAATTATCTCATTTCGGTGTGATTGATATATTATCGGTAGCCTTGTTTTGTGCAACACTTTTTATAAATAGCTATAGACGGCGTCGGGTAGTGACGCCCCCACCGCCCGCTGGTAGCTTACAGCACTAGCGCAGTCAGTCTATGGATGATCCTCCATGTATACAAGCCCCTGCCGGTGTTAGAAGGCGAGCAACGTCGATAGACAAGCGCATTTGGCTTCTACAGCGGTCGGGCAAGGCAACGGGGATATGCCTCAAAGGGCGCACGTCAGGATTCTTTTAGTAGCGTGCGGCCAATCTTCTGCGGCTTCTACCTTCTGTCGGTCGTACCGGCTCCCCGGTCCATCGGCATCAGAAGGTTGAGGAGGAGAGAGTGGACTTGCACCTGCGCAACTGCTTGTTCACTAGAATACATTCACGCGCAGATGACTCCTGCATGTTTATCTGGACTATGAGCGCAAGACCTACGGCGATGGTGAGCTGATGGTGGGGGGAGGATATGGTGTGTCCAAACCTTAGTTGGCAGCTGCACGTAGGCGGTCTTCTGGTGATGGTCGCTCTATGTCCCGCTTGAGACGGGGGACAAGTTCGGCAGCTCAGATGATGACAAAGCAGCCCTATTTAGGGAGCGCTCTGCTTTCCCCAATCCGGGGAGGGGCCTAGAAAAGGTGGCCTAAACCAAGTCTGTCTCATCCCTTAAGCAGATGGCAAACCGCAGTCATCTGTCACCAACCTAATGCGGTCGAAAAACGAACCATAAAAGAATTGTTAAAGGTCTAATAATCGGAACTTGGAACGTTCGTACACTTTTAGACAACGATTTAAACCAGTGTCCAGAAAGAAAGACTGCTTTAATAGCAAGAGAATTGGCTCGGTATAACATCGACATTGCCGCAATTAGTGAAACACATCTCAGCGACTCCGGACAGTTGGTCGAGCAGCTTGGAGGTTATACCTACTATTGGAGTGGAAGACCAAGTACCGAGAGGGCAGCAAGTGGAGTAGGGTTCGCTATTAAAAAACATCTGGCGCGATCACTACAGGAACTACCAAAGGGCATCAATGATAGAATAATTACACTTCGTCTTCAACTGACATCAAAGAGGTATGTCCACCTGATAAGTGTATATGCCCCCACACTGCCATCTCCGGAAGAAGAGAAAGCTAAGTTTTATTTTGAACTTAACGCAGTCCTCAACAAAATTCCTTTTGCGGACAGAATCCTTTTGATGGGCGATTTCAACGCTCGTGTTGGTAGCGATTACGGTGCTTGGAATGGGGTTCTTGGAAGGCATGGAATTGGGAAATGCAATACCAACGGTACTGATCTCCTTACTCTCTGCGCCGAGTTTGATCTCACCATTACAAGTACTTGTTTTCGATTGCCTGAAAAATATAAGACCACGTGGATGCATCCTAGATCCAAGCACTGGCATCTTCTGGACTACGTGATTGTACGTAAGAGAGACCTCAACGAAGTACTTATCACTCGCGTAATGAGGGGCGCCCAAGGCTGGACTGATCACCGACTTGTTCGATCGAAGCTGCGTTTGCAACTAAGAACACCACGTCGAGCTGCCTATAAGATTCCAGCAAAGATAGACTGCGAAAAGCTGACTCAAAACAAAAACCTAACGGTGGAGCTAGATGACGCTTTCGGTGCCGATATGCCGGACGTCACAGAAAATGCGTCTGTCGATGAGAGATGGCGTTCTTTCGCCGAGCATCTCCATAGCAGTGCTCTACGAGTCATTGGGAAACCAAAACGGAAAAACCAAGATTGGTTCGATGATTCCGACGAGGAAGTCAAGAAACTCGTGGAGAACTACAGACACACTCTTAACTCATCTGACGTTTCCGAGCGGAGAAAAGCTCATCAAAGTCTTAAGGAAAAAGTGCGCGCACTCAAAAACAAATGGTGGGTCGAAAAAGCACATGAAATCCAGCTGTATGCCGATACTAACCAATCTGGAAGATTTTTCGAAGGTCTTAAGACTGTTTTCGGCCCACGAATTTCAAAGACGGCTCCAATGTATAATAAGGACAAAACACAACGTCTTTCTGATCACAAAGACGTACTTGCTCGTTGGGCAGAACATTTCGACGAAGTTCTGAATCCTTGTTGTCAGACCACCGACCTATTATACATCGACTCCTTGGAAAGTCAACCAACCGCTGAAGATCTTGCGGATCCACCGACCTTTGACGAACTTGTTGATGCGCTAAGGAAGATGAAAAATGCTAAGACACCCGGGATAGACAACCTACCATCTGAACTGTATAAATATGGTGGCCCGCACATTAATAATAAGCTATACGAACTTATCTTGAAGATATGGGAATCTGAAATTGTTCCGCAGGATTGGAGAGATGCCTATATTTGTAAATTATACAAAGGCAAAGGTGACATAGCCGATTGTGGTTCGTATAGAGGCATTTCTCTACTCTCAGCAGCTGGGAAGATCCTAGCCCATATCATTAACACCCGTCTATCTCGACACGCTGAAGACATACTCCCAGAAACCCAATGTGGGTTTCGTCCGGGCAGAGGTACTGTGGATGCCATATTTGTTATTAAACAAATACAAGAAAAAAGCTTGGAACAACATCGTCCTCTCTACATGTGCTTTGTTGATCTTGAAAAAGCATTTGACAGAGTTCCGCGTGAAGCCTTGTGGATTGTGCTAAAAAAAGCCGGTTGTCCTGAAAAGTTAATTAACTTGATACGCCGATTTCATGACGGCATGTTGGCCAGAGTTCGACACGAAAATGACTTTTCAGACCAATTTTCCGTAACCAGTGGCGTGAAACAAGGCTGTGTCTTAGCTCCAACTTTGTTTGCTTTATATTTTGCCTCTGTCATGCGTGACGCAACAAAGTCTTGCAACGGCTTAATACAAATTAACTCCAGAACAGACAAAAGTATTTTTGACCTATCTCGCCTCAGATCTAAGCAACAGGTATTCAAACTTCCGATCTTGGATATCTTGTACGCTGATGATGTTGCCTTAATGGCGGATTCTATTGAGTCTCTACAGGATTTTGTAACATCTTTAACCATTTCATGCCGTAAATATGGTTTAGTTATAAGCGTTAGCAAGACACAAATTCTAAAACAACCACCCAGAGGTTGCCACGAAGATTCCTCCAATGTCACCTTGGAAGGAGCAGTGCTGGAAGAAGTTTCAAACTTTAGATACCTGGGTACACGTATACGCAACGACAACACGCTGGCATCAGAACTGCCAGCCCGGATAGCAAGTGCGGCGGCGGCCTTTGGAAAACTAAAGGCACGTGTTTGGAACTCCCACGACCTTAAGCTGCAAACTAAAATTTTAGTCTACAAAGCAATCATCTTGCCTACCTTACTGTATGCTGCAGAGACTTGGTGCTGTTATAAAGCAGACATCAAGCAGCTAGACACCTTCCATCTCAGATGTCTAAGGTCCATCCTGCGCATTAAATGGCAAGACCGTGTTCCAAACACGGAGGTCTTGCGTCGAACTGGCTTATCCGGGATTGAAGCGCTTATCATCAAACATCAGCTAAGATGGTGTGGGCATCTCTTGCGAATGGATGACAGCAGGTTGCCAAAGGCAGTTTTCTATTCCGAGCTCGCGAACGGGAAAAGAAAACAGGGTGGGCAATACCTGCGCTACAAAGACGTGCTCAAACGCAACCTAGTGGCGTGTAACATTCCAACTGATAGTTGGGAGGAGCGTGCTCGTCTTAGACCGGAATGGCGCCACACCGTTCAGAAAAACGTAGATGTATACGAATCAAAGCGTCTAGAAGACCTTGATGCAAAGCGCCAAATACGGAAGACTCGTCCGAAGCCCTCCTACAACTACACTTTCAACTCTACTGGCCAACTTTTTTGTGTGCCATGCGACCGAACTTTCAAGTCGAAGTTTGGCTTTGCTAGCCACATTAGAGCCCATCACAACAACGACCCCGGGATAGACACATAGGAGTCGCCATCGCCGGATACGGCTTGGACGACATGATAAATAGCTAATGAAAACGAACGATTCCAAACGAAAAGAAAAACTAAGTTAGGGTTGCTTGTCGGCTTTACGCTGCAGTTAGAACGTAAACGCGCGTAAAACGTAACTGGTTCCGCTAGCATATTCATGTATCATGTAAGACATTTCACAAGGAACACAATTATCGTTAATAATGTCGCCCATAGAGTAAGCAAGACAGCTATTAACAAATGTCTCATTACGCTAATAGTCTTACTTTGATACTGACTTCAAAGTAAGATGTAAGATAGAAAGTGCTTGTAAAAAAGATCTTAAGAGGGTACGGCCATAGAGAGGATAGTACATAGGAGTTGTTAAGTGACATATGAAGAGTCATAGAGAAAAATTATAATATCTAGCGGCCAGCTGAGTTCAGTTTTCGTAAGAACTTTAGTTTTATCGTTTTGAGATGTGTATCAAGTAGTTTGGAGCAGGATAGCAGGTGCGTATTTAAGGATAGTTATATTTCTTTATAACTAAATATATTTTGGAAAAATATGTTGTTTACAAGCATGACGCTTTGCTTGTTTTCAGCATTTTAAATATGACTTATCCATAGTAGTCATACGAAGATGTAATAAAATGATTTAAAATTATTCTCAGAAAATTATATTCATGAATTACATGCATATTAATGATTCATCAAACATTCATCTTCACACCAGAAGACGTATCGAGCGCAAACGCTAACTCCGAAGTGTCTTTCAAAATTGTTTCCAATATTAACTGTTTGTTGTTGTATATTTTCCCGTGTTCGGACGATCGGTCGCGTTGACAGCTAATATGCGGATGAAATGAGTCATACGGAGATGTAATAAAATGATTTAAAATATTCTCAGAAAATTTTATTCATGAATTAGTAACATGCATATTATAATGATTCATTCATTCATTATAATATGCATGTTACTAATTCATGAATAAAATTTTCTGAGAATATATTTTCATACCAGAAGACGTATCGAGCGCAAACGCTAACTCCGAAGTGTCTTTTAAAATTGTTTCCAATATTAACTGTTTGTTGTTGTATATTTTCCCGTGTTCGGACGATCGGTCGCGTTGACAGCTAATATGCGGATGAAATGAGTCATACGGAGATGTAATAAAATGATTTAAAATATTCTCAGAAAATTTTATTCATGAATTATTTACATGCATATTATAATGATTCATTCATATTCACACCAGAAGACGTATCGAGCGCAAACGCTAACTCCACAGTGTCTTTTGCAATTGGTTCCAATATTAAGGGGGAACAGTAGGCACAGTAGCGACGCCAATCATTTTATTTCTAATACTTTACAAATAGAAAGGAATTCAAGAATATAAACAATACAAGCCTTAGTAAATAACCTGAAGTATTTTTTGAATCATGTTTATTACTATCGGAATCAGTGAGAATTATGAGAATCTGATTACCGCCTAAAACGGCCGTTTTTGGCGGTTATCACTTTTTCTCTCAATGACTGATTCTCATAATATCAAAACATGATTCCAAAAATACTTCAAGTTATTTACTAAGGCTTGTATTGTTTATATTCTTGAATTTCTTTCTATTTGTAAAGTATTAGGAATAAAATGATTGGCGTCGCTACTGTGCCTACTGTTCCCCCTTAACCGAGTTCGCTCCGCCGCTGCTTATGGAGCCGTCTGTTTGTTGTTGTTTATTTTCCCGTGTTCGGGCGATCGGTCGCGCTGACAGCTAATATGCGGATGAATTGATGTACTGCCGCTCGGAAAAGGATCGAGGGAGGAACCTCATCTACGCAGACTGCACAGGATGCCACTAAATTTTTCGCTGATATATAGACAATGTTTTATTATCTCCAATTTAGGTGTGTAAGATTGTAGATTTTTTTTTTCCAGAGGGCTTTGTAGCATTACACTTCTTAATTAAAAAAATATGATGCATCCAAGGTATAAGTAGACCTTGAGTGACATGTTTGCATAAATTTTAATTTGAAATACGCCCACAAAATCAGCATTCGGTACGTTGCCTTTTGGTTAGGCTTTATTCTGTATACCTTATTAGGACAAATAGGTATGTGATTGCTTATACCGTACATTTAAATACGCCAAAAATGAATAGTGATTCGTCATCATATTCATTACTACATACTCATTATGTCATTATGTTGCGCTATACAATCTTATCCCTTGAATTTATTCGTAAATAGAATAATCTCAATCTAGGTACACCACAAGAAACAATACTCTTCCTTTCAACTCTCCAAGGAAGTAATCATTATTACGGCACGCCGACAACCCTAGTCGGCGCCCCATTTGCTGAGCGCTATACTCTCGTATATTCTGTCCCGTCCGTCGCATCTCCCGTCATGGGAGACTTTTTGCCCGGCCCCGGTTAAAAATCGGTTTCCTCTCGGGCCCCAGTCGACTACGGCGCGTTGTTCATGAAATGTTTGACGACTCGGGAATTAGTTTTCTTTCTTACGTAATATTTTCTGCTAGAACATTTACGATATGTTTGAACTTTTTTGTTGTTGTTTGTATAGCGCACTTCGCTATACAATCTTATCCTTTAATATAACTCCGTCCAGTTTTACTTGCATTTATTCGTCAATAAAATAATCTAAATAAACACCACAAGAAACAATACTCTTCCTTTCAACTCTCCAAGGAAGTAATCATTATTACGGTACGCCGTCAACCCTAGTCTGCGCCCCATTTGCTGAGCGCTATACTCTCGTATATTCTGTCCCGTCCGTCGCATCTCCCGTCATGGGAGACTTTTTGCCCAGCCCCGGTTAAAAATCGGTTTCCTCTCGGGCCCCAGTCGACTACGGCGCGTTGTTCATGAAATGTTTGACGACTCGGGAATTAGTTTTCTTTCTTACGTATTATTTTTTGCTAGAGCGCTTATGATGTGTTTGAACTTTTATTTGGTGTCTGGTATTATGAAAATATTTGCTGCAGTAAATTATGTTAACAAAAAGCGTTGATAGAAAGTGTTTTTATTTCTTCAAACTCATCAATTTAGTCAAAGTCTTAAACTGAAATTTAGATTTCTTAGCTGCTGAGCCAGTAGGAGATACTCTTAACCTCCAAATTTTAATATGTATGTATAGTTGTATACATCAATGCGTATAAATAAATATTCATTTTACACAAAGATAGATCATACAGATTGAGCAAGCCCCAGAGCTCCATAAATAAATATAAATAAATAAATATATACGGACAAATCACACACCATAGTAAGCTGTAAACTCGTATCGTGGGATAGTAACTCACATTTTATTATACTTACATATTTAAACATTCACCCGAATCAGTCTGAAAAATTGAGACTGAGAACCTATAATCCGAGCCACAGAGTTCGGTTGATAAACCTAAATTAATTATATGCCGCGAAATCGCAAATCAATCACTTAGCTTACTATAATAACACGATAAGCAGGGTTCAAGTTACTAAGAACAGATCAAAATACATTATGTTGATTTATAAACGAGCGTGTGGAGTGAGTGCTCGCTTTTATTATACATATATGATGCATGACATAAGTATCTAGAATCACATCCCACAGCTTTTGCAATCGAATAAAAATAGAAGTAAGAATTCACGAATGTAGAGCATCGGTGATTATTTTCGACGCTTGTTTATTTAGAGTACTGATCCAAATCCATTTTGGGTGACACGTTTAGCCCCAGGAAATAATGTTCCGTCCACAATCGCCTCCGGCTCGGGGTCTCGATGTTCGCAACGGCTGTCCGAGGTCACTAAGCAGCTAAATATAAATTAAACGCATTTAACATCATGTAGATTCTTGATATTGGAACAGCAAAACAACCAAGAAAGCTATTGCTGGAATGCTTCGAAAGCTGATGAAGGTAATGTTATACTTGCACACATTATTTTTAGTTGTGCTATGAAAATAGCTCTCAAATATAGAAAAATCAGTAAAAAAAAAATACCTGGCTAACCCAAAAACTCTTCTAGATAAAAGAATTACAAAGTCACAATTATTCCTCGCGGCTTGAACGCCGCTGACAAAAAATAACAAACAAGTGATGTCACTTCGTTAGCGCTAGCACTTCATTTGGGTGATCTGAGAACTTTGTTTGGCAGCTATGTTAAATATTACGTTTGTGTGGCTTCATAAAAATGTTGTTTTATATTTTATAGGCTATTTTATGATAAAATAAGTTTTTTCTACTTACTTGTACTTTATCAGCCGATTCAAACCAAACTCAAATGTATCCACATCAGACTAAAAGTATCCTGAACAATCCTTTACAGTTTGATGGTAACATAATCAAGCACATTTTTCAAAATCGATTCTTCATGCTAGTCTTCCATTGTGACCTTGCAGCTAAGTAAAATATCCCACATCTTTTGTATGGAAAGAAAAGTGTAACTTTTTCTGTGAACACATTCATTGCCTGTTAATTCAGCCAAGTTACAGATCCAAATCCGATTTGATTGACACGATTAGCCCCTTCAATCGTCTTGCGTTTATTCAGTGTTCCGTCAACAATCGTCCCCGGCTCAGGATCCCGATGTCACAACGTGATCCCGAACGTAATGTTGCTAACTTCAAAGCATCCTATACCCTCCAAAAACTGATAAAGATAATTTTGAAATTTCTACTCAGTAAAATATCCCACACCTTTAGTAATGGAAGAAAAAGTGCAACTTTTTCTGTGATCACATTCTTTGCTTGTTTATTTAGCCTACTTATCCAAATCCAGTTTGGTTGAAACGAGTAGTCTCATTAGCCCCATCATTAAATCCCTTCAGACCCGAAAAGTTGAATTTGCAAAATGTTGAATTTGCAAAATGTTGAATTTGCAAAAAGTTGAGTTTTCTTATCTGGACTCGTCTTATGATGCTAAACTCGAAGCATCCTTTACCTTTCAAAAGCTGATGAAGGTAAGTAAACTTCCAACTCAGTAAAATATCCCACACCTTCTGTAATGGAAGGAAAAGTGAAACGTCTTCTGTGATCACTTTTATTGCTTGTTTATTCAGCCAACTTATCCAAATTCGGCTAAGTTGACACGATGAGCGCCGTTAACCCCATCATTAAATCATCTTGCGTTTATTAAGTGTTACGTCAACAATCGTCTCCGACTCGGGATCCCAATGTCACAACGGCTGCTTTATGATGCTAACCTCAAAGCATCCTATACCCTCCAAAAATTGATAAAGGTAATTATGAACTTCCAACTCAGTAAAATATCCCACACTTTTTGTAAGGGAAGGAAAAGTGAAACGTTTTCTGTGATTTGCTGTCATTGGTTGTTTAATGTAGCTTTTTAAACTTTCACGGTTATCAACATTAGAATTAAACATACTTATCGGGATTTTTACCGTGATTAATCTTTGAGTTCCCGATATTTCGATCCAGTCATATGGACCATGCTCACGAAGGAATTCTAAATTGCTTGTTTATTCAGCCAACTTTCCCGAATCCAGTTTGGTTGACATGATTAGCCCCATTAGCCCCATCATTAAATCGTCTTGCGTTTATTAAGTGTTCCGTCAACAATCGTTGTCACAACGGCTGCTTTATGATGCTTACCTCGAAGTATCATGAAGGGGAAACTTAACGCAGTGATTGCAATTAATTTGCGAATCGGAGAGAGAGGGGACACTTGGGGGACACAGTCCGTAAGTGGTAGCAGCTTCTGCTGACAAAAGACTGTCTTTCATTGCCGTTTTATCTGAATACAGATAAAAAAAAAAACCTAAAACTGACTACTACCCTACACATAAGTGTATGAACTCAAACATATCGTCACATTACATTTGATATTTTCTTCTTTTTAGTTTCAAATTATACTCTTATTCGTATGTATTGAGTTGATTGAAGTTATTTTTATTGTAAAAAAACATACGTTTATTTTTTCATTTTTGGTGGGTGTGGTTGTACAATCAAAAAAAATTAATAACTTTAGTATCAGTTATTGTGTAACAAAAATAAAAAACAAAATCATACAGACGAATTGAGAGCGTCATCCTTTTTTGAAATCGTTTAAAATTTATTCATTGACTGGAAGAGCAACGAAAAGAAAATTGAAAATGAATTATAAGTGTTCGCTATTTGTTACTAAATACGTAGTAACTTATTAGTAAACTGTGATATCTTAGGCTCATTCCACATCTGACTTATCAAACTGCTTATTAGAAAAAAAATTAAGTTATACATTAATACTTTGCTTCTTTTATAATATAACCGAATGAAAATAGGACATAGTAGTTATTATAAGAATCTATCGCGACTACAGTGATGCATCTGGACGCTTGTTTATTTAGCCGTCTGATCCAAATCCAGTTGGAGACACAAAACAAGCTTTATTAAAGTATCTTGCGCTTCTTTATTAAGTTCCGTCAACAATCGTTCCCCAGCTCGGGATCCGAATGTCACAACGACTGCGGGAGGTAAGTAACCATCATAAAGTGGAAAGTTAATGCAGTAATAGCGTTTAATTTAACAAGCGGTGCAGAGGGGGCCCGGTCCCATAGTGGCAGGGGTCGATCGTGGTAACAGGAGAATGCAGCCATTTAAATTAATTTGCGTGGATAAATATCTGAACATTTTACGGGTAAAACCTACTCACTATTACGATACAGTAATAGATATCGTTGAACAAAAATAAATACGTTTGTACTGTACCTTCTTCGTAAATGTGAAAGAATCAAAGAAATAAAGAAAAAACAAACTAAGATAGGTAGGTATATTGATTAGTGGACAAAATCTGATCATAGTGGACTTCTTACTCCCCGTGAGTATGCTATACTCTGAATCACTGTCTGTCTGGATTGAGTTTCTTTTGGCGTATTCTTCTCACCAGTAATCATTACGAAACGCCAGTAATTTTTGATTTTGCATATTGAAAATTAAATATTATAAAAAAGAAAATATGACGTCCAAAAAGATATACAATTATCCAATTTTAAATAAAAATCTTTGACTTTGAGAAACCACACTTATTGTAATACCTGAAGTATTAATTAAATGATTTGTCTTTCTTGCTTTGTAAAAAAATCTTCTGTGATTATTCTTAACGTTTATTTATGATACAAATCCATCCATGAGTGACACGATTAGCCCTCTTAAGTCATCTGGAGATTATGAAGTATTCCGACAACAATGGTTCCCGACTCGGGGTGCCGATGTCACAACGGCTGCGCGAAGGTAACTTCCATCATTAAGTGGAAAGTTAACGGAATATTAGCATTTAATTTGCCAATTGACGGAGAGGGGACGCGCGGTCCATAAGTGGCAGGGGCTCGATTGTGCTGACGGTGACTCTCACGAACCGTTTGACATTATCTACCTAATGTTCGAAATCACTTTTTAAAGGGCATATTGCATACCAGGGTCACCTGAGCAAATATCAGTAAATATAACAAAATCAAATGATACCACAAAAAATTTCGTAAGTATCTATTTTTACTGTCTCGGACTGTCACTGTGTGGACCATTAACGAAGGAGACGAAGAAAGCATAACAGAGAGTATTCGATGGACGAATATTCGAACCCCGGGCTGCGAAGCACTCCAGCAGCAGAGGATGCCCAGTTGCATCCTCAGCTGGAGTGCTTCGCAGCCCATGCTCAGATGAGAAAGAGCTATTGAGTATTTCACCGTTAGCGAACATGAGGCACTAATAAAAGTAACTACCTATATGATTTGTAATGTTGCTATCAGCGGAGTGATACCTAACAGATCCTTCCTTAGGAATATTTTACTATTATATGTAGTTTATGTCTCAAACAAAACAAGTTCAATTGACAAAGCAAAACCTGCTGAAGTAGATGAATAGTTTTTACGTAATATTAAGCATCTCGTTCTCGTTTGATCTAGAGAATGTCTGGAATTGTGCTGTTCGTACTAACAGCGTCCCACATCCAATTTGAAGTTTATTTAACTAGACGGGTATGACTGAATTTAACGAGACTTGTGAATTGCACTACATTTAAAGTAGGAAGGATAATTGTCGCAGTTGTTCTTCTTTAAGTCTAGATTATCCTAGTAAAATTGAGAAAAAACTGGTTAGGAATTCAAATAAGTATCGTTTCAGTAATGTTATATACTAATACTACATGCAAATACACAAAGATCTAAGTTCATTACACTGATATACGTGTTGCCTGTTAAAAAGTTCAGGTCTTCATAACAATAATTTGCCCTAGTCGACACGCTTAGAAGTAGTAACGTTACGTACGCTGATTTTTGGTGACATTTGAGATTCCATAAATACTCTGATAATCTCTATCAACCAAGCTGCAATAAACTAGCATACATTATAACAACATCGGAGCACCGAATAAAGAGAAAAATAACTACCGCTTAATTTCGTAAGAAGTCCTTAAATTTATCCTTTTTCAAATATATATGCAAGTCACTTGCTTTTAACATATCTTAGTATTAAATGAAGAAAGTAAGGAATACTAACTACTCTGAGAGTTTCGGAAGATCCTTCGAAGGTATTAGCGGAAGTTTGTCAAAACGAACGAATTAATGTTGTAATTAAGTCGTTTTGACACAAACGAGCATTAATGGAGAACTAGGCGAGATAGGGGGATGCCGCGAGGCGCCTAATGGCACTACTAACTAACTAACTGTCACCGCAACGAGTCTCGACGAGGCGGGGCGCCCGCGGCTCGCTGTCACCTTACACCTTGCTTTATATTTAATTAAGTTTACATTACTGCCTCGCTGCGAAAGCTGATGGTTGTTATTAAATTATTCGCTAATTAAACCGCATTGCATTATAAACTTCGCGAGTGTTAAGTAACAATGAGGACTAATGCGTTTGTTGGTTTTCAATTTAGACGTTAACAAAGCTATTGCATCGGAGTCAAATGTAAAAGCTAATCTATTTTATTAAATTTTATTTTTCGGTTTATATTGTAGTCTTGTCCTGTCTTTGAGGTTCTATGATAAAATAATTTTTGATCATAAAACGAAAATTGACTCCAACGCTATACAAACAAGAACAAATACTAAGAAAATAATATTGTGATTTCTTGACCGCAAATAGACAATTAATAAAATTATTAAGACTTACGTACCGATTTAAGATTTATAATCAGTTATTTTTTTGAGTCGGTGCTTATCAAACCTTAGACACGTCTGACAATTCACATGTTCCAACTTTTTTACATGTCGAATTTTGATGATCTTCTCATAATCAGAATGCTTTTTCGCAAGTCATGAAATTACGCAAAACCATTTTCCCCGCATGCGGCTTTCTTTTCAATTTCCGCTAAAACTATTCTGGGATAACTGTACAAAATACACCACGTCCCTACATCCCGGTTAAAATTCTAAAATTTCACGTTCACGTAGGTGTTTTGTTTTGTTCCGATTCTGAAGTCCACTTGACCCTTTGTGATGTAAACGTTGGCACCGTTTATTGCTCCCGTCCGTCGTAAACTCGGCTTTATAGTGGCACGGGAGAGCAAATCGCTTTTTTAATAGAGCACTAATGGATATTCTGTTGCCCAATGCCCCGGAGGCAGCCCTCTGATAGACCTTTCATCCGTCATCAACACAGTTCGTTAAGGTCGCCTTTAAATGTCATTACTGACAGTTGTACCTAACCTTTTGTATATCTAGGTAAGTCTATTAAGTTTTTTTTGTTTCTACGTCAATAGTGAATAGCTTTGAATATCAATGTTATCTAGAATTTATTTACTTGGCCTACTCCACTTACTGAGATCTGGCAAGTCGAGCAACTTGGCAAACTTGTCCTTAATACGTACTGTTGGAGAGCTATGTAGTTGTGGCAGTCGTTACGTTAGTTAGTCGTAGTTGTAGCACATCGCTGCCGCCATTAGTGCCTGTTTCGCTCCACTACCCTTTTTGGTATCATTCCCGTCGCTTTTAACTTTTACGTAACATCATTTTCTGGAGTTACTTTAACCGTAACATCTAACTATCTGGCCCAGGTGTACCCTAAAACATAATAATTGTAACATCTAAGTTCTAACGTGTCATGTGACCTTACCCCAAAGGGTGGGTAATATGTTCTTAATAGCCAACATGAAGTTTGACCTTTAGATCTATGCATATGCAAAGTCATCGAAGTTTGGTGTTCGCAACCAAGTTGAACGGCGGCGGGGCTTAACTAATGAGTTAAACCGCGCGGTAGGTCGACCCATGCGCGATAACTGGTGTTATCTGAAAGGGGCGGCAGGTCGCAGGGTCGCAATCCGCGACATTGCCCCCCTTATTGAACTGCGTCGCACCCCTTATCGCGAATTAGCCCTCGTCGCATTCGGTTCACGGTTCAAGCAGGCAGTTTCGCGCGCTCTAATTTAAACCGAGCGCTCTCCCGGTTAATGGCAGGACACTAATTAAGGTAATTTCAACATGTTAGCGCAAGCGAAACGACCGATTGCGCTCGCGTAGTCGTTTTATGAACGAATACAAACAAATTATTCTCATGTCGGTAACTTCAGCTCGGGTCGTTATCGATAGACCGTCCAATTTGGTTGGATATAAGGGAGGCTACACAAAGTTGCCAACGAGTGCGCCGTGCATTAGAGGAGCGGACCAGCGCAACGCGAGTAGGTACCTAAATGCTATTTGCGGGTTGCCGTTCGGTAGTTCGCTTCGGTCTCTAGTGCTCTCGGCCTGCCAAATTGAAACGAGCCTTAACTGGAGCAAAATGAACGGCCGCTTCTCGATCCTTCCATACCACTTACTTCACTTTTCTGCCTATAGCCCAATATATTTTTCAACTATCCCTCTCGACAGTGCTCCGATATTCAAAGTCATTTCAGACGTGGATAAAATAAGCTCATTTTGATAGATAAATTGAGAAGTATCCCGAAAGCAAATGTTTGGACATTTTCAATTTTCGATATTGCCAATCAACCCCGGTCGTTTGTTCGCTTTGGTAACGGAGCCTATTGCTGCTATTTAAATTGTACAATTTTATGACAAGGGTCGACCATCATTGCCTTGATTTGTATTTGGTTAAGGGTATATTACTCGGGTTGTTTTTAAAGGTAAATTAGACGGTAAAGTTTGTCTTACACTTCCGTTTGCGTAGAATCAATGATAAAACGTCGACTTAATAATAAGCTCATCATCTAATTTCCGATTTAACGAGAAACTATTGAGAGTGGAATCCAGGATTTATGCAAGATAGTGTACGATTACCATGCACAATCCGTGCTTGCTTTCTCAAAGACGCCGGTGACCTCTTTGCCTTTAGTATTGATCTTCGCAACAAATGCACACAAACGAAAGTTATTGTAGTGTCTGCAACAAAAAAATAATCAGGTTATTCAGAGGTATTTATAAATTAAACTATATATATAATTGTTTACATAGGAAAAGAGAGAACAAAAATAAAACGAGGGTGAAAAAAAAAACCACTAAAAAAATTAAGAACAATTACCGCCCGTGTAGCATGGTGCTTTTTTCAGAACAGTATCATCGTTTCTTTGTTTTTATGAAATATTGTTCAACGATCTTTACATTTGAGATCGAGAACCTGAGACAGTGATCTTTTCACCCACGTTATGCTTAAAAGTTTTTATAATAAAAGATATAATAGGTAAAATGACTATTTTGACAAAGGACACTTTTAAAAGAAGTTTTATGTGACTGACTTTTTTTCGATTATATATCCTCGGTTTCATCCTCAACGATAATACTTCAGTGCCCCAAGCTACTATTCTAGTTAACGGGATGAGGTTACTGGTTTTTAGGGTTCCGTAGTAAACAAGGAACCCTTATAGTTTCGCCATGTCTGTCTGTCTGTCTGTCTGTCTGTCCGTCCGCGGTTTTACGCAGAGACTATAAGTACTAGAAAGCTGTAATTTGGTATGGATATGTATATTAATCATGGCAAAAAAGTGGTAGAATAAAAACATGAAAAAAAATTTTTTTTAGGCTAGCTCCCATACAAGTAAATTGGGGGAGTAATTTTTTTTTTCTCTATTTACCCATCGTGTGGGGTATCGTTAAATAGGTCTTTCAAAAATATTATGAGGTTGAGAACACCATTTTCCGATTTAGGGATCCGTTTCCGAAATATTTGGTTTTAAAGTGCGAATTTTTGTTAGAGGTAAGTGTCCCCCCCCCCTCTATCTGCTAAACGGTTATATATAGATACGTGAAAAAAATTACAGCAGTAGTATATATACTGAAGTTTAAAGGAAAACTATCAGAGCTGAGTACTAAGTACAAACTATAAAGTTATAGGCAACCAACTTATAAACTGTAAAATTTCATACTATTTTCATTGTTAGATGTTTTTGGTCGCTAAACTGTAAGGTGCGAGAGTGAATAGTGTGAACTCAAAGTTGTCATTCGCAACTACGGAACCCTACACTGCGCGTGGCCTGACACGCACTTGGCCGGTTTTTTACATAGAGCTCCTGCTGTCTGACCCTTCGCGACCTAAATGTAGAACCAATCCTAGGATTGACTTAAAAAAACGCTAGGTAGCGTTTTTTTGTCTATTAGAAAGAAAGAAAGAAAATACTCTTTATTGCACCATTATTAAGAAAAAAATAAATTATTTGAATAAACTTAAAAGAAATTAATTGATACAAAGGCGGACTTATCGCTATGCAATCTCTTCCAGTCAACCTTTACCTTAGAACTTACTAATCAAATAAGAGAAAATATTTGTTGATTGTTTGTTTAAATTGAATAGGCTCCTAAAGTAGGTACTGGACTGATTTTCGGAATTCTTTCACCTGTAGAAAGTTAATTTATCTGCGGATGAATTACACAATTTTTCTGGGACTTTCAAGTAGTTCCAAGTCCCAGAAAAATTGCCAGTATTAAATATGTTGTATATAAATAAATTGGGGATTAAATGATAAAGACGTTGAATGAGAATATAGAAGTAATTTATTTTCCGCATGCCAATCAAGCTCGTTTATCCCGTTACCGTAACAAGATATCTCTAGAGTATCCTAAACCAATGACCATACGTAATATTGATGAATGGAGAGAATACACTGCGCCTAGAAACTACGATTTATGGACTACATACCTACATATAATGGATGGAATTAGACAATGGACTTTTTGAATAGAGGAGTAGATACCGTGATGAAAAGGAGTTCACTGATAACAACGCGTCCATATTGAAAATAATCTACTGAAGAATATTCAGATAGGTATATATAGTCAACAGTCAACCATTTTATTTATCGTAAGATATTTCAATATCATTTAGTGAACGTCACTTTTTTTCATAATTACAATCAGTTTACAAATATATATTACTGTTGACGTCAATAATTTACTTTTACAGCTACAAAGGTTCTAAAACTAAGCATAGGCTTGTGTCTTAAGAAGCCAAATAAAATTGCAATCTAGAATCAATAATAATTCATGAGTTAACTTACATAGCAATAAACATTGTAATTCGGAAGTCTTTTGCAGTTGCAGCCTAAAAACTTTTGCGAAAATCTAAAATAAAGGTGCAAATAGATTCTGTTTCCTCTTAGTTCAGACTATACAGATATTCAGCGATTACAGTCTTTGTTCTTCTCAAAGAGGCATTGTTAGGTCACATACAATGGACAATCTGTTAAAAAACACATAAATGAGAAAAAGATTAATGTTTTAGCAAAGGAAGACTTACTTGATAAACGACATATAAATATCACATTTGAAATGAACATTGTTAGCATTAAAGTTCATCAAACTTTAGTCCAATGTACCGTACTGTGCTGTTCGCAGCAGTTAAATGATGATTACTAATTGACTAATACGTATCAATATGTCAACGGTTAATTCCGTCCGGCGCTTGTTCCTGGCCTAGATCCAATTTTAACTGCCGTGACGGTCGGCTCCTTTGAACCGACACGAAATTTATTTGGAAACGTCGTCGGCCGCGTCACATTAATTCTTTAACGTCAACCTGCGCAACGATAGCGCGGCGCGCTCCAATGGTAAATACCCTTAATTTATTATTATGCAAATAAAGAAAATAATTGAAACTGAGCCGCTATTCAATACCGTGCAATATCGCATTGTGACGGCAAAACTGTGAATTATTTAAAATAGACTTTATCCGTTATAAATCAGACAGTGTTTGCGTTGCTTAAAGTCTTTTGGGATCAGTGAATGCGAAATGTGTGATAAAACAACGGCTGAATAAGTTGTTTTTCACATATGAATTGACAAGTTCGTCGATATTTTTGAAGATACTAAGCAGAAAGGCCCTAACCATATGTACATTTTTTATTTATTTATTTAAACGTTGTACATCGTACTTATTTAAATGTTTTCCTTAATAAACAAAACGTACCCTCAGTTACTGACGGAAAATAGTAAGCTAGCGACCTACTTAATATACGAAAAGATCGAAGCAATGTTAGAACAATTAGGTAAGTATTCCACTTTTTATTATCTATGAAAATATTCGTTGTCGTGAAAAAATGAGCAATGAGCGAATGTATGATATATAACGTATGACGTAAGAACACCGCACGTATTGCGACAAAGACCTACGTCTCTTAGATCAGTCTTAGATACATGTCACGTACACTTTTCTTTTCACGCACCAGGTTAAAAATGGCTCAGCAATCGATCATGATGGTGGCTTTCGATAAGGCTGACATATTGATATAGTTTAAGCCAGTTCGACCTCTTTGTTTAAGATAGTTTCCGTCCTTGAAGTGAAATCCATTCCAGCAACCCTTTGATATAAAAACTGAAATCCCTTCGTCCCTAAACGTGAATCATGCATGATATACATAGATCACTGTTTGGCCGGCCCCTCTTGTTCAGTTGAGTAGTTGAGTATAGAATTACATTAGAAAGAAAGAAAAATAATAATATATGAATTAAGGTTTATGTATGTGTTACATTATTTGTAGAATATGTTTTACAATTCTATTAAAAATTAAAATGAGTGATAAATTGAGTATACAAAACTATACAAATAGTACATTGTATAAGCAGGGCGGTAAAGAAAACATTAACAAACGAGAGACTACTAACAAGAACGAGGTGAAGCCAAGTGCTTATAGTAGTCCCGAGTGTGTAACTTCTATACCGCCCGTGAAATACATTTTTTTTGACAAACTGATAATAGTATATGGTAAAGAAATATACATATATTTTTTTTAAATATATAGGTAGTTTGGAATTTTAGTATGAACATAATTTACCTTGAAAATTAAAATTGCGCGCTTGCAAGGAGGCTGATTAAATTACCTCCAACAACATTATTGACCACCTTTTAAATGGTTATAGGCAATGTATTTAATGCAAATAAATTAAGATTATGTGTAAATATTTTGCTTGAAAAATAAATAGCTGCAAACTACAGTGAGCAGAAAATATTATAATAATAATGGAATTCGTATAAAATCTTATACGCCGGGGCCATAATCGAAATTTGTATTGTATAATCTTATAGCCCGGGGTCGTAATAGTGACCATCGAGCCCACTTTGCTTGCATTCATTGACACTTTTTTGTGTAGGTGTGATGAAAAATTCAATATTGCCATAAAACAATTACGAATATTTTTAGTTTGGGTATGCACAATTCGGTATTTGCCTAATGTTAAGATTATATAAAATTTGTTTCCAATGATACTAATTTTTATCTAAAAACACTTTTAATTTGATATCGATTCGTTAAGTGTTCTTAAAGCTTCTTTAAAGTTGGGTGAATAGGACCATTTTTAAAAGTATGAAAATCTTAAATTACAATTATACTGTACTGTAGTCCGCTAAATTTAAAGCAACTTTTATTATGAAACCATTACCACAAACGCAATATTTCGTATAGCTACCAAACAAAGTTCTCACGCCGCCCATACAAAATACAAAGTTGTGACGTCACAAATATGCGCGCAGTGCGTTTTCACGTCTAAAAATTAACGTCTAAAAATATGTGTCTTTAAAACTTATATATCTCAAAGAGTTTTTTGTTTAGAAATGTATTTCTGTCACTTTGTGTTTATTTTGGCAGGTCTTTACATAGCGACACGAATTTTTTTTTAATCAAGTAGCCAATTACAATATCAGTCTCTTCCAGCCGACCTTTTTAAAGCCGGAGAATAGATTGATAGGTGGCGCAGATATTTTATGTCAATTTACCCCGAACATTAAAAATAATCTTATCTAATGACATTATTCGGTCTCAGGCTGTCTTTGTCTTCTATACGTGACCGATTTGAGAGCGTTTGTTCTTTTTATTATTAACACGCTGTTATTAGCTTTACTTGTAACTAACTATGTAGGTAAGAAAATATTAAAATCTTAATTTGACTCACTTCCCGGTCTTCGATTAGGATGAAATTTTGCACACGCTCTGAGTTTTGACGACAATAAATGACTAGCTAATAAACGTCATTACAAAGCGTGTTTTTAGTTTTTTTAAACTATTATATTAATCATTCTTAAGAAAGTTCCTTAAAAAACTTAGCCGTAAGTAAATTATTGACGTCAACAATAATATATTTTTGTAAACTAATTGTAATTATGAAAAAAATTGACGTTCACCAAAAGAATATTGAAATATCTTATGATGAATAAAATGATTGACTTTGACTTTTGACTTTAAAAAGTTCATGCGATGTCTGATCTTGTCTTTTATTCAACAGGTACAAGGTGGAGGTAGCGGGCAAGAGTCTGCCCGTCCTTACCACTTTGGACAAGGGCCGCTACGGCGTGATCGTCTTCGAGTCGCTGTCCAAATACGCGAATATGGACAAGTGGAACCGCGAGCTGCTGGACAAGTACTGCCGGGAGTACTCGGTGGGCGTCGTGGGCTTCGCGACGCCTGGCGAGGAAACCTTGGTCGGTGCTCAGCTGAAGGGATTCCCTCTCTTTATGCATACCAACCTTAGACTTAAGGTAAACATTTCATTGTTGTTACTTAAGTATGAGAATATTATTTTACATAGTAGTTTCACTTACTGGCACATAACGCCTGACTGCTCATAACTTTTATACAACCGCAGTAATTTTATCTTGTAGCCAAAAATGAAAAAAAAAACTCAAGCTAAGAAACAAGATATTAATATAAATGAAGAAAGTTGAAACTAATACTTTGCGTTGTCAACCGCTGCTTCAAAACTGTCGGGGTATCCAGTTTAACGATGATAGATTTTAAACATCCCGTCAAAATGTTACACGACACCAGTTTAAATCAGCTATTTGAGGAATATTACCATCGTTCCAACATTTTGTAATTTTAAAAATAGTACTCGTCGTTGAAAACTAAGCCATATCATCAAGGTGTAATAATCTAGCTTAATTTCTTTTCCAATAATATAGTTTTGATTGATATCTAGAGTTGTATTGAGAAATATAAAGGTTTCAAAATTAATAATAAATGAAAATTACCTTATACACGAGACGCGTTGAGCTTAGCCTTTACACGCTCTTAGGGCAGTTCACAAACTTTCGCAAGACGAATACTAAATTAGTTTAATTTTCTTTCAGCAAAATTAAAAAGAAGCCTTGAAAATAGTTTTAAGGTCAAATCTGACGAATACGAAGGCCGCTTTCTAAAGCACATTCAGGTCTCGTTGTAATTTCGCACCTTAGCGATCTTCTTGAAGAGTATTGAGTTTTTGATAACTTTTTATGTAATATAGAGACTTTATTTAAAGATCAGGAATGTCATCCTCAACTGCCTGTTATCCCTTCCCAGTCCAAGAAACTCTTACTCTTCCTTTGCTAAAACGGTTTCGTCGTGCAGCAGCGTCGGAACCGAGATAAGAAAAACAAACTGCGCTCACAAACCCGTTTGCCAAGCGTGGTACGTATGGTAAAATATATTTTTATATAATATAGAGACTTTATTTAAAGGTCAGGGATGTCATCCTCAACTGCCTGTTATCCCTTCCCCCAGTCCAAGAAACTCTTAACCTTCCTTTGCTAAATGGTTTCGTCGTTCAGCAGCGTCGGATCCGAGATAAGACAAACAAACTGCGCTCACAAACCCGTTTGCCAAGCGTGGTACGTATGACAAAATCCTCCCAATGATGTAAATCCTATGCGCAGCAATGGACTCCTTACGGCGGAGATGATAATGATGATTACTTTTAATTATTAATAGTCATACATAGGCGTCAGGACAGGCCGCAGCTTATTTATATTTTACCTCTGTATTATGTCATGTATGAAGCATAATTTCAACTTTCCTAACAATATTTAACACGTTGTGTATTTGTTTAGGACGCAACTCTAAACCCCGCGTCGCCAGTGCTGCGCCTAGCCCGCGCCGGGGAGACTGCCTGGGGCGCGCTGCCCGGTGACCACTGGACCGTCTTCCGAGCCAACAGCTCTACGTACGAGCCGGTAGCATGGGCGTTGAGACAGAACGACTATGCTTCAACCGGTAAGACGTAAAAGGGGAGGCAGTTTGGGGCGCGCTGCCCGGTGACCACTGGACAGTCTTCCGACCCAACAGCTCCACGTACGAGCAGGTAGCATGGCTGCTGACAGAACCACTATGCTTCAACAGGTAAGACGTAAAAGGGGAGACAGTCTGGGGCGCCCTGCCCGGTTACCAGTAGGCAGTCTTCCGAGCGCTGAGACAGAACGACTATGCTTCAACAGGTCAGACGTAACGACCACTCATCATCAAATCTCTTAAACAACTCTGTAACCTATGCTGCTGCTGATTGCTTTTTTTGAAACAATCTGAGGTACGCTGCTCGACATCCACTAGACAGCCTTGCCTAAAAAAGTGAACATATACGAGTTGATTGCAAGACAGAACCATTACGCGCTTTGCTGAGAGAATGCCTATGATTCTTTCCTCCTCAAGCCTTATGTACAGTATTTATAGTTTCTTTTATTTTCGATTTCGATTTATTTTGTTGAGGAAGAATTTTATTATTGACACAAGAAATTGCTTTTTTCCTGTACACACGATTTTACTAACTTTTGAATATACATTTTTTTACCAAGCTTCTTATGAGTCCCACGTATAGCCGAAATCCCATACAAACGTAGTTTGGTTTTAGTTTTACAACAGTTAAGCCAATCTCAACCAAATTTCGTACATACGACCGGATAAGGCATATTGATGTTTATAATCAGATTTCAATTTTTTTTGTATGGGATTTCGGCTTTACGTGGGACTCTTTCTATGAGTAAATGCCTCAACTCTTTGACGCCACATATTCCAGTCATTTGTGACTTGCAATTTTATTTTCAAATTTATTAAAGTCATCCTAACCTGTTTTATCGGAAAAAGGGACCTTCCCTAAACTGTTTCCGAATTGTGTTCAGTAGGGTGACACCTGCTAACCAGCGAAAACTGCGTTTTTTTTGTTGTTGTGTGTGTAACTTCGCTTGATGTTGTTTTTTTCCCAGCACTCTTATCTATACAAAACACATTTTCTTAGGGTTCCGTAGTAAACAAGGAACCCTTATAGGTTCGCCAAGTCTGTCTGTCCGTCCACGGTTTTCCTCAGAGACTATAAGTACAAGAAAGCTGTAATTTAGTATGTGTATGTATATTAATCATGATAAAAAAGTGGTAAAAAAATATAATGAAAAAAAAAAATTTACGGTAGCTCCCATAGAAGTAAAGAGGGCGTAATTTATTTTATTATATTCAAACCCATCGTGTTGGATATTGTTGAATAGGTCTTTAATAAATATTGTGAGGTTGAGAACACTATTTTTCGATTTAGGGATCCGTTTCCGAAATATTTGGTTTTAAAGTGCAAATTTTTGTTAGAGGTAAGTGTCCCCCCCTCTATCTGCTAAACGGTTATATATGGATACGTGAAAAAAATTACAGCAGTAGTATATAAACTACCATAGCTGAGTACTAAGTACAAACTAAAAAGTTATATGGACATCCGACTTATAAAATGTGCTCGAAAATATAAAATTTCATACAATTTTCATTGTTAGCTGTTTTTGATCGTTAAACTGTGAGGTGCGAGTGTGAACTCAAAGTTGTCATTCGCAATAACGGAACCCTATACTGCGCGTGGCCTAACACGCACTTGGCTGTTGAGAGTTTTTTCTATAGAGTGGTTAAAAATGTATTATAGAATATCTAGCCAGTAATTCTGTTTCTTACTGCGTATTAACAAGCACAAGCGTCGTCGTCTCATACACAGCATAGGCAATGGCGCAAGACTCAGCTAAAATAATGCAAAATTATTTAGTACACTCCATAAATATAGGTAAATTTTGTAGCTTGTAATGCTAGAAAAAATCTCACCTCAGCCATATCTTAGTTTTATTTACTACCTGAAAAAAAATCGAGTTTTTCATGTTTTTTACGCTAGAAGGCACTTCAATGTTAAGGGCCCACACTAGGCACACTAGCGACGCCAATAGTTTTATTCTTAATACAACTAGAATGAAAACAAATAGAATGAAATTAAAGAATGTAAATCATATAAGACTTAGTAAATAACCTGAAGTATTTTTAGAATCATGTTTTAATCTTATGAGAATTAGTCATTTAGAGTGATTGCTTGTATGACTTCTTGAATTTCATTCTATTTGTAAAGTATTAGGAATAAAATGATTGGCGTAGCTAGTGTGCCTAGTGTGGGCCCTGAATATACCTCCACCCAGGGCACGACTCCGTTGGAAGAATTTTATTAAATAACTAGCAATGTTCCCGTGACTTCGTCCGTGTAAATTATAGCCTAGGTCACCCGCAGATAAATTAGCTTTCTACTGGTGATAGAATTTTGAAAATCGGTCTAGTTGTTCCAGATCCTAAAGAACAACAAAATTACTAAAAAGAACAACCTTATTAACTTTATTGATCGAGTTTCCCGTACAAAATTGTTTGCAAAAAATCTTTCTTTTTATTGTACGACCGTAAAATACAGGTGGCGGGCTCAAAATATACAAGCGCGTGTTTTGGTTTCCATTAGGCAAGAACCCTTTTAGCAGTGTCCTCTTGTTTGGGGTTCGCTCTAAAATTAGTGAACCTCAGCCTTTGCCGTGAAATGGAAATGTTCCGCGATGAAAAGGAACATTCTCGACGCCAACACGCTGACACAAAGTACTGCGTTTGCTCGTTACGTGGAAATTTTAAATTTGGCCCGAAATGTACTCGAACTTTTGCCATAAAACAAGATTAGTTTATTTTATTATTTATTCATGCCAGCCGTTGATATACCATAGCGACCAGAGCTGAAGAAAGGGATGTATATTATTGATGTCACTCGATAGTAAATAAAGAATCATGGAAAACATAAATACTTATTTGCCTGCATTCGCTTTAGTATCATCGAAACAATGCTATCTTGACTTTTAAAAGAGGATTATTCATCACTTACTAGGAAGTATTTTAAAAACAAAATTTTGGAAATCTTAGTTCATGTGTAATATTATAATTAACTACTAAATTATATCTGCAACTTCTGCGTTAGTTATATCCTACATATGTTACTCGCTGATAGATAATGTAGCTTTATGTAGATGAAAGTATTTAAAATAGATTTTAAGTTGTGGTTATTTTGATTTTACATTACTAACAAACGATTAAATTATTTTCCTACATAATTTTAGTGTATTTACTTCCTACTTACTATACCTAATTAGACAAACGTCGTGTAAATAATTAATTCTGAATGTGAAAACTGAATGACTTTTCTATAAAATACAATATTCAAATCTCATTTATTTTGTCCTTACAAAAACTTACGTAACGAAAGCCAGTAATAAAATACTTCTAAGAAGTGAATGGCGGCATCCCTAGTTTCGGGAACGACCGTGTTTGCGCACGTACGGCGAATTCCGGGAACTAATTAGGGCATACAGGTCGTGAGTTATATTAATTAGTGATATCGGAAACTATCATTAGGCCTCCGTAGCCCGGAACCGTTGTATAGTATTTTACTGTGCACGCTAATTGTACGGGTTGCCATGTAATTTTCAGATGTTATTACCTAATTTTCGAGCTGCCAAATGCAAATTTGAATGTATCGCATTCTGCTTTGCAATTGTTCGCCAAGTAACGAGGATGTACATATGTAGGTATCTTCATTATATACGATGCGGCGTTGACTACATTCTGGTAACTAAGCTTTTAGCCTGATCATAAGTAGTACGTAACAAATGATGGATGGATAATATGTAGTCTTTAAGACTTCCCATGTAGTTGTCACGTATTTTCAGATACATATTACAAAACAACTTTTTAGTGAGAAAATAAAGAAGGCACGGAAACGTGTCAACATAATCCTGAAATATATCGAGTCAGGTGTCAGTGTTGGGATTCCATATTGAATAAATTACCTTTGAAGAATTAAGTGTCTTATTCCAAATCCCGCACTCTAACCACGTAACATTATAGATAAAGGATTACCTCACCACTTACACCAGTACTCTTTTCACAGAAGAGCGCATACCCCTGGCCACCGTGATCCAAGACCATGGGCGCCTGGACGGCGTGCAGCGAGTACTTTTCGGCTCCGGCCTGCAGTTCTGGCTCCACCGTCTGCTGTTCCTCGACGCGCTTAGTTACCTGAGTCACGGACAGCTCAGCTTGAGTCTGGAGCGGTGGATACTTGTGGACATTGATGACATCTTCGTGGGAGAGAGAGGTGAGATATAGCTTGCTTAGTCTGTTCTGGCTTACCAACTGCTGCTTTTACACTCGCTGAGTTATCTCAGTCATGGACAGCTGATCTTGATTCTGGAGCGCTGGATACTCGTGGACATTGATGACATCTTCGTGGGAGAGAGGTGAGATATAGCTTGCTCGCTCTCAGTTCTGGCTCCACCGACTTCTGTTCCTCGACGCGCTTAGTTACCTGAGTCACGGCCAGCTCAGTTTGAGTTTGGAGCGGTGGATACTTGTAGAAATTGATGACATCTTCGTGGGAGAGAGAGGTGAGATATAGCTTGCTCGCTCTCAGTTCTGGCTCCACCGACTTCTGTTCCTCGACGCGCTTAGTTACCTGAGTCACGGCCAGCCCAGCTCAGTTTGAGTTTGGAGTGGTGGATGCTTGTAGACATTGATGACATCTTCGTGGGAGAGAGAGGTGAGATATAGCTTGCTCGCTCTGTTCTGGCTTGAACGACTGCTGTTCCTCGACGCGCTTAGTTACCTGAGTCACGGCCAGCTCAGCTTGAGTCTGGAGCGGTGGATACTTGTAGACATTGATGATATCTTCGTGGAAGAGAGAGGTAAAGGTGTTAGATACATTCTAGGTAGTTCTTTAATTTCATTATTGTAGGTCGTATGTACCTAAAATAGAGTAGTACATACATACGTTCATGATGGTGAGTAGCTTTTTATTGCGGCGTTATAGCCGATTAATATTATGAAGAAAATAAAACACTTATGAATTTAAATAATAATAATAATAAAATAAGCACTTATGAGAGATTTCTATCATTTGACCATATTAAAAATGTAGTCCGATTTACATGTGTATAACGAAAGGAACACCGGGACGGCGGACGAATTGATTAAGTATTTTTGATTACATGCCACTGTACAAATAGACTGACACTGCAATAAACACATCATAGATTAATGAAGTTAAATTCATTTAAATACCTTCATTTCAGAGGCCATAACTTTCATTTGAGCATTGATAATGCGCGGCCATTACCTGTCTGACAGACTAATCCCTCACCTGCAGAGCACAGAATAGTGTAGTGATTTTATGAAAGTGTGTGTAAATGAAATGATAAAAGATCAATATACCCATTAAGAGGCAAATCTAATAAGGTAATTTTTGACCTTATCGTACTTTTACACATTCAGTCCTTAATGTTTTCAATATCAATTAATCTCTTATCTCTCCTTTAAAACATACTCTCAGTTTGATTATTTATATTCTTTTTAAAAAGTTATGATTATATGATGATACCAAATTTTAATACTAATTCGTCTCATTCAGTCCTTGGAACAAACGCCACGATTATCTACTTCAGCCCGTCTAACAGCCTCCGTGGTCCAGTGGATAAGGCGTTTGCCTGTTGACCCGGGGGTGGTGGGTTCGATTCCCACGGGAAGCATAATTTTTAAGTTGTTTCCAGTTTGTTTAGGACATTGCAAGCATGAATCACCTGATTGTCTGATAATAATGATGATTCGGTGCTTCGGAAGGCACGTTAAGCCATTGGTCCCGGTTGCCATCTATAGTCGTCAAAGGAACTACGTCAGATGCCGAGAGGCGGTTCCGAAGAACTCTGACACCAGGGTGTCTATGGTCGACAGACCGTGTCACCTACACGAAATGATGATGAGCCCTGTCTTATTGGCCAACACATTTTAATGTTGATGCCACAATAAAACTCGTGATTAAGGGCGGCCAACCCGTCTATCTTTTCATACAAACGCTCGTACGTGATTATGGCGGTGTAACAAATCTTTCTTTAAAGATTTTTCACTAATAGGTATCTTGTGCACTATATCTAGGTTTCTATCAAAACGAAAAATCAAAATTTGGAGAAACAACTTCAGTATTAGCCTCCGAAAATCCGCTTTTTTGCACAAATTTTATGTGAACTTTGGGCGTTTATAATGTACTCATTAAATGTAACAGTAAAGAAAATATTTATTTAGAAACCTTGCAAATGTAATAGAGAGTCTAGATATACAACGTTTTTTTCATAAACTTGTAAGGCTTACCAATAAACACGTATTTCTTGAAACAAGTTTAATGAAATTTCCGCACACTATTTTTCGTTCAATGTCTTCACGTACTCACTAGGTTGTTTCCATGAGGCAGTAAGAGGTGTGCGGGAGACGAGGGCAAGGGGTTCTTTTCACTTTGCCTCTTTATCTGACATTGCGCTGGACGGAACAAGCTTTTCGACCATGCTCGCGTTGACGATAGTCGGTCGGGGAAGGGCCACCTTAATATTTTGTCTTTCTTTATTGAACAATGACAGTATTATAATATATAATTAACTTTTAAATTCTCTTGTGTACCGTGCAGTCTGTCAGATTAATCCTGGCTTGCAAAACATTGACGTGGCAACACGCGTAATGAATAAACTTTAAATGGTTCATTTAACTTTCAATCGCGCGCTGTTTTGACGGCTCGCTCTGACGCTGCATTTCTCGCGGATCACCCTTGACCTGCGCAGAGAGTAACATAAAACATACGACATGACATGAATATTAAATTCAATGGTTCATTAAAGATTTGATCGCGCACTGTTTTGATCGCTCTGACGCTGCAGTTCGCGCAGATGGCAAGTAGTCCGTTTGTGCAGCGCACTGTCAGATCCTACCCTGACCTGCAAGTAGTAACGTAAAACACGCCACAAGACATTAAGAAAAATGGAATAGTTTATTTAAATTGAGATCGCGCGCTGTTTTGACGGCTCGCTCAGACGCTGCATTTCGCGCGGAAGGTAACTAATCCGTTTGTGCAGCGCACTGACAGATTCACCCCTGAACTGTAGTTCACTTAATTTATGTCATGTTGCATGTTTTACGTTAGTACTCTGTAGAGTAGTAACGTAAAACATGCAACATGACATAAATGAAAATTGAATGGTTACAAGTATTTTTTTACCTTGCCAGGAATTGTACCCAGTGCGAACCCACAAATCCTCTGTGCCTGGGCTGCGGAACAGTGTTGTGGCAACACCCGTAATGTAATAAACTGTAAATAAAATAAATAAGTAAATATATACAGACAAATCACACAGACTGAGCTAACCCCAAAGTAAGTTCCTAAGAAAGACTTGTGTTATAGGATACTAACTCAACGATACTATATTTTATAACAAATACATATATAGATAAACATCCAAGACCCAGGTCAATCTGAAAAAGATCGTTTTCCATCATGACCTGACCGGGGATCGAACCCGGGACCCCCGTGTCGCAGGCTGGCGTGGTAACCGCTGCGCCAAGGATTTAACTTTCAATCGCACGCCGCCGCCGTTTTGACGGCTCGGTCTGACGCTGCATCCGACACACGGCGAGCGAGAAATTTTAATCTTTGCACGAGTTAAAACAATTTAAATTATACTTTATATACCTAAGTACTGCTGAAATTTTTCTACATTGCAAAGTTACATCGCAGATTATACGATTTAAGTAATATCTCTATTTAAATGTGTTAAATTCGCTCGCTATTTTGACGGCTGACGCTGCTTGTTGCGCGAATGACAGCTGCATCCGACACACACAAATTTTAATCTTACTAGAGTATATGTTATTCATTTGAATAACAATTATTATTTGGTTACATTTTTGATGTATGGTTAATTTACGTCGCAGATTATACGGAGGTTATTCGTACAATATGTCTATTAAAATGTGTTAAATTAGCTTTATACTTTTCAGTTAAAATACTTTAATGTTGATGGAATATTAGGTCTCATGTCGATATCTTTGTCTTTTTGGCAGCATTATCCTATCGTTAATTTTATTTTAAAAATTGTGTAATCCGCGGTTTGACACCACGCGTAATTAATAAACTTTAAATAGTTCAATTAACTTTAACGCGCTGTTCTGACGGCTTACCTCGACACTGCAAGTTGCGCGGCAGCTGCATCCGACAGTCGCTCAGTGAGAAATTTTAATCTTTCTCGAGTATTATTTATTTTTCAACACACCGTGTCTGTCATAGAGTGCCTAATAAAACACCGATTTTTTTTCTCATAAAGAAGCATATTTACAACAAGTGCTTTATGGCCAAAATAATGTTGTGAAAGCACTTGTGAGTTTTCAGTTTCAACAAATCTAGAAACGTATTTTGACACTATCAAGAACATTATGCTGAGCAAGCGTATCAGGCACATCATGCATCAAATTTGTAAAAATGTTGTTCTATTTATATTGGTTTTATAAGCGATTCCTCTTTTTTATTATGGTAGAATATTTCAACATAATGCCGCATGTGAAATTATAGGTGCCGCTCAGATATGTATTTTAAAAAGTTCAACGCGAAAATGACGTGCTTTTTCGTATATTAGCACCCAGGTTTCAATTTTATATTCATTAAATATTGTTAACTTGTGTGATGAACTACTTATCAATTAACTAAACTATTTTACATAACAAATAAATAACAATTATTTATCTAAGTTATTATTTTACGTATTTGCTAATGCCATGCGAACCCTCATCTATTTCGGTTCAGCGCTCTAAAATATTCTATCTTCCTTCTCGATTTTATAACGTAACTTCTTCGTAATCCGGTGCAATCATTTATCATCGCGTGAACCGTCTGAAGTCTCAAATTTAATTATACGAACATTTGTTAGTATCCGCTCGTCTGTTAACTTTGAACGTAACGTTCTAATTTACACATCTTTCTTGCTACTAATAGATCTTTCATTATTATTTTGTCTTTGATATCTCTTGCGTTAATAACTTTCTTACCCATTAGAAATTAATATTTGTATAGATTATTGTTTACTACTCGATTTTAGTGGAAAATCATCTGAGTTATTATTTTTTCTTAGAAAGTTAGAAACTTATCTAACCTTACATTTAAAAAGTATAAGGAACTTTATTACTTCCAACGTAATGATTCCCATGACGCTATGAATTTCCAAAAGCGTTAAATGATATCCTACTAATTATTGCGGTATTGTCACCAGGTACTCGTCTTCACGAAGAAGACGTGGCAGCTCTACTGGCTTCGCAGGCAGCGCTGCAGCGGCTAGTGCCGGGGTTCAGATTCAACTTGGGGTTCAGCGCTAAGTACTACCACCACGGAACTATGCTCGAGAACAGAGGAGACGACGCGTTGCTCAAACACAGAGAGCATTTTACATGGTAAGGAATGTAGTCACTTGAATCCAGAACTTTCTAGACGTGAATTTCACCTATGCTATACCCTGAGGCTATACCATAGAGTATGACGAAGTGAGTCGATTTTTTACCATATATAACGTGTCAAACTAGTCTCAGGTTTTCAGTTTAGTCAGTCAATTACACGTTGTATAAATTATAGGTTCATAGAGAAAACAATGTGTAACAAATACACGCAAATATTTATTGCTCACAGGGAAAATCAATACACAGACTTATGGTTATCAATAATACACAGCTGGGGGTACAATAGCAATATGCCGTCTTACGACACGAACAAAACATACACAAGTCCGTTTACCAATAAAGATAAGCCGTGAAAAGTGAGTGTCGGACTGGGCCTTTGTACGGTTGACGTTTCAAAGAGCTTGACTTATAGCGTTTGTGCAGAAATACACGATGTTTTTATAAAAAAATTAATTTCCGTTTTTTATGAAAGTAATCTTTACGATATGGCACATTTACTAGGTATATTCGTCTCGTTCAAAAGAGCCAATATCAGATAATTTTATCAAACCAACGTTAACATTTTTAGAATAGGCTTGATATTTTTTATAATATTTAACTTAAAATACCTAGTACTTAATACGATTTTGCAATGTTTCTTAACTAAATTAAACCGATGGTTTTAATTTTTCGATTAATGTTATTCCACACAAATGTGTGTATTAAGTAAATAGGTAAATCCTGCTTTACCCATATTTAAATTCTATCTATGCTATGAAAATTAAAATACACATGGCGTGAGTTAAAAAGTTCAAATTCGAAATAATATTCAGCCCACAATTCTACACCAACGTGCCGTATTCTTTTTGCGAGCTTACTGCAATCCTACGTGTAACGATGAAAAAGAAACTTTACGACACCGCAGCACGGATCCGAGTTTCAATCCTCCTTTTTAAATATTCGTTTCCAAACGCTAACAAGCTCGTCAAACATGTACTTACGACCTATTGGAAATTGGTGTACCGACATATTTGTTCAGTCGATACGCACCTCTGAAGCGATACTTTGTGAGCGGCTACCTTTGAACTTTTAGTATCGGTAACACAACCTTTGAACTTTAAAATGGTAACACATTTTAGTGCCGACAAACAGCCGTGTCGCTTGGATGGAGAGCTCGGATTCCCAACTATACTTGAATGAGGCCAGTCAACAAGTTACGGGCAATCAGTTCAGCCACTGTGAAAATTGCTCGATTATGGCGATCACTCCATTCGATGTCCACTAGAATTGGCATTTGGGGAATATGAACGATTATTAGTTATGGGTAGTATTTTAGCTTTGCTCAAGTTTTTTCTCTTTTTTTTGCCAACCGGGATATTTGCGCAGGGGGTTAACGGATTAGTTATGTTCCCAGATACTGCCAATACTGTTACAATTACTCGATTAATTCGAATATTATATTTATACAAGTATACCTACCAAACGGGGAATAACAATGATTGGAAGTTCCGATTTCAAAGTTGAGTTAATACTAGTAATAATAATATAGGTTATTGCCGATTTACAGTGTACTTGTAATATGTGTTATCCAGTCTACAAATTAGGATAAACAGATGAGCCATTATGAAAACTGCTTGATTACAGCGAACGTTACTATACGGACAATTGTCATTTGGAATATAACTGTAACGATTTCTAAATATTATTTTTGAACAATAATATTTGCGGCTAATCAGCGGAACTAAGTGACTACTGTAAAAATTACATAACTACAACAAACACTTTTCAATATTCCCTCGAGTTGACGTATTGGGAATACGAGTATCAACGATTTTTAATAAAGATTTTAATATTGCTTTTAGTGTGTTATCGCCTTTGTAGCTGGAATATTTGCCGAGGCGGCGTTAATGGCTTATTTTGTTTGTTTATAAACATGTAACGAGCTTGACGCGAACGTAGCATTTGTCTTTTTGTCTGTACGGCTGCTGTTAACGTATTCCGTTTTTTGTGTCATAACGTCGAGCTGTAGATAAAAAGTTGCTAGCAAATTCGAAAATGTACAAGTGACTTGAAGCTTTATTTTCAGTCGAGTTTTAACGACCGACGGACTGTGTCATACATCAGTTTTATCACTGAAAATTGTGAAGTACATAGCTTGTGAGCTACATAAAAATTACGTGATTTAAGTACTTTAAAGATAGTATTAGAAGAAAGAACTAAGTAAATAAATTCATACTGAGGTATTTCGTTTTCATTTTTCAAAGTAGTGACAAATCAAATGTTAAGATTTATTGTATACCTAGATTCTCCTAGAAGTTATTGATACTAAACAATAAAACTTTTTATCCGAAAGTGTTCTTGCATATTTCATTTCATTGCCAGGTTTTGCCACATGTGGAACCACCAGCAACCTCATCTCTACACCAACGTGTCCCAACTCGAAGCCGAGATGATGCTGAACAAGCAATTCGCCATCGAACATGGCATCCCCACTAACTCCTGTTACTCCGTGTCGCCCCACCACTCAGGGGTGTACCCTGTGCATGAGCCGCTGTACGAAGCCTGGAGGAAGGTGTGGGACGTCAGGGTCACCAGTACCGAGGAATACCCTCATCTTAGACCAGCAAGGTGAGACATGTTAAAACTCATACCGCCTTATTACAAAACAAAAAATAACTTTTGTACCTGGTTTAAACCATTATCCAACCAAAACGAATTGACAATGACAATTGTGGAAAAGTCAAAGTGATAGGTGTTGGCATATTTTTGGTCGGATAATAATGGTTTAAACCAGGTACTAATTTTATTCCTCGTTTTATAATAAGACATATTCAGACTTTCTTGAATCCGCCGGTTTTTAAGGACTTGTGATGCACGGGACTCGCTAAATTAGGATTACTTTATTTTTTTCCTGTTAAATGAACTAAAATTAATCTTGGAATAGATTTCTCATTTCCTAAGAGGATAAATGGTAGAGCTACTATATATAGTAGTATAGTACATATCAAAGTTATGGGCTACTGCGCCGATACCAATGGAGACAGTTGGGTAAGATAAAGACGGAAAGGTTGTGCCCATAGACAACGGATAAGCAGTAAATAAACACAATTGTATTCAAAGGAAGAAACGCCCGCAGACAAGCATTATCTATATTTTACAATTCAGTTCCCATTTTTAAAAATCTCTTTCAATAATATCTCTCAGGTAACCCTACATACTTTATTTTTGTTACTATGTGACTTAAAAATCATGATTTCATTAAAAAGTATTAGGTAATATCGTCATTTGTTCTGTGTACTGTTATTACTCAATAATTGCGGCCGCGGCAACACAAAGCTAATGCGAAACGAAGTTAATGGTAGCATAGTCAATCTAGGTATCGCTCGTAATTCGATCTATGCGATTATTATCGCGCAGAGCATCCATTTGGGTGGGAACAGTGGTCAAATACGTAGGGTTGAAACTAGTTTTAATTGTACGAACCGGACCTTAAACTAGAGCTACTGATACTAGATACTGTTGAAAAGAGTTTCTGTCGGCGTTTCTTCTCTGCAATGGTCGGTTTCGAAACGCTAGTAGTCTGTAGCTTTTAAACAATAATTATTACCTAATATTTAATAAATTATTTTAAATGTGATTTGACGTAAAAAGGTTGGCAAGGGCCTATTTTCTGAATAAACGTCTTGAATCTTTGAGCTTTTAAATTGATTCAGCTACAATAAATGGAATTACCTAATATAGCTGGTGTAAATGTACTTAGCGTCAACGTAATACCTATTCTTCCAATCACTGCATGCCGTGTATCCTCGCTTTTATTTGAACGAAATGGTGTTTATATTACGCGTTCAGACAGCTTGAAAAGTCTGACTCTCTGCCCTTGTTCCTGTTCAGTACAAAGATTCATGAAGGGAAGTCACGATTAGCCAGATTTTTTATTTTCAAATATTAAGTTATTGTTGCGTCGAAAACTGCAACTATTTTTTTTTATCCACCCAGCAAGCTCTTTAGGATCCAGTGCAATGCTTAATGACTTGATCTTTGGGCTACAGTCTTGGTTGTTGGATGATATTTCATTTCATTTCATTTATTTATTATAGCACACCAAACAGATTATAAACAAAACAAAAGAACAAAATGTGTTAACAAAGTGAGCCGATCTAGCTTATAATCCAGAACAGGCATGCCTAAAAGCTCAAATAATTATACAAATAAAAATAATTCGCTAAGGAGCACTGTAATTAGAAACAAGTAAAATTGAAAATAAATTAAATAAAATTATAAATTAAACATAAAAGTAAATAAAATAAAACAATAAACAAAGAAAGTGATTACTATGTACTTAAATGAATTAATATTTGCCGCCTAAACTTAACAAGTGAGAAGTTATAGACATCTATGTCTCTGTTACTGACTAGGACTTCATTGTATTGGCGACACATTCTGACGACCGGATTATAGTAAGACGTATTGTTAGTGTAAACCTGTAGTGTGAATGCATTATAATTACGGTTTCGAGACCTAAAGCGCGTGTTAAAGTTGATGAGACCTAGAAGGATAGGAGAATCAAGCAGACCATGTATGATTTTATATAATATCACCAAATTTATGTAATCACGACGGACACTAAGTGGGGTCACATTGAAGTACCTTAATCGCTCCTCGTAAGATGAGAGTGCGCGGCCCATGCCACGCCTATAACTAAGAATTTTCATGAAGCGCCTCTGAATTCCCTCAATCCTATCACTATGCACATGGTAGTAAGGAGACCAAATTGCAGAGTTGTATTCAAGAATACTGCGAACTAGAGAGTAAAAAAGGTGCATAAAACTATTGATCTTCTTAAAGCCTTTAGTGATTCTAGATATAAAGCCGAGTAAACCTGAGCAGCGATCAACAATATAATCATAGTGATTGTGAAAAGAAAGCTTGCTGTCAAACAGAACCCCCAAGTCCTTTGCGACGGTCTTACGAGTTAGCGTTTTATTTTCTAAAGTGTAATCAGAGGCTTTTATGTTGGTTTTTCTAGTAAAAGTTATTACAAAACATTTATCAACGTTTAAATACATGTGATTTTGATGACACCAGTCAGAGAGAGCATTCAAGTCATTTTGCAGTTTCGAGGTATCCGCATCGTCGACTATGGTGTTAAAAATTTTTAGATCATCTGCGTAAAGCAGACAAGGGCACGAAAGCCTCTCGACTAAATCATTGATAAATATAACAAAGAGCAATGGACCCAGATGACTTCCCTGCGGTACCCCAGATGTTACAGATACAGGCAAGGACAGATAACCTTTAACTGCTACGAGCTGACTTCTTCGGTATAAGTAAGATTGAATCCAACGTAACAAACTGCCGTGTATGCCGTAGCCCGCCAATTTCTTACAGAGCACTCTTTGATTGAGTTTGTCAAATGCCCTCGAAAAGTCAGTGTAGATGGAGTCAACTTGCAACTTCTTAGCGAAGGCATTACAAAGATAATCTTTATACTCAAGTAGATTCGATGTAGTTGATTTCTGAGCCAAAAAGCCATGCTGCTGAGGATGCAGGTAGGGTTTTACGTGACTATAAAGAACATCATAAACAATGCTTTCGAGGACCTTAGCAAAACATGACAATATGCTAACTGGCCTATAATTCTGGCACAAAGTCTTGTCTCCAGATTTGAAGATAGGGACAACATGGGCAACCTTCCACAATGTTGGGAACTCACCAGATGAAAGAGACTTTCTGAATAGAATAAGCAAAGGCACACAAAGCTCCTCTGCACATTCTTTGGCAAAGATTGCTGGAATGTTATCTGGACCCGGGCCCTTGCCTATGTCTAAGCATTTTAATTTATTCAGGACCATCTCTTTTGTGATGTTTATAGAGCTAAGTGTACTACAATTTCTGTCGGCGAAGTTAAAGCTATCACCAATCACGTCATCCTCAAATACTGAACCAAAATATTTAGAAAATAATTCGCATATCTCAGATGGGTCAGATGAAGAGGTATCCTCATGTGTCATTGTAGAGGGAATGGAATTGTCACCTTTCTTATTATTAACATATCTCCAAAAGGCCTTGATATCGTTGTTTGCTACAGAATCTTCTACCGATGCAATATATTTTTGATAACACGATTGTATCATTTGTTTGCTCAGGGTCCTATAATGTGAGAATTTATCATAGTCCAAAGGATTATTGAATTTTTTATAAAGTTTGTGGAATTTAGCCTTCATATTGAGGCAACGAATCAAAGCAGGGCTAAACCATGATGGATGTGACGATTCTCTGTTCCTAGAAAATGGTGTATGTTTTCCTACAATTTCATTCAAACTGTCGTAAAAGTTACACAAATCTACGTTGACATCTGATGAAGACAGCAACGAGTGCCAATCAATAGAAGAAAGCTCAGCTTTGATACCGTTGTAGTTGCATTTATGAAAGTTAAAGCGCTTACGTGAGTTTGGTTTCAAACATTCTGAGGGTATACCAATACTACAATTAACATCAACAACTAAAGCAGGATGATGGCTATCCATTCGGCTAAGAGGATCTGCTCCATATACTAAAACGTTCGATGTCGATAAGACTAAATCAAGATAGCGATTATTAGCGTTAGGTACATTATTGAACTGCTTGAGGTGACATGCAGCCATCGTATCCAGCAGTAACAATGGTTTCCAATTTTGGGATGGACTGCTTATCATATGCTGGGAATCGACTGCCCTAGACCAAGACATCTCAGGTATATTATAGTCGCCAATACATATGAAATTCTCGCGATTATCAGAATTCAGAACCACCCTACACATATTATCAAAGAAAGACTCATGCATTTGTCGAGGCAAGTCAGGAGGCAAATAACACAAACAGATATTTATTTTTTTTGCATTACGGTCACGAGGCAAAACAGATATCCATAAGTCTTCGGCATCACTGTCCCACGAAAACTGTCGGACAACTTTAATATTCTTCTTTATTGCTAAGATAATGCCCCCACCCTCACTTTTACTCGAAGAAATAACCGAGCGATCACGTCGATAAACATTATACCGAGAGTCAAACAGCTCAGAATCACGCACACTACTGTTTAAATTCGTTTCCGTGAGACATATGATGTCGTAGTTGTTTGATAGTACATTTAAACAAATATCATTCAGCTTGGTACGAACTCTATTAACATTTTGGTAAAAAACTAACATTAAGAAAATATTATTTATCTAAAGTGGAACGAACAAAGAGGGGAAAAAAAAAAAAAAAAAATTAAATTACAACTGAAAACAATGTTAAACCAAGTTTTTAAGTGTATCCGTGTCTTTAATGTAGATTCCACTGGTGTTATCGTTTTTACGAACATAAACTCTGCCGTATTTTACCCAGACGTATTTAAAATCATTTTCCTTCGCAAAACGCCTGGCCGCCGCGTGAAGCTGCTTGCATTCGGGAGATAGATGCTCTACCACATAAATTCTTTTACTCTCGAATGTGATACCAAGATGGCGAGAGCTAAGAGTATCATTCTGGTTAGCCTTATTAAATCTACGAGAGGCAGACAACAATGAATCCTTCAGACGTGGAGACGATAAAGTGACCAAAATGTTTCTTGGACGTTTAGAGCTGCTGTCCATTTTAGCGACTCTGCGGCAGGCCTGAATACAGCTGTCATCAATCGGGCACTTGACGACTTCACATAGTTTTCGGAATAACGCAATCACATTTTCGTTACGGGTTTCAGGGACGGCCTGAATCTCTATGTTGTAGCTGCGAGCAGTCTTGTCTAAAGCAGATAAACGGCTGGTCAAATGATGCAAGTCGGCATTCAAACGCTGGCAGTCCGCCTCTAGGGTCTTAATAGAGGCATCCTTCTCCGCCATGCGAGACTTAAGAGTTTCCTGTTCGGAGCTAAAGAAATCTGTCGCAACGTTTAAATCATTCTTAATTTCCTGCACTACACTGCCCATTTCGGCCCGCACCATGGTCTTGACGTCTTCCTTCAGGACTGCTCTGAAGTTACTCATGAATGTTGATAAGGTGGAGTTCAATTTTTTATCGAGCAGAGTACTGATTTTGTCCATTGTCACCCCGCCATTACAGCCAGAACAACAAGCAACTGGATCAGCGCAGGAAGTGGAGGCTATGCTGTTATCCTCCGCTTCAAAGGACATATTCATTAAGCTATCGTTGATTGGAAGCTGACGTGCCCGCACGGGAGTGTTTGTGTTAATCTTCCGCCGATGTGATATGTTATTGCAAGACGGACAGGTCCATGACTTCATATATGTAGCTGATAAAGCCAAAAATTGGTCATCATTTATATTAAGGCACTTATGATGAAAGCTGTGAGTGCAGTCCTTACAGCGAAGAAATTTCTCGCCGATAATCGCGCATAAACAGGCATTGCAGTTGGCCATTGTTTTGCACAGTACAGTAGCACAATACAGTGATGGATAACAAAACCCTCTATGTCAATACATTCAGCGGCATCTAATGTGCAACGGAAGTACTACGCAGGTTTGCATTAAACAACAACCCCTATGGATGTGCTTTACAAAGCAAGAGGAACAAGAAGCAGTCAAGAAACAGTATCAAGTGCTTGACATCGATCGACGTGAAGTCTCGAGGTGGTCACAGACGGATCACACAGATGGCGCTACTAGTCATGCTTGTTAGAGCTTACTTGCTGCTTTCCGTACAACAAAAGTGACGAAGCGAAAATTGATGAATATGCTATCCTTGCTTCAAAAACTATATGAAACCTTTGCTAATGGCTCTTATTATTTGGTCGACTGACCGTGTCACCTACACGAAATGATGATGATGATTAAAATAACTATATTTATTAGTGAACAAATAGTATATTAGGTAGTTATCACAGGCAGTTATACATTTAAAAAAACGTGTTCAAATACTTAAGTATACAGCGTGTAGATTGACCTTCGACAGTATAAACAACTATTTCTTTAGGACCAATGTTGGGAACTCGAAATATTTTTAAGAGCTTTTCCGTCATTAAATTTCGTTATATCGTACTAAAAGCATGTAGGTACTTCTTGAGCAGCTTAAAAAATCATTCTTTATTCAGACGTACGCAGAGAAGAATTTATAGTTTATTGCATTAATTATACTATTCATAATATATATTTTTTACAATGCAATATTAGTCGTCTGCATTATAAATGCATCCAACTTTACTAAGTAAGTACTGATGCTGAAGAATTTAATCTTGTTGTTGGCTCAGTGCACCCGAGTATGAAATGTATGCAAACTTGCTTGTCGTAAGTTTATTTAAATCTTGTTTTGTGCAATATAAATTTAAGATTTTTGTTAGTTTGAGGAATAATTTTCGTGTGTGGTTTACTTTAATAATGTTAATGCAACCAGAAAGATTGGTAAATATATTTTATCATTGACAACATTGTACATATACTATTAACTATGCTTTTTTCAGGGTTCGGTACCCAAAGGGTGAAAACGGGACCCTATTACGGGACTAATTACGAGACTTCTCTGTCCATCTGTCTGTCACAAGCTGTATCTCATAAACAGTGATAACTAGACAGTTGTAACTTTCACATATCATGTAGGGTAGTGGAACCAAAAGATGAAGGCCCCCCAAAAGATGAACAATCTTAATAAAAGAAGAAAAATAAAAATGTTTATTTACTTTTATGAGTACGTTTTTTTTTTCTCGCATATGGTAACATTTTCTCCGCCCGCCTCCATAAAACTATCTCCAGTCACACGTCAGGCGCGCTTGCATTAAATCGTTTTGGGTACCGTTCCCGCCAAAACTCATCTTTCTATGGAAACCTACTTAAGGTAAATACTCCTCGCATTTAAGGAAATCTTTAAGTTAAAAGAAGAAGTATTGATACAAGTAAAAGGTTTTTTGTCAAGGAAAATCTTGATTTACTAAGCGACTAAAATCAAACAACATTTTTACATTGCTTATTGTATTTAGTGTATAAAACACTGTTCAAGTAATGGTTTTTTTTTTTTTTTACTTTAGCCATTAAATGAACGGCGTTCAGGTAATGGTGAAATGTGGAATATTTAAAATAATCATTATAATTTTCCTAGTGGTTAAAAGTGAATATTATATCATTAAACACGATCCAAGTTTATTTAACTAACTAAAAACCAAAAGTTGAACGGGTATTCCTTTGCACTCATTACCAGATTTTTTGGTTTAATAAAGAATGGAATCTGAGGTGTTCATCTTTAGGATACCTATATCACCAAAAGTTGAACCAAAAAATATCCTTAGCATTATGTTCGTTCAACTTTTAGTTTTGTGTCCTAAAGGTGAACTAATGTTTAACATGAGTATGATAGTTTGTCTGTCTGTCTTTTTGTTTGCAAGTATTTAGTAAATTTGTTATTATAGTACTTGACTGCTAAACCAGTTGATCATTTTAAACAAACTTAGCGTTCATGGTGCAAGTAGGCTAAAAACATAATCCTAGTCCTAATCATTTTAAGTTATGAGTAGAGATAAAATGATACAAGATCCTTACTTCCTATGTATGATCAAACGAATAAGAAACTCTATTTTTTATCAAACAAACAAACAAACAAACTCACTTTCACATTTATAATATTAGTTGGGATTATTCATGTAAAATAAATACCCTTATAATTTTTTAAATTAGCTTCCTGACTTCTGTTTAAATCGTCTCAAAATGTTAGTTCAACTATTGGGTATAAAACGTTCATAATTAGGGTTCAGTGTTCAACTATAGGGGGAAAACCCAATAATTTGTATAAATTGTTATTTTATACAAAACGTGGTACTCGTAGGTCAATTGTTTTATTTTTAAATAATCTTATAGTATTCAGGCGTCAAAAACAAACATAAAATATGATTCTACTATTAAGATAATTTAATTACAGGTATTCAAAGTTGGCGATTCAGCTTAATCGTTCAGCTTTTGGTTCCACTACCCTATTTCTGTTGCCGCTATAACAACAGGGGTTGAGTAGCTACCACTTGCACGTGGCCGACTTTATTTCTCTTGATATTACGTCTAAAGTTATACTTTTTTCCCAGTCTACGTAGCTATTACTTATAAGATGAATGAATTCTGTGGACGGAGACTATAAAAATAAATTATGCAGGTGTGATAAGTAATTTCATTACGTTTTTACGACTACGAGTTTCAAATATGGTTCTGAAATATTTTATGGGTTGGTTATATTATCATAACAACGGCGATGACACTGGCAAAAAATAGTCACACCTTGACGGGAGTGAACGCAAAAACGTTCCCGGTGCGAATTAGCGAAAGTACAGAAGTAAAATTTCTTGCGAAATGCGCTTTATTGTCACATACGCTATACTGAAAGACAGTTTAAACGCGTTTAGTTGACCATTCTTATTATCTCAAATTAGCTTTATCAGCGTAAACTCAATATTTTAAAACTTAAGCATCCAGGTTTTAATGCCTGAGAGCACGGTTCCAACCTCTAATTCCGTACTATATTTTCTGACAGTTGTTCATAGATGGCACCACTGGTAGCGTCACAACTTTACACCTACCATATTATGATAAGTTTTTTTAATCTGTTAATTAGGATCTTAGGATCTTAAGTCATATTAAGATAAAATAAAAGCGTTTTTCACGAAATAGATCTTATTGCAAATTAAAACAATATTATTGGTATAATATTTACAAATAACATCTCAGTTTTAACTGAAAGTTAAAACTAATGGAGATAAACGCCAGCTAGAGACAAGAGGAAAATAACTCTGCAGCGCTTTCGCCCCCTACCTTACAGGAGGCCTTAATTTGGTCCAATATTTTTGTAAAACCTCGTACACATATATTACGGCGACGCTGCAGAGTATAAGTTAGTATTATTTTGTCTTGCTGAGAGCGTAACTCAGTTACACATCATTACAGATAGTTTCGTATCTTGCAAATTGAGTGTGAATGAGCTTTTGGATATATTTTTCTCGTTTAGCCTAGTCACCATATTATGACCATACTATATTATGACAATGATGAGACAGGTACTTGTGGTTTTACCTCTATACTTGATTTAATTTTTGGTCACGATGTCAAAGCACGCTTAGGTATCCGCCCCGCCCGTTTTCCATTCATACAATTGCGAGTTTACAGAACATACGCGTACGTGTGAGAATTACGGCGGTTATAATACTTTGTTTTCATACTGATTTATATTTGACGTCCGACGAATACTGATTCAACGGAAGATGAGCACACAAAATAAATTATTGATTGGGTGACTCACACCTCTTTGATTTTTTTTGTGTTTGATCGCCGACACTGATCAAAAGTAACTTTTGGCCATATCCATTTATATTTAAAATATCTAAATATAGATAATAAATAAATAAATATAAATATATACGGACAAATCACACAGATTGAGTGAGACCCAAAGTAAGTTCAAGACTTGTGTTATGGAATAAACTCAACGATACTATATTTTATAATATATACTTACTATAAAAAGATCATTTTCCATATTGTCCTGACCGGGGATCGAACCCGGGACCATCTGTGTCGCAGGCAGGCGTGATGACCGCTGCGCCACTGAGATAAGCCTATCTTCTGTGTGAATGATATGTACCTAAGTCTGTCTCAATTTATTTTTTGACGATGGCGTGGCTTGGTAGGCCACTTATTATCAGTCATTTTTGAAATACTTGGCTAGATCCATGTCCAAAAGTTGGTTTCTTCCAGCTGAATGATGAATGATAGAAAGAAAAAAATGTTGATGATTAATTACCCTGGAGACGTCATGTTGAAAACGATCAAACATGAATGTGAGCTCGCATTTGTATAAAAATCAATGTATCTCAAGGAAATAACGTGAACAAACTCCAAATATCTATCAAAATAAAATGCTCCCGGAATTTTTGCAGTGCGTACTACACAGATTGGCTACATTCCGCAGATTGAAACAGCGTTCGGCGAGCCCTAATCAATACGATTGCATGTGCATATTGCTAGTAACACAATTATTGGAATTTCATTGTCTGTGGTTGTGGCGAGAGACGCTCGTCTGTATTATCTCCGTAGTCTGCGGTCAAAACTAGTTTCGACCGATGTTGTCTGCCAAATAGCAGTGTCTATTTCACATTGTCGATATTAGTCTTGTTAGATTCTACACAACTCGATTATGTAAACCAAACAGTAGTGATTGCGAAGGCCTGTATTCTAAATAACTGTTTGAGTTTTGAATTTGGGCTACTGAATGGCTCGTGCTTTTATATCCTCGTAAATATCACAAACCTTAAACGGGTGAATATATTTTAAGTAATAATTTAGCTCTACTGATGAAAGTTAATAGATATGTCTTTATTGTCAATGTAATTATTACCTTAAGTGGAAGCCCCTGTGTCCCTGCCCCTGGTATTAAAATTCAATTCCGAGCAACAACCAAATGAAGTACACTTTATTTTAACATATATTTTTCGGTGGATCTTTAGCTAGTCCCGACCTCCTTGCAAAAGCTTTGGTAGATCATTTTAAAGCATAAATAGTGTTCTTAAACCAATATGCCGTCATAATACCGTATCCCGGGTTTTCACCACGTCTGAGAATGGAAGACGCTCAGATTCGAAGGAAGTCGCTTTGATCCATAGACACACCTTTGACATTCTTTTTGTGATTTAATTTGGTAATTAAAACATCTATTTTATTTTATTTATGACAGGTTACGCCGTGGCTTTCGACATCGCGGAGTGATGGTATTGCCCCGTCAGACTTGTGGACTGTTCACACACACGTTATTACTAGAGCGATATCCTGGCGGCAGGCAACGGCTCGACCGCTCCATACAGGGCGGCGAGCTCTTCCAAACCGTCATCAATAACCCGGTGAGTGTGACGTCTTTGGAGTGATGGTAGAAGAGCTGCCTGGACGGTGGGCAGCGGCTCAACCGCTGCATACAGCGCGGCGAGCACTTACAGACTGAAGCACATCAACAACCCAGGGAGTATGACGTCATCGGAGTGATGGCAAGAAAGGTACCTGGACGGGCAAGCAACGGCTCGACCGCTGCATAAAAAGCGACGAGCTCTTTGAGAACGTCATCCACAAGGTGGTGAGAGTGTCGTTATCGGAGTGATGGTAGAAGAGCTGCCTGGATCGTTCTTTACAGGGCGGCAGGATCTTCCAGACGTGTAAGTGTGACGTTGTAGGAGTTATGTTAACCTGAGTATTAGAGGATGCATCATATGTGAATGTTCTTAATTAGTACCCAAATGACTGATGATCATGTTGGTCTTGGTGGTTCAATTCGTGTGGTGGTTGTAAAATAACCGCAAAGAAGCTTGTGTATTAGAGCTGCCTTTTATTACCCTTAGTGGAGGCTGCACCCCCGGGAACCCGTGGAACAACCACGTTACGTACCACCAGTATCGACACTAGGGTACGTTTGCTTAAATTGTAAATAAAGGTGCACTTATAATTTTCCTTTAATTATTGCGCATTGTTTTAATATTCCCTGCAGATATTTATAACTTTATTTAATACGATTTAATATATTAATGAATGAATCAACTACAGATTAAACTTTAGTTAATGCATTTAAACAGCACAAAGTTATTAAAAACATATTCGTGTCTATTATCGGAAAGCAATATCATTATTATTTGTCATCAAGCGAACTATTGCGCGTTTTGATACTAAATGCATGATTGCGGGCAAAACACTTTAGGGTAATGTAAAGCGAAGCGGCGAACTATTCGATTACACTCAATTTCACCCTGTTACGCGTTACACGGTTCATCAACTGCTTGCATAAACCATCCTCAATTTCGCGCGAAAATGCCGCCCGGTTATTTTTATTAAAGTCCTTATTTAATTTAATCCGTTGTTAATTATGCGCCTGTAATTTAACCTTTACGTAACTTTGCCCGTAAAAAATGTGCGCCCTTTTTACGGGTAGTTGGTTTTTTGTACCGTCATTTAAATAATACATACAAATTATCACGTCTCTATCCCATGCGGATAGTAGACAAAGAAAGGTCATATAACGCAAAGGTCACGTTTAGCGTGTTAGTGGGCCTAAAGGTGGAAAGCTAAAATATGAATAATGACTAAGTATTTTCATATTTTGTCTATATCTATACTAATATCATAAAGAGAAATATTTGATTGTTTGCATTGAATACACCGACTGGACGACCGAAATACTGGACGGATTTTGAAAACTCTTTTATCTATAGAAAACTATTTTTTCTACTATAAAGGCTATAGTTTACCCGAAAAAAAAAGTGTGAAAATTTCTAGTCTTTTAAAATGTGTGTTTATGTTTGTTTAGTAAAAACCAAGGGATCAATAATTTAAAACGAGAATGGGGTAGCGGGTAATGAGACCCAGTAAGACTCCAATGCTTTAGAAATGAAGTTTTCAAATCTCTTGAAGTATCACGTTGTTATATGGTTATATTTTTTCCTTCACAACTTTAAAAAATAGTTATAAAGCCTTGTCCTGTCACCTTCCTCTTTATGCACAGAGTGTATCAAGGTTTGCTCAAAAGTCAAAAGATTTTCAACAGGTGTGTGCGTGAGTGGGTACTATTTGATTAGCGAAAACGCCTCAAGATTCCCCCTATACGATAACTAAATCATTCATTGAAACTAACGTGAGATAAAGACATTATGTATAACAAGGTAGGGTCACGTACATGCTATTTTGTCGGGATTGCCGACTATACCCTCTCTTCGCCGCACTTGCCTTAAAAATGGGCTCCTAAAAAATTCGAATCTATAGTCAGCAATCCCGACAAGATAGGACGTGAGTAACCCGTTGTTATACATCATCGTCCTTTTTAGTCTCCGCTGCAGGAGCACAACCCTCTCAGAACTACTAGAGCCATATATTAGCCAGAGCAGTCTTCACTCTTCACGCTGGCCAGACGGGTAAGAGGGGTCTCTTCGATGTTTATAAGCTTTGTTTAGCTTATGTTTCCTAAGTCGCCTTCTACGACATCCACGGGAAGTCTTGGAGTAGTCCTATCCTACTCTGCCGGGAACCACACGGCAATTGCAGTATAGTTGGAAGAATATTTCAAAGATTTTCAACAGGTTTATGCGTTAGTGTGTACTATATGATTGTCGTAAAGGCTTAAACATTTCCTAAGACAAGACAATTGAATCGTTTGTATTGCCAACAGATCAATGTGTTCATGACACACATGTCGAACTACGGCAACGACCGACTGGCGCTGTACACGTTCGAGTCCGTGGTAAAGTTCCTGCGGTGCTGGACCAATGTGCGACTCGCTTCCGCGCCGCCTCTGGCCCTCGCTGACAAATACTTCCAGCTGAGGCCTGATGAACTCAACCCGCTGTGGGGGGTAAGTCTCTTTATTGTATCATCATTAGGTATTTTTAGTCTCCACTGCAGGAGCAAGGCCCTCTTTATACTTCCAGAGCCATATATTAGCCAGAGTAGTCAAAGGATTTGGCCTACACTCTTCCCGCTGACCAGAGGGGTTGGAGAGGTCTCTCTGATGTTTATAAGCATTGTCATCATGGCCTGCCAGAATCTCAAACTGAGTTAGTTAAGAAATGTATTTTTTTTATTTCTTGATGATTCCTGATGGTGACGATAGTCAAACTCGCCTCTTTATGGATAAGTAGCTTCAAGAATTTTCACGTGCTACAACAATATAAATAATAAATTTCACTTATAGTTTTTGTTGCCAGTACTCTCCTTTGTTTTCTACTAAGAAATCACATGTATTATTTACTCTTTCAGATCCTTTAAAGTCCTAACATTAATTTCGTAGATATTCTAAGAAAAAATTACGAGAATTCTGGAGGAAAAGAGACAGCGTTCCAAGAAGAGCATAAAGACTTTTATTTTATATTTTGAATATCAAGTAGGACACGAAAATCCATCTCACTTATAAGATCCATCTTAACACGAGGATATATTTACAGTTTCCAAGTAATAAATTGCTTTTTGAATAGATACGCTTATTACTATTATTATTAATAGCGAGAACGTTGGGGCTTTTGAGACATTTCTCAGAAAAATGGAGATAAAATTGTTAGAAAATCGCCCTCGTAATTTCTGTTTAAGCTAGTAGAGTTACAGCTCCGTCGCCATAATGACCACTTACACTAACGGTTATGTCCGATACGCCTGGCCTAGCGATGTACCCAAAATTAGCTTCCTATAAAACAAGAGATAAGAGGAAAAGCTTAATAGCCCATTACACTTTCACGACTTCAGCAGTTTCTTGGATACGTGTCTGTTAAACATCGCTTTGAGGTTCTAGAAACGATTCAAGAACAGCCGGATATGCTTATACTTTTATAATTACTCGGGTCTTTTCTTACTTTTTATTAACAAACTCGATACAAAGAAGATTTGACATACCAACTTTTGATACAATCTTTAAAAGCATATTTATCTTAACCTATGCTATATATATATTACCATGTATTATTCTATCAAAATTAGTATACGTATACGATATAAATTACTACTTGAACAAAAGCAGAATTATCGGGGATATCAGATAATTATCATCTCGGTCGACCTCCGTGGTGCAGTGGTTACACGCCAGCTTGCGACTTAGAGGTCCCGGTTTCGATCTCCGGCCAGGTCATGATGGAATACGATATTTTTCAGATTAGCCTGGGTCTTGTATGTTTATTTATAAAAGTATACTTATTATATTATAAAATATAGTATCTTTGAGTAAGTATTTCACGACATAAGTTCTCGACTTACTGTGAGGCTTGCTCAACTTGTGTGATATATCCCTGTATATTTATTTATCTTAATATAAATAAAAAGTATTATATATTGTTTCCCATTACTGAAATGCCAAAACAATACAGAATTATAAATTACGATGATACAAATTAGTTACAAACCGTATTTGACCTTGCGTCTATTACCTATATAGTCGATACGGTTTAAGATGGTATCTGTAACTGAAGTAAAATCAGTTACAAATCCTAGTGAAAATTCCGTCGTTAACACTACTCAAATACCTATGTTTTTTACATCCCAAATTTTCGAATAAAAACATATTTTTTTTTTGTCTAATAGTAAATGAGGCTCCTAACGCACAAAAGCACCATCGAGAGCCTAACGTTTATGTAGTTGGCTAAGTTCATTTATTTATTAAAGATATTACAGTATCTTACAAGCATTTATTACATTAAGTGCTTTATGCTATCATCTCTCACTATACATAAGTTCCTCTGGTGAAAATTATCGTCTAGTTTATTATTAACGGCTTGTAGCCATAATTAAAATGTCGTGAAAGAGCGTCCGTAGCAGAGTAAAAGCCAAAGGAGCGATTTATCTCCTTCAGGCAGCACGCTTCCTTTGTAGGAAAATATTTTCCTCGGCGCGTCTTCATATTTTGGTACCTACTATAATTTTCTGCATAATTCTAAATCCATTACAGTATAAAACGCTTTCAAGATTCGTTTAGTATACATACAGAATGATATTTTATATCCAATATTTATATGAAGATATAAGATGTCTGGGATTTCGAGAAATTTTTCCCGTGCGTTAGTCTCTCCGTTAGATTATTTCAAATACAATTCAACTGTTACATTTTCTAAATTTAATAAATTGTAATTTTAAATTAAAATCTTAATTTTTCAGGCTTATATATTTACGTAATGCGATCAAGGGCATTCAACATTAACGACTGACAGAGGCAACATGGAGTTGTAGTAAAAGTTTAACTAAATATATCATTATATATGATTTTAAGCTTTCGCGGTCACAATCACTATTATGTTCACTACGGGACTTACCGCGATTATTTTTGAGTTCTGTCTGATATTTCGACAACAATATCAGACAGCACTCAAAAATAATCGCGGTAAGTCCCGTAGTGAACATAATAGTAAATATATCATTAATCTGGTTCCGCAAACCTTTATAATTCATATTATCGCCGTTTAACCTAGTACGGTTTATGGACAATTTTATGCTCAAGCTGTGTCGGTCACGCATCAGCCGAACGCAACATTTTGTATTTTTACCAACAGAGTTTTATGGGACATCATTTTATAATTAGAATGAACCCTTTATGGGTGGCCATTTATTGTATATGTTATGAGGTGATGTGTTATTTATTGATATTATGATTTATATTTCGCTACAAGCCAGTTTACTATATAACAATATTACCTTACATAAAAATATAATCAGCCCAGTGCGAGGTGAACTGCACACGAAGGGTTAGAATATTTAACTACAAAACGTTCGAAAAACACGTTTCTTAATTTTTTTAATTTATTATTATTTGTTGTTCTGTAAAAAGTTCAAGACTCAACTTATTACCATTCAATAGTTACAGCCCTTTAGTAGACAGGCGGTCGGTCATCGCAAGCATAGTGATGGGGTTCCGATTTTACTCTTTAAGAACGGATCCCTACTAATGATAATAATTGAATAAAGAGTAGCTCTTCTCCTTATTCCAAAAAATAAAACACATAGGTACAAAAGTTTTCGACTTCGTTTAGAGCAAAAAAAAAATGCGGTCAAAAATTCTTTCGCACACTATCTTTACCAAGACACATCTATTTTTATTACGTGATTTTTGATTAATTCATATTGTCTGTATTTTTTCCCCTTCGGTAATATATTTAAACCCATAAATGTGAAAAAAGAAAGCAAATCGGGGCGATTGCCCCGGGTGGCTGTTTCATGGGGGCGCCAAATTTTTGAGACAAGAATTCTAAATATAGAACAAGTGATCTCATAAAAAATATAAAATATATTGGGGTCCTGGGTGTGCTATAATGATATCATACATTCTGTAATATGATATGGCGAAAGTTTTTAGAGCCAGCCGCCTTAGCCTTTATGGGTATTATCCCAAAATACTAAATAATAGGCACTATCGTCTCGAAAATGGCTAAGCATTTTTCCTTAACAGAAAATAAAAGTCGACTAAAACGGATAGCAAAAATTTGTGAATAGACGCGAGGATTTTATATTACATTGCTTGCAAGATATCTAGAATAAAGCAGAAATATGAAGCGGAAATTGGAAATATATTGTTTTCTGAAGCTCGGGTGGTCGTTATTGTCAGAATGAAATCAATTTGAGTTGAAGTTTCCTGTTGCTGTGAAACCGACAGTGGACTTACCGATTTAGGCGCACAATGGCCGATTCGCATGTTGTCCGAGTTGCAATACACGATGTCTGAGACTTGTTTAGAGTTTAAAATAGTGCACTCTATATTCTTATTATAAAAAAATTAAATCGACCCAATCTGCGACTTAGAATTTTACCTTTTCGAAAGGCAATTTAGGAGGATATAAAAATGGATAGTTTTAAAGCCATAAATCAGCGACAAAAGGATATTTTGTGAATTAAACTTTTATTGGACTTATTGCGAATCAGACATTCTACGACTAAACTCAAACTAAGGCAGTGGACTCGCCAAGTGCTCTTGTTAGAGTGGATCCGATCTTTGATTTGTGCAATTTATTGCGAATAATGTCTATCTTGATCGCGTTTGAAAGTTCTCCTAGCTTTCCAGTCTTGGCAAGTGTTTGTGATTTTCTCTTCTGGTTCTTGAAAAATAGTAAATTACCCAACATAAACTTTTATGTGTCATTGGTGACAAATACAATATAAGAATATATTTTCTTAGAAAATCATGTATTTTTGCTATTTACTATATTAAGATGTAACTACTTAATTTTTTACTTAATAATTCTTTGATACTTTAAAAAAATGTCGTGTAATTCTCGGCTGAGTAAAATAGGACCACTCCAAGTCATCCAACCAACCATGCAACTTCCAAGCTAAACAAAGCTAATAAACATCAAAGAAACCTCTTCAACACGTCTGGCCGAGCGGGGAGAGTGTAGGGTCCGGTAGTACACAGAGAGGTTCATGATCCTGCAGTGGAGACTAAGAAAGACGATGATGAAGATGATGACTATCAAAATTATTTTGCTTTAAAATCTTAAGAGGTACATCAAATGCTAGTGACCACAGATTATCACGGCTTTTAAGAAAATTTTATTTATCAAATGTTTTTATCATTGTCCCCTAGAACCCATGTGACGATATCCGCCACCGACGAATTTGGTCTAAAAACAAATGGTGTGGCACGCTCCCCAAGTTGCTCGTCATCGGGCCGCAGAAGACCGGTAGCACAGCCCTGTACACCTTCCTAGCCATGCATCCGGCCCTGGTGCCCAACTTACCGAGCCCTACTACATACGAGGAGCTGCAGTTCTTCAATAACAATAACTATCTCAAAGGATTGGATTGGTGAGTTATTAGTATTTTTTTTTAATTTTATTTATTAAGGCACATCAACAATGCAAACACAAACATTCATTAAAAACATTAAATACCTTAATCTAGTGTTTACATCTATAACAGATATGTACAGCATGCAAATAATAACTTGGCAAAATTTATTTAAGTAATTATAATAAAAACATTTAGATATATACTAAACTTATATACCTAAATATTTCCATTTACATATGTTATTAGTAATTTTTTAATTTTCCAAAATTTTTTGTTTAAATGCCGTGGAATTGTCATAAAATATATCTAGATTTAGTAATTTATGCCAATCGTTAAAAGAACTAACACATCTAGAAACAGGCGCATGCATACCCAATCTGGTCTTGTGGAAAGGAACGAGAAAATATCCTCTTGTATGAGGTCGCCGGCTATTTATTTTAGGGACGCATATTTTAATTTTTTCCAATAACATTGGGCACATTGACGTGCCCTGTACAATTCTTTGGAGAAATATCAGGTCCAGCATACGTCGACGTTGTGCCAGTGTATTAAGACCAAAAAACGAGAGTCGTTCCTCATAAGAGCACCTGGTTGGTATTCCAGCAGAGATGTAAGCTAGATGTCTCGTGAAAGATCTTTGAATACGTTCAATTCGAGTAGAATGGACTATAAATACAGGATTCCATACAACGCTACCAAATTCTAGTATAGACCGCACAAGTGCATTAAATAATATAATTTTTGTGTTAGGATTTCTAAAATCTTTTGTGTTACGCCTAATAAAACCTGACATTTGTGACGCTTTTTTAATCATGGAATTATAATGAGGTATGAAACTGAGCTTCTCATCAAGAATTATGCCTAGATCACGAACTTCGGACACTTTTTCCACCTTCACTCCATTGATAGAGTATTGAGTAACAATAGGCTTCCTTTTCTTTGTAAAGCAAATATGCTGACATTTACCTATATTTAACGACATTTTGTTATCAATACACCACTGAGCGATTCTATTCAAGTCAAACAGAACCAAATCCTGATCATGGGATTTTTCTATCACACGAGAAATCTTCATATCGTCGGCGAACAAAGAACATTTACAGTTATGTATACATTGGACTATATCATTTATAAACAAGGTGAACAGTATAGGACCAAGATGTGAGCCCTGTGGGGACACCAGATGTTGATATGTAGGTGTTTGATCGGAAACCATTCACAACCACAACTTGTTCCCTACTCGAAAGATAAGAAGCGAACCATCTCAGAAGAGCATCACATATGCCATATTGAAAGCGAAGCTTATTTAGAAGTCTTTTGTGATTCACGCGATCAAGATTCTGGATATTTCTTTGTTATGATATTTTTTTTCACATACTTATAGCATTTTATCCTGTTTATAATATTTAAACTATGGCACTCAGGGATAGCGTACCTATCTAACAGTGAAATAATTTTTGAAAGTGGTCCTTCCTGTTCCTGTTATTAGCGCGTTCAACCAAACAAACAAACTCTTCAACTTTAGGTATAATATTAGTATAGATATAATAACTCTACTAAATGAGATATAAACGCGAGCTTTTTTTATAACAAAGAGTAAGTTTCTATATCATACAAACAGTTATTAAACAAAGAGGTAGTATTTTTAGCGAAACCTGTTTGAATAAAGGCCTCGCAATTTTTGTCATTTTGTCATCGTTACTTCCTTGTCACATATAAAGGGGCGCACAAAGAACAAATTACTGAAAAATAAAGCGAACGCGACGCACCTGTAAATTACATGTTCACATTGACAATTTTATTACGCCGTGAAAATGTCGCTACAAAAGAACGAAAAGCGCCGAAGTATGTATTTAATATCGAATCAGGTGTTTGGCTTGGCGCTCAGATCCTACGCGCTAAATTAAATTCATTTAGCTCAAAAATGTCAAACATTTCATCAACACGTGCAACAAAAATCAATTCCATGCCATTGGTGTATTTTATTAACACGTTTACGGTTTACATTCGGGCATGAAACTAAAATAACTTTGTTGCCTTAGGTACTTGTATGGGGGAGTTTATTCGTGGGACGATTGGAATCGGGACCGGTAGACCGTCAGTAGTAAAACGGCGCCGTTCGGAAATCGCGGAATCCAATCAGATGTCTTGTGCACGGGGCAATTTCACGGTTTTGATCCCCGCGATACTTTTGTTTCCTATTTCAATTTGATTGACAGTGTGAGGTGAGATGTAAGAATGCCGGTGTATGTAGTGTGACGCGCGTATACTACTTGTGTACATGCAATCTCGTTGGGATTGTGCTCGAATCATAAACTGTAGTGCGGGGTACCCGCGAATCCATCAACCTGAGCCGATTCAAGTGCTCTCCATTTTATTATTACATTCGCGATAGATGAAAATATTGAATCTCCATGGAGATTGAATGGAACGGAATATTTTGTATCAACGGAGAAGCCGTTACGTATATTCTGTTATGGTTTGGTTCGCTCATGTCAAATATAAATATTTCTTTGTTTGATAAAATAACATAGCGAGGATGCTTAACAGATTGTACAGTCGTGGGCAGATAAACCTGAACCGCCTTAAAACTGATGTCAAATTGTGGTGAGGTCAGGTTTATTTGCCCCCGACTGTACATTCGTAATTAAAAGAAGTGCCCTAAAGATTATAATCAACATGTAAGCGTGGTTTTCTTTAAAACTTACGTGAAATCAATATATCACCAATTATAAAATCTCACTACAATAGGCCGAAACGAGTCAGCTTTTCCTTCTGTAATAGTACGTTATGATGCAAGTGCGGTAACCTGGATATTATAGTATATAAGTTTGTAGCCACGAGGCTAAGCCGATTACTCATTATAAAGCGATGACTAAAATAGCGAGTTTATTGAATACGAGCATCATATGACGTTTTTCAATACATTTGCGATTGCTATAAAATAAATTGAGCAATTGCGTCAGGTGTAAAGAAAGGGGCCTAGTTCGTAAAATACAACATTACAATCCAAGTTTCGATGTCATAAAAGCCGTATCATTGAATAGTACATTACTGCAGAGGCCGGGAAGTAAGGGATTGCCGGACGAGTATAGTTTTCAAGGCCGAGCGTCAGCGAGGCCTTGACAATAGTTACGAGTCCGGCAATCCCTTTCCCGCCGAGGAAAGTATAGAGATTTTCTCAATAAATGTGAGGAAATTTAACTTAAAGTTACACATAAACTTACATGCCTTAAATATTTCCCCTTACTAGGTATTTGCCGGTAGTAATTTTTCCACTTTCAAGTTTCAAATTAGGCGAAGTAGGTACTTAAAATCCATTGCAGTGTTGCTTTCATCACTAAAACTCATTTTGAACCGTTTCATTTCGAATAAATAACCAACTTTGCACATATTTACCGAAAACAATCAATGTCAATCAATTACTGCAAAGCGTTAATCACAAACTACGAAGAAAATACTATTACTAGTATCAGACGACCGACTGCCATATGTTTTCTCTAGGCAATAAGGATCATAGACAAATAATGGAGTGAGGGTGAAAATGAAAAAAATGCCATACAATTCCTTTTGAGTTTCTATGGGGGGCCATAAATTCAAAGTCAATTGACGTGTGTTCTATGCCCTAAAATCCGTAAAGGCAGTTTTTCGGCAGTGGCGTTAATCACTACGGGTATAGTGAAAATAACAGATCTCCCGAGTTTTTAATTTTTTTATTTTCAGTTGTCAATTCCAGCAAAGGAAACAATGCCCATAGAGCCCAGTCATATTTTTCACAAAAAATTTAATAGATCATAGATTATTGTTTTCTTCTCTCGCAACGAAAATTAAGCATATTTTCGTATGATCACATATCGATATTTTTAATGAAATTGTAGTTATATTCACGTATTATATGCATTTTTTAAAAATGCAGTGGTAGTAAACTGGCTGTATGACAAGTGACATAATTTACGTTACATAGATTAATTAAAAAGTTTTGAGCAGCGGCCGGGAAGTAATTTTCATACTTATTTCCTGGCCTAGGCCGGCAATGCGATGAATGAGCCAAGAATTACAAACTTCCGGTCTTCTTTTTACTACAGTAATGCCTACATTTCCGAGCATGTTTGAGAAAAATACTTTTACCGTCTGTACTCAGCATTTGAAGTTCTTATTTATCTCACCATCAGGTACATGAACTTCTTCCCTCCAAGCCTGGGCAACTCCACCCAGATGACGTTTGAGAAGTCAGCGACGTACTTCGATGGCGACCTAGTGCCGCGACGCGCGCACGCACTGCTACCCAATGCTAAGGTCATCGCTATTCTCATATCACCGTCTAAAAGGTTAGTAGACTACTCTAACTATGTATTTTTAATTATCCTATTCCTATCCTAATCCTAACTATAATATTTTAAATGCGAAAGTGAGTTTGTTTGTTTATTTGTTTGTTACGGTTTCACGCTGTTTTTACTGAACCGATCACCATACCTACAATTTTGCACACACATAGATTAGGGTACTGAGAAGGGCATAGGCTATAATCTTACAGGCAAAGCCGCCGGTAACAGCTACTTTAAAATAAACTAACGACAAATTCTGTATTTAGATTGAGCAGTTATTGTAACTTAATTCATTTATTTGAACTTCTTTAGGCACGTTCAGCACTTCTTGGGTGAACAGCAAGTTACTACGAAAGTTACAGAATACTAAGACTACCCCGTATGTTTTTTTTTTTTCATTTTTATTTTGTTGTTCATCTCATTTTAATACTTTTGAAAAAGCTTACCATTCTTATGATATCAAAACCATCCAGGTAGTAGAACATAACCGAAGATATTTTATTACAACTTTACACATGCAAAGTGCGAGATTACTTTTCCCCGGCCAAATATAGCGTGTGTGTCTTTGTGTGTATTTGGGAATGTACATGTAAGGGTGTAGGTATATATGTGTAATGTCTGTTAGTCAATCTATCTGTTTTAAAAAAATAATCTTTAATTAATTTTAGTTAACCTATCTGTTCCCAGTATCTGATCCCTACTAGCGCGATCACACGAGCTCCGTGGCGCAGCGGTCAACACGCCAGGCTGCGACACGGATGGTCCCGGGTTCGATCCCCGGTCAGGTCAAAATGAAAAAAGATCGTTTTTCAGATTGACCTGGGTCTTGGATGTTTATCTATATATGTATTTGTTATAAAATATTCTATCGTTGAGTTAGTATCCCATAACACAAGTCTCGAACTTACTTTGGGGCTAGCTCAATCTGTGTGATTTGTCCGTATATATTTATTTATTTATTTACTATAGACAATCATAAACTTAAAACCTGTTTAGTATACTACTATGCCTAGTAGTATTTTTTTAAGAACTAAGGAATGACCTGCCCATGTATCAATCTTTTACCTGGGTCCGTCGAGCAGAGCAGGCGTGAACGTCGAGCAGACGTTGGCATGTAGACGCACAGGCACGCATACTTTTATCTTTTTATTTGAATTATTGTACAAATAGGCTTAGTACTAAATGAGTAATAGAGACGAGCTCCGTGGCGCAGCGGTCATCACGCCTGCCTGCGACACGGATGGTCTCGGGTTCGATCCCCGGTCAGGTCAAGATGGAAAACGATCTTTTTCAGATTGACCTGGGTCTTGGATGTTTTTCTATATATGTATTTGTTATAAAATATAGTATCGTTGAGTTAGTATCCCATAACACAAGTCTTTCATTAGAACTTACTTTGGGGCTAGCTCAATCTGTGTGATTTGTCCGTATATATTTATTTATTTATTATATAGTAATAATTGTAAGAATGTTTTAGTAAACACTTTTGATAAAAACTGTAGCACGTAATTATTATAGTTATTTTTTTTTAAACTAGTTTGTAGTACAGTAGAAAAGTAACGTATGAATAAGTGGTATAACCTCACCCTACAGCTGCCCATACCTAGAATTAATGTTAAACTAATGATTTATACATCAACTCCATTTACATCCTTTATATTCATATTGTGTAAAAATGTGATAACGGTTCGCACCTGTAGGAGGCTTATTGACCTACTTCCTATACGACAAAAAAAAACCTGTTACTTCTAACGTATTATTTTATAATAACTTCTTAGTATGTAAGTACATGAACTGTAGTATCCATGAGAGTTGCTGACGACAAACTATCTTGCAGTTTGGCAGATTGTGTAATTATTAAATGTACTGTTTGAATATGAAATAAATAACTTAATAAAATTTACACATGACGGATTCAGAAGTTTCTACCAATTGAACGAGTATTAGAAGAAGTTATTTACGAATACGAAATTGAGAACACAAGTAACATTAATCAATAAGAACTTCGACAAAATTCAAATAACAAAAATGTACTATACGTACTTCATTCAACAAAAATTTACAAAATCATGTCATCAAACAAATTATATAACCCGATACAAAATATACATTTGTACAGCTGTGAAATGTAAGAATAATCAAACAGCGAGATTGTTCCCTTATGTCAATAATTGAACAGAAATACGATACGTATTTGCTTTGTGCGGCGTGGAGTGAGGCTTCTAAGGCACCTGTCTGCTCTGCTCTCAAAGTGAATGCACTTTGTACTACATGTTTGATATTTAATATCGTATCGGGTATACTCTACACTACACACGACCACCGAAGCAGCAAAGTAGCATTTTAGGGATAACTTTTCAATTCTATCTCAACTTCTGAATATTTCAACGAAATAGAATGTCGAGTTTACCTTATTGAAATTTGATATAAGGTTTTACGTTGTTATTTATTAAGAGGGCTCTTCCCCGAGCGACTATCGTCAACGCGAGCATGGTCGAAAAACTAGTTCCGTCCAGCGCAATGTCAGATAAAGAGGCAAAGCGAAAAGAGCTCCTTGCCCTCGTCTCCCGCACACCTCTTTCTGCCACATGGTAACAAGCTAGTGAGTACGCGAAGCCATTATACGAAAAATAGTGTGCGAAAATTTCATTAAACTTGTTCCAAGAAATACGTGTTTGTTAGTAAGCCTTACAAGTTTATGAAAAAAACGTTGTACATCTAGAATCTCCATTACATTTGCAAGGTTTACATTTGCAAGGTTTCTAAATAAATATTTATTTACTGTTACAATTAATGAGTACATTATAAACGCTTAAAGTTCACATAAAATTTGAGCAAAAAAGCGGATTTTTGGAGGCTAACACTGAAGTTATTTCTCCAAATTTGATTTTTCGTTTTGATAGAAACCTAGATATAGTGCACAAGATACCTATTAGTTGGAAAGCTTCAAAGAAAGATTTGTTACACCGCCATAATCACGTACGAGCGTTATTAAAAGATAGGCGGGTTGGCCGCCCTTAAAATAGAGTGACGAGGAGTGAGGCTTCTAAGGCAGCTGTCTGCTCTGCGCTCAAAGTGAATGCACTTTGTACTACATGTTTGATATTTAATATCGTATCGGGTATACTCTACACACGACACCGAAGCAGCAAAGTAGCTTTTTAGGGTTATCTTTTCAATTCTATCTCAACTTCTGAAAATTTCAAGGAAATAGCATTTCAGGTTTACCTAATTGAAATTTGATATACGATTTTATTTTTTTATTTATTAAAATATATGTGAGGTAACTTTATGTAAATATGCATTGGTAGATAGATTTAAACAGTTTTAGAGCGATTTTCTTGATAACTTCCTCGAATGTGATGCTTCAGAGCCCGTCGTCCACAATTATGGCAGCATCCGTGCTGCAATATGATTTTGATTTGGCATTATGTTTTACTGCCAGTTGGTTCCAGAAACTTGAATATAAGGTTACTTGTTAAATACCAATAACCACGCAGGGCTAGATACTCGTAGCTAACATCATATAGTTACAACAACTTTTCATTTGGGAGAAATGCTGAAATGTCGAAGAAAACGAGATTTGTTCGGCCTGTCTGGCAAATTGTTTGAAAATTTGTTTTTTTTTCTTAATTCTTAGTTTTGGTTTTATATGAAAGGTTGTGTATTTTGACGGGCTGGTTTGATGGTTTAAAGGATAAGGGTGTTTCCCCTATTATCCTGTATAATCTAAACCGACTGGCCTGTACAAGGCAGGCGCCACAAACGCCGATGTTATGACAGCTTCTACAGGTAGAAGCCCACTAACACTATAAATATGTAAAACAATAACAACCTTATGAAGGTAAAGATGGCTAAGCCAAAACACAGTCACTTCTAGAACCGCATCATGGCTACGTAGATATTAATCTGCCTCGCACAGTAAATCACTTTCCGGGCAAAGTTACGTCAGAATTGGGGACCATATCTCAGAGTGGCGGAAAATTAAGGGACGCACTTTTATAAGGCGTTATTGGGACTTATTGCGGACTTATTTGCGACTAACAGGCCATAAGACGTGGCACTACGATATTGTGTATTCTAGTAGTAGTAATTGGTTTATTTTGCACTTGGCATAGCCTCGTGCCTATAAACACCTCGAATATAATACTTCCACGCTAGTCTAGGAGAAAAGAAAAAAACAAGAAAGATGTGCAAGTTGCTTCTCGTCCCGCGCAGATTGTAAAAGCCGATCCAGGCAATGGGCGTGAGGAATCATGTCAATAGGCGCTGCGGCTAGCAACCCGTTCTCCATCTACGCTACAAGCTCACCAACATGCTAAACGTGGCCTTTAGGTTTTATAGACCTGGGCTATGTCTATTCCGCAAGGGAATAAATAAATAAATATATACGGACAAATCACACAAATTGAGCTAGCCCCAAAGTAAGTTCGAGACTTGTGTTATGGGATACTAACTCAACGATACTATATTTTATAATAGATACTTATATAGATAAACATCCAAGACCCAGGTCAATCTGAAAAAGATCATTTTCCATCTTGACCTGACCGGGGATCGAACCCGGGACTTTCCGTGTCGCAGGCAGGCGTGTTGACCGCTACGCCACGGAGGTCGTCACGATGACTGTTTTATGTATGTAGTACTTACTAGTCGTCGGTTTATTATAAGCACTTGGTATAGCTCGAGCCTATAAACACCTCGACTAAAATATTCACCTCTTACCGTACTTGCATAATACTGTACCATTAGCGTGCTATGTTTGTCAAGTGTGTACGATAATATTAACAAAACTGTCATATGAAATGAAACATAGTGGAGTGTTGAAATAACAGTCGGGCGATCCATTATAAACAAAGCCATCGCGTGAACTCTGCGACACAATGAAAATGTCGCCCACTGCCTTCTGAACCCTGAGAAATGTGGACTTAATGTGTTTGTTATACTCTGTTTCAACTGTGATTGATCATATCTAGCGTTGAAAAGTCAGACACCAGTAAAGAATTCTCTTTTATTTTAGTCATTTCTGTCTGCCATATGAGAAACTGTATAATGTCAGACGTATATGTATTACTTTTTAAAAAGTTGTTAGGTCTGTGTATATCTACTATTAAAAAAATCTATCAAAATGAAAGCTAAATCATATCTAACTTAAGAGACTACCATTTAAGTACTTACAATCACGTCTTTTTTCCTTGCGCGGTAGACAGAGCCCAGGTCTATGAAACCTAAAGGCCATATTTAGCAAGTTGGTGGATTTGTAGGTGGAGAACGGAATTAAAATAGTGATGGTTTGCTAGCCGCATCGCCTATTGACATTATTCGTCACGCCCATTACACCGATCGGCTTTTACGATCTGCGCGGGAAGAAAAGCAGCTGGTATATTCTACGTTATTTCTATTCTCCCAGACCAGCGTGGAATAGTCTAAAAAATCTATTAAAGTGAAAGCTAAGCATATCTAACTTGAGGCTTACGTTTAGTGTGTCTAACATATACAAGTACGTGAGAGACATTTTTTAGTGATTTTAACCGTATCTTTCCATCCATCCATACGGCCCAGCCGCCCGAAGGCTTGGAAAATATTAGCTCAATCTATTGTAGTCTTGTTCCAAATAGGCCGTTTGGAAAATACTATGAAAATGTCGCTACAATGCCGTCTAGGAGTCGATATTGTATCGTTTTCCATTGTATTTCACGATGACTAAAATTTGTCACTTTGTTATATTGGTTACTTTTTATTGAGATTGAGACTAAGTTATATATGTTATATATACTTACTATCTGAAAATGTCACGATCCCAAAGAGGCAGTACTAAATTATACATCTATTTCAATTTTTAATTCATCCTGCCAGTGTTTAAATCGACGTTGACAATCCTTATCATATGATTTTTTTATAACTTAATGAAATTGTTTCATATGTTAACAGTCTTTTCATGGCACTTTTGTTTTCTATTGTAATGTAACTGCTCAAACGGTGTTTACAACGGTCATGCTGTGTATTAACGTTTGTTGGGTCTCAATCTAGCTCAGAACGTAGCATGTATTTTAGATTAAGCCTTATTGATTGTTACCTGTTGTGTATGCCTTGAGTTAATAAATAAATGAATAAAGAGTAATTTTTGCGGCCTGTTTTTGGAACGAAGTTCTTTTTTGAAGTTGCGTGTAGCGCAACTTCAAAGCTTTCACCACATTTGTTTCCTTTGATTGCGTGCGTAAGACAAAGAAAGGACTACGCAATATAGAAAGATAATTTCACCGTCAGTAAAAACAGGCTGATAATTGCAGATGTCGTCTTTCAATTCAGAAGATAGAGTTCATAGTGCCGCTGTTATATATGCCTTATGCTTTTGCAGTTATTTATCTTTTGGAAAACTTTTTCCACATTATATAGGTTTATTGAGTTGAGCCTACAAGAAAGTTCATAACTGACAGGGATGCTATGACCGTTTAATTTTTATTTTTATTAACTCATTAAATACACATTTGTTGATACGCTACTCTTGTTCGCAGGGCGTACTCTTGGTACCAACATATCCGCTCGCACGGAGACCCGGTGGCCAACAACTACACGTTCCACACCGTCATCACGGCTAACGATTCAGCACCGAAACCTCTAAAGGACCTTAGGTATGTAACTCAATTTCACTTTTTTTTCTTCACCTTATTTTATTATCGTGTTAGTTACGAGTAATAAACACCAACGTATGGTTTCCGTAACAGTTTTGGTTGTGTCATAAAATCGGCTTAAGTCATGTGTTTGGGTTGGGTAAGTTGGTGAATTGGTCTTGACTAATGACGCGAGCGACACGCATGCCATTATTCAGCCAAGTCTAGTAGTTATATGAAAATATTGACTTTTTGTGATGTTTTTATATTAACTTAGTACATCTTATTAATTATCCCTTATAAATATAGTGTATTAGTACTGATAGCCCGCTATGCATGGCATTATATCATTAAACACAGGAGTATAGAAAACACACACACCACCTAAATAGGTTTCCTTTACTTACTCTGCATAAAGAGTAATAAATGATATGAGGAATGAATGATGATATGGTACAAAGAATAAAATTAACGATGCTCACTTACTAGTAATGTATTCTAAAAACTAACATTATATGTTACAACCACAGAGTACAAAAACAGTAACAGCTGAAGTCGCTTAATAATAATGTGTTAGCGCTTTTACTTTCGTTCAGCCCATATGTACTTAACCGCTTACGGGTCCTTTCCTTTGACTAAGTACTTTTGTTTACAAGTTTAACTTTAGGTGCTTTAGGAACGTTTCATTTTATTTCTATTTAAGTACTGAAAATGTACGTTAAAGCTTTTATAATTTAAGTACTTAATAGTTTGCATTGACTTGGCTATCTATACTAATATGTTTTTGTAATTTCAAGAAGTAATAAACAGATAAGACCGAGCCTAGGGCTAAAGAAAGGCCACTTTTAGCGTGATAGTAAGCGGGTAGGTGGAAAGGGGAGTTTAGGGGAGTATTTAATAGTGGGATTACGGGCGTTGGATCCCTCAACCAGCTGTTACGATTTTAGTTCAATTCAAAATTTATCTCATACTCTATCCAGATGACGCTTAAAGATTCCGTTCCCTATAAAATCTCTGTAAAGCAAACAAAGCAAAACAGTTCGAATGATTCGAAACAGACTTCGCTAATAGCTTCCGTCTGTGTTCACAATCAAGTCTCGAGAATAGCTCGAGTGCCTTCCAATTAGAGTACTACACACTCTTAATTGTTAGTTTTCGCACTCAAATCATCGGCCGGTGCCGTCACGGAATTGGACAATAAGACCTCGAGGAGTCGAGAGGAAAAAGCAATTTAAAAATATCCCTCTGTAGCGAACGCGTTTACGAGTTTCTAATAAAGAATTGATTCCGTACTCGAAGGGGCGCCATAAATTTATAATAAGGTATCAGGCGCGTTACCTTCACAAGCTTTGTGTTTGTGAGATTACAAATGCTATTTTGATATCGTTTACATCTTTTTAGGCGAAAAATGGCGGGCCTTTTGCCCGATTGGCTCATCTTTTGCCCGTTGGAGCTTCGTTTTTTGATTGTTGTATATTATTGTACAATTTTAGGACACCACTGCTGTTTCCTCGAACAAATTGACCCCTTAATACAGTGATACAGTGTGAAAACTTTAGGTAAATATAATTGGTTGCAGATTAAATATCTTCAAGATCTACGTATAATTTCGTCTAGAATGATAATTTTCAACTTTTTACAAACCTAGAAACCAAGAATGGTATAAAACTAAAACTAGCTTAGTGGGCACTTAGAAGTTGTAGACAAAGGAACCAACTCATGTAATTTACATTATCTGATCAATAAACTATCGACTTTCCAGCCCGGGCTGCGTTTGATCGTAACTCGCCTTATTGATTGGCCGCCGAGAACCGAGCTGCAGTTGCAATTTCTTCTAATGTTTATGTTCTTGAGAAATGAGAGCTGAAGCAAATACATTATGTATTGAATGGCTCTTGGCATCCTTTGTCTTATTGCTACTTTAGTATTCTATTTCAAATATTCGACGTCAAATAAGAATTTTTTACCTTTAGATGTTTTTACATCAAATTGAAGTGAGGCCTAACTTGCCGTTTGTTTGTACATATTTTTCTACTCAGTTAAGTACAACTAATGATGTGGGAATAGATAATATCATGTATGGACATCCTATGAAACGCCAATTTCGGGATCCAATTATTTTCTTTTGCTGAACAGTTTGCGCTAATGTTGTAGCCGGTGACTTTGATTGGAGTCGTTGTTTGATTTTCGTATGTGTAAGTGGCCAACACTGCTAATTGAAGTAACAGTGTTATTTCATTAGAGGACTAATTAAATTTCTTCTATTCAGGAACCGCTGCCTCAACCCTGGCAAGTACAGCCACTATCTGGAGCGATGGCTGGCCGAGTTCAGCGGCCACCAGTTGCACATTATCGACGGCTCGATGCTGCGCTCCGAGCCGGCCTCCGTCATGAACTCGCTGCAGAAGTTCCTCAAGATATCGCCGCACGTAGACTACAACAAGTTGCTCAAGTAAGTCTGACGAAGATGGTGGTGCTTATACCGGAGGGTGGCTAGCGGAGTTAACTACACAACATCGACTGCTCGCTGCTGCGTTCTGAGCCGGTCTGCGTTATGAACTCGCTGCAGAAGTTCCTCAAGATATCGCCGCACGTCAACTACAACAAGTTGCTCAAGTAAGTCTCACGCTGACGCTGCTGCCACCAACTGAGGGTGACAGAGTTGACTGCACACCATCGATGTGCGCTCCGAGCTAGCTTCCGGCATGAAACTCGCTGCAGAAGTTCCTCAGGGTATCGCCGCACGTCAACTATAAGAAGTTTCTCAAGTAAGTCTGATGCAGACGGTTTTACAAGGCGGAGCTAACTGCACATCATCGATGGGCGCTCCGAGGCAGCCTCCATCGTGAACTCGCTGCAGAAGTTCCTCAAGATATCGCCGCCTGTAGACTACATTAAGTTGCTCAAGTAAGTCTCATGCTGACGGTGCTGCCACCACCTGAGGGTGGCTGGAGGAGCTAACTGCACATCATAGATGGGCGCTCCGAGCCGGCCTCCGACATGAAGACAGAGCTGGTGTGGGTCATGAACTCGCTGCAGAAGTTCTTAGAGATATCGCCGCATGTCGACTACAACAAATTGCTCAAATAAGTCTGACGCAAACGGTGGTGCTAACGCTTGTTGGCTGGCGGGATTAACTAAACATCATCGGCTCGCTGCTGTGCTCAGAGCTGGTGTGGGTCATGAACTCGCTGCAGAAATTCCTCAAAGTATGGCTACACTTCGACTACAACAAGCTGCTCAAGACACTCTGACTGAGTTCTGCAAATCATCAATGACTCTTTCCTATGCTCCAAGATCAGTAAAAATATATTGTATTATAATCTAATAAATAAACAATATTTCTCTCATTAAATAGAGAAATTCGAACGCACTGGCTAAAAATTAAACTCAGCAATACTCCATGAAAGTGAGGTAATAAATGAATAACATTTATATCATAAAATAGTAAAATTTCAACGCACTGGCTAAATATTAAACCTAGCAATACTCCATAAAAGTGCAGGAATTGCTAGCAACGAGAAAATTTAATATCCGAACTGGAGCGCAGTTTCCACTCTAGCATAATCAGAGAATATATTTTTAAAGGTTACCTATGTGTGCATCTATATTGCGTTGGCGATTTAGTTTTGCGTTCTGAAAAGAGGCACATTTTATAGATCCCGTCTACAGTTTTATTTATACAATGAGGAGTGTTTTCGTCGAATCAAAAATAATTCATGCATAAATATTTGCGTATCTCTAAGGAAATGAAAATTAAGTAAAATAATCTCAAAAAGCTATGGCAGATTTTGAGTTCGGGACACCAAAAGTGTCTTAAAAACTCATTGCAACTAAAAAACTAATAAATTTTTTATACGCTATTCGATATTTATTAAGTCGTATTTATAATTATCTTGAGATATTATTATTCCATCGAGCTCTTTTAGTTTTTGGTAAGTAATAAAGTATTATTTGGTGCAAAGGTACTATACCTAATAATAACATAACATATAAAACTTCTAAGCATCATAACTCAAAAATCTGGCTTCCTATAAATATGATTTTTTTATCTTTAGAAACGGCAAAATTTGTTCTATAAAACAAGGTATATTTAATTCAAAGACGCTAACTTTGGTTGTTAACTAAAATAAAGTATGGAAAGCTGCCATAGCTATTTAAGTACGACTTTGTTGGATTCGAACTGACAATCGATCTGTCACAATCCGCGAACGGTCTAGCTAGTGGCTAGACCACAACTACAATTTGTATAAATACGATTGAATCCACCACTAAGTGATCCACGAGAGTGTTTTCGAGAATCACAACTGAGTCATAAGCGCTTTTATCCCGGCCAATTAGTACGACATTGCCGGCGTCCCGGCTGACTCAGTTGACATTGTTGTGGTAATTGCTAAAAGCGTTAATGAAGTACTTGAAATTCTATTATTGCGACATAGTGTATGCCAAATAATATACTTATATTGAAATATGGAAACGTGTTCTTTGTCAGGTAAATATGCACTCTTTATTATGTGGCAGCCTAATGGCAACAATCGCTTGTATATGTAAAGAATAAAGAACGAATCTCATTGACTCGCTTTATTTCTGTAACTGTTTTACTGGGAACGTCAGGCAGGGTAAATGGGACCCCCAAGGAGCTTAAAACCACCAACACGCTTACCAAAATATTAGAATAGTTTAAAATAATTCAGAAACCAGAATAAAGACTGCATTGCTATCTCATTCTCATCGTTTATTTGGAAAATCATGCAACAACCTATAAAGGTGTAAATCTACGTAGGTAAGATGTAGGTATTGGATATATAAGGTGCAAATCCGTAATCTCGTTATATTCTAGGACTTTTCCCAAGGAACATAAATATGAAAAATAAAATTGGACTTCATATACCAAAGCGATCAGCTGATTAGCAGTTTAGTTTTGGCATGTGGTCTCAACGCCTCAATCGTACGATTTGTTCTCAGAGACTCGCATAGATAGCGCCACTCGAAACTACACCGTATTATGAGAATATAAATAATCAAAACAATATTAAGGCATAATATTTTAAAATGACACCGTATAAGTCTATTACGTTAATATTATTTGACGAGCTCCGTGGCGCAGCGGTCAACACGCCTGCCTGCGACACGGATGGTCCCGGGTTCGATTCCCGGTCAGGTCAAGAGGGAAAATGATCTTTTTCAGATTGACCTGGGTCTTGGATGTTTATCTATATAAGTATCTATTATAAAATATAGTATCGTTGAGTTAGTATCCCATAACACAAGTCTCGAACTTACTTTGGGGCTAGCTCAATCTGTGTGATTTGTCCGTAAATATTTATATTTATATATTATTTATAGTATATTGTCTTTGGTTTTGGGAACGCTTGCACTTATGTTCCTTGGGATTAATTGTTCAGAATATGATCAATAAAGGTACGTTCGGGAATATGGCAAATTGGTAAGGTATCTGTATCGTATCTGTAAGTTTGTATTTTGATACCGATTGGATATTCTTAAATGTATAACAATGCATTCGAGTTCGTTAATTGCGTAACATTGTATCCGACTGATTACGTTCAATGATACGTCATACGAATAAAGATATTACGTTATCATCGGAAATACCTATAATATAATAATACCCAACTGGAGCGCGGCCAATTTTAGCAATCTCGTTAACTACCAAAGATTAGTGCGTTTCCATACGTTCGCCCCTGCAAATGTATTCAATGGTGCACCGGAAACATAACATCAAATAAAATTAAAGAACTATTTTATCCAAAGAAATTAATTCCATGCTATGCTTTGCAATTTTCAATGAAGACCCTATTAAATTCCTGATGGCAGTACTGAATTGTTTCAATAAGCGATCGATTTAGAATATGACAGTTGTTCCAGTTGTTAAATATAGTGATATGTTATTTCAGATAAACGCAGCTGTATGACCTCATCGGACCCAACGTATCAAACATTGGGTCCGATGAGCTCATACAGAAACAAAGAAAATATTTACTAGCCATAACAATTATTTTTCAGTTGCAATGGTATTTTTACTTATTTAATTTAAAAAGAACTTACAGAACGTCTTGTTAACAGGTTTGACGCGAAGAAAGGTTTCTACTGTCAAGCGGTGAGCAACGAAAAAACGAAATGCCTCGGAAAGTCCAAAGGCAGGATATACCCACCCATGAACGAGCAGTCGGCCAAGTTCTTAAAGAAATACTACACGCCGCACAACACAGCTCTTTCGAAGCTGTTGGTGCGGCTGGGGCGGCCCGTCCCGCAGTGGCTCAAGGACGAGCTGTCCAACGGATAGCACAGCGCGCCGCCGCGACCGGACCCCAGCCCGCGCAGGCTGCTCGCAGTCTGCCTCGTCTCCATGACCAGGTCCAAGGAATGGCTCGCCGCACGTTGTAAACGGCGGCCGTAGATCGCGTTACGAATCGTTGTTTTTCAAAGTGTTTCGATGTGAGAGTATCTTTGTTGAAAATATCTTTGTCTATCGATCCTTGTAATATAATGTTTTAAAGAGTGATATTATAAATGACTTAATGTTCTCGGTATGTTTGTTCGAGCCGGGAGTTGGTTATCAGTATAGTTTAATATTTCTGTGTAGAGTAGAGGACGCCTCTGCGAGCCAGCGATGCAGCTATTTTAACTTTGCTTGCCGATCTTGTTGTTTCTTAGCCATGTTTTAAAGGAAGAAAGTTTCCGGCAGCTTTGTTTTATTTAACTGTCGGGTTAGGTGCTATTGTTAGAAGTAATGCATATGAACTCACACGACCTTTGTGATTTTTTTTAGTTAATAGTCGCCCGGAGTGTTTCTGGAAGCGAATCACGTGTAACCCACTGATGCTATTATTTCATGCCATAATGAATGTTATTGTTTATGTATCCGACACTCGGCATTCATTCCACATCGTAACCGACTAATCGGATCACGCTTATTTTACATTTAGTGTTTCATTTATTATAATGTACGTACCTGATGCAATTGTAAATTTATAGTTAATTTTGTACGTTTCATATCGAATATTTAGAGCTAAATATTATTTGAACAATCTACGTCTGTTGTGCCATAAAAGTTTTTAACGCTAACGGCACTAACACAATGTAACAATTTTCTATGTACTTATATCAATGAGAGTGCATATGGTGACAATAGAACAAAGAGCTAGTCTTTTTATTATTTTAGTTTCAGCGCCGGCGCGGCGAGTCGCAGCCTTCTGTTCAAGTACATTGCAAACACATCATTTTGTTACCGTTTTAGTCGTAAGAATTTTTAATATACATATTGAAAATATGGCGTTATATTTTAAATAAAGGATATCAATGGTGACACAATGAATGAATCATAAAATGTATTTGGTATATATTTTGATATGGATGAATTTATTGGCGAGGGAACTCGACGGGGAGAGATTTGTAAACGAGATCAATCTAAGGACATTGTCTTATTTCTGTTGTAATAAATGTCAGTACTTAAAAGTTGTAAAAAGTTCGTTTCCCAAGAATAGAGAAGTACAGAAAATCATATAACGAAATTTATATTTAAATGTAGGATTAATGTGTTTTTATGGTACGTATTATGCCGCATTGTTTTCATATAAGTTTATTTTATAAAGCTTAAATAAATATTTTAATTCTCAGCGCGGATCAACTTTTTAAAGCTGTATTTAATTTTTGAAATGGCCTTATAATATATGGAACGAATTGTTCATGAAATGTGGTTTTGCAAGTTTCGAATGTTAAGCGCATATCAAGGGTTCATCTTAGGGTCATATTATGGTTAGAGGGCAGATTATGTTCCTGAGGGACGGTTGTGTTTAATGTGGCAATAACTTAAACGTTACTTTTTACTCGACCCACTCTAACCCATTAGGAAATTTGGTTATCATTTTTACATAGTTATTATTTTTACAATTATGTAAACATATTTTTATTAACACAGCCAAGTATGACTGCTCTTAAAATGTGTTCTTTATAAGAAATTAAAACATTACTTATTTTATTAAATGATTTAAAACGATGACACGTGTTGTTATTTTACTAAAAACCTACCCTAACAGGATTAACGTTAATAGGAGGGCATTATGCAAAGTGATGAAAGAAATCTTAGAGAAAAGTGGCCGTCCGTATCCATTCACATCGGAATCCGTGCGCGTAGCAACCAAGTGCAGTTTAGAGAGAACAGTCTCGCCGCCGGCGTCGAGCGCCTTGAAAAATGTATTACCTCGCAGCGTATTGTTCGATACGCGCCCCGCCCGGGAAATGCTTTACTTGCAGCCATAATTTTCGATTTGAATGGGTGCATCCGTAAACAAAGTGCGATGAAAGCCGCAAATAAAATAGCGTTGGAACGCTCCCGACGCTCAGCTATTTCCTTTGTCGAAACAACGCGGATGTATGCATCGCGTTTAGGTGTTCATTAGGTGGACCAAAAGTTTTCGAGCAGTATGCATTGTTTTTTTACTAGAACTTTGGATATTCGTTAATACCAGCAGTTTTTATTTACTCCACGTACCTACTTACCTTTACAGAGTGTAACATGTCCCTTGATGTGTGGCAGGTTAAGTCACCCCTTTAAGGGTGTGCCCTTAAAGGGGTGACTCAGCCTGCCAATATGAACAACCTTTGCTATGGGATCAATGCTGGGAACTCGAATTCTTTTTTACTTTCCCGTACATTTCGCCCGGGCGGCTGAGCACTTGTATGAAAATGTCGAAATTTTTTGTGAGTTCCCAGGATTGATCCCATAGCAAAAGCTGTTCATATTGATGAGCTGAGTCGCTCTTTTACGGGTGTGCCGGGGGTTATGTTACACACTATGTTACATATATGGAAAAATAATAACTTCACAATACATTTGTCTGGTAGGTTTGGTCTGGGCATAGGTAGATGTTACTTAATGGAATAAAAGGAAAGAAAATAATCTAGCGCATAAAATCAAAAGGCACAACTCAAGAATCAGGGCAGTCAAAGAATTTTATTTTTTATTTCAATTGCCTAAGTAGCGTACTGAAATGCTATTTCAATTACGATAAAAGTATCCTGCTATTGCCTCGTTTCTAATAAGGACGTTTACCTACTTGCTTAGTTCTATTTTGCGGTCTTTTCTCTAGTGTTCCCGGTACGACCAGCGAGATAAAAGTGGCCATGTTGACAAAGTATTAGATGAAATACTTAGTGCTCGTTAAGTATCGTATCTTTGTGATTCTGTTCACCTGGCTACTATTTTGGAGTTAAAATTTCTAGGCAAATTTTAGCGAATTTTTTGTATACTTTTGGTGAAAGATTGAATTTCTTTATGTGCTTTTACTTACGTTCTTGTTAAGACATATAATATATTTCTTAGTGCCTTACCTACTCTCTATTATTGGAATATGTCGCTATAAATTACGAGTGACGTATTTATGTACACATTATCCGTTATTGACGAAGCTAGTACTAACTGCGGGTGACAGTAGATACCTAGTACTCAGCAAGCGTGATAGGCTCTATGTAAATCAATCTTCATCCACTTCATGTCCCATCCGATCTCATGTGATGTGATACAGTAGCATTCTGTTGAATAAAATTGTTTGATGTGAACAGGATAAGCTGTTATAATCGTGAAAATGTTGACACCATCAAAATAGTGGTGAAATAATCACAAAAAAGGATCTAGAGTACCTACTAAAGATACTTAATAACTTACCAGGATTGGAACTCATAGCGTAGCCTATATGAAAAATGAACTCATTTGCCTGATCAAAATGTGGGTACCTAGGTATTTTATTTCAATAAATAAATAAAATAAAATAAATTTATTTCAGGTTACATAAGACCCATAGCACACATTAAATTACAGAATATGAGATGAATTAAGTAGCTACATACCTATGTAGAACAAAATAGACAGTCGAAGGTGTAAGTATTCGGGATTTCTAATATCAATTCTTATTCTTAATCTATTTACCTAGCTAGATATTTTTTATAGGTATTACTAGCTGTTACCCGCGGCTTCGCCCGCGTAGTAGCCTATGTCCTTTTCCGTACTCTTACCTATGTGTATGCAAAATTTCATGATGATTGGTTCAGTAGATACGGCGTGAAAGCGTAACAAACAAACTCACTTTCGCATTTAAAGTATTAGTTGGGATGGGATTATGTTTATTTATTTGGAGCAAAACCTAGTTCAGGGAGCGTGTAATCTAAAAAATGCATTCCGCATTTGTTGTACACTTTTAGAAAAACCTTAGAATATAAAAGAAAAACTACCAAACGTTTGGATTTGGTCTCTTTTCAATTCTTGTCAGATGTGTTGCATATCGATAAAATATCATTTTATACATACCTACACATTTATAAAATAAAAGCTAAATTTATTGCTTAATGCCATCTGTCATTAAAATTATATTAACATTTTTCTAGGTAGAAAACGTTGCGAGCTGCGAGCCCTCATAAAGCATCGTTTTTTGTTTTTTTATAAAGTCAAACTTCATTTGTTTTCTACTCACGTGGAAAATAGTGTGTTCTACGTGTCAAAATCACAAAACACATTATCTTCGCAGTGCCAAGGTATGTTGACGGATTAGTCCCTTCTGATTCTTTCTTCTTCCTTTTTAAATTTAAAAGCATTAAGCCCACTTTGATGCATCGTACATCCAAAGCACCTATGGTAATTGGTAAAGGGGTGTCGCTGTCGATACAAGGTGCTCGTCATAGGCTTTATCTTAAAATTTCCGACAGTGATGGATGGTAGCCCTTGTAATTCATTTATCTGCAATTAAGGGTCGCTGCGCGCGCCGTTTCATCAGACGACTATAAATTGGCTTATTAAAATGTTATCCTAACGACCTATTTATGTTTACGAACTACGAGCCTTATTAGATAAAATAAGTACATAGACTTTTCAGGAATTTATGTGTAATTAATGTGTGGTCTGAAGGACTCAACATTACCCACACACACGCTTCCTTTGGATGTTTACATCCAAAGCGTGTCAGTTGGGCAGCAAGCATAATAAGAACTAAGGCTTCGGTACACGCGTAGAGTAGATGGTAGAGTATGCTCCTGTATAACTATATCAAAGTGAACACCAGTGGTAAGGTAGAGTACTAAAAATTGGTACTTAAGAGTAGATAGACTAGAAAAGTGGGCAAGCTACTCTACCACTTGCCTTCCCCCACCACTGCCTTGCTCTAACTCTATCGCAAGCACTCTACCAATATTTAGTTACTCATGTATAGGTACGCTTGGTAGAATAAAGATCAAGCACTAGAGACAGCAGCGACATTCTGGCTCTACCAACATAATTGAAATTTACGTGTAGACATCTACTTTAACAAAATTGGTAGAGTTACCCAAATTGGTAGAGTAGTGTAGTACTTACTCTACGCGTACCGAAGGCTTAAAGCCTCCAGTACACGCGTAGATAGGTGGAGTACTAGAAATTGGTAAAGTAGTGTGACTAGCAACGTGGGCAAGCTACTCTTCCACTTGCCCGCCCCCCACGACACGGCAAACAATTTCACTAGCGACTATCAATTTCACTAAATGAGGATCTTTACGAATTTGTTTTTTGATACAATATGTATGTATAACGAACATACGAAACTACTTTTTGGCACCAACATACGAAACTAAGTACTCTTTGGCACCAAGGCTATTCAGGCTTAGCAATATTCTGCACTCGAAAAGAACTAACCTGCATAAGTATATTTGCATGAAAGATATCTACATATGTGATCGATCAGTAGGTAGGTAATCATTAGTATCAGAAATATATATTTAAAGGAAAAACACAAAAACTGAAAAAAAATCATGATTTAGAAATTCCGAGTTTCAAAAATCCGAAAGAAAAAAATAACAACGATGATTATAAATCAAGATAAATATTTTGCTGAATTTTAAAAGCACGATATTGTGGTGTTCCACGATTTGCATATTTCCGAATGTTAACGTAAAAATAATAATGATTCCCGATTTCGTAACGGAAATAAGGTCAGGTTATGGTTACACATAGACCACCACAAGAGCGAGCGATAACTATGATACGAAAAGGACTGGCATGGATACCCGAGCGGCGTAGTAAAGGATAAAAGGTTAGGTTATGGTTACAAGACGACCACAAAAGTGAATGAGCACACTGCACCTAGCGACTTGTATGGATATCAAACTTGGGCACGATTGACCACCACACATAGGCGCACCACACGAGCGACCAGCAAGCGACATTGTACAAAAGGATTTTCATTTTTATTGGGAACTAGCTGTTACCCGCGGCTTTGCCCGCGTGATATATAGCCTATGTCCTTTTCAGTACCCTAACCTATGTGTATGCAAAATTTCATGTTGATCGGTTCAGTAGATAGGGCGTGAAAGCGTAACAAACAAACAAACTCACTTTCGCATTTATAATATTAGTTAGGATTGTAACACAACGGAATTTTGATAACCGAAGTTATTAAGATAATTAGATTAATTATAGATTAAATTTAGATTTTTGGAGCAATTACCTATTCCGTTCCAAATGATAGTTCGGTCGGTGTCAGAGTCAGTACCTCATAACTTTCGTCTATCTGGGTACTGGTAGGTACCTGCTAAGGCAATAATAGCATCTGAACGGAAGTAAGTTCTAAAATGAAATTAAATCGCCAAGAGTTTTACATAAAAAGATATTAAGTCTTCTCCTGTCGCCATAAAAATGTCTTGAGAGATGCACGGCTGGAGCATTTGCATCGTCCAATTATAGAGGAACGATATTACGTGACGTGAACAGGACTGGTATATGGGTGCAAACCATGTGCAAACGAGATATTTTCCACTTTATGACATGTGCCAGCAGTGGGGTTTATTGCACAAAACAGATAAAACTAAAATTGGGCCGAAAAATATATCTTACTACAAGACAATAAAGCTTGGTTTGAGTTGTGTTATATGTGCCGTATGACGCGACGTAGCCGCCCCGAGTGAGTTGATTTGTTAGTGCAGACTGATAACGCGATTTTGATGAGCTCCCCGTTGCAGCCATACGGGAACAGCCATTGTTTTTTTATATTCTCCTGGGGCTCTAACGGCACGAAATATCGATTCGCTCTGTAACTGCCGATTGCCAGATTTCTGCCAATAATTGGCACTGCAGTGCTGGGTTTGAAAAATATCTTTTTAACAAATAATAGTTTGAACACTAGAAAAGTTATGGGTTTGAGAGTAAATTTTATTTAGTTTAAATTTATTAACAATAGGCCAAAGAGAGCGTACCTAAATATATCTATTTAAGTATCACGCATTCGTTAGCCTAAGTGTGATTTTTATTTGTCCATATCGTACGTAGTAGCTACTGAGAACTAGAAGGGCTACGGAGCTAGGTTCTTTGCTATTGAACGGTGAAAAATGGACTCTTTTGCATAAGGTTAAGGTACTCACTCATAAATGGGTTACATAATGGGCAACTAATATACAAATCAGTTGATTAAATACATACAGTAATGGGATTTCATATATTCCAGCAGGACAGGAGATTATTTTTTTTCCATTTTGCTTTTAAACAAGAATACAGTTTAGCAGATATCCGCTGACGGAGTCTTGGCAACACAAATAGTAATAAGCCCGCGAAGTCGCAACTCCAGCGGGCTTTCGGCACTCGGCAAATATTACAAAGCGACGCAAACTTAGATATTGTTTGTTGGCCATCCTTGCCCTGAATGCCGCTCTTAATGACGCCGACCTAGAACACTTCGAGTTTGACTACTGCAAGTCATCAAAGAACATTTCAACTTAATAAAGTTCTTAGATATAATCAAATTACTGTCGCATGAGTCAATTTATATTTTTATTCTTTTTGGTTCATTTTTTTGTGGTCAATACTAGTGTCAGATTTTTCTAGCTGCCTAGTGCCATCGGAACGACTGCTATTAGTGGTGACAGGAGGGGACCAACAGCTTAGTCCATGCTTCGGAAGACATCCGAAGCATGGAGAAGCTACGATGGGTTACATGAGCTCGAGCTCGGGGTTATCAAATATTCGTAAGCAAAGCACTAATTGCGTACAGCGACTGGGCCAACTTGCCATATGGTTCCCGGCAGGGTAAATTCTTACCACTCTAAGGACCACTCTAAGTCTTCCCGTGGATGAACGAAGAAGGCGACTTAGGAAACACAAGCTTAACAAAGCTTTACACATCAAAGAGAACTCTGTGTAGTCCAAATCGTGGATAATTTGGAGTACACTATACACCTCTACACACTATTACTAGCACTATTTATAAATATATTAATATGACTCTGGTAGTAGAGGGTCGTGGTCCTGCAGTGGACACAAATAAAAGATCAGTTTGATGCAGTGGAGACAAAAAAAAGATAGGGTACTCACCTACTTAATATACTTTATGTAGGTACCCAACTGTTGATTAACGCCTCTAGCTAAGCTCGAGACTCCGTCGGTATACAATCAAGACTGTAGTGGTTTAAGTCCGGACAGGTCTACTTGTGCTTCAAAAAGATGAAAAAAAAATGTAGATACTTAATGAATCTCTTTGTATGCTTCTATGTCTAGGTTTATACAAATTGGTTCGAGTTCTTTCGTCATGAAATAGCGTACTGATCTTGCGCATTTATAATAATGATAACAGTTTTAGATCAAAAGGCTTTTGATAAACAAGTACGTACCTACTTTGCTTGGGTATTAACCAATCTTAGACAAAGCAGAAAGTTAAAACAAACGTCGAAGAGCGTGATCTCTGACCTTGTTTCTAAAGGGCAGACGGTGGCTATTAATTTAAGGTTTAGCAACTTGTAGCCACGTCGTTTGGCCTACAAACTCTCAATGCAAATACAAATTTCAGTCGTTAATTTAAGCGGTTACTTATTAACGAAGTCGGCCCACATGTTGAATAGGAAAACTTAATGTGAATTTTTATTTAAAAACCTTTTAATTTCAGACTGTTACGGTTTTGCAATTTTAAATACTTTCATTTTAAACTAAACACAAAAAAAAAAGTAAAGGTAAAGGCTTCATATTCTATTTCTTTCTGATCTACCTAAAGATGCTGCTACGAAGTACTACGAAAGAGAAGAGAAGGAATCCTCATTCTTAAAAATTAGTTAGGTACAAGTGCAGTTTAGCGTAAAGATAAAAAAGTGATAAGTATTTTCTTTTTGTTAACTTGAAATATACGAATAAGAAATACACTACAACGAAAATGTAAGGAATCACGTCAATCGGTGATGCGGCTAGCAACCCATTACTATTTTGATTCCGCTTTCGACCTTAACGTTTACTAAGACGCTAAACGTGGCCTTTGGGTTTTATGACCTTGGGCTCTGTCTACCCCGCAAGGGATAAAGACGTGATAATATGTAGAGTAGAATAGGACTATTCGAAATCTTCTCGTGGATGTCGTAGGAACGCAACTTAGGAAACACAAGCTAAACAAAGCTTATAAACATCTAAGATCCTCAATCCGTCTGGCCAGCGTTGAAGCCAAATCCTCTCACTGCTTTGGGTAATTTATGGCTCTGATAGTAAAGAGACGATTGTGCTTCTGCAGTAGAGACTAAAAAAGACCTGATGATGTTAAATACGTATGTACGTATGTATGTCTGATCCTTACCTGTCGTCGCTTTTTTGAAGCCGAAATCCCTACGGCACAAAGTTAGGCAGTCCGCTCGCTTTCCACTCGCTTTCCGCTCGCTTTCCGCTCGCTTTCCGCTCGCTTTCCGCTCGCTTTCCGCTCGCTTTCCGCTCAATAAACGGCTGCTAGGTACTCGCACGGGCTCGCCGCACTCCGGAACTATAACAAGTTCATCGTAAACAAGCAGCTGAGATCACACAGGTATAAATGAGATCTTCTTCTTCTTAGCGTGTCGATGGTATTTTTATTATTAAACTAGCTTTTACCCGCGGCTTCGCCCGGGTGATTTATAGCCTATGTCCTTCTCGGTACCCTAACCTATGTTTGTGCAAAATTTCATGATGATCGGTTCAGTATAGATACGGCGTGAAAGCGTAACAAACAAACTCACTTTCGCATTTATAATATTAGTTGGCATTGGGTTGGGATGGGATTGGGATTAGTTGGGAAGTTGGGATGGGATTGGGATTAGTTGGGAAGTTGGGATGGGATTGGGATTAGTTGGGAAGTTGGGATGGGATATTATCGCTACAGTAAAGGGTTAACTTACCTACCACAGTCAGATCGTCCCTCGTGCAGGAGTTTGAGCACTGGGGACTCGGGACTCGGGGCATATGAGTAAGTAACTAAAATTCCATCGCTCGACACTATCAGTTTTTGATGAAATAAATTTTAAATGAATTCTGAGTGCGCATACAACGGAAGTAGCGATAGGTTGCCTATAAGAAACTGGCCGCGATTACCGGTAATCGTAATCCTTACCTATCGTCGCTTTTTGTGAAACCGAACTCCGGACTCCTTCCTGCACAAAGTTAGGCAGCCCGCTCGCTTTCCGCTCAATAAACGGCCGCGCTCGCACGGTCTCGCCCTCGCCGCACTCCCGCTAACAACAAGTTCATCGCAAACAAGCAGCTGAGAACACACAGGCATTAATGAGATTGTAATGGCCTATTGCACTGATCGAGCTAAAGTTATACTTTAAGTACATTTTTAGGTGACTTGTATTGCACTTTTTTAAATATGTTAGTAGCGATAGGTACCTATACAAATTTGGCCATAATTACTTGTAATCCTAATTCTTACCTCTTGTCGCTTTATGTGAATCCGATATGTACCTACTGCACTTTTTAAATGTAGGTACCTATTCGGGATTTCGTTTTGAAGTTGTGTTAAGAATGTCGCCTGATGAAAGGAAGTGTAACAAAATCAAAGCACAGATTAAACAGACTGTAAGAGTCATAAAATTACCTTAGGTATAAGTACAATACGATTTGATAAATAAAAATATCTCATACTCAGACCTAAGTATGTGCAGAACAAATTTTGAGTAACCAAGAAGGCAAAAGTACAAGAAAGAAACTTTCAGTTCTTTTGCTGAACCATATGATACCAAGTTACCTACATAATTTCATAATGTCTTTTACAGGTTGTTAGAATGCTAAAGGAATCTTACACTTGTATGCGACGTATACCTAATGAAGTATGTATTTTATAGTGGAGATGTCATAAGGAACAACTTTATGACATCTCCACTCGCTTCTAATGTCGTGTATATCATGATCGTAACTTTTTGGCAGAACGCTCTGTTCTCGTACTCCATACACAACTCCCGGAGAGTAAAGTCTGTGATTCATCGGCCACCCAATGAAAAGCGGACTTGTTTTAAATAAAGGTAATGTGTATTGTCAAACTCTTTCTACGCCTACAGGATGTTCTGCACCCGATGGCTCGAACTCATGTGATTGACTCGTAATCTACCAAACTTTTAGCGTTCAGTACCCAAAAAGTGCAATGAAGCAGTCCAAATAAAACTCTATAAGTAGTAAGCCTCCGATGTCCGCCCCTCCATCAGACGGGGCTATTTAACCGCAATAGGTAGAATCTTGAAAATTTCACTCTATGTGTATGTATTGTCGCCGTTCTAGAGGATGCCTTCATGCATTGGAATGGGATGGACTTGGCGTTAACATCAACGGCGAATATATCACTGACCTTTGATTTGCAGATGACATTGTTTTAATGGCGGAGTCGATGGAGGACTTTTGTGGGCAGAGGCCATTCTAAGGAATGGACATAGATAAGACGAAATTAATGTCAAATGTCCATATTTTACCTTTACCGGCTTATGTTGGGAACTCCATCCTTGAAGTTGTAGATCACTTTATATAGGTATTAACCTAGTTCAATAAATATAGGTTGAAAGTTCCACCTTCGAGGACAAGGTCTTTCGACTCAGCTGGGCAGCATTCGGGAAGTTCCGCAGTTTCTTCTCGTTCGAAATGCCTCCGTGACTAAAGAAAAAAGTATACAAAATTATATCAATATATGTTACCAGTGCTAACTTAGTGGTTCGGATCGTAGTTTAATTTTTATCTGTTTTTTCATTACATTTAATATATTCAATTCAATAAATGAAGTAATATGAAAGATACATAAAAATATTTTTATAAACACAGGCAGGAGTCATAAATGCACATTAGGTATACAAAGCTTGCACGAAAATTATAATTTAAACTGTTGCCATCATTCTCAGTAGATTTTTAAATGGAAAGAATATATACCTACTTACATAGAGGCATGTTCTATCAAAAATATATTTGCCTTAAAGTGAGTTAAATCCATGAGATAAACTGTGCCTTTAGAAAATAACCAAGAAAGTTTAAGAAAACCCGTTTTCCTCTCTAAACATGTTACCGATGGAAACTATTTCTATTTTGCCAGCGGTAAATAAGACGTTTCGTATAAACGGGGTTACTCGGGCCGTGTCTCCACTGAATCGAGTCTCGTGAGGAGCTGACATCTTTTGTGAGCATTCAAAACGACGAGAAGATGCTGATTTATGTGCGCCCATTACTCTTACTTACCGTGACGTAAACACATGCCACTCCGAAATACAACGCACTAAATAAAGAGCACGCACATTCCCATTATTTTTTAAAAAGAGCATGCCTATAATTTACGACGACGTTTCTAATTCACGTTATTTGACGCAAATAGCAATATACTTAACTTCCGAAGCACCACAGCTAATGATGCCATAGTAACAAAAATACGGTAGATGGTAAAGAGTATTCTTCATAGATATATTAACGTTAGACTATTAATAAGTCTTCAGTTAGTTACAACTTGTGATGAAAAGACAGCTAATGGCATTTCACCTTAAATAACTTTAATTTTCTGTTTATAATTTTTACTTAAAATTTGCTTTAAGTTTAAATTTACCAACGTTTCGATTTATCGCTAACTAGTTTTATTCGCACCCGAAACCTAGTAAACGTCGCTTTACTACGCCCGAACCGCTTATCTAACAAAAGCACTTTTACGACAATTCTAAAAGTAACCGTACAATAAATTGATTCTGTGGAATAATTGGAGTCAGACAATGTTTAGAAAAAGCAGATTTTGTCGCATCCCTTCGAGGGCGGTCTTATAAACGGCAGGAGGGGCAAACTGCTGCCGTAATCCCCAAAAACATAAAAGCGTATGAAAACTTTAGTGTCTAATAAATTCTGCCAATACAGCGAGGACGGTAGGATATTTTGGCAAATAGCATGTTAGACTCATCGCCCGTGACGCCTGGTTAGAGCTTTCATCTAAAAAACGATACAGCCGCAGGGATCAATGCAATTCTTTTCGGTTTAGGTACATTTGATCGTAGGTAACTATATTATTTTTTCTACCTCAGGGATTCGTTACAAAGTGATTAAACACATGTGAAGGTTTCTTAACATAAAGACACATTTGTTTGTGGTGTCTATATGTATATCTTATTTTTATGGATCCTTTTATGCATTCACAATGCTTTTCTGATAAGGGGTTTTTTTACTGATTTACCAATCACTATTATTAGGCCTTTTTGTAGTATGTACATAGATATTATAATTCAAAAGATATGTAAAAGCTTTGTTTAGCTTGTGTTTCCTAAGTTGCTTGCTACGACATCCACGGGAAGACTTGGTGTGTCCTATTCTACCCTGCCGGGATCCGCACAGCAATTCACGCGGGCAGGATCCGAACTAGACATCTTTAGTTTTTAAATCCATACTATCCATACTAATATTATAAATGCGAAAGTAACTCTGTCTGTCTGTCTGTCTGTCTGTCTGTCTCGCTTTCACGCTAAAACGGCTGAACCGATAAAAACGAAATTTGGCACACAGATAGACTATAGCCCGAGAAAGGACATAAGCTACTTTTGATTTCGATAACGTAGGTTAAGCAACTCTAACCATGGTTCAAATTAGGATGTTTGGCCAAAACTAAAACGGCTGAACAGATTAAAACGAAATTTGGCACACAGAGAGGCTATAGCCTAAGAAAGGACGTGGGCTACTTTTAATTACGATAACGCAGGTTAAACAACTCTAACCATGGTTCTAATTAGGATGGGTGGCCAAAACTAAAACGGCTGAACAGATTAAAACGAAATTTGGCACACAGAGAGGGTATAGCCTAAGAAAGGACGTGGGCTACTTTTAATTACGATAACGCAGGTTAAACAACTCTAACCATGGTTCTAATTAGGATGGGTGGCCAAAACTAAAACGGCTGAACAGATTAAAACGAAATTTGGCACACAGAGAGGGTATAGCCTAAGAAAGGACGTGGGCTACTTTTAATTACGATAACGCAGGTTAAACAACTCTAACCATGGTTCTAATTAGGATGGGTGGCCAAAACCAAAACGGCTGAACAGATTAAAACGAAATTTGGCACAAAGAGAGGCTATAGCCTAAGAAAGGACGTGGGCTACTTTTAATTACGATAACGCAGGTTAAACAACTCTAACCATGGTTCTAATTAGGATGGGTGGCCAAAACCAAAACGGCTGAACAGATTAAAACGAAATTTGGCACAAAGAGAGGCTATAGCCTAAGAAAGGACGTGGGCTACTTTTAATTACGATAACGCAGGTTAAGCAACTCTAACTATGGTTCTAATTAGGATGGGTGGCCAAAACCAAAACGGCTGAACAGATTAAAACGAAATTTGGCACACAGATAGGCTATAGCCTAAGAAAGGACGTGGGCTACTTTTAATCGATAACGCAGGTTAAGCAACTCTAACCATGGTTCTAATTAGGATGGGTGGCCAAAACTAAAACGGCTGAACAGATTAAAACGAAATTTGGCACACAGAGAGGCTATAGCCTAAGAAAGGACGTGGGCTACTTTTAATTACGATAACGCAGGTTAAACAACTCTAACCATGGTTCTAATTAGGATGGGTGGCCAAAACCAAAACGGCTGAACAGATTAAAACGAAATGTGGCACACAGATAGGCTATAGCCTAAGAAAGGACGTGGGCTACTTTTAATTACGATAACGCAGGTTAAGCAACTCTAACCATGGTTCTAATTAGGATGGGTGGCCAAAACTAAAACGGCTGAACAGATTAAAACGAAATTTGGCACACAGAGAGGCTATAGCCTAAGAAAGGACATAGGGTAATTTTGATTTCAATAGCGCAGGTTAAGAGCAGCCGCATATTATCAGAAATTTCTGTTAGAAAAATTCTGACGCTCGCCGGAAGGCACTCCGTGCATACATTTTGTATTAGCTCCCGCACACTATTAGAAAAAATCTAACGGGTCGTCCGTTTCTGATGCCCGCCGGATGGCACCTCAGCCGGACGTCAGAATTTTTTCTGATAGAAATTGCGGAAGGCGTGTTTTCCATACATTTTGTACTAGGCCCCGCACACTATCAGAAATTCACGTCAGTTTACCCATAGATGAATATTGTATATACTGAGTTTACCGTCCGCCGCCGTACGCTGCACACGTGTTTGTTGTATTTTAGGAATCTACGTTCTTGACGAAAATGAGTTAAATCAAGATTTAATTGCCGATGTGGAAAAATATCTATGTTTGTGGAACGCGATGTTGAAAATGACCAGAATAAAATACAGAGACAAGCTAGGAAGCGAATATGCCAAATATTAATTGAGAATTTAAATCCATAATTTCAATATCAAGGTTTTTAGGGTTCCATGTCCAAAGCGTAAAAACGGGATTTACGGGATTTACGAGATTTCAATGTCCGTGTGTCACCAGGATGTATCATACATAAACCGTTATTTGTTTGGTTATTCGTATGTGTAAGTGACTAACACTTAACGTGCCTTCCGAAGCACGGAGGAGCTCGAGAAATTTTTATGCCACTTGCGGTCACCCATCCAAGTAGGGACTGCACCAGGGGTTGCTTAACATACGTAAGCGCTCATAGAGCTCACACCCACTGGACCATCGGGCTCCTCAAATACCTCTCCTCATAAACCGTGATTACTATACAGTTAAAATTTTCATAGATGATGAACTTATTTGCTTTTGCCGTAAACACTAAATAAAATCCTAATCCTAACTAATATTATACGAGTAAATGCGAAAGTGAGTTTGTTTGTTTGTTCCTTTGTTACGCTTTCACGCCCTATCTACTTAACCGATCATCATGAAATTTTGCATACACATAGGTTAGAGTACTGAGAAGGACATAGGCTATAATTCACGCGGGCGAAGCTGCGGGTAACAGCTAGTGACTAATAACGCCGACCAAAAAGGCCATCGCGCTTCGATCCTACATGTCAAACTTCTCATACTATAATAGATATTCCATTTTTATACGCATTATAAGGACTGGCGTCACCTAACTACCCCACCATTAGAAGTAAAGAGTAATTTGATTGAACTCATTTCACGATAAAGTTACTCTTATTAAATTAAGAAATAAGATATGGGAAACAGATCCACGGGGTTAGGATTTTCGTACAATATGTACATACAAAACCATTGTAGGTAGCTACTCTTACTTTGTACGTAGGATCCATAATTATTAAAATCAAATATATGTTTGGTACCTAATACAAAATTTAATGCTAATCATCATCATGAAACCATCAACACATATTTAATTAAAATAATGACGAGTCTGATCCTCTATAACATGCAGTGCGCCGATCGACCAAATATTTAGCGCAGACCACGCCATTAATTAAACGGCGATCTAATTTGCTAGCGATCAATGGACAGCGAAGGCTAATTTGCATGCAATTGTTTGTGACATTTTCTCTACAAAACTAGGTACTTATTTCCTGTATGCCTAATAAAGGCTACGTACATCTAACTTCTCTTGGTGATTCATTTATTGGAGTTTAGACGATAGTACACGCAACGGACTACTCTTAGTGAATACTAAATATAATTTGTGTCGGAGTGACGCGATGACGCTCGCGTATTCGCATCCATCACACTTCAGTTTTTGCGTTAACATAAGAGCTTTGCTGGTTGAGCCCGGTTGGAGTAGATTCTGTATGCTCTATATTCCAACCACATTACTTGATGTTCCTAGACACCTAACACAATAAACCAATCTGGGTGATTTATCCGTATATATTTATTCATCTATTTATTTAATACGCATGTTTGGCAGGCATTAGCGTCACGACGTTGTCAATAGTTTTGTAGTAAAAACTTCTTAGTCAGTATTTAAATTACACATAGTTTAGTCAAAAATACCAAAACGGTGCCGTATAAATATATTTCCTACAGAGTTGATTTAAATATCATATTATGTAAAAAACTATGTGACACTCAGTGCTTATAGACACGTCTGTGCGTTCACACAATGAAATTAAAATATAATTCGTTGGGGCCGTGGGGGCCTTCAGCTCACAATAAGCTCTTCAAGTTTCTGAGCCAAAAGCTGGTAGAGGTATCCAATGACCAGAGGGCTGGCAATTTCTTTGCACAAAGAATAAGCATGCCATACAACGTTTGCCAATGATGCCAGCCTTCTGGGAACACTTCCGCAGGGCAGTGATTTGCGGGTCATGTTTTATCTATAGGTTTTTTGTTAATAGAAATTATTGTTATTTTTAGCTTTAATTATTACTTTTTTATGCCGTGTGGTTCCCGGCAGAGAAGAATAGGACCACTCCAAATCTTCCCGTGAATGTCGTAAAAGGCGACTTAGGAAACTCAAGCTAAACAAAGCTTATAAACATCAAAGAGACCTCTCCAACCAGTCTGGCCAGCGTGGAGAGTGTAAGCCAAATCCTCTGACTGCTCTGACAGTACAGAGAGGGTCGTGCTCCTGCAGTGTAGACTAATAAAGACCTGATGATGATGATTACATTTTTAATTTTAGTTAGTTTTAGTTTAAGTAGGTTGTAATTAATAATATTAGCATTTTATTTATCAAGAACTGCTCAAATAATAAATAATAAATCTCGGCAGTGAATGTATTACCAAAGTCGAAATGTTGACAAAAAGCTACCAGTAAGTTATGCGTCGGACCTCGTTGTAGAATGGCGACAGATTTAATACACTTGCCGGATAAATGGAACAATCAATCATCTCTCGGGAAGGGAGACGTACATTTCTATAGCGTCTCTTTCATACGGTCGGTTATCGTGATTAAAAGTGCATTTTTGTGTACCCTTGACCGAATCATGTATGAACTGTTGCTTTCTGAAAAACTTATTTTATGTATATTGACTTTAGTGAAAAGATAATCCGGTAAATGAAGGTTTTTATACTTAAATAAAAACCGGCCAAGTGCGTGTCGGGCCACGCGCAGTGTAGGGTTCCGTAGTTGCGAATGACAACTTTGAGTTCACACTGTTCACACTCGCACATCAGTTTAACGACCAAAAACATGTAACAATGAAAATGTATGAAATTTTACATTTTCGAGTACATTTTATAAGTTGGTTGCCTATAACTTTTTAGTTTGTACTTAATACTCAGCTCTGATAGTTTTCCTTTCAACTTCAGTATATATGCTACTGCTGTAATTTTTTTCACGTATCCATATATAACCGTTTAGCAGATAGAGGGGGGGGACACTTACCTGTAACAAAAATTTGAACTTTAAAACCAAATATTTCGGAAATGGATCCCTAAATCGAAAAATGGTGTTCTCAACCTCACACTATTTTTCAAAGACCTATTTAACGATACCCCACACGATGGGTAAGTAAAGAAAAAAAATTAGTCCCCCACTTTACTTGTATGGGAGCTAAGCCAAAAAAAATTTTTTCTCTAGATTTTTTTCTACCACTTTTTTGCAATGATTAATATACATACCCATACCAAATTATAGCTTTCTAGTACTTATAGTCTCTGAGTAAAACCGCGGACGGACAGACAGACAGACAGACAGACATGGCGAAACTATAAGGGTTCCTAGTTTACTACGGAACCCTAAAAAAGACACATTTTTGATTTAAAAAAAACCTTAATTCAACGACTGCAGTGGACAAAGAAACATAACAATATGAATGTGTAAGGGAATAAAATACTGAGGGATTAATTTAATCAATTTAATTTGCATCGCGTATAATTTTTATTCTAAAACGAAATAAAGTTTGCCAAAGTTTAAACAACTCGTGTTGTAATGATCAACTTAGCTCACTTGTAATAGGTATGAACTACTATTACTACTTATAAAATTGACATAGCCCACGCATTTCTGTAATAAAACACATTTTCGCATGTGTTTTATTAAAGAAATGCGTGAATTAATAATACGAAAATTAGTTTTTCAAGCTAGTGTTGTGTTACTTGAAACATATTGGCCTCTAATTTGTTGATTTTACAAGTAGGCACAGAAAATAGGTGCATCGAGCCTCATCGGCCGTGTGGCAAAATCCGGGCGCTGTGTCGATTGTCCGGCTGGTAATTAGATCGCGACCAAATTAATGGACGCCCAGCTGCCGCTCACTTAAATCAATGAAGTCACTAAAAATTTAATCATGAACCTCAGAAATTGTTTAATTTCTCTCTCCATACTGGCCAGAAGGGTTCGACAGGTACTTGTTTCCATATTGATCTTTAATTCGTTATTTTCAGTCGGCCGTGTGGTATGCAAGTCTGGCCTGCGCCGATTGGCCATGTGTTAATAAAAATTCAATCACTACATATTATAAAACAAAGTCCTCTGCTGCGTCTGTCTGTCTGTTCGCGATGAACTCAAAAACTACTCCACGGATTTTCATACGGTTTTCAACAATAGATAGAGTGATTCACGAGTTAGGTTTTAAGGTATAATACATGCCCGGGCGCAGCCGGGTAGGGCTGCTAGTATTAAATAAAATAGATCGAGACATATTAATGCAATGTACAGCAGAACTGCCATTCGCTCACTTACCGACAACTTGGAACGTGTTATGGCGGATTGAGTTATCTCTCTCACTTTTTAAGCTATCGGAAGGAATAAAAAATAATAAATAAAAATAAAAATGCCATTTATTGTCATACTTTACATTTCAGCGCTACAGCTTATCTGATTTACATTTTTGAATTTCTTTCTATTTGTAAAGTATTAGGAATAAAATGATTGGCGTCGCTACTGTGCCTAGTGTACCCCCTTAAATAATATTACAAAGACTCGAAGTCCCTACTTATCAATAGTATTAGTAGCTCTTATAAGTGTGTTGATTAGGTACCGCGGTGGTGTACAAAAGCTGAAACGCGGAGTAGATGTAACAACAACCAGTGCGCCAATATGGTGATTAGAGCCAATCAACTCAATAAAGAGAAACTCGAAACGAGCATCGCAAATATAACCGGCAGATAATGGGTTTCGTTAAACATGTATACATAATAAATAAATGTCTCATTTTTAAGCATAAACAAAATCTTACTAATAAAGCAACACAAGTTATTAAATTAATATAACAAAGCCTCGTACGTCCCTACTTAATAGTAATAGAGAGTGCCTCCAATGAGTGTGTTGATTTGGTTCCGCGGTAGTGAAACGCGGAGTGGATGTAACAACCGCCAGTGTGGGGGATGAGAGCCAATCGACTCAATAAAGAGACACTTCAATCGGGCGGAGCACAAACTCAACCAGCGCGTAATGGGTTAATGTTTGTATTGGACATAGTAATATCTGTGTTTCACTATTTTACGAAGGTAAATAATTGGTAACAAATAAATCCCATCCCAATTAATATTATAAATTCGAAAGTGAGTTTGTTTGTTTGTTTGTTACGCTTTCACGCCGAATCTACTGAACCGATTATCATGAAATTTTGCATACACATAGGTTAGGCTACCGAAAAGGACATAGGCTATATATTGCGGGGGCGACGCCGTGGGTAACAGCTAGTTTACTAATATGTAAATCATAGGTTTTGTTAACTAAAGGGTGGTGATATTAATGCTTTACATCGATGCCTGCATAAAGCGAGATAGCAAGGATATAGTGACTCTTTATCTTGTTCTTGTGTTATAAATATTGTTCATAATGTTCACATAATGTTATTATTTCGTATGTTATATACCATTTACACACTCTGACCTATTTAAGGTTTTCTTTGCCCTCCCTTAATTTGATTTCCCCGTAATTTCCACTGAAGCTATTATATATTTTTTTAATTTTGATAGAAAATGACACAATTTCTATATTATTTGAAATATTACAACTACGAATTAATAACTATTTTTAACTATTATGAAGGATAAGATAATAATTCATATATTTTGTGACCAAATCCTAAAATAATGTACAAAATTTGCCAGTTTGTCTAACAATCACAGCCGATGTGTACAAATTTCTCAACTCACAGTTCAAAGTTACCCCTCTACACGTAATTACAAAGTTGCAATGCATTGACTACAAGTTTGGTTATTAATCATGTGCACGAGTTGAGCTGTCTTTATTCTCAAACTGTAACACACACAGTACACAATATTGAGTGTTATGCAATTTCAAAAGTCATAATTTCGCTGCCAATTCATACAGTTAATTATTTCATCAATTTCATTTCATAACATTCGTAACATTTATCTTGTGATGCTCAGTGTTACACAGTGCCATAGTAATTAAAGAACTTTCTATTTTATCAGCAGGTACTTATTAAGGAGTTTTTAAATTAGTTTTAAATATTTTTATGGCGTCCGCGGAAGACCAGCGTTGCGGTTCATACCGCAACATTAAGCTGAGCGGAGACCGTCTTGGTATTAGCATAAGAGTTTTATGTCTCTATAATTGTGTTCATATTTTCTAATTATGTATTATTCTTGTATTTTGATGCCAAATAACGATTATATTATATAAACGATTTTTCTTTCTTTTCTTTCTTTCCATAGTGTATCATGATGATACAGATTTTTAACTTTAAACTATAAGCGTAATTCGATTCAAAGACTCGAACCAATTTTTAACAATGACATTCTATTTGAACAATACATACTTAGTCCTCATTATCTAGTAGGTTAACTAAAATTGTTAAGTGACGTCGCTTGGACAAAATGCGCTGAGCAGTTTGTAGCCGCTTCTTTTGCACTCCGCTTTGGAAGTGGTCTAAACTTATAGTCTTAAGTAAATAACTAAGTATAATCATCACCAGGTCTTTTTTAGTCTCCACTACAGGAGCACGACCCTCTCTGTACTACCAGCCCCCCTATTTACTAACTCGGATGACAGGTGTCGATGCTTATCAATCTAGAATTTTTAATTACAATGCGGGTTTTGCTTGCTCGAACTTTTTAATTGAAATACAAAAACCGCATTGTAGCAGCAAATCCTAGATTGATAGGCATCGACACCTGTCATCCGAGTTAGTAAATAGGGGGGCAGAGCCATATATTAGCCGTGGCGCAGCGGTCAACACGCCAGCCTGCGACACGGGGGTCCCGGGTTCGATCCCCGGTCAGGTCATGATGAAAAACGATCTTTTTCATAATGACCTGGGTCTTGGATGTTTATCTATATAAGTATATGTTATAAAATATAGTATCGTTGAGTTAGTATCCTGCGACACAAGTTCACAACTTACTGTGGGGCTAGCTCAATTTGTGTGATATGTCCCTATATATTTATTTATTAAAAAAAATAGAAAAAAAAGCAGTCAGAGGATTTGGCCTACACTCTCCACGCTGGCCAGACGGGTTAAAGAGGCCTCTCTCATGTTTATAAGCTTTGTTTAGCTTGTTTGTCCTAAGTCGCCTTTTACGACATCCACGGGAAGATTTGCAGTGGTCCTTTTCTTATCTGCCGGGAACTACACGGCTAATTATCGTATTATATTAACTAAGTATAATAACAATTATTAATTGTTCAAAGGAATCTGTATTAAATAAACGTTTGAAATCTTAAAATGGAGATTACATATATATTTTGATACACTTACAAAATCAATTTTACCATAATCATCATCAGGTCTTCCTTAGTCTCCATTGCAGGAGCACGACCCTCTTTGTACTTCCAGAGCCATATATTAGCTAGAGCAGTCGGAGGACACACTCTCCACGCTGGCTAGATGGGTGGAGAGGTCTCTTTGATTTTTATAAGCTTTGTTTAACTTATATTTCCTAAGTCACCTTCTACGACATCCACGGGAAGACTTGCAGTTTTTCTTCTCTGCCGGGACTGAATTTATTAGCACACTTTCAATCTAAAGTTATTTTCGTATGTAATCACGAAGTATAGCATCTATTATATATTATTACATAAGTCTCGAACTAACTTTGGGGCTAGCTCAATGTGTGCGATTTGTCCGTATATATTTATTTATTAAAAAATTAAATAGACTATAAATATTGACTACAAGTTTGGATATTAATCACGTGCACGAGGTGAGATTCCCTTGTTCTCAAACTGTAGCATTGTGCCACGTACAATACACGATTGAGTGTAATGTAATTCACCGTGAATTGTGTTGATCCACCCTGCTGATTGAGTTACCGACAAAGCCCAAGTAACTGAGATCGATTCACTGGTAAATTTAGAATAGATATGGAAATACAGTAGTTCAATGAGTCGGATGATCCGAGAATGTGAAGTGTTTTTATGTGAATTAAGATTGTATTTTGAATGTTCAAAAAATATCAATTTAACACAGCAGATTTTTTTGTTTAAGGCAAAATAAAAGCATGTACTATATATAAGGTTTGATCACTAATCTCGTACAGGCGGAAACTGCTTTTGTTTTCAGACTATAATATGTGCGCTCATCGCGATCATCATCATCCGAGCATATTCCCGGTTGCATCATCAGCGGTTACGCTAACTATCCTTCGTGATTTGACGTGGTCACTGGTTTTCAGACCAAAATCCAAGATCAATCCCTTTTTAATCTACTTTGAGGGCAAACAGGCATACGACTCACCTGATGGAAAGCGGTTACCGTAGTCTAAGGACGGCTGCAAGTCCAGGCGTGCCACTCACGCGTTGCCGACCCTGAAGCAATCGTTTCACGCCATTTTGAAGAACCCCAATCCCAATGGCACATGATCTGCGATATCGGATATAAGGTTCGCCTTAAATCATGCTGATCTGCTCGCCTGATTGAATTACCTATAAAGCCGCAGTAACTAAGATTGATTTACTGAATTATAAAAGACTATATACCTTACGCACGCAGCTTATGAATGTAATTCCCTCGGTAACAGTGCCTATTTCCCGGATGACAGTCACTTAAATATGTCATTTCGGGCCTCAAACTACCTCCTTACAAAATTGTATCCAAATTGGTTTAATGGTGGAAGCGTAATGATGTAGACAGAGCAGACGGAGAGTTATCTGTGCATTTTTAATATTATCATTACGTCTTTTTTTATCTTCACTGCAGGAGCACCACCCTATCTGTACTACCAGACCTATTTATTAATATGTGCTCCATGGCTCAGCTCCGTGGCGCAGCGGTCAACATGCCTGCCTACGACACGGATGGTCCCGGGTTCGGTCCCCGGTCAGGTCAAGAAGGAAAATGATCTTTTTCAGATTGACCTGGATTTATCTATATAAGTATCTATTATAAAATATAGTATCATTGAGTTAGTATCCCATAACACATGTCTCGAACTTACTTTGGGGCTAGCTCAATCTGTGTGATTTGTCCGTATATATTTATTATTATTATTAATTTATTATTATTGTGTATCCACCGTGTGGTGCCCGGCAGAGTAGACCACTCCAAGTCTACCCGTGGATGTCGCAGAAAATGACATAGGAAACACAAGCTAAACAACCCGTCTGGCCAGCGTGGAGAGTGTAGGCCAAATCCTCTGAATGTTCTGGCTCTGGTAATACAGAAAGGGTCGTGCTCCTGCAGTGGAGACTAAAAAAGGCCTGATGATGATGTATCTTGTAGCATTACTAATCATGAAGTAGCATGCATGTACTCACAAGTTCGGTTATTAATCACGGTCGGGCGAGATGAACTGCCTTTGTTCTCAAACTGCTACATTGTACGCACACAATACGCGATATCTGATGTTGTGTAATTCGAAGTGACTCATGTTGATCCGTACGCCTGATTGAGAAGATAAAGCCGCAAAGCTAAGATCAATTTCCTGAATCTTAAGAAGATGTTACACTATTGCAGTGTTGTATGATTTATACAGTGATAATTATTAGTATTGTTGACCACTTACACACACGAAAAAAAACAACAAAAAGCAAATAAGTATTATCAGGACTTGGCACTAACCTTTATTTAAAGTCCCGTTAATACTTTTAGTGATAATGTCGAATGAAATCTATCCATAGATCTATTTAATGGTGTTACAATAAAAGAGTTAAAATATTGATATTCCATCCCAATCCCAACTTCCCATATATATAATATTAATATTATAAATGCGAAAGTGAGTTTGTTTGTTTGTTACGCTTTCACGCCGTATCTACTGAACCGATCATCATGAAATTTTGCATACACATAGGTAAGGGTACAAAGAAGGACATAGGCTATATATTACGCGGGCGAAGCCGCGGAAAATAGCTAGTAATAATATAAATATAATCAGGTGTCCTCAACTGCCTGTCCTGTAATTGCAGGTATTGCTTCGGGTACGCGCAAACTGTTCCTTTGTCAATCCATCCAGCCAAGGAGCATCCCTAATAGGTACCTTTGTCCCGTTCCCCCGGTCCAAAAAACTCCTATCATTCCCTCGCAAAAAAAATGTTTCGAAGAACACCAGCGTCGGAACCGAGATAAGCCAAACAAACTGCGCTCACCAACCTATCTGCCAAGCGTGGTGAATATGGCAAGACCCCCCTCTGTTAGAATTACTTGGGGATAGGAGTAGCCTTCTTGTGGCCGAGACAAAAACCTAGCTTATACAAAATATTTTACCGCTTTATTGATATCTCAAGCTGTCCCATCCCAACTAATATTATAAATGCGAAAGTGAGTTTGTTTGTTTGTTTGTTACGCTTTCACGCCGTATCTACTGAACCGATCATCATGAAATTTTGCATACACATAGGTTAGGGTACCGAGAAGGACATAGGCTATAAATTACGCGGGTGAAGCCGCGGGTAACAGCTAGTCGAATATATTTGTTTTTTTAAGAACACGCGACATATTTCGTTTGTTTGTTCAACGTAAATGGTGTTCCTTATTAGTTGGCAGTCGCACGTTTTCGATTTGCGGCGGGACGCGGGTAAGCAGCGGGCAGCAATATCTGCTGAATATCTGTCATCACGTCCCGAAGCTATGCAGATATCGGCTGCTCCTGTCATAGTACTGATAGAATAGAGGGTATATATATCATTGAGGGAATACTTTAATTCACGGTACCATTTGTATAATTTAGCAAGTTCATCGGCAAAACTGTTAGCTTATTTTACAAAGAAAATTAGACATTAAAACAACTTAAGAACGCCACGATTTCGCCCACTTAAATTATAGTCTGTCACTCTGTCACCTGCAGCAAAATTAGCTTTCTATAAATAGTTGAAAGATTTTTGGAAATCGGTTCAGTTGTTTCGAAACCTATTCAATGCAAACAAACAAATAATGAAATCTTCCCTCTTTATAATATTAGTATAGGTAAGATATAGGATTGGGCATCATTGTCTGTTTCAGCAATACAATGGTGGGGATTTTGTTTGTCATAAATCACTTGGTATGTTACTTACACAATTAACTGTCATGTTAAAAAAAACTCGCTGCTTAGGTAAGATATTCATACATACACACATACAAACATGTATTTTTCCCTTGCGGGGTAGACAGAGCCAAGTTTAGCATGTTGGTGGAGAACGCGATCATAATAGTGATGAGTTGCTAGCCGCATCACCCATTGACATGATTCCTCACGCCCATTCCCTCGATCGGCTTTTCGATCTGCGCGGGAAGAGAAGCAGACGGCACATTCTACGTTTTTTCTTTTCTCCCAGACCAGTGTGGAGGAGAAGGTATTCATAACAATTTATAATTTAGATTGAGAACATAATGTTATGCGATAATAATTAAACGATAGGTACTTTACTATATAATACATCCAAATAAATATAGATAACATTCGAGCTATTCAAGCCAATCTAAAATGATTGTTTGTCATCATGACCTGATCAGGAATCAAATCATTGATGGATATTAGCTTAAAAGATGAAAAGTGCCAGCTTACTTTGCAACGCAATATCACATAGGACAGGTTGTGCCACCTACCGATGGCCGATTTGTAATTCAATTATGAGTAGTGGGGAGAGCAATACTTGCAACAATCACCGCGGCGACCGCGCAATAAAATTCATGAGCTCAACTTACAAAATAGCGATAGTATATATAGAGGACATCACTATTTCTATATATATATCGGTGAATTTATTTTCAAGCCCTTTCTACTATCTAAAACAGATACGTACGACAAGAAATACGAAGACTTTGCATTGTTATAAAAGTACTTTGGTAACAAAAAAGAAAAAGGTTAGGTTTCCCAATTTTTTTATTATATGCTACATTTCTATTTGCTCAAGCAATTGTGCTGGTAATGTAATTTATACAGTTAAGTATGTACTTCACCACGCCCAGTCTCAATATAAGATATGTATTCAGCCTACTGAACGAAAAAACATAAAAAGCGCCCTGCATGATAAATGTCTATCATTTTTACCACCACGAAAAATGACCGCTAAACAGGGACTTAACTACATTCGGTATACAGGGTAACATTAACTAAGACTCTTGAACATAAAAGTGTTAATTCCCTGCGTCATAACCTGTGCCACGGCCGGTGTGCCGGGAGGCCAAATTAGTAGATCGAGTCGGCTTCTGTGTATTCTTTATTCACTGGTCCAACTATACATAATAGAGAAGTATGTATGCTTCATAATCCAACCGTACAAAAACGAGATATTATAAATAAGTTAGAAGGAATACTTCTAATACCTCTCTTAGTTTTGTACTCTTGTAACATTCATGAGGAGAATTGGGAAAAAATACAGTGTAAATACGTGGGCGATGTACGTGAGATTTAGATTTCACGAAATCGAAACGTTTCCAGCATTCTTTGTATCTTTATCGTACCGATAAGTAAGACGATTTATATGAAAAATAACAATATTAGATATTTGTATGAAACTTGTGTCATTTTGCTTCGTATTCGTTATCATAATCAAGTAAAATATAGATGGAAGTCTGTATTTTATACCTTAAAAACTTGGATATCTCAGTAATAGTGTGTAAACATCATCATCATTAACACTAGGTCTTTTTAGTCTCCACTCCAGGAGCACGACCCTCTCTGTACTACCTTAGCCAAATAACTAGCCAGAGCAGTCAGAGGATTTGGCCTGCACTCTCCAAGATGGCCAGACGGGTTAGAGAAGTTCTCTTTGATGTTTATAAGCATTGTTTAGCTAGTGTTTCCTAAGTCGCTTTCTACGAAATCCGCGGGAAGATTTCTAGTGGTCCTTTTCTACTCTGCCCGGAACCACACGGCTAAGTGTGTAATACTGTGTGTAAACTGAACGTAGGTAGGTAGTAAATAAGGTTAGAATTTATTAAAAAGTCTTTTACTACTTGTTCCTGGCGTGAATATAAAATTTATTTTCTAAAACGTTTTCACTATGTGAAATAAGGTCGAACAAACTAACAAAAAATATTGATTATTTCTTGAAATGACTTAGTTTCTAACCAAACAAAATGTAAAAATTGTCTTCTCTATATCCTGTTTAAAGGAATACCCTGTATAATTAAATGGCGAAATAATATTTAACAGGCAGGGTCAGTACATAATATGAACAACTTTCCCCGGAGAACAATCTTCGGAACACGAAAAATAATTCGACCTACCATACAAAATGGGCAATCAGCTAGCTGATCGAACTTCTATGAGTATAGTTGTTTAATATTATGTACTGATCATACCCATTATATATTACAAGCTTTTACCCCAGGGCTTTGCTTGCGTGTAAATTTGCCGGTCATTTATCGCAAATCCCACAGGAACAGTAATTTTATCCGGGATTAAAGGTGCCCTATGTCCTTCTCAGTACAATAACGTATGTGTAATGTGTATGCCAAATTTCAAGAAGATAGATTCAGTAGATAAAGCGTGAATAGATAACAAACAAACAAATATACAAACTCACTTTCGTATTTAAATAAAATTATTTTTAATACGGTTTTTATCGCGTTTATTACATTATTTATACACCTAACGTTTCGAACACTTTACAGTGTTCGTGGTTGCAGGTAGACTAAGTTGACATTTGTCTAGTATTTTATAAGAACTGCAAAATCTACCGCCTAAAATATTTATTGATAAAATACTAGACAAATGTCAACTTAGTCTACCTGCGACCACGAACACTGTAAAGTGCTCGAAACGTTAGGTGTATAAATAATGTAATAAACGCGATAAAAACCGTATTAAAATAATTTTATTTAAATGTGTAACAATCGCGAAAACATAAGAAAATCACTTTCGTATTTTATATTAGTTGGGAAGTTGGGATTTCGCCACTTTATTACACAATATGTATGACGAAGCTACGATAGAGTATCGCAGCTTCGTAGCACAAATTGGCTACGGCGTAGCGGGGCTACGACAGTGTATCGCAGCTTCGTAGCACAAATTCAGTCAGCTACGAGCTACAGCGACGGCTAAAGTAACGAGCTACAATGAAAAATGTTTCTTCGCTTTACTATTTTATGTACTTCATAGTTATTTATGTCTTAAATCTTGAGATGTAAATATATCAAAATATAATTGAACAATTGTTCTTAGTTTGTAAGTTCTTAATTAATATCAGACCAGTAATTTTCCGGCAAGCAAGTCCGCGTAAATTATAACCTATGCCACCCGCAGATAAATTAATTTCCTATAGGTGAAAGAATTTTGAAAATTGGACAGTAGTTCCGGAGTTTGTTCATGCAAACAAACAATCAAATCTTTCCTCTTTATAATATAAGCATAGATATTACAAAATATTTCCCAAAAAAAAATCCCGGAAGGCTGAATACTTTTGTATGAAAAATGTCGAAATTGTTTGAGTTCCCAGCATTGATCCTATGGCAAAAGTTGTTCATATTGACGAGCTGTTTCACCATTTTAAGGGTGTGTCGAGGGTCATTTTACTCGCTGTATATTATACAAATTAGCATGATTTTTGTTTGCTCAGTTTCATCAAAATACTGTCGGTGGATTAAGAAACATACTGAAACTCTAACATTCTCATTTAGTAGCCAAATTATAGTCCTCATACTGTACTTGCAGTCAATATCTTTATGCGGTAATAATAACTATGTGATTATCCAATCCATGCCGGCGTTTGATGGCCTCGTACAAGCGGCAATAAACATTATGGCCCCTCCACTATCTCTGTTTATGCGCTTCAGAATTAATTCTGCGGTCGTCAACTAAAGCTTCTTATTTTATACTTTGCCTGGTAGTTTTGGCTGTTGTATTTGGATTCAAAGAGAAATACTGTATGTGTATCTTTTGTATGATTTTTGTGTGCCCAGTTTCATCAAAATACTGTGGGTGGATTAAGAAACATGCTAAAACTCAAACATTCTCATTTGTAGCCCAATTAAAGTCCTCATACTGTACTCGCAGTCAATATCTTTATGCGGTATTAATAACTATGTGATTATCCAATCCATACCGGCGTTTGATGGCCACGTCCAAGCGGCAATAAACATTATGGCCGCTCCACTATCTCCGTTTATGCGCTTCAGAATTAATTCTGCGGTCGTCAACTAAAGCTTTTTATTTTATACTTTGCCTGGTAGTTTTGGCTGTTGTCTTTAGATTCAAAGAGACATACTATATGTGTTTGTATCTTTTGTATGGTTTTTGTTTTCTCTGTTTCATCAGAATAGTGTCGGTGGATTAAGAAACATAATAAAATTCAAACATTCTCATTTAGTAGCCCAATCAAAGTACTCACACTGAATTTACAGTCAATATCTTTATGCGGTCATAATAACTATGTGATTATCCAATCCATGCCGGCGTTCGATGGCCTTGCGGCAATAAATATTATGGCCGCTCCATTATCTCTGTTTATGCGCTTCGGAATTAATTCTGCGGTCGTCAACTAAAGCTCTTATTTTAGACTTTGCCTGGTAGTTTTGGCTGTTGTATTTAGATTCAAAGAGAAATACTGTAAATGTATCTTTTGTATGATTTTTGTTCCTAGTTTCAGCAAAACACTATGGGTGGATTAAGACACATGCTACAACTCAAACATCCTAATTTAGTAGCTCAATTAAAGTGATCATAGTGTACATGCAGTCAATGTCTTTATGCGGTAATAATAACTATGTGATTATCCAATCCATGCCGGCGTTTGATGGCCTCGTACAAGTGGCAATAAACATTATGGCCGCTCCACTATCTCTGTTTGTGCGCTTCGGAATTAATTCTGCGGTCGTCAACTAGAGCTGCTTATTTTATACTTTGCCTGGTAGTTTTGGCAGTTGTATTTAGATTCAAAGAGAAATACAATTTGTATACCTTTGGGAAAAGTGCAGATTATATTAACGATGGATCGTAAAATAGAGGATGTTTGTTTTTTGAGTATGTAAGTGACCAAAACACGAGTCAGATTTTTCAAGCTGCCTGAAGATATCTGGCATAGTAGTAGCATAGATTCACGAATCTACCGACACCTTTGCTATTTCCGAATAAGCATTAAAGACCCTTTCATTAGTATGTGTGGATCTCGAATGCATGTTTTTTGTTGGACTTTTTGACGAGACACTACGTCAAGCATTTCAATCTTTACTTATCGTCACGTTTATACAAACTTTTGCGTTATTTTCGACCGTTTGGTTTCACGTAAGATAGGATACTTTTTTTGATCATTACACATTTTTACCGACTTTCTAAGGCAAGAATCATTTTAAAATGTGACCTGAAATAAAGGAATTTTATTTATTTTATTTTATTCTTAACAGAAATTAATAGTTACAGTATGTTATGACGAGGTTTCTCTCATAATAAAGAGCCCAATACTCCGACGGCCGAGGATAGAACCGCAAATACTCTTAGATATCATACCAAAAACTTTAAAAATGTCATTAAAAATGATTTTCAATGCTAGTCTGGAAGAAAAAAAAACAGAATTCACCAGCTGCTCTTCTCTTCCCCCGCAGACCACAAAACTCAGCTGAGAGAATAGGTATATTTCAAGAAATTAATAATTTCAAATAGGTAATGCAGCCAAGAAACATCGCTATTTGGATTCCGTTTCGCTTAGTTTTTGAACTCTATCTTCCCCGTAAGAGAGAAAGACGTTAAAATGTGAATCTATGTATAACAAAATAAAGCTCAAAATTAAATGAAATAATATTGAAACATAATGTTTGAAGCCCGAAGACAAAAATCTCGTCACTCCAACTCATTCTTGGAATTTTAAAAGTAAAGGTAAAATAATCCGAACATAATTAGCTTGATCATTTATATACTTACCTACTAAAAGTGAAATGTATGCTGCGATGGCCGCCATAAATTCCATTTCTCTCACAAAACCTTTAATAACCTAGATTAAAAAGTCGTAATGTAATATGTATCGCAAGAAATATTAATATTAGAACTCATAAAGCGTCATCTATCTCTATAAAAAGCGAATTTACGTAGATAAGATGAAGTTGGTGGGATTACGTCGGCAGAGGACGAAGTTTTATGAAATTGTGGCGTGTTTTTATTGTTTCGTGCGGCGTGGTAACCAAATTTATTGCTTTATAACCTATTTTAATTATAAGAGATTCGTCTTGATTTATGCCGGGTAGAACCCGCGTTGCCAGATTTTTTAACCAGAGGGATTATTCCGCCGAAACAGGATCAAAAAAATAAATATTCATGATTAGGTTTCGCCCGCGGCTCTGCTCGCGTTAGTGTCGATCCCTCGGGTATAGTACTTTTCTCCGAGATGAAAGGTAGCCTTTGTCCTTCTTCGTACTCCAAACAAAACTTCATGATAATCGGTTCAGTAGATAGGACGTGAAAGCGTAACAAACTCACTTTTTGAGAAATAATATATGGGGAATATTTTAAAACTTTTTAAAATGACTAATAGCGATAAAAATAGCTATTAAGGCCGCACACTAGGCACAGTAGCGACGCCAATCATTTTATTCCTTATACTTTACAAATAGAAAGAAATTCAAGAATGTAAATCATATAAGCCTTAGTAAATAACCTTAAGTATTTTGGAATCATGTTTAATATTATCAGAATCAGTGAGAATTATGAGAATATTTAACTCTATATCACTCACTTTACTATATATAATCACGATTTCTCTTAATGACTGATTCTCATAATATTAAAACATGATTCCAAAAATACTTTAGGTTATTTACTTCGGCTTATATGATTTACATTCTTGAATTTCTTTCTATTTGTAAAGTATTAGGAATAAAATGATTGGCGTCGCTACTGTGCCTAGTGTGCCCCCTTAATTATAGCAAAAAAGGTGAGGACAATACTTGATTTACAAAATAAAAAGAATTTGCATAAAACTAATTGATCTCCATCCAAACTCCCAAGAGAGGGAGATGGCGAAAATTCAAGATGAGTCCCAAAATCAGGACGTCTGGCAACGTTAAGTTCTAAGTACTTTTACGAATTTCATAGAAAATTACAAACTGAAATATTAAAATAACTTGAGAGAGAGAAATCTCGTTTCAAGTTAATTAAATGATGCTAGTATTCAAAGAAACTGTGAATGGCTTGAAATAATAGTAAATGAAGAGAATTGTTATTTAAAATCCTAACTTAAAAGACGTGAGAATTCTAGAAATGCCTTCTAAATTGTTTTATATTTTAGGTAATAACATTTCTGTATAAAATACTAACTTTCTTCAGTTATGTTATGAAATAGAGAAAAACAAATGCTGTTATTATCATTCTTGCATTCGTTAGATAGACCCAGCCAAATATGTTATAAAGTAGGCACATCGATATTGTATTTAATAATCGTGTTTCTGTGCGTAGGTACTTATAAAATACTAATTTTTATAAAATTGAAACGAGTGCAAATAATCCACAAGATTGACATTAGTAATACGTATTCAGCATTCATTTTTTTCGTATCTTAAATCAGAACTCAGAATTACTACTCTACTACCCAACATTTCACAGCAATACTAGTGAGAAATTCAACAAAATAGAACGTATAAAATGGACACTAACAACAATAGCAAATGTACAAAAAACTTTTAAACATTACAAGTGAATAAATGTCTATAATTAAATTTACTTCGTATGCATCCATTAAAACTTCAATATACCGAAAACACAAATCCTGTTCGTATGCTATGCTTTCCGGTTTAAAATTTACCGTACCAACATCCCAGCTTCCGGTACTGGGGCTTGTAAACTTGCTCTAATTAAGTAGATAACTTGGTTATTGCTAATTCAAACTTAGTAACACTATTCTAGATCATAATTAGTGGTTGCTCCGTTCTGAAGCAATATTTACACTAAGCTAATGTAATTGTTTTAGAACTGGGATTAAAATTATAATGCATAGTGATTAATGTTCGGAAAATTGTTATATTTTTTATATCAATGGACGTCAGATATGCATAGGTTTTTGGGGTACTTTTATTTAAATAAGAAATAAGATACTGTGAAAAAAACGCGTTAACGTAATTGGTACAAGTTGCTAGTGGTACAAAAAGTCCCCAGTTCAAATCTTGCCCGGGTGAAATTAAAATAGAATTCGTAAATTTATTTACTAAAATATATATTGGAAACATAGTTGTGACGAAACTTCGGCATGTGGGTCAATTTCAAAACAAATTGTAGGCTATAGTGGGGACCAAATGCTTCGATTTCATGACATAAATATACGAATCACGTTATAAAATAATAATTGTCCATAAATATACTTAGCTTTTGATGTACCGGTCATAAAGAAAAGAACTGAAGTTGCCTGTAATACAGTTCCATAATAAATATGTAAGAATACCCATCCAGCGATCCCTAAATGACTCTTATAAAGTATAGGCAGAGGGGCGGTATATTTATCGACCATAACGACTGAACTTCGGCAGTTAACGGCGGCAAAAATTTGATGTGAACCGAATATTTCGATAATTCCTCCGATAAACTTCCTACATGGAAATTTATGAACTTACTTAACGCATTAAACTAGTCTCAAGGACAAATACTATGCAAAAGTTTAAGTACTTATCGATTTGCTTTGTCCGACAAATAGTAAATGTGAGTTTCCGTATATCGATGTATTGTAATCTTATGATAAAAAAATTCAATAGAAAAATCTTTTTTTCTCAAACTTATGTTATTTTTCAATACATTTGCTATTAATACGGCCCTTATGACATCAAAACAGGCTCTTGCTCAATTTTATGGTAACTGCAAATATATTGTAAAACGTTGTATGATACTGGTACTTTTATAGTCATCAGTTTATTATACACAAGAGGTTTACACCTCGACTATAATATCCAGTTTACCGTACTTGCATCATAATGTATTATTATTGTGTTGTAACATTCGAATAATAAATTTAACAATTATACCACCAAAAACTGGCACTAGAGTAATGTCTGACTTATACGATCTTTTAAAAAAATCAATCATTACACCTATATATAAGAGTGGGGACAGAGAAGAAGTGAGTAACTATAGACCTATATTGGTTCTGCCTGTTATAGCAAAAATATTGGAAAAGTTAATAAATAAAAGACTACTTAACTATCTAACTAAATATAACATAATATCACCTAACCAATTTGGTTTTAGACAAGGGATATCAACTGAAGATGCTGTTACATCTCTAACAGCACTAATAATAGAGAAACTAGATAAAGGAGATAAATGTTTAACTTCATTCATAGATTTAAAGAATGCTTTCGATACCGTCTCTGTCCCCATCCTTATACACAAACTGGAAAAGATAGGAGTGCGAGGTACACAACTTTCTATTTTTAAAGACTACTTATCTAATAGGAAACAAAGAGTAAAACTTGATCAGTTTTGCAGTGGAGAGGTGGGCGTATCGTTTGGCGTACCACAAGGTAGCGTTCTCGGTCCTACCTTGTTTCTTATTTACATAAATGATTTATGTAATGAAAAAATCCCAAATGCAAAAATCTTCTGCTACGCCGATGATACTGCTATCGTATTCGCTGCAAAATCTTGGGAAAGTGTTAAAGAACAAACTGAAAAGGCTTTGGTTGCAGCATGGCTAAAAAATAACCTTCTTACGCTTAATACTGATAAAACAAACTACGTCTGTTTTTCTATTCAGAACTCCTCGCAACCCTCTTATGATTTAAATATCAAAATTCATTCATGCAATTCTAATAATTTAGCTAATCCATGTACCTGCCCTTCTATAAATAAAATGACGCAAGTTAAATACTTAGGTGTAATATTGGATCAAAGGTTGTCCTGGTATCCACAAGTTGAACTTATATCGTCAAGGATCAGAAAATTCTGTTGGCTTTTTAAAAACCTGAGATATATAGCCCCTAAACCTGCTTTAATTAGTAATGCCAAGAATAAGAATCTTTTAATAAATGTGTATACATCTTTGGTTCAGTCAATAATAACTTATTGTATTCCTGTTTGGGGAGGTGCATACAAGACTCGCTTCTTAGAAGTAGAGAGAGCACAAAGAGGTTTACTAAAAGTAATGTTTTTTAAAAAACGTCGTTTCCCTACAGAATCACTTTATCAAATAAGTAATATTTTAAGTATACGCAAATTGTACATCATACAGCTGCTCCTTAAAAAGCACAGAACTTTAATGTATGACACAGACAAATTAAAGAAAAGAAGGAAGCACAATGTAGTTGATATACCTTTCACAAGAACCGATTTTGCCAGTATTCAATATTCTAAACGTTCTTGCTACCTTTACAATAAAATTAATAAAAAACTTGATATTTACTCTAAAACTTGTCATGTGATTAAAAATAGTATAAATGAGTGGATAAAAGACCTAACTTACTCGGAAACTGAATCGCTATTAGAAATAGGATAAAAAAATGTTCTTTTGTTAATATTTTGGCATAAATAAAATAAATGGATATAATGAGATAAGAAATAATTAGAATAATATACTAAATATACTTGTGTAATGTATAAAAAAAAACCTAAGACATCAACATTCAAATCAATATGGATAAACATATTGATTTGAATGTTGATACACCCTATTTCCCCCCCATACATACACACACACATATATACTAAAACTCAATTTGTATTGATCTTAATGTAAGATATAGATAATGAAGAGCGGAGCCTCCTGGCACAGGCATCTTAGATAACCTAAAAGGAGACTCCAACACCTGTAGCTATAAGATCACTTTTGGTACAGAAAATAAAGCATTTTTATTTTTATTTTATTATTTTTTATACAAGCTTTTGATTAAAGTTTAAATTGGACTATATTTATATCTTGCAACTAAATCAGTATACATAAATAGGTCGTATGATGATGCAATATTTTGGAGTCATTGAAATGATCTGATGAGAAAGAACTTCAATGTTGGACAGCCTAATCACAAAAATAAATATTAACTATATATAAGTGCATACTTTAGTCATATAAACATTCAATTAGGTCCCACATTAGCTAACATAAATAAAATCGCAATTGTTGACATAAGCCCGTAAGCACACCCCACCCACGGGCCTAATTCTGTAACGATTCTCGCAAATTACAGCACCGGCCTGCCGCATAAATCCAACCTTTTCAACTTAATAAAAATGATTTAAGCACGCATTAAAAGGATCTTTCGCCCACCGAGAACACGGAATTTATAATGGTCATAATTCGGACGATTGTCCCGTAATTGCTGAGCACCGCGGCGATACCGTTACCAAATGTGAATTTTCCGCTGTTAAACTCTACAGGGTAGGACGTTTTAATGTTCCCTGGAGGAGAAAGGCTATATTGGTGATGGTTGTCTTTCCCAAAAAACATTAAATAACTGTGCAATGTGTTTGCTATTTAGACAGCGATAATTTAAAACGAACGTTCTCAACATGAAAACGAAAAACTTTTGTTCTGGGAACATTTTAAATCACTAGGTATTTAACGTACCTACTATGGAAAAGCTCTTAAATTTTTTTCGATGCCGATTTTCATGTTGAGTACTTGAATTAAAATTATCGCTAGTAACATTTTTTAAAATACTAAATAAGACTGAAGTGATGGACTTATTTTTCTCATGGAGGAATTCAACCACTGTTGCCCTTGTATATTTGACTGTGATCAAAATTAGGCGTTTTCCATATAATGTGTACTAGCTGTTACCCGCGGCTTCGCCCGCGTGATATATAGCCTATGTTCTTCTCAGTAACCTAACCTATATGTATGCAAAATTTCATGATGATCGGTTCAGTAGATACGGCGACAAAGCGTAACAAACAAAAACAAACAAACTCACTTTCGCATTTATTATATTAGTTGGGATTAAAACCGGTCACTTACGTGACATCCGAATTGCGGACTATAGTTTCGGACAGGCCAAGAGCCCATTTTCATAGCTGGAGTGGGACACGCGGGGAAGAGTCCCATTTTAACCGCTCGTGGCGCTTCGCCCTACCCTGGTGGTGTGGAAAGAGCTAATCGTATCGGCATCTACTGAGACTGTGGGCTTCAAGTTATCATACCCATAAAGAATCGATTTCCAAGTTGCGGGTAAACGTCCAAGCTACATGCTGATTGAGATCTTTATCTCTCGTTAGTTTTATTTTATCCACTTGTAATTTGAAAGTTAGTTTCATAATTAAGCTTTATATTTGCGAAAATTGCGCAATAATCCAATCGCAATAATGCAGATTTATTTGTTGTTGTCAGGTAGAATTGATTCTTTTACTTTTTTTCCCTAGCCGTATGTGTCCCATCGCTGGGCAAAGGCCTCCCCTTCTTCCCTCCACTCATCTCTGTCTTCGACCTTTTCCTTCCAAAGCTTGTCGAATGCCCGCATCATCCGACCACCTCGTCTTAGGTCTTCCTCTCTTCCTACGTCCGTCCGTTGGAACCCAAATTGTTGAGATGTGAGCCCATCTTTCAGAGTGCATACGGCTAAAATGACCAGCCCAATTTCAGTTTAATTTCGCAGCTTTTATTCCGATATCTGTGACTTTTGTGATGGCGCGCAGTGTAGTGTTTCTAAACCGATCAGTCAGTTTAACACCTATGATACTGCGCTCCATAGCTCTTTGGCAAACCCTCAATTTGGCCCTTTGCTCTTAAGTAAGTGACCAAGTTTGGGCACCGTAGGTTAGAACGGGCAAGATACATATGTCAACGAGTTTTATTTTTGATGCAATTCTTTTACTACCCTTTATAAATTCTTTTCAAAAATTGCACATGTAACTCCGGTGGCCGCTTTCTTTGGATTGATTTGGAAATAAAGTCTCTATGTGTTATTTTTATGACGTCCTCGGGACCTTTCTGTAAAGCTCTTATTATAAATGTTGGACCGTAAACTTTATTTTATAAATACAATGAGTACAGCTATTAGGTAAACATTCTGCGAGATAACGTTATTAAATTTATTTTACGTGAACCAAGGTTCTTAAATTTTCTTATGACCAAATTAATTCAAATTTAATCAAGTGGCTGACACTAAAGTAGAATTTATTCAGGGAGCCAGACGTCTCAGCTATTCAATTATGTACTATATTTTAACGAAAGAGTAATAATGTTATAATAAATAAGAACCCTAATTAATCACAGACTCACAGACACATGGGCTACATCTTGAAGTGGTATAATTAATAGTGTTATTTAGCATTATTAATTGAATCAGATCATAACGTTTCAATATAAACATGGAATTAAAGTAAATGTACCTGCAAAAATTATCAAACTAATATTTAATGATTGTTTATTTATTTTTACTACTAGATTTCAGTAAGTTCGTATGTTTACGTACATATTTAAAGTCAAATAGTAATTATTTGTGTATTATTTCTAACTTACAAATTAATGTACCTACGTTACAAATAAATGTACGTTAGCTAAGTCCTAAAAAGGAAATTCTCTCAAGTAATGAACCAGTCAGGCATTATTCAAACAAAAGACGGGGAAATGAAAAGGTTCTTTAATTAGAGCACATTGATTGAAGTAGGTAACTGTACGGCTGACCCTAACTCCAGTGCGTCCTTACTTCAGGACATTCGGCAAACAAGTGGCCAAGTGCGCGCCGCAGATGCGGGAACCGCCAATGCCGCGTCTATAATAAATATTTAATTCTAATTTAAGATATTTTACTCTATATAACTATTTAATTAACTAGCTTTCTAAGCTTATAGAGGAGAATGCTCTCAGAGACCCGTCCCTCATGAAAAAAATACTAAATTATTTCATTACCAAAACTAAACAGAATCATTTGGTATATCATTGTAATACAATAAAACAAAAAGCAAGTTTATATTTTGTGGGGTTATTGATTATAATTAAAAATAAAAATTCAATATTGAGTTAGTATGGACAAATGTAATTGAACAGAATAAATCGATCAAAATATAAATATGAATAAAATGAGAACCTAACAAAGAATTATCATGTAACTTTTATATCTTATGAAAAAATTGAAGTTAATTTTAAACTTTATTTTATGCTCTTATACGGTATTTAAGGGGTGGTGGGCTATTTAAGGGGTGGTGGGTGGAAACGGGCAATCCTCTTTATTCACCTTTGTTTTAAGGATCAAATGCGTTACATTTAGGTAATTAATCTCCGTGGTATCTTATAAACAAAAAACGGGAAAAAGCAAAGGTTCTGTAATTCATTGATTGAAGTAGATAATTTTACGGCTGGCTGTCGGCTCCAGTGTGTTCTAAATTTGGTAAACAATGGTAAACAATTGACCCACAAATTTGAGATGCATTATTGAATATTATGAGGTATTGCGTTATTGTGTCATACGGGGTTTTAAAATTTATGCAAAATAATTCTTCTAAGGTGATTACTGGACTAAACCAGCGTGCAAATCGACCCTCGACATTCCCTTGTAGGGAGCCACGTAGTCTGTCCAAATTAGCAACCTTCCTGGAATTAATTATGGAACCTGAAACAATATGATATTTTTATACAACAAAGTGCTCAACATTATAGGAGAATGAAAAAAATATTTAATCCCAGCATTGGTTCTATAGGAAAAGTTGCTCATTTAGATGGGCTGAACCACCCTTTCAAGGGACTATATATGCAATAAATTAAACTTGGAGTGTGAGTCAGTAAGGTATTATTCAAACAAAAGACTAAGAAACGCAAGATCCTTTAATTAGAACACATCGATTGAAGTAGGTAACTGTACGGTTGGCTCTCGGTTCTAGTGCGTCCTTAGTTCGGCAAACAATTGGCCAAGTGCGCGCCACAGACGCAGAGCCGTAATGCTGCTGCTACAGTAAACACGCAATTTCACTTTAAGATATATGAGACTTTTTGAAGAGCACTTAGTAACCTGGCTGTTTCTAGTGGCCCCGTGTTAAAATAAATAGACCGTTAACCAATCCGCAATATAAAGCAAAAATGTCCGCAGTCCGTATTGAAATTTATGCAAAAGAATTCTCCCAAGGTGATTACTGATCTAAACCAACGTTCAAATTGATCCTCGACATTCCCTTGATATGAAATGAACGGCTTTTCTTATGGGGCCAATGCTGGGACCTAAATGGGGAAAGACGGACAAAAGCAAGATTCTTTAATTAGAACACATCGATTGAAGTAGGCAACTGTACGGTTGGCTCTCGGCTCTAGTGCGTCATTAGTTCGGCAAACAATTGGCCAAGTGCGCGCCACAGACGCAGGGCCGTAATGCGGTTGCTACAGTAAACACTCAATTTCACTTTAAGATATATGAGATTTTTGAAGAGCTCTTAGCAACCTGGCTGTTTCTAGTGGCCCCGTGTTCAAATAAATTGACCTTTAACCAATTCGCGACGTAAAGATAACTGTATCATATATATCTATAATCAAACCTGATTTAATACAATTATTCTGCAGTATTTTTTTCAACTTGTGAGTTGACTAAGTGGAAACATATAGGGTTAGCCTGCCCTATATTTTTAAATTACGCACGTTACCTTTTTAATCTATAAAATGATCGAATTAAATGTTTGCCAAGTCTTGGAGAAATGCCTACCTGTATTTTGTAATAACCTGATTTCATGATAGGAATTCAATATTTTCTTATTACATACCATGGAACTGTCAATTGAAATAAACGCCGGCTTTATCTACATTCCTCCAGTAACTCGGGCATTCTCATTCATATGGATGTCCGGAGCGTATAAAGCAGAGGAAAAGCTAAAACGTAGGAGGACATCGAGGACGCTTTGCTGGGAAAACATGGCTCAAACTGTAAGAATAAGCAAAGTAACTACTTGCAGGAAGATACTTGGTTTGGTTTATAGACTTTTTGTGTTAAAAGCTGTTAAATGTGTGAATGTTCCAACAGTCAGTAAATTCCTCCCAAAAACCTTGCTTATTCTAACATATTTGTTTGGTAAACTTAGTTTATCATTATGATGCAAGTACGGTAAGCTGGATATTATAGTCTAGGGGTTTATAGGAACGAGGCAATGCCGAGTGACCGTTAACCAATTCGCGACATAAGATAACATATAAAATAAAATTTTAATGATCAAATATACAGAGTTAAAAAAAAATTATAAACCTATTTGTGTCATTTATTTAAGACAAAAAAAAAACAATATTTTTAAAAATTTGGTACGGTCATAGAAAGAATATCAGCTATAAATATAATTAAACCATATAATTCAATTTTATTATTATTAAATAATAAAATAAATTTGCAGTATTTTTAAATTTGTGAATTGACAAAGTGTAAACATAGGGCTAGCCCGCCCTATTTTTTTATTACGCCCGTTAACTTTTTAATCCTTTGGGACTTGTTGGAATATCAAAATAAATGTTTGCCACGTCTTGAAGAAGTGGCTATCGAACAAAAAAGCGATTATAAGATAGGAATTCAATCTTTTCTTTGTTACATACCATGAAAACTGTCGATTGAAACAAACGCCGGCCTTATCTACATTCCTCCAGTAACTCGGGCATTCTCATTCATATGGATGTCCGGAGCGTATAAAGCAGAGGAAAAACTAAAACGTAGGAGGACACAAACTGTAAGAATAAGGAAAGTAACTACTTGGAATATACTTGGTTTGGTTTATAGATTTTTTGCAGTAAAAGCCATAAAATGTGTGTATGTTCCAACACTGAATAAATTCCTCCAAATACCTTGCTTATTCTTAAAATTTATTTATTGGTAAACTCGCAGCAATCACAACAGCTTGACACATTTGTGAGAATAAGCAAGGTATTTGTAACTAAAATGTGTACTTATGTACAAAGAAAAACGTGTAAAGACCATAAATATACAGAAAATGAATAGAAGGGAACTACTTAGCTTCCATGCTGGGAATAAACGTAGAATGTACCAGATGCATTTCTTCTCGCGCAGATCGTAAAAACCGATTGAGGGAATGGGAATGGGCAAAAATCTGAGAAATCATGTCAAGAGGCGATGCGGCTAGCAACTCATTACTATATTGATTCCGTTTTTCACATACACGCTTACCAACATGCCAAATGTGGCCTTCAGGTCTTTCAGAACTGGGGTTTTGTCTATACAAGGCACAAAGACGTGACAGTATGTATGTTTGTACTTATACCTAAAGAAATTTCTTTATTTTAATCCGAAAGGAACATAATACATAGGAAAAAATGTACAAAAGTCCATAAACTTTAGTACGATAAACAAGATATGGTTCTTCCGTGCAACATAATTTATGACACGTCAGTCTTGCCTAAGGTTTGCCTTACCTGACAGGCCTTTACCCAGAAAAACACTGAAACATGCGCGCCGCATGTTTCTGTGCAGCGCCATACGTACTAAAATAACTGCCCTGCGTCCTACAACATAATTTATAACACGTCAGTCGTGCCTAAGGTTCGCGTTACCTGACAGGCCTTTACCCAGCAGAATTGAAACATGCACGCCGCAGTGCAGCGCCGTGCGTAGCAAAATAACTGCCCCGCGTCAAAGGTTTTCAGTGCCTGATAAAACTTTGCCCCAGCAGAATTGCGCACCGCTGTGCAGTACCATACAGAGACGGCACAGGCTTTGCTTAATCCCACAGTTTGAAGTTAGAAATACGACGAGACTCGTATGAGATGTGGTTCCGAAAATCGAAAAATTTGAGGAAAATTGTTATGATGTATATAATTATTTACAATAAACTTCCGGAGGATATCAAACATAATCATTACAGATTTAGCTGGACATAAAATATTTTTAATATTAAAAATTGCATGTTTAATAAATTCATTTAATTCAATTTCAAATTTGTAATATTTGGTTTAGTAGCTTTCTTTTTATTTCTAACATACTTAATATTTGCATATACATTTCATTAACATCTGTATCGTATCGTACCCTATTATAGCAAATAAACGTATTTGCATTTGTATAAAGGACTGCCTGTTCCTCGTGACCTGCACCCTAATTTATGACACGTAGTCTTGTCCAAAGTTTGCGTTAACTGACAAGCCTTTGCCTCAGCAGAATGAAACGCACGCCGCGGTACAGTGTTATATAGTGACCGCTGGCTATGATTCGTCCCACTGTTTGAAATAAAAATACCTGCCTATACCTCATGACCTGCACTGCCGAAAACCACACGGCAAATTGTGTGATGCACTTAAATGATGTGTATGTAATTATATCTCAAGATATGATGTACACCATATCCTGAGATATAATTTACGACACGTCAGTAACGCCGCATGCCCAAGGTTTGCATTACCTGACAAGCCTTTACTCGGTAGAACTGAAATACGCACGTCGCGTCGCGGTACATTGCCATACAATATCTGCGGCTATGGTTTGTCCCACTGTGTGACGCACCTAAATAACCGAGTACACTATATCCTGAGATATAATTTACGACACGTCAGTCGGGGCCAAGGTTTGTATTTCCTGACAAGCCTTTACTCGGCAGAACTGAAATATGCACGTCGCGTCGCGGTACTGCCATACAATATCTGCGAGCTATGCTTTGTCCCACTGTGTGACGCACTCAAATAACCAAGTACACGATATGCTGAGATATAATTTACGACACGTCAGTCGAGCCCAAGGTTTGCATTACTTGACAAGCCTTTACTCGGCAGAACTGACATACGCATGTCGCGGTACAGTGCCATACAATATCTGCGGGCTATGCTTTGTCCCACTATGTGACGCATTTAATTAACCGTGTACACTATAAATACTGAGATATAACTTACGACAAGTCAGTCATGCCCAAGGTTTGCATTACCTGACAAGCCTTTACTCGGCAGAACTGAAATACGCACTTCGCGTCACAGGGTAGTGCCACGGGGTATGCTTTGTCTTTTTGACGTACACCCACAACAACGGTTCATTTCTGACAATTTACAAATTAAAACAAAAAGATACGTTTTTAAATAATAGACCTACGTCGAAATAGCTCAGTCACAGTATATAATAATTTACGAAAATATTAGCAAAAGACACGTATATTGCCTTTGCTTTTCATACTCGTACATATGTATCTATATCATGTCTGCATCTTACGGGGTGGATAGAGCCTGAGGCTATAAGGCCCAAAAGCTACGTTCAGCGTCTTGGTAGGCACCAACTAAACATAGCCTTGGAATTGCTTAAAAATTCCTTCATTTTATAATAATAAATTTATACAAACTGATATTTATAAATCTTGTATATGAATTTTGACTCCTATTGTATATTCCAAACAAAACGTTTTAACAAAAACATGGAACCGCTGAAATAACAAAAAATCCTTTTTCTACCCTTAGGGTTGGTTATTGTTTTCAAAATTATATGGGACCAAATTCAATTGGCCTACTTTGTAAAAAATTATGCTTGGTCACATATAAAAGATATTAAGTATACGCGTATACGCGTTGAGAACCTACTCCGCTTTTTTGTCAGTTGAAAAATACTAAAAAAACATTTCTAATTTTACGCAATCAAGAGACCAACCATTGCTATTCAATGTCTCTATTCAATTAATCACAGGTTTTAACATGGATCTTATGGACAGACGCTCAAGACGGGCCGTAAAAGTAAATCTAAAATATTGGGGAAATCTGAATCCACAAACCCCTTTTAATTAAAATACGAAACAAGGCAGTAAATTAGCTTTCTATCAGACAGTGATGAGGGAGGAACCGACCGATTCGGATTTTAAATAATGAACCACTTTTTACGAACGTTTGTTCAAGCCTTAATAAAATTCGATTGAAAAGATCAAAATTAATTTGCGAAGCTAAAGCGTTTTTAACTTGACTGCGTTATAAATTTGAAAAAACAAACCCTATTTGGTTCAGAATTAAACATATCGTATATATATATATTTACCGTGATTTTGAGTTTTCGATATTTCGATCCAGTTACATGGACCATGATCACGAAGGAACTTCCTTCGTGACCATGATCACGACCTATTTGGTTTGTTTTTCAAATGTATATAAGTCTATTTCTTTGATTTTCTTTGAGCTTAGACGAAGTTTGACATTTGAAGTTTTAATTTTTTTTGCGAGTTAATCTAGTCTGTGTTACCTATATTTTTGTTATCATATCTTTCGAATGTATCAATTTGAAAAACAAATGTTAGACGTGGTTCATGAAATGGTTTCATTCAGTTTAAATACCTATGTATTCAAAGGGTAACTTCCGTAAAAGCAAAGTTTATTTACAAGAAATCTTATACATGTACGACGTGAGCACGAGTAACCAAGAGTGAAATGTTGCTCTAACTTTTGGAGTTGTGTCGCGTATCTCCGAGAAAAGCTACATTACCGCAGCGCTTGTTGGGGGCTAACTGCTTAAAATTACAATACTTATAATATTATTCTTCTTTATGACTCCCCTAAATAATGTTCACCAATGGCCTTACATAAAAATATGACGTATAGAAGGTGTTGCTCAGCAGATAGAGAGAGAGAGTTCGGAGAGTAGTATACAGTAGGAAATTAGAACATAGAGGATCACACGGAACACAAGATATATTTAGGGCTTATTCACTCACACACACATTGTGAATAAAGATAGAGTGTGTCAGATGATGAAGAAGGGTTGTCAAGAAGATAACTAGGAATTTGAAATTAAGTTTCTAAATAATAAAACTGCACAGGATGACGATGATTAAAAAATGAGGTGTAATGAAGGAAAAGCAACATGCAGCATGAAGGGATCATGTAACACCGTTACAAAATTATTAAAATAAGAGAGGCTATTTGTAAAATATATAAAGTGCTAGGAGCCGGTAAAGTGTCGATCGTCTTAAAGGATCGAGAAGGGAGGGCAGCCCTGGGGATTCTAAGTAGAGATTAATAAGCGGCGAAACGTGAAAAAGGTGTGCTCGTTGTGCCTGCAATCTACCATTATTTATTATTTGCCTATTCATGAAGCGGATAAAGTTTACGGATTTGGAAGATTGAGGATTTGATTTGGGAAAAATGTAAAGCGGCTCAACGACGCAACGAGCTTTCCTTACTTGATGATTTACGCTAATACAATTCTAATTGTTGTCTACATTATTTCCTTATTCTTTAACGTGCTTTATTTGTATAAAATAAGATTAAAAAAACATTACCCTCCTTCTGGGTGGGTCAGTCGGGTAAAGATTACACATACAAAATAATTTATTTCACTTCACAAGTTTACATTTTATCAATAGGTAATATGTAAGCTTATGTAATGTCTTATGTAAGCTTAAAAAACTTGTGGTGTTGTTGTGGGTCTGGTGTTGGGTTTTTCAACACCATTGATGTAAATGTTAAAACACTGTAATAATACACGAAATGTTTATTGTTATCTAAATATATATAACTCAAAGGTGACTGACTGACTGACATAGTGATCTATCAACGCACAGCCCAAACCACTTAACGGATCGGGCTGAAATTTGGCATGCAGGTAGATTTTATGATGTAGGCATCCGCTAAGAAAGGATTTTGATCAATTCTACTTTTTAACGCGAGCGAAGCCGCGGGCAAAAGCTAGTAACATAATAAAATGTTAAAACATGTTTGACGACGAGACTAGGCCAAAAGTGACGAATTTTTTTTTTTAAATCTATGCCAAAACCTGTATTTTGAATCACCAGTTTATAATATTTACATTCAATTGGATTATACAGGAATTGAGATACCAATGTGCTAATACAGTATTTGCAAGGGAGTACGTTCTCTAAGGAGGTCTCTCGGTCTTTTCCTTTCTGCCTATTTTTTACGGTTGCATCTTAGATGTGGTGCGTTTCTACGCACTACATTAGAGATGCAACCAGTCTCTGCTCTAGGCCGCCGTTACTATACCATGAGTATAGTATGCTGCAATATTATTAGTATACTATTCATGCTGTAACATGATTTGGTAAACACAGAAAACCGCCTGCCAGAAGGCTATAGTCATTGGGTATTACATAAACTACAGACTTGTGAAAACGAATGAAATTGAACCCAAAATCTATAGCGTGTTTATTGCTGCGCTACCCAACTCTCCCAAACCAGCATAGAAGACTAAAAAGATACAAGAGAGGCAGTTACGTATCTATAATCCAGTTTGGTATACCTTAATAAAGTGCATCGTCACCGAAATCTTCTTAGCAATAGAGAAATAGAGTTAATGTAAGACATTTTGCACTTTAACAATGTGCGAAGTTTTTATTGGTAATATCATTTAACTGCCGCTTTTTTCTGCGATTCAATCTGCAGTAACTTTTCATCGCGCTTGCATCTTCGGAGGGCCATTATTTGCGGAAGGCGTGATTATGCGAGTCGGAGTTAAAGTTTGAATTTTCGTTGAATAGTTGTAGTTGATGGCTTGCTGTCCACCACTAGTGAATTATCTTTCACCAGTGGACACAAGCCGCAAACAAAAGTACGTTAATAAAGGTCTAGCTGAAATTTCGTTTTAGTTAGCTCTTGAAACATAAATACGGACATATCTACATTAATTGTTTGGCATGTTAAGCTACAAATAAATACAATTACAAATTCAAACAACATTAATCAATCATCTGTTGTCTGTGGTTCTGGAGTTACGAGTACGTATTTGTATCACTTTTATATAAATTACTAATAAACGTGTAGCAAGCAGACTAGCGCATTTATTGCTGTGCTTTAAACGAAGGCTGTTGGAATTTTAGGTAGTAGTAATGTATAAAAAAAATCCTAATTTGTATCAAACAAAGGCGACCTAAGGGCTCGCAAATATAATACAACAGAAGCAAATACGTACCTATCTATAATCCGGTTTCGTATATCTAAATAAAATGAAGTGTATGTTTGATCGACACCCTAATTATAATTCTTCTTAGCAATAGAGATGAATAGAGTTAATGTAAGACATTTTGCACTTTAACAACGTGCGAAGTTTTTATTGGTAATATCGTTTAACTGCCGCCTTTTTCTGCGATTCAATCTGCAGTAACTTTTCATCGCGCTTGCAGCGGAGGGCCATTATTTGCGGAAGGCGTGATTATGCGAGTCGGAGTTGAAGTTTGAATTTTAGTTGGATAGTTGTAGTTGATGGCTTGCTGTCCACTACTGGCGAGTAATCTGCGGACAATTGCGTAGTTTCAACGGTGGACACCGGTTGCAAACAAAAGTACGTTAATAAAGTTCTAGGGCTGTTAAAATTTTGCCTCAGTTAGCTCATAAAACAGAAATACCTAGATTGTTTTGTTTGCTTATTAGTAAATAAATAGCAACATATTCAAACATCTTACATCAATTATCTGTTGTTTATGGTTCAGTAGTTACGAGTTAATTGATTTCTATTGCTTTTATATATATTTTTTTTTATAAGACTCGAAAAGAAGAAGAAGATAATATAAATTATTAATAAATCTTTATTAAGTATGGAGTTACCCAAGGTGGGATGTTGTCAGGCAAACAGCCCACCATAAAAACTTTTGCTAAATCATATCACAGCATAATTTCATCTGTGGTGAGGAAGCAACCGGGCAAATACTTGGATGGCGGACTTGGGCTATTCGTATTCTTTGTTAACCAGAACTCTACCACAAACAAAACTTCTCTTTTCATATGCATGGTAGGATAGTGTCGTACAAGACTTTAAGTCCATAATGAAGAAAAGGAGCGTTTTAAATTGATGATGAGATGAACTTAAAATATAATACAGAGATTGTTTTAGATTGATTAAATGAGCCCATAAAATTACATAACTTGAGCTAAATATTAAGATTCCATTCACAATTTACATTTGTAATACATACCGATGGAAACCTGAGACGAAATGCCACTAATGAATTAGGTTTATTACTGATTACAATAAAAGCATTAGCGTAACCTTGCCCAATGAGTAAGGAATACTACAGGGTGGAAGGAGGGACGTGTCAAATGCAATCAGGAGGGCTAAAGAGCCTTGCTAATTACTTTACATAAAGCCTGGCACACACTGCCGGCGTCGAATATTGATGTGCCGAAGATAAGCATAGAGGGCGCCACTTACAGCTGCATATCTCTACATCTCTCCGAGAATAATAAAAGAATATGCAAGAATCGTTAGTAATATCTCTTAACTAGTTTTTAGTATTAATAAGTCGATTTAGGTTAATCTTATCTCTCAGAAAACGCAATGAGTATTGTCATACTCATTGCGTTTTCCGTCTTCCGTTTCCGTTACTATCACGTCACGTGCTTTTGTCCCTTGCGGGATAGAGAGGTGAATAAAACCTAAAGGCCACGTTTAGCACATTGGTGGGCTTGTAGGTGGAGAACGGAATCAAAATAGTTATGGGTTGGTGGTGCGATGGTCGCATCGCGTAACATGATTTCTCACGCCCATTAGTATTAGAAAGTCAAAAAATTCTTTTAGTTCCCAGTGTTGGTCTCGTAAGAAAATTTGTCTGTATTGACGGTCTGAGTGAGCCACCCTTTTAAGGAAATGTCGAGGAGTAATGCACGCTGTATAGGTACTTACCTAAATTACTTTCATTTTTTTTTTTGTGTGATTGAAATTATTTTTTTTCGCAAATGCCTTCATCATAAACAAAAAATGTTAATGATAAAGGCGTGAGATGAGAGAACGACCAGGTAGTTCCGGAATACCGGTAGGCAATAGTCAATCGTTATATTTAATCAAAAATGTTTCCGTAACAATATGGGTAGAGAAATCTCTTATTTGTGATCGCGGATAAACACATCGCGAAGTAAATATTTGATGACATCTTTGATGTCAAATGTAACTCGACTCTTTGTCTCTATGTCAATACCGTCAGACGTCAAGTACTTTACGTCACTACGAGTAGCTGAGACGAGTAGTAACGCGCCTCGTTTTGCCAAGGACATTAATATTACTTATTGTTCTTCTATAAGAAAGTACTTAATGGCGTTTTAATTGAAATGCATTTGGAAAATACCTATTATCCTGCATTTTATATAGCAAGGTAAAATTGTTATTTTTTTTTTATAAATATATACGGATAAATCACACAGATTGAGCTAGCCCCAAAGTAAGATCGAGACTTGTATTATGCGATACTAACTCAACGATACTATATTTTATAATAGATACATATATAGATAAACATCCAAGACCCAGGTCAATCTGAAAAAGATCATTTTCCATCTTGACCTGACCGGGGATCGAACCCGGGACCTCCGTGTCGCAGGCAGGCGTGTTGACTGCTGCGCTACGGAGCTCGAATATATTCTTACGTTCACTTTTACACGTTATTCTCTCACTATTGTACAATGCCACCCGTATTTTTTCCAAGATTATTTAGAACCTATTCCTCTTAACGTCACTCGACCGTGAAGCAAAATAGTAAAATGTTACATCTACTTATACTGGTTAATGTTGAACCCTCTGACAAAGTACAAATACAAAATTGTTTCAATCGTCCACTAATTAGTTGAATAATGAAACATTAACTACTTGCGTGTCAATTCAAAATCAACCTGTACATATATATTTATCCTGTATAGTACAGGGTGTTTTTTAATTCATTGGCATCCTTTTAAATAAAGACTATACCCATGATTGAAAGTAATTTAAGACTTCTTTTGAGTAAATTAAAATTACACATTTTTATAATTTAAGACAAGCTCATTAGCTAGCTCAAACGCTTTGATATTACTTTAGATAAAAACTACAAAATTAGAACAAGACTGAATTTCCAAAAACACTGAAAATATAAATTCATTTAAACAGTATAAAATCAGTCGGTCGGTGAAATTTACGCAAAACAAGTGACTAGACCGATACACAATCAGCGATTTAATGCAGACGCAAGAAATGTTTTTACGTGTAAGTTTTTTTGCGTATGCTAATGAATTCGGTTCAACCTGTAAATCACTATTTTCAACCTTCCATGCTGGTTTGGGAAAAAAGTAAAGTCGGTCGGTCAAGGGATAGGGCGAATATCTAAGGAATCACGTAATAGGTGATGCCGCTAGCAACCCATCACTATTTTGATTCCGCTCTCCACCTTAACGCCCACTAACACGCTAAACGTGGCCTTTGAGTTTTATGACTTTGGGCTCTGTCTACATAAAGAATAAAGGATAAAGACGTGATAATATGTATGTATGTATGTGTGTTTAACCCCCGATACGAAAAGAGGGGCGTTATTGGTTGCACCGCTATGTGGGTACTGTCTGACTCTTACACGGGTAAACCGATTTAAATGTGTTTTTTTTATTCGAAAGTAGTTTTTTCGGCGATGGATTTTAGTCATATTTTATAAAAATCTGTGGAGCCGTTTACAACAAAGAAGAGTTTTCGTGTTGTTTATTATTTTTCTTAATTGTAAAATAATTGTGCAATTAACTTCCGACGATTTCCAGGTAGTGAAACTCAAAGTGGGATGCACTGCGCAGGAATTACCTGGCACCGAGAATGCCTTTGTGCATGGCACAGAGCAGCGAATGTGACGGTCACTTGCGCGCTACTTGAGAGCTACGAGAGTTTTTAACACATTTCCTACGAAACAAGCGTGTCAGGGAGTGGTATCTACTAGGCCAGTCAATATCCACATCAAACACTGCAAATGCGCATGTAACGGCGATTTTTTTTTATATATTGTAGAGACCACCAAGAATAGTTAGCATTTTTGTTAACCTGTTTGCTACTCCTAGGGGGGCCCGAAAGTATTGGCCTTTTTTTAAGTTTTCCAGAAAAACTATCTTAAGGTTGCCCTTCTCGGGTAATTTTCAATAACTATAAGTTCCAGAGAGTTCAAATTATACTCAAATGGTAAGTAATTTAGTGTATTTTATAAATATACCACAATGATATCCGAAACAAGCATACCTCATCCGTCACATGCGCTTTTGCAATGTTTGCACTCGTTTGTAATGTTTGGCCAATATTGACCGGCCTATACCGTTTTTTTTTGTGGTTTTAGGTTTCAAGCAATGTAGAAATGCAAAAATCTGCTATTATCTACTTACCTGTATACTTTACATCGAAATTTTGTGTATTGAACCTTTTTACTGTAATTATGATACCATATCACAGCACATTGGGGCAGTTTAACGTTTTTTAAGCACGAACTGCCGGCCGAGTATGCAACTTTTACCTACTAGCCGGACGCGGGTTGAAAGCGATATTGTTATTGTATATACTTTCGTCTCTAGTAGGACACGAGCGACATTTCTTGCTCTGTGGTGCATGGCGCAAACTTGTTCATTTTAGATCGGCCTTTGACAGCGACGGACACGACTTGCTGTGAACTGCTTGTTAATTACCGTTATCGGTTTTATTTCACAAAGTATAAATCCAGTACAACCTCACTACAAAGTAAAAATTTGTGGGATTGGATGAATGTTTGTTTCTCCTCCATATTTTGATGAATCTTTTCATGATTGGGTTTAACAAAAGAGAATTTATACTTGTTTCCGAAAATATTGGCTTAAGGTCGCACACTAGACACAGTATCGACGCCAATCATTTTATTCCTAATACTTTACAAATAGAAAGAAATTCAAGAATGTAAATCATATAAGCACTAGTAAATAACCTGAAGTATTTTTGGAATCATGTTTAATATTATCAGAATCAGTGAGAATTATGAGAATCAGTACGGTAATCACGTTTTCTCTTAATGACTGATTCTGATAATATTAAACATGATTCCAAAAATACTTCAGGTTATTTACTAGTTCTGTGCCAACTTTATGAGTTCAATGTTACAATTTGTTAGTTCCACTTACTGCCACGGTAGCAGGTGGCAGTTAGAGACGGCGCTGCAGTACATTTTTGAACCTACTCGTCACGATATGGCGTTAGCCTTAACTTGGTTAAACTGGGAAAGAACTATTAAAAACCAAAAATATTGTACATATTAATTTTAATTATTAATTTATAATAAGTTTAAAAAACTAAAAACACGCTTTTGGCCCGCTAGTCATGTATTGTCATCAGAACTCAGAGCGTGTGCAAAATTTCATCCTAATCGAAGACCGGGAAGTGGGTCAAATTTAGATCCCAAGATTTTCTTACATACAAGTGAAGCTAATAATAGCGTGTAAAAATAGACTTGTAGTGGACGTGGAGCTCTCGGTACCATTTCCAGTCTGGGAAAATACTTTTTATTATATTTATATAGGTCTTTGTTTGCAGTTTAGAAAATACCCAAGGAGGGTTAGCCTGACGCCAACCTTCCTTGGGCTTCTCCATTAATACTTATACCGATAATTTAAATTCACATTGTCAACATCAATACGAAAAACTTTTCGTAAGTATGTGTAAAAATAAGCTGCTTCATACTTTGAATCAGAAGATATCCAATTTACTATGGAATTGCGCATTTATCTCGATTTAAGATTTGGTCACGGAATAAAAGAGGTATAAAAACGTGAATTATTTTTTTGGTTTATGTATCACTACGAAACAAATAGCTAAATATCGTGGCAATTCAAAACAATAGGTGTTGTTGCGTGAGGCTTCTAGCATAAGTTCTATATGGCGTCATCATCATCATCATCAGGTCCTTGTAAGTCCCCACTTCAGGAGCACGACCCTCTCTGCACTTCCCAAGCCATATATATTATATAATCATACATTATATAATATATATGGCTTGTCGTACCAGAGCTGTCAGAGGATTGTGTCTACACTTTCCACGCTGGCCAGACGGGTTGGAGAGGTCTCTTTGATGTTTATACGCTTTGTTTAGTTTGTTTTCTAAGTCGCCTTCTACGACATCCACGGGAAGACTTAGAGTGGTTCTATTCTACTCTGCCGGGAACCACGCGGCTATGCGCGGTTACGCCCTATAGACTTAAGACCTAAGACAGGTCTTAAGTCTATAGGACGTGAATATTTTTTATTTTTGATTTTGTTTCACTCTCTAACAATCTTTAAGTATATTGTGTCAAAAGCAAGCGTCGCCGGGTGACGGGACTATCGTACAAACTCCTCAGGGCGTGATATTGCATTAGCACGTAATTTAGTTCCAACGCTTTCATCTCGGCAATAACCTAATTGACTTTGTGATAATACGTTGGTAATCTAATTGCCCGATTCTCGCTGTACGGCCTTATTAGACTAGAGTGCCTCACTATCTCAATACTTGTTGATTTTATTTTCTGTGTTTTTCAATTGATTAAATGATTTATTTTTCTTAGGCACATTAGATATGCTATGAATCTTTTAAAAGCTAAATTATTGAATCTTACATATTTTTAGGCTTTTCCTTTCAACAACTTCATCATCATCATCACATCATCAGCCTATACTCGTCCACTGCTGGACATAGACCTCCCCAATTGCATGCCATGTGCATAATGTGCCCAATTCAACAATTTGACATACTCAAAATGAAAAAAGAAAAAACGATTGAGCAAATATGTAATTAAAATAATAATAAGGCTTGATTTAAATTCCAGGCTTGTTTCCTGGGTCAAAATAATAATATTAAATCTATGATATATATCAGTAAATGATAATAATTAAGCGTAAATAACATGACTTAGGGCTCGTGACGTCGCATGGAATTTTAATGGGCTGCTTATTTCTTTATCTAATCTTTTAAAGACCTAACAAACGGACCAATTAATAGTATTAAGAAGTTAGCCTAAGAATTGTTATAATAATTCTTCGTGTCGCCAGGAGTCGGCGAGCTGCCTCATAACACAAAGAAATGGGCGAGTTAGGAGCAGCGACAGCGGTGCTCAATGTGCCCGTAATCCGGATATTACAGACATTTTCTGCCGCTGCGATTTACTCCGACCCGCCGGAAAATGTTAACGGGCATCTTTATCATTTCCCATATTTTATAAAGCCCTAACTGACGGAATAGTTACATAATTTTAAGAAATTAGCCTAAGAATTGATATAATAATTCTTCGTGACGTCAGTAACCGGCGAGCTGCCTCATAACACAAAGAAATGGGCGAGTTAGGAGCAGCGACATCGGTGCTCAATGTGCCTGTGATCCGGATAAGACCGACATTTTCTGCTGCCGCGTCTTACTTCTACTTGCCGGAAAATCTTAACGGGCATCTTTATCATTTCCCATAGTTTTTAAAGACCTAACTGCAGTTTTGAGAAACTAGCCTAAGATTTTTTTTAATCTGCCTTTATTTAGAGGCTTTTATCTGAAACAGATATGTCAGCCTCATCATAATTAACATCATCAAAAATAATCGTACTATCTATTAAGCTATTTAGGTAGATGAAAACCTTATCTAGCTTTATCTAATTGACAACACTAAAAAAAATTAAGCCTAAGAATTGATAATACAATTCTTCGTGTCATCAGGAGTCGGTGAGCTGCCGCATAACACAAAGAAATGGACGAGTTAAGAGCAGCGAGAGCGGTGCTCAATGTGCCCGTGATCTGGATAACACCGAAGTTTTCTGCCGCCGCAATTTACTCCGACTCACTTCTTTTATTTTTTTAAGACCTTACTGCGATGGAATAATTTTATAGTTTTGAGAAGCAAGCCAACAAATTGATAATATAATTCTTCGTGTCATCAGGAGTCGGTAAGCTGCCTCATAACACAAAGAAATTGAGTTAGGAGCAGCGACAGCGGTGCCCGTGATCCGGATAACCCTGACATGTTCTGCCGCCGCGATTTACTCCGACCCGCTGGAAAATTTTAACGGGCATCTTTATCATTTCCTTTATTTTTTTAGACCTTACTGACGGAATAAATAAATAGTTTTGAGAAGCAAGCCAACGAATTGGTATAATATTTTACGTGACGCCACGACTCGGCGAGCTGCCTCATAAAACAAAGAAATGGGCGAGTTAGGAGCAGCGACAGCGGTGCTCAATGTGCCCGTACTCCGGATAACACCGACGTTTTCTGCCGCCGCGATTTACTCCAACCCGTCGGAAAATAGGAACAGGCTATATATTTATCATTTTACATACGGACTCATTTTATAGTTTTGAGAAACAAGCCTATGAATCGATATAATAATTCTTCGTGACGCCAGGTGTCAGCGAGCTGCCGCACAACACAAAGAAATGGGGGAGTTAGGCGCAGCGACAGCGGTGCTCAATGTGTCCGTAATCCGGATAACACCGACATTTTCTGCCGCTGCGATTTACTCCGACCCGCAAATTCCCGCTTCCGGTGAGAAACAAAGAATTAAATCTGCTGTATTATTCCCGACGATTATTTTTGACGTGTTAAACGATAATAAACATTACTAATTTTGAAAATGAAAGAAATGCAATGAAACAATCCGAACATTGATATACTACCTATATAAAATAATCTATTTTTATAAACATTTTTTTTTCAATATTTAGATGTACATATTTATTTTTAATTACATGACAATAATTAATTTAAAGCTAGGTTACACGTAACGGTTATTTTTTTCATGTTCTATATGTCCTTACAAGGTCGGATTTAAGGTAATGAGTTTACAAAACATCAATGGTAAAATTGTTGTCGGTCAAGAATAACTATGTTCATACATATAAATAACTTTAAGTATGTAATTAACGCTGATACTAAGTCATTATAATAAAAAGAATACAAAACCGATAAAGAAAAAATAATAAAACGTATTTTGAGAATAGTGGGCAGTTGTAAAATAGTCGAAAAGTGCAGCAAACGGCCATTCGAGCTCTCTAGAAGGCATTACAGAGTCCAATAAAGGGTGGAACTAGCTCGTGACGCTTTTACCGGCAGAAAATGAGCAGAACTTAAAGTATTCCGATTGAAATGCGATGAAATTTCGGCAACTCTCGGTGCTGAGTTACTACTTGCATTTTTTTATTACTGCATTTCCGTTCTCTCTTGGTTTCGCTTTGTTACTATAACTTATAGCTGTTTTAATTCCATTGTTTTCTGATACTTTATTTATTGAAATAACTAGCGGTTAATATAATTTGGTTATGGCAAATGGTTAAAGCACTTGAACTTCAAAAAGATGCCAGACTGCCAGATTATTAAACTTGTTGATTTTCGTTGTACCAGAAAGATACACTACAGATATTGTCGTAAGTGTGAAAAATGTGCGCTTGGTTATAGATACTCATTTTATCACTACGGGTAAATAGCTTTTTTCACGTATTCTTAATAAACCATTCAGCAAGCAGAGGGGGTCACTTAACACCTCGCAAACTACAGCTATTTAGTACTTGAGTCTCTGAGCTAAACCGCGGACAGACAGACGGACAAGGCGAAACTATACGGGATCCCAGTTTGACATGGCGAGTTTGGATAATATTTTACGGTACATAGGATGAATAATTTAAGCAGGACTCGCGAAGTCGGTCGGGTTGGGAGCCGGGCTGGAGTTACGCAACAAGAAGTTGCTCCGGCGGAGAACGTGACTAGACAACGGAAGCGATGTACCTATTATTTTTGCATTTGATATTAGTTCCAGATTTATTGATAAATCAGTCTATTCTTTATTATATCTTTAATTTGAGACATCATGCAAATTCCTCATCGGCTCGGCTTTGTAAGCCGTTGGTCCTGGCTGTCAACATCGATGGCAGTCGTTAACCTATGTCAGATGCCTAAAGGCAGCTTGAAAAATCTGACACCACTATTGGCCACTTACACCCACGAAAAAGAAAAACATTGTATGCACAGCTAGGGGTTGGAATGCGTTGCCTGTGTCTGTATTTTCAAACCATATTGCTTGATGCTATTGCTATTCTCCACGATGGACAGACGGGTTGGAAACGATGCCTTTTGATGTTTATAAGCTTTGATTAGCTTGTGTTTCCTAAGTCACCTTATACAACATCCACGGGAAGATTTGGAGTGGTGCAGCTATTCTACTCTGTCGGGAACCACACAGCAACACTTACAGCTATTTATTATAGGAGCTTGCATCAAGCCTGTTTCTTAGCTGCTACTTTAAAATGGGGTCAATCATAAAATAAAAAAATCTAACGATAAGTAAATATAAATTATTTTGAATATTTTTAAAATTGCTTCTAGTGGACTATTTATTTCTGACGCGGTTTGAAGAGCATTTAGATAAAACATTTATCAGTTTATGTATATGATAAGAGTAATGAAAGTACACACAGGTGTTTAGATCTTATCTTATCTTCATTGGGGCCGATTATAAATCGGAAGCACGTCTAACCTTTGGGTTATTTTGTACTTACCCCATGCCTTACTCACTCACACGGTGATTCCCGAAGAAGGACTGCATAAGCTTCAGGATATCACCTGGTGCGTAGTGCCTGTAGTTCTCTAGATCAGGATACGCCGATCCGAAAAGGTCCAAACGCTTACCAGCCAAAGAGTCGCAGTAGTACAAGATGTGTCTCATCGTCTCCTCTGATTCCTCACATGCCCTACATAGAGGGCTTCCGACAATTTTCAATTTGAAGAGATGACTGTTATTTTCGAAGTGTCCGGTCAGGGCTCCCATTAGAAATCTTGTCTATTTTCTGTAAAATTTACAGAACCTTTTGTGCCAACTGGCGTTGTCGATACCAAGTGTCTCCTTGGAGTGTACGTGTCCACTCAGATTACTCCATTCGGCTTGGTGTCTGCTGACGACATATGCATTTATTGCAGTTGTTATTACGCTGTATGATAGGCCTAAGAAAGGTTCCGGTCCAATGTATGGCGTATCTGACCCTTTCCTAGCCAGCTCATCGGCCGACTCATTGCCCTCAACCCCGACGTGACCGGGCACCCAGACCTGTCTCAGACTGTTGTTTGCTCAGGTGTTTAGATACTTTTCATACAATCATCCAGAACTATTCTTTATCGTTTGTCACAAAACTTTCAGTAGATACTAAGTTTTACATGTGGCAATCAGCCGTGACGGTATCAGTGAATTCGTGAATCCCAGCTTTAACGACATCATTTCATTGATGAAGAAGAAAATCTGATCAAATGAATAACAAAACCATACTGACTTTTAGAAAAAAATCTCATTGTAGTTTTATGTTTATAACTAATAAAAAAGTCACTTTATAAACTTAGCGTGTTTACAATGCCGAAGAAATACCAACTAACGTTAACTTGCGACAACTTATAGAAAGTTATAAAATTTCCAACTTCTTTCAAACTTAACTAACTAGTTTATGTTATAAGAGTTATTAATCATTCTTTTCAGAAGACTTTCAAGAACAATCCATACTTAAATTATAAATGCGAAATTAACTCTAGCTAGGCATCTATTAGTTACTTTTTCATGAATGTCAATATACTTTGGTATTTAGAAAGAAAAAACCTTGAAAAAGGACACAGACAAAATGCTAACACATACGATAACATGTTGATGGTTATTAATTAATTTCAATCCTTGATAATCATCACTATTCATAACTTAAATATAATATATTTTAATTGACCAAAGGGCTGAGAGCTATCTAGCTCAGTGTATCAGCATTTCCATTCTATTTGGCAATGCTGCCAGCCTTTTGGGCATGATGCCCAGGGAAAAGCAAATGGAGGGACTGTATGATTTGTAAATATATATATATATATATTTTTAAGCATTCAATTTTTTGTTTAGCTAGCTTTATTTGATAATTAATTTATTTTTAAATTATTTGAGGTTCCTACGATCCGTTCCTCTAAGACAGACATCTTAGTCAGATAACGACTTACCCGTTCCGTTTCACTGCAGGAGCACGACCCTCTCTGTTCTACCAGAGCCATATACTAGCCTGAGTTGTCAGAGGATTTGGCCTACACTCTCCACGCTGGCCAGACGGGTTGGAGAGGTCTCTTTGATGTTAATAAGCTTTGTTTAGCTTGTGTTTCCTTAGTCGCCTTTTACGACATCCACGGGATGACTTGGAGTGGTCCTATTCTACTCAGCCGGGAACCAAACGGCGGTCGGCCGGGAACCAAACGGCGGGATTGATTCGGCATAGTTTTTTCAGCCGGACACTGTCAAGACGACCCCTCTTTGGGTAGCTCCAGAACCACAGATAATACCTCTAAAAATGAAGTATAAATATTTGCCTGCACTGAGAATTGAACCCGTAAGAGACCCTTGCGTAGTCTACTAAACTCCTGTTTGAAATCCCACGGAGTGCACTGACATTTGTAGTGTTGCCTGTTTTTTACATTAAAAAACCGGACAATTACCTCTAACAAAAATTTTCACTTTAAAACCAAATATTTCGGAAACGGATCCCTAAATCGAAAAATGATGTTCTCAACCTCACAATATTTTTAAAGACCTTTTTAACGATACCCCAAACGATGGGTAAGTAGAGAAAAAAAATTACTCCCCCACTTTACTTGTATGGGAGCTACACTAAAAAAAAATTTATTTCAAGTTTTTTTTCTACCACTTTTTTGCCATGATTAATATACATATTCATACCAAATTACAGCTTTCTAGTACTTATAGTCTCTGAGTAAAACCGCGGACGGACAGACAGACAGACAGACAGACAGACAGACAGACAGACATGGCGAAACTATAAGGGTTCCTAGTTTACTACGGAACCCTAAAAAACAGGGATTTACCTCGGACGGTAATTACAGAAAGATTTAATGTATTTTTTTTGTGCCACGGAAAAAGTGTTTTTCAATATTTCGCTTTTACAAATTTTCCATAACTTCAAAATTGAAAAATTTGCTCTAAGTCTTCCTTTATTTAAAAATAATGTTACATTCACAAATTTAATTTATTTCATGTCATACAGTCATACAACATTCTCAGCAATTCTCGTTTTATTAATTACACAAATAAACATATTCATTACTTTAAGTATAAAACTAATAAATATACAAAAATAAAAATCATAATTTAATCGTTGAAAACTTTAACCTCTTTTAGTCAAATAGTAATCATAAACGTATATCACCAAAAGTTTTAAATTGGTGCTAACATTCTTTACATACGAAATGTCAATTTCAATACAGACTTGAGCATGTTTACCTCTGGCTTAATGGGCTTTGGTAGCAATTGGGCCAAATAAAAACACGGCCATGTCTGCGTTTCCCTTTTCGTCAACAAGACTGTATTCCCATAAATCATAACTTCGCTAACAACATACTACAAATATCGTAAAGCTAACTGTCATGAGCGTATGTTAACACGAGATATTATCATAAAACAAATGACGCCCGTCCGGCAAGGTTATTAGGCCAATAACTATTTATTGCATGCACAATTGCACCTACGTGCCTGAGATCGGGTGCAACTGTCGCGAGATCTGGAGAATTGCCAAGTGCGAGTCGGTCACAGGCTTTGCCAAAAGGATCCAGTCCACTGTTAGCGACCGGCGACTAGCGAAAAATGCGCTCAACTAAAAGTGTATTTTTTCCCTGAAATATTTTTCTTATTCAAGATTTAGTTTGAAGATATGGAATATTTCTATCGAAAACACATACCGAGGAAAGTATCTTTGTAGCAGGTTATATACTTTGTAAGGAACAAATTAAATGAGACCAAACACAATTCCCCTTATAATAAAACGTATTTTGGTAACAAAACAAATTGAAAATCGTCAGAGAAACAAGTTAACTGAACAACTAAGTAAAATAAATAAATTATGTAGTTTCTCACACCATTCTATATTTGGACATATAGTCCTTATAAATAGAAAAAAAAAATAATATCACCCTTACCGCCAAGGCAACCTTTTCCCCGTAGAAACACTTTTAATTAAACTACATTTTTTTCCCCAGAGATACATTATCGACTTGTACACTTTTTAGGGTTCCATAGTAAACTCGGAACCCTTATAGTTTCGCCATGACTGTCTGTCTGTCCGTCCGCGGTTTTACTCAGAGACTATAAGTACTAGAAAGCTGTAATTTGGTATGGGTATGTATATTAATCATGCCAAAAAACTGGTAGTGAAAATTAAAAATAAATTGTTTTTGGTTACCTCCCATACAAGTAAAGAAGGAGTAATATCTTTTTTCTATATAAACCCATCGTGTTGGGTATTGTTAAATAGGTCTTAAAAAAATATTGTGAGATTGAGAACATCATTTTTCGATTTAGGGATCCGTTTCCGAAATATTTGATTTTAAAGTTTTTGTTAGAGGTAAGTGTCCCCTCCTCTAGCTGCTAAATGGTTATATATGGAAACGTGAAAAAATAACAGCAGTAGTATATATACTAAAGTTGAAAGGAAAACTATCAGAGCTGAGTACTACGTACAAACTAAAAAAAAGCTATAGGCAACCAACTTATACAATGTACTTGAAAATGTAAAATTTCATACATTGGTCGTTAAACTGTGAGGTGCGAGTGTGAACTCAAAGTTGTCATTCGCAACTCCGAAACCCTACACTGCGCGTGACCGGACACGCACTTGGCACGTTTTTATATTTGAGTAATTGACGCAGTTATAATTATGTTAAGTCGATCGCTTCTCTCATGCTTTCTCGCTCTCAAAGGCACAGATCCCTGGAACTGATCGACGAGCGGGGAAATTTGCGAGCGGGCTCGATCGGGTCGCATCCACGTCGTTATAAGATATTGCACGGGTGTCTGATTGATGTGGGCCTGGCCTCCGGCCAACTTCAAGTGCTGGTAAGGAGGAGATTGGACGCAGCAAAGCTTGAGACTCAGGAATCATTAATTTATTATTAAAATTAATTCCATGCTTGTTTAGGAGAAAAGAGAAAACATAGAATATACACGCTGCTCTTCTCGAAAATATCGAATTCATTTTTAAGCAAAGCGGAAATGAGGGTTACAATGGAATATTTAAATGTCAACTTCAATTAATATCAATTGCAGTGCTGCGAGAGGCAGAATAGCTCCACAAAGATAAGCAAGACCATTAAAATATTCAGAGACTCGGGGCCTATAGATGAGCTCGTTAGTTAGAACAAGATAGCATCTTAAACTACGGCCCTTATCTATTTTTTCCTCTTTTTAAATACTGGAAGCAAATGAGCCACTCTGTTAAGGAAATTTAAAGTCTCAGTGAAATTCTTTTTAAAAATAGCTTAGTTACATCATTCAGTATGTTGTTCACGGGGAATTTTGCTGAAAACACGAGTTTTTGAGTCCATTTTTGTAACTCGACTTCATTTTACAGGGTTTATGCTTAAAAATGGTCATGAGTTCAGAGTAGAGTCGAATATGAGTTTCTAGACGTGAGTATACTCTAAAAAAGAACTCGAATCATGAATCTAGCAGTCTCCGCTGTTAATGTTATGTCGAAACTACTGGACCACTTTTCGAAATTCTTTCACTTATAGAAAACTAATTTATCTGCAAGTGATACAGGCTATATTTTACGTGGACGAAGTCCCAGAAAAATTGCTAATTTGTTAAAAATATAGGGATTAAATGAAAAGAATATACAAAGCCGACAGGGAATCTATCGGCTTTGTAAATTCTTTTCATTGAACATTGTATAAGACTGCATATAAATACCGGTAAGGCATATTTGTTCGCAGGGCCCATATTTCATGACCGTCGCTCGTCACAAATATAATCCAAAAGTAACACGTGTGGAGAAACTTACGGCACCCGCATACAATAATTCGCGACATTTTATGGGATTAACAGACAAGCGAAGCCTGGCGGCACGGGAAAAGGAAATTACATAGGTACTCGCGACATCCATGAAGTTCAAAGACAAATACACATTAAATAACAGTGTATATTTCTAATAACGAGACTATTTATAGAATAAAAAGTTTCTACCCAACCTTATCGGTCATGGTCGGTTCATTATTTAAAAAAATATTAAGATAAATATTTTTTAAATAATAAAACCGACCAATTCGCACTCGCGCACTGCGGGTTCCGTTCAAAAAGTTACTTCATTAGACTGCATTTCTGCAGGCCGGAATACATGATATTAGGTTCAACCTGATACCTCCATTCATTCTTTAAAAAAAGACATACAGACAAACGACCGAGTGATCCTATAAGGTTTCCATTTTACCTTGAGATTTGAGGTACGCAACCCAAAAATAAAACAAATTCCCCTGAATAATGTTTCTTGCTGAAAATACAGCATTAAGTGGAAACAATATAGGTTTTCAATTTACAAATTAAACACAGACTCGCTCTTCATAATTTCGTATTAAAATACTGTTCCCAGAAATATTTTCACTAATACTTAGTTAATTGCTTTTATTAATTTAATACTGTTGATTCGATGTGAAGGTATATTTTCGCAGAGTTCTTTATTATATATAGGAAAATAGAATTATATCTACAATAAAAACTAATATTTTATATTTATAAGCTTAAACAAATATTTTGCCATCATCGCTCCGTGGACAAATATATAATAGTAGCCGTTTAATATTATTCAATATGTCGACGAGTATTTGTCAAATAATGTAGAGGAAGATTCTTTAAATTTAATAATATCAAGTACTTAAGAACAATTTATTCAAATAAAAACAGGCCAAACGTGTAACTGTAACACCTGCATATAGCATAAATTGTAAAGGACGATTCATTGCATTATGAGTTTCTTAATGCAATTAGAAGGAAATAGTATCATATTAATGATGTATGATGAATTGGTTGGATCTAGCCGCCGTATAGATCAGACCGGCTTCAAACACCCGACAAAGCACAAATCACACACACCTAGAACTTCCTAGGTGGTCAATTTGTACATTTTATGATGACTTGACTTGAAATCATCATTAAATGTACATAATTGAATTAGGTTTTTAACTTGAAAAATTTAGATTAGAAGTTATTATTTGCAATAAGAGTTTTTGTAACATGTACCTTACATACATACATATATAAATATTACCACGCCTTCCCATGCGGCTAGGTAGAGACCATGGACTTTTACTTACTACGATCCTGATAAATCTCTAGCTTCATCTAAACTCATTACTCCCCCCAAGCATTCTCTTCGATTTCGGGTACTTCTTACATCTACTTTATTATTGTTGAGGTAATGAATCAATATACTATAATATTTTGATAAATATATCAAGCTTAAAAATAAGTTGAAAACCCAAAACTTTCATCATCATCATCATCAGGTCTTTCTAGCCTCCACTGCAGGAGCACGACCCTCTCTGTACTAGCAGAGCCATATACTAGCCTGAGTATATGTATATATGTTTACCAAAAACTTTATTTTCATGTAACTACATAGACAAGATGATATTTCTGTACTTTCAATGTACGTCTCACATTTGTATGCCGCGGGATTTGCACAGTTTATCTGCGCCCCTTTGTGTCTTGTTTGGCTTCTCGTGAGCCCCGCTTGGATATACAGGCCATTTGGAGGAGACAAGGACATATAAACTCCTTTCGATGAATAATCGAAGGTGAATATATGTTTTGAAAAAATATACTTTTAACTTCTAGTATTACATATTCATTCTTTTTGAATAAGTATAGAGGCCTGTTAGTCCACTATCAAGCTTATCATGTTAAGGAGATTTATAAAAAAGAAACAGATTGAATAACCTAGAAATCTAATGGACAAAGTGTAGACTTTTTGAAAAATAAAAACAGTTTTTTTTAATAATATTACAATTAAATAACAATATAATTAATTAAATACAAAATTATACTCTTTTATACTTTTTTTGTATTAAGATCAAATCATCATTCAAATCTCAATGAATTGATTTATTTTCTTAGTTTACCGCAAAGCTACGAAATCATATAACCTGCACGCCTACGAGATAGACATCGTAGCGTAGCCCGTCGCGTCGTAGCTTGGCGTAACCTCGTAGCTTAGTAATGGTAGCACTCAAATCGCGATACGCACCTATTTTAGAATAAGCATTGCTTGACTTGTGCGCGATGAGAGGTAGGTACCTATTTAAAACAAAAGATATATCCCAAATTCAATAGGCTATTTCCCTGGGTCAAAATATTAATAATAAAATTAGACCGTCAGTTAGAAAATCAAAAAATATTGGATACGTATTTTTTTTCGTTAATTAAATAATACATGTCACAGATAAAGCATGTCAAAGTTCATGAGTGGGGGCTTGTGACATCACAGGCCACTAAAAGTGTACTGGCTAGTGACGTCACACACAATTTTAACGGGCTATATCTTTGTCATTTTTTGTTTGATTGACAAAAGAAAAAACACGTGTGAAATGTTTTTTGATAATCTAACTAACGGACTAATTATATATTTTTTTTAGGAAAATAGCCCATTCTCCTATTAACTTCTTAAAATAACCCTATCTACATTCTATAAATATGTACGCTAAGTGCGAGGTCCGCTTGGTACCTCTAAAAAGGGTTGTGTCTATTAGTAATATTTTGAAGTTCCCTCCCACGGGAGCATTTATATCTCGCAGAGGCTTATAGTTTATGGTTGGCAGTTAATATGAAAGATAAGGGTGTATCGTATGCAAATATAAACAGGATAGATATAAACAGCAACAACGAAATTAGATAAGTTTTGGTATTAAATTCCTGATACAACATATATGTATCTAATTAGATTTGTAAAAGATTTGAGTGTTTGGTTAACATTAACCGCATATTCGAATAGTTGGAAAAATATTTAAAACAATTGTTGTTTGAATATTAATACTTATCAAATATACCGAATGACAATGCAAGACGTACCGAAAGCGCCTTGAGGAACTATTGGTCTATGAAGGAATTTTTGAAGAGAAAAAGGTTTCCCTTATCACGTAAATGCCAGTTAATGGACATGTGCATTCTTACGTCAATTACGTATGGAGCTCAGACATGATCTTTGACGGAAGCCTAAAAATCCGGTCTCGGAGTTAGCTAATGGGCTATGGAACGCAGCATGATCAACATCAACAGAACTGATCGAGTCTGCAACACCACGCTACATTCCATCACCAAAGTTACCGACGTAGCCATCGCTTCAAACAGAGATTAAATAAATACTAAACAAAGCCAAAGAAAATACTAAAAGTTGAACTTACGAACATTAAAAAAACTGCCGGATGGAGAGCTTTGAGCCGGGAAATATTAAGGGGATGGTTTTAATTAAACTGTGTGCCCGGAAAGAACTGCGCACAACTTACGAGTAGTTCATCTGCCGCGCGCTTTGACAACCGCATCCTGACGACTTCGTGACTTACAGAAACTTAGCTTTCAGTGAGTAAGGAAAGTATGGGCTTGGCCGGGCAATTATATAGTATTTCCTAGTGGCATGACTTTTTCAGATGTATAAGTTATGCAAATAACGAGACGAGAGTTTTTCAAATAGTCATAATATATAGACTGGCAAAATTTTCAATACACAGGGTTACTTTTAAAACATCAGTAAACTCACACGAGATCATACACAACAGCGTTTGTTATACGAGTTTCGGCATAACTTCTTCTTCTTTTGGTAAACATAGTAGTAAAAGGATTGGTCAGCCTAGGCACCGCGTTACCGTGTCTAGCTGCTTCCAAGGTGCGCCGCGTGGAGGCTCCTTTTAAGTTTTGATATAATTGAATACATTTCATAAAAGAAATGTTTTTAAAGTTTTTGTCGTGACATTTGTACGACTTTATTTATGTATGGTACGCGTGTCTTCAATGGCAATTTAGTCCTAAAAGAGACAAGGGGTTTTCTGACTGTACCGTTTTAAATGGACTATGTAGATATTGAAGTAGCTAATGATTATTAATAAATAGGCTTTCGCTACTTCCCGATGAAGTAGTGAAAGCGTTTGAGGAGAGGGCTCAACCTATGTAGGCAATATTATTATATACCAATCACCCAAAGGGACCGACATTGACTTTGGGCACTACCTGTGTGCGCAAGGTTTGGAGAGGCAGCAAATTGCCAAAGGGGCTGCGATTGTATGCAAAGCCTGGTCAATCTGAGAAATAATGGCAAAAAGCCTTTGGAGAGCAGCGACTCTCATCTTCTATCACGTGACGGGGCGAAAGCTACGTTGCCAGAACTATCCTGAGTGCAAGTCACCCAGAAACAACAGGTGATAACTAAGTAGTAATTATATTATTATTTAAGTCCAAAAAATTGGAACTGATTAGAGTCTGTGTTAATTACAATCTTATTTAACTCTTGACAAGCAAATGATATAGGTATGTACAAAATAATATATACTTACCTAAATATTTAATTCACTTTTATTTAAAATCACAGTAACAATAATCAAGCATTTGTATTTGTTTAAAAATATACCTATAAAATTTAATCTATTTGCATCACAGATTTATTTTAAAACTGCATTGCGAAACAAATTTAAAACTATGTTTCGCGATATTTGAATAACAGGTGCACCTAACATTTACATACTGTCGTGTTGTTTCATCTAACAAAAAATATTTGTATTACCCGTTTTTGTGACTACCGTAGATTTAGTATTTTATTTTTCATTTTTTGGAGTTATTGTATTGTTTAATAATAAAATCGGCCAAGTGCGAGTTCAAATCGCATCTCACATACGAAAGGTTTTTTACCGCCATACAACAAAAAATGTTAAAAACACGTTCATTAGATAAGCTTAAATAAAATTTAAATGCCCAAGGACAACTTACAACATAAAATAAAACCTCTTTCTTGCAAACTTTTTGTGAGGTTAATCAACGTTACTCTTACTGGCATATACACTAAACACGATTGTTTTTAATTAGCTTTGCATGTACCTTCGAGCAACACGGCCTTCCGTACCGAAAGGGAGTAGCCAAACGCTGCGTTCCCCTCTGTCAAGGTACAAGCCAAATTAGGCATATGCATGTCTATGCGTTAGTTGTGTGTGACTCATCTGTACACAAATTATTGTTTCTTTTTTATGTAATTTTTGGGACAATATCATAATTACTATCTAATGACAGTTTAAGTTTTGTATGTAGGTGTGCGGAACTAAACTTGTGTGCATATTTCCCCCCGCAAAAAACGCAAGAAAAATTGTAATAGTAAAGTGTCGCTTTGCCCACTCCCTCCATCCGGTACAGAGGCCGTGTTGCTCGAAGGTACGTACATATATCTTCATGCAAAAATCTAAATTATTTGACATTTGAATCTATAATAAAATAAATTAATAACACATGCCATTTAACAAAAATAAGGTTACTAAAGATATTTATAAAAAAACTTATAAATTAAATAAAGACTCCTCCATAATCCAACTTCGAAAATCCTCCATAATCAGACTTTGAAATCAGTCACAAGTTAGAGGCCATGGATGCTCGGTCAATGAAGTGTCTCAATCCTCAAATTCTGCAATTTCCACTCTTGCAAAGGCGGATCGCTTATTACAGTCATATGGTAGTGCTGCAGAGCGTCTTGGAGAGTCTCCTACCTGTACGGAATAGGAGACCGGGCTTTGACTATAAACCCTTCCGTCTGCCAGCCTTGGTGCCGTATTGAAAACGGTGCTGAACCACATCGCTGCTTCTGCGGCGTTGGCGTTGATTTCTTGGGTCACCACGTTCGGTCTTGCCTTTTATAGGCGTCACGCCACCTTCGTTAAAATTTTGATTGACAAATTTCTGCATAGGGTTTTTCCTTCAATAAATTTAATTCATTTTTAATATTTGTTTTTATTACGGTTCCATGAATAAACTTTCAGTCAAAATTTCGAGTATCTTTATATCTATTATGGTTTAGTAGATACAGCCCTGTGACAGACTGACGGTCGGCCAGATGGACATTGGGAGCTTATAGTAATAGGGTTCCATCCCTCTGGGTATGGCGCCTTAAAAATGAGTCAGTCGTCTGGTTCTTAATAGACTTTCAGGCCTTCTATATCGTTTTCTTTATGACTAAAAAGCGTGACCATTTGCAAAATAATCCAGTCTGACATATCGTAGATCAGATTTATGGCAGCTTAAGTAGTATTAACTCTTTTGTGTGTGTTTCCTCCTATTGTTTTTACGCATTTTGTTATTAAAAAAGATGCTGCACGAACAATTAAAATTTTCTCCCAGAAAAGCATGAGAAATAAATAAAAGGTATGAAAACAAATAACGTGTAAGTTACGGTTCTTTCTACTAAGTTCTCAGTAATTTATACTTAGGGACGGCAACAAAGTGGTGGAATTACACCGTGCACGATAACAGTCTCATTGTCTTCACCGTACGTGACGGCAAAGTTTCGATGCAAAATGCGCGTTTTAGCTAAAGTGTAATACGTAAATTGCAGTTACTCTTGTCGCACAAAAATTATGTTACAGAACTGACTCTTCATATGAGAGAAAATACAATACTTAATTCGATCAACTGAACTGAATTAATTGACCTGAGTAGACATATTGGTCCATAACTTCAAGGTTAGAGTTCCCAACATAAACCGATCATCGCGCAACGTGGATATTCGACATGATCTTCTTTTTATCCATGTTCATTTTAAGGACTCCCCGATGGGAAACGTCATTGAGGTCATTTACCATTCCCAACATTCTGGAATTTCAACTTAATTAATTCAACTTCCTGATCCTAAAGGTAGTAAAAATATTACTTAAGTCGGTCAAAAATTCCACCATGATAACGGTATCATCGGTAAATCGAAGGTAAGTGATAGACTTACGGGTCCGAAACGTGGTCCCTTACAGTAATTTTGGAAATCCTTCTTGGACTTCTTCGTGGACTTTTTGCGGTTTAAATGATGATGATGCAATTTTTACAAAACTTGCAATTTATGTCACAAAAGAGAAATAAAAGTATTCTGTTTTCTCAATACGTTGTAGTCGCGGTCCACAAACATCCGAGCGGCCGCCATGGGCGCTGGAAGTTAGGGACGTGTGCGGAATGGACGCACGGAAACGCGGACTCATCGCAAATCACGCTATTTTCATATTGAGTGATTTATTCATACGCCGCAGACTGAGGATTTCCATGAAAGAGGTGTGCGTATGTTATTCTCAGATCAATATGAATTTAGTAGAGCGCTTTTTAATAATAAGTTTTTTGTGACTTTCCTTCTTGCCATCATATTTTCATTTATTTTCACTAACGTCGTGATATCTGTTCTAATTATCAGGTATATCGTACATCAAAGGCATTACTTGGACATACTAATCAGTCATCATAATTACAAGATAACATTAGAGGAAAATTTTTCATCTTTTAAAATTATTGTGTAATAAAACCATGCGCCGTATTTTGGGAAAGAAATATTCACGTAAGTACTTGTGTTGGAACAGTTTGAAATTGTTTTTCGTAAATTTTATGTTGGGTGAACTCGGTGTGGTAAAAGTCACCTAGGTTAGTTTTCCACACGGGAAATCCATCGTCAGTCACAAATTATATAGAACTAACATGCCTGACTAGTGGCGAACAAATTTATGCACAGGGATGTAGGCAGATGACATCTCAAACTTGGCGATGCTCGCAAAAGTTCGCGACATGCCGCGCATCCGCCCGCGCCGCCTGCAGGCCGACCTCTCCACCGCTCTGGATCATTCCCGGATTATTGGAATCCTCTTGCAATCTGACAATAGACGTGTCTATGAATTAAGCAAATGGTGAAAAATGTGACGATACTATATTGACTACAGGTCGTCCAAGGAATTACGATTATGAAAGACCTCTAAGAAGTTACGTTCACGTAAAGTTTATAAGGCAAACAATCACTTTCCTAAATATTATAAAACAAAGTCCTCCGCCGCGTCTGTCTGTCTCATCATCATCATCATTATCAGGTCATTTTTAGTCTCCGCTGCAGGAGCACGACCCTCTTTGTACTGCCAGAGCCATATATTAGCCAGAGCAGTCAGAGGATTTGGCCAACACTTTCCACGCTGGCCAAACGGGTTGGAGAGGTGTTTGATGTTTGTAAGCTTTGCTTAGCTTGTTTCCTTAGTCGCCTTCTACGACATCCACAGGAAGACTTGGAGTGGTCCTATTCTACTCTGCCGGGAACCACACGGCTTACTCTGAAGGGTAACCCATGTACATATATCCTACCTATGGGTTACCTATGGGTTACCCATGAGGTAACCCATAGGTAACCTAATATTTGGTAGCCATTACACCATAAAGAAGAGACAAAGACCAGCGATGAGGAGTTCATCATAGATAACATGCCTGTAAGTGTTTAGTTTACTGTTCCAAGACTCGTCTTTAGCATTGCAACGAGCAGGCCCGATGTACTCACGAGCTCGACGGAGCAGCTGTATATCCCCAACTTATCTAATTACCGCAAACAGAGCCCAAGGCTCTAATATAAGTTCGCCGCGATGGATCCATTACATTACTGCGAACATTGATATTGATTACTCTATAGTAACGTATAGTCATTTGTTGATATCACGAGTTTAAGCTTCGGAAACTAAGTTGCTACCGAAGTAACAAACTACAAGAAATTAGTTAACTAACTACCACTTCGGGTTCTGTAATTGTCCAAAAACAGGCTTTAACCCTCACTGTGACGTGACCGGATCCCTACGATTCCCGATGTCTCTTACAAATATGTACGATTATTATAGAACGTCACACGTGACTATAAGCTGGTAGACCCAAACATCTGTAAACTTATCTCATTAATTAATGCAAGCAGAGCTGACTAGCTGTCGTTGCTGAACTGGCTACGTTCACTACAAACCTGCGATCTCGCCTATAATTTGATAATTATTATGAAACGGAGGGACGTTGTATAATTAAGAAAAACTTGTGCAAAAACAATGTAACAGATGAAAACTTTCGAACTGATTTTATATACATATACTTCAAAGTTTTCAGTTTTGATATTATGTGAATCATATTTTTTTAAAATTTATCTATTTAGGGTTTTGTAGTAAACCAGGAACCAAGAAACTTTTATAGTTTCGCCATGTACGTCTGTTTGCCAGTTCTTGGTTTTGCTCAGCAGAAACTTTACGAGAAAACTCTAATTTGGCAGATGTATATATTAAAATAAAATTACATTTTTATCGCGTTTAAGACATTATTTTTACACCTAACGTTTTTAACACTTTACAGTGTTCATTTTGCAGGAATACTAAATGCATTTTATTTTACACATTACATTTAAATTTGCGTTAAACTACGTAAGAAGCGTAGGCACCTATGGTAAAATCGTGATCAATGGCAGAAGGGACAATCAACAATTCAAGCCAATAACAGAGAAAACTGTCAAGCAAACATCAACGTGGCTCTAGTCGTCAATATGTGAATGTCGTGCCACAATGAGGGTTAAGCCCTCATCATATGACTGACCAGCGGCTTGTTGTGACGGATAAAATCCTTCATCAATTAACCGGACAAGCAAAACACATACATTCTCTGCTCGGCATTTATGATACATGCACATGTATTATATATATCTCTTTATTCAAACAGTTTGACTAATGTTTCATTCAAGTATAAATTATTATATTAATATTTATTTTTATTTTTTGAGGAAGCTAGTTGTGGATAATTTATGTGTAAGTAAAGTTTTTGACGAAGCCTGTTGCGGATTATTTTTCTGTAAGAACATTGACGAAACATGTTGTGGATATTAATTGATGTTTCATCCTTAATTTGAAATAATTTTGAAGACATATTTCTCTGGCCTATAATAAGTATAAATTATATTTTGTGCCCACCCCCGTCGATCTTTATTTGTTTATTTATTTATCAGTTTTGGGAGATTCTGGGTGATCGATGGATGAAAATTAAGTATATAATAACTACTGAGAAAAAATCTGTATCATAAAGTACTGTACGTATACATTACAAAGAGCCGCCATCCATCTATTTCCACTTATATTAAGTTTTGCGAGTAATCAGACTTGCTTACTGGAGCGTAAGAACTTATTGAATATATCATACGAATGTTTTAATATTAAAAGCAGAAAGTCAAATGATTCGATGTATAGTATAGGATGTTGTTAAAATGAAAATGGGCTGAAAACATACCTAATCCATTGCACCAGAAGGGTTATGAAGTGGTGACTTTAGGTAAAACCACCAAGTTAATCGAGGACACCCAGCACTTCGTTGGATTGAGGGTAAGTGACATACATGCCAAAACTGGATGCAATTGACTCGGTGGAGATGAAAATGGATAGATATGGTCTATGTCCTAAAAAATCCTCCTCCCTTTTTTTTCCAAAATTCGGGGCGCACGATTCAAAATTTCAACCAAAGGGAACAAAAGGCTGCTATTGGATGGATGAGCGATAAGTCAGGGTAAGTAATTTTCCTAAGCAAAGAAAACTTTAACAAGGAGCGGCGGCGTCCGCGCGGCATTGTGCGCTCGGGTGACATGTCGCCGGGACGTCGCTCAAAACGAGGCTGCGGCTTTTGTCGCGGCGACGTCGCATGGCTAATTACTAGCGACATGTCTGTGTGACGCAAGATACCTGTGTCGAAACAATATCTCCTCGTACAATGCTACGTGCATTGGTCCAAATAAAGTGTTATCATCACTACATATTATTATCACTACATAAAACAATAAAACAAAGTCCCCCGCCGCGTCTATCTGTCTGTCTGTTCGCGATAAACTCAGAAACTACCGAACCGATTTTCATGCGGTTTTCTCCAATGGATAGCGTAGTTCTCGAGGAAGGTTTTAGTATATAGTTTGTTAAGTTTTTGTATACATTTTTGTATATACCAACGATATTTATTGGAGGTGTCGTAAAAAAATGAGTCGTTTGGGAGCTTTCAACGAAAACGCTGTCTAAACCCTTTGAGATATAACAAAACAATGTATGGTGGAATTGTGTATCTTATTTAGGTCTACAGAAAAGTCCGCGATGGCATATGTCTATATATTAAGGATAACATACTATATTCATTTTAATACTTTAAAAAATGGGCAATTATCAAAGATCACGCGCAGGCCAAACCTTTGGAGCTAGAAATTTGAAATTTTGCTCACGTATTCCTCTTATGACGTAAATATCCACTAAAGAAGGATTTTGCAAAAGTCATCCCCTAAGGGGGTAAAATAGAGGATTAAAGTTTATATGAAACTTTTTCATGGACCTTGGACATATTTGTATGAAATTTCGTGTGAATTGAGAACGGCAAAAATAATGAGTAACATTTTTAATAGTTTACCGAAATTAAACCTCTAAGGGGGTAAATCGGGGTACTTATATGTTTAGTTTACCGCTTTGTAGCGTCATATTTTATAATCCCCGCATTCCAAACCTGAAGTTACCGCGGACGAAGTCGCGGGTAACTGCTAGTTTATTTATATAAATAAACAAAGAGAAAGTTTAATTTTACAATTCTTTTCTATTCTGTATGCTTGTACGCGTTTTCTTTTATTGAAAATCTTGACTTTTGCGTGAAAGTAAAAAAGAGAGTGATAATATTATTGAAATTATTTCCTTGTAACTACTTTTGAAGTCGTCCAGTGAGCACGTTGGGTGTAACCCGGCTGGAACAACTGGAGAAAAAAATGTTCGTGTTAGTTCCCTACATCCATTTAGGTTATAATTGTGTATTTTCTTACCTCAACCTTCATTTCTTTCTTACCTCGTTCTCTTAGTTCTCAACAAGAGACCTTGTGGAGACTTATTCACAAACAGGCGCAATCCGGCATTTGATAGCCTTGAACCGAGCATGCTTATTGTAATAAAAAAAATATATAACTATAGTAGAAAAGTTGGTTCTTCCACGAATCGAATTAGATCTCTAAAATACTGTTGTAGGAAATGGGAAAATTAACAATGGGCTTATGTTTTTTATGAATAATACAAAAGTCTAAATATAAGCCCGATCACGCGAAATCGAACAAAAGGACCGGGAGAGAGCTTACACTTAGAGTCAGCCTCCCGACAGCTTAAAACGAAACAATTTTATTTACAGTAGTCTTATTGCGATGTATTAAGATCTGTTTTTCTTTGAAGCTAGGCTCATAAAGAGCAAATTGTTTTGTAATGTGTTCGCGCCATTCGCACGCACGCATCGCACTTTGTTCGAGGCGATATGCGAGCGAGGAGAATGATTTTTCTGCCCGAAGCCGTCCTCCACGATAATGAGCCACTTGACGTATTGTCCCGCGGGCGCCGTCTCGTCCAAATTACGAAGCATTGTTACTGAGATATTGTTCGTCGCCTCGTAAATATGTGCGAAAGGAAATGAAACTGTTCCCCAGTGCCCGCTACCTGTATCGAGACACACCCTGTATTTCTATTTGGTTTTAATAATCGCAAGTTGGAAATCATATTGAAGGAAAATACATTAAAAAAGTAGTCACAAATATTTTGCAATTACAATTTCGGGTCAAACAAAACACACATTTCGAATTGCCTATAAAACTCAATTGTTAAACTCGATTTGATTACTCGCGGTAGTTTTTAATAGCCTCCTGTCGATATCAGAGGCCTGATATGAAATCTGGAAAGGTTATACATGTAGGAATTTACAAACCATTCTATTCTTAAAACGTTGGCCCATGCCGCATGCTGACATGTTCGCCTATTTAACTTCTAAAGTGGGCTCTTGTTAGCAAACTCCTTCAAAGTTCCGCATTTTATCCGTAGCCAGCCAATATTAAAATATGTTTATACAAACATATGGATACAATAGGCCACAATAAATTATTAGCCAGAGCATTCAGTGCTTATTCACTGTTTCACTTACTACTTACAAACTTTCAAATCAAATTCAATTTACTTACCTGTTTGCATGCATTAAAAGTTGGCCACTAGTGTTGTGTAAGAACTCATACGCTTCATTAGGATTTCAGAAAAAATAACGACATGTGCAGATGTAAGTATATAATTTGTGTTTTGTAATGTGTTATTTAATCTTATGAACTAAAATAAAATAAAAAGTAGATGAAATTGTATTTGATTTTCATAGCAGTTCTTCTTCTTCTTATTTAAGAGCTTTATAGCTCTTGTCGATGGAGTATGCGCCGAACTTCTCTATCTTCTACTTTAGACTTTAGTTCTTGATACGACATGAAGTAAGAGGATAAGTAAGAGGATATATAAGCCATAGCAGTAAGAGGATTGATTTATATAGTAAAAAATACCTTTATTAAAGGTGGTACTTTCCACTATGTGACTGCAGTGGAGCTTGGCCCGCTCAGCAGCGCGCGGCCTGTTTCGTTACATGGAGAAGCTTCACGCCCTTATTGCGCCAATACTGAATATTGAAAATTGTTTATTTATTGGTTCATGAAAAAGAATGGGAAAATGCCGAGTGCTGTGGCCTCTTCGTAAGAATATGCATTTAATCTGTACCAGTATTATAAAAATTTGAGTGTTTGTTTGTTTGTGTATTTGCATTAAATTGACTCCGAAACAACTGGACTAATTTTCAAAATTATTTCTCCTATTGACAGTTAATTTATTTGCGGGTGACAAAGGTTTAATTTACGCGGTAGAAGTAGTGGGAAAGTTGCTAGTTGTATATAACTAAACAAGTTTATTTTGGAAATCTGATTCCATCCAGAAATAATCAAAGGATTCCATCTATTGCAATGAAATAGCAAACAAGTAAAAAATAAGGTATGTAACAGTGATACGCTAAACAAACACTGAAAACATTCCCACACGGCATGTTTCCACAGATACAAAAACGCACAACATTGATGTTGTGTATGTTATCTCAAGGGACGTATGGAGAAAATAAAATACTTACGTATTTTCTACGAGGAAACCTCTAAACCTAACAAAAACAGGATAAAAGTAACTGATAAAGCTACATTATATTGTAATGTCCTTTACTACGAATGCCACAATTACTTTATACCATATCCATTTTTATTAACACGCTTTTATTAGCTTCACTTGTAACTATGTATGAATCTTGGAATCTTAATTTGACCCACTTCCCGGTCTTCGATTAGGATGACATTTTGCACACGCTCTGAGTCCTGATGACAATACATGACTAGCGTGCTAAAAGCGTGTTTTTTAGTTTTTTATACTAATTATAAATTATTGGGGTTAAGTTTAAAACCCTACTGTTTCTGTTGAACCGTACTAATAGGTAAGGACTTGAAGGTTTTGTAGAATGTGCGTATCATTTGCCGAGCTATAACAACAAATATCAAATAAAAACATTAATAACAATAAGTATTTTTAAGAAAAAGAGTAGGTATGAAAGGGAATGTCAGTAAGACGAAAGTAATAATTTTTAAAAGATGATAAAATTCAACAGTATGTTGTTACAGTTGTATTTTGTTGTTGTTGTATGTATGTTGTTTTCAGTAGATGGAGAAAAAGTGAAACAGGTGGAAGAGTTTATTTGTGAGTTGTGTGTTTACACATGGAACGGAAAGCAAGATGGATATATTAAAAGTAGAATGGCAGCTTGTATCCGGGTACATGTGGCATTAAAATCTTTTACTCGTATTATAAGTAGAACGCTATCTGCCAAGGTGCCACTTACTGTTCATGAATGAGTGGTGGTACTAAGTTTAATGTATGGCAGTAAAATTTGAGCAGTACAGAAAAAGCACGAAAGTAGATGCAGTTGAAACGAGAGCGTTAAAAATATGTATGGTACTTTGACTATAGACCATAAATAATCAAAGGTGTGGTATAACTTTGAAGATTGGGTAAGAAGTGATAAAGTGACCAAGATCGAGAAAGAAATGTTAAGGTGGTTTGGCCACAGTGAAAGTATTATGAAAGAAGAATATCAATGAAAATTTATAAAGTTACAATATATTATTTTATTAATTATATAAACTATCTCATTCGCACAGGGCGAATGACGTAGTTGGCCAGGGTCGACCTCGTCGAACGTACCTACTGCGTGTAAACAACTTTTAAGCTTTTGTTCTGTGAACAACACTGAAATTGAGAAAAATGAATGTACCTTTCCATAATACGTTGAATACCTACTGATCCAATATGTTTGGAGAGCAGCACATATTTTCTCGATTTCTGGCTTATTCATTCGTTTTTATGTTGCGAACGTGAACTCAAATAATGCTAGCTCAATACTAAACACTTTGCATAAAACAACAGGGAAATCTGTTTGCAGTCTAACCTGAACATGAAAGCTCTATGTAAGCCAAAACATTTGAACACAAGCGTGGGTTTTCTCGTCATTAGCGTGTAATTGCAATTTAAAATTCCCGAGTAACCTTAAAATGTGTTGCAGTACCGCACCAGAAATACGGCGACACAGAGCAGGAAATACGATAGTCGATCGCGCGCCTTTCCAAATTTCATACAAAATAAGCGTGTCAGGGGGCGGTACCGTTTATTGAGATTTTGGGTGTCAAGATAATTGTAGAAATACAGAGAAATCTGCTATTTTCTATTCGCGACAAGGGTTTCATCAGAATTTTGGTTATTAACCTTTTTATTGTAATTATGATACAATATCACCATTTTACGTTTTTACGGCCCACTAGCCGGGCGCGGGTTGACACGTGGTTTCGTCTCTAGAGGGGTGTAAGTGACATTCCGTGCTCTGTGTACGGCGAGCAAGTGTATACTATTTTTGAACGCGTGACACTCTTCTTCGAACGACTTTTCCATACAAAAATCGTTCGAAGTCGAGTGTCACACGTTCAAAAATAGCACCCCAGCGCTCACCGCAGGCTGCCATACGCGCTGTGCGAATCTGCAGCGAAATGAAGCCGGCGTGTTGCATCCCAGGATTTTCACACAAACGCGGCATTATCTCGAATTCCCGCGTTCAAATTATGTAACTGTTTAAGCTGCTTTTTGATTCCTCGCAGTTTCCAGCTTGTGAAATTTCAGGAACTGGAGTTATTGAACTTAATAAAACCTACACGTCCTTGTTTAAGTAAGTAGTTTGCATATTGCTTTAATATCGCTAGAACTAAGTTTCTTCCATGAACCTAGCTCAAACATAGTCTTATAAGTAAATTTTTAAAACGTTCGTTTATAATTTATAACGTTTTAAAAATTTATTCGTACTTTAAAAATGGACATGCCCAGTCAATTTTTAAATAAACATAATGTACCAATATCAGATCGGTTTTGTTACCAAAAATGTGTTCAAAATCTACAAATCATTATGTAATAAATGTGGACTTAAAATTTAAAATATCTAGATTACTTTACAACATTGTGTACGTTATATACGTACACTTTATAAATAGAATTTGACAACGTGGTAACTACACTGCCCGAACAGCAGCGCCACATTACATATGATGTTAAAGTGTACGTTATTACAACATAAAGTGTACGTTATTTAAGTAGATACACTTCATAAATAGAATTTGACAACGTGGTAACTACACTGCCCGAACAGCAGCACCACATTACATATGATGTTTTAAATGTAACATTACTTTTTATTTGAGATTTCATAATCAAATCACCAACAGCAGTGCTACCCAGCGGGTCCAACTATCGATTCAAACCATTTACGTACTCATTGCAATATACACACAAAATTAGTAGGAGATGGTCCCAAACCTCGTACAAAAGAATTATATCCCTCGAAATTATATCGTCTGTAATACGTTTTCCTCTCGTCTGCTAATGGTATTAAAAATGAGGATAAAATAGCGGCACACTGTCCGTACGAGATTCGGCATTATGTTCTGTTTGGTTAGCCTGCCCGCCCCCTGTCAGCCGCCGGCAAAAATACGGCTATTGTAGTGCTATTTAAATTAATTCCTGTTTCATTTGCAAATATATATGTTTCTGGAAATACAGACTTTTTTTGCAACTACTAAAAGTGCAAGTCAAAACTTATGCGTAAGTTTATAATTACACGCCCTGCTTTTGTATGCCTTTTCTCTTTTTCAAAACATATAAACAATCAAATTTTATGTAGTAGGTGTAGTAGGTTCATCAGTTAAATTTGGTCAGTCATTACAGCATTACAGCTTATTATAGGTCATTACAGCTTGTGACACAATAAAAAAAGAAATCTGATCACCGTGTATCTATTATAGAGAAGCTACAAACATCGGAGCGGGCCGCCCTGTCGCATAGGTGCTTGAAATTGGGGACGTGTGCGGAATGGACGCACGGAAACGCGGACTCATCGCAAATCACTCCATTTTCATATTGAGAGATTTATTCATACGCCGCAGCTTGCTGATCTCAGTGAGAGAGAAGAACGTATGAATTAGATACATATGAATTATGTTTGTCACTTTCGGGCCGCAAACTGAAATTCGTCGCAGCAACGTACAAAGATAGGCATATTCGGAATCATTGCGTACACCTTCATAACAACGTATTTTCGGTCCAAAAAATCTGGCGTGTATATCAAATTACATAAACAGCGTGTAAATTGACCGTCAAAAAAAATATATTACCGCCGATTAGACCGCCATAGATTAAAAAAATCGTCTTGGTGAATCAGACCATCTTTATAAACAAATTTTCGCGACCAATGCCAGAAACTTGATTTTTTTTACCCATGCGGCTGAACACTTGTATTCTTGAGTTCTCAGCGTTGGTCTCATCGAAAAATTTGTTCATGTTGTCGGGCTGAGTCACCACCTTAAAGATATTTGAGGGTCAATTTACATACTGTATAGTGAAGACATGCGGGGACAAGCAGGGAACAAAGAATGTTCCCGATGCATTGTAGACAAATGACATCTCAAACTTCGTGAAGCTCGCAAAAGTTCGCGACGTGCCGCGCATCCGCCCGCGCCGCCTGCAGGCCGACCTCTCCGCCGCTCTGGATTATTCCCGGATTATTGGAATCCCTTTGTGATCTAACAATAGACGTGTCTATGGGTTATGCAAATCGTGAAGAAACTGATGATATTAAATTGACTCCTTAGGAACTTCTAAGGAATGACGAATGTCGAAGGATTTAAGGACGATATGTTTATCAGGCAAACTATTTTAAAATAATATAAAGAGAAAGGTCTTGCTTAAAAGAACAGTTTTTATACTCTTACAAACACTATATTTAAAAAAAACATTACACTTGCAAGCCGTCGCGTCGTGCATGTCAAGTGGATGTTCGAGTTGCGTCGGTATTGAAGTTCTCGTTCCTACCATTGCAACACGGAGCGGCTCGATGTACTCACGAGCTCGGGAGAGCAGCTGTACATCCCCAACTTAACTAATTACCGCAAACAGAGCCCTCGGCTCCGACATAAGTTCACTACGACGGATCAACTGTCCATTATATTTTGCGAACATTGATTGATATTTATGACTCTGAACTTACACGCGAGGATAGTCTTATTTTAACATTAGAAATCCGAACTCTTATTAACGACCATCAGGTTCTAGCAAGCCAGCAGAAGTAACGAACTGCAAGGAATAAGATAACTATTCTCAACTTCGGGCCTTGTAATTGCCGAAAACAGATGGCCCTAACCCTACTGTGACGCGACCGGACCGCTACGATCCCTGATCACATACGATTGTTATCGGAAGTCACGCGTGCCTATAAGCGGGCAGAGCCGAACATCTGCAAACTTATCTCATTACTGCAAACAGAGCCGACTAGCTGTCGTTCCCGAACTGGCTACGTTCACTGCGAACTTGCAACACCGTCTGCTATTTCACGATTATTACGAAATGGAGGACGTTCAAGTAACGGAAAGCTCCAGGTCGCGTGCAATATAAACATTTACGAATTTTTCATGAGTCGCTGCGAAAACAATAGGAACTGAGCTCGCGTTATGAAATACCACGCAGTTTTGCCGCACAATGCGCGACTATAAGTAATGACGGCGCGGCTTTATTAAATGTTCTCGAAACAGTTGTATGGAGGAAATGCTGAGGGTATTGAAATACGCGACCGGCAATGCTGCGGCAAAATAAGCAAGTGCTTTTAACCTCTCGAGAGCCACGTTTAACCTGATTTTAAATAGTTCCACTTTCGTAGTGTGATATTAATTACTACTAACAAAGGATTGTTTTCCCTTTTCACTGCTATTTAAGACAGTGAGATCGAGCATAGTTAAAATATGGTTTACTTAAGTATATTTACTTTCTCTATAATATTTATTGTCTATGAAAATTAACAACTAAATTAAAATTAAACATAATTGATTAAAACTAAATTAACCTAAAAAAAAATTATTTCTATCTAAAACAAAACTTACCTATAAAAAACAAAAAACCTACTTATAAATAAAAAATGTCCCGCAGGTCATTGCCCTGCGGTAATGTGCCCAGAAGACTGGCAGCATTGCCACGCTGAATAGCAATGCTTATTCTTTGTGCGAAATAGCTACCAGCCCTCTGGTCATTGGAAAACTCGACCAGCCTTTTGCTTATGAGCTTGAAAAGTTTATGAGCCGATGGACCCCACGGACCCAGTGTCTCCACCCCAAACGGCTCAAAAATATATGCGTCACCAAGGCATATATATTTGCGCCGTTTGGAGGACTCGGCGGTAGCTGCAGCCATGCCAGCCTTACAACTAGTGCCATGGAGATGGGAATGTGCGAGAGTGTCGACGCAGGTTGCATCCCACACCAACGGCCTTCCCAATCTCCAAGGCACAAGTGTCATACCGTCCGGTCTCTTGCCATCCTCCCGAGCCAAACCAATTGGTTCCAAAATGGCCGGCATCTGAATGGAGACAAGAGCGCGGAGGATAATGTTATTAAGGCTAGCATGACGTGATATGCGTCCCGCACTCCTAGAGCAGGAGAGTCCGTGGTGGCGAGACTGGTCAACTGTGTCGCCGCAAGGACAACGATGCGGGACATTTGCCTTAGCACCTAAGCGTAGACATGTCGCCAAACGGAAAGTGTTATTGTCCAAAAATGTTCCCAAGCCGAACGATAAAAATTAAAATTAGATTGAAAGTTATTAAAAATTATAGCTAGGAGACCGGGTGCAACGTGGAATGGTATATTTATTCAAGGTAACACTATCTTATATACTAAAGTAAATATACATATGTGGAGTAGCTTACCGAATTAGAATAGGTACATGCTCTGCAAAATAACAAGCGTGTATTCCTAAATTAACAATATTATTTAACTTCCTACAGGCACGTCCGGCTCGGCCTGATGCGAGCCGATTTGAATCGTTTCTAAAACATTCAACCAAATTCGGATAAATGAAAAAAAACTGCGGTGTAGAGACGGAGCGACGCGTGTCAGTCACCAGCCCAAACAAAACAATTCGGCGATGGGACTGCGCCACTGCACTATACAGCCGGAATCTCAAATTCCGTTGCCAAAAACAGTAACAAAGAGTTAGTAAATTCCGGACTACGTTACTTTTGTGAATTGTATCTGAAAATTCGATGACTGAAAACTGACGATGCTAGTATTTTTTTAACTCAGTGATACAATCACAGAGCATAGAATGTAGCTTATTCGCGGATTAGTAGGGACAAAAGTAATAATAATACCGTCTGTCAGATCAGCCCGCACCTGGCTAGTAGGTGAAAGGTGCAAACTCGGTCGATCAGTTCTTGCTCAAAGAAACTTAAAAATGCACCAAAGTGCTATGATATTGTATCATGATTACAGTAAAAAGGCTAAAAGGTTACGAAACAAAATTACAATAAAAAGGTTAAAAACAAAACCATTATATGATTGGTCAAGGGAGGGCAAGGTTATCTATTCTAGCAACTTTTCGACATACATATTTTACGCAGCACTTTTTTGTTCTTAACCTCTTTAAATACTGCAGTACATACTGTTTGTTTTATAAAATCGAGAACTCACAAAAGTCGTAAGTGCCACTAACCTCGATGACACTCAGGTCTTTTGGGCCAATATAGCCATTTTTTTTTCATAAGTATCTATTATAAAATATAGTATCGTTTTGAGTAAGCATCCCATAAAACAAGTCTCGAACTTACTTCGGAGCTAGCTCAATCTGTGTGATTTGGCCGTATATATATTTATTTTGAAAAATAACCACAATCTTTATAGACAAAAAAGTGTATGTAACTATTGAATCTTCTGCCAAAATTTTACGAGAATCATTTGAGAAATGCGACCTGTAGAAGGTAACAGCCAGACAGACGTACCAAGAACATTTTGCCCAAGCAGAAACAGAGACGCTTCGCGCTCGCTTGGTCAATGTGTGCGTTCGTTTGTTGACAAAAAGCGACTTCCTTAATTGTGGATCTGGGATACTATTTTTGAACGTGTGACCTCTCGTCTTCGAACTATTTTTGTTTGAAAAACCGATCGTTTGCGATCGGTGAAATTTGAAAAATCGTGCCCTTGCTCAGCCAGCATTGATGGAAAATTTTACGCGGCTGTACCGCGGCTGCAAGTGCGGTCCGCGCCAGCTCCTGAGTACCCAAATGCATTATTTTAATGAAAGTATACGGCTTTTAAATATATTCGTGAATGCATTTTTAGGTCAGTCCCATTTCAAATTTAAATTTTCATGCGAGGGAATATATTTGTAGTTACTATTATTCAACCGAAAATAAAAGTAAATTACTCAGACAATATTGTCACTGGGGGATGACGTTTTAGGCACTTACCTCTAAACGCAAGAACGTTACACGACAACGTTACAACGGGTTGTCATCCATCTATTTTTCCTAAACATATACGGTGTATGTCAGGGTATGTAACTTTCCTATCTTCATAAGTATGGAAAACTCCAACAAGGAGCGCATCGCACGGCATTGTGTGGTCAGGTGACATATCGCCGCGACGTCGCTCAAAGGGCGGCTGTAGCTTTTGTCGCGGCGACGTCGCATGGCTAATTACGGCCGTCGCGTTGGCGTCAATGCAGGATTCCTGTGTCGAGACATATATCACCTCGTACAATGTTTCCCTTTAAAATTCCTTTACAACGGCTGTGAGCAAGCACCCTAATAACCGGCGCTCGTAAGTACTAATTTACAGTTTACAATTTGATAGTGATCGTTGTCAAAATATTAGCAAAATAGTTTATGATATGTGAAAACATGTAAATCGCAACCAATAAAAAACAAAATTACTTTAATGGTTCTTCACATACAGCAACTTTAAATACAGCTTAAATTAATCCGATATTAAACAATTTTTAATTAATGACGAATAAAATATATATTATTCATTAGTATGTCTTAATTTTGACACGGTTTTCATGAAAGAAGTTATGAAAAGGCAGCAAGGTGTAATTTAAATATTTTTTGTAAAAAGAAATGGGACAGTTTTATTAAAAATAACATCATTGTTAACAAGGTGTGTGGTTCAACATTTATTTAGATTTTATTTATTTAACTTTCTAATCGAATTATTAAATAATACACGACGGCTTAGGAGACGGCAAAGACCAAAGGTAGACTTGCGCTAGGCGCGCCTGACTAGATATATATATCGCACAGACTTAGTTTTTAAAAGTCTTATTGAAGATTAGAAAGTCAGTTAGTGATGTGTTCGTGCCAATCGCACGCACGCACACATTGCAAGCGAGGAGAATGATTTTTGATTGAAAACAATACCCGATCTTGTTTAAGTTTCTTTATTTACTCAATAAAAGAGCAATACTATTAAAGTGGGTCTCCATATCTCTCTGTACCTAATTGGATTGTCTTTGCGGTGCTCGAGATTGCGCCGCTGTGCTGCCGGCCTCTTCGGTCGCTCGCCTCCATTCAGCTGGTCTCTCAAATCCTTTCAGAGAGCGCTGCCTTTAAAAATAAACTCAATGGTTAGTTCTTTTCGATTGCCCGCGACGGTATTTAATAGCCTCCGTTCGATATCGTAGTGCAGATGTGTACGAAGTTACAAACTATTTTATTCTATAATAGTTGGCCCGTGCAGGGGCACTATTTTTGAACACGTGACCACTCGTCTATGAACGATTTTTGTACGGATAACCACTCGTTTGCAAACAGTGAAATTTCAAAAATCCTATTCCAGTTCGCATGTTAACTTTTTAAAGAAGTATGATTGACAAACTACTTTAAAGTTGCTCATTATATTCGTAGCTAGCATAAGATACAGTAATCCACTCTAAAGTTTGACTGCGATGTTTTTGCAACTCTACCGTAATATCGTCAAGTTGCGGTATATATTTTATTAAACAGAGTATAAATTGACCCTCGACATCCCGTATAGGAGTTACTCAGCCCAATAAGAACAAATTTTACTATGTGATCAATGCCGCGGGAACTCAATTTTTTTCGATATTTTCATACAAATGTGTTCATCCGCCTAGGCAATTAGTATGGGAAATAAAAAAAAGAAAGCAAGTTCGAGTGAAGTTTTCATATGAACAGTATAAGTCACCACTCAAGAATTTCCCTACACGTTGTATAATATGTTGTATTTCATGTAGTTAGGTAAAGAAACGGCTTGATCAATTTTGAATTCAAATGGCAAGCAAAATAAAAATATGTAAGAAAAAGTAGCTAACTTTCCATTCAGCGGCTGCAGTGGGACGAGAATGGGACTCACTCAGCCGCTCGGCAGCGCGCGGTCTGTTTCGTACATCGGGGTCTTCCCGCCTTTATTGCGCCAGTATGAATATTGAAAATTGTACATTTATTGAAAACTCTGCAATTCACACAAAAGATTCTGAGAATGGGTACTGTGCCGAGCGCCTTTCCCAACTTTGTATGATTATTCATATAATTTTTTATTAGACAAAGTTTCGTTCCGACTTCTGTTTCAATCTATAGGTTAATGCAAATGCATGGAAAAAAATATATGGAATCGTAATTGTACTTTTTAATGAGAAAGTTTAAAAATAATATACCTATATAATAGGTTAGTACAATTAATGGGAATATTTAAACGCACAAATAAGATGCCGTGTGTTATCTTAAAGGACAGATGAGGAAAGCAGGTGGAGTAATCAAGTCAGCCAAGACTCCAAACAAAAACTGATAAAGCAAGTTTTATGTATGTGTAGTATATTCATAGCATTTTACATTTTAATTACTTAATTTAAACTTGCCAAGAAGTACTTAACTGAGCAACGATGGTGTTTAAAACTTTTTATTGTTTTTAACCTTACAACATCGAATAAGTAAAAACACTCGTTTCTTCACTTGCTTAGTTGTAAGTTTAATAACTAACTTCGATAGGATTATTTATGTATGTCAACAGATCGATCTTATTCCGATAGGTAACATCATAACATTGAGTGGGCACTTCATGCTCCACGGAACAAAACAACCTATCATTTCTCCAGCTATTTCTGGTCTCTGTTATTAGTAAGTTAAGAAATACACTCTGTTTATTTTTCAAATATACCACAATAGCTTCCAGCAAAGGACTTTGGGCCCTTTCTCTTCAATGAGACCTGTCAACTTATTTTTTAACCGACTTCAAAAAAAGGAGGAGGTTCTCAATTCGTCGTAATCTTTATTTTTTTTTATGTATGTTCCCCGCTTTCTCGAAGACGCCTGGACCGATTTAAGAAATTCTTTTTTTGTTCGATAGGTAATACTTTACAGATGGTCCCATTAAATTTTTTTCGAAATATGACGAGCGCTTTTTGAAAAAATACCAAAAAATATTTTATAAGTATGCCGTTCGGTTTACACTTTTACGCTCATTTAAATAAATTGATATAATAGGGTTAAAGTCGGTTTTTGTTTTTTGTTAAAAATATCTTAAATGATTTCACAAATATACAGTACTTTAAAGTGAAGTTAAATATTGACATAAAACGTGAAGTTGATATTTTAGTGTAAAAATATATTTAACAAATAGAATTGAGTATTATAATAAGTTTACATTATAAATATAAAGACATAATAACAAAAATCTTACCTGAACAATGAAGTTCTTTGTAAGGCAAAACTTTTGAACATAAGTTCTCTTTGCTTCGTCATTAGCGTGTAATTGTAATTTAAATTTCCCGTTTAACCTTAAAATATTTGGGACCAAAAATACGGTAGCAAGTGAGGTGTACGGGCAGCGCGTACCTAAACATGTGCGAAATTTTGTCAACCCGTCGATAAGAACAGCTTTTGGCTATGGGACTAATGCTCAGTACATTGGTCCCATAGGGAAAGTTGTTCATATATACGGGTTGAATCACCCCTTTAAGGGTCGAAAGTGATCAAATTTCGCCTTGTAAACGTATACGTATAGAGTTATACGTATACATGTCCCAATTTTGGGCAGCTCGCCGCAGTCTGCCTTTGTGCACCTCTGCAGCGATATGAAGCCGGCGTGATGAATCCCAAGATTTACGCGCGAACGCAAAGTTATCTCAAATTCTTGTTAACTGTAACTGTTTAAGAATTATCTTGAATTCTTTTTACTGCTTAAGCTGCTTTTCGATTACTCGCCAGCTTGTGAACTTTTCGGAACTAAGAGTTGCTTAACAATTAAACTTCATTAAACCTAGAAATCCTTGTTTAAAATGTAATTTGCATATAACGTCAATTCCACTCGTGAAAACCTACTCAGTAACGTATTCTTACAAAATTTCTTTGCGTTTATTAATTATTTTTTAAACGTACTCCAATTTATTCATTTTGTCGTCTCTTACATGTATTCGTCTTCTATCTCCTCACGGATAAATTCGATACGAAGGCAATGTCTGAAATTCAACATTGTAAATAAAGCAATAGCACACATCGGCTTTATTTACAGCTTCTAGAGACTGCCATTACATTCGGCATCAAGGAATTTTAACTGAATCTCGAAGTGGGATCGCTGTAGCGGGAGGATATCGGGCTATTTAAATTTATCTTAGTACCTATGCAAATGTGTGCTGACTAAAGTCAACTAAACTACTTTTACTACACTAATTCCCTTTTTTTAGTGTTAAGTATTAATGTGACATTAGTACGTTTGTAAGTACTAATCTATCTCAATTATTACTTTTACTATATGTACGTACAGTCAAGTGTCAGAAGTGGAGTAAGAACTTTTCACTCAATTGGTATGAAAAGTTCTGATTCCACTTTCGACGCTTGACTTGTACATGAGCAGATTTAGATATAAACTTTAGTAAAATTAGATGTCATTATCATTTCCGGTGTTTCGGTTGCATCCTCAGCTGTAGTCCAGCTGGGTTGCTGGGGCTGCTATGACGACAGCATTCATGCTGTAATATGTAATATTTGGCAACGTTTTAACGGTATTTGTCTGTGTCGGGAACCGAACGGAATACATATATAATTATATATGGTATATTTTCTTATTATATCTTTTAGAGAGTCTTGTTGACTTCATGGACTATGCCACCTTCAGTTCTTATTTGTTACGTACGTATAAATTATGTACTTAATTCTGACCATGCTTATGACTCACTGGACTCATAATTAAAACGTCAATAATACGTTTTCCTCTTGAGTGCTAATGGTATTAAAAATGAGGATAAAATGGCGGGACACTGTCCGTACGATGACATTCAGCATTATGTTCTGTTTGGTTAGTCTGCCCGCCCCCTGTCAGCCGCCGGCAAAATACGACCAACAAGTATAGTGCTTTTTTAAATGAATCCCTGTGTCATTAGACAATAAGTCCCTGGAAAACAGGCATACGTAACAATGTTATAACACTCCTGCTTTAATAAGTATGCATTTTCTCTCCTTGTATTAAAAATTTTACTTTAAATATATTTACAAACAAATTTTAACCTCCATTCTATTTTTATTAAAAGATTTATCTGTATGACATAGATGCATCTGTTCAATATGGTTATATGGTTGGTACAGGTTTTTTGGGAAAAAGGCTGCTCTACCATGCATTTTGACTCAAAGTTAGTATGAAACTACTACCTCGATATCGGTAAAGCATAACACTAACCTATCCACATAATGGACGTCTCGGTCGATAAAAACTTCTCGGGAAAGTGCTAAGGATCCATTGAAAGTTCAGTGTAATAGCCTCGCGTGCTCTTCTCTCAGATTAATACCTAATTAGCCTGCTTGTTCACATTCACACCGCCCGATGTTCCGTTTCCATAACTTGAAGGCGAAATTGCGATTTTATAGCTGGATACCAACCTGTTTACCAAATACTTGGTATTATCCGCTACAATGGTGTACTTAATATGGTATTATCCGCTATGATTTTTAATTAAATAATAACTGACTATTAACTTCAGTCATAAACTAGACCAATATGATATGAGAAGAAACTATTCGTGACATTGAATTTATTTCCAATATATAATAATTATTTTGAACAAAAAAGTAAAACCGACTTCAACCCTATACGTAAATGTACAAACTGGAACTTAAAATTAGGTTTTAGTGGGTGTGGTAGTTCAATCAAAATAGAGGAACAACATCCTCATCAACTTGTCTTGATTCGCGAAACATTAAACAGAAATAAAATTAAACCAAACGGCATACTTGTACAATTTTATTTGGTTTTTGTTGAATTTTTCTAAAAGTACTTGATACATTTAGATAAAAATATTAAAGGACCTTTGAAGTTATATATTCTTCGGATACGCTTGTCTCTTTCCTTAATTTTTCCTACAATGTGTCATAATGGACAAGATCAAACGCCCTTGAAAAATCCAAATAACAAGCATAGACAGGTTATATAGATAAAATATTATAGGACCTTTGAAGTTCAGTCCAAACAGAGAGTAACGTTCTCATCGTCATCGTAGACTGATTCGCATAAGAATAAAATACAAATAAGTTTAAACCGAACGGCATACTCTTACAATTTTTTTGGGGTTTTGTTTATTTTTTCAAAAAGTGCTCAATAAATTGCGACAAAAATTTTATGGGACCACCTCTGGAGCATTACCTATCGAAGAAAAAAAGCATTACTAAAATCGATCCATAATTGACAGAGTAATTGCGTAACGTACATACAAAAAAAACATACAGACTAATTGAGAACCTCCTCCTTTTTTGAAATCGGTAAAAGGGAACCTAACACAATTTGAATTTCGGTTTTCTTTGATTATAAATCATAATATGAAATTTAATAGCTGAAATGAGTCAACTTGTCTAAAATAAATTTATAACATCTCTATAATTGCAAAAACAAATAAAATTTACATTTTTAACCGACTTCAAAAAAGGAGAAGGTTCACAATTCGTCGTAATCTTTATTATTTTTATGTATGTTCCCCGATTTCTCGAAGACGCCTGGACCGATTTAAGAAATTCTTATTTTGTTTGATAGGTAATACTTCACAGATGGTCCCATATTTTTTTTATCGAAATGTGTCTAGCGCTTTTTGAAAAAATACAAAAAAATAAAAAAGTATATACAGTAATGCCGTTAGGTTAACACTAATTTTCATTTTTTTCTTATGCTTATTAAAACAAATTGATAGGGCTGAAGTCGGTTATTGTTTTTTGTTAAAAATATTTTAAATTATCTCTTGTAAATTGAGACAGAAAGTAAGTATAATCTCCTTTTTAATATCTTAATTCTTTAATTGCTCCCCACGGTGTCACAATATTATTAAGCGGCGGCAGAGCATTTTTGTTGTTATGCTCAATTTGTAAGTCGTAATTTGCTGGAAGCTCCACCGCCGGAGCTTTCATTCCAATTTAACCTAGTTTCACTTGACTCTATTAGATTAGCGTGTCTTTGGGGAGATGCTTACACATTTATACCTAAGCTTTCTCATCTATTATGCATCGTGCTACCCTCAGGTGAAACTTAATAGTCGAATGTTCAAAAGTTTAGGTCTTGTTCTTTAGTTCTTCTTCTTCTTTTGGTGTCAATGGCTCCCTGTCTCGTCTAAAAATATTTATATTTTGTCCCTCCAGTAAGTTGTAATAGCCACACCTCTCGCTGAGGTAGAGTTGTAATCGTTCTAAGCTCATACGCACGATAAAACGTGTAGCATATTCTGACCACATTCACTCTGCACGCTCTATACCTGAAGTGTCTGGTATCTGACTGTGGTTTCCTTCTTTCAATGTCGCAGGCGATATTTCTCCGGACAGCAATTCTTGCAACAGGATGCTTAATGTAACAAGGTGGTTTTCAGGGTTCCGTAGTAAACAAGGAACCCTTATAGTTTCGCCATGTCTGTCTGTTTGTCTGTCTGTCCGTCCACGGTTTTACTCAGAGACTATAAGTACTAGAAAGCTGTAATTTGTTATGGGAATGTATATAAATGATGCCAAAAAAGTGGTAGAAAATATCTTGAAAATATTTTTTTTATGGTAGCTACCATACAAGTAAAGAGGGAGCAATTTTTTTCTCTATACAAACCCATCGTGCTGGGTATTGTTAAATTGGTCTTTAAAAATATTGTGAGGTTGAGAATACCATTTTTAAGGTTCTGTAGTAAACAAGGAACCCTTATACTTTCGCCATGTCTGTCTCTCTGTCTGTCCGTCTGTCTGTCTGTCTGTCCGTCTGTCTGTCCGTCCGCGGTTTTACTCAGAGACTATAAGTAATAGAAAGCTGTAATTTGGTATGGGTATGTATATTAATCATGCCAAAAAAGTGGAAGAAAAAACGTTTGAAAAAATATATTTTTTAGGGTAGCTCCCATACAAGTAAAGAGGGAGTAATATTTTTTTTCTATACGAACCCATTGTGTTAGGTATTGTTAATTGTGAGGTTGAGTACACCATTTTTCGATTTAGGGATCATTTTTGGGGAAATTTTTGGTTTTAAAGTGCAAATTTTTGTTTGAGGTAAGTGTAAGTGTAAGTTAAGACGTTTAATAAAGTTGGCGGTAATAAGTCGTTCTCTTAATTCATCAAATTATAAAGAGTAAAAACTTATACTAAAATACCACAAATAATTTACTAGGGCATTCAATTATGTATTAGATTTTTTAATTTTGATATGATTTAGGGCTCATAGAACTAATTGCTGGGTGGCGCTGGTGTCAGATACCACAACGCCTTTAGTATAATATTTGACTTCTTAATGCCTCTTGTTTTGTAATTCTGAAGTTGGTTCGATGTTTTGCGTACTGGCAGACGTTATCTTCGCCGGCAGCCGGCACCTCGCACGTTCGAACTCATTAGCGCTGCAATCTGCCTCCTAGCGCTTTGCAGCGCGACGAATTATAGAGCGGAATGCACATTTACCGATCAATTTTGTTATTATAATAAGTTAATTTATTTTCATATAAAGTTCATCTTGGACTTAAACCTACTTATCAACTACTGCAGATACTATCTGTTGTAGACTATAAACTTGTTAATGTACAAGAAAAACACAATATTTGTAATATTTTGCTCGCTCCTGATTAAAACGTTCTTTTTTTATCTTCCCATGCCAAGATGTCCTGTAGTTTTCATCGTAGCCGGCTATAGCACCTCTTGCTATGAGGCGCTGTGCTTCAAACAGTAACTTACATATAGCTACGAAATGAGTTAAATGAACAAAAATATTTAAAAATCATAACAACATTATTCTACCGAAAACTATAGATATTTGTCATATATCTTAGAGATATATAACATTATATAGATCTCTGGTCTATTATCTACTGGTAAAATGTTAAAAGTTCTCTAATCTTTTGTGTGTATGAAATGTACTCTAGTAGACAATGCTTTTCGCTGATTCATTTGTTAAGGAATCAGCGCAAACCATAAAAGTTAAATAACATTATTATATGCATATGAGCTGGAATTCATCCCAAAATACTACGAACAAGTTACGAATTTGCCTAATTTTGTAATAAATCCATTTTATTTACCTGCCGGCTCTGGGATATAAACTTATAATGTAGGCTTAGATTTGAATAAATTGCTGTTGGTTCTCACCGCTAATTCTGCTACTTTATTATTTGACGAGCTCCGTGGCGCAGCGGTCAACACGCCGGCCTGTGACACGGAAGGTCCCGGGTTCGATCCCCGGTCAGGTCAAGGTGGAAAATGAACTTTTTCAGATTGTCCTGGGTCTTGGATGTTTATCTATATATGTATTTGTTATAAAATATAGTATCGTTGAGTTAGTATCCCATAACACAAGTCTTAAGAACTTACTTTGGGGCTAGCTCAATCTGTGTGATTTGTCCGTATATATTTATTTATTGTTACAAGTATTTGTTAGTACTGTGTACTATGACAAAAGTTGGAACTAATTTTAACTAAGTCAATCCTTATTAGTAACAGATTTAGATAGAATTCAATCATACTTAACACATTACAAGTGTGAATAAAAAACAATTTACACATGTGACAGAATTCTAAAAATACCATATTGCATCATCATATTCGATCTCATAATTAAAAAAAAATCATATCTGTTTTCGTAATTTAAAAATGTCAAGTAAACAACTTCAATATTAACTTAATTACATAAAGTAACCTCCCACTACACCTCTATTAATTTACTTGGAAAATCTACACTACGGCTTCCGTTTCAAAAGCCAGCTATGCCAACTACCTTTTTGTACTACCTGAGCCACGTATTAGCCAGATCAGTCAGAGGATTTGGCCTACACTCTCCACGCTGGCCAGACGGGTTGGAGAGGTCTCTTTGATTTTTGTCGCCTTCTCCTACATCCAAGGAAAGTCTTGGAGTGGTCTATTCCACTCTGCCTGGAACCACACTTAGGTTATCCTTAACTTTAATTAAGCATCCAGTGCTCTATTTAAACACATCCGAATTGTGTTATATTCCCTCCGAAGTTCTTGCTTCCTAGCCAGCATTTCTTTCAGCTCAACTCATCTATCTTAACTTACTTAGCCCTGTGTGTATGTCCCATACAATCCGTTTATATTTTAGCCCGTTATTTCCAAAGCCGGAGGCACGCGGTAAGTTATGGGCCAAGTTCTTGCATAAAAGAACGGATCGCGCCGCACACGCAATCAACGCTGAACTTAACTGAACTCACATCTACTGCTCCCGCTCGACGAAGGACGTATTCCGGAAGACATATGTTGCAAGTGACAGTTATGATGGCTGTGGCTACATGAATCACCTTTGTTTTTGGTCCACAAACTGCTTTTTGTTAAAATTGTTGGACTGTTGTTATACTCGTTCGAGTATATACTACGGCCAACCTTTTAAAGAAATATTTACCTACTTTATGATTTTAACTGTATATAATGATAAACATTGAATATCATTATTCGATATCCACGTGCTCTGTAAACATCATTATTTTGAAGATTTTTTTCGTTATATTAGTAGTCATTACACTATACTCGTTCGAGTAAGTGCATAGATTATACTACGGCCATCCTTAAGCAAGTATTTACGTTTTATATATAAAAATTACATCATCACAATTCAACCCAAAATTTTAAAATAAATGAGATCAATATTAACTTCATTAAATATCCTCCTATCCTCCCACTACACACCATATTAATTTACTTAGAAAATCTACACTACGGCTTCCGCTTCAAAAGCTAGGGAAATCCCAACTACCTTCTTGTAATTTGAGTATGTACTGCTGATATTAAGGGAATCCTTAACTTTAATTAAGTATCCAGTGCTCTATATAGACCCATCCGAACTGTGCTAAACTCTCTCCGGAGTTCCTCCTGCCTAGCCAGCATCCTTTTCAACTCAACTCAGCTACTCTAACTTACATAGCTCTGTGTGTCTGGTTATCCCATGCAACCGTTCATATTTTACCCCGTTATTTCTAAATCCGGAGGCACACAGAGATTTATGGGCCAAGTTCTTGCATAAAAGGACACACGCAATCAACGCTGAACTTAGCTGATATCACATCTACTGCTCCCGCTCGTAGGACGTGATATTCCGGAAGACATATGTTGCAGGCGACAGTTATGATGGCTGAGGCTACATGAATCACCTTTGTTTTTGGTCCACAAACTGCATTTTGTTAAAACTGACGCCTATTCAAATAAACGTACCTATACTCGTTCGAATTTGTGCATATTATACCACGGCCAACCATTAGCAAGTATTCACCTACGCTATACTCATATAATCATAAATATTAAATATCATTATTCGATACCCACGTGCTCTGTATACCTAATTAGGTAGGTACTTTGAAGACTTTTTCCGTTATGTTATGACATAACAAAAAAGTAATAAATAGAACGAGTAAACCAAATGTTGATATAATTTTTCTTAGTGTAATCGTACTTTTAAAAGCACAAGAAAATATTTAAATTTAAAAAATCCTTACTGTATTTATTTCCATAAGTCAGTTATTAACAAACATAATCATAACCTCAATCCTCAAAGCATGCTACAGACGCCTGTTTGCCCGAGGTAAACATGTTGGTTGCTGAATGTAGCCAAACACGGGCTTAACTGTAGCTAAAGGTTATATTTTTAGCCAGAGCCCGCAGATTGAGAGCGGAAACTACCTACTCACAACGCGATCGCGTCAACTTTGCCTGTATTCTTGCTGAGGATACCTTTAACTTTTCTGTGATGTAAGGTCAAATTAATATTGTAAACCAATTCAGTAATTAGCCAAACCTAAGCAACTAAAGACATTGTAGACCATGGTGTATAGATTGCACAATAGCCGTGCAAGTGTACTGATGGGGCCATTTCTGTCGGATGCAAGCCGTTACGAGCTGTAATGCCTATGCTGTAATTACCCGATAATATCCCTGTGGCGTGCTATCTGCCAGTTATCTATTCCTGGCGCGCTCTAAACTTCGGAAAATTGAAAACTACTTCAAATAATTTCAACATAAGTGTATAAAATAGCCAAAACTTACTAATGTACAGTTTGTCACAAAAATTATTTTTATTATGAAGAAAGTTATTTTTATAGTTTAAAATCACGTAAAATCTTTTTTTTATCATATCTGCCTCCCATGGATAGAGTAATAAATTAGTTTGACATAAATTCAAAAACAAATGTTGAAAAGAAAAGCTATGTTTAGTTCTAACTTATCTGAGTGCGATTTTGATATAAGCTCCTCGAGTTTCCTAATCTCAATTTCCGTCTCGCCCTTAGAATCACAGCTGCGTCGCGTCGACAAAATTCGTTCAAATTACGAGCTGCGGCTGAATCAGTTCCTTATGCGAGAGAATTGGAAAAAGGAACGTATCAAAAATCCATTATGAAAGCCAAATAACAAGGGCGTAAATCAGGAAGCTCGCCGAATAGACCGGCAGCGCGAAGCCGTCCATAAATTCTCACATCATTTACTTGCGAGCGTAATAACTTCGAACAAAATCTCGCCGGCAACGAGCTCGTGGCCCACTCTCGGGGATCAACGGATACGACCGACTGACTCACACAGGAAGGTGAGATTATAATGTTTTCAAAATTATACCTTATAAAGTAACTGGATTTATTTATCAACTAAAAAGTAGCTAATAGTCTCGCATAAATTATGAGAATTTAAATGTACCTAATTAAAAAGAAATGTCTTCAGCATGCGAACTTACCAAAACCAATCAATATACTATTATTTTGAGTGAAAGTATCTTCAGTCATCAAATAAACTAGGGTACCTTTCAAGACCAACATAAATGGGATAGTCTAAAACCTTTATAATAAAATAGAACACGAACCGCTGAAATCAAGATAAAATACCTGTCACATAAAAGTTGTATGTAGGTCACATTCACATTTCTCGGGTAAGCCAAAAAAATTGGCGGCTCATCTCAGCTCCGCGCGAAATGATCCCGCGGAGTAAACAAATATTTGAAATAAATAAGGCTTTGTATGACTCCCACGCGTCGCTCGCTGCCAGAACTCTCTTCAGGCAGCGACAGACAGGAGCTCTGATTTATTCCCGCCATTACTCTCCACAGGCAGCACACGCTTTCTAAATGAGTTGTGATGCAGCTTATTATTTAAGGAATATATTAATTTTATTCTCGTTTACGCACTGACACTATTTTGATTTTCAAATTATATTTCTACTAGCAGCCCTACCCGGCTGCGCCCGGGCATGTATTATACCTTAAAACCTTCCTCGTGAATCACTCTATCTATTAGTGAAAACCGTATGAAAATCCGTGGAGTAGTTTTTGAGTTTATCGCGAACAGACAGACAGACAGACAGACGCGGCGGAGGACTTTGTTTTATAATATGTAGTGATTTAACGCGACGACATTCACGCCATAAATGTCATAATTACAAGCCTGTTTACGCCAATTAACAATAAATAAATATGGAATAGATGTGGGCTAGGCAGATTCATTTTTGCTTTTTCCGGGTAAGCAAAAAAGATTTTAAAATCACGAATAACTGCTTTTTAGGTTTCCGTAGTAAACTAGGAATCCTTATAGTTCTGCCATGTCTGTTTGTCTGTCCGTCCGCGGTTTTACTCAGAGACTATAAGTACTAGGAAGCTGTAATTTAGTATGGATATATTTTGAAAAAAATATTTTTTAGCTCCCATACAAATAAAGAGGGAGTAATATTCTTTTTCTATACAAACCCATCGTGTTGGGTAGGGGTTGTTCAATAGGTCTTTAAAAAATATTGCGAGGTTGAGAACACCACTTTCGATATAGTGATATTAAAGAGCAAATTTTTGTTAGAGGTAAGTGTCGTCACCCCCATCATAATGTAACATGGCATACTGTTTTTAGGCATAATCATTTTTAAGCATAACGTCCTTACGCATAACAGAGTACGCATAATAATTCTTAACCATAACATTTTTATTCATTTAATCATTTGTGTTTAATATGAAAACGCACAAACCATTCCTGCCCTCAGTCGTTCAGAGTTGTCATAAAAAAATAACTCGAACCTAACTTTTTTTCTGCCCTCAGTCGTTCTGGGTGGTCATTAAAAATTAGAATTATTTAGAATATTTTCGATTATGAAATATGACTAGGAATAATTTTGTATTTTAAATTTATATCTAGCAACTTTTGGTCAGTCGTCTATTTGAGAATTTTTTTTAAAAGGTAATTTTTTAAAGTTTCCGTTACTCCTAAAAATATGATGCCTAAATACTATTAGACTTATAGTTACTATGCCTATGGAGATTACGGCAATTAACATTATTCCAAAACAAATTAGCCTTAAAGATAATTATGCCCAAATTACCCGTATGCCAAAAGCCAATTATGCCTTAAAACTATTATGACAAAATAATTTATGCCAAACCCGGTATGCCAAAGCATATTAGGACAAAAGAACTTATGCGAAAAAAAGGGGTGCTTGTATGATTGTATTGAACTTCCCTGCCTATTGCAAGATTCAAACATAGCGATAATTATCGGAGCAACTACTCGCATAAACCTTCAGCAGACGACTCAGTCAGCTCAAATGTGAAAACGTGCTTCTAGCTGGATCTCCATGTCCGACCTCAAAACTTGTGCAATTGCCAAGTCATTTCTGCAGAATAGAACAGGCTGTGACTTTACTTTCATAATTCTATACAATTAACTCGTCAATTTTTAAGTACCCAGACTTACGCCCTTGTGTGTGAATCTGGTCTTAATTATAAACTTTGTACCTACATCCATATAATCCAAGCAAATAGATCGTCACGCAACCACTGACAAACACGATCCACAGCACGTCTTCAGTTCGGCGGGAAGTTCCAGTATTATTACAGTCCCTAATGCGGCGTAGTTGCCGAGTGATGGCTGCGATGTTGCTGAACTTCCTGCGGATATGAACTTGTGTACCTACTTAACGAGTTCGGTAATCCGCCTATGGCGAAACTGTTCGACTAAGTATTTCGTCTGCTTATTAGGTCAGGTGAGTTAGAAACCATAAACATCTTTGTTTCTTTTTGAGCAGTAAATATGGTTTGTTAAAATCGAGTTGGAGCAAAAACCCCTTTTTATGTATGTATGCTTGGTTGTTTCTCGATGAACCATAAATTTGGAACGTATATAGGCAATAATAGTAGCTAGTAGGTAATTACAATTAAGTTTGTGGTCATCAAGCTCGGTTTTGTTGTTTAAATTATTTAAATTAAGATTATAAATTCTAAGTCGGTGGTGAACTAAGTACTTTGATTATTAACAAACCACGATTCATTCACAAAATAAAACTCCATCAATGAACGTAATTTGTACAAAAGTATGAAATATATTGATTTAAATTTGTCCTTAGATGTGATAATTAATAAAATAATTTTGCCCTTAGATATAAAAAACAAGAAGTAGCCAACAAAATTACTAATCATTACTCTATGCCTAGTAACTAGAAGCTTTTTAGGGTTCCGTAGTAAACTAGGAACCCTTATAGTTTCGCCATGTCTGTCTGTCTGTCTGTCTGTCCGTCCGCGGTTTTACTCAGAGACTATAAGTACTAGAAAGCTGTAATTTGGTATGAGTATGTATATTAATTATGGCAAAAAAGTCCTAGAAAATAATCTTGAAAAAAAATTTTTTTTTGGGTAGCTCCCATACAAGTAAACTGGGGGAGTAATTTTTTTTTCTCTACTTACCCATCGTGTGGGGTATCGTTAAAAAGGTCTTTGAAAATTATTGTGAGGTTGAAATCACCATTTTTCGATTTAGGGATCCGTTTCCGAAATATTTGGTTTTAAAGTGCAAATTTTTGTTAGAGGTACGTGTCCCCCCCCTCTATCTGCTAAACGGTTATATATGGAAACGTGAAAAAAATTACAGCAGTAGTATATATACTGAAGTTGAAAGGAAAACTATCAGAGCTGGGTACTACCTGCAAACTAAAAAGTTATAGGCAACCAACTTATAAAATGTACTGGAAAATGTAAAATTTCATACAATCTTTATTGTTAGATGTTTTTGGTCGTTAAACTGTGAGGTGCGAGTGTAAACAGTGTGAACTCAAAGTTGTCATTCGCAACTACGGAACCCTATACTGCGCGTGGCCTGACACGCACTTGGCCGGTTTTTTTTAATAAACAGCATATGTTCTTTAAAGATTTTAATCAATTTACACAGATCTGTTCAAGCGTAGAAGCTCGCTCGTACATTATGCCACATGTGCCTACTTAGCAGTAAGTTCCGTGCAAATCCGCCTGCGGGGAAACTGTTTTACTTCTCTGTATTTTTAACAAAGGACGACAAAAGGATTTAGTCGATGGTTTAGAATATTTGCTCGTATGGGTTTGTTTAGAGGAAGTATAATTTCAAAACTTGATTATTGATATCATCTACGTATACAAAAGCACAGTCACCCGATACTTGAATGGGTGCTGACCGTCAATTTAACCACATTCTCCAATAGAACCAGTTCTTGGAAAACAACTAAAAGAAAAAATGTTTTCTCGTAGTCAGACAACTGGATGATTTTTAGCTTTGTATTTCGAAATCCCAGCCCTTTTTGGTTCCAAAAAAATTAAAAGTTGTTCTTAATGTCTCGTGAAATACGTAATACGAATATAATGTATAGTTACACTTTTTACAAATTAATACATATCGAATCTATGTTTCTTTTGCCATAACTCCGTCATCAATGAACCGATTTTAAATTATTTTCTTGTTAGCCAAAGCTAAATTATTTCTTCTTGATTTATTCTTTGTTTTAGAAAACCTTTTAGTAATTTAGTTCATAACGTAAAACATAAGTTTTAATCACGTCTGTCGTGGCAAAGTGGTTAAAACACCCAGCTACACGAAGGGCTCAGGGTCCGATTCCTGGCGCGGCCAAATAGTTGTACTTTGTTGTAGAGACACCCGAGGAGGGTTGGCATTATGCAGTAAAATCGATCACCAACACATATAACAGCATGTTTGTTCTCATTTAACCAGACCCGGGGCCCCAATGCATCACAGTGAGGATGCGACCGGAAAAATGATCAAATGAGGAGGAAAATCAAAAGTTCTAACATGATGAAATAAATTACCATCCGCTTATGGGATACTTGTTTCGCTTAGCTAGAATATTTTTTACTGTGTTGCTGTAGCTGTCGAGGCAGTCGATGTCGCTAAATTCTGTTCAAAATTCCATTAATATTTACCTTCCCTTATTATATAAATAACGAGTAAAAAAGGTCGCTTGTCGTAACTAAGGACACAAGTTTCCCAACAGTCATTAATTAATCTGTAAAGAATATTTTTTTAAATTCCTAATTAAGACAAAAATTTAACAACAAACAGCATATAATTAAGAGTTTAAGTCCTGACTCTACTAAGATACTGTGTCTACGAGTGTACAGAAAGTAAGTACTTGTGGCAAGCACTGAAGGGGCTCCATCGAGGAATGGCGGACCGCAGGCCGCAGCTTTAAGCTCTGCGAGTCAAAGAGGGGACTTAATTACTAACATCTCAGTAATCTTGTAGCTTTGTTTAAAAGCTACGAAGCAAATGTCTGTTCTAACGTGGTATCATTACAATAATGTTCCCATACTAATCGAATTAGCTATCTACTTTTTACTCTCATATCGTAAAAGTCGATCAAGAAAATTGGCACATACTCGTAGTTTAATAGAAGACTAACCGTAAATCTGTATTCCAATGAATATTATAAATGCAAAAGTGAGTTTGTTTGCTGTTTGTTACGCTTTCCCGATCTACTGAACCGCTCATCATGAAATTAGGCATATACATAGATTAGGGTACTGAGAACGACATAGGCGTATACATATATCACGCAGGCAACAACAGCTATATAGTTTTTATACACACATTCCTTTAAAGTGTCTGCCCTGTCTAGTCTGTAAAGATCAAAGATGTGAATTTGTACGTCCTTTTTAGGGTTCCGTAGTAAACAAGTCTATCCGTCCGCGGTTTTACTCAGAGACTATAAGTACTAGAAAGCTGTAATTTGGTATGGATATGTATATTAATCATGCCAAAAAAATGGTAGAAATTAATCTTGAAAAAAATTTTTCTTAGTGTAGCTCCCATTAAAGTAAAGAGGGAGTAATATTTTTTTTTCTTTACACCCAACGTGTTGCGTATTGTTGAATAGGCGTTTAAAAACTATTGTGAGGTTGAGAAAACCATTTTTCGATTTAGGGATCCGTTTCCGAGATATTTAGTTTTAAAGTGCAAATTTTTGTTAGAGGTAAGTGTCCCCCCCTCTATCTGTTAAACGGTTATATATGGATACGTGAAAAAAATCACAGCTGTAGTATATATACCGAAGTTGAAAGGAAAACTATCAGAGCTGAGTACTAAACACAAACTAAAAAGTTATAGGCAACCAACTTATAAAATGTACTCGAAAATGTAAAATTTCATACAATTTTCATTGTTAGATGTTTTTGGTCGTTAAACTGTGAGGTGCGAGTGTGAACAGTGTAAACTCAAAGTTGTCATTCGCAACTACGGAACCCTGCACTGCGCGTGGCCCGACACGTACTTGGCCGTTTTATATTTAACTTGACTTAAAGAGGCTGAAGTAAATAGGACCCGCAGATATTCATGACATATGTTTTTTGAATACAATGAACTTTTAGCTTGCCAAAAACACTTAATGTAAAGTTGGTTGCCAACATTCACTAATTCATGTTACTATTTAAAAGTTATTATTTATTTGGAGCATAGCCTCTGCCTAAGCTTAATTTTTTTACTCCCACTCTACATTTTCTACACCTCTGTTAAAAAAATCATTCATGAATGTAAGGATCTTTAATTAAAGAAGTTAAGGTCTTTGTAAGTCTCCACTGCTGGAGCACGACCCTCTCTGTTCTACCAGAGCCATGTATTAGGCAGAGCAGTCAGAAGATTTGGCCTTGACTCTTCACGCTGACCAGACGGATTGGAGAGGTATATTTGATGTTTGTAAGCTTTTTTTAGCTTGCGTTTCCTTAGTCGCCTTCTACGACATCCACGGAAAGTGGTCCTACTCTACTCTGCCGGGAACAACCGGGCAAGTCTGTATAGAATATAATTATTAAGTACGATTTTCCAAACATCTAAAACAAACTGCAAAAAATATAGCATGTCTTCGTTATCTGGAGTTACAGCTCTCACCGCGTTTCCGGTGATTTAACATCGCTCAGGGTATCGATTTGACATCATCGGCGGCGGGAAATATCGGATGATAACAAAATCGGTATAGCCAGCTACAGATTATGATAGGCTTATGAAAGTACAAAGGAAGATAAATTATCACTACATACTACAAAACAAAGTCGCTTCCTGATGTCTGTCTGTCCTATGTATGCTTAGATCTTTAAACCTACGCAACGGATTTTGATGGATTTTTAATTAGTTACAGTTCAAAAGGAAGGTTTATAAGTATAATCCGTGACAGCTTCCGTGATCCAGTGGTTAAGGCGTTTGCCTTGTTGACCCGGGGGTCGTAGGTTCTATTCCCACGGGAAACATACTTTCTTAAGTTGTTTTCATTTGGTTAGGACAAAAATGATAATTCCGTGTTTCGGAATGCACGTTAAGCCGTTGGTCCCGGCTGCCATCTGGTAGTCGTTAAAGGAACCACATCAGAGGCCGAGAGGCGGTACCGAAGAACACTGACACCAGGGTGTGCATGGTCGACTGACCGTGTCACTTACTCGAAATGATGATAAAACCCGTGTGGTTCCCGGCAGAGTAGAATAGGACCACTCCAAGTCTACCCGTGGATGTCGTAGAAATCGACTAAGGAAACACAAGCTAAACAAAGCTATAAAAATCATTAAGACCTCTCCAACCCGTCTGGCCAGCGTGGAGAGTGTAGGCCAAATCCTCTGTCTGCCCTGGCTAATATATGGCTCTGGTAGTACAGAGAGGGTCGTGCTCCTGCAGTGGAGACATACAAAAACCTGTTGATGATGATGATGATGATGACATGCCCAGATGAAGCCGGGGAGGGCTGCTAGTTTTAAAAATATAGTTACTGTCCAAATAAGTTCTTGTTCATGTTATTCAAATTGTGCGAATAATAAAAGAATATTGTATCAAATATCATATCAGGTATCATAATATGCTTATTATGATACCTACACAATAAATGTATAACTCTTTATCATGTATATCTCATTACTATGTATCGTATGTGCTTATTATTAAGGAAATTGAGACGAGCTCGCTCGTGATTATGGGATTTATGACATGAATGTCGTCGCGATGAGTGGAAATACAATTTGAGGAAATTCTGTAAGTTGCGAGGCTGCTCGTAAACAGAAACGAGGATAAGAAGAGATATTCCTAATAATAAGCTACATTACGGCTCATTTGGATAGCGTGTGCTGCTTGCCGAGAGTAATGGCGGGAATAAATCAGAGCTCCTGTCTGTCGTTGCTTGAAGAGAGTTCTGGCAGCGAGCGACGCGTGGGAGTCATACAAAGCCTTATTTATTTCAAATATTTGTTTACTCCACGGGATCATTTCGCGCGGAGCTGAGAGTTGAGCCGCCAATTTTTTTGGCTTACCCGAGAAATGTGAATGTGACCTACATACAACTTTTTTGTGACAGGTGTTTTATCTTGATTTTGGCTGTCCTGATTCTGTTTAAGACAGGTTTCTAACTAGACGTTGGCAGTCACTTAGTCGGTCGCGTACACGTCGGTCTTAAATTAAGACCGACCTGAACTTAATGCTAATTAAAAGGTAGCCTAGTTTTTTGACTGGTATAAGGACTTAATTATTACATAAAGCTTATTTTGACAAAATATACGTTTACGCAGGTACTAATAAAACCGTAGAACTAGACTAATCAAAATTCTGAAAAAAATATAATCGAACCTTCCTGTGTGAGTCAGCCAGTCGTATCCGTTGATCCCCGAGAGTGGGACACGAGCTCGTTCCCGGTGAGATTTTGTTCGAAGTTATTGCACTCGCAAGTAAATGATGTGAGAATTTATGGACGGCTTCGCGCTGCCGGTCTATTCGGCGAGCTTCCTGATTTACGCCCTTGTTATTTGGCTTTCATAATGGATTTTTGATACGTACCTTTTTCCAATTTCCTCACATAAGGCACTTATTTCAAACGCAGTGCGTTATTTCTTCAGAATACCGTCGACGAGTCGCAGCGGTTCTAAGAGCGGGATAAAAATTTAAGTTAAAGAAATAAAGTAAATCTGGTAACTTATATCTAAATCACACTTAAAAATATAAGAGCAACATAGCATACTCGTATCAACAAAATTTTTTGAACCTGCGCCAAAGAAATGTATCATTCTATCTCCACCAGACGGTAAGATATGATAAAAAGATTCCATACTTATACATAAAATAATTATGATATTATTACCTTATAAGTATGTAGAGTAGAAATGTTTTTCGTTATAACTTCAATTGGAAGAAAGAAAAGCTTTGTGTCGGCAAGTTGCTTCGAGTTTCAATTTCCCGAAGTTCGCGATATGAATAGGAATACATATTGAAAGATAGCACGCTACGGGGATATTATCGGGTAATTACAGCATAAGCATCACACTCTGTAACGGCTTGTATTCGACAGTAACGGCTGTCTATACGCACACGTTGCATCGTTCACGTATTTTGTACACGCGCTTGGCCTGGTTACATTGATGTTGTAATGTTATATAGTTATAAGTATTTTCCATCATACAGTGGTGCTGTAAAACCACCTGCTAGATTGTTAGAATAAAATGTAAATTTTAAATATTTTTTTATTCTTCTTATAATTGTTCTTTCTATTTGATATTCTAGGGACAAATTGTACTCTATACTGGAGGTGGGCGTTGACGTGGTTGACATCTGCGACACAGTTTATTAACTTCTGCAAGTGTCATCGTTTCGAATGTTATTGTAATCAAATTCATGTTCCTAAATAAAGATTTTTCATTCATTTTCATTTCAATAAAGTGAAAGCAGCTAGTTTTCACATATCCCTCCACTATAGGGAGTTTGTAGTGTTTTCATTTCATGGTTAGTAAAAGGATAAATTAATATTTTATTAAACGTATATCTCAACAATTTTAAATGCCGCCTCTAGATTAACAAAACATTGAACAACAAATAAAATTGATTTTACTACGTTTTTATCATGTGTATTATATTAGTTACACACCTAACGTTTTGAACAATTTACAGTGATCATATTCGCAGGTAGACTGAGTGGTTTACTTAGTCTACCTGCGAACATGAACACTGTAAAACCGTATTAAAATTAACGTTTTTTTTTAAATGTGTAGCAATTGTGAAAGCACTTAATTACAAACTTTAATTCCATAGGAAAAGATTCACCAATTTCAAGTTTCTTTTTACGTTGCGAAGACTTTAGAACAGCAGAAACGTAACTTTACTGCAATAAATATAATAAGGATCAATTTTACTTGAATATCACTTAGTAAAAACTAGACAAATGTAATTGCAAGCTAACAGTTTCCGCGCTAAGCTAAATCGGTATTGCTAGAGCTCAGCTCGCCCCAAATATATTACATAGTGCAACCTCTTAGCTTAATCTGTAGTTAAGCTCGTGTTTGGCTACATTCAGCAGCCAACATGTTTACCTCGGGCAAACAGACGTCAGGAGCAGCTTTGAGGTTATGATTAGTTTTACTAATAACTAACTTGTTCAAAAATACACCTGAGAATTTCTGAATTTTATAATGACTCGCAAATTCTCACTTGCGGATGTAGTCGGAAGATTTGGGATTATAAAATACTAGCTTTATTCCGCAACTTCGCTCGCGTTAATTTTGCCATATAAATTTGCTGAGTCGTTTGTCACAAATCCCATGGGAACTTTTTTTATTATTGAAAGGTTACCTATACCCTTCTCAGTACCCTAACTTATGTGTATTCCAAATTTAAAGAAGATTGGTTCAGTAGATAAAGCATGAAGAGGTTACAAACAAATATACAAACTCACTGCGAATGCTGAATGAATTAATGCGATTTATAACATTAGTCGGAATTGGGAATGGCATGGGTAGTCTGCCCAATGTTTCAGAACACCAAAGTGTAAAGTCATCGCACTAGGCTGTCACTGTGCTCCCCACTCGTATATTTGAGACAACTTATATGTTTTTTACATGATAAAAATACCATACCTCATCCCTATCAAATATTTTGTATGATTGACATAAATTAAAATCTTATTTGCATTGAGCCTCAAATGATTCAATAAGTGAACTAGATCGAGTTGTCACTTTAAGTCTGTGTATATTTATAATTCAGTTGGAATTAAATTCTTAATATATGTTTTTTATTATTATTTTATTTTTTATTATATTATTCATAATTTGGTTTCAGTAGCAATTAGAACATTTTATTAACATCTTTAAACGATTTGAATCGCTACTTCAAAAATCAAATATTTTAATGTTTATATTTTTACAATGACTTGAAATGTTCTCAGAAAAGCGTCGCTCGTTCAAGAGCTAGCTTTCAGGAAACTCGAAGTCGTAGTGACTGTTCAGGAATTCTACCCCGGAATCTGTTGTACAATTTGGACGGGACTAAATAGAGCATGACTGATCATAGAGTTAAAAGTTCGCTTTTGTTTTGAAGTAACAAAACCAATACTGGTTAACTGGTCGCTCATATATTAAAACATTGATCTCATTGATTGATTGATGATCGTTCACTTTTCGGTATAAATAATTAACAAAATCCATGAATACAGTTTGCGTTCTGTTAATAAAATAAATATACTTTTTACTTTACTTTACTTTAAATAATCTGTGTAATTATTCTTTTTACCATTTTCTACTATCTCTCATAAATCAAAAATCTCCCTTTGATTTTTACAAAACTTAATTTTTACTTACGTAAAATTTATACTTAGGTATAAGACAGCTTTCCAATTATGTAAATTATTTAAGAAATATTAAGAACCTAATACGATTAAAATAGTATCACTTAGTTCGCCCAGATTTGTAATAATAGTCAAAGCCAATTCGTAGATGGTTTGTAGCATCGAATGCTACGAAGTTCTACGAAAAGCTACGAATTTTGCTCGGCGCACCATCTATCGTTACACAACTTCATTTGAGCACAGCACTGAATCAGGCTGACACGCAATACGATCGCATATTTACGTGTAAGAAATAATAAGAACCAAATACGATAAAAATAGTATCGCTTAATTTGCCCAGATTAATTTGTTAATAATAGACATTAGTCAATTCGTAGATGGTTCGTAGCATCGAATGCTACGAACTCACGATTCGGTGCACCTTCTATGCTCTAAAAATTGCACAGAATCAGGCTGACACGTATTATTGTTGCATATTTACGTGTAGGCCTGCCGGGCCGCCGCGGGGTGCTAGCAAGAAGACCACAAAACATTTAAGCTGCCATCTGCTGGCAAATATAACGTCTGAGAGCTTCAACTTCACAAGAAACATAACTTACTCATTATTATACTTAACTATATTTTAAGTAGTCTTACGCCAAGAAACAGAGCTATCTAAAGGAGAATTTTATTCTTCTGAGATGCTTTGGAGCCCGCAGTCCGGTATTATTAGAACATCTTTATGCTTTAAGGGTATGTAAAGTAAGTATATTTTTCAAATTCGAGAATTTCCATGAACTAATATTTATTTAGCAGCTACACTGCCATTGAATCACAATTTCATTTCCAAGTAGTTAGTAGTGAGTGGACAAGGTGGCTTATTAGGTATTAATCTGAGAAAGAGCACGCGAGGCATCCTCAATGGGACTCAATGGAAAACTATGATACGTCAATATCGGGTTTAATTCTAACGGGTCCCGTCAGGGAACCATTGGAATTAAAGCGCTGTCGATGGAGAATCTGACAAATGATAGCTTACGAATTGAGCATTACAAACAAAAATGCCCCACTACCACTTAAAAGGTATTTCAAAGCCGTTTCAAATAGTTTCTACTTTTATTACATAATATATACAATTTTGTTTCCTTTTAAAACATTTTTTTATTATCCGAAATACGAACAAATATGCAATAGAATAAAATCTAGTTTACAATTAATAATACCACTTTTACAGGAACTAATATTTATCTAGCAGCAACACTGCCATTGGATTACAATTTAATCTCCAAGTAGCGAGCCCGGTAAGTATGTGCACAAGGTAGCTAATTAGGTATTAATCTGAGAAAGAGCACGTGAGGCACTCAAACTGGAGTTTCAAAGCATCCTTAGCACTTTCTCGGGAACTTTTTATGTGAATAGGATAGTGTTATGTAATTTACACGGGTCTAGTGCACAATTTCTTCCTTGCTAGGTTTCTTTCAGCTGTATTTCTTCCCGCGCAGATCGTAAAGGCCGGTCAAGGGATTGGGCGAAAAATCTAAGGAATCACATCAAAAGTTGTGAACTTGTGTCGCAGGACACCAACTCAATGATATTATATTTTATAATATATACTTATATAGATAAACATCCAAGATCCAGGTCAATTTTAAAAAGATCTTTTTCCATCTTGACCTGGCCGGGGATCGAACCCGGAACCCCCGTGTCGCAAGCTAGCGTATTGACCGCTGCGCCACGGAGCTCGACAGTTTATTGTAGCGAAGGAGACCAAAGTGAGCTACTTTCGGTACCAAAGTATTAATAATTGAATAAAGTCGTACTTTATTCTCTAACAATAAAAAATAAAAATAGGAAAAACATATTATTTCTTTAACTTTTGCACTTCAAATAAACGTGCATTGCATAGGTATCCCAACTAATATTATAAATGCGAAAGTGAGTTTGTTTGTTTGTTTATTTGTTTGTTTGTTTGTTACGTATAATTGAATAAACAAACAAACAAACAAACTCACTTTCGCATTTATAATATTAGTTAGAAATAGGAATAGTTAGGAATTAGGAATAAAAATAGGAATATAGGAATTAGAACATATTATTTTTTTAACTTTTGCACTTCAAATAAACGTGCATTGCATATGTATATCCTATATTATAAATGCGAAAGTGAGTTTGTTTGTTTATATGTTTGTATAGTTAGGATAGTTAGGATTAGGATAGGATTATTATATTATATAGGGACACTGTCGTAGAATAATAACTTATATTTTATAATAGATACTAGTTTGTATATCTAAATGAATAAAATTATTAAAACTACTTAAAATTAATTAAAATATTTACAAATTAAATAGTCCCTGCATAGATACTTACATAGATAAACAAAAAAAATCCAAGACCCAGGCCAATCAGAAAAACGTTGTTTTCCATCATGACCTGGCCAGGGATCGAACCCGGGAAGTCCATAAAGCCAGTGGCAGTGGTAACATCTTTTGTTGTTGATTGATAGTGGAGAAAAAAGTTTATTATACTTACCTACTTACCATGAACGAAATGTAAATGTAGCGAAAATTATTTTATCGGTGGTAAAGCCTGTTTTCCAGGTACAATTCGAAAATCACAATAAACAGGAATTTATTTAAACAGCACTATAATGGCCTGCTGACAACGGTCGTATTTTTGCCTGCGGCCGACAGAGGGCGGGCTGACAAGGTCCAAACAAAACATAAAAGAAAACGCATAATATATATTTTTTTGGTTGTACTATAAAACATACATACATACATATTATCACGCCTTTATCTCTTGCGAGGTAGACAGAGCACATGGTCATAAAACCCGAAGGCCACGTTTAGCGAATTAGTGGGCGTTAAAGTAGAAAGTTTCAAATCAATTTATTTATTTTGTGAACATAGGTACAAGAGATGTTATGAAAAATATAGGGTCTTCTATGTCCCGCTTAAAGGTATACAAAATTATTAAAGTTGTAAATAATCAATTATACATTTTAGAATGTCATGCATTCATTAATAACATCCTTAATTGAAACATAATGGTAAATTCATCGTGAAAATAATTATCTATTACATAATGTCAAAAATTAATGAAAATGTCAAAAAATTAAATTTATAAAAATGAGTACAAGTCCAAGAAGTTCAAATTATAATTTATCACTAAGGAATTCATTAAGGGAATAGTATGCTTTAGATATGAGAAAATTTAAAACATGTTTCTTGTTAAATCAAAATAATGATGAGTTACTAGCCGCATCGCCTATTACGTGATTCCTTAGATGTACGCCCAATTCTTTGAATGACTTTTACGAGCTGGAAGAAAAACAGCTGGTATATTCTAAGTTTTTACTTTTCTACCAAAACAGCATGGAAGTAAGTAGTAATGCTATAGAAAGATTTTTCAAATTAGGTACACCAGTGAACGAATCACCTTTTATCTCCCAAAACTCTTTGAGTCATAAAAGTTCAATCAAAAAGGTCTCATTTTTTGGGCGAGCCAGTTTTTTCAGAAGATCAGGCAGTTATTAACAAATACAACACAAGAAAACTCGTTCCCGCTCTACTCCCGAGATTCAGTTAAAATTCCTTGATATTGAATGAAATTGCAGCCTCTGGAAGCTGTAAATAAAGCCGGTACTAACGCCTGAGAGAAGGCTTGGCTGCTACTTGTAGCTGAGACATTGATTTAGATAACTTGAGCATTTTATTTACTTATCAATTCTTTACACAAATACAGTGTGAAGGCAAACTCAAAGCCAACGGCTTTTTCTGGCATTTAATCAATTAGGAGAAAATTTAAAAAATTTAAAGAGTAGTAACTAACCCAACACATCAAATAGTAAGCAATATCTACATGTATGTAGTTTACATACATATTTGAACAATCTGACTGGGCTTGTAGAAAATGAGCTTTCACCCTATTCTAAAATGTTTGTTTTGTGTGGAGTTTGACATTTTGGATATCAATTGATACGGCGAATTAGTATTCTATTTATTTTTATTCATTATAATCATTGTACAATAATAGTATATATTATATGTATATATATATTGTATATATTAGAATTATAGTGTCTTTTTCTAAAACGATTATTTGTGCACCTGCCGAGGTATTGTTGATAACATGACTAATAACGAAGTGTTAAATTGTATTTATATTACGTATACTTTCGAAATAAAATTCCATTGAATAATATAACAAAATTTCTGTACTGAAAATTTTTAAAGAAACTCGTAGAAATAAAGCATGAAATAAGCAAATTCTATACTCAATAACTCGTTTTGTGTCCGGTGCATACCACAGCACACAGAAGCTATTCACAGAGTCCGGAACTTTTGCAAATTGAAAACTGCGCGGAATCGGATATCAGCTTAAACAGCTAAATAATTTGGACGTGGGAATTCAAGATAATTCTGCGCTCGTGTGAAAGTCCTGGGATGCATCACGCCGGCTTCATTTCGCTGCACCACAGAGTACGAAATGTCGCTCACGCACGCCCTACTAAATAAAGACGAAAGTAATAATCTCGTAATAATAAACCGCACACGGCTAGTAAATATGCCCCAGTGTGCTGTGCTATGGGATCATAATTACAGTAAAAAAGTTCATAAACAAAATCCTGATGTAATCTATATCACAAGTAATAAAAACAGCAGATTTTTGAACCAAATCCTCAATAGTGGTACCGCTCCCTGACACGCTTGTTTCGTATGAAATGTGTTGAAGAGGCGTCTCTAGTAGCGATGATGTAGCGAAAAATCCGGGAGCAAGTGAGGCGCGCGAGCGACGGTCACATTTCTTGCACTGCACCGCGTGTGGCAGGCTGCGGCAAGCGCTGCCAGGCGCTGCCCGCGCGCCTCACTTGCTCCCGGATTTTTGGTGCAAAACGTTTTAAGGTTAGTCAGGGATTTGAAATTGCAATTACACGCTAATGACGGGGAAATGCGCGCGCTTATATTCCAATGTTTTGACTTATAGGTCTCCATGTTGACGCAGAATTTGTGTTTTACCACAAACGAGTAAAACAGATTTACGAGTTAAACAGATTTAGGTATTTTTTATGCTTCAATACAAAAACATATGTATTGAAGATATATAAAAGCTTAGTTTGTTATCAACGAAAAACTATTAAAATTCTACAACTACTAAACAAAAAATCATCATCAAAAATTGATACTCCTACGGATACTAGTGCAGCTCCAGATTATACTTACTCCTTTATGATTAAAGTATTTATAGTTTACATAATTAGAAATATTGATTAGCTGAAATGAGAATATACCAATTTTATTTTGTCATTTCTGCGTTAGTATTTCTGCGAACCTAATTTGTCTATAAACGTGTTTGGAAAAGTTAACGCCTTCAATAAGACCCATTTGATATTGTAAATATTATCTTTTATTTTCCAATATGACCTGGCTGGGTTCGATCCCCGGCCAAGTTTATCGCGAACAGACAGACAGACGCGGCGGATAACTTTGTTTTATAATGTTAATATTATGTAGTGATTGTGATAATAGTGATAACATTCTAGTTCAAAGTGGTATCGTTTGAATTACTCCGATACGCAAATAGAAATTATGAAGTAAGTAAAAATATGAAACAATTTCGAACCCGTTTATATCAAAACTTTTACAATTTTAAGTTTTAATATAAACAATTATTATTAAAAATTGACATGCTTGATTAGAAAATGGAATATACACATTTCAACGTTTTTCAGTGATTGAATTCTAACATTGAATAAAAGCAAAATACGTAAAAACAGCGATTGTGAGCACAAAACTAACGTGTTGAGTTTTTATTCGGTTTCTGGCCTTCTACCTTCCTGTCTGCCTCTCGGGATATCGTGGACAGGGTCCATTTATGCATGTATTGGGACTCAGGGAATATTTCCACGAGTTTCCACGAATTTCACATTTTCATGTACCTTAAAGTTATAACATGGTTATTATATAAAGTAAATAAGCTCTAAAATTAATTGGAATACGCCATTCAAAAACGTTGAGAATTTCTTATAAAATTGGCTGATACAAAAGAAAACAAGCAACTCTGAAGTTTTCCGCTAGAGCCTCCTTTTTAAAGTTAAATTACCAAACTACACAGGCTAACTGTTAAAGAATAAAATGGTTTGTAACTTCGTACACATCTGGGCTCCAATATCAAACGGAGGCTATTAAATACCGTCGCGGGCAATCGAATAGGACTTAACAATTGAGTTTGTTTTTAAAGGCAGCGCTTTCTGAAAGGATATGAGAGACCAGCTGAATGGAGGCGAGCGACCGAAGCGGCCGGCACCACAGCGGCGCAATCTCGAGCACCGCAAAGACAATCCAATTACAGAGAGATATGGAGACCCACTTCTATAACATTGCTTTTCTATTGACTTAATAAAGAAAGTTAAACAACATCGGATACTTTTTAAGTTTTTATTTCCATTTAGTTTTTATAGATGCTCTACTGCATTCCAAGTGGGTTAATGATATTGAAATTAGGCAATTTCTGCTACGATTTTTGTAATGTAATTTTAGCTGCAGTTTGTAGTGTCAAAGAGTTTAACTGTTTTGCAATTATGACGGGTTTTTTTTTTCTTTTGTTATGTTCCGTAATTCGGTTAGTAGTACAATTTCTCATTAGCCGTCAGTTATCGCGACACATATTGAAATACGAGTACAGACTGCGTGTCGGTTCATTCAGCCTACAAACGGCGGCGGGCACTGGGGAACAGTTTCATTTCCTTTCGCACATATTCACGAGGCGACGAACAATATCTCAGTAACAATGGCTTCGTAATTTGGACGAGACGGCGCCCGCGGGACAATACGTCAAGTGACTCATTATTGTGGAGGACGGCTTCGGGCAGAAAAATCATTCTCCTCGCTCGCATATCGCCTCGAACAATGTGCGATGCGTGCGTGCGAATGGCACGAACACATCACAAAACAATTTGCTCCTCATAAGCCCAGCACTAAAGAAAATTCGATCTTAATACCTCGCACTAAGACTGCTGAAAACAAAATGGTTTGGCTTTAAAAGTTGTTGGGAGGCTGGCTCTAAGAGTAAACGGCGCTCTCTCCCGGTTCTTTTGTTCGACGTCGCGTGTTCGCTCACAGTTATTCTTCGCTATTATTCGCGAAATATGCAATTAAATTGTTGCCCTCTTCGCATTTACGACATCGGAATTTTAGAGACCTAAGTTGTATTCACGAAAAGCCAACTTTTCTAATAACAGTTTTTATTCTATTGCAATACCCGACTCAAAGCTGTCAGATGCGGGCATTGCTGGCTTGTGTCTGTAAACGTAGCAAAAAAATATTTATTCGATACTAAGAACATGTTTTTAAATGCTTTTCTAGTAAAATAGTGAATGTATTGTACGATGGTATGGAACCTTTCGCATGCAATGCTGACTCGCACTTTTACTATTCCCTGAAATTCTATACTCACAAATGTATTTTAATAAATAAATATATATGGCGTCCAATTATTTATGAGCCATTTGCAGCTAATAATTAACTTGGGCGCCTTTGAATGAATGCACGCAAACGCTGCAAAGGATGTTGTACGAAGAGATATAGTCTCGACCACATATCAACACAGATATCCTGCATTGTCGCTAACGCGTCGGCCGTAATTAGTCAGAAGGAGCCCGATGGCCCAGTGAGCATGAGCATTATTAGTGCTTACACGTGTTAAGAAAGCCGGGGTGCATTCTCCACTTCGGTGGAGGTGCATGTAGCATAAAATTTCTCTAAAAGGCACGTTATAAGTATAGTTGATCCCAGCTGTCATCATTCATGGCAGTCGTTAAGCTATGTCAGATGCCTTCCGGTAGCTTAAAAATCTGACGCCAATATTGACGACCTACCTACACATAGGTACGCTATATAAAGTCAAGGCTTGCGACTGCATCGCTGCGACAAAAAGCTGCAGCCGCCCTTTGACTAAGACAAGCGCACAATGCCGCACGACGCCCCTGGGCAGGAAAATTACTGGCCATGATATACACCAAACATGATTTCGCTTATAAATGTTTTTTCGTCATAAACGAGAAATATTATATGATAAATAGCATTCAATATTTTCGAAGTCTCTTGCACTTCGCTGAGCAAGGAAACGCAAGAAAAGATTGAGGTAGAAAGAGATAACGTATTGTTGCCTCGTCGCTTCGTTATAATTTTGATAAGAATACAATATAAAATTTCTACGAATATTCTCATCTTCATGACAGTCCTAGAGTAGTTTAAACATAATAATAGAATAATATGATACTCGTGTGAGAATTATTCAAATAAATAAGTGCGCAGATCGGGAACGCGGTGGCCTAGACAGCCTAGTGGACTTACGTCCACTAGGCTGATTAGGCATTATTATCACTTACGTATGTAAAGCAACCCCGGGCGCGATCCCCACTAATATGGGTGATGACAAGTGGCACAACTTACAGTCACAAACTCTTCCATGCATACAAACCTGTGATTGAAATAAAAATTGGTATGTAAAGAGAAATCTGACCCCCTTAGAATTTAAAATCTGTGCGTAGGAGTTCAAAATTCTCTGCAGGCGACTGTACACAGTTAATTGACCGAAAAAGCTTAACGACCAATGTCCAGTAGACTTGAAGCGAGGATCCTTTTTGTGTATATGTATGTATATCGCTTTGATTGTTGCTTAACATCTCTCGAACTAGTGCTCCTTTTTAAATAATTTGAATTACAATGTCGGTAAAATTAGTATACTTTTGACGCCCGTTAGCCATTACTCAATTAAGAAGTTTAAGATTATAAATGAGATATTATAATAATATTCTCGAGATCCAAATTCATCGTGACCCACTAGTGCAAATAAAAATAAATAACTAAAAATACTTCAACAAATATTTGAAAGCCGTATACTTTCATTAAAATAATGTATTTCGGTGCTTGGGAGTCACTGGCGCGGAACGCACTTGCATCCGCGTCAAATATTCCCATCAATGCCGCGCAGATCTGCATCCGCTAAGCCGCTTTTGCTTGCAAACGAACACATCACTCATTTTATTTCGGACAAATGGTTTGAATTATACTGTACGTTGAAAAGAAAGTTGATTATCATGTTTGAAAAGCTAGCATATTTCACTAAAGGTGAAAAAAAAATTAATAATTCTGTTCTGTTAGGTATATTGCAAAATATACGAATCGAAACTATCTTAATGAATATAGTACCTATAGGTAGATAATGTTCAATATATGAAATTGACTCATTGATTAATCTACATAAGTAATAAAAAACATCTTTCACAGACGTACCGTGTGGCGTAGCGTTTTTTCCGCGGAGGCTATTGCGACCTTAGGAATTAAGTGTGTGTTTATTAGAAATGCTACTCGTAACTTATATACTAAGGAAATATACATATCGCATTGGTAGGTTGGTAGGGGAGATCGCTGATTTAGGAATACGTGTATATTCTTACGTGATGTACGTGTCTTGCTAAGTTAACAATATTTAAACACTTCCTACAGGTACATCACGTTCGTATTCCTAAGGTCGCAATAGAGGCTGCTTCAAGTTTCGCTCATTTGGTACGCAGTATTGAGAAAAACAAATCCAGTATCGAGAAATATAAATAACGAAAAATACTTTTACAAATAGTCAAAAGTCGTCTACTTTCATTAAAATAATGCATTTCGGTGCTCGGGAGTCACTGGCGTGGAATGCACTTGCATCCGCGTCAAATATTCCCATCAATGCTGCGCAGATCTGCATCCGCTACGTCGCTTTTGTCAGCAAACGAACACATTCATTTTGTTTCGGACATATTGTTTTAATTATACTGTAAGTAAAAAAGAATGTTTGAAAAACTTGTACAATTTAGCTAACTTTTTTGTTTTGGCTGTTATTTTCGCTAAGTTTTAGAGGGGACAAATTTCATCATAAGTAAAAAAAACCGGCCAAGTGTGAGTCAAACTCGCGCAATGAGGGTTCCGTACAATATGCTTCGTGAACACACACACAATGTGCAAAAATGTTTTATTCAATTGACTAGCGCCATCTAGTGGTGTTTTAGTGAACTATTTCCCTAGATGAACTTATTATAGTGAGTTTACCACTTAATTTTCAAGTGATAGAATTCTTATTATTTTTCCTGTAATCTTCAGGGAATGAACTATATTTTGTAATTTTTTCAAAACTTTCGGCCCAGTAGTTTCGGAGATCAGGGGAGGGGAATGGTCAAATTTTGCCTTCTTTCGTGAATAAAATCAAAAGTATTGATTTTACCCGAACAAAAAAAAATATTTTTGAGATCCTCATAATGAGCCCTTTCATTTGATATATGACACAGTAAGGTTTGCAAAACTTTTTTTTTTAATTTTGTAATTGGGCCCCTGAAAATGACACTTATTTCAAAAAAATCTTTATTTACTTTGCACATCCGTGTTTGGGTCATAGGATTACACCATCTTACCAAATTTCACATAATTTGGTTCAGTAGATTCGGAGAAAATCGGCTGTGACAGACGGACGGACGGACAGACAGACGCTCGAGTGATCCTATAAGGGTTCCGTTTTTCAACTTTTGTACGGAACCCTAAAAACTATCATAATTCTGTTTTGCTAGGTATATTACAAAAAGTAGGAATCAAAACTATCTTAGTCCATCAATGTCGCGCAGTTCTGCAGTCCGCTACGTCGCTTTTGTCAGCAAACGAACACATCACTAATTTTATTTCGGACAAATGCAGTGAATTATTCTCTGTGTATCCCGTCGTTATCATGTTTGCGAAGCTTGTACAATTTGACCCACTTTGTTTTGGCTTTTATATGCGCTACAGTTTTAGAGTGGACATATTTCACTAAAATGAAAAACACTTTTACAAATAACTGTATCTAAAAGTCATCTACTTTCATTTAAATAATTAAAGTATATGGCTGGCTGATTTTATACATTTTATATGTCATAAGAAAATATTATTTTAGTCACTAGCTTAAATTGAAACAGATTTGGTAGCTTTAGGTGTGCTCGTTGATGTCTTTTTACTGTGAGGGAAATTACGCAAAAAAACAATAATTTAAGCTACTTTGATGACGAACTCCGTAGCGCAGCGGTCGACACGCCGGCCTGCGACACGGAAGGTCCCGGGTTCGATCCCCGGTCAGGTCAAGATGGAAAATGATCTTTTTCATTTTGACCTGGGTCTTAAATGTTTATGTATATAAGTATCTATTATAAAATATAGTATCGTTGAGTTAGTATCCCAAAACACAAGTCTCGAACTTACTTTGAGGCTAGCTCAATCTGTGTGATTTGTCCGTGTATATTTATTTATAACTTTCCTCAATATCATTTCCTCTTCTCATTTCACAGCACTTTGTACATAGAATTTTACTATTTTTGAGCGACGAAATTTGACTTTTCCGTACTACGCAGTGCAGTGGCGAGTCATGCAAACCCTGCATTGTTTTGTTTGGGACAGACTGACACATACCGCTCTGTCACTCACTAAGTCGCAATCTTTCTCTGCAATTGTTTGAATAAGTAGGATATGTTTTAAAAGGCCTTTATTCAGCCAAATAAAACCAATTTTATTTAGTGCTTGCTTACAAACTTTTTATGAATATGTTTAAAAATTTAAGTTACATCTAAGTTTTAAATACTTGCATATAATGCATGCGAATACATTTGATACATTTATAAACAAATGCATTAAAAATCCAGTAAATGAGAATTACTAGGAGCAAGTTCAAAAATACTTTTCTGCTCGACCGTGCGATATTTAACAATGAGGTATTACGAGCAAATTTTACTACGTATGCGGTCAATTGATGAGGTTTTTTGCTGTCACGTCACCGGTGGCATGGATCCGGCAGATGACACTCAAGTAATTACGAGATGTTCCAAAACTCATTGTGGTGCGAATCTCACTGTGACGCGGCTTTTACTACGTTTTTATTTAGTTGACAGTTTTCCGACTTTCCCTACGTATCATTTCATGAAATTTTATGCCTATATAGTATGTAAATTTACTCTCAACATTCCCTTCCAACAACTTTTTCAATGGGATCAATGCTGGAAACTTAAATATTTTTTTGACAAATTCATTCAAATTGCTGGGATAGCCGATCACTTTTGTTTGAAAATGTCAAATCATATGCCCCATAGGAAAAGTTCAATTAGAGGGGCACGTTAAGTAGTTAGAGTCACGCCTTCAAGGGAATGAATAAGTATATCTAAAAGAAGTAAACGCTTTAAGTACTGTGCTTTAAAAAGACCGTTATCCGAATATTTGGTTCAGGTTGTGTGCAGGCTGAATTGATTTATATTCTCTCCTATTTTTATGGAAACCGTGTATAGAGGATATTTCCTTAGCCAACGCTCCAGAAAAACGAGGATAAAATAACCCGGAAACCTTTGCAGCACTATAAATCTGCCTAACTTCCATGGCGTGTAAACATTTACATTCCGTTTCACTTCACAAAAGATATATTTGTAAATTCTATAACGATTCCTTGCGAGGATAGTTTTCCCTGCGGTAACTCTATTGAGCATATTTTTCGATTTGCTCGACTGTGAGCCACATGATTTATAGCGAAACTGGGTCGAGAACGAGGATATGAGTAGTGACAGTAATGGCTGATTCTTGATATCTAACTAAATGCTGACTGGATTCTTAGTATTTTTCGCTTCACACACTTTACTTATATTCTTACGAATATAAGCACTTACGCAGCAATATTTCAAGAAGGTCATACTCAAACGGACAAAGGAAACAAGAAAGTATATTGAATAGGAACAGAATCTGAGAAAAATACAAAAAGTTCCTTTGTTAAAATATTATATTCCAACTGGTGGAAGTTATATGAAATGAGGTCAAAGGTGGCTTTCGAGAGATTGAAAGCAAACTCGCTTATTCCGCCGATGTAGTGCCGACCGAGTATTTCAATACTCCGGCGTGTTTCTTCCATACCATTGTTTTTTGAGAACCTTTAATATAGCCGCGTCGTCATTACTTATAGTTGCGCATTGTGCGGGAAAACTGCGTGGTATTTCAAACCGCGAGCTCAGTCACCTATTGTTTCCGGTGTAAGCCATGGAAAATTCGTAAATCTTTATATTGCATGCGACCTAGAGCTTCCCCTGCTTAAACATCGTCCGTTTCGTAATAAGGCAGAAATAACAGACGTCGCAACTTTGCAATGTAGCCAGTTCGGCAACGCCAGCTAGTCGGCTCTGTTTGCAGTAATGATATAAGTTTACAGATGTTCGGTTTTGCCCTTATAGGCGTAACGCGTGACTTCCGATAACCATCGTAAATAAGAGGCTTCAAGAAACTTAGTGGTCCGGACGCGTCACTGGAATTGTTTGGAGTAGGGGTCAAGGCCATCTGTTTTCGATAATTACTGGAACCTAAAATCAAATATATAATTATCTTATTCCATCCAATTTGTTACTTTGCTAGCAACTTGCCAATCATTAATAGTGCCTAGAGACACCATATTAATAAAAGACTCAGGATACTATATTAGATTTCGGTGTCCTATTAACGAGCTCCGTGGCACAGCGGTCAACACGCCTGCCTGTGACACGGAAGGTCCCGGGTTCGATCCCCGGTCAGGTCAAGATAGAAAATGATCTTTTACAGATTGACCTGGGTCTTGGATGTTTATCTACATATGTATTTGTAATAAAATATTGTATCGTTGAGTTAGTATCCCTTAACACAAGTCTCGAACTTACTTTGGGGCTAGCTCAATCTGTGTGATTTATTAGAGTCCGTATATATTTATTTATTAAAACATGGACACAGACTCTAACAAAAAAGAAAAGAAAAAGAACTGTGGTGTTGGAGTAGAATAGAAAGGATAAGCTGGGTAAAAAGAGTAATTAAAGAAGAGGTTCTGAAAAGAGTACAAGAAAAATGGCACGTTTTGAAAATCATTGAATATGGAAGAGGATAGATGATGGGATACCTATTACGACACGATGACTTGAGCAAAAATATCGTAGTTAGGAAAAAGGAGACCGAAAAGGCTGAGATCTAGATGAGACACTTTTATAGAACATATAAAAGATTAATAAAGTTACTACTTATAGAAGAAGAAGATAGAAGTGAAAAAACTGGCGGAAGAAAGAGTTTTTTAATTTGATAAATATTAAAAATCGAATCAATTGTAGTGAACCTTTCGGTAATTAACTAGACAAGGATGTACAACTGCTCACCCGAGCTCGTGCGCTAGTACATCGCGGCTGCTCTGTATCTTGAGATGCTTGCGTCGAGAATTTCAATACCAATGACACTCGAACATCCACTTGATATGCACAACGTGATGGCATGCAAGTAGATATACTGCATTTTCACTTATTGTACCTATATTAGCTAGTTTTAAAATGAAAATTGGGCTTTTATGCTTGATAAAGTTTTATTTTTAAATATTTATTAATACCTGCAAAACAGAATACATATACAGGGTTACTTGTAAAGCAGCAATAATCTAAGGACTTCATAGCCAACATCTGTTTTTTTTTACTTTTCTTTCAGACAATAATTATTATTTTCCTAGTCTCTTCGAAGCGCATGAATCAAGCATAGGTTACAAATGTTATGACAGGATAGTTAATAATAACACATTTTTTGATGCGTAGAATTTTTGCCAGAACTCGTAGAACAATCGTTGTTTTTTTATGTTGAAAATTATATATCACTAGCTGTTACCCGCGGCTTCGCCCGCGTAATTTATAGCCTATGTCCTTTTCGGTACCCTAACCTATGTGTATGCAAAATTTCATGATGATCGGTTCAGCAGATACGGCGTGAAAGCGTAACAAACAAACAAATAAACAAACAAACTCACTTTCGCATTTATAATATTAGTTGGGATTCGAGGTTATTGGTATTTGACAAGCAATCCTATATGTATATACATACCTATAGGATAGATTTATGCTTATTATAAGGAGTTTCCTTGACTCGTCTTGCCAGAAGTCAATTTTCTATCATCACTCATCCTTACTATTCCTGTAATCCATTTAAAAGAATGTCTTTCTGGTCACAAATATAAAAAAAAAACAAGTAAATTCCAGAGCGGCGGATAGGTCTGCAAGCCTGCAAACGGCGCAGGCGGAAGCGCGGCACGTCGCGAACTTTTGCGAGCGACGGAGATGTCTGTCTGTTATGCACCGGGAATATTCTTTGTTCGCCACTTGTCGTCACGCGTGTCGCTCTTATAATTTGTCACACACGCCGGATTTCCCGGACGGAAAACAGACAAACCGTACGGTATCCTTCTATGCTGGTTTGGGAGAAATGTAAAAACGTAGAATATACCAACTGTTTTTCTTCGGCGCAGACCGTAAAAGGTGCTCAAGGGATTGGGCGATAATCTAACTCGTCAATAGGCGATGCGGCTAGCAACCCATTTTGATTTGTCTTTTTCTACCTCAACGCCACTAAACGTGGCCTTTGGGTTGCATGACCATGGGCTTTGTCTACTCCGCAAGGGAAAAAGGTGTGATAATTGTATGTATATTTGTATGTATGGTATAGCATGCCTTTGTATGCGCGGCAGGTGGAGTCGTACGTGATATCTCCTACTGCAATGACATAGACTTCCACTCTTACAACCACGGTTTTCAAGCGACGGCCCGAAAAATGAGTGTAATGTTTTAAGAATTCATGTACATTAATTATTCTACCATAACTTCTAAAAGTCTCGTACGTCCTAAATAATCCATATTTATCTGAGACTTACATACCTCTCTTGGAAATCCTCAAGTTGCGGTGTATGAAATAAATCGCTGAATATAAAAATAGACTGATTTGCGATTTATTCGCGTTTTCGGGCGCCCATTCTGCACTTGTCTCCAACTTTCCGTGCCAATGACGGACTGCTTAGATCTTTGAAGCCCCTGACAAGATATAGAGGAAACAGAATATACCCTAAATACAATTAACACCGGTCGAATTAAATATTGGCGGGTTATGAGGTCTCGTCCCAAATTATATCCAATGTAACTCAAGAGCTAACAATGATTTTAGCTCACGGCTCACAGTCCTCATACTATTAAATCCCAAATCACAAAGAATCTATTTATATACATCCATAATATATTTAGATTATACTGCAAAATCAAAAATCAGCCTATCATTCATATTTCTCACGTCGTGATAAGTTCTCCGCACTGGTTGGTTACTCATATCAAAGACAATATAATACTAACGTACTCATATTGACTGACTGAGTTGCTCCTTCAGGGATATAATGTCGAGGATTTCACAGTTTGTCTAACAATCACAACATATACAAAGCGTGGCCGCCGTGTATACTGAAAAATATGTAGTGTAAATCTATAAATTTCGCTACATATGTAGCGACATTCTACATATGTATCTAAAACAGACAGCACTAAAAATCAAGGGTATACAAATCTGTACACTCTTTGTTTTGTGATGCAACAACAACTGCAATTTAAGTGTTACAGTTAGCCAAACTCCGAATTTTTGCATCGAAACTTTCCTATCATATACGGCAAAGACAATGAGACTATCGTGCGCGGTGAAATACTACCACTTTGTTGCCGTTCTGTAATATAAATTACTGAGAACTTGGCAGAAAGAACGAAACCTTAGACGTGAAATACTTATTATTTCTTGCATGCTAGTTAAAAATAAAAAGTGGATGTTTATACAATCTTAAATGTCGTGATGTAGACTGTAGTTAATACTTGAATAACTTCATAACTCATATTTTTATATGCCCAAGTAAGATTAATGTACCAGTATTAGATACTGACCGAATTATTGATAGTTTAGGAATTAACTTTTTGTAATAAGAAAATCTATTTTTCCGAGATTAAAACTCTCCTAATAATTATTCATGGTGGTTTGTATTAGATAAGTTTGACTTTTATTCCAATTTCGCCACCTCTTCGTTGCTTGCCAAGATAAAGGACACAAGCACTTAAATTAAACGTAAAAAAATACCCTAGTCACATAAATATTTATATGTACTTACTTTAAACATATCAGTATTAGTCAGATGCATGTCAAGATTTAATAAAAATAATAGATGGAACAATAATTATATTTTAATAACTTGTTCAATACTTATCTTTTCTATCTAACAATAATTCATTTAGTGTCCTTTCCCGTCGACAGCCGAATCATATCGAATGGCGAGTCCATCACAGAAAATAGTCATTGAATTAATGAACGATTCCAATCCCCACTGCCAGCTTTGTCTGGCAGGGGTAAATTATACTCAATATAACTCCCAATAAGTTATCATTAAAAAGTCAAATCATGTTCTCGAGTAATATGTATAATAAACATTATCAAATGTGAATTTACATTACATCTTAGTCAACCGCCTACACAAAGATCATTCGGGACATGCCAAAGTTGCGTTGCTTCAAGTTCCGTGTTTATGTACTAGATTTAACTACATTTTTATTTTAGTTGAATAAAAATCTCCGTACGCACGTCGTATAATAAATTTGCACAATCATAAAGGATAAGAAAAGTTGTACAAATTTAAAGTGCTCGTCATAAAATACTATTTTCAGTTTGAATTACACTTTTATGTTATATAAAACCTAGTTAACCTAAAAATTTAAATGAAAATACTTTCGTAACAATTTAACCAAACTTATATTTATATTAGTTAGGTACTGAAAGCTAAGTTTTTGTAAGTTGCAAGAAAGTTTCAGGATGTGGGATGTGGCTGTCAAAGCGCGCGGTAGATGAACTAAGTTGAGCGCGCGGTTCTTTACGGGCACACACAGTTTAATTAAAAACATCCCCATAATATTTCCCGGTTCAAAGCCGACCATCGAGAAGTTTGCATGTTTATTCGAAAAAGTACATTTCAAATTAAATGTTTGTTCCGAAGTTAAAACGTTTATGTTTGTTGGAATTTTTCTTTGACTTTGTGCAACGCAATGTGATTTTGTGGGGAAACAACATGCAACATTTAAAAAACTTAAAATGAGATTTTCCCTTACTTCTTTAAATAGAAGTGATAAAATAAAAATGACGACCAACGAAATAGAGAGGTAGACAATAAAATGTTGGCAAACAAACAAATAACCTCAATGTTCATTGGCCACAGAAATAGGTAAACTGTAAAATAAGGGTACAACTTATTTGATTACTTTGTTGTTGTTTATATTCACGGTGTTTATATTTGCTTATAATAGACCCTTATTGTTCATATCCACTACCGACCATAAATTATAAGCCTCTGCGTGTTACAAATGTTCCCGCGGGAGAAACCTTCAAAATACTACTAATAAACTCAAACCCTTTCAAGATTTATCTCCCTTTATATGTTAAAATTTTCTAGGTAGCTATATTATGTTGAGAAAATAATTCGTACAAATTATACATTGGTATAAATAAATAAATAGGTGCATATCACACAAACTGAGCTAGCCCACAGTAAGTTGTGAATTTGTGTCGCAGGATTACTAACCCATCGATTCTATATTTTATAATATATACTTATATAGGTAAACATCCAAGACCTAGGTCAATTTGAAAAAGATCTTTTTGCAGATGCAACCTAAACTCGGATATCAGCACAAAATAATTTTCAACATTTTCCAGCCTACTTATTTTTTAGGTCGCTATGCTTAATCTGCGTCCTGGAAAATCGAGTTAGGTAAAACTAACAATCCGAGCTAGGTTTATATGCGGCCCTCGCAGGTATTACAAGGCACTTCATCCATCTGACGGCGTCAGAGAGCGATGCAATCCCGGAGATTTGAAACAGACAGTTGATTTACTGACTTTGAAAATATTAGTCTCGTAAAAAAAGAAACTGATAATTTTCTCTTTATGATTCGTATTTCGTTAAAAAGGTCGCTATGCTTAATCAGCGTCCTGGAAAATCATACTCGATTTTCCAATCGTAAAACTAACAATCCGAGCCAGGTTTATATGCGGCGTTACCCTCGCAAGTATTACAGGGCACCTCATCCATCTGTCGGTGACAGAGAACGATGCGATCCCGGAGATTTTATGTATTTGGCAGTCGATTTACTGACTTTGAAAATGTTAATCCCGTAAAAAGAGAAACTTTGATAATTTTCTTTTTATGATTCGTATTTCGTAAAAAAGGTCGCTATGATTAATCAGCGTCCTGGAACATCGAGTTAGGTAAAACTAACAATCCGAGCCAGGTTTATATGCGGCGTTACCCTCGCAGGTATTACAGGGCTCATCCATCTGTGAGCGACAGAGAGCGATGCGATCCCGAAGACTTTGAGAATGTTAATGTCGTAGAAAAATAAACTTTGATAATTTAAACTATGAAATGTAAAGAGAAGATTTAATTTTCTCTTTACATTTCATAGTTCTCAAAAAAAATTACGTAATTAATGACCTGCGTGTGGTGCTAAAAAATGCAGTATGATTCGTGTGAATTACTCGAATGATTAGCCATTTTGCATGCGTATAAGAGTATAGCCCCTGCAAGCCAAAATTAAAATTTTGTGAATATCAAATTTCAGCATACGTAAGTAGCTCATAAACTTGTCTTTCATTGGCCACGATGGTTGCGCTGCAAAGTTACAATAAGCTATTTATTACACAGCTACGACACAGCTACGATGCAGCTACGAAGCAGCTATGACGCAGCTACGACACAGCTACGAAGCAGCTACGACACAATTACGAAGTGCTACGCTAAATTATTTGGCGTTCAACCAATTCTATGTTGAAATTTTTAAAACACAGGACTACAAAATAATGTTACACATACATAATGAGTACCTCTATACTCTAAGCTAATGGAAACCGAAATATTAAATTGAAATATTAAACAAGGAGAAACAATAAAAAAATTTTTCAATACACCTTATATCGTAATGTTATATTTTATAGAAAAGGCCCATTTCTTTACATCGGTTTATGCTAATCGCAAATGTATTAAAAAACGTCATATGATGTTTGTACTCAGTAAGCTGGCTATTACAGTCTTCGTTTTATTAGAAGCACTCGGCCTCGACTATAATAGCAGCTTACCGTAATTGCATCATAATGTACTAATTAAGAATATTTTTAAAATAAACTACTCGATTCTTCAACCTGAGTTTATATCTCGTTGTCTCGTCCAAATGGCCTGTATATCCAAGCGGGGCTCACGAGAAGCCAAACAAGACACAAAGGGGCGCAGATAAACTGTGCAAATCCCGTGGCATACAAATGCGAGCTTTAAAATTAAAGAGAGTAGAGAAATGAGGCTCCTTAAGATACGTTCTCAACGACATTCATGTTGCAAATTAAACACCCTGTGACTTTGATAACGACTATCGCCCTGGTACGTTATTTTTTTTGCTCCTGCAATGAAGACTAAAGAAGACCTGATGATAAAAACCGGGGTGATCCGCCTCACGACTCCACGTCCCTTAGCACGCCACTGCTTAAGACATTGTTGGTATCGGTAAGGAAGAACTGATGTCCACGGTACCCTCAGAAGCTGGTGAAGGAATTTTCAGCAGCCCGGGCTATTAAGGGTTTTGAATAGCGAGGGGCTCATATCAATATGATTCTTTGCGACTTCTCTAAAGAATCTGATGATGGTAGTTACTTATCTATTAAAGAAGATTTATCAACTGCAATTATATGCAGAATTGTAGTCCATAAGTGGCTGGAAATTGTTTTTACTAATATTGCGAGGGCACTTTAGCTCATCATCATCATTTTCAGCCTATTGCAGTCCATTGCTGACCATAGGCCTCCCCAAGGGCACTTTAGCACATATTTTCAGAATTTTATTTGTCCAGATTGGTATATATTATTTTAATAATAGTTGATATGCTAAGAGTTTTGATAGACTGATTTTTTTTAATGAATAAGTAAGTGTGAGAATAACAGGCTGTCCACACAAAAATAAGTTTCAACGTTTGTATTCTCACTATTTGTGGTTCGGATTCGGAGTCGGCCTGATCTACGCTAGACGGCTGGATCCGATCCATTCATCATCCAATACCTTATGATGTGATGTATAACTAATAGTGCTGGGATCGCCCTGCTGGAATTACGCGGCAAGAAGGTTTATCCGTTTTCCGATACTGGGTTTTTGAATGATGATAAATCCACTTCTTCAATATTTTTTTCTAAGGTAATTTTTACGTTCTGAAAGTCGGCACGTCAAAACAATACCAAGGACAATACCTTATCTCAGCATCCATTATGTTTTTACTTTAGAGATTATGAAATAAACTTCTATTAAGTATATTTTCTATGGTTCATATGTTGGGATTAAATTTTTACTCTCTTTTGCAATTAAGGGTAATATTGAGTGACATTTGAACTTTAATATTATTAAACAGACAAAAGTGTCTGTGACGTTGCTGCATTATTGTAAATCGCTCGGAAATAGTACGTTTTCTGGATATGTCCTGTCCTCTCTCAATAATGACAATGATTACGCAAAATTTTGTGACTTACAAATATCCAAATTCACTTTCGCCTTTATAACAGTAGTTAGGAAAGGTATCTGGGATATTAAAAATTGGTAAAGATTATTTTAGAGAAACGAGAAATTAGTTCTACTACTTTTGATTTATGCCTCTAATAATGAGAAAAGTTACCTTGTAATGTTTACCTGTGTGCACCTATGTTATATGAGGCGTCGCGGGTGTGTATTTTCATTTAGCCCTGCCGCCAGGCTTCGCTCGTCGCCGCGCGTATATTCTCATTTATTTGCCACGTGTTAATCCCATAAAATGTCGCGAATTATTGTATGCGGGCGCTGTAAGTTTCTCCACACGTGTTACTTTTGGTTTATGTTGATGACGCGCGACGGTCATGAAATATGGGCTCTGCTTTACCGACTTTTACGTTTATGTTAAGCCAATATTGAATTATTGTTAAATGATTAAATGCTTATTTATATAGATAAATATAATAAATAAATATATACGGACAAATCACACAGATTGAGCTAGCCCCAAAGTAAGTTTGAGACTTGTGTTATGGGATACTAACTCAACGATACTATATTTTATAATAGATACTTCTATAAATAAACATCCAAGACCCAGGTCAATCTGAAAAAAATCATCTTTCATCTTGACCTGACCGGGGATCGAACCCGGGACCATCCGTGTCGCAGGCAGGCGTGTTGACCGCTGCGCCACGAAGCTCGTCGAAAATAGATATGTGTATAGAGTTTTATGTTTACAGATTTTAGCTTTCATGGCGCTTTTAAGGACTATCTCAATTTGTATGAGGAATGAGTTGGAAAGTGCCGAGCAAGGGAAAGACCGGTTTATCAATAAATCTGGAGGCGGTATCGAATGTAAAACAAAAATAGGTACATCGCTTCCGTTGTCTAGTCACGTCCTCCGTCGGAGCAACTTCTCGTTGCGTAACTCCAGCCCGGCTCCGAACCCGACCGACTTCGCGAGTCCTGCTTAAATTATTCATCCTATGTACCGTAAAATACTATTTGAATTTGCCGTGTCAAACTAGGGATTCATTTTCATTTTTCTTTTTAACTTTATTTGACTCGGTTAGCAACGTCTGTGTATTTTTAATTCAGACACGACTATACTCACTACACCTACCCAATTTATGGATCAGAAGTCCTCTCAAGGGAACAACATATTTATAAGCTATAATTACAAAAAATAGGATAAGTTTGCAATGTGTGCCATCTTTATGTAAGATAGCTGACATAGTCGCCCTCCAAGAAACATCGCTTTGGCCATTTGATATTTCACTACTGCAAATATAGATAATAACTTTAGCTATACTTGAAAATGTCTGCAGAGGTCTTCAGGGGTAAGCCGTTTGGTGGTGTGGACATATTGTGGCGTAACAATGTGTTTAAAAAAGTGTCAATTGTCCGTCATCAAACCGCAAGATAATTGAGTTCAATTGTGTATATGCCTTTAGCTTTGTCTGTTGATTGTATGGGTGAGCTAACAGCTATTGTAGAGGAAAATAATTATGTTGATACTACATTTATATTGAAACTCCAGAAACATATATGTACCTATATGAATGAGATTTCTGGATGTAAAAGTTGGCTAGATCATTGTTTGGTTAGTCAGTAAGGGTTGCAAACTGTAACCAATGAACATTGATGATGTCTATTGGTTTGATCATTTTCCACTCCAAGTAAAGTATGATTTAAGATCACTTTGAATAAAAACTTTCAGTAAATCAAACATTTTACAAAAGGATTATTAAGGGCAACAGATACCCTGAGTTTCAAAAATAATGTTATATATAATGAGAAACTACGATGTTTGGATTTTCCTGAGTATTTTGTTGATCGTGCTGAAAAACTAAATAGGGATCCAGCTCACAAATTTGTAATTAATATGAGGATGTTGTTAATATTTTGCAACAGGCCGCTTTAGAAAGTCTAGATTGTAAAAGATTTGAATCCGTTTCACGCATCGAGTGCTTTGACTATCACCGACCATCATGTTTAAAAAAATATCAGAAAGCAATTCAAAACACCATTAAACCCAAACAAAAGTGGAATTAAAACCAGCTTGAAGGTATACTTAATCATGAAAGCGAAACCAAGAGAGGAAATGCAGAAATAAAAAACGAAATGTAAGTAGTAACTCAGCGGCCGGGAGTTGCCGAAATTTCAGCGCATTTCAATCGGAATACTTTAAGCTCTGCTCATTTTCTCCCGTAAAAGCATTACGAGCTAGTTTCATCCTTTATTGGAATTTGTAATGCCATCTAGACTTCGAATGGCCATTTGCTACACTTTTTAACTTTTTTTACAAATCACTTATTTACTTATTCTTAAGTTATCTACGTTTCCATATATTTTTCATTTCATCATCATCATTATCAGGTCTTTGTTAGTCTCTACGGCAAGAGCAAGACCCTCTCTGTACTAGCAGAGCCATATATTAGCCAGAGCAGTCAGAGGATTTGGCCTACACTCCCCACGCTGGTCAGACGGGTTGGAAATGAAACGAAACGAAACGAAATGAAACGAAATGAAACGAAACGCAACTAAACGAAACGAAACGAAATTAAACGAAACGAAACGGAACGGAACGAAAAGAAATGAAATAAAATGAAATGAATAGTTTTTATTCAAATTTTGAATCTCATGTATCGCTTTTTGAGCGTCATTTATCTGGGATGGGTCTCTTTGATGTTTATACAAAGCTTATGGATCTAGCTTTGTTTCCTAAGTCGCCTTCTACGACATCCACGGGGAGACTCGAAGTGGTCCTATTTTACTCTGCCGAGTACCACACGGCGCATATTTTTTTTTTCATTTAGTTTTCAAAAAGACGATACTTTGCCACCAGATCCACTTGACTGGCATAGGTTCATACGACCGATGATAGTTGTTTTGGAAACTGTCAGCTTTTGGCCGCTGCTTCACTTCCACGAATTTTCAAGAGAAAATCATTTTTACATAGCTACATACCTATTTGCCCGCCCATTTGTTTGTGTTATGAGCTCACCCATCTCTTTGTGTTAAGAGGCAGCTCGCTAACTCCTGGCGTCACGAATAACGAATAAAAGAGAACGTGAAGATCAACACCTACCGCCACCACTAAGACCTTTCCTCAGCTTCACACTCCGTCAGGCATACCAAGAACATTTTGCCAAAGTTAAAACAATGATTTATTATGCTTTAAATAACATAAAAGAATCAACATTACAATTTACAATGAAGCACTCATCTTTAATAAGTCATGCATCTAGAAATCAGGCAATTAGAAAACTAGTAATATCACTAAGGCCATAATACCCAAAGGCCACATTTAGCGTGTTAGCGATCGTTAAGGTGGACAGCAGAATCAAAATAGTGATGGGTTGCTAGCCACATTGATCACTTCCTTTTATTACGAATTATATTTTATAACGAATTATAGTTTAGTCCATGAACGTTTTTTCCTTTGCTTGCTTCTGTAGAATACCAACTCGAGAAAAGCATCTTTTTCTAGAATTGTCAAAATTTCTAATTTTTTACTGTCTGTTTTTTGTTTTATTTCGATAGTACTTAAAAACTAGTTCCTCAATAAATTGATTAGAAGACAGTGAAAAAAAATGTAAATACATACCTAGGTATCTTGAAATGGTTTTACGTTTGTAACCTCAGTAAAAATGAAATGTTGTGAAGTACGGCGTAATGAGAAACGACAAAAGTGGCTTCTTAAAACGGCCGTACTCTGTTTTTAAATGTTCTATTAAATACCTAAATAAATATTCATATATACGTAATCACTTTTAGGTAAGGTTAAAGGTTAGTAAACGGACAGAGTAATAAATAAAGATGTTCTTAATTAAGTCCTCCTTTGACAAATGGACCTTAAAGCTGTGGCCCCGCCGGTCCTCGTTGGGTTCCGTTGGTGCTTACCTCAAGTACAAGTACTATACTTACTCAAACATACACATTTAAACGAAGATTAGTTTCGTACAAGAAGGTAGAGGTGTTTCGAATCGAGAACATGATATTAACGCTGAAGAACGAGAGATGATATCAATATCATCATCAAATTGAAGAGCTGGGATCTTGTAGATGGAGCTTCTTCCATTCCTCTCTTTCTTGCGCTAGTTTTTTCACTTCTAGAAGGAAAACGGGGACCGGGAAGGCCGAGACACACTTTCGTGACATAATTAAAAAAAAAGTTGCTACATAATGAGAAGGGATATCAATTTGCAATATGTAAATTGACCCTCGACATTTACATAAAGTGGCGACTAAGGCCGTCAATATGAACAACTTTTTCTATGGGCCAATGCTGGTAACACTTAAAAATTTCTTACATTTCCATACAAATAGCCAGTGGAATACTAATGAAAAAAAAATGTATTCCCAACATTGGTCTCTTAAGAAAAGTTGTTTATATTGTTAGGCCGAGTCACCTCTTTAAGGGAATGTCGAGGGTCACTTTACACGCTGTATTATGTAATTTTGTAACCAAATAATAAGTCACGGGGTAAGCAAGGGCGCTCTACGCCTGAAATTCGTTTAGGAAAAAGCTTTTTACTAGCGTAATAGAAAGAATTTATATATTTGAAAAAATATCATAATTTTCATTATATCATCTAAGGCTTATAGTCATAATTTATATGATTTGCTTTAATAAATGAAAATAAAAGTATAATATACAGCGTGTAAATTACGAGGTACTTTTGACGAAAAAGTAGTAAACATAATTTTTGTATATCAAAAATTATATATTACTAGTAGTTCGTCGCAAACTTGTACTTAAAGATAAAATTTTGTGTCTTCATCGGTCGGGGTAGAAACCCAAGAGGGCTCGCAGGATTCTCAGCTCTGGCTTGCCTAAGTTGGCCGTCCAGAGAGGAGTCGTAAGAGCTGTTGCTCTAGGGGTGGAAGTGTTAAAGGCCTAACGACGCGAGTAACTTCGGAGAAAGCGCAGCACACCTCTCGACACCCCTGAGTCGCCCGCACCGGTGTTGCCCCTTTTGCCGGCAGTAATCGTCGGCTATTTTGAGAGGCCCATCTAGTGGGCGGCAAGCCACCACCTGCCAATTGTAGTCAGTTATCATGATTATGGCAAGTGTCCGACCGTTTGCAATAGCCCAGCATTAAGTCCACCCATATTTCAGCCCCATAGCCCATTAATTTCCCTTTTTCTAATGCAATAGTCCCACCTCTGGCCAAAACCTGTTCGAGGACATATCATTCATTGGTATTTCCAGGAATGGGTTCTGGCTGGAGACCTACATTACATCAACTTCTCCAAAGGGCCTCTACGTGTTGGATCTATATCCTCACGCAAGCCTTTCAAAGGACCGGGGTAACACCCGTGAGTCTCAGAGAGATACAAATAATAATAAAAACCTTTATTTGCTCTAAGACACTTACAATGTATAATGTACAATAAATTCGTTAGCTGATTCATAATATAACGTCGGCATTGTAAGTATTGATAAAGCCTGGTGCCTGCCCTAAGTTTCACAGAAACCTGTATTTACGGGTCACCAGTGCCCCCTTCCTGCCTAGACGATTACATACCTTACAATAATAAAAATATAAACCAGCAAACAATATTTTGATGTGATTGTTTGTTTGTTTACATTAAATAGGCTCAGAAACTACTGGACCGATTTTTAAAATTCTTTCACCTATAGAAAGCTAATTTATCAGTGGGTAGTATCAAGGGGTATGATTTACGCCGACGAAGTCACGGGAAAATTGCTAGTCATAAAACGAAACTGTCACGCTATAACTGCTTCTACATGCCGAGCACTGTATTCGCCGCACCGATATCAGTTGATTGTGTTCCTGCCCATAGTTGCTGTCAGTCAATTCATAGTTCGTCATCGGCTACAGTGCATTTGTCACCAATCGCCGATGCGAACTGCTAAATCAAGGGCTAACTAGCGACACCAATAATTTTATTCATATTACTTTGCAAAAAGAACCAAATTCAAGAATCTAAGTTTAAAAATTTGTTATTACCGCAGTAGTTCTCTTAGTGACTGATTCTCATAATATTAAAACATAATTCCAAAAATACCTTAGGTTATTAACGAAGGCTATTACTTAGATTCTTGAATTTGATTCTATTTGTAAAGTAATATGAATACAATTTTTGGTATCGCTACTGGACCTAGTGCGGGCCACACCGCCAGATTTGGCGACGCCAAGTCAAGTGAGCGCAGTGAGCTTAAAGGCCCATTTGCCGTGCCAGACTGAAAGCCAGTGATATCCGATTGGCCGGTTACGTTATTTATTATTATTACTAGCTTTTGCCCGCGGCTCCGCTCGCGTTATTGTCTATCCCTCAGGAACGGTACTGTTCTCCGAGATGAAAGGTAGCATGTCCTTCTCTGTACTCCAGACAACTGATATGGCTTAAGTTTTACAAACGGCTGCCTGCTTTATGTCAACCTAACTCAGGAATCAATAATTTGAAAGGAATGAAGAACGGGATAGCAACAATTATACTGAGGATTTGGAATGGGCTAAGAAATAAGGATACACGGACTCGGCAGACATAAGCATGAATAAAGACAATAAAACGCCCAGAAACATTAGAACTGAGAAATATTACGTAATTTAAGCCGAAAACATTGTTTTAATAATATATAAGTACTTATTTAGTGAGAACTGCTTTTATTTTCTAAATATTGTTCAAGTAAGTAACGTCTTGCTTCCGTACACCTTATATGGGCACTCGAAAGTTCCTCAAAACCGGATAAGTTAGTTCTGGAGATTTATCGTCCGAAAACAACGAAACAGCTAAACTTTGCTCCTTTTATTAGTTTAAGTATTTCGTATCGAGTTAACTTACTGGGAAAGATTTCGGCGTCGTTTCCTTATTGCAAAATCCTAGGCTATTCTTTATTGTATTTTGATGTTGGACTAAGTTTTTTCTAAAAGTACCTACATACTATCACGTCTTTTTCCCTTACGGGGTACTCAGAGCCTAGGTCTGTAAAACCTTGAGGCCACGTTTAGCATGTTGGTGGGCTTGTAGGTTAGAACGGAATCAAAACAGTGATGGGTTGCTAGCCGCATCGCCTAAAGACATGATTCGTGATGCCTATTCCCTCGATCGACTTTTACGATCTGCGCGGGAAGAGAAGCAGCTGGTACATTCTACGTTTTTTCTTTTCTCCCACCCAGACCAGCATGGTAGTGTATTAAAATGTGTCGCTAAATACCCAAAGATTTAAAAAAAAAAATTCGTCTCTGAATACCTATATTCCATTTATAAGACAGGTGGAGGGTTGCCAACCATAAAAAAACAGTTAGTTAGTTTTTAGGATTCCGTAGCCGTACAAACAAGCGTTCCTCACTCTTATCACTCGTATCTAATAATATAATACATCAAAATCCGTTGCGTAGTTTTAAAGATCTAAGCATACATACATAGGGACAGACAGACATCGGGAAGCGACTTTGTTTTATATTATAAATAAATAAATATATAGGGACATATCACACAAATTGAGCTAGCCCCACAGTAAGTTGTGAACTTCTGTCGCAGGATACTAACTCAACGATACTATATTTTATAATATATACTTATATAGATAAACATCCAAGACCCAGGACAATATGAAAAAGATCTTTTTCCATCTTGACCTGACCGGGGATCGAACCCGGGACCCCCGTGTCGCAGGCTAGCGTGTTGACCGCTGCGCCACGGAGCTCGTACGAAGTGATAGAGTTGATGAAGTTACGATCATTTTAAAAATAATAATATACTTATTTGTAAACGGTATCTACTAAAGTACATTTGTAAAACGTCAAAAGCTTAGAGTATCAATATAACTCTAAGGTCAAAAGAAATTAATATTATTTTATTTCTTAATTACTGTTTATTTTATATCACCAGTCTTATATTATACTTTTATCTACACACACACCATAAAGGTGCCTATTACGATTTCAGAAACTGACCATAATAACTATCATTACGTCAATCAGGTTTAAAATAAATAACAAATATATTGTCTCTGGCCGTAGATAATATTGTGACCAAGTACCTAGTAAGTATCTTATATTTTATGTTTGTAGTGTTCATGTCACATTTCAGGAACAGATTTCAGCGGCACAAAACAAATACACAATATAACTTATACAATAGTCCGTAACATAGTAGAAAGGACAAAACTTGCGGTGGGGTTTTGTTCTGCAAAAATGGTTGATCTCGTGCCACCGGGCCTCCCACCTATTGTCGTCCTACCCTCTTTGTCTACGAAAAAGTTCTGAATTCCAACAAACCTGTGTAGAGTTTTTAGGACGGCTTTCATATCAGATTTGTATGCCTATTGTTTTTTCCCGAATAGAGATAAATGTGCTCGGAAATCTATTTTGTAAATATTGTATTTATATGCGTATTTTGGCAATGACTAGCAGCCCTCCCCGGCTGCGCCCTGGCATGCGTTTTACCTAAAAACCTCCTTCATGAATCATTTCATCATCATCATTTCAGCCGCAGGAAGTCCACTGCTGGACATAGGCCTCTCCCAAGGATTTCCAAAATGACCGGTTGGAAGCGGCCTGCATCCAGCGCTTCCCTGCGACCTTGGTCAGGTCGTCCAACCACCTGGTCGGTGGGTGTCCGACGCTGCGCTTGCCGGTACGTGGTCGCCATTCGAGAACCTTTCTGCCCCATCGGCCATCGGCTCTTCGTGCTATCCTTCATGAATCACTCTATCTATTAGTGAAAACCACATGAAAATCGGTGCAGTAGTTTCTGAGTTTATCGCTTACCTATACATAGGGCGGACGCGGCGGAGGACTTTGTTTTATAATATGTACTTAGTAGTGATAGTGATAGTGAAGTTTGAAAATGCGAAAAGGGGACCAACCACACGTAGTACATATATCTCCATAGGACCAACAATATATAGCTTAGAACAATAGTGATTCGCGTATTTTATTAAAATAACCTTCAGTCGTCGCATTTTTACAAAGATATTATTTAAGTTCCTGAAATAAACAAGCCCTCTGACATTTTATGTGGAAACAACGATTAGAGTCATAAAATTATAAGCCTGAAGCAACAAAAACCCAATTGTAGGGTTCCGTTCCTAACGGGTAACAACGGGACCTTCACGAGAATTCACTATCCGTCCGTCTCTCTGTCTCATGAACAATTGTTTTGTTTTTCGTGTGTGTAAGTGGCCAACACTGGTGTCAGAGTTTTGAAGCAATGAATAGTGATACCTAGTCGGTTGAAATTTTATTAAGTATTTTTTGCCACTATAACAACAAATATTAAAAACAGAATAATATAAATATTTAAGGGAAGCTCGCCATATAACAAACGTAATTTTGTTGCCGTTTTTGCTCGATAATCCAATGTTGTATGGATAATGGAACGGAATTTATACGTAACCCTTGGTGCGCTCACTGACTCGCACTTGGCTGATTTGTTTTTTATTTTACCAAGCAAAAGAAATCAATATTTGCCCGGTATTTCAATTTCAAGCGGATCTTTCCAAAAATACGGACACTACAAATACACCTAACTCTATTGTACGGTTCAGTTCCAATGTCCCTCAATCTGGCTCCCATCTGCGCCGCTGTATTTATCAGCCCTATCTACGGGGATGACCCAGACGTCCCTGGAGAGAAATGGGGGTTAACATCGTTGAGTGTAATTTCTGAAGAGGGTCATCAGGAAGATATAATGCCATTTCTGTACCCTTGATGTCTTTTTAAGTGCGGACCCACTTACCCCTAACGCGGGGCGGGGTTTCTGCTATTCGATGTGACATCTGAAAAGTAATGCTAATAGTATTCCTGAAATATTTTCTATTCGACCGAGATTCGAATAGAATTTAAGAACAAGATACATAATAAGTAAAACATTTTTTTTTTGTAATCTGTTTATATTTCTCGAATAGGTATTACATGTAGGTTGATTCTAAACACCCTAGCAATATATTAAAATGGAAATTAGTATGTAGTAGACAGAGCCTCGTTTAGCAAATTGATAAGCGTATAGGTTGAAAACGAAATCAAAATGGTGATGGTTAGGTAGCCGCATCGCCTATTGATATGATTATAGATTGCATTGCAGCCCATTCCCTAGACCAGCTTTTACGGTCTGCGCGGGAAGACAATCAGCTGGTACATTTTACGTTTTTTCTTTTCTCCCTGTCCTGCATGAAAGATATAAATTAAAATAAACGTTTGAAATCAATTCTAGATGAGAGAAAGTCTTCTCTCACTCATCTGAGATTGATTTTTCAAGTCTACGCTCCGACTACCACCGGCCCATATCCAAAACGCTAACTGGAACTTAAATCGCTGCCTAAGGGATAACAATGGGTTCGTAGAAATTGTCCAGGTGGTAGGAACGAAGTCTTTTAAGTCTTGCCTCAAAAAATCCCGCCACAGACTCAAAACTTTATGATCGTGCGACGATCCACACTCCTGCAGACCTCCGAAGACGCAGGCGTGCACCGACAGCTCAATAAAATCTTTTATTAAGGGAACAAATATGAGATTTAATTTTTTTTTACAAAAGGTCTAATATTTTATCACTATTCTTATACACTTACATAAAAGGCTGTAAAGAAAGATATTCATATTTTTGATTAGGATGAACGTACGCAGCGACATCTACAAATTGCTTTGCGCTGCCACCCCTTTGATTGATCGTGTACTGGGACCTTATGCGCGACAAATGGCAACACTCGTCTTTTGTTTGTGGTCAACGTTCACGTTCATGTTCTATGGTACACCGCGTCCAACAGCTGTTTCTAGTCGCTCGCGAAATAAGATTTCAAAAATTGTCTACACGTGTTTACTATTGGAGTCAATTTTTAAGTTTTTATGAACAATGGAAGAAGAGATCGGCGCAAAAGGTAATTTAATTACACTTTTGAGTGTCTTAATTATTACTGTACAGCAATATATGTAATTATTTTTTTGATATCTTTACACTATTTCACGCGGTCAACGCATTGATAATCGGTTCTACTATAGAAATAGGATTTCTAGGAGTTTTTGTACGCTAGATATAAAGTTTGAATGTTGAAATTGACCACGCGCTTCGAATCGCGCAATGTGACGCGTCATGTTGAATAACGTTCGAGGGCTTTCTTCCCCAATACTTATTAGCCGGTACTATCTTTACCTGAGACGCACCCTATTTTCCGCAAAATCAATCTATTTAATCCCTATTTAAACTTATTTACAATTACATAAGTCGTGTAAAAAACAAAGGGCCTACCTACTCACATTTTGTGTAAATTATGAATTATCTATCACGCTCACATTCAATCATCCACGCTCTATCTCTAATTTCCTTTTCACTCGAAATTTTGATATTGTAATAATAATAATTATGATTGATTCTAAGATACACTCAACAGAAATAAAAGAAGCTATAATTGTATTATTTTACTAAATCTTGAGTTCTATGATCGTGTTAAAAATGTTTAGAAACATTTTCTAACAATCAAATCAACTTGTTGTAATTTTGTTTTAAAAGTATTTGTCATTCATAATGTTTTCTTATGTTTTCGCGATTGTTACACATTTAAATAAAATTATTTTAATACGGTTTTTATCGCATTTATTACATTATTTATACACCTAACGTTTCGAGCACTTTACAGTGTTCGTGGTCGCAGGTAACTTAGTCAACTTAGTTTACCTGCGACCACGAACACTGTAAAGTGCTCGTAACGTTAGGTGTATAAATAATGTTATTTGTCATTCATATAATTATAATCAATATTAGCTGTAATAGATTTTTATTCTCATGTTACTATGCATTTTTATCATGTTAGAAAATGGTAGGCATGACAAAAGAAGGTAGCAAACACATATGAGTATACTAGGACTAAATTTGAGATGAAGAATGCCTAAATTAATTATTCTAGTAATTGTTTATTGAACCATTTAATAGTGGTATACATACTCTTCATAAATATTATTTTCAATTACAGCACCAGTGACTCGATTAAGGCGGAGGCTATCAGTGGAACAGTCTGAAGAAGTAAAATCGCCTTCCGCGCCCAGCACACCTAGCAAGAAGCGAGGCGGAAGGCTAGCAGCAAAACCACAGCTAGAATTAATTGATGAAAATGGTAAATATGTTGATATTTGCTTACTAGACACTATTACCTCATCGTAGAATACCGCTATACTCCAAAGAAGCATTCGCCCCAACTCTACTATGTATTGATTTGCTAGCAATTTTGCGTTACTTTGTCCACAAAAATGATAGTCTATGTCAAATACAGATAAATAACTTTTAAAGGTGAAAGAATTTTGAAAATCTGCCCAGTAGTTTCAGAACTTATTCAATTCAAATAAACAATCAAATTTTTCATTTTTATACTATTTTTATAGGAGTATAGATACGAGTATGTTTTTTTGCTTTTATGCACCAAATAAATATATTTCTTTCTATCTTTCAGCAACCAGTAATAACCATATTACTATCTAAAATATAATAATACAGGGCAGGTTCTTATTTTCATAGTAATTTTGACTTTTATTATAATGTGACATAATGATTTTCTTGAAATTGTATTTTTAATACCGTCTGAAATTAATATTGTCTGACAGTCAGGTAGTCACATTGAAATCCAGGCTTACAGCGAGACGATTTTTTTTTAAATCTATGCTCACAGCGATCCCATCTCAATAAAACTTTGTAGTCAATACAGTCTTATTTAGACGTAGTTATAAAGCATGTACAATAATAAATTACAGAATAAGCTGCACCATATTTCTTCTTTTTATATTATGGCTTGGTGATTCTGCCAACATCCAGATTAATGAGTAACAAGAAAAATATGGTGCAGCAACAAGTAGTAGAGTATTGGTGTTCTACAGTACACTTTTACAGTTACAGTTTTACCAAGTAACAATCAAAGATGGCATGGTTCTATCAAATCTATACCAGTCCATATGACAGTCCACTTTAATTAATTCACACATTGATCATGAGCACAAGCAATTATAACACCAAACTACACCAATTACATACTATAAAGTCTACTAAAATCAATTTGCTAAATCATCCAAGGCAAACCCCTACTGAACCCCTTGACTTCCCACCAAAAACTACCACCATATTTCTGTAGTTGTGACATGTTCTGTGTTTACTTTGCAGTGGTATTGTTTTATAAGCTTTACTTGCCCTATTAGTTTGTCTGTGAGGGTCTAATCTTGCAACTCAATTGAGTATCACTTTACCTATTGAGCTGAGCGATTGATTGATGAAATTTTTGATAAATCCTCATTTATTTTACTGACTAGTAACTAAAATCCAAATGACCAACTGAACTTTCCTATTTATAACTTACTAGCATTCCCGCGTCTTCCTCTGCGTAAATGGGCATGTTGACTAAATTTTTTTTCGTGTTGCTATGTAGAGACCTGCAAAAAATAAACACAATAGTGACAGAAATACATTTCTAAACAAAAAACTCTTTCAGATATAAAAGTTTTAAGGACACATGTTTTTAGACGTGAAAACGCGCCACTGAAATGCCTACATCTTTGTGACGTCACAAGCTTGTACTTTGTATGGGTGGCGTGAGAACTTTGTTTGGTAGCTATACGAAATATTTCGTTTGTGGTTATGGTTTCATAATAAAAGTTGCTATAAATTTAGCGGACTACAATAGAGTATAATTGTAATTAAAGATTTTCATACTTTTAAAAAGGGTCCTATTCACCAAACTTTAAAGAAGCTTTAAGATCACTTGACGAATCGATATCAAATTAAAAATGTTCTTTATAGTGTTATTAGATAGAAATTAGTATCATTAGAAACAAATTGTAGATAATTTTAACATTAGGCAACTACCGTATTGTAGCCTATTGCAAACGCAGATTAATTACCCAGCTGTTATAGGTAAAAGAATTTTGAAAATCATTCCAGTAGTTCAGAGCCTACTTAATGCAAATCAACAAACATTCCTCTTTATAATATTAGACAAGACCCAGGTCAATCTGAAAAAGTTTTCCAACATGACCTACCTGGGGATCGAACCCGGGACCCCCGTGTCGCAGGCTGGCATGGTAACCACTGTTTAATGTTTTCATTTTCCAAAACAACTCATTACCTTAACATATTTTGTAAGATATTACTAGTTACGAAGAAGCATGAATATTTTGGGGTCAAGTACTGCCACCATTTTAAATAAATTGTTTGATAGAAAATGGAGACACCATTTAAAATTTTGGCCTGCAAAGCAATAGATAACCCTACAATCTATTTAATGAACTACTGTTTAAAGTTTAAATTTAAAATGTGAAGCTGTTCTTTTTTATCAAAACAACCACTTTTGATAAAACTGCTAAGTAAAGCTTACATTCACGCTTTAAACTGTAAATGATAGTTCTTAAAGTATGTAGTTTGAAGGGTACTTACTTAAGGGTACTTTGAGAACTATAGGCCTACATACTTTAAGAACTAGGCCTCATAGTTCGAAAGTTTAAATTAAATCTGCGTTTCATTCTAACAATTTATTTTAAATGGTGGCAGCACTTGACCCATCTAAAATTCATTAAAGCATATTGCTTAAATTTGATGATAATCCCAACTAATATTATAAATGCGAAAGTGAGATTGTTTGTTTATTTGTTTCCATATCTACTGAACCGATCATCTTGAAGTTTTGCATACACATAGGCTAGGGTACCGTGAAGGACATAGGCTATATATTACGCGGGCTAAGCCGCGGATAACAGCTAGTCTACATTATTGATCAAAACATTAGTTAATAGTTACTTATGTCTGCAGGAGCATGACTTTTGTATTACCAGAGTCATATAGTAGCTAGCAGCATATAGTGCTGGCTAGAGGGGTTGGAAGGTATACCAATAACCAATAGTTTGGTTCAATGTCATGACTACTTCATATTTCCATTTTATGTTTTTCAGCATCAGAAAATGCCCCGAAAAGACAAAATAAGAAATCAGCTGCAAAGGATGTCATTGAAGCCAGTGAAGAGAAAGTACTTACTCCAGCTAGGCGTAGCACAAGAATAAAGTCCAACACCAGTATAGTCTCGGACACACCACAGGGTTTTGACTCACCAAGGGCTAAAAGAGCAGCAAGAAGAAATTCACAGATTGGTGTGTATAGCTTTATTTAAACTGATGTGTAATTTTGGACTTAATCTAGCTCAAATTTTATGAGAAAATCCAGAACAGACACTCTGTATGTTGAAACTTACAAAAAAACAAATGGCTGCACCATCACCATCGCTATCCAAATAGTAAAGATCTGGAGGACTCATTTAAGTTAATAAAATTAGCTCCATACTACTGCACTTCGCTCAAATAGTTGACGATTCAGGGATAGGCCAAGAAAAGAACAGCGCGTCAACTTTTACGCTTTTAAGTGCAATAGGGGTAAACGCAAAGCTAATTCTAAATGTTATTGTGGATCCATCCCTATTGGTTGGAAATGGCTCTAGATCGAGACAAAGGAAGACGATGGAAGAGCCCCTTGCCCAGCAGTAGAAAACTAATTTGGATGTACGATAACTAAACTCAAATGTTTCTTAACCTATCAAGGACATTAGGAGTTTTTTTATTTGGTTATTGACGGGTGGAAAGGTATACAAAAAATTGACAATCACCTAAGTTAAATAGATTTTTATCATAAACTATTATAATTATATTTTAATATTATTATTATAAGTGTTGCCAAATTAATCCGTCTTTATAAACGGAATCCCATGTAAAATCAATTGATTCTTAGACACATTTCATTGATGTTATGTTTTTGCCAATCATCTGTAAATCTATAGGCACTGTTGTCGTGAAGGTGCAAACTGGATTGTCGGACAGTCTAAGTTATGAAGAAAAAATAATGTCTTAATTTATAATATTAACATGTAATTTAAAACATTTTCAGGTAGTGATAATGAAGCCCCTCTTACACCAGTGAGGCAAACGAGACGAACAAGAAAAGACTCCACATCTAGTATTGACAAACAAGGTATTAACTGAAGATAATCTTTTCATGGATTTAGTGTAAAGTGTTTTATAATGAGATTTTTACATTACATTTTTGCCGTTTATGAAAATTGTTTTCAGTTCTGTATGTATTGTTTTCAGATAATACTTCTTCTGCTAAAAAATCAACCATAATAGCGGATTCTATTATAGAAGAAGTAGAAACAAGCAGTCAAAAATCAACACAAAATGAAAATTCGGAAATAACGCCAAAACGCAAGAGTCCTAGGCTCTTAAAGAAGAATAAAGCAGGTGATAATGATACCGCATATGAAGACATACGACTAAAAAATAACATCACACCAGATACAGACAAAAAGAATAAAAACAAAATATCAGAAGATAGTTTCAAGTTAATTAACAGTTTGGATGATCGACCAGTGAACAAGACTAAATTAAATAATAGTGCTTCATCTGTTCATTCCAGAGAGACTAGTAGAAACAGGACAAAGTCATGGACAGGCACTCAGTATGATATAAGTGATGTTAAAAAACAAAATAACTTGGAGATTGAAAGTAAAGCTGATGATAACGAAAAAAATTCTGGCATAAATAATTATAAACAAGACACAAGTAGTAAGAAAATAAATGACGAAATTGCTGAAGAAAATAAAGATTTATTAAATTCATCCAAATCTAAAAAGAAGAGAAATAGTGTTTCATCCGATAATTCTAAATTGGATCAAGTTTCACTTGATAAGTCTAATAAAGAAAAATCGCGATTAAGTAATATCAATGATACAGAAAATACTGAAAAACCTGTTCTAAATGAAACTGAAAAATTATTTGAAAAACCTCCTGTGACTGCTGTTCAATCTTTAATTTATTTTGATGATTCAGATTCAGACAGCAGAGGAAAGCCTGTTTCAAACAAAACTGGTGACAATGAGGATCAATGTGTTCCAGTTGTTCCTGAAATGAATCAAAAATCGGAACATGATTTTATTTTAAATCAAAATGAAAATGCAAATGATAAAATATCCTGCAATGACACTTGTGAACCAATGGACATAGATGAAACAATGCCTACTAATGTATCATTAATAAATAGCTCAAACAGTAATCAGGACAAAGATACACATGAGATATTGGAAAAAACAAAAGATCAAAATGTAAGTTCAAGTGAAAATATTAAAAGTCCCAGTAAAACTAAACGAGAATCAATTACTTTATTATCTACATCGCAAAATAACGATAAAACTGGAAATGAAAACAAGAGCACTCTGATATTATCTCAACTGAAGGATGTATCAACAACTGACAATAGCTTAACTAAGTCACCAAAAACTGGTGTTGAAGTTCTGTCAAAATCTGTAAGTGACATAAATAAAAACAAAGCTATTGATAAAAAAGATTCACTGACGTATATGACAAGCACACCATTACAACAGAAAAACTTAAAAAATATGGCCATACAAATTAATACCTCAGTTATCAATAACTCCAATAATGGAAGCATTCAACAATCTCCTGCTAAGAAAAATAAAAACAATATTAGTAATCAATCCAATAGATCCCCTGAAATTTCTTCCTCAGAAGAATCTGATTCAGATGTGTCTACTAAAGACAAGAGTGATTTACTTGATGACGAAGCTGAAGAAGCAAGCGATGATTACGAATCAGGGGATAGTCAAGATGAAGAAGAGAGGCAATATGCAGAGGAAAATGAAATTTTGGAAAAGGGCGAGACTCTTGATTCTGATGACGATGGCTCTAATGATATAGACTATGAAAAGGATTCTTTTGTTGTCAGTTCAGATGAAGAAGATAACGAACTTCTCACTGGTTCAGGTGATGATCTTTCTATGAGTGATAATGAACTCACAATGAGTAAAAAGTCAAAGAAAAAGTTTGATGAGAAAAAAACAAAAGAGCAGAAGAAAGCATCAAGAGAAATGTATGAAGCTCGTCATAACATATCAAATAATAGTTCTAAAGCTGAAATCATTAAAAAGAAAAAAAATAACCGTCAAAGACTAAACTCCTCTACATTACAATCTGAGGAAGAAACAACAGTAAAATCAAAGAAAAATAAAAGAATGAAAATAGATTCTAGTCAAGAAAGTGGTACTGAAGATATAGAGGTAGACCCTAAAGAAGCTAACACTAATGTGACTATGGCTAAAGAACACGAAATAACTTCTGTATGTGATGAAAGTATAATGAGTAAAAACGATCCTTTGTCAATGAACGTGAAAATAGAACCACAAACGCCTCTTAAAGATTTGGATATTAGTACTGTTCCTATTCTCGACAAAATAGAAGAAGTCCAAATGGACCAAAATGGTACAATAATGAAATCAAGTGAAACCTCTGATCCTTTGCAAGAAGATAGCGATGCTTCGTCAATCAGTGAAAATATGGAGATCTCATCTAATTATGATTCCGTTTTAAAAGAGTTAAACAAAGAAGTGGAGAAAAGAAAAATAAAATCCTTAGACATATCTCTGAACTTAAATAAAAAGGCTAAGCGAAGTGCCAACGATCCTCTTGTTGATAATCTCAATCTAACTAATACTAAGAAATCAAAACGTAATGTTAATAGAGAAAAAATGCCTACAGATAGTAACACCTCTCAGAAACTGAATCTAAGTTCAAGAAAAGATACAAAAAATAAAGCAGAGTTTAATGAATCTTCGTCAGATTCCATTGATCTGCAGTTATTATTCTCTGAAGATAGTAGCGATAGCATAAAAAAAGTTTCAGATAATAAGCAAGAAGAGCAAAATGAACCTGAAGTATTCATCCCATTAAAAAAAGCTGAAGCAAAAACCAACATTCTAGAAGGTATAATTAACATTAATAAATTATACATATACATATTCTGTAAAAAAATATATAATAGAATAGAGGTATTGCAAAAATTTCATAGACTAAGTGTCAAACTTAGTCTTTAAAATTTTGCAATACCTACCAATTCCCGTGAAAAACTTTCATTGAAGCTTGCTTGTAAATTTTAATATTCAGTGTAACTTTGGATAACTATTTTATCATTCGTTTTTTTATTTTATATTCATTATTCTGATAATATATTATAAATTTATGACGAAGGTATAACAAGAAACAATTAATACTTTTCAGAAAATACAGAAGACTTGGACAATACTCAGAAGCATCAAGACATGGAAACTTCCACAAATCAATCACAAGGTGGACTGAATACCAGTACTAAGAAACAGAAAAAAAAGGACAGTTTATCTGTATGTGAAGATACACATAATATTACAGCCAATCTGAACATATCTTCGAATTCTATATTTAATACCAGTTCTAAGAAGAAGAAGAAAAATAGTGTTTCCTATGACGAAATTGATCAAAATGATTTCCTAAAAGAATCCAGTAAAAATATATCTATCGATACCAGTTTGAACAACCGTAGTAAAAAAAAGAAGAATAACAGTATAAGTATCCAAGCAAATGATGATGAAATAACAAATAGTAACCAACTTCAAGAAGTTTCTAAAGATCAAACTGTTCATGACATATATATGTCACTGAACATAAGTACTAAAAAGAAGAAGAAAAATAGTATATCTCTCAGTGATGAAACAAGTGAGTCAAATGATCAGAATATCTCCCAGAATGAAATAGATCCTAACCAATCAATGAACATTAGTACCAAAAAGAAGAAAAAGAAAAATAGTATGTCTGTTAGTGATGATGCAGGTGATGCTAAAAATGACAATACAACAAATTTTAATAAACAGAATGTCACTCAACATGAAATTCATCCAGACCAATCAATTAACACTAGTACTAAAAAGAAGAACAAGAAAAATAGTACATCAGTTAGCTATGAGACAGAAAGTGGTACAAATATTGACAGTGCTGTTAATCAGGACGAACATGTTGTTTATCATAACAACTCCTTGAATAATACTTTAGGCATGAGTGATAAGAAAAAAAAGAAAAAGAACAGCTCACTATCTGTAACAGACGATACAAATGACAAAACGGAAGAAATACTCGTCAATAATGAACCTGAATTGAATATTTCTTTAAACAATGAAGTCATTTCTATGAATACAACATTAAACACAAGCTCCAAGAAAAAGAAGAAAAATAGCACATCTGTCAGCGATATTTCTTTAAATACATCTTGTCTAGATAAGTCTGCCAATAGTGCCTTAAATACTAGTTCAAAGAAGAAGAAAAAGAAAAATAGCATATCAAGTGAGGTTGATTCTGAAAGTAAAGTAATTGAAGTGAAGTCTGCTCAGAGCGATTCTAATGACTTGGACAAATCTTCAAATGAAGTCTTAGCAAGTGCAAAGAAAAAGAAGAAACATAATGATTCGCTTGTTGCTAACAATCCAGCTGTTGATGAAAAAGTTAATGATTCTTTAACTTTATCTGCAAAGAAGATGAAAAATACCAAGGCTGATTTGCAAAACATTGGAGAAGGTCAGTTATTTTGTTGTTGTTTATATCGTATTACAATTATACTAGCTTTTGCCTGCAGCATAGCTCACATTTGTGTAAATAGGAAGTGTGATATTTAAACATAATTGTATAAAAACCGGCCAAGTGCGTGTCGGGCTACGCGCATTGTAGGGTTCCGTAGTTGCGAATGACAACTTTGAGTTCATACTGTTCACACTCGCACCTCACAGTTTAACGACCAAAAACATCTAACAATGAAAATTGTATGATATTTTACATTTTCGAGTACATTTTATAAGTTGGTTGCCTATAACTTTATAGTTTGTACTTAGTACTCAGGTCTGATAGTTTTCCTTTCAACGTCAGTATATATACTACTGCTGTAATTTTTTTTCACGGTTATAACCGTTTAGAAGATAGAGGGGGAGGGACACTTACCTCTAACAAAAATTCGCAATTTAAAACCAAATATTTCGGAAACGGATCCCTAAATCGAAAAATGGTGTTCTCAACCTAACAATATTTTTTAAAGACCTATTTAACGATACCCCACACGATGGGTAAAAAGAGAAAAAAAAATACTCCCCCACTTTACTTGTATGGGAGCTACCCTAAAAAAAATTTTTTTTCAAGATTTTTTTTCTACCACTTTTTTGGCATGATTAATATACATACCCGTATCAAATTACAGCTTTCTAGTGCTTATAGTCTCTGCGTAAAACCGCGGACGGACAGACAGACAGACATGGCGAAACTATAAGGGTTCCTTGTTTACTACGGAACCCTAAAAATGGCTAAGTTCAGTCAGATTCACACACACACACTAAAAGGGCTGTGTACCACTGCACAACTACAAAAACTTTTCCCCTTTGAGCATCTTCTCTTGTGTGAGTTAACCAAACATTTTCTACCATGGACACTGTTCTTAATTACATGTGGTGTGATGTAATAAATAAGCAGCATCCTTGACAGAACTGAGTTAAAAAAAACACGTATCCTGTATGGGAATCGCTTTAAAATATAGTTTTTAGGGTTCCTTAACTGAATGAAAAAAGTTATCCTTAAAAAAACAGACCTTTTATCGTTTCGTTATGTACGTCTACGTATGTCATAGCCATATTATTTCGATACTATTAGGATTACACACTTTTAAAACTTGGTAGGTAGATCTATAACAAAAATAAGCCATTTAATGTAAATAGTTGTGGTAGAGCCTCGCTACCGGCGAAAATCACTTTTGCTAGTAGCATGAATGGGCCGGCTCGTCCGGGGAAGTACCACACTCTCACAGAAAATCGACGTTTGAGTAGTAGCTTTACCGCTACTATGCTTCGTTCGGTGAGTGAGAGAGCCGGAGGCCCAGCTCCCTCTCCCCTCTGGGGAGGGAAAAATAAAAGGCCGGCAACGCTCCTGTGACACCTCTGGTGTTGCAGTTGTCCATGGGCAGCGGTGATCACTTCCCATCAGGTGACCCACTTGCTCGTTTGCCGTCCTATGACATAAAAAAAAAAAAAAAATTTAACTAAATTTACATCTTGGTAGAAAGTTAGAGTTATAATTTGTCTCTTAATTCAGAGTGCCTTGTGGCATAGGCCTCCTCTAAACTCTTCCACTGCGTTCTGTCCTGTGCGACTCTTCCCCATAGATGTCCCGCTGTGAGATTCAGGTCATCTTCCCACCTGGTTTGTCGGCGACCTCTACTGCGTTTTTCTTCTCTGGGGTACCATTCCGTGGCTCTTTTACTCCATTTATCTTGTGGGTCCTGCATGCACTTAACAATTTTTAGACAAAAATATTCCTTATACATGAAACTAAAATTTAAAAAAAATTACCAAACTTATAAATGCAGGGTGTTGAAAAATAGGTTTTTAAAAATGACATTGATATTCCACCTTTTTTCTCAAAGTCAATCTGAAAGATAGATCGTATTTTAAAAATCTAGAAAAAAGTTATGCTGTAGATCTCAATCAAAACTTTCAGCGTAGGTAAATTGGTTTCAATGAGATATAATCAGCTGTTTTTGAGATATAACAGATTATCCTATACCGCAAAAATAACTTTATCATTAATTTCATTCACCATGAAAAGCAAAGTAGTTTTTGCTGGCAGAAGTTATAGTGATATTTTGACTTATCTATGCTTGCTACTACAGTATCCTTCATGGGCGAGTCCGACTCGCACCTGGCCACTCTTTTTATTATTTTTTGTATAGTGGCTTAAGATCAATTTGCTTACAATTTCTACCACTTATAGTTCAAAAGATACATGCCTCTACTCTAACAGGAGAATGGATGGGCAGATGCTTATGATGCAGTAATACGGTCTTTGGGTATGGAGCTTTTAAAAAGATTACTATGTATTAATCTCTGACGAATATGCGAGTGAATCGTTGCATATTTACAGGATCGCACTTACACAAAAATATAATGTGTTGATTTGAATTCATCATCATCAGCCTATACTCGTCCACTGGTGGACGGACTGTTGATTGGAATTATCAATCTTAAATTTTATTTTATCATGTTATTTGTATAAAAAATATTTTACAGTTCCTCAAGACGGTGATAGTGACGCTCCCGAAGACATTCCATATACAAGTCATAAAAATACTTCTTTGGGTGATACTTCAGGTGAGTTGCCTTCCGTATTCAACACTAAATGCATGTGTGAATGGTAACAATTTTTATTTGCCGATACAATTATTATAGATTTCCTTATGACTGGATATTTTTTCTTTTTTAAGTGAAAATAATATACAGATTGTCTATTCTAAAATAAACGCCCTTCTAATTATTTTATGTTTGAAAAGATAAAACTTCTAGGTCAACTAATCGAGTCATAAATCCTACAGATGGAGTTCACATTTTTATAGACACTGAAGGCAACCAAGACTGGAATACCCTGATCACTAGTGGCAGTTCCAAAAAGAAAAATAAAAAGAAGAAAGAGCTTCAAAAATCTCCTTCAGATGTAAATGGTAAGATTTGTTTGTGCATGCATTCAAACTGGAAAAGGCGCAGTGGTATGCTACACTAGCATCACCCAGCAATTAATTATTTTAAATTTCTAATTTAAAACTTAAGTTATACCTACCAAAATACTACTGCTATAAGTAATACCAAGTAATAAACTAGTTATGTACGTACACGATCTAGTGTCGCATACCACATCGCCTTAAATCATATGTTTGTAATTTCTGTGTGCACATTTAAATATAACATAACTTATTTTTAGTGCCTGAATGTGATCTTTGTTTGCTGATATTTTAAAAATATGTGTTATTTATATATAATATAATTAATTATATAAACCGCGTTTTCATAAATATTATTATTTCAGAAATCGTAGAAACTAATAACGAAGAGACTGGTAAATCAAAGAAACGAAAAAGAAAGTCTTCTGCGAATTCAACTTCTCAAGAAGCAGGTATTTTGTTTAATGCACTTTTAGTATGTTCCTTTGCTTATAATATTATATGCACTAGGAGTTGAAATCAGGCCAATGGAATATTTTAATAACCTACGTAAATTTAAAGTATTGAACGTAACTGCATTGCAACATCTAATATTTATTTGTCTGAAATGCGAACCACCGCTATTGCCAGACTGAAAGTCAAATGATATATCTAATAAGTTGATACATGATATAAGTGACAGCCCTACCAAAAAAAAAATGAATATATCAATATATTATAATATAATCTATCTCACTTGGAATGATGTACAAAATTGTACTCGTAACCTACGAATAATTAATATGTACTTATTCTTCGCTCGTAACATCTAAATCAGTTTAGGCGGTTCGAAGCTATTCTAGAGCAAAGAAACTCACCATAAATACATGAAAGTTAAAAAAAGAATCTCTTTTTTGGGCATTCATGTAAATAAGTATTCTTTTGTATTGTATTGATTGTATTTGTTTTTTATGTTTCTGTCTAGATCTCGATCAGAAACCGTTGAATGATTCAGTATACTTGGAGAATAAAAGAAAGAAACAAAAGACTATCCAATCTGAAGATGTCCTTGCTGATATTGAAGGTAAGAAAGTTTAAAAAAACTAGAAAGTATTTTTTTTTTACCCCTTGAAATATACATAATACTCTTACTTAGTTAATTGTACTACTTTTTCAGACACTAACAAAAAACAAAACAAAAAGAGAAAGGAAAGAGATGATGATGACCCTCACTTTACTTCAAAGGTATGTTGTTATTTTCCAATTTTTTAACTTAACATAGTTACCACTTTCTGCTTCGTTGGATCTGTTTAATCAATAGGTTACCAACTGTGTTCCGTAACAGTCGACTCATTGGCACTCGTTTTGTCGACTGGCCGAGAAACGCTGGACGCGTCGAGTTAATTACTCGAACTCGAAAACTTACGTAGATATCTCGCAAAATGTATATTTATCGTTTACATTTATCGTTTTTATTCACAGGTATTTAAACAGAACTTATCGGATAAACTAAGCGTGCCACGACTTCCTCCGACAATCCTTAATCAGTTAGAAGATAAGCCTAGAAGGGAAGTTTTAGAAAAGAAAAAGGCGAAAGTAGTTTCAACAACCCAGTTTATTGTGGAAGAAGCACAGAAGCGGAAAAATAAACCCTCTAATTACCTTGAAGAAAGTGTATACCTTAATGACTCTGTTGATGAGAAGAAACAAAAAGGTTCTATCAAAATACCTAAAGTTTTGCCTTTCGTGCCCACTGCTACAATATCTGGCAGCGGTTTCACTACTAACTTCCAAATCAATGTATTGGCAAAAGAAACCAAGTTTGTAGCACAAACAAGCAATATGGCTGGTTTTAAAAATGAATATTTAAGTAGCAAGAAAATTAAAAAAGCAGGGACATATGAAATGTACAAGTCACAGAGAAACAGAAAAATGTCTAAGTTCTAGCTGTTGGTTTTATTGTTGTCATTTATTAGCATAAGTTATTTCAAGTCCGCCTGATTAATCTGCTGCCTCGGGATGTTAATACTAAAACTTGTTTGTTGTTACTTATTATAATTTAGTGTTCTTATAGTTATTTAGATGTTGGATATTACTATCATGCAAAAACCATTTTTAACTAATCAGCAGGCCTGAATTAGGTAGATACGCTAAAATCTTTATGATGTTTGGCCAACTGAATAATTTCTTGTAAAATAAAGGATGGATTTGGAATAGCTAGGTAGATATGTCTTAGTCATAAATTTAAGTACATCCCGCTCCCCGCTATAGCTCAAAAATATCATACAAATCGGGTATTCTAGAGGCCATCCTAGATTTTACAAAGTATACATATATTTGTGTAAAATAAGGTCAGGTATGCATCATCAGAGACCCACCGAAACAAAGATAATCTGCCAAAACCAAAACCGAACCTTTGGTTTAGGTCGCAGTTTCAGCCGAATCAGAAATCGATTACTGTGGATAATAATAATCTCGCAATATTATTATGCACATAAATCCACTTTATACAGAGGTGAATAGACAAGTAACAGGTAAATCTACCATGATTCACCTCAGTGTCTTATAAAAAAAATTAAAACCATCTTTTATATAGACTACTAGATCAAGTACCTACATTACCAACCTTCGGTCGGTCTTTATTCTCATTTGTTACTTGTTACTGAATGTTTTCATAGATGTAGAAGTAGTGGTTTCAAGAAATGATTTTAAACTATACTACAGAATGACTACAGATATAAACTGGTTGTAAGATGGACCATACCTACGGTTTATTTATTTTAATAATAATTTTTGACGTCATCTACTCACAAGTTATGAAATACAAATGTTTATTACTATTATCTACTATTATTTGCTATAGAATGGAATTGTTGAAGTATTGGTTGATTGTAATGTTTCGAAATTGTTAGGTAGGTACCTAAGTTAATTATCAAGAGCTTACATTATGATTATAAGTTTCATTTTTATGAAACTTTGTTGACATGACTGTACTACTAACGATTTTTGTAAACTGTTATTGTTATGTTACATATTCATTCTAAAATTATTATTATCTTTCTTTCAATCCAAGGTTTGTATTTAGGTTTATTGTACTAATCAGACAACAAACAATTATCTTATTTTTTTCTACTTCTGTATTTTTAATTCTCATTTCGCATTATTTTGTGTAATTTGGTGATATAATAAAACTAAAAATTTAATATTCCCGCTTTTTTTTATAGTTCTGCAATTTCAACGTAGATGGCGCTAGGGTAGATGATAAAATGGTATTGCCCATGTGCTACTTGTTTTCATTGTTCCCATTAATTATTCCACTTTAATTAGTAAATGGCTGAATATATTAGTTCTTCAAAGTGTAATATTTATTTTTGTATATGAACCTTTAGCTTTGTAAGCACATACACTATGAAAACACTTCCCGCCTTATCATGCCGGTGTAAACAAACCGCCATGTTGTCGACGACTGGAACGGAAATTAATAACCGGTTAGGAATCATTGTAAGTATTTAGGACTCAAATTCGGTTGAATTTATTAATAAAAATATTTTTTAATTAAATTATTGTCATAGTTTTGCTACATTTTCTCTAAAATCATTATTTTACCTAAAAGAATATCTGCTGACTGTTGACGTTTATCCTTTACGATTTTTGCGCCAATGAAAGCTGTTTAGGTTATGGTCACGTGGGTGAAACCCTCCAATAGCGTGCGAGACAATTCTTTGTGTACCTTTTCACATAATAGTAAAACAGATTGTGGTTTTTATGGAGTGAGTGGTGTTATATCTGTCAATCTAATGACGTTAAATACGTAAATGTGTGAAATTCAGGATTATTCTATTGAGCAAAAGGATATTTATTTAAATAAATATTCGGTAAGTACTATTTTTCCATCAATTCATCATGTTAATTCTCATGTTATGAAAACAAGGGCTCGATGCAAGTGGGAAAGTCCAACGAGTAAACATGTCCCGCTCTTTTTAATGTCAATCGTAAGTTATTAATGCAAATTGTTAAAAATTGCACCAGAAATCTTATTCGTTGATATCATTGATAATCAACTCTGTCTATCATTATTTCTTAAAGATTTTTGTGATAAGAGCAAAAGTGGCGGGAAACCTAATGATATCTTATTTTGTATATAGGTATATTCTTGATAAGATTGTTAATAAACTCAAATCAGCTCAGCTCAAATTAACTGCAACAGCACATGTACTTTGTACCATACTCATAAAAGTATACATAATAAAAAATATTTTAACTTTACAATGTTCTAACGGACATATTTGCTTTTTCCGTCTCTTTCCCTCACGTTGAAAGGCTCGTTGAGGTACGTTCTAGAGCAAGACAGCATAATTCAAATCAAATGCCATGCCACAGAAATTCCGTTTTTAGGTCCATTTGGAATTGGAAAAAACCTACGTAGGTATACATCTATCTTACATAAAAAATCTTATTCGTAACTCGTTCATAGCGATAACGTTTTCAACATTTTACATAATTCATTTCTGCAATTTCAACTACATATCTACTAGTTGTACAAACCCTACTAGAAACTGGATCTGTAAGAAGAGAGTAACCTAAGCTAAGAAGTTGATACCGTAATTTAAAAGTTAAAATTACCTACCTACTAAATGGCGGTAATTTGTTATCAATGAACTACAATACAATAACAACAAACTAACGTACACCACACCTATCTCCTTCCCTCTCTTTCCTCTGTATGAATGTAAATATTATAATGTCTTTCTATCTAGGTATACCCTTCGATTGATAAATTAAAGAGAATGTTAATATTGGTTTCATTACATACTGCTGGTACCTATTTTTGCAGTCATTTGTAACTAGGTGTCTACGTACTACAGTTATTATTTTGTCAAAAAGGTAATTGTAAAAACCTAACCCATTGGCGGGTACCTAGGTATGTAATGTACCTACCTACCTAAGTTACGTGGTTACGTTCCCACGACCGATTTCGAGTGAGAATTTCAAAACGTTGAACAATGAGTGCATCTTGCGCCTGTGTGCGAATGCAACTGCTGCTCAAGCCCAACGGTTGCAGGGTGTATGTGTGTGCGTGTTGCACCTAAAGCCGCATTCATACAATACGTGCAAAGGCAATGCTATGGAGGGACTGTAAACTAAAAGGATCGATAAAAATAATATAATTTTTAAGAGATATGTTTAGGCAAATCTCACAACACAACGAGTAGGTTAGGTACCAAACATTTAAATACAAGTCTAGTATTGGGGCACATGATTGTATGTTCTATGTCTATGTATACCTATGTCGATATATTTGTACCGCGATTACTCTCGTACCGGTGGTCCAAATACCTACGATGAAATTTAAAATGTAAGCTAGCTACTAATAGGTACAATGTTTAAGTTAAATTGTTATCAAAATCGGTTCAGTAGTTAAATGATTGTTCGTAATTCTGAGTAGGTACAGGCTAAAGCGCTGTTCACACTTCCGTGTTCCCGTCTCTGACGGGAACTCGGCCGGATCGGAGAAAATCGATTGCATACCTACGATTTGCATGAACTCGATCACATGGTTCAGGGACTGTCTGGCAACGATTTTTAGCACAAAAGTTGTACAATATCAAGAAATACCGTCCCCGTAGGTAAAACTCGGTTAGCCCTGCCTGGTAGGGATGTCCGGGCGGTCACCGGGACAATAACAGCCCGGCCTAACTAATTCAAGTTCATACAATTCGTAGATACCTAATAAGGGTGGCAGCGTCACTCATTAACTACCCATCTTTAATCGAATAAAATCGTTTTTAATAACTTAATTTTATAGCCAACTGCTGCAACTCCTGAAAAGTCTCGCGAACTGTCCGCGGAAGCAAAGAATATATATACCTACACTACGGCGGAAGTCAGAAGTTTGTTGTGTGCGCCGCCGTCTGAATATATCTACCTGGCTACAAGAAATAAAAGTATAACAAACTACGCTGAAGTAACTTTTTAGTTGGAAATTAGAATTGAGTCACCTTCGCTCAATAAACCATATTTTCAAAATTATCATATGAAACTTCAAGACCGACGTTTCGGCAGAAAAGTAAAATAACTGCGACAGTTTCGGCTTATAATCGTTAATCGACCGAATCTACCTTAAGCGCATTTCACGTATTTCCGGGTTAGGGCCAACCGGGCTCCGGGCCGTACGGGATCTGTATTCAGTTGTTCACACATACTAAGGAAATCGGGGTCCATCCGTGTACTATTTGTTCGTCAAAATTAATGTCGTTTATAGGTCTGTCTAAAGTGTGAATATTTATAATGTTGTTTTGCACTTAAGTTGTACAATAACACAATGTCTTCGTATGTAAGGCCTGCCCCCTTATTTACTAACTCGGATGACAGGTGTCGATGCCTATCAATCTAGAATTTACAGTTACAATGCGAGTTTCGCTTGCTTGAAATTTTTATTTGGAATACAAAAACCGCATTGTATCAGCAAATCCTAGATTGATAGGCATCGACACCTGTCATCCGAGTTAGTAAATAGGCCAGCTGGACTACATTACACCATACGGGGACGGAAAAATTCCAGAGATCCGGAACGGAAGTCCGGAATTTCCATGTAGTCGACACAAGAAAATTTCATACATTTTTTCGAGTGAGTGACGGATTTAACCCGAGTGGGTCCGGAATTTTTTTCGTCCCGGCCCGGCCCGGCCCGACCCGGAGTAATATAGTATATAGTCCAGGCCTAAAAATCGGATGGTCAACGGGCGTTCACCGGAACAGTGAAGGCCCGGCCCTGAACTGTGTGATCAAGTTCATACAAATCGCAATGTAATCGATATTGTCCGCTCCGGCGATGTGTGAACAGCGCTTTTTTATTTGAATAAAGGAGAATGCCCACTGATCTATGGAGCCCCGACCCTCATTAAAAAAATGACTAAATTGTAGGTATGATTACTAAAACTACAGCACCACTCGGTACGGTACATTTTCATGTGGTTTTCACCAATAGATAGGTGATTCATGAGAAAGGTTTATAGGTATGATACATGCCCGGGCGCAGTCGGGGAGGGCTGCTAGTTATAAATAAAAATAAAAGTTAAATATTAAGTTTGTATGGACAAATGTAACTGAGCAGAATAAATCGATCAAAATACCAATATGAATAAAATTAGAACTCCACAAAGAATTATCACGTAACATTTATAGGTATCCTATTAAAAAAATATATGAATTTAATTTTTTACTTTATTTCATGCACATTTACGGTATAGGTACACGGTACAATACAAGTGATTTGACCGAACTCAAACCCAAACCGAAAAATCAGTTAGCAGAATATCCTGTTTTGGTCGGTCTCTTTTACGAAGTAATTTTTTCTACTTTAAACATTTCAGTATGTAACTTGTGGATTTCAACATGTAAAGCAAAACATCCAACTATTAGGTACCATCTATACCATTCATTTTCATTCATGCTAAGTAGCGAATTTATAAACAATATAATTATAATTAACTAGCTGTTACCCGCAGCTTCGCCCGCGTAATTTATAGCCTTTGTCCTTCTCGGTACCCTAACCTATGTGTATGCAAAATTTCATGATGATCGGTTCAGTAGATACGGCGTGAAAGCGTAACAAACAAACAAACAAACTCACTCTCGCATTTATAATATTAGTTGGGATGGGATATATATATACCTAGTAATATAATTATAATATTTATATATGAAATAAATTTAGTTTGAATTGAATACGTTTTCATCTTTATTCCCTAAAGACCGTTGATGTCTTTAGGGAATAAAGATGAAAACGTATTCCTTGATCTCAATAAAGGACCTAAATTAATGTAGGTACCTAATTAATATTTGTAACTAGCAAGTAACAATTTCTATCAAAAATCTTAACATTCCCTTCCTTACCTCATCAATAGCACAAAATCTGTAAATAGATACCTGCATGTAAACCTGAAATATAATTTTTATTAATGTGGGTAACTATACGGAAATGTATTCTGTCGGTGAGTTAGTAATTTACAACGAGGCCAATGACCTCGTGCCATCCGCTTTTCACGACTACTGATGATTTTTCTGATAAGCCGTAGTAGATAACTATCGGTCGTGGTTGTAATGCGATAAAAGTAAAATCTTACTGTACATATTGCTTCAAACTTTCTTAGAAGACATAATTTTACTGATACCTACAGCTTTGGCTTAGATATCCAAAGGGTGATCTACGCAAAGATCGTTTATGCGCCTCTAAAATATTCGAATTTCTCTCATCTTTGGGACAGGAAAGTTACCTACCGACGAGAATGTACCTACGTAGTGGGGCGAGGGAGTTTTCGTCGCGCATGCAATCAATACAAAACGAACCCTTCCCACTCCTTGTGCGCCGATATTGCGCGCGCAGACTGAAAACAAATGTCTATAAATTTCGCGCCAAATAACTTTTTTGTAAAAAACATATCGAAATTTTAACAGAGTTAAAAGGACAGGAATGTATAACATGACTATATAAAATATATTGAGCTACTCCGTGCTTCAGAAGGCACGTAAAGCCGTCGGTCCCGGTTGTCATCCATCATTGGTGGCAGTGGTAAAGCTATGTCAGATGCCTTTAGGCAGCTTGAAAAATTTGACACTAGTGTTGGCCACTTACACACAGGAAAAACAAACAAACAATGAAATCTACAGCATATATTTTTTTTTTAGATTTTTCACTCTTATTTTAGACGCAAACATTTTACCACTTTGGAACTGTCTATCTTTCAAACTATTGACTTTGAGAAAAAATGGTTTAAGAAACCTCAGTGTCATTTATAAAGACCTATCTATGATTGAACAACCCGCAAAGATTTATTATTATTAAAAACGGTTGCACTCACGTTATATTTAGTCGGTATTGCCGACCGGGTTTCGGCCAATTCAGATGGCCATCTTCAGGGCGAGTATCAAGGTCGTCGCGACGCGGCCGTTCCTTGAGCACTCGCCCTGAAGATGGCCATCTGAATTGGCCGAAACCCGGTCGGCAATACCGACTAAATATAACGCAAAGATTTAGTTTGTCATTCATATTGTTGTAAAAATCATAAAGCCGTTCAGAGACCAAGTTTCATTCAACAGTGTAGTCCTAATAGTTTCGGAATAAAGTGGCGGTGGCATATTATATGGACGGGCAGACAGGCATTACGAATCAATAAGGGCTACGAAACCCTAAAAATAAATGCACTCCACTGCATTGTCAATTCTAGTCTGTCACCCTGGTAGGATATGTCCTCTGAGGTCCAAATCCGTTGAAGCATTTAGAAATTATGGTTGAATAAAGAATTACATACAACAAGTCTTTTTAGCAGTTGTGTAAAAACAAAGACGCCCGTTTCTCTTTCTTTACAAAACAAATACTTTGGGTCTTTTTAGGGTTCCGTAGTAAACTAGGAACCCTTATAGTTTCGCCATGTCTGTCTGTCTGTCTGTCTGCCTGTCTGTCTGTCTGTCTGTCTGTCCGTCCGCGGTTTTACTCAGAGACTATAAGTACTAGAAAGCTGTAATTTGGTATGAGTGTGTATATTAATCATGGCAAAAAAGTCGTAGAAAAAAACCTTGAAAAAATATTTTTTTTTGGGTAGCTCCCATACAAGTAAAGTGGGGGAGTAATTTTTTTTTCTCTATTTACCCATCGTGTGGGGTATCGTTAAAAAGGTCTTTCAAAAATATTGTGAGGTTAAGAACACCATTTTTCGATTTAGGGATCCGTTTCCGAAATATTTGGTTTTAAAGTGCAAAATTTTGTTAGAGGTACGTGTCCCCCCCCTCTATCTGCTAAACGGTTATATATGGATACGTGAAAAAAATTACAGCAATAGTATATATACTGAAGTTGAAAGGAAAACTATCAAAGCTGGGTACTAAGTGCAAACTAAAAAGTTATAGGCAACCAACTTATAAAATGTACTGGAAAATGTAAAATTTCATACAATCTTCATTGTTAGATGTTTTTGGTCGTTAGACTGTGAGGTGTGAGTGTAAACAGTGTGAACTCAAAGTTGTCATTCGCAACTACGGAACCCTACACTGCGCGTGGCCCGACACGCACTTGGCCGGTTTTTTAATTTTAAAATGCGTGCTGGTATAATGCGCTCATATTTTTCCAAGCCGTCGATTTTTCGCGGCTACGCGAACGTCTACACCGGCGCAAGAGCCGACCACGTCGAGTTCAAGGCGAACGCGCGCGGTCAGGTTCGAGGACACGACGTCGGGCGGGCCCCTCGCGGCGCCTCCGCAGCCCCCCACTGTCCCACCATTCAGCTGAAACCTTCATGTGAGAACTATCATCTCACGCATGCCGCTAGAAATATATACATTTAGACGCAAATACTGCATGACATCAGGATGGTAAATCGTGGACAAGACAAATGCAGTCCAGTCGAAAAAAGAAAAGTAGGTAAATGTCAGGACAAATTCATTAAATACCTATACGTGCTTGCCTAGTAGGTAATTAGTCCGACTCTGATGAGATATTTATAACTTCCGGGATTGACAATCATGGGAAAATGGCTCGTCTTGTGCGGCTGCCAGCAAGACAAGTAATAAATAAGTCTGCCTCTGCTGCTCCTAAACCCTACAATAGCTTTTTTTCTGGAGGACAGGAGAGCACAATTTTCATCCAAATCTTTTCAGAGTTTGAAGTTCGATCAAACAAAATTTGCAAACCTATCAGGAAGATAGTAGGATTTATTAGGTAGTAAGTAGGTATCATCATCAGGGCTTTTTTAGTCTCCACTGCAGAGCATGGCCCTCTCTGTACTACCAGAGGCATATACCTATTAGCTAGATTAGTCAGAGGATTTAGCCTACACTCCCCACGCTGGCGAGACGGGTTAAAGAGGTCTCTTTGATTTTCATAAGCTTTGTTTAGTTTGTGTTTCCTAAATCGCCTTCTACGACATCCACGAGAGAATTGGAGTGGTCTTATCTACTCTGCCGGAACCACACGGCTTATATTGGTTAATTATTGACGTCAACAAAATTTTTTTGTTGTAAAAATTGTAAACACAAATATGACAGTTAATAAGTGTTCAAAGAAACCTATATTAAATAAACGATTGAATTTGAATTTAAGGCAATAATAGTCGGTGGTTTATTAATTGATAATTTTTTAAGCAGTGGCATGGCCAAGTTCTCATACATGGTAAAATAACTACCTATTATATCTGTATAGAGCTATAGCACGTAAGCAGCAAAATGAACTCGAAATAATAAAGACTTCGAGTTCATGGCCTACTACGGCACGGCGCGGCGGACACGGGTATAATGTACCTATATATTTTTTTTATCTGTCTGTCTATCTCACAGGAAAGCCAAATAAAATAATGAAGTGCATATGGTTTTAATATGAGATTGAATTATTTTTTGGGTACGCAAAATATATTTCGAGGTAAATTATAAAAATTGTAAGCAACGAGCGAGATAAAGAGTCCAGTTGGCTTCTGAATCAAAGGGCGCGGCGCAAAGCGGCTGCAATGTCATTAGGGGTCGATCCACCCTCTTTCAGTGTCAAGCATCTATCTCTTTCTGCCACCCCAACTTTACCCTCTCATTCACACAGTTATAGAACACAAGTTACTTGGTCCTGTTTTCAGACGGTTTCGCGCGAAATTCAAAGACAGGTAGACGAATAGATGACACCTGCTGCTTTTCCCCGAATCCCGCAAACTTGTATGTTTTATCCAAAACGCCCATTCTAACATCAGGTTTGAAAAGATCCTAATTAATCACGAGAATCAAGATTCTTTATTTCAACCTTAAAAGCTACAGTTTTTTTTACTCGTAATCCAAAAGGCTACGGTACTAGTTTTTTTTTTTTCAAATAGTTACCTATTATGAATTAATCTATTTTTCAGATGGTGAGAGAAAGACCCTAGTGTTTAGTGTTTAATATTGAGTTTCTAGATCTGTTTTGTTTTATGTTGTTTTACGTAAAATAAAACACATAATTTAAGTAATCGTAGATTTTATTAAAATCGTGATTTGAATTAAAATAATTTTAATTTAATTATGCCAACTCTGTCTAACATTAACAATATCTAAAACCTGGGCACATGAACCACACTGTGCAGTTTTTATTCCTGCAATAAGTAAGGATGTCAATATTTTAATAATAAAGGTGTGTAATGTGTTATCTATCACTTATCAGTTTACACGGATAACTGTATTTTATAATCAAAAAGTAACTAAAACTATGAATTTTGGATGTCATACTTTTACTCTTATCAGTCATTGCACTCAATCTCAAGCTCGATTTAGGTCGCACAGCCGCTATACTACTCGTAACGTAATACCTACAAGAGTTACGATATGCCTAGTGCAATTGCGTTGCAGTTTATGTAAGAAACGTTTGTTGGTGTGGTAGTAGAGGAAGTAAGTAGCTCTACATTTTACCACAAAAGCAACTAAAATAAATACACCGTAGTACCGGAAGAAGATGAAAGTAAAAACGAAGTTGATTAAACACTCGTAGGTACCTATTACTTAATGGGTTTATGGCATATGGCATAGAACGAGTTATTTATAGACGCGCCAAGTAAAAGCAGCCACAAAAAATATCGTCCCGAATCTTGGAAGCCTTGGGTTGGTTCCGTTCGTTGTGTTGTTACTGTTTTTTATACTCGTCACTAGCGAGCTTCCAGTCCGGACCCACGTCCAGTGAACCAAATGTTGGCGTAGGTCGAAACTATTTGATGAAACTTGGGTGTTACTCTCAATAATTCGAGTCCTTTGTTTTACAAAACTAGGTGCGCACTAAGACAAAAAATAATATAGGTTTATTTATAGCATTTATTTCTCATAAGAACACATTGTTCACTTAAATGAGAACGTACAATTTCAAATTCGTAATTAATAATAAGCCTGTTATATCTGATCTAATATTAGTGTAGTTTTAAATAATAAAAGGCAATGTAATAAAAGTCGCAGTTTAAAATAAATATCTACACAATGAGATCATTATAGATACTTATCGTTAAATAATTATAAATAATTTATTGATAGAATAAACAATACAATTTCGAGAAAATCACTGTCACATTATAGTAAATTTTATGTCAAAATTACTATCTAAACTAAAATCTAAAGATAAATAATTTCTATTGTATAAGTATTTAATTAGTATTATTAATAATAATTGTATATATGAAATGCATGCTACTAGTTACTAAATCGATATTTCGTATTACAATTTTACTCTTGCGCCTTTCTGGGAGCGCATACCACAAGGGCAAAACAGGTTTTCGAGTTACAAACGAAGTGGTTTCATTGTCCTGCCTGCTCCACTATCCCGTTCTGTCATCGACATCGACATGGCGCGAAATTTGACATGCAGCTTACAAAAATGTTTTGGATGAAAACCTTTTGCATTATATCGAAATACTCTTTATACCATTTAGTATTCCTCACTATAAAGTTTATTTTATTTACTGAAAACAGTGGCCAAGTGCGAGTCGGACTCGCTCATTAAGTGTTCCGTAATTGCAAATATAGATTAGGGACCTCTTAAAGTTAAAGTATAGATTATTATCGCCTATTATTTATCGCCAGCAAAAATTACTTTTTTTTATAGTGTTTGTATGAATGACAAAGTTAAAGTTACGGACATAGGTAGATGTTTTTCACTTTGGAAGTGTCTATCGTTCAAACGATTGATTTTGAGAAAAATGGTTTTTGGAACCCATGATTTGAATTTCCATGAATGGAATCACTTATGGAACCTTGATCATTTTCTGTATAAAAATTGTAAAGCTGTTTACAGAGTATATCTTCCTATCCAGTTTCAACTGTGTGTGTAGTCCTAAATTAGGACTCCAAATAGCTTCGGAATAAAGTGGCTGTGTCATACGGATAGGCAGGCAGACAGACCTGACGAATCTATAAATGGTTCCGTTTTTTGCTTATCGGCTCAACATCATCATCATCAGGTCTTTTTTTAATCTCCATTGCAGGAGTACGACCCTCTCAGTACTGCCAGAGCCATATATTAGTCAGGGCAGTCAGAGGATTTGGCCTACACTCTTCACGCTGGCCAGTTCACTCCCTACTGTAGAATCCTTCACATGCTCGTGATTCATCTATGGCCCTAGTTTTAAATCCGTCCTTTATTCATTAATTGTATTATATACTATTATTTACCGAAGACAGCAACAAATGAAGGTTTAGAACTTTTTAAGGGATGCATTGTATAATTTTCATTATTTTTCTAGGTGTGCTCAGACATGGATTTGTACATCACCGACTCACTCCAGGACATGCTGGATATGGACATCAAGAATGAGATAGCTACAGACTTGAGTAGCATCACAGATTTTTCGGTTAGTGTAATCAATCTACATATACATACTTAGATGACATAATTCTATTGATGACCAGTCGATATTGATGACAGAAAACATAAATAAATTCTCTTATTACAGGATTCCCTAGGATTAAATTTTGCCGAAATGCCTCCATTACTGGATATGGACACAGATAATTCCTCAACATGGCTGACTAATACGTCTAGTTTCGTACACAACCTAGATTTATATGGGTCAGAAGCGAATGCAGTCATGGTAAACCCAAATTCTGTGATGCCATCTTCATTTGCGGAAACGCCAGTAAAAAGCATCGTAAAAGAAGAGGCTTCGAATGTATTACTAACGTCAGCCGCTCATAATAATTTAAGTAGTAACACGTCACTGCCAAGCCCCAAAGAAGAAAAAAGCCATTTAACATTTTCGCCAAACACTATTAAAGTACCTAAGCCAGAGCCGGCCGACGAACCTGCGCCTAAAAAATTAGAAGAAGCTACACAGATGGTTATTTATGTTAGAAAGCATGAAAAGAATGTTGTTAAGGATTTATTAAAAGACCTAGAAAAGTCCAAAACGAACAACACAACACCTACGACAGTAAGGATCAAAGCGTCACAAGCCGCTGAAGTCCTAAAAGTTAATAACAAAACCTGTTCCATTCTTAACACAAGCCAAAAAATAACGCAGCAAATAGGTGCTAAGACAATTATCTCTGGTAATATACACATATTGGATGCTCAACAATCTAGGACAATTTTAGCTAATAGTAACAAAAATCAAGCGACGACAATATTGATCGACAACTCCTCGTTAAATAGTAATAAACAAATTTTCAAAACGTCAGTTAGTGGACCATTTACAGTTGATACTAGCCAAACTAAATATGTTAATAGTAGTAATAACAACAAAACTGCAGGCGGCGAATTTCCCAAGCCAGCGTATTCCTACTCGTGTCTAATAGCAATGGCTTTGAAAAACTCGAGGACAGGAAGTTTGCCGGTGTCAGAGATTTATAATTTTATGTGGTAAGATTCATACCTTTATTGATACTTATTGAAAAATTTTGATCTAAAGTTCAGAACCAAAAATTAATTTTGTATGTTTTATATTTCAGTCAACATTTCCCATATTTCAAAACGGCGCCAAATGGATGGAAAAATTCTGTTAGGCACAATTTAAGTTTAAATAAGTGTTTTGAAAAAATCGAGAAACCATCTACAAATGGCAGTCAAAGAAAAGGTAAACAATATATCTTTGTACCAATGTATTTAATAGATTTGTAAACAACAAGTAATAACGGGTGATTTTTGTGTCTTGCAGGTTGTTTATGGGCAATGAATCCATCAAAAGTGGGCAAAATGGACGAAGAAGTTCAAAAGTGGTCAAGAAAAGATCCGCAAGCTATTAAAAAGGCGATGGTTTATCCAGGTTGGTAATTATTTAGTACCGGCAAATATCCACACATCAAGTATAGAACATGTTACAGTATTTATTGATAACTGACCTACGAATGGGTCTTTTTTTCTCATATATAATCTAATATCTACTTTGTTTCTGACGCCATAGATAGATCTTCCTGATGTCCCCATTTTCATTGATTACATAAACCCTTGCATCCACACCTCACCAAAAAGATTTGAATCCACATTCTGATTTATTACAAAAAGACTTGAACCCACGTTTTGATTGATTACAGAAAGTCTTGAGGCTCTGGAGCGCGGTGAGATGAAGTACAGCGGCATGGGAGGTGACACAGACCCTGACGACGACGCGGATGTCGACGCCGATGCTGAGCTGGACGCTGATGTCGAGATAGACCCCGAAGTCAAGGAGGAGGAGGAAGCGGTTATAGAGCAGGTAAAGGTTATATGTTGTTGTTGTTTTTCGTGTGTGTAAGTGGCCAACAATGGTGTCAGATTTTTCAAGCTGCCTAAAAGCATCTGACTTAGCTTAACGACTGACATCAATGATGACAGCCGGGACCAATGGCTTAACGTGCCTTCCGAAGCACGGAGGAGCTCGAGATATTTTTATGCCACTTGCGGTCACACCCATCCGAGTAGGGACAGCGCCCGGGGCCATCGGGCTCCTTTTATTTAGTTATATATGTAGTCTATCTACATAGGTATGTACTGGGTGTTAGGGTAAACACCGTTGTCCCTCAAACCATCAAGTCAGCCCGACAAAATGAACAACTATTCCTATGGATCCGAAAAAAGAAACGAGAATTTCATACAAAATTTATCTTCCGAAATATTTTTTTTTCCCAGCGGTGTTGTCATAGGAAAAGTTGTTCATATTGACGGGATGATTTGATGGTTTGAGGCACAACAGTGTTTATCCTAAAACCCTGTATACTATTGCTGGATGTAGGATCTTTTCCACCCCTGCCTCTATAAAATAGCGGGAATCGAAAATATATTCTTTAAAATAAGAATTTTCCAAATCCGCCCGCAAAATCTTGGAGTAATCAGTAAATATGGTATTTCCACTAAATATACAACCTTTCTTTAACCTTGGACTCGGATTATTTTAATAATATCAACATTGACACTTACTTGTTCTTGTAGATTGTTCGCGATGTTTTGTAATGACGCTCAACAAAAACAATACTAGAAGTCATTAAACTTAGCATTCAAAGTTATTTTAATTTTTGTGATAAGCGGTAAAATAAATAAGATAGTCTACTTTAGTCTGTTAACTTGATTTTAATTGCACACAATACAAATGCTATTTACTTCAGCTTTGTGTGAAAACGGGATTATGAAAAAAAATACAGATAGCAAGTTTCTCTATTTTAGGACGGACGGCTGTTGCCTTTGGTCTGTGGACAGTGTTGTATCTCATCATTATTATCAGGTCTTGGTCAGTCTCCACTGCAGAAGCACGACCTCTCTGTACCACCAGAGCTATATGTAGCCGGAGCAATGAGAGGATTTGGCCTACACTCTCCACGCTGACCAGACGGTTTAGAGAGGTCCTGTTTGAGAGTGTTGTATCTATTGAACCGTTATTCACAGAATGTGAATATTTTTTGCCGCTATAACGAATACTAATATTATCCTAATATAATATGAATACTAAAGGGGGGTCCAATACAAAAAACTTTTTTTTTGTGTATCCAAAAATAATTGAGAATAATGGTGTCCATGTGTCCACGAGTGTTAACCTCCCAAGAGAGGTCGCATGGAAGAGGTTTTATGCCTCCATACCATATGCATCAGAGTCCCACATACAAGAAAAAGGTTTTTGTCATGTTTTTGTATAAAATATTAGTATGGAACCCTGTGTGCGACTCTTATATGGCCGGTTTTATTCTATCTCTTCACGATCTGCGCCGTGAAGAACCAGCCTCCTCATGTTACTTTATTCCCTGTTTCTCCGTTCATGAAAGACCATCTCTAACCCATCTAAAGCCGTGTGGTTCTCGGCAGAGTAGAATAGGACTACTCAAGTCTTCTTGTGGATATCTTAGAAGGCGACTTAGGAAACAGAAGCTAAACAATTCTTATAAACATCAAAGAGACCTCTCCAGACACGTGTGGCCAGCGTGAAGAGTGTAGGCCAAATCCTCTGACTGCTCTGGCTAATAATATGTCTCTGGTAGTACAGAGAGGGTCATGCTCCTGCAGTGGAGATGAAAAAGACTTGATGTTCATGAACCCTTTGGAGTTACTTAACGTAATTGTAATTGCAGGAGGTGTCAGATCAGGAGCTGGAAGTAGAGGAGGTGGTGGAAGGCACGGGCATGGTGGGGGGCACGTACCGGTTGCTGGCCACTGGCCCGGCCTCGCTCACCTCCTATATCACGGACATCGAGTCCGGCGAAGAAGTCAGTGACGTGGAGGTAATTAATTAATTTTATTTTATTATGGCTTTCATGCATTACGTATTTAGCCAGTAAGAAGTTTCCCGCGCTTTTTCGAGTTTTCTTGTTAATGTTAACGTTAATCAACGAAATGAATTTACACCATCATTTCGTTGATTCTATGGAGCCCTTGGCGACAATCCTACACGAACCTACTGGTTTAATCATAGTCAACGCAGCGCGGACAACTACCAGCCCGCTATGTAAATCTCACTAAAGCTGCACCAACCATGACTGTTTATTTTAGATATCCCACACATTGTTCTTGGACATGGACATTTATAACACCAAATTACACCTATTTCACATTATAAAGTCCACTAGAAACAATTTACACAATAATCCAAAACAAACACCGTGTGGTCCGCTAAAATTCTCGCCAAGAACCATGGAGAGAATTATCTCTTTTTACTTGATTGCCATAGCTAAACACAAGGAGTGTTCACGTTTAGTAATTTTTTTATTTCACCATAAGTCTTAGGTGCCAAGGATTTGATCGAATAGAGTATTGTATCGTCTGAATTCTTTCACTCTCTCGAGCAACAAGGCTATTAATTTTATGCCAAAGTAGTCGTGTTTAATGTGTTTATTTAAATCATTGCACATTTCATACATAGCGGTTAGATGACAATTTCACTTAAATGCTGTAGCATAGCATTTTACACTGAAACTGAATGACTGTTTAACAAATTTTTATTTTTATCATATAAAAAAAACATTTTGAATTCTAATTGAATTGTAATACAGCTCGAATCAAACTTTATGGCGGCTCGGAACATCGTGCGAGTCGATATACGTGTTACACGATATTAGGTTCAGCGGGGCGCGCGCGGGGACGCGGGGCGTGTACTACGCAGCTCGCAGCTAATGAGCCGCCATAAAGTTTCGGACGGCTTTAAATAGAAATGTTTAGCTTTTGTTTAATTTTATTATATGTACGTTTTTTTTGTATTGACTTCGAGTATAATAATATTTTTTGTTATCTCCCCGAAACTGGTTCCGGTCAGATTATTGTATTATCACTACGGCGGTTATTTCTATTGAATTAATACAGACAGTGTTATATTTTGGCAAACAAATAGTCTCTTTCATGTCAGTAGAGGGGACAGTTACCTAATATTTTTTCAGTAGTATTGATTGTTGAACTGAAGCATCTTTTTTTAATTGTTACAGATCCTGGACCGATCCTTCGAAGAAATCGATTTCGACGTTTCAAAACCGATGAAATTGGACCTGTCAGTTACAGAAAACTACACAAGTAAGTTTATATAATGCCTCTATTCCACCTGCGTCGTAACACGTTAATAAAGGCTATACGTTAGACGGTAAAGTAGCCAACAGTTGCATCGAGTTGCATTGTTGATAATGATAAGGCAGATCTTTATATTTTTTTTGGTGACGTTTGATAGCTCTTATGGCGGTTTTTCCGTTGACACATCAAAGGGCGTTTTAGCTACAATAAGGGATACATGAAGTTTGGGTCCAGTGTTGCCCCCATGTGAAAAATTGAGATATCATTTAAAATTTTGTTCTGCGAGTCCCTACTACTACACTATTACTAGTAACCCTTGAGACTATTTCGAGCTACTGTTTACTACTTAATGTGAGCATGTGAAGCTTTTCGTAGCGTTTTTGTCAAAAACGGCCACTTTTGACGAAAACGCTAAGTAAAGCTTCACATGCACAGAAGTTCATAAAATAGTTTGAAAGGTTATCAAGGTCCTCGCCTCGCTGAACAAAATTTTAAAAAAATACCTATCTGTTTTCTTTTAAAAGATTTATTTAAAATGGAATAGCACTGAACTCCGTAAAATTTATGCATTCCCTTTAGAGCCTCTCATTCGAGCTGGTGCAAGCGCGGTGTGACGACGTATTTGTTTTTAGGGTTCCATACCCTAAAAACAGGACCCTATTCACGAGACTTCGATGTCCGTCTGTCTGTCACCAGGCTGTATCTCATACCTGGTGACATACAGACGGACCTGTGCTGTAGCTAGACAGTTGAAATACATAAGGGCTCCAATACAACAAACGTATTTTTTTGACGTTTTTGCTCGATAGTCTAATGTTGTATAGATAATGCTACGGAACCCTTCGTGCGCGAGACTGACTCGCACTTGACCGATTTTTTTCATCCCTACGTAGTACAAATCTGTTAGACTTGCCGTTTGCGTCCATACACACGAACTGAAAACTTGACTACACACCAAGTTCGACGACGAATGCATTAAAATCATTGTCGTCATGTTTTCATCATTTTAAATTCCATAAATGCGTATAATAGTTAAGCACGCTCATTGCTGCTACCTATGCAGCTGCTTCAATTTCCATCGTGTTGCGCTCCTCTGAAGGACTATCAACAGTTCATCTAAACAAAAATAGCTTATATCTACACACACACACCATAAAGTGTCTTATACAATTTAAGAAACTGGCCATTAATAACCATCATTACGTCAATACCATTTATAATAACAATTATATTGTCAGCCGTATGTCTAGTTGTACGTATTTTCATTACGATATAGTTTTTTTGATGAGGTAATAACTTTCAAATTTCGAATAAGTACCTTCATTAAGAAGCCGGCGACCAATGAATTTCCCATACAAACTTAATACCAAAATATTTTTTAGTTAGAGCATATTTCAACACAAATATGCTATTATTTGTATTAAGACAGTATTTATCTATGTTCCTGTTAAACATTTTTTTTTTTCTAAATATTAACGTATACTTACATATATTTGCGTTTAAATTTCGTTCATTTTTACGACATTATCGACATATTTTCCGCCTATTTGTTTTGTATTAAAAACTAAACCAATCATTCTGTAATTATAATAGAAACACACCTTATATGGTCTAGTTACGCAATGTCTGAAAGAAAATAAAAATATAATCAATTTTCAATCATCATTTTTGGTATTCCCAAATACGTTCAAATTAGTGAGAAATTTTGAACAGCCATCTAGCTGTTTCCTCTCGCACGGGGCGGACGCGGCGGCTGCGCGGGGGGTACGCATGCGTAGAGATACAGTTCGAATGTGTGTGTGCGTTGGTGCCTCTTCGTTGTTCTTTTGATTATTTCAATAAACTGTTGTAGTTTATTTTGGTTTTCGAATTCTCGATAATGGACTTCGAAGTGTGGGATGTACATGTATCACACAGTAGGTACATATTTTTATCTGAAGAAATTAGAATATTACTCGAATCTTTTTTTTTCTTTTCGGTGTGTACGTCACCATAGTGACGTCATTGTTGAAATCCGTAATGGAAGACAGGAGGTGTCGTTGCATAGGTTTTTCGGGGTGTAGATTTCGAAAATGACGTCAGTTTTGGAATCCAAGATGGCGGACCCGATTTGTCAAATAAAATTGAGATGGGTATCGTTGTATAGGTTTTTCGGGGTGTAGATTTCGAAAATGACATCTGTTTTGGAATACAAGATGGCGGACCGGATTTGTCAAATAAAATTGACATGGGTGTCGTTGTATAGGTTTTTCGGGGCGAAGATTTCGAAAATGACGTCAGTTTTGGAATCCAAGATGGCGGACCCGATTTGTCAAATAAAATTGACATGGGTATCGTTGTATAGGTTTTTCGGGGTGTAGATTTCGAAAATGACATCTGTTTTGGAATCCAAGATGGCGGACCGGATTTGTCAAATAAAATTGACATGGGAATCATTGTATAGGTTTTTCGGGGTGTAGATTTCGAAAATGACATCACTTTTGGAATTCAAGATGGCGGACGCGTCTTGTCACACAAAATCGATATGGGTGTCGTTGGATAGGTTTTTCAGGGTGTAGATTTCGAAAATGATTTCAGTTTTGAAATCCAACATGGTGAATGCGACTTTTCATGCTAAAACAACATATGTATTATTCCTAAGGATTTTGATGTGTAGATTTCAAAAATGACGTCAGTTTTGGAATTCAAGATGGTGGATGTGACTTGTCATGCGAAATCGGCATGGGTCGTTCTTGTATAAGACTAGTCGTGATATTATGCTACTCTGGATGTCAAATGGAATTATATATATGAAAATAAAAAAATAATAATGGAGTAAATTAATACTGGAGTTTCATTGTGAGTACTGTAACAACTTCAGAAGTGGTACGTACACGTACGACGTCAGTTTTGAGATACACCCTGAAAAACCTATACAACGACACCCATGTCGTTTTTATTTGACAAATCGGGACCGCCATCTTGGATTCCAAAACTGACGTCATTTTCGAAATCTACACCCCGAAAAACCTATACAACGACACCCATGTCGATTTTATTTGACAAATCGGGTCCGCCATCGTGGATTCCAAAACTGACGTCATTTTCGTAATCTACCTACACCCCGAAAAACTATGTCGATTTTACATGGACTGTGATTGCGGTACACATGCACGTCTTCGATAAAGGAACGCACGCACACATTCTCACTATCGCGCGGAGAGTGCGGGGCGCGGCGCATGGTTAGCCGTCCGTCCGCTTGCGACGAATGAGATAGCGATATGTCCAACAAACTTAGGCGCTCGCCTCAAATTCGATTTGAGCGGGCGGTCCGCCGGCTTCTTAAGGAATCTTGGTAAAATTTTAATAATAAAACTACCCGGCTGAGAGCGTTCACTGTACATTACACGCCTTGACATGAGTTTGATTTGCGGCCATTGCGAAGTAGGTAGATTTATTTGTAATAAAAAATGAATGATAGCAACCCAAAAAATTCTGGCGAAGTAGGTATTTACACTACCCGAAATTCTCTATGGGGGTAGTGAACATAATCATCAATTTGTTGCCAGATAAGTCGAGAACGAGGAAACATAATAGACGCTTTAGTGTGTGTGTAGATGAAGTATTGTATGCAACTGTTCGTAATTAGGCCTTACAATACTTATGTGATCTGATTATAAACCCACATTCGTATTTTAAGGACCCTTATGTAAGTAATAAGGGTCCTTAAAATACGAATGTGTAAATATGGCAGGCTTTTTTTTTTCATTATCTAACGTATGGTTTGCTACAGTAACGTACTAGCATCAATATTTTGTTTCTTCCACAGTTCATCCAGCCAAACGCGCAAAGACGAGCTTCATCTACCAGCCCGTAGCCACGCAGACGCACACCAGCAGAAGAAAAACTCCACTTGTCAACAGAGTCGCGCTAATATAAACAAATCAAGGTAGACTTAATCTCAAAATTGTGATCATACTAATATGGGGTCAATGGTAATATAAATTGTATTTCTCCAGTGATTGATTGTTCCATTTAAATTTTAAGTAGGGGGAATGTGAATTGTAATGATTTAGCTGTGAATTGCGCGAGTGTTCAGAGCCGAACACTCCGAACATTGTACCGAAGTCTGTACCAGATAAGTGTATTTATGTGTTTTACAAGAAATTAACACTTGTTACATATCGAACACTGTAAATGTTTAATTTGTAAGAATAACCAATTTCAGTTTATCTCTCTGACATCCTGACTTTTCAGGTAGAAGTTAGTGTTATATTAGTGAATAAGCCCATGCAATGTTTATAAGTGGTTGGTTTTCAGCCATTCTGTCAGTACAAAGACAAGCAATATGCTTTTGTATCGACGCAAGCTGAACGCTTTTGTATGAATGTGTAGTATCGTGTAGTATTTCTATTGTTAAAGGTGTTCAAAAAGTCTCGATACACTAGCAAACACCATAGCGGGTATATAGGTAAACTTCCCACCGCTGGTTTATGTACATAATTATATATATTTTTTCATTGACAGAAAGCTGCCCTCTTAGTATATACTTTCTAATGGCGCTAATCTGCTTAGATTATGCCTTTTGTTTAATTTTGTTCATTCAATTTGCTGTGTCAAACTAGAAGTGGGTCTTAACTAATGATCTTGCAATATTATAACAGTGATTGTTAAACTTAATGTCTAATTTGCAACCAATTGCAAAACATTTGGTGGAAGTAGACTCAGTGGAAATGATAAAGGAATTTCCAAAACTACTTAGAAGTAAAGATGACGATCTTTGAAATTTACCTATATAAACACGAAATCAGAGTGTCCCGATTGAGAATTCCCTAAAATGTTAAAGGAATACGGGAAAGTACAATCAGAAATCAATGACTAGTACTTAGCTTATTAATATTTAAAGGTCCTCTCTTTGTTTCTTTGTGTAAAATAGGATTAAACACCCACCAGGTCGTTTATATATAATCCTGATAGGTTGGCGCTGTCCTGTTTATTATATTAGACGCGTTGCCCCTAATAAGTTGTGTGAACTGACGATTATAATGTAGAACGTCAGTTAAGAAGGCCTGTACATGTGCCTGTGCCAATTTTTATATGTATGCTTATGTACAGTTAGCGGCAGATAAACCTGACCAGTTTAAAATCTTTTGTAGGAGTGTGTTTGGGGGTCTGGTTTATCTACGGGACTGTACTCCCAATATAAAGAAGACTTACTAGCTCATACAAAGTTTCATCTTTGATCAAATGTTCAATTTAAGTGCAACCATTATCCAGTATATTCCTTTTCTACAGTATAGCTATCTAATTATTTAACAATTTGGTCTGTCGTTACATGAAGTAATATCATAATTTGCCACATCAAATTAAAATAGATATCAACGCAATTGGTTTCGAAATTAAATATTAAATAACAATTAATTGTCATTATTAATTAAATATGTATGTACATATCTTTAACATGTTCTTTCTACTATTTCGCAATAAGAGTGTTATATACCTAAACTACTATGCTGTGGTTTGTATGGTCTTGTCAATGTGGAGAGTTGACTAATTTAGATTGGCAATGTCGGGCGTTGGTTGTGCTTGTAGGATCTCTCGAATCGAATATTGGTTGGTTGGTACTGCGACTAAATTCGTGTTTTAGTTTAAGTAATTATATTTTTTCACAATGAACGGCGAAATATTGCCAATACTGTGCCCGAAGTAAGATTGTTACGATGTCTACAATACATTCCAATACATTTCATTGATGCATTGAAACTAATGTGGATTAGTTGATTAACCCTTTAACCGCCAACGTCGGATTGATTCATCAAACGTTGTCGTGTCCATATCGCCTGCGTCGTATATTTACGACCAAATTATATTTCGATTTACTTTGCCTGGCGGTAGGGACACGAGGGATATCTGGCGGTCAAAGGGTTAAAGGTCTGGTGAAATATAGCGTGCTCTGCAAACCATGTCCGTCTTCTAATAATGGGTCTTAAATAACAGGGTTATTATATGTATCAGGGATGTTGCGAATATTCGCATCCGCATCCGCAAATGCGGAGCTTCCGCATAGATTTGGACATCTGCATCTGCATTCGCATCCGCAATAAATCAATGCAGATTTTTAAGCGGATGCGGATGCTTTTCTTGAAAAGGGAGGGGGCTACGAATGGCGCCTGCTGTTTGCGTCACGCGTGATGATGACCAATGGAAGCGAAAAAAATTGGCCAAGTGCGAGTCGGGCTCACCCATGAAGGGTTCCGTAGAAGCAAGCTTAGATTAGCCAAAAACCTCTATAATAAGCAAAAATAACTTTGTCTTTCATAGTGTTTGTCTCAAAGTTTTTTGCGGTTTATGAAAAAGGTCTATAACTTTTTAGTTTGTACTTAGTACTCAGCTCTGATAATTTTTCTTTCAACTTTGTTATATATACTCCTGTATTTTTTTCACGTATCTATGTATAACCGATTAGCAGATAGAGAAGGGGGAAACATACCTCTAAAAAAATTTTGCAATAACCAAATATTTCAGAAACGGATCCCTAAATCGAAATGTGGTCTTCAGGTCACAAATTTTTTTTAGAGACTTCTTTATCAACACGATATGTTAGTAGAGAAAAATTACTCCCACTTGTATGGGAGCTACCCTAAAAAATTTTTTTTTAAAGATTTTTTCTACCACTTTTTTGGTATGATTAATAAATAAATAATAAATAAATAAATATATACGGACAAATCACACAGATTGAGCTAGCTCCAAAGTAAGTTCTTAAGCAAGACTTGTGTTATGGGTTACTAACTCAACGATACTATATCTTATAACAAATTCATATATAGATAAACATCCAAGACCCAGGTCAATCTGAAAAAGATCATTTTCCATCTTGACCTGACCGGGGATCGAACCCGGGACCATCCGTGTCGCAGGCAGGCGTGTTGACCGCTGCGCCACGGAGCTCATAACATTCCCATACCAAATTACAGCTTTTTAGTACTTATAGTCTCTGAGTAAAACCGCGGACAGCGGACCGACACGGCGAAACTATAAGAGTTCCGTGTTTACTACGGAACCCTAAAAACCAGTACCTTAACCTATGTGTATGCAAAATTTCATGATGATCGGTTTAGTAGGTGCAGCGTGAAAGCGTAACAAACAAACAAACTCACTTTCGCATTTATAATATTAGTTAGGAAGTTAGCATTAGGATATTTAAGTAGAATCTGAAACATCCGCATCCGCATCTGCATCCGCGGATGTGAGTCTTCAAAAATCTGCATCTGCATTCACATCCGCGGATGTGAAAAATTCGGCATCCGCAACAACCCTGATATGTATTACTAGAAAAGGTAACACCATACTACATGAAATTAGGATGTTTTATTTTGCCTTTTATGTTTTAAAGATACATCTTTTACTTTTATTTGCTTGTAACATTTTGAGCTTTATTATGTTGACATTAAGATCATATTCAATAAACATAATATCAATCGTTTCATATTATGTGTTCAAAACAAATTTACAATGTATTCAAACTTACACAACTCTAATACTTGCAATAACAATCAATTAGAATAGATGAAACTGTGATATGAAATTTACTATGTATTAAAAATTTGCATCATTCATTCATTCATGCAGGATTGTGTGTGAGAGTATTATAGAAAATTATGTGTATCGAATACAGCGCCCTGTTCCGAACAAACTGTGTATTTTAAAACATAGTTAAAGAATCGGTAACTGAGTTCTTACTTTAAGTAATTTTGCTGTATGTAACTGTACTTGTAATAAAAAAGGCGCAAATTGGTGCAACAATGGCCGAGGGCAGTGAATCATTCGTTGATAACAACTCTCTAGCCCCCATTGCGATTGTGCGATTATTTTGGTATTGAAACCTGTTGTGTGAGCGATACTTTAGACTTATGTAACGGAAAATGTTTCGGTCAACATTCGAAATGTTCAGTACAACATTCACAAAATTTAGATTTAATAAAATGATTTACAATTTAGCGTAAATCGAGCCATTTGTGGAATGAAAGTTCTTGTTAGAAGTAATTGTTTGTGGAATGTTGAAACTGCAGTGTGGAGACCGTGGAGGATTAGTCGAAAATTAACTATACTTAGTGAACTATTAGCATAGTAGGCCGTATAGAGTAAACAATATCCCATGATACGGGACATAAAAAAATAATTTAGGTGCTTTTGTATACTGATTTTTAAGTACAACAGTGCAATTTTGTAAATATTTAGAGAGATTGTTTGATTTGCTTTTGTACTAATATTACATAATAACAGTCTTGCTACTGAATTATAGATGAATTGATCGTGTTTATGAATTCTATCTATTTATAGTCAGTCATGCTATAAAATATTTTTCATAATATCAATTACATTAAGCAGCATTGGTAAATACATTAGTACATTAGATATTATAAAATCATTTTTATAACGTGCTCAACACATTAACTTATACGTTTCATAGTTCAAAACCATTAGATTATTATATTAATGTCAATAGTGATGTTTGTAACGCGCCTTAGAATCTTCCGGAATAAGCAAATAAGAGATGTTTATAAACAGTTCACTAGCCCAGTGTTAGCTGTAATTTCGAGTGTACAGAAAAAATACTAGTAGATAATGTATTTTTCCACTGCCAGTATTTCAACATTCATGTAAAAAATAAGAATTCTAGAAATTAAGGCGAATAAATAGTGGTTAGTTAGTTTAGATAAGTAGCGCTATGTTAAGGCCATACATGAATTTTACGGGGTCATGCTACCCCCATTTGTCAAAAATGCTTGGTACCTAGAGAATGTACTCTGTGACCTAAAGCTTCACGTTCTCACTTATCATCGTAAACGGTAGTTCATAAAATAGTTCGAAGGATTGTCTAGAGTTCTAGACCCTCACAAAACAAAACTCAGAATAATATCCGTTTTCTTTTTAATATTTTATTTCAAATGGGGGCGGCATTGGACCCCGTGAAATTCATATATACCCTTAAGACTAAGTTGAATGATTTTTAATAACATTTTTGTAATAAAAATTAAATGAGTATTTCGTGTTTTATTCCTATCCCTTTTTTTATATTTCCTGTATTATGAAATATAATAAAAATAACTATAAGTACCTATCTCAATGGGTTAGATGGAATGGAATAGACTGATCTCAGCGCGGGAAAGCATTTCTGCCTGTATTACGATAAGGCTCAATTCACACCGGGATGGAAGCGCGCGGAAGGGAAACGGAGAGCAATTTCAGTGTCATATAATTTTAGACTTTTTCTCAGTTCTACTATATAGTCAGTTCTGCCTTACGTTGTGGCTGGTATACACTTGTGTTTAGTGTACTGTTTAGCTGATAGTGGTGTCCTATATTGTTAAATATGTGGTGTTTCGTTCAACCCTAAAAACTCACGAACAACAAACACGAGTTTATAAACTAAACAATTTACAGTCCTCTCCCGACGTGTTTAGTGCGTTTAGAAGCAAGTGAGGGGTGAAGGCGGGACGCGCGGGAGGAGCTACTCGCAGAAAAAATAGAATGGGCTGATTTCGCTAAGCACTAACACAAAAGGAGCCACTCGCACTAAACACTAATCAAAGTGTATACAAGGCATAATCAAAGTGGATACCAGCCATTCCGCCAAGTAAATGTCAGTGTCACTCAGGTTAAATTAAAACATGGCAGATCTATTTTGCTTCTTTCACAGGCCACAGAGCCACAGAGTACTTTCATATCTCTATATAGTTTGTGAGTACTTTATTATTCTGCACACAACACAAACACGAAGAAACAAATAAACCTAAATACTTGCTGTTCTGTTTCTTTTGTTTGGTGTTTTTGTATAGAAAAATGTGAATTTTGCAGAGGAAGTGCACGACTACTTTATTATATATTGTATAAAAATTGTGATAATTTATTTATATGTGCCGATCGCAGCATTTATTATCCTCTATAAACATAACATTATTTAAGGTATCTTAGGTTTAGGTAAGTTCGTATTTATAACTATCTACTTTACCAATTTCATTTATGATAGTCATTTCTATACAATACTGATCATCTCTGTTATAGGTGGAATTATTATGTAAAAATGAAAAACAATACGAAACTGTCGACGAACTTTAGCTCTGAAGTATTAAAAATATTTTAAAATCGGTTCAATAGTTTTTGGTTTCAAACAACTACTTAAATCTTTCCTCTTTAAAATATAAGTCTTCTCCTTCTTCGTCGTTTTCCTCAAGACTGAGGGTCGTGACCACCATGATTTGCCCCGGCCACAAGTTGGTTCCAGGCCGATCTGTTTTGGGCCTGGGTGTTGCACTTCAAGGCATTCACGAGTGGATCAGTCCAGCGTGTTGGTGGTTTATCTTCACCTCTTACTCCCGCCACGTGACTGACTAGTATCTGCTTTTCCAGATTGTTGGACTCGCGTCGCGCCACGTGACGTGAATATTAGTCTAGAAAATAATAAATATATTGGGACAAAACGCACTAATTGAGCTGACCCCACTGTATGTTGCGAACTGAATGGGTTGTGGTGAGACACTTACCAAAAATAGAATATTTTGTAACGCATAATATAGATAACATTAAGATTATTAATCATTGAAAAATCAATTAAATTTTATTCATTGAACACCCAAACTGAGACTTTATGTCAGTTGTCATGCCCCCAGAGCTAGGAATTGTGAAATTGTGAATCTCTATATAATTTTATGGTAAATATACGACACTAGCGAAGTTAACATGACAATATTCATTGGATTAATGTAACGTTATCAGTGAAAGGGTTAACCCACATCTATCACATAACTTAGGAGCCATTCAAGTATTATGTAAGCAGAAAAATAGCTATTTTTAACCGCCTACCCCCTCTTGTCAGCAAAAGTAAGAAAAGTTCTTCCTCCGTCCCCTAAGTTTATGTAAACATTGGTATCATCATTGTGTCATGTTGCTTAGTCATCACCACGTCAACCCCCGTCCCCCAAATAAGCCAGTCCTTGACCCCCCCACTCCCTTTTACTGCTTACCCCTTAAAACATATAACAACAAAGAGGGTTTGTGGTGGGAAGTCAAGGGGTTTAGTTGGAGTTTGCAAATTGATTGTAGTGGATGCGTAGCAACATACAGAAGTGTTTTTAAATTTTCAGGTTCAACCTATAGAACATACACTATGAAACTATATTTAAGATTCCTGTAGCCAACATGGACATTCCAATCAAACTAGAGATGAAGTTGGATTCAGACGGCAATGTTCCATTGCCTATACTGGGTTCCGAACAGGAATGCAAGATACCAAAGACGGAGCCAGCTGAAGAACATATTTGGGAGGGTAAAACGATTGACAATTTTTTTTCTTAGCTTTTTATCATTATTATGTTTGTAGCCATTCTGAAATTGAACTCTGTGGTACCCCAGGGTTCTGCGATGCCTCGGGCTCTACATAATGAAAAAATGTTAAACAGACAGGCCCCCGTCCCTAGGGCATCGTCTCAATAATTTACATAAGTAGTGGGGTTGGATGTTTCGAACAGCATGTCAAATGACATGTAGGTATGCATTACTCACTAGTTAATGAACATGTGCTAGTAATCACAGGCCCGGAGCTGTAAGTATAATCTTAAATTAATAAATAAAGAGAAGATAAGGCTGGGTGGCATTTGAACCTGGTACATTTTGGCTACTATAAAGGTTACCTCTAGATTATGACTGCTTAATAAAAAAAATCCAGTGGGCGAAAGCAATATCCGGCTGTTTTAGCAACCAGTTGCATGCCATGTTTATCACCATGGTCATTATGACATAGCATTGTTAAAAAGAGAAGAAAGAATTACAATTTTATTCAATTTCTTTGACAGTTCCAATAATGCAAGTTCGTGTTATCAAATGTGAGTATGAGTCTGGCCCGGAGCATAATGATGATCTGAGAGGGCTCAGCTTGGAACAACATGAAGTGAAGTCCGAGCTAGTGAAGCAAGAAATCAAAGGAGGTATTTACTTAATGCGTTTATACTCTAAGGCGTGTACCTGTACAGTCCGAATTAAACTTTATGGCGGCTCCAATAGCTGCGAGCTGCGCAGTACGCACCCCGCCTCCCCGCGCGCGCCCTGCTGAACACGGATGGTCCCGGGTTCGATCCCTGGTCAGGCCTAGATGGAAAATGATCTTTTCCAGATTGACCTGGATCTTGGATGTTTATCTATATATGTATTTGTTATAAAATATAGTATCGTTGAGTTAGTATCCCATAACACAAATCTTAAGAACTTACTTTGGGGCTAGCTCAATCTGTGTGATTTGTCCGTACATTAAAAAAAAATACCAAATACATTTTTATAAACATCTAAGCAAGACCCAGGTCAATCTGAATGCATGCTGTAATATTATTTGGCGCAAGTTTTTACGGACGTCTACCTGCCTGAGACGTCAACCCTATTTGGTTTTCACCACGCCGCGTCATGCATGAATGCATTTAGTTCTTGGAATAGGAGAAGTAAGAAGTACCTGAAACTGACGAGCATGCATGAAAAGAGATGAATGTAGATGAAGCGAAAGAGGATTGTAGCAAATACAGATCCATAGTCTCTGTCTACCCTATAGAGAGACTATGGATCTGAAGGTTAGGAAAGAGGCTCCTATAGTAACACCACCAACACGCCACCCAGCAATTAATTCTTGTTATCCTAAATTATACCGAATTTTAAAAATCTAACTATTACATTATTTTTATACTAGTACATTACTTTTAGTATTTTTGTATTCATTTTCACTAATATTCGTTTGATAAAATAACAGAAAATCAGGTTAATGCCAAAAGTGGCCACTTTTGGCGTTAACCGATTTTTCTCTTTAAATATGGCACTAGTAAATTACTTGTAAAATACAAAAAATACTATTAGTGATTTGGTAGTTTTGTACTTGTTAAATTTTTAAAATTCGATACCATTTATGAATTAAGGAATTTAATTGCTGGGTGGCGCTAGTGTTACTATAAGAGCGAGGAGCCCGATGGTCCAGTGGGTGTGAGCTCTATGAGCGCTTACGTATATTAAGCAACCCCTGGTGCAGTCCCTACTTGATGGGTGACCGCAAGTGGCATAAAAATATCTCGAGCTTCTCCTGGCTTCAGAAGGCACGTTAAGCCGTTGGTCCCGGCTGTCATCGTTGATGGCAGTCGTTAAGCTATGTCAGATGCCTTAAGGCAGCTTGAAAAATCTGACACCAGTGTTGGCCACTTACACATACGAAAACAAACAACTATAAGAGCGCCTTAATATATGATTGCATTTGCGTCATCCTAGCTAAATCGAACATCGTCCCCCGTGGCGTTGCGATAAACACGCCAGACTGCGACACAAGTGGTCCCGGGTTCGATCCCCAGTCAGGTCTTGTCAAAAAAGATAATTTCAAATTGACCTGGGTCTTGAATCTTTATCTAGTGGGTTTTGTTTGTTCATTCGCTGTCACTTGACACATAATATGTGCGTCGTAACAATTAAAAAGATTGTTATAATTTCTGAGCAGCGAATGCGTTAAGCTTTGCTTGAAAATCTTCTGAGAATAGTTTTAACAGTAAATTTTAAGTGTGAATTAATGTGCAGGTGGCGGTGTTAAGAGAGCAGAACAAGCTGCTGGAATGGCGAGGGTGCAGCAAATACACCAGTCACAAGAAAATATTACTAAAAAACCCAGAAATAGAAGTTACCAATGCACAATTTGTCGCAAATGTTTTAGTGGATCTGGTGCTCTGAAGACGCATTTGAGAAAACATACTGGTGAAAAACCGTATGCTTGTAATTATTGCCCGAAGCGGTTTAATCAAAATGTCGGTTTACAAAGACATTTAAAATCTCACACTGGTGAGAAACCATTTGAATGTGATATTTGTCAACATCGATGCGCTGAAAAATCTCAATTAAAAACGCATTTGAGATCTCACACTGGAGAGAAACCTTTTAAATGCAATGTTTGCCACAGCCGATTTACTGAAAATGCCAGTCTAAGGAAGCACTTTAGATCCCACACTGGTGAGAAACCTTTTGAATGTAATATTTGTCAATATCGGTGCTCTAGCAGGTCCTGTTTACAAAGACATTTAAGTACTCACAATACTGAAAAAGGTTTTGAATGTAATTTTTGTCCACGTCGCTTTGCTTTGAACTCCTATTTAAGGAAACATTTGAGAACACATAATGAAGAGAAACCACATAAATGTAATATTTGCGATAAAAAATTTACTGATAAGCGGGGTTTAGACGCACATTTAAGACAACATACTGGTGAGAAACCATTTGAATGCAATATATGTCAGCGTCGGTTTACTGGAAAGAACTATTTGCAAAAACATAAGATAACACACAATGGCGAGAAACCACATAAATGTCATATTTGTCATAAAAATTTTACTGATAAGCGGCATTTAGAAACACACATAAGACTACACACTGGTGAGAAACCATTTGAATGTGCCATATGTCAAGGCCGGTTTGCTGGTAAGGCCCAGTTGCGGAGACATATGGTAGGACATACTGGTAAGAAATTTGCTCAATGTCCTATTTGTCATAAGTATTTTGCTGATAACCGGTATTTAAAAATACACTCAAGAGTTCACACTGGTGAGAAGCCTTTTCAATGTAACGTTTGTCAACATCGGTTTACTCAAACTTCCAGCTTGCGGACACATATACGTAATAACTCACACTGGTGAAAAGCCATATGAGTTCAACATTTATCGAAATCGGTTCTCTAAAAGAAGCCTTGCAAAACCTTTAGAACGCGTTCTACTGACGCGAGTATTTAACAAGTAATTTCAAAATCGAAGGTAAAGAAAACATTCTTTTGCCAAAAAAAGTTTTGTTTTGTCTGCGTTGAGCCAAAGAAGCCCAATTTTGTAAGTACAAGTATATAGAGTAATTCAATAGAAACTGAATCTCATAAATAGGGCTTTAAAACGGAACCATAGAGATTCCTCATGTCTGTTCTGTCATATCTAAACCCAAGGGCAAACTGAAAAAGATCGTATTCCATACCATCCACTGGTGGCACCACTGAGCCACAGACCTCTGCCAATCAAGACGACCTCGTTTGTGTAATAGTTACAATTACTTTACTACTATTACCCACACAAGATCGTGTTATTCTCACATTTTAACAAGTTTTCGGTTTTCGTTTCAGCAGAAATCTTGTTTCGGTCGGTGTCTATTATAATATATATATGGATGTTAACAATTTCTATCGTTAATGAATAATAAAACAATTTTTAACTATATACCTGACATATGCTTATTATTTATTATGTCGATTCGAAATAAATTATTTGAAGGAATATGAAGATTTATTTTAAATTTTGTCCTGTTAAAACATCTAATCCCTTAAATTATTGTCGCGAACGGCACAGAAACAGAATGAAAAATTCTATAAATTTAATGAACATTGTCTGTCCTGCTCTCATATATGTAATAATTCCTGCTCACACACGGTCACTAAATGAAATTAGTGAGATGTGATTTCAAAGAAAGTAAGAAAATAACTAACAAACATGATTCTAGATTTATTTTCATGTTTTTACAATCTGAACTGGATAGATAATCCTTTCTCTTAAACGCGAAAGTTTGTATAGTAGGTATGTATGTATGGATGTTTGTTACTCTTTCACTCCCAAACGGCTCAAGAAATTTAGATGAAGATTTGCACCCAGATAGTTTATTATCCAGAGTAACACATCAATTTTTATCCCGGAAAAGTTTCTGTTCCCGAGGGATTAACATTAATGCAAGCGGATCCGCAGGCAAAATCTAGTATATTATAATCTACAAAAGTAACTCTAAGCATTTACAGGTATCTAGTGCTTAAAATCTATGCTGATTGAAGAGAACCCCGTCTAGATTTAAGATGAGTTAATATTTACATAATCATTAGTCAATCACAAATGTCAGGCTTAGATCAGTATTTCTTTGACTATTAAATAAGATCAAATTGAAAAAATCTACCTCAGTACATACTTACTTTAAATTACTTTTAATTTTGCGATTGGCTAATTATGAGAACTACTCACTACCGCCAAAAACAGCGTAGTAGAGTAGTTCTCTTAATTTGAAATGATAATATTGAAAAAAAGTTTTACTAAAAACACTAGGCGTAGTTTAGGTATGTACTACCAAAGTAATAAATAACGTAGATTTTTTCACTTTGATTTTATTTCGGAGTACCTACTTACTAGAATAAAATAACGGTAGTGGTAGTTTCGCTAATGTAAGCATTTTTAACTTAATTTCTTATTTTTCGTGCTGCGTCTCTAGTTCCATCTAGGCCACCTCTCCTCGGGATCAGAGCTTTCCAACTTTGATCTCTTTGGGTAGCTTCAGAACCGCTGACAAATCTGTACTACCTAATATTTTATAGAAGAGTTTTTGTGTTTGAACGCGCTAACCTCAGGAACAACTAGACCGCTTTCAAAAATTCTTTCACCGATATGTACTTACGTTATTATTCCTGAGTGTCATAGGCTAGGTATGTACCACTGGCGAAGCTGAGGCGGACTGTTAGTGTGAAAATAAACCACAAGAGAGTTTTACAAACAAATTTTTATTTTTAACTGATTTCCTAGCATCGTAGCCAAGCCTAATGTTAAAACTCTTAGTAGGTACCTATATGAAATTCTTGAACTATACCACCTGGACCCCTGAGTTTGAGCGTTTCCACTTTTCTGATACAAGAGACGGCAGCACGCAGCAGAATGAGGCGTCGGGTTCGATTATTACTGGGCAATAATGTCTCAATTGTTGCTGCTGAATACTGTATGACAAATATTATCAAATGATACTGTTTTATAAGACCTGACGCCTCAGTACTGCAATCTGAAAAGCTTATTTGCAAACTTTTGACGAAAACGGTGCCAATCATACAAAAGCCGTAACCATCAAAACGTACACCGTAGTTATCAAAGTTAACAAATAGGCCTACTGACTGCCTACCTGCCTATTGCCTAACTCTGAAGGCAGGTATCGATGCCTATCAATCTAGGATTTACCGTTACAATGCGGGTTTTGCTTGATATACTTTTGATATTGTCACAGTAAATCCTAGCGAGTTAGATAGGCAGGCTGGTGGCTGGTGAGTATTTCAGAAAACCCTCAAACTTTTACTGATTTGGCTGAGTTGTCTGTAGTTCAAGGTATTTTTTGGATTAAGCTTGGCCAATGAACGTGTACGAGAGCCATTATAAACTAAGTTAAAAAAATTCTGGCAACATTTTCTTAAATAAAAAAAGCAAGTTGTCAATGTCAGTCTGACAGATCGGAAAAAAAACCTTGAAAACTTGCTTGAAATGAAAAACATGCTCTTTGTTTACTAGTTTCAACTGTAACGAAGTACCTACATTTCTTTTTGCATTTATTTAATCATTGTATATTTTGGTACTGTAAATTAACCATACAATGTCTACTCGTGAAATAATAAGTCTGCAATTTGGTCATTATAGTAACTATGTCGGTGCTCACTTTTGGAACATTCAAGAGCTAAGTTTTGACTATACTGGAACTGTAAAGACTGAAGTAAACAACGATATTCTTTACCGTGAAGGGCGAAATGCGCAGGGTCAGCTTACTTATACTCCAAGATTATTATTAGCAGATCTAAAAGGTTCTTTAAAAACTTTACCAACATCAGGCGGGTTGCCTTATGAACATGAAGAGATTGGCCCAGTGTGGGAGAATATTCAAAGGGTCGAAGAACCACCTGCTCAGAAAAATGAGTTTTTGACGGATATCGATTCTGAAGGCACATCAACAGTAGAACCCAAACAGTACAACTTGGAGCAAGATGTCAATACATGGACTGACTATCTATATCCTCGATTTCATCCCAGAACAATCAACATTGTGAAGGAATATAGACATGGGGATGATAATGTAAGTTTATTTTAGGTGTTTCTTAGAACTTTTTAAAGGATAATAAACAAAGGGACAGATTCTAATTTAACTGTTGTTCATTTTTCAGGAATGTTTTGACATCTCACATTCTGGCCGCTCATTATGGAAATCAGATTATGGAGACAATTTCAGTGACTTGATTCGAAAATATGTCGAAGAATGTGATAGTACGCAAGGCTTTAATGTAACTTTTGATAGCACCGATGGGTTTGCTGGCTTGGCTTTAGGATGCATAGAACATTTGAGTGATGAATACTCCAAATCAATACTGGCATATCCAATCATTGCATCTCATTTTGCTGACAACAATCCAACCACACCAGAAGAAAGAGATAAATCAAACTTAAAAGATTCTTATAGATTAGTAAATTTGGCATTATCATTGCAAGAATTGTCTGAACATGCTTCTTTATTTGTACCTCTCTGCACAGGAGACAAGGGGTGGCGGAAACCTGGTAACCCAAGATTATTTGATTTTGTAAACTATAATCCACAGTTGTACTACCACTCTTCAGCATTATTAGCCTCAGCCATGGATACCTTGAGTCAGAAATATAGACACAAAAGTAACTTTTATACTTTATCTGATATTTGTGCAGATATGACTGGCTATGGTAGAAAAATGGCTGCAGCTTCTTTAGGCATGCCTTTTACATTTGGAGAATCTCAATATCTTATTAATCATTTGAATAATTCAACAAAACCTATATTTACATCAATCAGTCCTAGCTGCAAGATTGCTACTGACAAGATTTTTCAACTGATAACTGTTAGAGGCATACCAGAAAGTTACCTCAAGGCACCAATGAAGGAAGCCAAAGAACAGATGAACCTACCTGCTTATATGTGTAATAATGTTAAAGAGATGTTCCAGCTCTATTTCCAGGCTAGCAACTTCTTGTCAGCTACAAACGTCACAGTGTGTGAAAAACCTTTAGAAATAAAAGCACCTTTTCCCAAAATTTTCTCCGACAGGTTGAATAGGTATGGATTTGTGAAGGATGATGAAAGGCAGGAGGCAGTTGAAAGTTGTCCAATGATTGCAGGCTATCACAATGGGAATTTCTTAGCAGATGTACTGGAGAAGTTGCACAGAGAAGTGAGCAGAATAAAGTTTGTTAAACTGCACAAATTCAAAGAGGAGGGGCTAGAAGCTGGCGAATACTCTGAAAGTCTGAATAAATTATCAGAATTTAAGGATAATTATGAAGATGAGATTGAGCTTTAAGGATAACTGCAAATAAATACATATTTGACCCAGGTCAAAGCTTTTGAATATAAAAGTTGCAGTCATGTTAATTTACTTGAATTTCAAATAAGAAGTACAATGTTAACTCAAATACTTTGTCTGATAATAATTAATTGTAAATAATAAACAAGAATAAAATTCATAAAGTTTATTGATGATTTAGATAAAATAAATCATTATCTCACACACAATCGCATTGTACACATTTACACCATTCTCAACCCTACAGCGATCACGAAGAGCGCTCTAGTGCTCTCTCCTTCATTCTCGTTATAAATGCGGCACCTTTGTTCTTTCTGAAGTTTTCATATGGATCATTTAGATTTACACCAACACCTGAAATAATGTATAAAAAATAAATACAGCTACATTTTATTCCTGTTTAACAATCAGGGTCAGCGCAGCGCCAACCGAGAAGACCACAATGGAAAGGATTATTTTAAGACATTATAATTATTTTTCAACAAACAAAAAACTGACTTTATTCTAAAACTGGAACTAAAAATTCAGATGGGGTAGAAAGTTTCTTGAATGGCAAAAACGTATCGGCTAGTGCAGCGTTGGACACCATCAGGCCTATTTGCTAACTTTTGACAACTATGGTGTACATACCACGTATCACGTCTGTTTCCCTTACGGCATAGACAAAGCTCAAGCTCATAAGACCCAAAGACCACGTGGTCATTGGGTCTTATGACCTTGGGCTGTGTCTGTCTTTAAGTTAGCAAATAGGCCTGATGATGTCCAACGCTGCGCTTGCCGATATGTGTTCGCCATTCAAGAAACTTTCTGGCCCATCTGCCATCGGTTCTTCGCGCTATCACCCTGCCCACTGCCAATTCAGAGAGTAATCCGCTGAGCTATGTTGGTGACCTTCGTTCGTCTACGAATACTATCAATAGTACTTTTTTAAGCACTTCTATTGATAAGACAAAACAACAAGTTTGTGTCCGATATTTTCAATAGTTAAAACTGACAAAAAATATCGATGGTTTTGTATATCCAGTGATCATTCAATAATCTTGTAACTGAATAAAATCACAATACTATCGATAGTATTGTCCTTATCAATAGTCTTGCTTAAAAATTGCTATTGTTAGTATTGGTTTCGCCTTGACTGTCGATAGTCTATCGATAGTGGACTATCGGTAGCCAACACTGATTGCAAGCTGGGGCGTTTGAAAGGCGCTGTTGAAAAACGCGTGGCTTTAAAATCAGCCTTAATAATAAATTAGTACAGTCTGAATCAAACTTTATGGCGGCTTGGAACATTCGAGTCGATACGCAGTACACAATATTAGTCGCGATAATATCCGAGCCGCCATTAACTTTGATTCGGATTGTGTACCCCGAAAATGATGACCATTAACAGACCGTTTGTGAAAGTTGACCTATCGGGATGGTAGACTGATTGTTCCGAAGGGATATGGCAGACCCATTGGGAAAAGCACATTTACAATTTGGGAAAACAGACCGTTTGTGAAAGTTGACCTATCGGGATGGTAGACTGATTGTTCCGAAGGGATATGGCAGACCCATTGGGAAAAGCATATTTACAATTTGGGAAAACAGACCGTTTGTGAAAGTTGACCTAACGGGATAGTGGACTGATTGAACTGGAGGGATAAGGCAGACCGATTGGGAAAAGCACATTTACAATTTGGGGAAACGAAAGTTGACCTATGGTGATAGTAGACCGATTGTACCGGAGGGCTTACTGTACCTTTATATTGGTCCTGTTTGTCTCGCACAGTGCCTCCACTGATGGGCTCTGCTATGCCCTGCCCCGAGGCTCCGAGCCCGCCCGCACTCCAGCCCATTTTCTGCAGTAACTGGTGGCCTTTGTTGGTGGGATCGATGCCACTAGATGTACTTGGAAATGAATTTCCACTACCCCTGTAATAATAAAAAGAACGCATTACTACCTATTTTTTTCGGCCATGCGGATGACAAGTTAATCAAAGCTGCTCTAACTTTTAACGTGTGTATTTTCAACCAAAATACACACGAGCGATATAAGCAGATTTTTGGGCTGCGGAATTTCGCGATGCGGCCCGCCATAATGTGCGCGTATCAAGTCCTGATGCTAATATAATGGAACTCACATAAAGCTGGGCGGTGTGGTTGAGCGTTCTCGTTCTGGTCGGCGTGAGCGAGGAGACTCCCGGTGTCGGTCGCGCTCCCGCGATTTACTGCGCGACCTTGACCTCGATCGAGACCGCGATCTTCTGCGACCTTTGATAAACATAAATATTTTATTCCATTTGTGTTTATTTCCGTTGCAGGAAAACATGACATAATAAATAGGAAAAATTTTGAATAGATTTTCGACCATCTGAAGCAGTCTGTCCTTTTAACATTAGTCATTGATTTTACCAGGTTTTTTGCGTATTAGCGGGCAAAAAGTAAAGTATATTAGTAAATAACTGTTAATAAATTAGTAAGCGAATCAGTAAAGTAATACAGTTTATTTAAGTTGTTACAAAGAAAAGCTATTGCAGTTTTATTTTATCAAGGCCCTTTATTCTTAAGCCGCTTTTGTTGGTATGACAAGAAGTTGTTGTTGATGAAGTGACTTTCATTTATCTAGCAGAACAGGCTGCTACTTTGGCATGTATTTAGGCAGGTTTTTTTCTATGTTTCTTCTCTGCAGTGGTCGGTTTCGAAGCGCTAGCAGTTTGTAGCTTTTGAACACTAATCTATTCTTATATTATAAAGGGGAAATATTTGATTGTTTGTTTGCGTTGAATAGACACCGATTTACAAAATTCTTCCACTTACAGAAAGCTAATTTATCTATGGATGACATAGGCTATAATTTACACTGACGAAGTCGCGGGAAAATTGCTAGTTAGTTATATAAACATACATTAATAGAAATTAATTAAAATATAGATTGACATGAAAAAGTGCCTAAGAAAGCCTATTTCCTGATTGAATCTTTGGGATTTCTCTCCACGGCCAAAACCACGTTTTGTTCAGCAAACTTTACCATCTCTTTCTCTCTCTCGTCTCCACGAGGACGACGACTGCTTTCTTCTCGGCGAGGGCGACCGTGATCTTGATTTAGCTGGAGATCGCTTTTCTGGGGTTCGACTTTTTGACCTGCAAAATAAGTTTTAATTTTGTTTTAGATACCTACATGGTTTGTACAATTCCTCAATGCTAAATTAAAAAGTTAGATAATAAAACTAATTCAAGGCAAAAAGTATAAAAAAAAGATTAATTAGCTGGTTGAAGATTCCATACCTTTTGAACATCACTGACATACCTTAAAAACAGATCATCGAAAATAGCCTTACCTCTGATTTAAATTAACTCCAGACCAAATTTTATCTAATAAGAATCTAATACATAATATTTTTTAGCTACTTAGGGCCCCCTCCCTTCCTTTCTAAAATTTTGTCAAATCCAGACAAGCCATCAGTCCATCTCGTTTTACGTTTGGCTCTTATACGCCTCTCAAGCGAAGCAAAGGAAGACCAAGAAAACGATGGAGAGATGACCTAGTAAAGGTAGCAGGAAATAACTGGTTTGCGAAAGCAAAAACAGAGAGGAATGGAAAGAGTTTGAGGAGGCTTGTACCCGGATGGGATCCAAACTAGAAGAATAAGTGAAATAACTAACATAGAATAGGATTAAAAAACTAACAGCACTTGTAGTTGAATTTAATTTTCAGTTTGGAAATAAAAAGCTATATTATCATTATTATGCCTCTCAAGATTCCCATACAAATTTGAAAAGGCTTGTAATTCTCAAACCATTGACAATTTTACTAAGCTGTATAGGAACGTGCGTAGATTATAATGAGATTGATTGATTAAATGCTTAATTTTACTCCAAAATTATCAAATATTGCATATTTCCGTTTGTATGGAGACATGCGCGTCCAGGCGACTCTTAATCGCTTCCCGTCAACACCCAAGAGTTAGTGTTATAGTTAGAAATAATAAAAAAAAACAGCTTTTACAGCCTTTTAAGTTATTACAGACTAGCAGCCCTCCTCGGCTGCGCCTGGACATGTATTTTACATAAAAATTTTCTTCTTAAATCACTTTATCCATTAAAAGAACTGCATCAAAATCCGTTGCGTAGTTTTAAAGGTCTAAGAGACAGACAGACACCGGGAAGCGACTTTGTTTTATAACATGTGATAGTGATACTACAAATAGGATATTTTATGGTAAGAATGTCCGTGTGGTTCCCGGCAGAGTAGAATAGGACCACTCCAAGTCTTCCCGTGGATGTCGTAAGAGGCGACTTAGGCAGCCAGCACAAGCTCAACAAAGCTTTTAACATCAAAGATACCTCTCCAACCCGTCTGGCCAGCGTGGAGAGTGTAGGCCAAATCCTCTGACTGCTCTGCCAGTCGGAGAGGGTCGTGCTCCTGCAGTGGAGACAAAAAAGACCTGATGACTGACTGACTGACTGATGGTAAGAATATTACCTGTATCTTCTTCCAGGTGGGGTGGGTTGCTTTTGTAGGTCCTTGGGGATTGGACTGGGCGATTTTGACTTTTCTCGTCTTCCCTGGGCGATAGCCTCTTCTTTATTCTTTCTAGCTGCATTTTTGGCTTTGTAGTACTCATACAAACCGAGTTTTTCCCAACCCTCACTGAAAAATAAGTTTTGTATAACTTTTTTTATGAAGTTTTTATTATGAAATTATAATTTTAAATGAAATTTATATTATGAAATGGAAAATATACACATCATCTGGACTAATATTATAAATCTAAACAGGAAGGAAAGATTTGTGGGTTGCAATCTACGAATAAGAATATCAGGAAGCATAACTGAACTTCAAAAGTGACCCCACTGAATGGGAACCACGTAGGGCGGGGCTTAAAAAGGGAACCACGGCCGCTTTCAGTCATCGCTGTCACTTCGACGAAACAACTTCTCTGCGATTTAAATTAATTTTATCACCGAAAAATTGTCTTCCCATGGTAGTGAAGTAGTGTTAGGGCTTCTTGCACAACAGAAAGTCTAAAATCCCGTTTACAGGTGAATAATTGAAGACTTAGAAATCTAATAAATATTCGGCTTCTTGCACAACAGAAAGTCTAAAATCCCGTTTACAGGTGAATAATTGAAGATATTTACTTAGAAATCTAATAAATATTCTAATTCTTATGGACAATGTTATGCAGCAATAACTAAGTCTTTATTAGTTAAACACTTTTCACGGATGATTATGTATCACATTGAAGCAAAATCATTTATCATTTTAAGTTTTATTTATCACGAAAAAACCTATCACTTTTCAATGAGGATAATTTCACGAAAATATATATATATATATATATATATACGGTTATAATATATATAAATTTAATATATATAAACGGGTATAATATATATAAATTTTAGTTATTTACAATACATTTAGTTGGGCCAAATCTTGCAACTGAATTTTAAAGCGCTTATCCAATACCTACCAATTGAGGTGAAACTTTTCGCATTATACTATATTAAAGTTCCTAACGTATTATGAAATTTTATTAAAATAACTGTATACGTAAAAACAATACCATAAAACATTGAAATGTTGGAGCAAAATACAAATTTAATTTCATAACTTTAAATTTTTTTGTCTAACAATTACATTATTTGTTCTTTTCATTTATTGTTTGAATTTCTAGATAAACCCATCCCCGTATCTTTCAAACATCTGTCAACGTCAAATACCGCGCAGTTGGCGCAGTTGCTGTTGTACATTGCAGCAAGTGCGCAAACGAATAACGGATGTTGTTCTTGCTCAAAACCAATCAAAAAGCTTGCCGCAATGCAACACGTTACACGACCGCCGCTTATTGGCCTTCTGTATATGTTTTGTTTTGTTGAAGGATGGGATAAGATTACGCGACAGTTTTGTTCATAGTTACGCTTCCTGATATTCTTATTCGTAGGTTGCAATGAAAGAAAACCAAAAGTAATCGATCAATTATAAAAATAGTTTCACTTATAGTAAGCTATGTTGTCAGCAACTAAGGCTACTTTTTATTATTTCAAAAAAATAGGAATCCATAGAATAATAAGTATTCATGTAACCCAACCCCCATTAAATCGATTTAGCTGTTTGGGAGCAATGTTGCCACAGACAGACACACAGATTCTTAACTTCAAGCTTTTTTAGCATGTAAAAAAGGCTGTATGTAACAATTTCCATCAATTCATTATTCCATGAAAAAAAAAAATAACTGTCTCACTTGTCTCTGGGCCGCTCGTGGTTGGGGGCGGCGTAGAAGGCGTCGACAGCTGCCAGCAGCCTTTCGTTGGGCGGCGCGGGCGGGGGCAGTCTGATCTGTGCAGGGTCCAACGGCCTATACCTATCATCTTCTAGCTGAAATCGGGAATAATATTATTATATTTTGTTTTTAGTCTCAAAATGACCATGACAAATTATCAAAAGCAGGGAATATGAAGTAGGCATGTTCATGCAAAAAAGAAAATTGTGCTTTTTAGGAGTTGCTTACCATAATAAGAGGCACCATCAATCCCGCAGGTAATTCAAAATAAGGTACAGAGGGCATCAACTCCTCATTATTAACTTCTGGGAATGGAGGGAATCCTGGTGGGGGTTTGCTAAGATCTGGAAGACCGTTTTGGAATGCTAGTAATGCAGAGTCCTCATTGGGTTTGAAACCAGGAGGTGGTTGTGAGAAATTAATATTTGGTAGGATGGATAAGTCTGGTTCATCAGTGTCAGTTTCATTCTTCTGATTTTTAATGTGCTGCTCAAATGACTGGCTGTCATAACTGTTCTCATTTCCACTCAAACTGTTGTTGGAAGCATAATTATCACCACTTTCACTGCCATATTGTTGGTTATTAGAATTAAAACTTTGGTCATAAGTTCCCATTTGTGAAAAACTTTGATCGTAATTATTGCTTTGAAATGAATTCTGCACATTGTTCTGCTGTTCTTTACTTTGTTCCATACTCTGCAGTTCGAGAGCACGCTTTTGCATTTCTAATTGCTGAATTTGCTGCATTGTGTGCGTCACAAATGCTTGGTGTTGTGTTTGATAGCTGGAAAAATAGAAGAGTGTTACAAGATTTTATCGAAAGCAATGTTAAAAAATATAAAACCATAGGTACATACTTTTCAAAAGTAGTTTTAGTTTGCTGTGTCAAGTGAGAGATCGCATTGGAGTGCTGCGAGATTAAATTATTCTGATACTCTTGGTATGAACTGGTTGGACTCTTCATCTTGTCAATGACTGCCGTCTCGAAATAATTAGACTTGGACTCCCATAGCCGGAGCAGCTTGTTCAACTTAGCTTCCTGCTCTTCCGTGACGGCTGAAACAGCAAAATGATTAAACAGTTGTCATAAGAGCCAGGAGTTGTAAGCAAGATACCTGACTGGCACAAACCGCAGGCGATGATGACTAAAGATGCTTAATTGAAGATGAGATTGCACAAACGAACAAGAGACCTACATCTTGAGGGCATTATTATAAATATGTTACCTATACTGGCATTGCAAAACATTGGAACCACCACATTTTCCAAATTTTTCTTGAGATCTTCTGCGTTTTTGCGTGCACTGTAATTAGGAATAACAGTATCATAGACACCGAATTGACACGATAACAAGGGGCACACACAAGAGGATTTAAAGAAAATAAATGAACTGAAATAAAATCTAATATGTTCTAAATTTTGGACAAAACAAATTTATAAGCCAATTGGGTAAATAATGTTGTATATTTTTCAGAAAACAAAAGTACATAAGTATTTTTAATTACTTTAAATAAACAATGACTTCCATTAATTATTTTAATTATAATAGATGAAAAAGAAAAACTGCCATAGAGTAGTTAAAAGTCAACTTACAATATTAGAATAGAAATAAAATGAGTGAGAAGAATTAGTAACAAATGTGAGACCAGAACCCGAAAATTGCCCATGATTGTCTTTATTATGAACATGTAATTATACTAACCAGTGATGGAGAACATCGTTGACGAGATATATGATGTGAAGCTTCTGAGTGAAAGCAGCCCCTGGTTGTGTCACTTTACGGAGCAGATGCTGTGATATCACTTTGCCAGCATCAAATGATGTGGCATGTTGCAATATCCACCCTTTGCCTAAAATAAAATTTTAGTTATTTTATTTGAAAACAATTACCCATAATAGTTGTTTGTAGGTAAACATGAACACTGTAGTGTTCCAAACATTAGGTGTCTAAAATTAAATAAGTAAGCAATAAAACTTTATTAAAAGTAATTTCTTTAAATGAATAACAAACACAAAAACGTAATAAACAATTAATTCGTTGAGTATATTTTTAGCAGGATGTAATTTTTTTTTTATTTAAGCAGATAATCAAAGTTTAACAAAATTTTATGAAATTTTATTTTTGAGGTTTCAGTACACTTGATGTGACTATGCCAGCCTCAAAATTTGATACTTTCAATAATCATTTAATTTAAAATATAGATACGTAAATACCTGACGAAATGCTATCTTTAGTGCAAGTGTCAATGATTGGCTGCAGTATACTGTCCAGTTCAGTGAGGCTGATATTGTTTTCTTCCGCCATCATCTGTATCGTCTCCACCTGAGCCTTGCTCACCAACTCATTGATTTTAGCTTGCTGTTGTTGGATCAACACCTAAAAAGTTTTTAAACACATTAATAGCATATTCATAATTTTATGTTATGTAGAAGAAAAAAATAATTACAAATTAGAGGTGTTGTAGATACTACTAAAAACAGTGATAAGTGATATATTATGTAAAAAATTGAGAACATAGCACATAACAAATTGCCTGGCTAAGTCAAAAAATTGATGAATAAATTAAGCCTGTAAATGAAGATTTATATCATTAAATTAAAATTCCCCACATTGAAGTGATTCAAAGCAGCATGCATTTTCATTTTCTGTTTATCATAACAAATAACTGGTTATACTAAAGTCTGATTATACTAAAGTTTTTAAAAATTTACTTCTTGATTTGATTATTTTTATTTGTGATTGTTGATCAACGATTTGTTGAGACTGCTATGCAAAGCTTTGTAATTAGATTAACATTACATGAAGCATACTAACCGTGTGTTGAGCATTCAGATTATTTTCTGATTGGGTAATTTGCTCTTTTAGCAGGGTGATCTGTGCGTTGACGTTGTCGACCTCGTGTTGGTTGAGCGGCGCGGGGGTGGCGGGCGCGGAGTTGGCCGCCAGCCACTGCTGCAGCGCGGGCGCGGCCGCCATCGAAGCCGCCAGGCCGAGCTGGGCGGCCGTCGCGCCGGCCTGTTGGGGCATTACATATTGCCTGTTCTGTGCCATATAAGCCCCGGCGGGAGCGGGCGCCGGCTGGCCACCGGCCGATTGCTTTAGAACTATAAACAGCGGAGGGTCACTTGAAACGGTTATAACAACACGCAAGCAGCGATCGGGCGCGACCGCGAATATTCAACTGCCATCGTCATGGTATATGCTTACTTGCTTGCTCTGTCGTCACTTTGTACTGGTAGTAGTTGAAAAACTCCCCGCCGTACAGGAAACTGAACTTCGGGTTGTTCTTTTGCTTGTTCTTGGTCATCTTCTCGAACTCGGGGCCATTTCTTGCGACAAACTGCGCAAGTTTGTCGATGATGTTGCGTAGATCTTGGTCTGAAATTTCATTGAAGTTTAACTCGAATCCTCAAATGGTTGGTTTCGTCAACTAGATAGGTACGTGTTTTGATAATAGTTTCGCTGTTTTGGAACCTACCTTGCGGGGGCTGCGGCAGCTCCATTTTTGTTTCCTAATTGAGGTTAAGTGATGTTACGGTTAGCTGTGTTTAAATAATCTTCCCTTCTTCATTATAAATATATTTATCGAAGTGAGAATAACGCTATATGCAACTGTACTCAATATAACGCACCGTTATTGTTCACAAAATTCACAATAATGGAGAACTCATTCGGATTTCAGCCATTTGTAAAATTTCGCTATACGCTAGCGGGGAAAGGTGAAGGGTAGGGTGGGAAGGGAAATTTTGACAACGCGGTAAAAGTGTTGCCAACGATAATTATTTTTATTTTTTATAAAGTTTTTTATAAAGTTTTTATTTAATTATTGTAGATGTCACTGGATACGAATGTTCTAAACAAAACTTTATATTATATAAGTAAGTAAAAAGAGTGATAAATCATTTTTTCATCAAAAAGTGTATGAAGCTCATACTTCTTGTTTCAAAAGTATTTTAAAAAAATAAGAATAAATAAATATATATATATAGGGACATATCACACAAATTGAGCTAGCCCCACAGTAAGTTGTGAACTTGTGTCGTGAGATACTAACTCAACGACACTATATTTTATAATATAATACTTATATAGATAAGCATCCAAGACCCAGGTCAATCTGAAAAAGATCATTTTCCATCTTGACCTGACCGGGGATCGGACCCGGGTCCATGTCGCAGGCTGGCGTGTTGACCACTGCGACACGGAGCTCGACAAAAAAGAATATTTGTTATGTTATTTTTTTACAGTAACAACGGTTTCAAACATTTTAATAAATTATTTTATACGAGATTTGATCTACATCAACAATACGGTATGGTATGGTTGCGTGCCATGGGTACCTATGTCTTTCTTGGTGAAGGAATCAAATCAGAATTTGTTTGTTAAAAATCTTATAAGAGTTGACAACATATACTTAACCGGTAGTGGTACTTTTAATATATGCAATCGAAAGTACCTTGTATGTATATACTTCCATATTTTTTGTATTTTTTTTAAACCAGTGTTTATTTTTTTATGAATTTTTAAAAAAGGTCGCAAACGTAGGAGTTTGGCTTGGCTTAATTGCGTTTTTTTGAGTCAAGCCCACGTAGTACATATATCTCCATAGTCAGGCCATTGGGGCTTTAGGGCCTTCGCTGTGTTAAGCGGGCGCCCGACGCGGTTGTCCGCGCCGTGCGCCCCCGACGCGGATAACGTAGCGGCGCTCAATGAATTTGTAGAAACACCTCCGCTCGCGTGCGACGGTTGACCCGCCTCACGCAGCGCTGCTCTATGAGATGACATGAAACAAGCACGCGGAGCGGACGTACGCGCCGTGCGCCCGCTTAACGCAGCGAACGCCCTTACTTTCAGTCTTTCATTCAGTAGTACCATATAAAATGAATTGGCAACACCGTGTTGCAATGTATTGATCTTTTCGGCCAATGGTTTATCAGCAGCTAAAAATTCATGCAGACAATTCGCTGATGAACAGAGTTAATGTCACATCAATCAACGTGAAACATTTTTGTCAAAATAGAGGTGTAAACAATAAATTATAAACGATGTCTTCGATGGTGAGTTATTTTTATCAAATTATAATAACTATCAGTAATAAGGTGATATAAAAAATGGGATCATTGTATAATAATGTCCCTAATACCTAGGGCATTATTAGCAAAGTCGCTTTATTTATTCCCATTTAATATGTGATTTTAATTTGAAAGCCTTGATTTACATTCATTTTTACGAATATTATATCATTTACTCTAATATATTAATACAATATTCGACAGTAGTTCAATGTCTAAATACATGTCCAAAAATATAAGCATACTTTTCCATATTTTAGCCTATTTCCTACTGGGTATAGGTTTCCTTATTGGTGAAAGTTTTGTACGAGACGAAAAAGAACTAATATTTTTTTCATCAATGCAGCGCATGAAGGCAGCAAAATGTCCTTCAGATGAGTTGGCCATCACCAACTGTGCGCTGATCCATCCAGAGGACTTTCCCAGCGATACAAAGTGCGTAAAATATATACTTAGATTTATTATAGTCAAAACTTGTTATTGTGGTCAGTACTTTCAGCTTTGTAATTATTTTAAAATTAAAGTTGTGTGTGTTCCATTTATACTCCATAAATATTGCTTTTCAGTGATGTGACAAAACAATTTTGATTAGTATGATAATATGTAATCATGATTTGCTTTGGTAGTAAGTTCATAGTTTATTTTTGTGTAATAACTAAAATCAATATTAATTCAAAGTCATGATCTTTTTAGCCAGAAAATATTTATCTGTGGCTAATACATTTGGTTTTAATTTTTTTCATATTCCAGGCATATTGAAGTGGCTACAGGCCCATCACAGCATTTTGTATTCAGTGTCAAGCCTTACACTGGGGTAGACCGAGGCACTGTGGGCTTTTCAGCCCCACAGAGAAAATGGGCTACACTCTCTATTGGTCAAGTAAGTTATGGTTCAACCCAGGAAAATACTTTCAGTAACAATCAATATGGCAATAGAATACATAAATACTTAATGTTCCTGTATTGATGATAAAAAAGCCTTCTTAAATCTGCAATACTGAGTACATCTACTGCTAAAGAAAACAAAAAACTAAGTAACTATGTTTTTACTGTGATTTACTTTTTATATGAAGTATAATATAGGCTTTCAATCTTTTAGACAATTGATGTAAAGATCTTCAAGCCACAGAACGCAGAATGTCTGTGCAGCGTCATCTTGGAGGCAGATTTCTTGGTCAAGAAAACGTAAGTGTGAATTTTACTAATTAATTACAGTCTTGTTAGTCACAGTAAACATTTTGAATCTTCACTGTAATCATGATGACTTATGGCCAGACTCGAAAAGCTTATTATCTAATAATGATGCAATAAATGTTGAGTCACTGCAATGTGGGTGTGGTAGAGTTAAATATTAAGTGAGACATTAGATGGGTTTATAGGTACATTTTGTGTGAGATTCAACATTACCAGTTTTCTCCCACTTTTTGTCAGCACTAGATTTGCATATTATAAACACATGCTCACTCACACAAAGACATCAACAAAACTCAGTCAAATGCAACACAGTTATATCAAGTCAAATGTCATTACAATCAGACAATATTGTGCTAAACCAAATAACCAGATCCGTCCATCCAGGATCATGATTGAAAGGAATGTTGAGAAACTCTAGGGAATCATGTCAATCAGTAATGCAGCTAGCAACCCATCATCACTATTTTGAATCCGTTTTCCACCTTCACGCCCACTAACACACTAAACATGAGCTTTGGGTTCTACCATTGGGCTCTGTGTACTGTGCAAGAGAAAAAAACGTGATAATGAGTATGTGTGTATTGTGTTAATAATATTTTACAGAGTTTTACCAAAAAAATTGTCTATTTGAGAAGTTTTCTGACTACAATGAAAATAAATACTTCCTTTAGCTACATTTGATACTTAACTTCTTACTTTTAGTAATAACAGCCCAAAAAGGTATTTTTTTATTCTTTTTCTTCTACTCACAATACTTACAGTGCGAGAATTCAAGATGTTAAGGGTATAACAGTGCGGCGAAACACAGCCCAGTGGGCACAGGTAGTTTTCGAATAACATCCCTCAAAGGAGCAGGTCCTTTGATTTATTACGTAAATGTCGTATATACTCTGTATGTAGAATATTTCCTAACTATTATGTTTTGTATTAGTGTTATTTTAAAAAAAATTGTAGCACTACCCTGGACCCGTACGACTCAGAGCAGATGGCGCGGGAGTTCCTCCTGCAGTTCGCCAACCAGGTGTTCACGGTGGGCCAGCAACTGGCCTTCTCCATGCAGGATAAGAAGATCCTGTCTCTGATCGTCAAAAATCTCGAAGGTATGAAGCTTTTCTCATAAAGATTCAGAGATTCAAAGATTTTATTCAGAAAATAGACCTGTTTGGGCACTTTTTCACGTCATTTTATAATTTAAATAATTCTAATTTAATAATAATTTAACCCAAAAAATAAAAAATAATTGCTCCCCCAATTTTAGGCCATCTTTAGACAATGTTCAGGAACGAAAATTACCACCATACAAAATTTCAAAAAAAATTGAATCAAAGTTCGATGAGGGTGACGTGAAGGGAGCTGCCAATCTCCTCTTTTCCAGCGACGTCGTTGCACCCAGCAATCCAGAGACATACGCCGCCCTTTTATCGAAACATCCACCTTCATCCCCTACATCGCATCTGCCGGATGCCCCCGATCCATCGGATCCAACACCGGTGGCTACCCCCGAAGATGTGCGAGCTGCGATTATGTCCTTTAAGAGGGGCTCTGCCGGCGGTCTTGATGGCTTGTCGCCACAGCATCTTAAAGATTTGATCTGTGGCGTCACAGGCGAAGTCGGTACGGCCCTTTTGGAGGACCTGACGCAGCTGGTAAACCTAATGCTCTCGGGAAAGGTTTGTGACCAGATAGTGGATGTCCTATATGGTGCAAACCTTTGCGCTCTCCGGAAAAAGGACGGTGGCATCCGCCCTATTGCAGTAGGTAATACAATCCGCCGCGTTGTTTCCAAAATTTGTTGCAGGCATTGTCTTCCAGTTTTGGAGCGGGAGTTCCAGCCGAGACAGTTAGGTTTTGGAACTAGAGGAGGTTGCGAAGCCGCAGTACATGCAGCTCGTACCTTCCTTAAACGCGGTGGAGGTGAGGTTCTATTGAAGGTGGATGTTAAAAATGCATTCAACTCAGTAGACCGGGGCACTCTGTTGACTCAGATTAAAAATACTATACCAGGCACGTTTCCTTATTTATGGCAATGCTACAGTAAGCCAACGTGCCTGGTATATGACGGTCAATTGATCAATTCAGCGGTTGGCTGTCAACAGGGCGACCCTCTTGGACCGGCCATTTTCAGTTTAGCTATCCAACCTTCCATCAAAGATTTGGCTTCAAAATTCAACGTGTGGTACTTGGATGACGGGACCCTAGGAGGAGACGCTGCAACAGTTTTTTCCGACCTAGAAAAAATTATAAAGTCTTTCGGCAACATTGGCCTTGAATTAAACTTCGCAAAATGCGAGCTGTATTTCAGCAAGAGCTTGACACAACAGTTACGCGACGACCTAAATTCCAAATTTAGTGTTTTGGCCCCCAATATCAAAATTATTAATGACCAGTCTCTTCACCTCCTTGGGGCACCGGTGCTGGAAGATGCTTTCAATAAATTTATGGAAGACAAGTTAGTGCTTTTTAATGAATCTTCCAGCCGTCTAGGCGACATCAACCCACATATGGCTTACACGATCATAAAATTCTGTATGTTTGTACCCAAGACCACCTACACGCTTCGGTGCACTCCGTTTTGGGCCCATAACCAACTTCTGTCCCTCCTTGACAGTACTATCAGGGAGACAATTATTAAAATATTTAATTGCTCTCTCAATGACAGAAGTTGGGACCAAGCCGCATTGCCCATACGCCATGGTGGTCTTGGAATTAGGAAAATTTCGGATATTGCATTACCAGCATTTCTGTCATCGGTTAATAGCACAAGTAACCTTGTAGGTAAAATTTTAAACCCGTCCTTTCGTGACGTAGAGGTTACTGGCTTAGCCGAGGCCAGAGATGCTTGGTGTAGTGCAGTCGGTCCAAATGTTCATACACCCTTGAATCTGGCTTCTCAGCGACAATGGGATGAGCCGCTCTGCATGCAGGCACGTAACTTATTAATTGAGTCTGCTAATAATGATGCGGAGCGGTCTCGTCTCCTAGCTAGTTGCGAGCCAGAGTCGGGTTACTGGTTAAATGCAATCCCGTCGGCGAGCGTAGGGACTCTCTTGGAGAGGACATCTTTCAGCTTGGCGGTGAGTCTTCGTCTTGGGGCCAGGACAAATGAACCTCATCGCTGCCGATGCGGGGGACATGTCGATTCCCTGGGCCACCACGGCCTGGCCTGTCGCCGCAGTGCAGGACGCTTTTCGCGTCATGCTGCGCTAAATGATGTCATCCGTCGTGCCCTTGCCTCCGCGGGTGTACCAGCAGTGCTCGAGCCCGTTGGTATCACTCGCGATGATGGCAAGAGGCCCGACGGGATGACACTCATTCCTTGGAAAAACGGGCGGTCGCTTGTATGGGATGCCACATGCGTGGATACTGTGGCCCCATCCCACTTACAAGCGACCGTTCGCCGAGCAGGCGCGGCTGCAACGGCGGCAGAAGCCATTAAGGGGCGCAAATATGCAGCTCTAGGCGAGCCTTACATATTTGTGCCCTTTGCCGTGGAGACCTTAGGGCCTTGGGGTGCGGAAGCCCGACAGTTATTTAAAGAGATCTCCGCACGCCTAATCGACGTTTCTGGTGACCAAAGGGCAGGCGCGCATTTTGGCCAAAGGCTGAGTTTGGCCATCCAGCGTGGAAATGCCGCCAGCCTTTTGGGCACCCTGCCCGCTGACCACAGCGATTTGGCTTCAATTTTTTATTTATCTTAATGTTGTTTTTCCTTTTTTTTTTTTATAGGTTAGTTTTTATTTTAGGATTAGTTTTTGTTTTTATCTTAGTTACCGTTAATATTATGTTAGTTTAGTTCATTAATATTAAATGTTTAAAAGCGTTTTTATAATAGAGATAATAAGTCCGTTAGTGAGATTATCAAAAACATTTGACACATATTTTTTCTTTTGTCATAGTCAAATATTTTTGTGTGTTAAACAAAAAATGACAAAGATAATAGCCAGTTAAAATTCCGTTGTGACGTCACTGTCCTATACACTTTTTTGCGAACTGTGATGTCTGAGCCCCACTCATGAACATAGCATTTTCGAATGAGTGTATGAGGCGTGTCAGGGGCTGAACTGTTTATTGAAGATTTGGGGTAGGAATTTAAATCTGCTATTTCCTACTTATACTTGCTATATAGGTTACATCACAATTTTGTTTACTGTACTTATTATGATACCGAATCATAGCACATTCGAGGTTACATCAGAATTTTGTTATTAACCGTTTTCATGTATATGATACCAAATGATAGCACATATTTTTCCGTTTTTAGGGTTCCGTAGTAAACTAGGAACCCTTATAGTTTCGCCATGTCTGTCTGTCTGTCCGTCCGTCCGCGGTTTTACTCAGAGACTATAAGTACTAGAAAGCTGTAATTTGGTATGGGTATGTATAATTATCATGCCAAAAAAGTGGTAGATAAAAATCTTGAAAAATGTTTTTTTTAGGGTAGCTCCCATACAAGTAAAGAGGGAGTAATATTTTTTTTTTATATTTTTTATACAAACCCATCGTGTTGGGTATCGTTAAATAAGTCTTTGAAAAATATAGTGAGGTTGAGACCCCAATTTTTCAATTAAGGGATCCGTTTCCGAAATATTTGGTTTTCAAGTGAAAATTTTTGTTAGAGGTAAGTGTCCCCCCCCCCCTCTATCTGCTTAACGGTTATATATGGATACGTGAAAAAAATTACAGCAGTAGTATATATACTGAAGTTGAAAGGAAAACTATCAGAGCTGAGTATTTAGTACGAACGAACTAAAAAGTTATAGACAACCAACTTATAAAATGTACTCGAAAATGTAAAATTTCATACAATTTTCATTGTTAGATGTTTTTGGTCGTTAAACTATGAGGTGCAAGTGTGAACAGTGTGAACTGAAAGTTGTCATTTGCAACTACGGAACCTTACACTGCGCGTGGCCCGCCACGTACTAGGCCGGTTTTTTTTAAAACACGAACTGACAGGCCGAGTATGCAACTTTCGCCTGCTAGCCATGCGCGGGTTGGCACGCAGTATTGTTATGACATGCTTTGTGATTTAAACTATGTATGTAAATAACATTCCAAACAAATCAATGACGTGTTGCAGCGGTGGACGTGCAAGCCCTAGCGCAGGGCGCCAAAGTGGTGCCTCGTCGCGTGCGCATGGGCCGCCTGTTGCCCGACGCGAATGTACAGTTCGATAAGGCGGAGAACTCCTCCCTCAACCTCGTCGGCAAGGCTAAGGGGTAAGGATTCCGCTTATATCGATGTTCAAGACCCAGAGGACAAAACCTAGTAGACCCCAGGTTGCGAAGACTCGCAGCCGAGAAACCAAATGGCAGAAGCAGCCGGCCTCTGGTTAGCAACCACTGCAGGTTAACGCACCAAAAGCCGGGTTGGATTTCCGGCGTGGTCAAGTACTCATATTTCATTATTCCAGGTATTTGTATTCGGTTCTGAAGACACCCAAGGGCGGTTGGCGTTAGTCATACATAACTGGCAGTAAAAACTACTCTTTGATAAGTGAAATAGAGAGAGAGAAGTATATGGGAACACTAGATGTGAGAGAAAGAAAGTAGCTGATAAAATAAAGAGCTAGATGTTAAAAGTAGGTATGTTTTATGTACATAAATAAATACGCAATCAAAGTTTTAAATTATTACCTTACCCTTTATTTCTCTGAATTAAACCTCAATGATGCATAACTAGGCCACTACACCACTACATTAATAATAAATGTATTCTGTGAAACGATACGGAGTATTTTACGTTGATAATTATCTAATGAAACTACCCTCAGAAGGGAAACAATGTTTATCGGCTTAATTATTTATTGATGGGATTCAATTATATGGCTATCGGGTAAAATCATAAATGAACGTAATTATACCAATATTGGTTGGCATTTATTTGTAACAATACTGTATTATTATATTATAGAAAAAAAAATGTGTTTATGACGCATTATGACGTATTAGCACTAAATCTTAAGTATGTAGTTATTATTATTATTACGAGCCTTGAGTATCCCAGTGCTGGGCAAAGGCCTCTTTCTCTCCTTTCCATTTTTGTCTATCTGTCGTTTTTGTTCCATTCCAAGTATGTAGTATATCCCAAAAAACCTACGACCCAAACTGTTTTTTTTGTAAAGAAATGTATTGTAATCCATCATTCATTTAATTATATAATATAACTCCTTGGTAGAAGTGGCTGCTATTCGAGGTGCATCGGGTTCGATTCCCGGTACTTGCAAAACTTGCATTTCATTTTCACAGATATCCGCGTGCATATAATATTAATTATAAGCTTTTGGTTCCGCTCTCGTTATGTCACACCCAGCCGCGAATGCGAAACGGAAGCGTTCCGGAATGAAACATTGGCGAAACCGCGAAACGCTGTCTAGTATGAATTTTTTCGGTGCGTCTCTCACCGCAAGCGAAACGAAACCGAAACAAAATCGTTAAATTCACGCCTGTAGCACACAGCCGAAAATGCGAAATGCAAGCGTCGCGGAACGAAACATTAGCGAAACCGCGAAACGCTGTCTGGTATGAATTTGTTTGATGCGTCTCACACAGCAAGCGAAACGAAACCGAAACGAAATTGTTCAATTCATACTAGCGGTTTGCGGTTTTGCTAATGTTTTGTTACGGAACGCTTTCGTTTCGCATTCGTGGCTGTGTGCCACAGGCGTCATATTAGACAGCGTTTGCCGGTTTCCCTAATGTTTCAATCCGGAACGGTTCCGTTTCGCGGTTTTGCTAATGTTTCGTTACGGAACGCTTCCGTTTCGCATTCGCGGCTGTGTGCTACAGGTGTCAATCCACCACAACTAAAGACTGCAACCGGAAAATGCTCTGATAATGATGATGACAAATAGTACTAACTTTCCATCCCATGTTCTAGAAAACAACCCCGCCAGTCCATTATAAACCCAGACTGGGACTTCGGCAAGATGGGCATCGGCGGTCTGGACAAGGAGTTCAACGCCATCTTCCGGCGAGCCTTCGCTTCCAGAGTCTTCCCGCCAGAGGTCGTTGAGCAATTAGGTAGGTTATATTTTCAGGTCATTAGCTTTTTACCGTGATGTCGCCCGCCTAATTTGTAGCCTATGTGATATTGAGATGTGCCAATAACATTGTAAAGTTTCGTCAAATCCATCCTACAAATATTCACATTCAAATTGAATAATAGCTAGATTTCATGGCCATAAGTGAAGTCATACCATACATAACAACCCTTCCAACCAGTTAAACATTCAAATATGTTTATGTGGTATTCAGTACATTCGTTTTATGAAACTGCATGCAAATTTTATCTATCAAGTGTAGGTCAATCAGAAATGAAGGGATCCGTAGGAGAATAAAAGTCACCAACATAGTTTAGAGGAATACATTCTTAAAGTGGCAGTGGGGGTACATAGCGCGTAGAACCACTATTATTGGGTCAATTTACACGCTGTTTAAGTTGTCGTTAGAATTCTTCTTGGTTTTGCAAGTGACATAAGTAACTTTGTCTTGCAGTAAAATTCTTGTTAATTCATCTTATGTACTATCATAATAACTGAGCATAATAATAAAATAAGTTTAAGATATGAACACATTTAATTATTTATTAATTAGAACAAGCTCTCATCATCTCATCTTTAAAGCTACATTGTAGAGCTAAGAGTTGCCTGGATGCGCATGTCTCCATACAAACGGAAAAAGGGAATTGTGGCAATATTTGATAATTTTGGAGTAAAATTAAGCATCCAGTCAATTAATCTTATTATAATCTACGTACATTCCTATACAGTTTAGTTAAATTATCAAATGTTTGAGAATTATACGCCTCTCAAGATTTTCATACAAATTTGAAAAGGTTTGTAATTCTCAAACCATTGGTATTTTAACCAAGCTGTATAGGAACGTACGTAGATTATAATGACATTGATTGATTAAATGCTTAATTTTACTCCAAAATTATCAAATATTGCCACAATTCCCTTTTTCCGTCTGTATGGAGACATGTGCGTCTAGGCGACTCTTAATCTTAAAACATTGTTCAGGATGCAAGCACGTCAAGGGTATCCTGCTATACGGGCCACCCGGTACCGGTAAAACTCTGATGGCGCGGCAGATCGGGAATATGTTGAACGCGCGAGAACCAAAAATCGTCAACGGGCCTCAGATCTTGGACAAATATGTTGGCGAGAGCGAGGCTAACATCCGGAGGCTCTTTGCTGATGCTGAAGAGGAGGAAAAGAGGGTAAGAGACACGACTATTTTATTTATGACAAGAAGGGTTGGCGACAGGCAGGCCGACCGTAAAAACTTTCGCAAAATCATATCACAGCATGAATGATGCCACGGGCTCTGAAATATTACAGCACTGCATCATTTGAGTGTATTCCCGGTATCCACCCTGAGGATACATGAGGCCTCATCTATTCATGTAATACTATATTTATGATTATGGAACCAGTATGTGTATTGGCAATAATTTTCGTTTCTCCCATGTAGAGGACCTAAGATATATTTTGCTGCTATGAGTTAGTAAATTGACACTGAGATTGCTGCCACCATATGTGGTGGTGCCATAGTAGAGTATTTTTTTAAATAAACTAAGAATAAGTTTATTCAACATCTCAAGATTACATTTCTGGGTTATGATTGGGATTACATTACGGGTATACATGAGCCCAGTGCCGCCATAATTCGAAAGAAAACTGAAAAATAACTGAAAATTTTGTTCTGCGAAGCCCTAGATAACCCTTAAATCTACTGAATGAAACGACGAAAAAATGGCGGATGTTATAAAGTCGACGCGTAATTTTTTTATGTAAAAATTATGCGAGTTCAGCATAACTTTTTACAGAGAAGACCGATTTTGATAATTCTCTTTTTTATTGGAAAGGGTTATACCCCGAAGTTGATCCCATATAATTTGGAAAAAAGTCCACTGGTTTAGCAGTAAAGGAAATACATAAAATATACCAGTAGCTTTTCAACCCGCGTACACCGTAAAAGCTGGGCAAATATCTAATCACGTCAATAGGCGATGCGGCTAGCAACCCATCACATTGATTTCGCTTTGGGTTTTATTTTATGACATTGGGCTAAGTCTACCCCGCAACGCAAGGGATATTCTAAAGACAGACTAAGATAAGACGTGATATATGTATGTACAGTCCGATGCAAACTTCATGGCGGCTCGGAACAACGTGCGAGTCGATGCGCAGTACTCATAGATAGATAGATAGATAAAACATTTATTGACACCATTACACACGTACATTATAATATAACAATTAACCTAAAATATTAAACTTAAAAACAGTTCAGGAATGTGTGTGCTACGTATTTCAAAAGGCTGTAGCTCAGTGTGGGACATTGCTCAGCGAGCAAAACACTGATTTTCAGCTACCACCAGAGTCAGGGTGTGCGTGCGCTAACGAAGTTAAATATAGAAAAAATAATAAGTATCATAATAATTTTAAGCCACGGGATATCGGAAATAGTAAGAAATTGAAATGTATTAAGATATGTGTATAGTAATGAGCAAACAGATTTCGTTGATAGTTATTCTGAGTTATACGATTATTTCTATTATAATTTTGATTGCTCGATTTTTTTTTATTTCTATTTATAGTAGTGGGAAGTCAGAGAGCCACGTCACCTAAGCGACAAAAAGTGGGGTGGAATAGGAACGTTTTGACTTTGTAGTAAATGAGTTTTGTAAAGTCGTTTAAATGTAAAAAGCTTATTTGAACGTCTTACAGGTGGCGGTAAATTGTTCCAACATTTTGTGGCCTGCCCCCCTATTTACTAACTCGGATGACAGGTGTCGATGCCTATCAATCTAGAATTTACTGTTACAATGCGGGTTTTGCTTGTTCGAACTTTTTATTTGAAATACAAAAACCGCATTGTAACACTAAATTCTTGATTGATAGGCATCGACACCTGTCATCCGAGTTAGTAAATAGGCCGGCTGGTGACGAAAGCTCCCCGTAAATGCCACGGTTTTGTGTATATGGTAGGATAATAAAGACCGGGTACTTCTGGTACTATAGAGACTGACGGCGTAAAAATTTTATTTTATCGTAAAGACAATCGGGCGCCCTATGCTGTAAGACATTAAACAATAAACATGCTAGATGCAGTTTCCTTCGCGAGTCCATATTAAGAATTGATGCGTTATTAAGATACGGCGATATATGCGTACGAGGTGGTATGTTCAAACAGTACCTGCAACAAGCGTTTTGCACTCTCTGAATCAGTCTGCGTGTTCTTGCAAATAATCTAGGACCAAAAACAGTAGTAAACTCATATGAGTATCAGCGAGGCGCGCGTGGGGAGGCGGGGAGCGCACTGTGCAGCTCGTAGCTAATATCCAAGCCGCCATAAAGCTTACATCTGACTGTATGTATGTTTATTCCAGTGCGGACCAAACAGCGGCCTGCACATCATCATATTCGACGAGATCGACGCCATCTGCAAAGCCAGAGGCTCCGTGGGCGGCAACACGGGCGTGCACGACACCGTAGTCAACCAGCTGCTCTCCAAGATCGATGGTACGTAGCAAAGGCACTGTCAAAACATAAGAAGGAACTAATTTAACATTAATACAGTCCGAATCAAACTTTATGGCGGCTCGGAACATCGCGCGAGACGATATGCAGTACACTATATTACGTTCAGTGGAGCGCGCGGCGATGTGGGACGCGTGGGTTGAGAGGCAGCACTTCTGTAGCAATAGTACTCGTTAAGTTTACATTTTAAGCTTTTACACATTTTTCTGTATGCATACTATTGCAAGAATTCCCAAAAAACAGATTTATTTTCCTAGTTTGGGAATTGTTGTATACATTAATATTAAGACATTTTCCTTTCTAAGTTTCTAAAAATGTATCTTCGCACCTTACTGATATCATGGCTCCCGCAGGTTTCTTTGCAAGGCACCCGCCTTTCTCGAGATACAGGTTTATTCCTAGTTCGGAGGCGGGATGCTAAGCGATAGACCCATGTGTGCTCCATGTACATAAACATATTTATGTAAATTGATACTTTTAAAGAAACGCCAATAAATATTATTATTATTTTTTTTTATTTATTTACTGCGCAGCTCGCAGCTAATATCCGAGCCGCCATAAAGTTTGATTTGGACTGTACATTCTATCTATGAATTTACTTTGTTGTTAAAAGATAAACATGCTTAGCCAGTACTCACAAGAAACTTCAAGGATTTATGAAATACTCCAGATTTTCATGTCGTGAGGGTCACCGGATCAAAAAATGACCCGATGTACCCTAAGGTCAGAGTTTTTAAGGCGTCCGACATGATTTTGTGTAACCACCTTTGTCAAAGAGCAGCGACCGAGACCGACGACTTATCAATTAATGCATTGGTAAATCATCTGTTCTCTCTTCCGATCAAGTGTCTCCATTCCGTGATTCATCTTGGCCCCGTGACATTCAGGCAATATTTCACAAAAGTTATTACTGCACAGTAGTGACACTCCCTGTACGTAAGAGTTCGGGTACTTGTGACCTGGCACCGGGAGTGTAAGCGCTAGGGTTGATTCTTACTCACTACTCCCTTCGTACCTGCGGTGCGAGCCGTGCGAGAAACGCAGTCACACAGCCCTCGAACAAGGCAGTCGGCGACGGCCTATTCTACGTCCCGCGCGCCTCCGATGCCCCAGGGCACATCCAGACACCTAACAAAGCCGCAAGCGATTTTGTGTGCACACATGACGCTTCTTTTCACGTAGGTGATAGAGTGGAGGCAGACGATTGGGCGTAGAAGTGTTGGCCGTCCACCAGCAAGATGGGCTGACGATATAGCTAAATCATACGGTAAAAATTGGATGCAGAGCTCAAACAGGGAGGAATGGCGTGTCAGTGAGGAGGCCTATACCCATCAGTGTGTTGATAAGGGCTGAATAAGATATATACATATTCTTTGTCTTAGGTGTGGACCAGCTGAACAACATCCTCGTGATCGGCATGACAAACAGACGCGATATGATAGACGAGGCGTTGATGCGGCCGGGTCGTCTCGAGGTGCAGATGGAGATCGGCCTGCCTGATGAGCAAGGCCGCGTGCAGATCCTCAACATTCATACCAAGAGGATGCGCGAGTACAAGAAAATTGCTGAAGATGTTGATGCTAAGGTGAGTAGAGCGCGACATGATAGATGAGGCCTCGAGATGTAGATGGAGATCGGCCTGCCTGATGAGCAAGGCCGAGTGCAGGTCCTCAACTTCCTCACCAAGAGGATGCGCGAGTACAAAAAGATTGCTGATGATGTCGACGCTAAGGAAAGTAGACCATGACATAATAGACGAGGCGTGGAGATGTAGATGGAGATCGGCCTGCCTGATGAGCAAGGCCGAGTGCAGATCCTCAACATCCATACCAAGAGTATGCGGAAATACATGAAGATTGCTGATAATGTTGATGCTAAGGTGAGTAGAGCGCGACATGATAGACGAGGCCTCGAGAGGTAGATGGAGATCGGCCTGCCTGATGAGCAAGGCCGCGTGCAGATCCTCAACATCCATACCAAGAGGATGCACGAGGCACGAGTACAAGAAGATTGCCGATGATGTCGACGCTAAGGTGAGTAAAAGTATGGTGGTATCATCTTTGACGTGTCCACGATATTCATTATTGCAAGTAACTTTAAAAACCTTTTTAGTTCAGATTCCATTTTTATCTTCCAAATAAATGCAACACATCCGTTTATTGAGGTTTTGAGTTCCAATTAAGGTATCTAATTATAGACATGGAAAAATCCGCAATTTTTTTCTTACTTAGGTTACATGAGAATTTTATTTATTATCTTTTTTACTTTAATTATGACGGCATATCACAGCATAGTGGGGCATATTTACGTTTTTTTGAGCACGAACTGACGGGCCGAGTATGCGACTTTCGCCTTCCAGCAGGGCGCGGGCTGACACGCGGTATTATTATTACTTTCGTCTCTAGTAGGGTGCGAGCGAAATTCTGTGCTCTTTTGCTATGGCAAATATCTATATAACATTTAAGCAATATAACATATCTTTCCTCCAGGAATTAGCAGCCCTGACAAAGAACTTCTCAGGTGCCGAATTGGAAGGTTTAGTTCGTGCGGCGCAGTCTACAGCCATGAACCGGCTGATCAAAGCCAGCAGCAAAGTAGAGGTGGACCCTGAAGCGATGGAGAAACTCATGGTGGAGAGGACTGATTTCTTGCACGCGTTGGAGAATGACATCAAACCTGTGAGTTATTTGAAGTACTTCTATTGTAAGTAGTCATGGATCGACTGGTCAAAGCCAGCAGCTAGGTGGAGGTGGACCTCAGAGCCATGGAGAAACTCATGGTGGAGAGGACTGTTTTCTTGTACGCGCTGGAGAATGACATCAAACCTGCGAGTTAATTTAAGTAGTTCTTTTGAAAGTAGTCATGTAGTTGGTGGTCTAAGCCAGCAACTAGGTGGAGGTGGACTCCGAAACTATGAAGAAACTCATGGTGTAGCGGGCTGATTTCTTGCAAGCGCTGAAAAATGAAATCAAATCGGTGAGTGCCCTAGTTTACTCTCACTGAGATTGTCGTAACTTGAGTAGTAAAAAATTCGATATCACATTGAAAGTGTACTTTTATAGTCTTTTAAGACAGATTTTGATATGATATGGAAACATTTAAAAAAATCTGAATAACCGTTCATCAAGCCTATTTTTATTTTATTCGTCCGTTTTATTATTCCCCTTTGCTTTATTGCGCAGGCTTTCGGTACTGCAGCGGAGGCTCTGGAGCACTTTTTAGCGCGCGGCATCATCAACTGGGGCACGCCCGTGTCCTCCATACTCGAGGACGGACAGCTCTACATACAGCAGGCCAGGGCTACGGAAGCCAGCGGTAAGTTGTATATTAGTGTGCTTGATTGAATGATGAGGCGTTCCAAAGCCGCACGGCATATAATAGATTTTTTTCCTACCCTAAGGTATGAGGTTTGCTGTAAGAAATTGCATATTGCGATAAGTCCGCCTTTGTTTATATTTGTATAATTGATTCTGATCTACTTTCATTTTATTTAGATATATTGGTGTAGTAAAGTGTTTATTCATTCATTTAATAGTGTGTGAATCTGCTCGATTATGGACAATAAAAAATTACGATGTTCACTTTACCTATATTTGTTTTATGGATGATGTTAACGGGCTTAGATCAGTGAAACTAACGTCACCCGCCATTTTAATTCTTGTACTTATACACAGAACAAATTCAACTTCAGTACATACTTCGGCAGTAAATTGCTTGTAATACTTTTAGTATTACTTTTCATTATTTTGTATTTAGTTAATTAAGAGAACTAATGATTACCGCCAAAAGTGGCCACTTAATGAATAGTTCTCTTATATTTGAAATGATGATATTGATGAAAAAATATACCAAAAATACTACAAGTCATTTACTACCTAAGTACTGCATTAGATTGTAATTTGATCTGATTTAGCGGTAAAAGAAATAAAATGAGGACTGTCCCTTGTTAGCTAATGTTAGCCCCTTAGCTATAATCATTTGCTAGCCTAGCTCGGTTTTTTAGCTTTTCCCGCCATTTCGCCAAACGTAGGCATAAGGTGACCTGAAAATTATTAATTTTATGTTTTCATCCAGGACTGGTATCAGTGCTGCTGGAAGGCCCGCCCAACAGCGGCAAGACCGCCATGGCCGCGCAGCTGGCCAAGCTGTCAGACTTCCCGTTCGTGAAGGTGTGCTCGCCAGAAGACATGATCGGCTTCACGGAGTCCGCTAAATGCTTGCAGATCAGGAAGGTATGATTGATTAATTTATCTCTACTTATTTGGTGTCTGAGCTGGATTTTGAAATACTTTAAAAGTCTCAGCCAGTTGCCTTAGATATATTTCCTTGTTAGACCGATTTTTTATGGTCACACACAAAGGCACGCTTACCATGCGTGACAGAGGTGTCTACCTACGTACTTATTAAAGTACTATGTGAAAACCTCTGTGAAGTAACACATTCTTACCACATGCCGATGTTACTGTCACATTATGATTCGAGTTTGACAAACATGGCGACAAACTTGATCAATCGCGTTGGTTGGTTATCAATCAATATATAGGTACATAGTAAAAAAAATAATTCATCTGTTTGTACAAGCTAATCATGGAAACTACTTAAGCGATTTTGATAGGGTTTACACTTACATTTAGAGCTTTTTTCAAAGAAGGTTTATAAGTTTAATATACAGCGCGTAAATTGACCCTAGACAAATCCTTACAGGTATGCCTCAGCCCGTCGATATGAAAAACTTTTCTTAAAAGGCTGGGTACTAAAAAAAATTCGACAGTTTCATACAAAAGTGTTCAGCCGCCCGGGCAAATTAGTATGGAAAAGTAAAAAAAAATCGAGTTGTTTATATCGATGCACAAGCCCGCAATTTGTGGTGGTCTATGGGGTAGGTCTATGTCCAGCAATGGACGTGGCTGATAGATAGATAGATTGAGTCACCCTTCAAGGGAATGTTGAGGGTCAATTTACACGCTATACTATGCCTGTGCCACACATAAGGCGCCCATACAAATATAACATTTTTCGTCAGTACTTCGACGACGCTTACCGCTCCAGTCTATCCTGCATCCTGGTGGACAACATCGAGCGTCTGCTAGACTACGGCCCGATCGGGCCGCGATACTCCAATCTTACACTGCAGGCTCTCCTCGTGCTGCTGAAGAAACAGCCGCCCAAGGGCAGGAAGCTGCTCATACTGTGCACCAGCAGTCGAAGGTAGAGTATAATCCTTTACATCTAGGTATAATTTCGATGCTTTTAGAATATATCTAAAGACAAATTATCAAGAGACAACATCGAGCGTATGCTGGACTACGGCCCCATCGGGCCGCGATACTCCAATCTTACATTGCAGGCTCTCCTCGTGCTGCTGAAGAAGCAAGCGCCCAAGGCCAGGAAGCTGCTCATCTTGTGCACTAGCAGTCGAAGGTAGTGTGTAATCCTTTAAATCCACCTATAAATTAGCTGTATTTAGCGGATATCTAAAGATAAATTATCAAGAGACCATCGAGCGTCTGCGGGACTACGGCCCCATCGGGCCGCGATACTCCAACCTCACGCTGCAAGCACTGCTCGTGCTGCTGAAGAAGCAGCCGCCCAAGGCCAGGAAGCTGCTACAAAACGACCAGCATCGCGAGAAATAACGCTATCGCAAGATACCACGTGCGGGCAGAAAAGGCGTCAATTTGTTATTGCGATATTGGTCGTTTATACTATGACAATAAGGCTTAAAATCCTATGAGATAAGTTTCCACGCCTGCACCGTATGTAGCCGTGCGCCTTTTCCGTGTGTTTAATACCGTAGGTTTTTATGTCACAGGACGGCAAACGAGTAAGCGGGTCACCTGATGATAAGTGTAAAAGTCACCGCTGCCCATGGACTAATGCAACACCAGGGGTATGATAAGAGCGTTACCGCCCTTTTATTTTTCCCTCCAGAGGCTCCGGCTCTGACTCACCGAACGAAGCATAGAAGCTGTAAAACTACTACTCAAGCGTTGATTTTTTGTGAGAGTGTGGTACTTTTCCGGATGAGCCAGCCCATTTGCTACTAGCTAAAGTGATTTTTGCCAGTAACGAGGCTCTACCACAACACAAAGGTTTGTTCTACTCTGTCTCCCTCATCTATATATAGTAAGCGTCTAAGGATATTTACTCTTATTAAACCCATAATAGAGAGCAAAATTCTGTGCATAATTTTTGGCATAGAGACAGAGACGGAAGTATAGGTTGGTGAGGGTTGGTGTCCCACTTGCACTTATGCAGTTGCATATAACATACATACATGCACCTATATCTATAGTTTTTATTAGACACCAACCTGTAATATTTCCTCCCTCTCCCATACCAAAAGTTACGGTACTGAGTCTTTCTACCATATATATATATATATATATATATATATATATATATATATATATATATAAGGTCCTTGTTCTCTCCTCAGACAAGTGCTGGAAGACATGGAGGTGCTGTCGGCGTTCACGGGCATCCTGCACGTGCCCAACCTGTCGACGCCGGAGCACGTGCTGGCCGTGCTGGAGGAGAGCGACGCCTTCTCCAAGCGCGACCTGCAGAAGATACAGCACGACATGCGCGGAGCCAAGTACGTCTTATACCTCTACACAATCTTCCATGTTCTGCAGGCATCGCGACGAGTCACTCTTCTTTTCCACAGTGACTCTCCCTGTACGCTAGAGTTGGGGCACCGGTGACCTTGAGCCGTGGCGTGTAAGCGCTAGGGTTGACAACGCGTAAGAAGTCACTCATTACTCCGTGCTTGCGGTGCTAGCCATGTGAAAGACGCAAACACAACACACAGCCCCCGATCAAGGCAGTCGGCGACGGCCCGTTCCTCGCCCCGCACGCACATCCAGACTCCCATACTTAGCTTATTTTACGTGCCCACATGTTTACATGATCCTTCGATGCGTTGCAAAACTCTCAAAGAGCCTTTGTGAGTTACAGCAATGTATTGTGAATCATCGTGATGTCTGCCGTCCACCGGCGGCTGTGTACTGGGAGGCTTACGTTAAGCCGAGAAGTTCACTAATCGACTATTCTCCCCTTATTTTTACATGGTTAGGGTTCAGGATTTGGAGTGAAACGCAAAATTCGAATTTGTTCACTTCGGTATCTCAACACTGATCTTTACTGGTCTTCGAATATCCGATCTGTAAAGCACAAGATATCGTTGTTCCCACAGGACCCGTAGAAAATTAACCACACTTTATTCTTTAGTCACTTCAAATATCGTTCGAAGTTAATATTACGGAATCTCGCGGTCAATTGACTAATTTACCATTACCCGTTTCCTTATTCACGGTTATACGGGTTTCTAGTAAGTTACATATTTATGGTTCCAACAGTTAACACATTCTAGAATGAATTCGAGACAGTATGTGAGTGGGATAGAATATATTTGTGTAACTAATCTGGAAGATGTGTAAGCGAAACGGAACGTGTGTGTGAGCAGGATGTAGAAAAAGTTTCTAATAAGCTAAAGAGAAACATTCAACCCTAGGATTTTCCCGAAAGTAACATCGGCATCCAAACTCCGACATTGGTTAGGTTGCCAGTCGGTGGTAGTCCAACACTGCACTGGTAATATGTGATCTATTTGATTATTATTTATTAAACTGGCAGCCACCTTTAAAACCCTCACAAAACAAAAGATCACATCAATGCAAAAATCTAATAGATACATTTTGAAATAAAATCAAAAGTTCTGTATGTGATATAAGCTACAAAATTGTACCTCAAAAATAAACCATGACGAAACACGAGGTGCAATTTGAAAGATTCAAACACATAACATTTCCTGTATGTATTGATGTTGATCTTGGATTTATTTGGGTTTTAGATGTGGCCGCCACTTCAATATTTTTTCAAAACGGCCCAAGAGTTGCGGTGTCACGCTCGAAAACAAAAGGTTCATGGTCTTTTATACAATATAATCTATTATATTTATTATTTAGAATAATTATATCATTTTTCTTGTAGGATATTCATCGGTATCAAGAAGCTGCTAGCTCTCATAGATATGGTGAAGCAGACGGACGAGGAGTACCGAGTGTTCAAGTTCCTCACGAAAATGCAAGAGGAGGGCGCGCTGGATATCGGCACCACCATACAATAAGACTCGCTGCAACCTTAGGGATTACATGCGCATACCCCACACACGCCCTCACCAGATCACACTTCTGCACATATCTCATGTAAGATCACCACTAAAGTCACCGAGTGCTCGCCTTGCGCCTCCGACCTGAGGAGCTACGAGATCGACTACGACGACATCAGCGAATGCACCGAGTCCCTGGCCGACAGCTACCACAAGAAAGGTAGGAACGCCAAAGGCAACGAACTGTCTCCCTCCAAAATGCCGCTCATGCGCATACGCAGCGTCGAAATAGTCTTCGAGGACGAGATCTCGGCGTGCACGGACACGGGCCTCTTAGATCGGAGCATCGAGCTCATAGTTTCCGACAGCGATGATTCTACTAAATGCGTGGATGACTTAGAACATTTGCAGGTTGAGAGAGACGACAACGATTCCGTGACGCTCAACGCGGAGGCTGATTTATCCGACGATATTTCTGTTTCGTTAAATAAAGACGCTATTGAGGAACTTCCGAAGGTAGAGACCCCACAAATAAGTTACCAGGAGGTAGATGAGGCTTCCCACGCACAAAGCGTGACATCAGTCAAAGACGATGCCAATGAGTCAGTCAATGATGACGTTAACGAATCAGTGGATGACGTCAACGAGTCAGTCAATGATGACGTAAATGAGTCGGTGAATGATGACGTCACGCTTTCTTTAAATTTATCAGACGTCGTCGATTCCGGTCGGTTTACTGAGGACGCCAGTTCATCAAATTTCGAGTCTATTCCCATATTAGCCTACGAGGACGCTTTGCTTTCTCATTCGTTGGATGTGATAGACAAGTCCACAGTGAGCGCGTATGATATATCAGAAGTCTGTAGCATAAGTACTGAGAGTCAGCCGAAACTGCTGTACGAGTACATAGACAGCAACAGCGACAGTTCAGATAACACCGCTGTGTGCGAGGATCCGCCCTTGAAGCATTTGTTGTATCAAAACATCCCGGTTTCTGTTGATCCTAACGTATGTGACAGCAACGATTTGCAGTATGACTCATTTATAGATATGGGAAAGTTCTGAAAATATTAATCGTGTACGAGTACATAGACAGCAACAGCGACAGTTCAGATAACACCGCTGTGTGCGAGGATCCGCCCTTGAAACATTTGTTGTATCATAACATCCCGGTTTCTGTTGATCCTAACGTATGTGACAGCAACGATTTGCAATATGACTCATTTATAGATATGGGAAAGTTCTGAAAATATTAATCGCATTATAAGAATGTTACGCAATTGCAATATTAATGCTTCTTTATTGATATAAAAATATTTATGAGTGTTATTTACATTACGAGGTACGCTGCGTACGTTGGTATTAAAATGCTACCGTGAAATATGTACGAAGCCATTCCGGACGTTAAGTGACCGCCCACTACGTTATTTTCGTACGAGACTCTACGTCCCTTAAATTCTGAGCTATTCTGACACCTTGTATACCTTTATTACACAGCTTTTGCACTGAGGGGGGGCTTGGTGGTATGCGGCTCCCGTAACCATGTCATTTCCCTTTATGAAGAACTGTTCTAGCCAATCTTTTGTATAATATACTTTGTAAATAACAATTTCAGTACCTTCCAGTAGTAAATAAAATGTTAGTATTTGTAGTGTGCGAAAAATGACATGGTTACAGAAATCCCAAGGTTGTAAGTTTAGGCAATAGCTCAATTAACGACATTGTATTATTTTTTTATATAGCGAGTTTTTATTTATTAATTTGTTAATAAAATGTGATACAGCTTGACGCTGTCTATTGTGTTGAATACTTAATAGGGATAATTTGATTATTATATAATAATACAAAAATAGATGTTTAAGAGAATGTTGTCAATATTATAGTATTATGAACTATGTATTTGAGGATATTGTTACGATAAACTTAGGGCAACAAAGCTTTTGATGACTTGCATTATTAGCGTTGAGTACAATTTAAATAATGATAAATGCTAGGAAGTATCATGCACATGTAAATGGCACAGTCAATTAATTGGTCATTGAGGATTTGTGGTTCTGCCGTACAATAATAAAATGACAACATCCACAATAAAGCTATTGATTGCAGAGAAAACAATTAAGTAAAACCTAATTGATGAATAAGCAATATTTATGACTATAATATGGTCATTACAAGGTAAACTCGGCATCAGAATGAATTGATTAAACATACATTTGACTAATATACTCGTAGCAATCAATCATATATTGCACACAAAGTTATCTTATATTGTTTAGAGAATTTGTTAGAAATTTTTATTGTTAAAATCTCCCTTGTTGCTGAAGGTTTTTATTGTTGCGACCTTGTTTTTTTGCATTGTTATGAATCAAATGGTGTAACAACATTCCATTTTCACTCATAGTCATTTATAATAGGACGATATGAAGTTATTCAACTAAGGAGGAATGGTTTTTTTCTCCTGGAGTTATGCTTTTAGATCATGTTCTAGATCTGTAGTGCTTGGATGTTTTAACTCAGTCTTATCTGCTGGATGTGGAATAATCAATGTAATAACAGTTTTTAAAGTAGCCACTTGTTATGATGTATTTTTGGAACATATCTACTAATAAACTAATATTGATAAAAACATTTTAACTATGGCTTATGATAAATATGGTTAAAAATGGTTCAGGCCAAGTTCTTTCAACAAATTTAAGTATTATTTGTATGCATAAAGCATAAAACCAGTTAATTGAGACACAAGTGGCTATGTAGTCAATGTGTAGGCCTGAAATCTGTTAAATAAAATGATCTAATGGAACATGCAAGTTTTATTTCTAGCACTTAAATGAAATTCCTCTAATAGAAAAGAATAAACTTAAATTCCTTCTTTACCTGCTGCCGTTATTGGTGAGCAAAATACGGCAAAAACATCACATTTGTTGTATGGGAGAATAAATCTTCACAGATGATGTATTTTTGTTGCCGTTAAAATAAATTTAAGGGGTATATTTATTTTTAAGGCAACAAAAATACATCATCTGTGAAAATTTCAACTGTCTACCTATCAGGTCTATGGTGAAAATTTTAACTGTCTAGATATCACGGTTTATGAGATACAGCCTGATGACTGACCGACAGACAGACATCAAAGTCTCGTGCATAGCGTCCCGGGTAAATTTTATTTAAAGGCAACAAAAATACATCATCTGTGAAAATTTCAACTGTCTAGCTATCACGGTTTATGAGATACAGCCTGGTGAGTGACAGACAGACAGACATCAAAGTCTTGTGAATAGGGCCCCGTTTTTAGGGTTCCGTAGTAAACTAGGAACCCTTATAGTTTCGCCATGTCTGTCTGTCTGTCCGTCCGCGGTTTTACTCAGAGACTATAAGTACTAGAAAGCTGTAATTTGGTATGAGTGTGTATATTAATCATGGCAAAAAAGTTGTAGAAAAAAACCTTGAAAAAATATTTTTTTTTGGGTAGCTCCCATACAAGTAAAGTGGGGGAGTATTTTTTTTTCTCTATTTACCCATCGTGTGGGGTATCGTTAAAAAGGTCTTTCAAAATATTGTGAGGTTAAGAACACCATTTTTCGATTTAGGGATCCGTTTCCAAAATATTTGGTTTTAAAGTGCAAAATTTTGTTAGAGGTACGTGTCCCCCCCCTCTATCTGCTTAACGGTTATATATGGATACGTGAAAAAAATTACAGCAATAGTATATATACTGAAGTTGAAAGGAAAACTATCAGAGCTGGGTACTAAGTGCAAACTAAAAAGTTATAGGCAACCAACTTATAAAATGTACTGGAAAATGTAAAATTTCATACGGTTTTCATTGTTAGATGTTTTTTGGTCGTTAAATTGTGAGGTGCGAGTGTGAACAGTGTGAACTCAAAGTTGTCATTCGCAACTACGGAACCCTACACTGCGCGTGGCCCGACACGCACTTGGCCGGTTTTTACCCTTTGGATATGGAACCCTGGAAAAAAAACAATATAGAGTAAGTCTTTGGACAAAACTCTTGCAAGCAGCTTAGTAAGAAATGGAGTAAACAGGGAAGTGATTTAATTTATAGAAGGATTCAATCATATATGAGGGCCTTACAAAATCCTGGGACATATTAGCTTGTTTAAACTATAAAGAGTTACTCTGTGACTCGTACATTAATTCAGCTGCAACTGTGTCATTACTAAAGTTGTTCAATTCTTGGAAACCTTATCCGATTCGCACCACACATCTTTTCTTGAGGTCGCAGTTGGAAATCAGTGTATAGGGCAATATTACCACTGTGCTGTCCTTTTTGTGTTGCTGTAGCACACACTGAAATTATACAGATGTGTTTATTTTGTTTTATTCTTTTTATTTCTGTGTACCTACCTATATTCTTGTGTGTTATAGCAGCAAATAAATGAGTTATCTATCTTCCTACTAAAGCATTATTCCTCCCATATGGAATAGAATTAAAAAAATTCATTTTATTTCACTAGAATCTGGTTTCAGTCATACAATCAGCCTGATGCCATTGCCGGTTATTTATCAGGCTGTCAAAGATGTTAAAGTGGACAGGGGAAACAGATTCTCAAATAAAACAACTGTGCGTTTTTTTTTTGTTACAATAGAAATCATGGGATATATTACCCACTATTTCCAGTTTGACAGTGACCAAAGCAATGTATTGAAGATTTTCAATTTTGACCTATCTTTCTTGCTGTAAAAATACTCATCATGTATCAGAATTATCAGGAACAACTCTTCTTAAAGATGACTTTGTTTATTGGATGTTAGTTACTGAGGTTCTAAGCCAACAACTCTTATCTGCCATAAAAATCAAGCAGGCAACACATAAGTAGCCGAAGAGAGATACCTAGTGAGTGAGGTGTGTGGTATGCATATACTATACCTAAGGTTATAAAAAAAAAATAGATATTATTATGAGAAGACTATATTTCAGTAGAAAGAAATTTCTTACAGCTAGTTACAGTATCACATAAGTTATTACTGAGAAAATTATAATTCATGAATTGTTGGAGCATGTTTACACAAATGTTTACCCTAATTTCAACTTTAATTTGCACAAAATAAAAATTTGGGTAAGTAATAAAAATACACATGGACTAAATGTGTAAACACCAATATTTATAATTTAAAATAGTCAGTTATACAAAATATATTAAAAACTTAAACAGTAGACCTAATTAGCGCTTTCACAGGCATCCACCCAGTCATTATATACATCTATAGGTTCAGACAGAACATTGGTTGTCGTTTGGAAGTCTTCTAAGCAAACACGACATTGTATTCTTGCTGTATTGCGAGCTCGATCCCTGGAAAGGTTGAGGATTGGAAATCAATCAAAAGACGTGACATCATTCTTTAGTGCCTAATACAAGTGTTTTGTTTACTCACATTTTGACCTCACAAGACTTTTCGTGGTTACAAAATGGGCAGTTGAATTGTTGATCAAGCGGCTCAATAGCTTTCCTTTTTGGCGGAGGCTTCCTTTTCGATTTGCGGCGACCCATGTTTAACTGAAACGGGCAGAGAATTAATAACTAAAAATTAAGACATATTGCATACGAATACACGTCGTTTAGCATGTTAAATAAACAGAATTTTTTGAAGGTTCGATATTATAACATATTAATAGGAGTTAGCAACATACTTATTGAGATTTTGTGTATTTGTTTCTATTTGCTCAATAGGCGTGGGCGTTATATCAACTAACCGTTTTATTCAACCGTTTTTCGACTCTCAACGATTCAACTAGTTTTTCGTCACTGCAAAAGTAGTTGGAATGACCAACTGGTTTTTTTCCAACGAAACGCTGCCCCGTCGAGCTGAAGAGCGGCCGCATATTATCAGAAATTTCTGTTAGAAAAATTCTGACGCTCGCCGGAAGGCACTCGCTGCATACATTTTGTATTAGCTCCCGCACACTGTTAGAAAAATTCTAACGGGTCGTCCGTTTCTGATGCCCGCCGGATGGCACCTCAGCCGGACGTCAGAATTTTTTCTGTTAGAAATGGCGGAAGGCGTGTTTTCCATACATTTTGTACTAGGCCCCGCACACTATCAGAAATTCGCGTCAGTTTACCGTCCGCCGCCGTACGCTCCACACGTGTTTGGTTGTATTTTAGGAACCTACGTTTTTGACGAAAATGAGCTTAATTCAAGATTTAATTGCCGATGTGTAAAAATATCCATGTTTGTGGAACGCGATGATGAAAATTACCAGAATAAAATACCCAGAGACTTAGATATGGAGCGAATATGCCAAATATTAATTAAGTATTGAAATCCATATTTCAATATCAAGGTTTTTAGGGTTCCAAAGCGTAAAACGGGACCCTAATTACGAGATTTCGATGTCCGTGTGTCACCAGGATGTATCTCATAAACCGTGATTACTATACAGTTAAAATTTTCATAGATGATGTAGGTACTTATTTGCTTTTGCCACTATAACAATAAACACTAGAATCAAAATAAAATAGGTAATAATTAAGGGGTGATCCCATACAACAAACGTGATTTTTTCGCCATCTTTTGCTCGTTATTTATAACGGCAACAGGTAGACGCTTCTGATATTCACAAAATATTTATTTGTTTATTCATCGCTTTAAAAATAAATAATTAAATCAAAATTAAATAAATATTAATGGCGGTCGTACTAAGAACATGTTTTTCGTTGCAGTTTTTGCCCGATAGTCTAATGTTGTATAGATAATGGTACGGGACCCTTCATGTGCGAGTCCGACTAGCACTTGGCCGATTTGTTTTATTTAAATAAAAAAAGCGCTAAGAGCAATAACATACGTATCTTCATTCATATAGGTAGATGTGCGTAAGCATACAGATGAAACACGACTGGGCTCAAAAGCTGCCGGATCAAAATTTCTGATAGTATGCGGGGTGCTTCCGGCAAGCTTCCGGCGAGCGTCAGAATTTTTCTAACAGGGATTTCTGATAATATGCGGCCGCTCGAAACCGGTGCACGCGTGGCGGAAACAACTGAACGACGTACGAATCGAATAATACCTTAGAGTAGGTGAGATGCCGATACTGAATTTGGTTAAGAGAGACAAAGATAAACATAACTATTTCGTTTCGCGTTCGCTGCCGTTTCGCGTGGCGGCCGAGTCAAGAAATTCTGGTTTGTTTTGTTTATATTAAATATTAAGTAGTTTGAGATTTTCGAAAATTCTTTCGTATCGTGAATGTTTGTTTATTAGTAAAGTACCTAGTACAGATCATTTTATTTTAAGTTTGTAAAGATTGTGTAAATATAAATATCATATAGTGAAGTTTCGTAGTTTCGAGATAAATAAAAAAAAAAATTGCGTCATTGAATTGTTGAAAGATTTTTTTATAACAAATATTTTTTCATACTTGTAATTGTTTTCAACTAGTTTGCAATGCGTTACGCCCAAAACGCGACAAATTGGAAGTAAAAACAACGCCACGTTGTTTCAGCAACCAGTACTAAACCAGTTGGCGACGCCAACTGGTTTGCTAACTAGTTGCCCGTTGAAAAAAAACGGTTGAGTTTCGTTGGCGCCAAAACGTTCAACGACAATAGTTCTCAACAACAGACTGCTGCACCACGGCGACAAATGTCAATGTCATACATATTTTTTTTCAAGGATGGTTTTTTCAGATATATGTATTTAGCTAGCCAGTACCCGCACGCGCTTACAAGATTCTTCTACGTAAGTAGAGGAACTGATTTTCACTTCACGAATCTACCAGTTATTGCTGTAGTGTACTGTGCAGCCTCAAACTCACAAACTATATAGGGATCCAAGCTTAAAATCCTTTCTCATAAGCTCAAAGTCGCTCAAAATGAAGCCTCCTTTTCGTGGTCACTTGGATAATTTTAAAAACTCAATCTAAACCCTACCGTAGCTAGCTATTCATTTGACACATTTCACTCACTTTTGACAGTAGCAGTTGATTTTGGTTTGGGATTGGATTTGATACCTACGATGTTTAGATTCAAATAATTTAAAATATAACATAAAAAGTACGCAAATATGGCTTGGAAAAGACTTCTGATTCCTTGTTTACTAGTGGTATCCTTTGAAAGTAAGTATTATTCTTTGTACATGAGTAATTATCGAATAAAGCTTTGTTTCAAGTGGTAACGCCCAACGCTTTTCTGCTTACAGTTGCATTTACATCGGCTGAATGTACAATTCCTGTTGTTTTACGAAATACTTGGTTCTCTTTCGAAAATGGAAAGCAGACAATTACGGATATCAACGCTAGTGAAATGGTGGGAAGGTAATGTAAAATATACATTTTTGTTATTATTCTAACCACAAACAGGTCTTGGTGTTAGTAATTTTGCAAATGTCTGAAAAGGTCTGATCTTTATCGTTATCACTTTTATGCTAGTCTGACAGAAAATTTAAAAGCAGAACGTACCAGCTGCTTCTGTTCCTGCACAGATCGTAAAAGCTGGGCGAGGCAATGGGTGATGCAGGTAACAACCAATCGCTATTTTCTGTTCCACATACCCAAACATGAATTGTCTACCCCACAGAGCACGGAATGTCATTCGCCCCCTCCTTGAGGCGAAAGTAATAATAATACCGCATTTCAGAATGCAGGCTAGTTAGTAGGGAAAGTCGGATACTCAGCCTGACAGTTAGTGCTCCAAAAAACGTAAAATTGCCACAATGAGCTGTGATATGATATCATACTTCATTTCAGTTCAGTAAAAAGGTAAATAAACAAAATTCTGATTTAACTTATATCAGCACAAGTAAGTAGAAAATAGCAGATTTTTGCCCAAAACCTCAATAAACCATACTGCCCCCTAACATGCTTGTTTCAAATGAAATGTGTCGGAAAGGCGTCTCAAGTAGAGCCGGAGCAACTGTCACATTCTCTGCTCTGGTCTAACCCATAAAGGATAATGAAGTCTTAGGAATTATAGATTTTCATATCAAGCCTACAATTATGTTTGATGGATATGATTATAAGCAGTGGTGGCCGCTCCTTCAGTGCACTCGTGCACTGCACTACCAGATTTTTTGTACTTCCCAAATTTTTTTTAGACACAAATTTTATTTATCCATCAGTAACTTAAATTACACACTGAAGAAATATTAAAAAATATTTTCAAACATGCTTGATCTTTATTACCTAAAATTTAAGACTCATAGCTAAACCAAAAATTGGGCGAGCGCTTTCAAAGTGCGCACGAAATGTCTCCATACAAACTATATGCAATGAGACAGAAATGCTTTGGCAGGTGAACGGAAGATGATCCATACTCAATGTATGAGAAAAATTGAAAAATCCGGACGGCGCACGAGTCCCGAATACTCCCGAACGGGCTCGCTCGGGCGGCATCGGCCGGGGTGTCTCGCTCGCTCGCTTGTTGAAGATTGTTTGTTGCGAAGGCGTGTCCTTGACCTTTCTCAAATCTGTTTGTTTGTTTTATTTCGCACCTGTGACATGGTGTGATAGATAACGCGCGCGAAATTACCCAATAATTATTCATAGTTACGGTTTTCTACTTAGTGTGTGCTTCAAAGTGTAGTGGTTGAAAGTGGCTTCAAAGTGTGTTGGTAATGGGATTATTTGAACAAGAACTAAAAAAGAAAATAGGCTATGTATTATTTTTTGAAACTAACTTCTCGTGCATTTCAACCTGAATTAATTACCTATTTGAATATTCATTAGCGCGCAGCTCCTCTAACTAAACCAATGGTAAGTCAAGATGATGAGATATTTCACTGCATGTAGGTACATAAGTACCTGCCTACTATCTAAATGGTTTTACAACATGCAACAAGAATTGTACCTATTAACAAGAATTGTACCTAGAGAATAGATTATGTATACAAATATTATTAGGTAGGTGAATAGGGTTCGTTTTGCTTTTGAGAGACAATAGGTAAGCAGGTGAACCACCACTCCTTGAAGTCACGAGCCGCCACTGATTATAAGGCTGATTTGCTATTTTATAATGAAATAAAATAACTATATTTATATTTATGATTTTAAGCTTTCGCGGTCACAATCACTGTTATGGTCACTACGGGACTTACTGCGATTATTTTTGAGTTCTGTCTGATATTTCGACAACATTGCAGCAACAACTCAAAGTAAGTCCCGTAGTGAACCTATATTTATATTCCCCTGGAAATGGGATGTGCTTGTGAAATTCCTTAAATTCCTCATTGCCAGTTCTGAAAGAAACATTATATAAAGTCTAAAATATTATGGTTTCATTGTTCAGGATGGCTCTTGAATTTTTGATTGAATGTGCTTGTTTTGTTTTCAGAGGTACTTGTGTTAATATAAAAGCAGAGTATCATGTGAACTACACAATGGTATTTCAATACACCAACTGTTACTACTGTGTGAAGCTGATAGTTCGAACAGTGAATGTTTTGGAGAAGATAGAGACGCCTTGTATCAGTTTGCCGCCCGGTGAAGAGCCAACTGTTGAGAAAGTCTGTAAAGGGTTAAATTCAAACCAGCACCTTATTACTTTGTTCTCAGAGAACTATGTACCTGTAAGTATTCATTTTACTTGTGTCCTGTATATAGTATCAACAGGATTTCTAGTACTTAAAAAAAAAAAATAATGTTTTTGCTATCATGGTTAGTGGTTGAATTATATCATTTACACATATGCATATGGTTAAAAATAAAAGTTGCTTGATGTAATTTGTGACATTGTCCATCATGAAAAACTGGCTTTATGGATATTAGCGTATAGAACAGAGTTTAATTTTATCCTCCAATACAAATATTTAAATCTTTATTGTCTAAAGGAAATGTTAAACAGTTGTCTAATACTTGTAGTAGTGTCTTAGTCCTAGTTTGTGTTTTTAAGTGGTAAAGAAAAATGTATGAAAAAACAATGATTTTACAAACTATGATGTTTTTTAGGTAAACTGCAGATCATCACTAGAAGGAGTCTGGCAGTTTGCATACCAGAATCGGTTTCGGTTTACTGGGGAATGTAACCACCCAGATGCCCAGATACGGTCGTGCCAAACAGCCGGGACACAGTTCCTGATCACCAATCAGAAGTTCAACATTACGTACAGAGCGTGTCCAGGAATGTCAGAAACATTCAATGGAATTGTTGAATACAGTTGCTTAGGTACAATAATTAACTTTTCTGAAGGATTTTGAAGTCATCATCAGGTTTTTTTTTATCTTCCACTGCAGGAACACAACCCTCTTTGTACTACCAGTGCCATATATTAGCCAGAGCAGTCAGAGGATTTTTCCTACACTCTCCATGCTGGCCAGACGGGTTGGAGAGATTTTTTTGATGTTAATAAGCTTTGTTTAGCTTGTGTTACCTAAGTCGCCTTCTATGACATCCACGGGAAGACTTGGAGTGGACCTTTTCTACTCTGACATCTACAACGATTTTGGAGTGAAATTATGTAAAATTTCAACTTTTCTATTTAGAAATTAAAATTTTTTACATTAGTCAAAGTCGTCTAAGCAATATAATAGGAGACACATTATTCTGTTTATTTTCAGGTCATTGGTTTGTAGACAAAAACCAGTTCTTTGCTGTAGCTAATACAAAAGAATCTCGTAAGGATGAGAGGTACCGCTGCTTCCTCAAGAACAGAGATGATGACCTGTACATTGGTGCTTCAATTACACCTGAGTGCAATACATTGAAAACTGTAGAAAAGTCTCCAGAGAGATACAGAGTTACTCCTGTCAAAGTAAGTGCTTTTTAAATTGCTTTTATTAGCTTCACTTGTATGTAAGAAAATCTTGGAACCTTAATTTGACCCACTTCTCGGTCTTTGATTAGGATGAAATTTTGCACACGCTCTGAGTCTTGATGACAATACATGACTAGCGTGCTAAAAGCTTGTTTTTTTTTTTAGTTTTTTTAAACTAATTATAAATTATTCACAAAGCTTTCATGGAAGAACACCAAAAACAAAATTACTGTTTTTATTTTTTGTCTTTCATTTTTAATTGTTGCAAGTAAATGTTTGTTAATTAATGTACACTTGAATATAACATTATAAAATTCATCTCCTGTTAGAGAAAACCAACATTAAATAATAAATAAATATTTATTTATTATGTTTTCAGGCGGAAGTTGTAGAACCAGGCTGTCGCTTACCACAAAATTTCTCAGGCAGCTGGATCAACACAGCTAACATTGATGCCGATGTAGTTATAAACGAAACACATATTATCGAAACTTATTACCCTGATGAAGGGAGATATCGGCGAACTATATATGTTTGCAGGTATGGGAAGGATTTTATAACTTAGAATGCATACATTATGATATTTCACTTAGAGTGGGCTCCACATTTAGCACATGGGATGTGTTCATTTCGTCTTACATTCAAATTAAATGAGGTTTTTTCCATTGGTTAATTTGTTCATCGTAGTTTATGACATGTTTCTACGAGAATCCTAGATATCTAGTTATATTTTTTAAAGACATTAAACGTAATAATTTGGTCATGAATTTGACGGTGCAGTCTTTAGAATAGAATGGGAGTCTATGTACTCAAGTCCTATTTACTTTGTCATTATTTAAAACATATCAATGATTATTTTACAGAGAACAAAGAGACAGCAGAGTGATGATGGCTCGTCTCACAGTAGATGGTTGCCAGAAGGATTACATTTGCTTCGATTTTGTACCACAACACCACAATGTGATTAGGTAGGTCTATTGTAAAAGTTTTACTTTTATTGTTTAATAATTTTACTAAATTCTCCAACCCGTCTGGCCAGCGTGGAGAGTGTAGGCCAAATCCTCTGGCTAATATATTGCTGTGGTAGTACAGAGAGGGTCGTGCTCCTGCAGTGGACTAAAAAAAAAGACCTGATGGATGGATGGAATTTTACTAACCTGCTGAATCTGTTCTTGAGAGAAATAAAACGAAAATTTTGGATTGTTTTCAGATTCCGTAAAGGACTTGCTATGATTCAGAGTAATTTCCACACTGTATGTTCATGGGTCCAATTCCCAAACAAAGAAAAATGGCGGTATGATATCTTCTTGAAGAAAGATCCCTCTCCTATCCGCTGCCCAGTTGCTGGCAAATTCAACTTTACACAAAGAGGAGACGTCAGATTTGAGACCAGAATCCTTGGAGGAGTTACTCTTAGTCCTCGACCAAATCTATACTGCAAATTGAATATAAGTGACTTCTCTGTTTGTGACACAGACCAGAAAACAATACAAATAAAAGAAAATTACTGTCTGTCAGTAGATTACTTAGGAAGGCCAGTGGATATTTACAGTGACCCCGATTACAGGATGAAGTGTATTGGTTACTGGAAGGAGAATCTGAAGTCTTATCTCATTACTTATGATGAGTTAGATCCTTTCTCAAAGTACAGATGCTGGGTGTATCAAAGAGCAGATCTGAACCGGTGAGTTTTCTTTAGAATCAAAAACTTACCACTAACTCCTACATTACTCGACTGTGTAAACTTTTTGTTCCCAATAATTATTTGCGTAGTCGGCGTCATAAGTTGCTTGCGGTACTAGAGGCGCGAACCAAATCTCACAAACAGTCGCCCCTTTTACGCGGACTGGCAGAACTCAATGCTTTTGTGGCATCAGAGCGTGGCAGTGCCTGTGATCTGTTTGCTGATGGGTTTGCACGATTGAAGAATGAATTTTTATTGTTTTGTGAAAGGGAGGTATGAATTTGTTGTCCATATTTTAAGTTGTCCAGCGCATTATTTTTAATTTGCTTAGAATTGCTAATGATTCATTTGTTGTTAGATATGTATTTTGTCGAATAAAGATTTTCTTTCTTTCTTTCTATTAGTGTAAACTGTAATGCTCAACAATGTAAATAATAATAAATAAATAAATAAAATAAATTACATTACGTATAAATTTTGATAAAAATGTATGTATATAAAGAGGAAGGTTTTTGTCCCTTTCGAGGTAGACAGAGCCTAAGGTCATAAAACCCAAGGGTCACATTGAGCATGTTTATGGGCGTCAAGGTGGAGAGCGGAATCAAAATAGTTATGGGTTGCTAGCCGCATCGCCTATTGACGTGATTCCAGATCTTCGCCCAATCCCTTGACTGGCTTTTACGCGGGAAGATGCGCTTTTCGCGCAAACCCGTATGGAAGAGACTACATTACCGTCATAATATCATCCATCTTCTGGCACGCATCATTATTTTGAGACATTTGTAATTTTTTATTGCAGGGTGTTGATGTCTCAAGCCCTGGGCCCGTACTGCGATTTGAATCAAGACGTGACATCCTGGAACTACACGGAAGGCGCCGCAGTCGCCGTAGAAATGGAAGAGTACGAGAGAGAACGCGACCGCTGCCCCATGCACTTCGACGACGGCAGCGATCCGTGGTCTACTAAAGAGAACTATGTCAAGGTCTTTACATTCAGCTACTCTTTCTGGAGAAGCAACGGCGCTTCTTTGTTGGAAGTAAGCGTGGCAACTTTATTACTGGCAGCTATTATGAATTTGATACAGTAATGCAGCTTAATTGAGACTGATGTAGGTATGCCATGAAAACAAATAGTAGGGTTAGTGATGAGCTTAAAGTAAATGATGGAAATGCTACACTTTCAAGATTATTATTAAGTGGCATCAAGAATAGATAAGCAGTAAATAAAATTTTAAATAGCGTCATAGTCATAATCCATCATGGCGTTTGTCGATGAAATCATTTTTACAGTGGTCGGGAATGGGGACTTGCATGAAGAGTACATTTTGACAACTATTTCTAATTATATAAGCATCTAGCTGGAAAAATTTGTTAAGGGCACTTTCAGTCCGATATCGAAACATTAACTTTGGTTAAGAGTGGTTAGAAAAGTCCATTTAAAAATATGAAAATTTCAAAGATCTTATATTTCTATGAAATAGATCTTAAATTTATAGCAATTTTTGTTATGAAGCCATTTCCCTAAACGCAATATTTAACATAGCTGACAAACAAAGTCCTCACAACACGCATACAAATTGCTAAAGGAGTGACGTCACTAGTCAGTTGTTTTTTCTTAGGGACGTTTAGGCCGAGACGAAAAATTGGGATTTTCAAACCCTTATATCTCAGAGTTTATAGGTTATCAAGATGATTTTTTCACTGTTATTTCTATTTTTGAGAGCTCTTTTCATAAGACAATGAAAAAAATTGTGTGCAAGTTCCGCATTGATTGCAGTGTTCTTTCCTTATACTTTACGCTTTGAGAATTAGTGATAATTTAGAATGTATTATATAGGATTCACATTTTACCAGAATCACATTTTTTACTATATGTATTTACAATCAAGATGTAACATAATTACCTTAATAATTATGTTTAGTGCCTTAACTTGTGCTCGAATAGTTGTAAGGCACCAGTGTCTAAAATAAAGTAGGTTTAAAAATAGTAACATTAAATGTACTATATGTTTGAAACAGTGGCATTACTCAATATTTTTTTGACTTTATATTCTTGTGCAATATAACAACAAAAGTTATGTTGATTTTGTAGCAGACCTAACTGTAATTTTAATAAATTAAATATAATTATCATAAAGAATCTCATTTTCTGATGTTTACCGATAGAAAATATTTATAAGTGTATTTTAAGAACAACTGTTGATAGGTACTAAGTAGTACATAACATTTTATCATGTTTACATTTTAATGAATCCGTCCAAAAGTAGTTAAAATATCCGTCCTTTAATGTGTCTTGGACAATTTTCTTTGTATTAAATCTTTCTTTTATGGTTGACCATGTGTTCTTTTACTCTCTACTTAATTTCTATGTTTTTTATAAGTGTCCATGTCCTTGTGTTTTATATTTTTTATTTACAATATTTCTATGTATAAATTATATTTTATTTTAAATATATCATCATGACCAAATCACTAGTTTTATTTACAAAAAAATACAAGCATTTAGTAGGCTAAACTATCCTTCTTTTTATGCGTTATGGGATGAAGCGATACATGACAAATGCTCTAATCCCATGTTAAAGCATATCCAAGGATAATTTCCGGCAGAGTAGAATAGGACCACTCTAAGTCATCCCGTGGATGTTGTAAAAGGCGACTTAGGGAACAGAAGCTAAACAAAACTTTTAAACACCAAAGCTACACCAAAGAGACCTCTCCAACCCGTCTGGCCAGCGTGGAGACTGTAGGCCAAATCCTCTGACTGCCCTGGCTTATATGGCTCAGGTAGTCAGAGAGGGTCGTGCTCCTGCAGTGGAGACTAAACAAGACCTGATGATGATGAATGAATGAACTGGATATGACAATGTTTGCCGGATTAAGCCAAAAGCGGGTTAAGTTTGTCAAATTATAGAATCATATTATTTTTACACAATTTTTTTATCTATCTTAAGATTAGAATTAAATGATGGTCTCTAAGATATGTTAGCCATAAATTTTTTTGAAATTCAATGTCCAAGGGAACATCTTGATCATGTTGGATTGGGAGAAAAGAAAAACCGTAGAATATCCCAGCTGCTTTTCTTCCCACGCCGACCGTAAAAGTCGGTCAAGGGATTGGGTGAAAATTTAAGGAATCATGTCAATAGGCGATGCGGCTAACAACCCATCACTAGTTTGATTCCGCTATACACCCAAAGCAATGTTAAATGTGCCTTTGGGTCTTATGACCTTGGGGTCTGTTTCCCCTCTTCAAGGGATAAAGATGTGATAGTATGATTGCATCTTTACCATCATACTTTTTGCAAACTGACTATCAACTGTATTTAAGGCATTTCAAATATTTGCTCAATTCTGGGGGCTGGGGGTGAAAGGAAACTGAAAATTGATACTCTCCCATTTGACACAAGTAGCGGAAACTGGCACAACCAAAAGTAAAAATTGCCCCATGCACAGGCAGTGATGGCTGATGTGGTGTGTCTGACCGTAGCGATTGATCATCACCACTGGGGGTTAATGGGATTAAACCAAATACACTTGAAAAATATTTTAATAATATATTAAAGTTGACAGGTAAGGTATAACATTTCATGAAGTAACTATCAATATTTGATACTTTTAATAAAGAACAATTTTGGTGGCTGTCAAAATAAAGAAATACTGAATTATTTATAATAACTTTATCTTAAAAATTGAAGTACAAATACACTTAGCTATCAGATCTCACACAATGACCCCGAATAGGTGGCCAGAGTGAGAAAATAGTCCACAGAAGCAGTAAGTAAGTACAAATATCTTATTTAGTCCAAGAAACTTTAGGAATATCAAAGTGTTCGGTGAGACTGTCCAGGTGCTGGTTGAACTTTTCTACTCTCTGCTTGTGTGTCATTTCTGCTTTTTGGCGAATCCTTTCTTTTTGCTGTAACAAAATAAATTAGTTCAATAAGAATGAATGTTGTGTTGTTTATGGATAACTAAGTGAAACCTAGTTATGATGCTGCATCTGAAAATAATAATATGTATTCAATTTCACACATCTGAGCATGTAGCTTATTTACTTATTTTTGATAATTACGGACTACTAAGTTGTGATGGTCACTTCAACATCTATTCCGTCTCAAGTATGATAGACTATTTTTGTTTAAGATTTATAAACCGTAATAGTTAATGAAGTGACCATTAAAATGTTTTACACCATTGTTGTCAAAAGTAAGCACATAGGGCTACTGCTTATCCACTACCATCAAGTATTAAAAGTTATTATTACTGATAGAAAATTTGATTAAATTCAACATGCAGAGCATCAAGCAAGTCACTAATTTAATGGAGTCAATAAAAACATAGACAAGGCATGGAATATACCATCTTTTCTTGCATCTTTTTGAACGCAAGCTCTGCCTTTGTGCGTCGTTCTTCAGGGGTCTGTTGTTTTACTTGCTGCTTTACTTCAGCTTCTATTACTTTCTCTGTTTCCTTGCTCGTCTTCTTCTTTTTTTTCTTCTTGATTCCAGAATTATCCTTGATTTTAAGTTGACTTCTATTTACACAGGCATATTCGTCTTCCTCGACCATTGTGGTGGATGGGTATTTTAATTTTGGTTGAGACTGTTGAGAGACGATAAAACGTGTAAAATAGCACACCAATTAAGGTTCTAAATCCCAATTATTATGTTTATTTGATTTATTTCTCAACACAACACAACAAAAGACAAAACGTATCGAGTTGTCACATTTCGTAAATGTCAAAAAGACGTTGACAGTGACGTTTTCCTTTTTTTAAGTATGGCCTTTACGCGTGATCAAAGCGCGTGATATATTTAGCCAGTATCACGTGATAAAAGTCGCAGTTTCCCGCCTTTTTTTAAGTTTATCTTGTCCTCAACGAAACGATAGTGTAATTCATTTCATTGATTCGATGGAGCCCCTGGCAACAATTCTTCATGAATCCACACACACAGGCATCCACCAGCCCGCTAAGTCAATCTCACTACATCCGCACCATGTCAGTTTATTTTAGTCATCCTTATTCCACACATTGTTCATAAATATGTTGCATTTACACCGATTTCACAATATCACTAGAATCAATTTGCAAAACAAACTAAAAAACCCGTGTAGTCTGCAAAAATTCTCGCCAAGAAACTTATTTACATTTTTCTATGTTTACTGTGCAAAGAAATCACAACAAACAGCATAACATTGGTGCAGACCATCGAGATATAAGTACTACGTACTAGAGGAGCTACGTTAAATATTGGCATTGTTCCATTCTTCAGTATTTAAAATTTTAGCGCTGCAGCGCTTAAACAATAGCGAAGCGTCCAATCATACATAACTCATTACCTCAGCGCTATATTTGCTACTCTCACGCGTTTCCATAGCAACATGACAACATAATGCAAAATGGTGGGAGATCATTATATTGTTTCTTTTTTGTAAAAAATGAAATTAGTTTAAGTAAATTAAACCGACACTTCCAGTATTTATCGCCATTTCTCTTATAGTTATTATTACAGCTTTTAAAATGCTTTTATTTAACGTAAAAGAAGTTATTATTCTAATCAATCGTGTACTTTAACTAGAATTCTAATACCAAATTGATAAATTGATGCTTGTACCATACCTAAGTACGTACAATTAAAATTCTTATTAACTTTGGATAGGATAAGTACCTATTATACCTACTTACTTACAACTTTTTTTATTTGTAGCAAAATATGACATTTATAAAATCTGACTGATATTATTCTATGGGCTATGGGCTTGAGCTTGAACCGGCGATCGCCTCACCGACCTACGCTCTGCAGGCCTATAATTTGCTAACTCAGTGTACAACGATTGAATTGTCACTTTAGCATCCATTACGGTTTTCATGAATAAAAATAGTCATTCATACCAAGGCCGTAATGAATATTGATGTTACCATGAAAATGATGTATACACCGTAGCTGTCAAAAGTTAGCAAGCAAATAGGCCTGCTGCTCCGGAGTCAGTATAACTTTTTTTTTCTTATGGATTTCACGCATAACGTATTTAGCCAGTATCAAGTAAGAAGTTTCCCGCGCTTTTTCGAGTTTTCTTGTTCTGATGAAATGATGGTGTAAATTCATTTCGTTGATTCTATGGAGCCCCTGGCGACAATCCTTCACGAATCCACTGGTTTAATCATAGCCAACGCAGCAAGGCGGACAACCACTAGCCCGCTATGTAAATCTTACGACAGCTGCACCACAGAACAACAGAGCTGCACCATGACTGTTTATTTTAGTTATCCCACACATTGTTCTTGAACATGGGCCTTTATAACACTAAATTACACCGATTAAGGTTTTGTGTGGGTGATATAGCGAAATACGATGAAATATTTTCTCAGTTGGTTGCTGGAGTTTTAGTCATATTACCCTAATCCCAACTATCCCAATCCCATCCCAACTAATATTATAAATGCGTAAGTGAGTTTGTTTGTTTGTTATGTTGCTCCCACACAGCAGTTATATAACGTTATATGTATAACAATGTGTAACACAAAAACATTCTTGATAATGTATGGTGTTATAGAATGTTATCGTTGTTACACGATGTTTTATCATCATCATCACTATCACTATTATCATCATCACTACATAGTATAAAACAAAGTCGCTTTTTCTTTCCCCATGTCCCTTTGTATGCTTAAATATTTAAAACTACGCAACGGATTTTACGACACTTTACACAACGGATTACTTTTTACGACAAATAATGGCTAATTTTCGAAGCGATTTTAACCAATACAACATTAATCCTTGTCCAATTAAATACTTTAAATACATTGTTGATTTAATATTGATCTACTTATATGGCGCTATACAGAATATGATTTAAATAAATATTTTCAAAGATTTTATAAATTGTTATAAATGTGAAAATGAGTTTGATTGGTTATTTGTTTGTTTGTTGCGCTTTCACGCCCTGTCTACTGACCTGATCATCTTGAAATTTTGTATACAAGTTGTCTGGAGTACGGAAAAAGACATTGGCTATTTTTCATCCCGGAGATAAGTACTGTTCCCGAAGGATCAACACTAACGTGAGCAGAGCCACGGGTGAATGCTAGTGGGAGAGCATTTTTTTTAAATCGCTTTATAGTCGTCAGTGAACTTGGCGTTGGTGTCCTTATTGTACTTACAAAAGATACAAATATGGTACCTATAATTATGTATAATTCGCTATTATATTGTTTCCTAGACCCAGAAAAACCCAAATTTGAAAAGTATCCTTCATCTAAGTATTGTTTGCCACCAGTACCAAATAAGTTAATAATCTCATAAGTCGTCTCACGAAATAGTTCACGCTAAGCACATAGCTTACGTTCGCGAGGGTGCAGGTTGACTAGTAGCAAATATCATAAATAAATAAAGCGATTGTTCGCGACAAAAGAGCGGGAATGAATGGCGTTCCTTGGCGTTATCGGCAGCGCGCACGCGCCTTCCCGCCGACGCGTACGTCCCCGAGATTAGTTTGATTTCGCGCCACGTGGCGCCACGTGTCCTCCGGCTACCCTCCAAATGAGATTAACGGATTTGCACACTACAGATTGCACACGAATGAGCAGGAAGTGTAAAGTGAAACGGCGGTAATGAGATCGCTTTGTGGGTTGACGGCGGCGTAATGAGATATGACGTCCGTATTGTTTTTCTTTGCATTGTTTCGCGGAAAACTGACATAGAATAAAATTGAAACAAAGTTACATATGTACCTATTTACTTTTTATTTAATATACACATCACAAAACTAAATGTATTTTATTTTATGAGCAATAAATTGATAATAAATAACATTAGTTTTCTTTGCACACAAATTCGTCGCATCATCGCAAATAAGAACTACTTATTATTTGCGATGGTACCTATGTACTCAAGTAAATATTACTTGTATTTCGATGTTAATTTACCAAAAATGATACTGATGGTTTATCTCGAATGTTGGTTATAAATCGTTCAAATAATAGATATTAAGAAATTTATTCATAATTTCTGTGTTATTACGTCTGATGGATTGTCTAAATCTTTCAAGAGCTTATTTGTTTTCATAGCTGCAAAAACCAAGTTTAAGTATACTTACGCACTACGTATAAAGGGCAGTAAGCCCAACATAATGCATTCATTGAGCCGCTACGTGCTGTGATAAGCCACCTTATCATTATCACACTGCACCATCTGCAAGCAGCCATCGATCTGCGGCCTTGCAGCACCAAGGTTACTAATTACTATGGTGCTAGGAAATGACAAGTACTTAATTATGTAAGCTGTGTTTAGAAAGTAGAGTCCAAACTGTTGGATTTTCTAGATCTTTCAATAACAATATTTACAGGACTTATTTGTTTTCATAGCTGCAAAAACCGAGTTTAAGTAGAAGTATACTTATTCGCCACGGATAAAGAGCAGTAAGCCGAACATTACGCATCAATTGAGCCGCCACGTGCTGTGATAAGCCGCCTCATCACTATGCGCCATCTCCAAGCAGCCATCGATCTGCGGCCTTGCAGCTACAAGGCTTTACAAGGTTACGATGATGCTAGGAAATTGCTAGAGCTTAATTATGTAAGCTGTTTATAAAAAGTAGAGTCCAATCTGGTGGATATTACAAATCTTTCAAGAACACTATGATTTATTTGTTTAAATTGCTGCAAAAACAAAGTTTAGGTATACTTACGCACTACGTATAAAGGGCAGTAAGCCGAACATTATGCATCCATTGAGCCGCCACGTGCTGTGATAAGCCGCCTTATCACCCTGCGCCATCTGCAAGCAGCCATCGATCTGCGGCCTTGCAGCGCCAAGGTTACGATGGTGCGAGGAAATTGCTAGAGCTTAAGTAATTATGTAAGCTGTTTTTAGAAAGTAGAGTCTAGGTACTAAAGTTTCTTTTAGTACGTAAAATATGGTTACGTCACCTACTTATACCTCTATATGCTGCATTTTATCTTAAATGTACTTTTATAGGTATTAATAATGACAAATCATATATTGTTCGGTTATAACAGGTTTCTAAACAATTTCATATCTGTTAGGACTATCTGATTGATATGCGATTTTACGTAATCAAAACCTGTGTCTAATCCCTTGATTGAATAAGTTTAATTAGTTTTACTTACTCCTACCTACTAGGTACCTTTCAAATAAATAGGAAGTTCTTTTATCGGCCCAGCGTCTTCGAGTAATCTTGGCGTAGGTACCTAATCGTAAATAAGTACATGCACATCATAGAATTACTAAATAAGGGTTAGGTGAAGAGATCCGACAAGACTCGAAAGAGATCCGACAAGACTCGACCAGAGGAACCTGAAAATATTCCTGCTGGCGCCTCTGGTAGTGTTTACTAGGTACTTCCTATTAACTACCTTTTGCCCGCAACTTTTCTCGCGTTAATGTAGATCCCTCGGGAACAGCAGGTACCATTTCCGGGATGAAAGGTACTCTACGTCCTTCCCCATGTCTCAAAAAGTCTCAAAAGTCAGACGAGAGGAATGGGATATGGTGGAAAAATTCGACGTGTAGGATCAAAGCGCAGTGGCCTGATTGGTAAGGCGAAGGTAAGGCGTTATTCGTACATAGACTAAAGATTATTCCCATATTTTATTTCTTTAATTCAAGTAAGAGTATCACTTTAACCAAATCATAATACAGCATAAATGTTGTGAGATTAGCGGACCCCAGACTCCAAAGCTGAAGACGCAACCGGGAAAATCGCGCGGATGAAGAATACCGACTTAACTATTTTATCAAATCAATCACAGTACATATTACAAAACAAGGTCCTCCGCCACATCTGTCTGTCTGTTCACGATAAACTCAAAAACTACTGTATGGATTTATAAGAGGTTTTCATTAATACATAGAATGATGCATGAGGAAGGCTTATAGGTAGGTGTCATTAATACCCGGGAGTTGCCGTGGAGGGCTGGCTAGCGTTTTATAATATACTAGCAGTTACCCGCGACTTCGTCCGCGGTGACTTCAGGTTTGGAATGCGGGGATTATAAAATATGACGCTACAAAGCGGTAAACTAAACATATACCCCGATTTACCCCCATAGAGGTTTAATTTCGGGAAACTATTAAAAATGTTACTCATTATTTTTACCGTTCTCAATTCACACGAAGTTTCATACAAATATGTCCAAGGAATAAAAAGTTTCATATAAACTTTAATCCTCTATTTCACCCCCTTAGGGGATGACTTTTGAAAAATCCTTCCTTAGTGGATGCTTATGTCATAAGAGGAATAGGTACGTGAGCAAAATTTCAAATTTCTAGCTCTAAGGGTTTGGCCTGCGCGTGATCTTTGATAATTGCCCATTTTTTTAAGTATTAAAATGAATATAGTATGTTATCCTTAATATATAGACATATGCCATCGCGAATTTTTCTGTAGACCTAAATAAGATACACAATTCCACCATACATTGTTTTGTTATATCTCAAAGGGTTTAGACAGCGTTTTCTTTGAAAGCTCCCAAACGGCTTATTTTTTTACGACACCTCCAACAAATATCGTTTGTATATACAAAAATGTATACAAAAACTTAACAAACTATATACTAAAACCTTCCTCGAGAACCACGCTATCCATTGGAGAAAACCGCATTAAAATCGGTTCAGTAGTTTTGGAGTTTATCGCGAACAGACAGACAGACAGACAGACAGACAGACGCGGCGGGTGACTTTTTATTTTATAATATGTAGTGATATTTTTAAGCTCACACCAACAATGTACAGTACACATTAGATTTTTAAGTTTTTCCGCAAGGGAAATAAAATTTCTTTGAGGAAACAAAATTCTGCTTAATACGTAAAAGTTTGACTTTCGATAAATAATAAGTGCTTGACTCGAGCTTTGCGCATTAGCGTTCCGTCAAAACTGGCATTATTACAAACGCTGAACAAAGCGCGCTAATAGTCATTAATACAGCATTAGGTCGTAGGGCGACGCGACGCGGGCGACTACGCCTTGTTTGCCAAACTGCCCTAATCCACTATTTGTAGGGACGGTGAGTACGCGTACGAAAAAAGTTAGGACTTTTGCTATAGAACGTTTATATAGCGTTTTTGGTCTTCGAAACAAATGGTGTAGGCAATAGTCATTAATACAGCATTAGGTCGTAGGGCGAAGCGCCGCGGGCGACTACGCCTTGTTAGCCAAACTGCCCTTATCCGCTATTTGTAGGTACTGTGAACGTTTGTTCAGAAAATGTTGGGACTTCTGGCGATGCAACATCATTGCTACTCTTACATCTAAGACTACTAAGTTGTATGGATTTTATCTGATTCCCGTCGTAAACGTTGAGATGTTTAAGCTTTCAGCACTCTGCACATGAAATTCTAAGTATATTTTAAAGTACATAAAGTACTCTTTTTTAAAACATTCAACAATTTTTGAATATTCGGTGTTATAACTTTCAATTATTTTTGCGTCTAAATTTTTATATTTAGATGACTTTATATATTAAAAATTGGAATTTTCAATTGAAAAATGTTGTGTGCTCTGATAAGTGCACTGTTCTTACTAAAATCTAATCATCCACAAAAAACATCCAACATTTTGCTCAAACCATGGTCACCCGAAAATGTTGCGAACCCGCTTTGACTTTGAGAGGAAATCCTTTTCCCACGAGCTTTATTCAAACATATGTAAAGCATATGATGGATGAGTCGACTCCACCCGCGCGCGAGCGTTTAAATCACCATCAACCCTAATACGATTTTTTCGCCGGTCACCAACTCTAAATTTTATAATGTAATTTATACTTATCCGGAATGGCGCGCGGTGAGTGACTGCGCTTTTTATTGCCCTGTGCCCAGGGGTATAGGGTTTCGATTGCGGCTTGGGAATTTTAGTTCATTAGCCCGCGGGAATAGAATTGTTAAATTGACCTCTTTTATGGGCGCAAATAATGATTTAATATAATATTGTTCGCACATTGTTAATGTGCTCTCTTCTTTTACATTAAATTCTAAGGACAGGATTACTAAGATCTAAAGAGAAATATAGTTTTTAATTTAGAAAATATTGGCTATAAAACAATTTGCTCTATTTATACTAACTTATATTAATTATAATTCATCGTTAAACTGTTTATAAAAACGAGCAATAAATAAAATTGCTACTTAATAAAACTCTACCTATAAAATATATGCCTTTTGCTACCTAGAAAGAGAGTAATGTTTTCCGCGTATGTATGTATATTTGTAGATACTACATAGCTATGTAAGTATGTCTGTTTCTGCTGCCTTCTATTATGTTGTGTGAGGTGTCATTAGAGATGTCGTATTCTTCCCCGGAGTGTCATAGGCAATAAAAGGTCACAAAAAATTTAGCGGACGTTTACTTTCAAAACGGGCAGTAAATGCGACTTGTATAACATGCTAAACAGTTACCTCAAGGGAAATCGTTTGCAAATAATTCGAGTTCTAAACCCGAGTTCAGTGAATATGTTCCGAAAACAATAGAAATATGCACAAAAACCGCCATAGGAGGCTGCGAGCGCGCTAAGTTTTCCCATTAGGCGGCGCGCAGACATTAGCGGCCCCCTCGACTTCATTAAAATTTGTCAGCTTCTCGTACACGAACAACTTCGGAATGGATGTACAAACTTTTCTAAGTGAAACTCGGGTGACGTGAAAACTTCGCGATTTTGACTCGCGTTTTTTCGACGCCATCAATTTCGCAGGCCGTCAAGAAGATTATTCGCACTCGTAATGCGGAAAAAAGAGTAATTTAAGTTTTCCAGAAGAGTCGTTGCGTGGGAGTTATGATCTTAGTTGGAAACTTTGATTGATTTATACAATCCGAGCTGTCTCGAGCGATTACGGGATCAGGGAATTATGCAGATATTGGGGTCGATGGTCGAAGATTGACGTTTAATTATAATTGGTACTTTGTCTTGTGTGAAATCATGATGAAAGTTCTTTGTTTTAAAACACGTGAAATATTTATTACAAAATATGAAAGAACCTGATGCCTCGATGTTTATATCGTTAGATTTTAATACCAACTTCAAAAAGGAGGAGGTTCTTAATTCGGTTAAAGGTGTTTTTTATTTTTAGTTATAACTTCATAACACCGTCATTAAAGAAAAGTTTGAAAATAAATTGGAATGGTATACTTTCCGCTTAGTCCCATTTCAATTTTATCAAAATCGTTTCAGTAGTTTGTTTAAAATCTTTATTTTTTATTTGAAAGAATCTGAAAACAGATTTTTATAATAAAGCCTCGAAGCGGACTCCGAGTCCAATAAGCACCTTAGCTAAGGATGCAGCCGGGAAAATTCCTAGATCTAACAGACAGAGAGAAAGAGTGAGAAAAAGAGAGAGAGAAAGAGACAGATAAACGATTAGCATTATCTTTAAACCTTTAAACTTTCTGAGCAATGTCCGATAGTAGAGTCGCCCGAAACCTACATAATAAGAAAACGGTTATACATAATTCTAAATTTAGTTTTCTTTTAAAACATATACATACATACAATGACGTTTTTTTCCCTGGCGGGGTGACAGAGCCCAGGTATATAAATCCTAAAGGCATGTTGGTGAGCTCGTAGGAGGCGAACGGAATCAAAATAGTGATGGGTTGTTATATAGCCACATCGCCTATTGATATGATTCTACGCCCATTCCCTCGATCGGCTTTTACGATCTGCGTAGAAAGAGAAGCAGCTTGTACATTCTACGTGTTTTCTTTTCTCCTAAACCAGCGGTGAACTGAAAAATGCTAAACAAAAAATAACAAACAGCAACTAATGTTCGCACTTTGGCCACGGACAATACTGTACAACTCCATCAGTTTGCAGCCAAATGACAGCGAACAGTCGCACTCGCACCAGCCACTGTTATTGTATTGTTCCCTCCGAGGGGTTAAATGAGCTCGTATGAGGGGGCCACTGCCGATAGTTCTTTAAATAACAGATGTAATTGTCCTCGCCGACAGCCGGCTCCAAGCGAGTGGAAAAAAAGACAGGGCAAGTGGGAATTGCATTCGTTTGCAGAGGGTTCCGTCATGTACCTATATAAGTATAAATTCCGATATCATTTGGAGAAAAAGCAGGTTTTTGTAGTTATAGGTTTGACAACACTGAATGAATTATTTATTTTCAAGACACTAAATCATACAATTGGTTAGTAAACTTAATATCTTTGTTAATAAGTTTGTGATCTTTTTAATATAATTTAATAAAATTAAATTTATGTGTGCCTTTTTTTTGCAGCAGCACCATTCATACCAACACTCAGCAACAGCTATGTGTGTGTGTGCATGACGATGGTTCTTAGAAATGTTTCATCAAAATTAGTCCAGCAGTTTACAAGATGAAGGATATTTGTGAAGGATACTCGTTGCTTAATTTGTTTAAATTTATGTAACTTGTAATTTTATTTTTGTAGATTTTTGATGTAGCTCGCAATCATTAAAAGTTGTTGGACAATGTAAGTTAGGTACTCTGAAACATGATGGTTTTACCTACAAGTTCTGTATAAAATAAATCTTGCTTACAAATATAAAAAATAACCATATCTGAATCATTTTACTCAATTAAGAGCTATTTTGCCACAATCAACCATTACGTACACACACATACCGGTCAAACTTATAAACCATCGTTTTGGGTAGCAGGTGAAAAATTAATTAAGTACATTTAATTTTTTTTTTGTCAGGTTTGTATTTTTAATTATTAATTTTAAAATAGTAATCATCAGTTTCGAAGATGTGTCAGTCAAGTGGTCCTGCAGGGGTAGCATTTGCTCCATTTCGGTGCGGAACCCCAAGAACTCGCTTTAATTAATGTGGTGCCCAGTTAATGCACTGTTTACGGAATCGATTTGTGTTTTAATTGAATAGTATCGATTATCGATGGTGTAAATTAAAACGATAACGTCAGGTGTCCCATTTTGTAGCTGTTGTTCAACTGTTTTTAAAGGGCTATTTGTCGTAAAAATGCTAATTATAGGACATTTTATAAGAAGCAAACTATTTTTACTTAGGCTTGGTGAAACAAACATGTCAGGTCAGGTTCTTTTTTGAATAGATTTTGGTCTATGTTCTATTTAGGAATTAAAATAAGTACTTAATTCATGTATTTTTTAAAACAAGGTTAAAAACATTTTGCCCACTGAACTATTTCTATGAGACACCTTGTATAGAAACAATAGATTCCACGATAGCAAAGTGATTGGCTTCAATAGGGTTAAGTATTTTGTAAAATTAACAACTTTTGTGGCCTAGTGGTCATCATGCCAGGCCGACACGGGAGGTCTTAGGTTCGATCCGCAGTGAGGTCAAGATGAAAAATGGTCTTTCTTACATTGATGGCTTGGATATTTATTTATGTATTTGTTATAAAATATAGTATCGTTGAGTTAGTATCTATCTATCTATCAGCCAGGGACGTCCACTGCTGGACATAGGCCTCCCCCATAGATCGCCACAAATTGCGGTAATTGAGTTAGTATGCAATAATACAATTCACGGCCTTTGGGGACTCAATCTGTGAGATTCGTCCGTATATATTTATTAAAAAAAATAACCATATTATTATTTGTTAACTTTACTCAACATAGGCGCTCAAAGATACCGATGATTCCTGCAACTCTAGGTCTCCGTAGATATACATGAATAAACGAATGAAGGAGAAATATATAGGTATATATAACGAATAAAGGAAAAAGCGTAATCTATCGTCGAAAAAAACTTTCTTAAATTAGATTTAGTCGACAAATTGTCCCAACAAAGCAAGTGACTAAGAATATCGTTATTCCAATAGTTATTGTTTATGCCGGCGCGGCGGGGTGCGTCGAGGGTGGCTTGTAACCGGAGCTGCACTAAATCAGGGTAATCCCGCTAACTTGTATGGTTAAACAGATTTATCCCTATCAAACGGGGGTTTGTTCTGCATTGGCCGAGTGATTTGTGCTGTTTTAAAACAGTACTGCATTATCTTATCAACCGACTTCAAAAACAGAGGTTTTCAATTCGACCTAAGTATATGTAAGTATTTATGTAAGATTGCAAAAAGTATACCTCTTCCAATTTTGGGAACAGTGCAAACCACATCAAAATCGAGTCAAGTATGTATATGTATCACTCACTAGGAAAATTTGACGTCGTTTGTCTTTTTTTATATACTTCTTTTGTTCGAAGTACTTATTATATAAGTTATAATAAATATCTACTGAATGATATCTTCGTGCCTTTTTAAGTGTTTCGCAATTAAGAATAGTAATATGTTCTAGCAAGTCATGGCAAGACCTATTTAGGAGAAAGTCTACGTATTCATTTCAGCGATCATCATGTATGATTTACGTTAGTGGTAACCAACCCTACAATGCAAAGTTTATTTTTTGGTCAGACCATCAAGGAGTACCTTAATTTTTACATGCAAAAAATTTGTGTATTTATAGTGACTCTATTAAATCTCGATTGATTTATTAAAATAAACTAGAAATTAATATTTTCTAGAACATTTTAAAGTATTTATTTTAATTTTATAGGATAATATATAATTATTAAATATTTTACTAAAGGTACTCTATTTTAGGAGGAATTATTTTCTTTGATGGACAGAAGGGGAAAAAATTATTAGACAAGTTTAGGGTACTGTAGTGTTAGTCTGCATGTGCTCTTAATTAAATCATTAAAATACCTCATATAATCAAAGTCGCCATTAAAGTATCATGTTGCGAAGCACATTACGAAGTACTTAAAGTGATTAATAAATATAATTGACTGACTCATATCTAGGGATGTACAGAGCACAAGTACTAAGAGTTTATTTCCTTTTTTTCTTAAACAAGAGTCAAGTTTTTTTTTTTAATAAAATAATAAATCCTTCCTTCTAGTACATTTAGGCACGTTTAAATGACCTCAATTGAGATGAGTACAATATTGTGGGGTGATTCCCAAATCAATCGTGAACAGATGTTCCACTACTCGCGTTCGTAAATAATCGAGTGTGTTGTCAATTGACAACCTCGCAAGATGTCGCACTTTTAATTGCCAATTCCTCTGTTGCAATCACCAGGGTGCAAGACATTACCGGGGTGTCAAACATACCCAGGGTGCGGGACATTTGTTTGGCATGTTCTTGCGGTTGGCGGTTACGTTGATGAGGGGTTTGGATGAATCGGATGGTTCTTTATTTTCCATAACATCTTTTCTGGGTAAAGTTCAGCAAGTTTAATTTAAAAACCAAATAAATATTTGAAACCATAAGGTATGTAAGTGGTTGTGTTTATGGTGAGAGTGTAGTCTGACACATCAGAAAATGCATACGGGACGTAGTATCATAAACTATGAATTTTGTTTACCTATTGTAACAATTTAATAAAAACTAGTGACAATCAACGGAGAGTACAATTTTATAAGGTCGTTGAGGTGGTCTAATGCCATCATTAGACCATAGTCCGACTCCATAGTCGGAAGGTGGCCTTAGTAGAGGTAAATTAAATGCTAGTATCAAAAATGAAATTTTTAACATGCCGTTTATTTTGTTTTCGCTTCATAGCATTATATTTTCACCAAAGCAGGTATCTATCATAAAAACAATTTAAAATTTCGCATAGTTACTATTTCCCATACCATCAATTCAAAAAACCTGCGTGAATCTTTTACAGCGTTGACAGGTGCAAAAATCTGCGGCACACATTTCAAAAATTCATTTCCCGACTCGAAGCTGAAAACTAGCACAACATTTCATCATAAGGGTGTGTTCATACGTGTAGTAATTAGGCGACGCACGAGCGGCGGGAGGTGGGCGGCGGAACCGGAAGCTCGCCGGAGATGAAGGCGCGATACAATATCCGGTTAGACGCCATTTCCGCCGCGAGACGACGCTGTGTGTGCACCGCTTTACACTTTTGATACGACACGGTTTATATTGATGATTTGTGGATCGATGTTGCTGTTGTGAATTAATGAGATTTATATTTTTTTACTGGAAATTTTGATAAAACGGGCCTTTTTACGGATAAGTTTTATACTTACATGTCTGAAAATTCAAGTAGCTTGATCAAAAACATGTCTTCTTAAAAATGGGGTAAAAATTACTTTCAATCCTTTGAAAAGCATTTGTAAAGTAATATAATTTTGTTGATTAGGAAAATGTTACAGTCTTAGAATTTGTAAATATTTAGGTACTTACCTATATTTATAGGAAGGTATGCAGTTTTAATAAGTATTAGCGTGTATTATTTTGTCAACTAGTTAATACCCGCGGCTCCGCCCGCGTGATATATAGCCTATGTCCTTCTCAGAACCCCTATGTATATGCAAAATTTCAAGATGATCGCTTCAGTAGATACGGCGTGAAAGCGTTACAAACAAACAAACTCACTTTCGCATTTATAATACTAGTTAGGATTAGGATAGGATGTATAATCATGAATTCTTATAAAGGAAGGTAGGTAGCTAATCAATTTCTGCATTAACATTTCATCTCTTCACTGCGGTTTAATAGAACACTCAAAATAAATCCAATTATACTTATATACATCGATGTTGATCCTATCCTAATCCTAACTATCCTAACTAATATCATACATGCGAAAGTGAGTTTGTTTGTTTGTTACGCTTTCACTCCCTATCTACTGAACCGATTATCATGAAATTTTTAATACGCATAAGTTAGGGTACTGATAAGGACAAAGGCTATATCACGCGGGCGGAGCCGCGGGTAACAGCTAGTAATATTATAAATGCGAAAGTGAGTTTGTTTGTTACGCTTTCACGCCCTATCTATTGAACCTATTACCTAGTGACTCTGATTCCTAGTTAAAAAAATTGCCAGGACATAAAAATCAATCTCTGTAAGATAACTACCTTTTCATGAAAGACTAGCAATTTTCCCGCGATTTCCCGTAAAACTTCACCCCCTATTTCACCCCATTATTTAAGGGTCGAATTTCCGTAAATCTATTCTTAATGCTCACTAAACTTACAGTCTTGTACATCAAGTTTGAGTGAGTCAGATTTGCCTGTTATATGTTTAGATATATCATATATTAAGTCCTCATTCTTTTTCGCTATACGCACTTAGCCTTTTTAATCGTTAAAGTCTGAGTGGCAGCGTTTTCGTAGCTAAATAAAAATAACGAGTGTCCTTTACAAGTCGTGATGACGATGATAAGGCAGACCAGCTCGGCTGAGGAGCTCGAGAGCAGGATTGTTCGGATCGAGCGGTTAAGTGATCTAAGTGAGGATTAAGTGATCGTTGTGGTTTTTGATTTAGTGCGCATTTTACACGGCTAGGCTAGGGTACTTTAGGGTACGTTATTGTTTCTATAGAGTACATTACATATTTCTTGACTATGTTACATACATATCAGATATCAACGAGAACTCTGAATACTTGAATGATATTACAAATAGACCTTACAATAAATATTAAATAAATAAACACAGATTGAGCTAGCCCCAAAGTACGTTCGAGACTTGTGTTATGGGACACTAAATCATATAAGTTAACATATCCAGGCAATATTAATCAAATGTTTAAAGTCATCAGAATTCAATTTAATGCGAGCGGCGCTATCTGGGCGCATGTACAACTTGTATATGTTATAATAATTATTCGGCGCGATAATACAGATTTAGATAGAGCGGCGGCTGAGGAGATAACCCCTTACATAGCTCAGAGCACATAGCGCCTACCACCCTCCGTACCGATAGCAACGACATCGCACAATGCTAAGTGTGATTTTCAAACCTATGCATACTGAGAACCAAAAAAATCTTTTTGTGTTAAGCTTTTATTATGAGCGACTTGTACTGTAAAGTCAAATCAAGCTAAGAGAAATCGAATGAACGCAAACACTATGTGTTAATCTTTCTTAATTTATAAGTGCTTATGATCACCTTCCATCTCCATCATCAAATCAAATCTATGGTACAATAATATTATATTGTTATAAGACTCATAAGTACACAAAGTTTTTACTCAAACAGTTAAGGATAGGTGCTTCAAAATTGAGTTGCAAGATACCACCCGGACAAACATACATTGCCAGTTAAATAAAACCAATAACAAAAAAAATCTTTTTATGTTATACTAATATTACAAGTAACAATTAAAAGAGTCTGCCTGCCGTTCATTCCGTATATTTTATATTGTAATTTGTTGCTATCTGTGAAGACCTATAATTGGCTTTATTGTTGCTAATGTACAACCTACTTATGTTACTTTTGTTGCTGTTGGTCATCCGAATGTAAAAAATAAAAAAAAAACATCACAAAGGAAAACTTTTTCATTGGCCATAATTAACTTACTATCAATGATTTACAGCCAGTATAGAAATCTCCGAGAAGCTTTTCGCTTTTATACTCGATTGTACCTATCTTGAAATCTAACCCGGCATTATTAAATTTGTAGCGCGGGTATCCCTACACTTTCTCTACGAATATTACAAATGGTGATAATAACTTTACCTGTCTGTATGTTACCAATAATCTTTTCTAGAGAAATTTAATATTGATATAGTTTGAGGCCTAGCACATCATCATCGTCATCATCATCAGGTCTTATTTGCACGACCCTCTCTGACTACTAAAGCCAGCAGTCACATGATTTGGCCTACACTATCCACGCGCGGGAAGACTTGGAATGGTCCTATTCTACTCTGCTGAGAACCACACGGCACGAAATAGGGCGTAGGGTAAAAAATCATCCTGGAAAAAGGAGCCGTGTCCTAAGGATCTACATTCATGGCATGATTTGCCGCGGGCGAAAGTTAAAACAATAAAACAAAAAACTGCTCAAATATTTATTGTTTATATAATAAATATTAGTTGTTTTCGGAATGAGAAGAAATTGCAAATATTAAAATGCATTCCTATTTTAAGAACTGTTGAGACTTGTGTGTTTAATTTCTTGAATTTTAGCAAAATGAGCTGAAACAATTTTTTCACACCAATAATTATTATTATTGTTTTCAATCATATGAAGGCTTAATAATTCTTTTTTTTAGTTAAAGTTTATTTGTTGTGCAATGTGCACTAATGACTCCTAGCCTCGTTGTAAATTAATTAAGTATCTAGTCTACTAATACTTATTGTATTACATAATATTCTAATTACAGTTCATTAAAAACTCTTGATTGTCAACATTTTTCTATTATGGTTCTATTTGTATAAATACCAAGGTCGGCAAACGAAAGACATCATTCAATTTGTGCATTTGTCTTGGACATCCTCTACCTACTATCAAAATGAAAATCGTAAGTGACCTTGTCATATTATAAGCAAGTTTGATAATTATAAATAATTTAAAATATTTTTAACCAAAAAAATAACTAAAACCGACTTCAACCCTATCAATTTGTTTTAGTAAGCATAAGAATAAAATGGAAATAAGTGTAATCCGAACGGCAATCGTGTACATATTTTTTTGGTTTTTGTGTATTTCTCCAAAACGCGCTAGACGCATTTCTATAAAAATTTTATGGGACCATCTGTAAAGTGTTACCTATCGCACAAAAAAGAATTTTTTAAATCGGTCCAGGCGTCTTCGAGAAATCGGGGAATATACTCGTACATAAAAAAAAAGATTACGACGAATTGAGAACCTCCTCCTTTTTTGGAAGTCGGTTAAAAAGTGTGTATTTTGGCTTTTGACTTAACCTTTTATAAACACTTTTGGGAGTACCATCGAATGTATGTTAGTGTAGTTTGTCCCCAGAAACTATGGCGCATTTACTAACAGTAAATAAACCTTTATGTGTTTACACTTTAAACTGAAAATTGAGGTTCATTAAATAGTTTGAAGAGTTATCTAAAATAAATGATATCTCCGTTTTCTACCTAACGATTTCCTTCAAATGATGGCAGCATTGGAACCCCTTAAATTCATGTATCCCCTCTGATATTTTAACATACAAAATCCAAGTTGTTTTAGCCGTCGCAATCTGGTTTTTAATCGAACTCCTACCTGTGTTTTCACCATTGTTTTCTGTCTAATCAAACTCATTTTGTTCCAGTTCGTGATCTTCAGCTGCGTGGTCGCCGCGACGCTGGCGGCACCGGCGCCGGCGCCGGTTGACCACTCGCTCCGGGAACTGCCGGCCGTGCGCCACGAGGAGGTCCACGACGAGTACGGACAGTACGCGCTCAGATACATCACTGCTGAGAGTAAGTATATCACAATCTTAGATTGTATAAAGCCTAGATAGACTCTATTAGCTTAGTAAAAACTAGTGTCCAACGCATAGTCGGTCGCGCACACACACAGCTACCAATTTGACGGATTTCGAGGGCATAAGTTGACAGGACGTGTGTGGTAATACAAAGCTGCCACGCACACAAGCATTAAAAGATTGGCCAGTATTTTAATCATTAATATAAAGGCATGACGGTGTCTAGAGGGTATACAGTCAAAGATGAAAGTAAATGCGCGACGAATTTTTTTTTTAAATCTATGGAATGTGCTCTAGAAACTATATTTCTAACTTTACCAGCTTTTTTGTGTTGATAGTGTGATGTCAACATTAGATTGTCTTAGGTGTATTTGAATTTCTGTTCCAATGGTATTGCACTTTGTTTATATCAGTCATTATAGGATTATCCATTCGAAGATTTTTATGTGTTTTCCGTTTATCTTCACTCCTTTAAATCTTCAAGCTTCGATTCAATTTGTGTTTGTGATAATCATCATCATCAGGTCTTTGTTAGTCTTCACTGGAGGGGCATGACCCTCTCTGTACCACCAGAGCAGTCAGATATTTAGATGATTTGGCGATACACTTTCCACGCTGGCCAGATGGGTTGGAGAGGTCTCTTTGATGTTTATTTAGCTTTGTTTCCTAACTCACCTTCTACGACGTATACGGGAAGACTTGTAATGATCCTATTCTGCTCTGTATTTTCTATCGTATTTTACGGGTTTTCCGTTTATGTCCCCTGTTCAACCCTCGAGACTCGGTTAAATCTGTGCTAGACAAATTCTACCATCACCAAATAAAAACATTCTTGTTTTATTCCATTACAAATGAAGAATTATTTTAGCAGTAAAATTTAAGTTAATTGTAGTTATTAAAGTAAATGTAATGTTTTTCCTTTCCCTCCAGACACAGTGGTGTCAGAACGGGGACGCCTGGTCCCTACCAGCAATGGTGGCTATGTGCTGGAAATCGAGGGCCAGTATCAATTCGTTGGCGACGACGGCCAGATCTACGTGACCAAGTACCGAGGCGGCCCCGATGGCTTCCACGTGGATGGCAACCACCTCCCCCAGCCAGTGCCTGTGCCCCGCGTCGCTATCTAAATAAATTCTATAGACAGTTTTTGAAATACTCCTTTGTTTTTTTTTTACTTTTACTATTGAAATGATTTTTATATGGTGAAGCGTTGCCAATTTGCCATTGCGTTCTTTGAGCGCATATTTATATACCTATATCAGAGGTAAAGAAAATAAAGCTCGACCAAAAATATAAAAAACCTATCTAAATTGCGGAAAACTATTGGAATTTGTTTCTTCAACTTGTAACTTTAAGACGGCATTATCATCAGTCAATTGCTAGCAAACCGTGATATTGATACGCGTGATCTATTTCTTTGATATAATAAATTAATTTTAGGCAAAAATGGCGAATATTAAAATTTATTGGAAAAAAGTCTGAAGGTCTGGATTCTGTTACTCTAAATGATATCAAGGTGTTGTCAACATCATTGGTACATACAACATGCTAATACATGTTGCTATAACTAATGATAGTTAAATTAGCGCCCCTAGGCAGGATTTTATATTATTGGATGGTCTTTAATGATCCAAACCCGAAATCCAAATGACGTTTTCCATGCGCTGTAGTTAACTCTATAAATAAGAAGAGCTCCGTGTTCTATTGAGCGATTCGCATGAGGAAGTACTTGCACGTAATTACCTAATTTTCACTGGTTCTGGCACTACCCAAGGAGGTTGGTGTCAAGCAGGCAGCCTCTTGTAACTTTGCCAAATCAAATTACAGCATAATGCTGTTATAGTAATAGACACCGATCTCCAATGCATCACTGCTGAACCTGCAACCGGAATAACGCCCAGATGAGAGATAGAGAGCAAGCCCGGTTGTTCAGAATCATCGTGTATTTTCTCATAGACCTGGCAATATTTTAATGTCGGAGGAAATAAAATTCCAAGATGAAAATTGTTTCTGCCAACCATACACAGTGGATTTCTGAAAGGATCTAAGGAGGGTGGCGAGAGGTTTCGAGGATGCGCCGGGGGCGGGAGGGGTCGCGGGGAGGTCGCGGGCTGCGCTGTGACGTCACGTCCTATCTGGGCGGCCATCTTGGATTATCTCGTCGCACCTGCGGGGCGCGGGGCGCGTTCCAGTATCGACCCGATACCGTCCTGCACATTTTTCAGGCCGATTTTGATAATGTCTACTAAAATTTTTAGGTTCACCTCTGAAAGTTTTTCCAAAGATTTTATGTTAGTGATGGTTTAATGAGATCTTCGATGAAGATAGTGTAAATAATAAATAAAAACCGTTTATTACTACACGATTGTATCTAATCTCGTAAAACAATATGATGAAAAAGATTTTCCTTCGAAAAAACGATATTCGTAAAAAAGAAAAAAATATTATCCCACCAGTTACTCAAATCTTCTCAGGAAGTATTTAGGCTTTAGCTTAAATCACAAATATAGATTTTTCAACTAGTTTATCTTACAGTAGGTACTTACAACTAAATACGATTTATGCATCCTATACTTGATTCCGCTCTTTTCGTAGAGCTGCTACGAACCTGCGCTACGAATCCATACTAAGAGTCTACAACAACCTACGATTGCTACGATTCGCCGTACTAACAGAACTAATAGACAAACAGAATAAAAGAAAGACTTTATGTTATTTTTACCATAAATGCGTTCTCAAAATCCATCCGACCACATTAGACCATGACCCACAAGTAATATACAAGCGCTTATATTAAAATTCAACGCACACAACGCCGCTATCTGTCTACGCGGTTCGGACACGTCGAGATACCATCTAGGGATCCCCCCTCCCCCACCCCCCGGCTTTGTATCCGAGACTTCAAACGATGATTCGCCCTTACTTCTATTTACAAGGGTGTAACGTCTCCTTATTTTTACTAGAGAGCCTTTAACTTGGCCGTTCGGTTTTGAAAGCCTCTTATTAAATTAGCTGAGCCCGAATAATTCTTATTGGAATTGGGATATTAAAATCTTGAGATGTTTGGGTGGAATTTATTAGAATATTAAATTAATTTTGGATAAAATAAATAGTGTTGGTTTTAGGATTCAATTTAAATAATCTTTATCGGTTTTTTATGTATGATTTTAAGCTTTCGCGGTCACAAAAAATAATCGCGGTAAGTCCCGTAGTGAACATAATAGTTAAATGATCTTATTTTAAATGTAACCTCTAGTCTGGGAAAATTAATTGTAATTCCCACTTATCTAAATATATATAACTCAAAGGTGACTGACTGACTGACATAGTGATCTATCAACGCACAGCCCAAACCACTGGACGGATCGAGCTGAAATTTGGCATGCAGGTAGATGTTATGACGTAGGCATCCGCTAAGAAAGGATTTTGATCAATTCTACTTCTTAACGCGAGCGAAGCCGCGAGCAAAAGCTAGTACCCTATATAACCAGCTTTCACTCGCGACTCTGCTCGCGTGTATGTTGATCCCTCGGGAACAGTAACTTTACTGGGATAAAAAAAGCATTTGTGTTAATCTGGGTAATAAACTGTTTGTGTGCAAAATTTCACACAAATAGCGTGAAAAACCGATGGCCGATGGGGCAGAAAGGTTCTTGAATGGCGACCACGTACCGGCATGCGCAGCATTGGACACACACCGACCACGTGGTTGGACGACCTAACAAAGGTCACAGGAAGGCGCTGGATGCAGGCCGCTTCCAAACGGTAGTATTGGAAATCTCTGGGGGAGGCCTATGTCCAGCAGTGGACTTTTTGTGGCTGAGATGATGTGCAAAATTTCATCTAAATCCCTTTATCCATTCGGGCTTGATTCAGTTAAAAGCATCTATACATACAAACTTTCGTATTTATAATATTAGGAGGAGGTAGGATAGCATAGGACTCCTAGAGTTCTGTTACCTGATTCTTTTCTCAGTTTTGGACAATCTCTGGCATCCGTGATTGAAATCGATATACGTATATACTTCCCTTGGTTTCCCTTTCTACCTTAAAGGGAACTGATATTCAGTATCACATCTTTACCTTAGGGATTAACATAAGACCGAAGTCCAGATGAAATACTTTAATTTTAAGGCATTTTCAACTCGACTCTACATTAGTCATTAGTCATTCAAATCAGCATTCTTATTTGTACAAACGTTCCTCAACTCATGACATGACAACTTATCAACTTGAGGTGTCGTTCCATGAGTTTAAGTCAAGCTTGAGTAGTAGAGACATTATATAGAAAATCAAAATTACGACACGTCTTTCGATCTTGTTACGGCTCTTGGAACGGCAAGGCAGACTTTGGTAAACCATATCTCAGAACTATCGCTAGAATACCTGCTTTAAAATAAAAGAACTGTATCGGAATCGGTATACCCCCTAAGTAGTAATTTACCACAAACACACACAGGGGGCAAACTTATAACACCCTTCTTTTAATGTCGTGTTAAAAATACGCCTATATCGTCCAACTTGTCGCCAACTTGGTTTACAAAGCCGTGATATTTACGGCTTGTAATTTACAAGTGCAGTTTGTTTGTTTAATTGCTCGTGGATACAGATTGTGGTGATATATCTGCCAGACTTGGTGCGTTAGCTCTTGGGCTTTGGCGAGTAAGTAAGGTGACTAGATAATACTTAAGCACAACTAGGTACTCTAACCAGTGGCGGATGAAGACATGGCGTCTGTATGTGTATGTGTTTATCGTTCTCGTCGTTAGCCACCAGTTTCTATAATAAGGAGTATAACATTTTTGTACGCGCTCCATGAGAATAAATGGTAAATATAAATAACATTCGAAGCTAAAATATAAATAAATAATAAATATATACGGACAAATCACACATATTGGGTTAGCCCCAAAGTAAGTTCGAGACTCGTGTTATGGGATACTTACTCAACGATACTATATTTTATTACAAATACATATATGTACATATATAAATATAAACAAGCAAGACCCAGGTCAATTTGAAAACACTCTTCTTTTATCATCGTGAGTTAAAAATACGCCTATATCGTCCAACTGTCGCGAACTTGGTGTATAAAGCCATGATATTTACGGCGTGTAATTTACAAGTGCAGTTTGTTTGTTTAATTGCTCGTGGATGCAGATTGCGGTGATATATCTGCCAGACTTTGTGCGTTAGCTCTTGAGCTTTGGCGGCGAGTAAGTAAGGTGACTAGATAATACTTAAGCACAACTAGGTACTCTAACCAGTGGCGGATGAAGACATGGCGTCTGTATGTGTATGTGTTTATCGTTCTCGTCGTTAGCCACCAGTTTCTATAATAAGGAATATAACATTTTTGTACGCGCTCCATGAGAGTAAATGGTAAATATAAACAACATTCGAAGCTGAAATATAAATAAATAATAAATATATACGGACAAATCACACACTTTGGGGCTACCCAAAGTAAGTTCGAGACTTGTGTTATGGGATACTAACTCAACGATACTATATTTTATTACAAAAACATATATGTGCATATACCTATATATAAACATGCAAGACCCAGGTCAATTTGAAAACACTCTTCTTTTATCGCCGTGGGTTAAAAATACGCCTATATCGTCCAACTTGTCGCCAACTTGGTTTACAAAGCCGTGATATTTACGGCTTGTAATTTACAAGTGCAGTTTGTTTGTTTAATTGCTCCTGGATGCAGATTGCGGTGATATATCTGCCAGACTTTGTGCGTTAGCTCTTGGGCTTTGGCGAGTAAGTAACGTGAGTAGATAATACTTAACAACTAGGTACTTTACCGTATTACGATACATAATGTAACATGCCCCTTGACAAACTCTTAAAGGGGCGACTCAGCCCGTCAATATGAACAACTTTTGCTATGGGGTCAATGCTGGGAACTCAAGAAAATTTGGACATTTTCATACAAAAGTGTTCAGCCGCACGGGCAAAATGGATAAAAAAGTAAAAAAAATAAAAGAATAAATAAAAAAAAATCGAGTTCCCAGCATTGATCCCATAGCAAAAGTTGATTATACTGACGGGTTTAGTCACCCCTTTAATGGTGTGTCCAGGGTTGTCCATGTTACGCTGTGTATGTATTTCTCATAATAGTCATTCATTAGCCACCAGTTTCTATATAAGGAGTAAAAAAAATTCTACTCGCTCAGTAAGAGTAATATAGTAAATATAAATAACATATGAAGAGAAATTTTCCTTGATATGATATGCTAGGTATGCCTGCCGCAGTTATACTATGGTCATAATAAGACTGTTTGCTCTCATGATCTGTGGTTGTTCAGTGGCTGAGTTTGCCGGTATCTGATCGCCATTTGAGAACCTTTCTGCAGCCATTGTTTCTGAGTGAATGTTATAAAAGTACCATACTTTTACCGCTTATTTTTATTTCTATAAATACCACACACAACTCGTCCTCACAGGAAAGTCATTAAGTGGCAATCGAGTCAATTACCGACCACCGTGTATAAACAATAGCACAAAGTAACACACCTCTTTCCTGATCAAGAGCTCGTGCCACGCAGCTGCGTATGCGCATGTCAACCGATCAAACACTTGGTGTAGAGGGCGCTGTTGTGCGGAAGTGGTTCGAGAGGGCGCACCGGGGCACGTGCTGAACGCGGTGGTCTGACCACACCCGTGGTTAGGTGGTGGGTGGTAAACTAAAAGTATAAGCTGATTTGATTCACCATCTTGATCTATTTATTTTCGTGTTAATACCAATAAGTACACTGCCCTCCATAGAGAGCGAGTAAATTTTTAGGGTTCCGTAGTAAACAAGGAACCCTTATAGTTTCGCCATGTCTGTCTGTCTGTCTGCCCGTCCGCGGTTTTACTCAGAGACTATAAGTTTCATAAACCGCAAAAATAACATTGTCACTCATACGAGTATAAACACTATGAAAAACAAAGTTATCCTTGATGGCGATAAATTATAGAGGTTTTTAGCTAATCTAAGCTTGCTTCTACGGAACCATTCCTGGGCGAGCTCAACGCGCAATTGGCGAATTTTTATACACAACTATTAAACACAATTTTGGATAAATATAATATAGTAACAAATATTTATTTATTTAGCTTTTTTTTCACTAATTCTCAGGTTAATCTCTCAATAACAGATGACTTCTTGACCACACTACAACCAGTCACCACAACGATGTAAAAAGCTTTGTAAAAAATATTTACAAATAAATGGCCTTGTCCGATAAGATTAAGCGTTGAATTAAGTACCTATAAGACTACTAAAGACAGTTCGGACTCCCATCGCACCTAGTATTTTATAAAATAACACAATATTGATGAGATTATTGAGAAATACGGACATGCCAGCTGCCGAGGAATCGCGGGGGTCTTGTCAAAGAAAAGTGTAGATGCAGAAGTAGGTAACTCTTTTTATAGATGTTTCGTAAAAAATATGAGGTCCAATTAAAAATAAAGCAAAAAATCACAAACATTTGTTTTATTTACTTAATATAATAATTGCTCACCGGTAACTCAACGGTAGCTCTATCTTATTTTGTACGAAATTTTACATTTCTAAATAACTAATTGTTGTTTTCGATGTTTGCATTTATTTAACGATATCTATATTGGTTTATAAAAAAGGAAATATTTGTTGGTGATCGACAAATCAACCTACATTTTAGCACATTCTTGGAAATTCATGTCCTAAATATTTAGGACATGAATTTCCAAGAATCCGTTGTAAGTGCGTACTTAAACAACTAACGTAGTAGTAGTGCGTACTAAGTAAAATAAGTTTGATGAATGTATGTGATTATTTATATAAACAGGACGTAGCACGAACCTTATATTTATTTGTTTCCGCTGACGTTTCAATGGGGTTACACCGTACACCCATCGTGGTCGCAGCGAGACTGGAGTACTCCAGTCGCACTATGGAATGTTTACACGTTGACACACGATGGAATGATCTGACGGACTGTCCATTTATTAAGCGCCGAGTGATACTGATTATTATTTATTGGCCTCACTCCAACTGGCCATATACTTATTAGAAAATGCTCTGACTGTCGCTTCTACATAAATTCGTAGTGTTTGATGGACCAAGGTGCTCCAGTGGCAAAGCACGGACTGTCCATTTATTAAGTGCCACGTGATACTGTATTATTCTTTATTGGGCTCACTCCGACTGGCCATATACTTATTAGGAAATGGTCTGACTGTTACTTCTACATAAATTAGTAGTGTTTGATGGAATGATGGACCAAGGTGCTCCAGTGGCAAAGCACGTACTGTTCATTTATAAAGCGCCACGTGATACTGTATTATTATTAATTATTGCGCTCATTCCGACTGGCCATATATTTATTAGAAAATTCTCTGACTGTCGCTTCTACATAATTTCTTAGTGTTCGAGTGACCAAAGTGCTCCGGTGGCAAAGCACGGAGTGTCCATTTATTAAGCGCCACGTGATACTGTATTATTGTTTATTGGGCTCACTCCGACTGGCCATATACCTACTTATTAGAAAATGCTCTGACTGTCGCTTCTGCATAGTTTCGTAGTGTTTGATTGACTAAGGTGCTCCGGTGGCAAAGCACGGACTGACCATTTATTAAGCGCCACGTGATACTGTATTATTATTTATTGGGCTCACTTTGACTGGCCGAATGCTACTTATTACATTTAAACTTATAGGAACAGTTAAAAAATCGTAATGGAATCTTTTCTAGGCAGATTTTCTGAGAATTGAGAAGAATGTTTCTTACTTAAATATATCATAATTAGCGTTGTAATCAAATTTATTTTTTTCTGGTAGGGATAATTGTCTCACATCAATACGGTGTATTAATTAAGTATTTATGAACTTGTTGAAGAAACCACCAATTATTTTAAAAGACCTAACCAACTACGTCATACAATAAAGGTTTGACAAGAAAAATCGTTGAGCGGAATTCTAAAAAAAATTTTTTATTTTAGTTTAACATTTTGTCGGCGTGATTGATATATCTAAAAACCCATGCCAAATTACAGCTTTCTAGTATTTGTCTTTGAACTTAACCGCGAACAGAAATACAGAAAGACGGAGATGGCGAAATTATTAGGGTTTTTTTGGTTACTATGGATCCCCAACCATTCGTTCCTAGAGGTAACTCATAGAAATTAAAAAATACAACATATGCTACATAGTGCTTATGTAGCAATGTTGTATTTTTCTATGATTCTTGTTCTTTCTCATTACTTCTTCCAGTATCAGCATTACCAGTAGGTATTGTGTAAGTAATTGAGGTGTATATTTTCCGATAATTTACTAAAATCTAAAGATAACTAAATAGGTAATTATTAGGTAAGTCGTAGTGCGGTAGCGACTCCAATTTTTTATAGACCTGTTATCTTTTTATTCGAATCATAATCGATCAATCACTGCAAAAATGTTACCTTACTTTCTCGATACTATGATTGACATTCGTCATTGTTTGGTCGCTAAAGGCTTTTTAGTTCAGATAAATAGATTCATTTGCATATCAAAGCTATATTTTATAATTTTTTATCTCACTTTCAGGTGTTCAAGACAAGGACATTATTTTTATTTCTGATAGCAAAAAATACAATTGTGGCCACATACCTGTGTGTGGTAATAGGATCTGGGTCTATAGAATATATTGAGTATAAATACAATAAAACTGATGTTATAAAGGCATTGAGGCTGGCGAAGGAGGTAGGCTTCAAGTTTCAAAACAATCCATTTGATATCTCAATTTTTCGCGCGTTTAACGATTTCACACGATACACTTGTTTGGTGTTTTTTATTTATCTATTTGTTAGTGTAAGTTATTTGCAAAGTTTCGTTCTTGAGAATAAAGGATTGTTTGTGAGAAACATACCTATCAAAAGTGATTCGGACTCAATGTTGTGTTGAATTTTAGTATGGTATTAAAACAACGGTTTTGCCATCACAAACAAAATCACTAATTGTAGTTTCTCGTATCCTTCCCTTTAATGCACTATTGACATCTTCTCTAATGGCCCAAGCATAGATATCAGAATATTTAGTGGGCCCAAGTAATCTATGAAAACAATAGTAATCACACCATCTCGATTTGTGCGAGCTTAGACTTTCGTAGTTAAAATATTAACATTATTTTGCTATATTCGAGAAATAAAATGTATTCATTAAAACTTAGTAGTAAAAATCCAAGCTAACTCATAAAATCAATCCCTTTTTCTGTGATTGAAGGATTTCTCATAAACATCGAGCACACGCGTCAAAATAATAAATCAAACGTCTCTCTACAACGCCCACCATTAATAAAACTCTTTAAAATATATTTAATAATGTCCACAAAGGTAGAGAGCACAAAGCTCGACCCATAAAGGAGCAGCATTTATTATGGCGACAATATATTGAATACAAAAAGATAGTGTGACAAAGCAGCGTACTTTTTAATAATATTATCATTTCTCAGCAGCAGTGGACTCTTTCAAAAAGCCATAACGCAATAATTTATTTCTTTATAAGTTTTTTATCTGTGGGAGCGCGGGTGACGCCAGGTGAGCACGGGTTAACTGGATAAAGGCTCCCATGTAGGTACGTATTCAAAAGTTAAATTAAAGGAGGAAGTTGGATTAGTGAAAATTTTAAGACATGATAAGCTGAGTACTTAATATTCTTGCATATTATGAGTTTTATATGCAAAGAAAACCAATGTCTAAATATCACCAAAATTAAAGATATTATTTGATAACTGGAGAAAAAGGTCTGGGTAATAAAATATGAAAACTATAAATAAAAACTTGAAAAAGTCTACGAATATCGTATTCGGCGCGAAGCAAGATTTTTGTCATTGCGCAAAAAAGAATAACGATGGTCTTTATAGCTATCGTCGAGACAGGGTTGACATCGGAGCCACAATAAAATCGATGAAATATTTAAGGGGCAGCTTCAATAACTCATAGCGGGCGCGTAAAGAGCTATTGTGACACGGTGTTTGCACAGGTAGATGCGCAGTGGGTGCCTACCCTTGTGCTCGGACAATGAGGTTGAACACTCGTGAAATTTAGATTGTTTTAATCATTGCGCAAACAGGGCGTGGTGGTCTTAGACACGGCGATTTACAGAGTTGTTTATAGTCCTTTGTGAGTTTTTGTTGCATAAATTAGTGGGTACCGTTACCCTATTTGCATTATTTACAAATTAAACTTTACTAGAGGTTATATAGGTATAATGTTTGTGTTTTTTATTTATTTCTATGGTGAATCAGTTCGACATATTTTTATTGGGGATAATATGAAATTAAAACGGATTTTAATCCCAACTTCCCAACTAATATTATAAATGCGAAAGTGAGTTTGTTTGTTTGTTTATTTGTTTGTTTGTTACGCTTTCACGCCGTATCTACTGAACCGATCATCATGAAATTTTGCATACACATAGGTTAGGGTACCGAGAAGGACATAGGCTATATATTACGCGGGCGAAGCCGCGGGTAACAGCTAGTATCTAATAAAAATACTTATAATAGCTACATAGACTAAATAAATCACACTTTGAAATATCAAATATATCTCACGGTAAACAAGCGGAAATATGTCTTAACATAGGTAATTACTTAATATGATTTATTTTTATTGAAAAATAAATGGATCAAGTTTGTCGAGGTTGTATAATTATGACGTATCATTGCAATTGCATGTATCGGATAACATTCTAATCCTTTGTATCCTAAAATAAATACAATTGTACTTTTAAGAGATCGTTTTAGATGTAATGTTATGGATTGTTTGTATTCTCTTGTCTATACTAATATTATAAGGAAGAAAGATTTGATCCTAGGTTCCGAAACTACTAAACGGGGTAACAATTTTTTTTCTCAAAATACAATAAGCTAATTTATCTAAACAATTATTAAGCAATAATTTATGCGGACAAACAAACTCGTGGGAATCTTGCTAGTTTTAAATAAATTTAGATGTGGTGGTGCCGGTGGGTGACTCATACTCGTAAAAGAATTCCAGAGAGTCTCTCATGAAAGTAAACGTGAGACAACTCAAGAAAACCATAACAAAAACTGTTCTACTTCAAAATGAGATTGTTACAGATCAAGACTTCGCTTAGTATTCCCGTCACGCGACAGGTACTTTACCTCAGTGGAGCTTTCCTGGAAGCTGCATGAAGTCGTCACGTGGGCACCCCCCGCCGGCACGGTAGCGCGCGGGCGGTCCGTGCGACTCCCCCTTAATTAATTTTAATACATTTACCTGTTCGAGACAGCGACCGGGCGACTTTGTTTACTAGTGTCGTATGTCAAGTATTATTAAAGGATGTTTGGAAATAATACATTAGAAATAAATCTAGTGCAGGTATTTGCACTATTGCAATAGGTAATAGGAATTTAATACTATTTGTTATAGGAATTTAACCATACGGCTTAGAGTAATAAGTGAATTAAATGGTACTGGCCGATGGGTAGTTTGTAGTTCTGATTGGGATATGGAATCATTTCAACAATGACAGTGAAAATATTTCTTCAGCGTCGGCAACGCGCGAGTTACACCTCTGGTATTGCAGACGTCCATAGGCTATGTTAACCGCCTTCCATCAGGTGGGCCGTATGCCTCTTTGCCAACTTATTTGTATAAAATAAAAAACAATCAACGAAACAGCTTGTAAATGTCATATAACAGAAATTCCGATTCGAAGCTTAGTTTAAAGTATTGAACCTATTTTGAATTGAATATACTAGGTCTGATATGTTATCTACGAGAACTATTACGTACCAACCCTTATTTGTCTGTGTTGTACTTACCTGAAATTGTTGATCTGTCTAGTAATTCTTAAAAAAAAAAACAGATTTATAATTTATAAGTTATTCTCACTGTGCAGTAAATTTGTAGGAAGAAAATATCACTGGACATCAGGATCAATAACGATATATAATGGCAAAACAGAAGTAAAAGATTTAATATCGCTCAAGTGAGGTTGAATAAATAAATATATACTGACAAATCACACAGATTGAGCTAGCTCCAAAATAAGTTCGAAACTTGTGTTATAGGATACTAACTCAACGATGCTATATTTTATAATAGATACTTATATAGATAAACATCCAAGACCCAGGTCAATCTGAAAAAGATCATTTTCCATCTTGACCTGACCGGGGATCGAACCCGGGACCATCCGTGTCGCAGGCAGGCGTGTTGACCGCTGCGCCACGGAGCTCGTCATCTCAAAAAAAGATTTTAATAAAAATATATTAAGCTATTACACAGTTGCTTTGAATAATTAAAGGATGGTACTTATAAAGACATCATTCGTATAATTATATTTTATTGCCGTTTAATCCTTGTCCACAAGGCGATCTTCAACATGGCTTCTGAACGCATCTCGGCGCCCCACAGAGCGACATCACTCATAATTAGATTAATTATAATTAAATATTTTAAGAAGGCCGGTAGACATAAATAGTAGACATCTATTTATATTTTGGTAATAGTCATCGAAGGTTGTGTTTATTTTTGGTAATTTTATTTATTTAATACTTATACTACTTAGAGGCCGGTGTATTTTTATTACTCTATTGTAAGGTCCTGTAAGGTATGTGGTCTTGAAATATATTTTGAGTAACACAAAGAAAATAGAAATGCAACACATAGGATTTTTTAACACTTTACAAATTGGGCGGCTTGATAATTATATCACAATATGATGGATCTCAGTAAGTATATTTAAAAAAAGTTCCTTGAAGTGGCAGTGAGCGGGACACATAGTAAGCAGAGCCGATAGCCGATAGGGCTGAAAGGTTTTCGAATGGCAACACTCACCGAGGTGATCGGCAACCTGACTAAGGTCGCAGGGAATCGCTGGATGCAGGCCGCTTCCAACCGGTCATTTCAGAAACTCTATGACGTGAAGAGCAGTGGATTTGGTGCTGCTGTAATATGAATGATGATGAGAAAACAAGATTATCCAAAAATTAAATTGTTGGCACAAGATTGTTGTTAGACTCCAAATTTAAAAATAGGACCAAATTAAGAATAGACTGAGCTCAGCCTTGAAAAATTCTCCATCGTCAGACTAGCTCGTTGACACCATTATAAATTGCATTGTCTTCCGATTTAGATAGGTAAGTACTTCTGCAAAATATGAGCTCTTGATACAACGTAGTTGGTAGTATGTGTGAATTGTCTACACAAATGGCTAAATGTGAATCTGCTCTCATGACATACATATGACTTCGACAAGGTTGCGGCGTAATGTATGGTATGATCTCCGGATGTGGAAACGGCCAGTTTGGAACATCATTGAGCTAATTTTAAGCACTTTTAATGTGCGATAAGTAGCTATAAATTATGATATTTGTTTTGAGTGTCTTAACGTTATTATACTTGACATACTTAGTTAAGTGTGATTATTAATTCAATAATCAATTAATAATTCAAAAGTCCGCAATACAACTCACAGTGACAATTCTATATCCATAAATAATCAAAGCTCTATATGATATATATATATATATATATATATATGTAGGTGCCTGACTTAATTTAAATATCGTATTTAATATGACCTTAATTGGGGTTTTAAACGTTAACTAGTAAATGCAAAATGCGCAGACGTGTAATTTGCCTACCGCACCCCTCCGTTTAGAACCATGTCGGATCACTGATGAGGCGTCCCTAATTCCCTAATCAACCCCACAGATACGCAAAATTTTATTGGCGTCTCAAATTTAGTAATAGCTCTACGTACGTGTGCTAGATACGAGATAGTTGATGCACTGCTTAATTGTTGGAAATCATTGATTATGCATGTTAAGCGACCCCGAGTGTGTTCCTCATTGGGACGGTTTGCTAGAAGTGGTATATTACATTTCCATGCTTTGTATTTGCAACTACCGGACATGCAGTTAAAGATGACATCCCTGAACCCGTCACCCCTGAATGAATGACACTGAATGGGTCCTAATACAACTATTACTTACATGCATACTTAGGTGTATAATTTTAAAACGGACTTTGTAAGGTATTTTCGCCAGATTTTATAGGTACATACGCACACATACGTCTCCACTGCAGGATCACTCCTTGTACTACCTCAGCCATAATATTAAACTGAGCAGTCGGAGGATTTGGCCTACTCTCTCCACGCTCGCCAGACGCGTTGGAGAGGTCTCTTCGATGTGTGTAAGCTTTGTTTATGTTTCCCAAGTCGCCTTCTATGACATCCAAGGGCAGACTTGGAGTGGTCTAATTCTACTCTGCCGGTAACCACACGGCAAACCGGGAACCACACGGCAATACTGACGAGCTCCGTGACGCAGCGGTCAAAACGGCCTGTGACAAGGATGGTCCCGGGTTCGATCCCCGGTCAGGTCAAGATGAAAAATGATCTTTTTCAGATTGACCTGGGTCTTGGATGTTTATCTATATATGAATTTATTATATATAGTATCGTTGAGTTAGTATCTCATAACTCAAGTCTTATTTAAGAAATACTTTGGGGCTAGCTCAATCTATATGATTTGACCGTATTATTTATTTATTATAGTCTAGTACTGGACCAAAAGGAGATATTTATACAGTTCACTTGAATAGACACACTAAGACTTAGAAAGTACATAGTTCTCTATTTCCGCCTTCGATAGGGTTAGAGGATTCTCAAGGGTCGTATAAACAATGATTTTGGCATCGGCGATCAGATGTGTTAAATAATCTTGTATATGATTGGGCACAACCAATATGTAATTATGTACCTATGTATATACATAACTAGTGTTCTTACTATTACGTTATCTTACTATTCACATTTTTAATTCCTTTACTAATGGCTAAAACGTGGTTTCCCAACTTCTTTTTAGCCACTTGTGCTCGACTGCTTGGAAATGCCTCCGTGGGAAAAGACCAAGGATAGGAATAAATGGAAGGAAAAAGGTTTTTCCAACTATGTTAAAAAAATAATATAAAAGTTTTTGATTAGTCTTAAAATCTCAAAATAAACGATGACGATGGCGACGATCACGATACGACATAAGTATGGGTAATTTTGTCTGCAGTTAGCAGCAGTCAAAAACACTTCATACGTAAAAAAATAAATTAAAATATGCACATTACGTATGTGTATACATATACATATTAATTTTTCGTTGTTAAGATCATGATTGTGAAAAATTGGTGAAACCTCCGAGCAAATTCCACACACCCCTGATTAGAGGTGTTGTAAATCCCATCTTCATTAACTGCGGAATCGCGAGCCCTGATTTCTCACATTAAATCGTTCATAAAATTGAAATCGCATGTCGCCCGGGCTATTAGAAAGCTGTAATCTTTGTGCGTATTAAAGTTTGACCGAATTATCCGTTGTTCACATCGTTAAATGTCTCGTGTTGTGATAAATATGGCTGCGTTGTTTGGAAACAAGGCGAGCCGTGTCGAATGCTAATAGAGCGTGCGATTGCGGGATGAGGGTAGAAGCGAACTTTGTGACGCCGCTGGACGCTCATGCGGAAATGGCTGCACTGTGTGTGTTCTAATTGTTATTTAATATTTTTATAAACATTCTTCACCTATATTGTGTGTTTGCGGTATGAAGGTGGATAGTGACCTTAAACATGGTGACTATCCAGGCGCCTGATCTTTGCGATTTGTCCAGAATAAGAGAGGCCTCAGTTTGTTAATTGATAACCTGTCAGCGGAGACCTCATCTAATGTCTGCAGTTTTAAGGTGCTACGAGATCCATCATGGGGCAGTCGGTCTGTCAAGTATGTCCTAGTCTAGGATAACGTACGTGCCGAATTCGGTTGTGAATATATTTTTTTTTCATTCGTGTTTATGGGGGTTTATAATCCTTATTTACCTAATATTCTTGTTACAGAGGTTTAAAATGGTTCATATTTCGGGAGGCAAGGATATTACCTTTTTATAATGCGAAAAAGCTTACGTATCAAAATATATTTGAAGTTTCATGAAGAAAACACAGGTACCCAGTTTACACAGTAAACACCACATAGCAAGCAAACTCCTGCAAGTTATATTCTTAGTCTAAATCTTGGTAATTTATTTTGTTTTCAAACTTGTAAGTTAACTTTTGCTATAGTAGATAAAAGAAGCAAATATTTATGGCTATAAAAATATTTTTCTCCGGTAGCAACTTTATTGAAATCTTAACTTGAGTAAGATAAGGAATTACTAGATTTTAAGGTTTCTGGTATTAAAACAGCGCCAGCAAAAAAAGTAGATAATATCACAGATTTCCTCATTTCGAATGAGGAAATCCGTACAAGACCTAAAGTTACTGACACAGCTTAGCGGATTAGCTCTTTGAAGTGTCAGTGGGCGGCGTACATAGCGCGGAAAATCGATGGCCGATGGGACAGAAAGGTTCATGAATGGCGACCACGTACCGGCGCAAGCGCAGCGTCGGACACCCACCGACCAGGTAGTCGGACGACCTGACCACGGTTGCAGGGAAACGCTGGATGCAGGCCGCTTCCAACCGGTCACTTTGGAAATTCTTAGAAGAGGCCAATGTCCAGCAGTGAACCTTTTCCAGCTAAAATGATGATGATGATGAATATCACAGAGGAAAAAATAGTATGAATAATATGAAAAATAACTCGCTTTAAGTCATATCATTGGTTAGTAAAACACAGACAGGAAACCGAGGGAAACCACTAGCTAGCTGGAGTGCTGACATCGCAAAGGTTGCGGGACCTACGTGGACAAGAAAGGCAAAAGACCCGAAATAAAAGCCATTCTGCTAAATTAGAAATATGGAAATGTTGCTACAAATGATTTACATACTTTAAAAACAAACCATAAGCCTCGTAGTGTAGTGTAGATACCATCAGTAGCACCACGGCGGAGTTCCGTCTAATCAAAACCGTTATATTAGTTTAGTAAAACAATAAAGTAATCATTACGTAGGTAGGTACTTTCGTAGCTTGGTCAAAAGCAAAAGTAGATACAGTTGTACTCGATTATAGACCGTACTGCAGTTACTTTTAAAAAGAGTCAAAGATTTACTTTTGTTTCGAAGTGAATACCCTTAAACAAAAATTGAGAGTACAGATAGAGAGTACAGGAAGCTTTATTTTGACAGATATCTCATGGATACACGCCACGAACATGGATGTCAACTCTCTTCCATACCTCAAAAAGTGAAAAGTTTATCTTAAGACTAATTCGGTGCCGTTTGTTTTTTTTTAAACTATTTGTCTCTGGAATTTAAATGAAAACGAAATTGTAATTTTAGGTCTTCGATCGCTAGAAGCTCTGGAAAATATCTAATTTCTTATTCAATGAATCGAAACTGTTACGGCTATTTACGTCCCATATTCTTAAAATTTACTCAAACTGACAAAGAAAGCAAATCCAATTAAATCTTATTGACTTCGAATCAATTTGGCACGTAGCAAGGTCTAATAGCACAAAAAAGAAAAAAGATAATAAATAAATGCAAAAACTGATTTACTTATTTGCTACATCTCAAAAAGATAACTTTTTGGACGACATACTATATATATAATGTAACTTGTGACATTTTTATGTTCCTACATCTAACCTGATTTGTAAATTGTAAATTTAATTGAATTCTCTTCTGTTTTCTCGGCATTTTGTTCTATGATACAGAAGGCCCTAAGCCTTTGTTGTGCGGTGGTTAACGGAGCGTGGTATGGCGGCTCAAGCGCCAGGTCCCAGGTACCTTGCCCAACAACGTTTGTTTACTTTCTTGTTCTATCCTCGTTAACGTTAGTTAAGCGAAATAATTAAATTCGCACAAGCGTAACGCCACCTTTTTTTGAGTATTTACGGATGATATATTATTGTTAAAATAAGTGCAATTGTAACAAGATCACGAACCCACTTTAGACTAAAGCTATCAAAAAATATTCGTTTTTGCTAAACACTTTGACGGACCTAAATATGCAGAACTAAAAGAGGACTTTAAAAAGTATGTTAGATTTTTGTGAAAATCTGAGTGCCTGTTTACTATTTGTTTGTAAAATACGACACATTTGAGGTTCCTGTCAGCCGAATATATCGAAAAAGGTTTTAATGTTATTAAATTTTTTTTACAAAAATAAACAAACACTTTAGAAACACCATTTCATAAGTGTTAACACAATACTCGAGTGTTTGTCCACTCGAGGCAATGGAATCTATTTGTATAAGGTTTTGAAGAGCCACAAAGCATTGTATGGCAACCATAAAATATAATCTTCGCTACCCAAAATAAATATGGCTATTATTGGTTACCGCGTTGCCAACCAAACTTCTGTTGGCACTGTTTGCCAACAATGGCACCCAATAAATTCTAATACAATGCAGTGTATCGCATTTGTTATGCAATTAATGGGAAATTGTATAATAGTTAGAAATTGGCGTGATGTAGCTAGAATTTGCCAGAGATTGATCGTCGTGAGAAAGTGCAAAAGTGTTTGAATTTATTATTATTTAATTGCACATGTTATGCATTTCTTTAAGAATATCAGTACAAAGAGAGTTGACAAATACCTAACTATTATCAAATATCAATTTCTAATCACTTTAAACTGGCATATTTTTAAAATTTTGCTAGGGTAGCTAAAATGTGTACCGACGGTTTCCAATAGCTGACTTTTTACGTGAGTAACCCGTTGTCACATATTTTAATAATGTCTATATCCCACGTTAATATTAATTGGACTACGTTCTCCAATTAGGCATTGCCCTAGGTAGTTAAAAAAGCAAGAACATATTAAGGTCAACCAAAACGAACACTGCGACCAATATCTAGACTCCACAATCACAATTTAGAAATTATGTTGTTTAAAACCGTATCTTTTACGTAATCGTACCCTTATCGGGCTTACATTTATCCAAATAAGTACATGTCTATAAGATTAAAAATTTGCGAGTGACGTTGGTACGAATCTTAACATTTCTCTTACAAATCAGTGAAATTGCCTGGGTTAGCAAGTGAAAGTTTACAACCTTACTAGCAAAAATACGACTCACGAAATATGCCCTCTTTTAGATATCTATTAAACCATCATTAGCTTGTCACCCGGCCTATACCTGCCCATATATTATCCTGTCAAAATATTTCGGCGAATCTCTCCATATTGGTATTTTTTCACCGAATATTTTGTGAATTTGTCCAATTGTTGTGGCACAAAGCCTTCAGCGTGACATCTCAATATTCCCAACAAAGGGAGTCATTTGTCATTGTCCATTAGAGCACATTGTTGGGATAGTTTATAATATATTGACCATCGATTGCTTTTAATCAAAGGTCCGATTTAGAAAATATAAACTGTACAGCCTTATGATACATTTTGTTTTCGGGGACAAGTAAAAGCTAGGTACTTTTAGAATGTCACATTCGATTCACCTGTTACTATATAATACACAGATATAGAATATATATTCTGAGTATAATACCTTCCACGCTGACCTGGGAGAAAAGAAAAAACGTAGAATATACCTACCAGCTGCTTCTATCCCCGCGCAGATCGTAAAAGCTGATCGAGGCAATGGGCGTAAGGAATCTTGCAATAGGCGATGCGACTAGCAACCCTCACCTGCAAGAGAAAATGACGTGATTGTATGTATGTGAAAAATCAGACAACAACCTCAGATGATGGAGCTTCGTAGCCCGAGAGACCCAGATTTTTTTCTTTTTTTTCGATTTATCATCAACAAAGAAATGTTATCACAACTACAAAAAACTCATTATACTATACATATTATCCATCCGATGAAGTGCCAAAAGACAGTATATCATAAAACACTCAAGAACTATTGAAAAACATTTTCTTCCAAGAAAATATATGATAAAATATACATGTTTTTCTTTCATCTGATGCGTGTTTTACTACAGAGCTTTTATGTGACGGATCTTGCATTGATAAGCTTTATTCCCGGCGAAGTGAGCTTTGGCGTCGTTTACAGCCCCATAGTATTATAGTAAATTCGAAGAGATTGCGATAGCAACTATATTCACTATTTATTGAACAGGTACGAGAGTATTAGCTCCAGTGATAAGTATCGTATTGACAATGTTACTGGCAGGTTACGACTCTTTACAGCGAATGTGCCTATTTTTTATTTAAATTAAGAACTAGATAACGTGATAAGCTATGACTAATTTTAATTAATTCGAATCCACAATCCACATTTAGTCCACTCTGAAGATGATAGGTACTTGGTTTGTGGGGAAACAGTTCTCTACATTATTGATATGTAAAATACAGGTCACTCACGTAAGAAGTTAGATGCAGGCCGACATGTTTGTGAGTGACCCGTAGTTTACATAATAATAATGTTAGTATCTCACAATAGTTTAAAAATCAAAAAAGTACTTTACATCTTTATAATATTTCAACACTACTTAGTAAATAATTAATTTAAAAACTTACACTAGTTAAAATGCCTGCAGGACTTAATATTGTTTTATAAATATTTTTCTAAATAATATATTTTTTATGGGTACATGTGTTAGGTACCCATAAAAAAATTAATCCTCCATTATTTTTACCCCGATGTTCACACAAACACCTATGTAAATTTATTCCTCATACAAGTAGTAGGAAGAACCAACGAATATAGCATGAAATAAAAATCGCATTGTAATCCGGTATTGGCTGTAGATAAGGAGGGTTTGTGACAAGGCAAGAATTATGTGCTCCAGAGGGCAATTTTTCTTCCCCGGGATTTATTCCCGTAATTTATAGAGGATCTGCCTGTATCTGGCTAACCCGACGTTGCCGACCTCGCAATTAAGACTTACCTACCTCCTGCCCTCATTAAGATGCTGCAGATTTATATTAACTTATCATTTGTTGTTCTTAAGGAATATAAAATTCAGCCAGTTTTCAATAAAGTGAAAAATGAGCTACCGGTAAACATCTTTTACTTTTTAATTCAATATGGTCACACGGCATTCGCTTGTATTTTATTCATTTCGAAAAGAACACAACTACCTAACTAGTTTTGAGAGCCCTTGCGCAAAAGTATGGCTAGTATGCCAGAGCCCTTATTTTATTTAATGACTACGCATATTGAGTAGCTTACGTAAGTTTCAAAAGCAAGGTGAGAACGTACATTTTAGTAGTTAATGGAGCTGAAATTTCACTTTCGTGTAAAGATGATAGATATACGAGAGCTTCTAAACACAAACTTTAACTACGAAATTATGAATATATGAGTTCTCAGTATTGATCACATATAAAAAGTTGTTCATATTGACGGGCTGAGTCCCCTTAAGGGTATGTAAATGGTAAAGTGACGAAAGCACTGAAGATGAATAAAAATATTTATTCCTATAACATTTTATTAAAAAAAATAAAGAAGAGACGCTTTTTATTTCAAATTATCTGAAGGCAGACTGCGGGCAATAAAGTCCTACCTTTAGTCTAATCTTACCATCCATCAACTATTGCTCTTGGATATTTGACACGCAAAATTTTTCGCCGAACGTGCCGTGCCATGAATTGTTGGTGACAAAAGTGTCTGTGGCAACCGTCGAGAGTCGGCTTATAGCACCCCGGACCCCTCCCCGGCCGCAGTCGTAAATTTAGGGTTTCATAAAACCAGATCCGAGATAAGACACAGTGTGGAGTGAGCGCCCGGATCAAATGCGAACCTCGCTAGACAATAAAAATAATACTGGCGCATCTGCGGATGCCATTTTACATTACAGCCTCGAAATTTGTCGTGTTTACATAAAATACCACCGCGATAACGATCGGGGACTGCTAGGAATTGTGAGATGTCACTTTCTCGGCGTAACACTGGCCGGCGAAACCGAGTACTCCGAGCCTCAGAAAAAAACAAAGCTGTCATGACAGCAACAAAAGCGCATTACGATTTTAACAGTTTCTGAATTGCTCGAGTATTATCGGGCGTGTATTATTCCTTTCAGCCAGTGTAAGGGTATTTGGGTGCCTTTGTGGCTCGGTATTGACAAATAAGTAAGATTTACTCCTAAAGCAAAAATAATGGAGGATTAAGGCGGCGGTGATTTTTTTCTGTTCAGCCGCTCGAGACTATGGCGCCAATGGTCTGATATTGCATTATGCTGTAAGGCTCTCTGGTTGCTGTTGTTAATATAGTAAGTAGTTCAAGTAGAAACTAGCAAAGAATAGACTATGGAAAGTAGTTTGCGTAACTATTCACTAGAATAAGTTAAAATCCAATTTCAACAAAAAGAAAAGAAAGCTATCTAAAGCATTTTTTTGTTGTTATAGGTAGAAAGGCATTTTATTTTTAAACGAAACTCAAATTCTAATTACCAGCAACATTCTTTGAAAACTTTACAGCTTTGTAGAGTGCATTAAACACTAGCATTGTAAATTCAGATTTACAGACGTCACGTGAAGTTATAAGGAACATAAAATAAAAACATGTCAACGCCTTAAAACACATAGTATCGTGTTCGTTGACCGATGGAAAATACCGCGCGGCGTTAGCTTCTTGAAATCTTGAATTTGCATCGGAGCGTATTCCAAGTAAAACGGGTTGTAGGCATAACTACGTGTCGGGGACATATATTTAAAGCTTCAGTAGATAGGGGTGCAATAATTTTGACAATGACTAGCAGCCTTACTGGGCGAGGCGTAGGCGCGGGGCGGCGGGACGCGGGGGGCAATCTGCGCACTAAATCACGCTACGAATAAAATTTATGGCGCCGAGATAAAAACTCGCAGCTTTTCTCTTTTACGTTCCTTCCCCGCCCCCGAGCCCCTCCCGGAAAATCCATAGGGATTTTTCCAAGTGTTCGGGCGACGGCGTGTGTGGGGTCGAAACGATTTTGTTTTATGCTTATTGCCGGTTGCGATGTTTTGTTTGCTAACTTGCACTGATAAGCGAGATCGTCTGCCTCGCTGGACGATATAAGCACTTTCGAGCTTTTATTCGTTTTTGTCGCGTGTACAACCGTTGTTTCTATTGCCGTCAAAAATAACGGTTTGTTGACGTTAAATAAACATTTGAATTAATTAGCAATCCATCATAGTGTAAGAGCTTGTCGCACGGAATGAGAACAAAAATAAGAAAGTTTATGGAATTTCAACAAGACGTTTGAGGTTTGAATTTAAATTCAACACGTACATACATTTAGTTGACTGCTCATAAAAATATTTATGAGCAGTCAACTAAATGAAAATATAAATAATAGAAAATATTAAAATTATAGAGAAAATTAAATTATCGAAACAAAAATGTAATATTTTTTCTAATAAGCATGACTTTTCATATAATTAAATTTATTTGCCTTTACTACATCCATTAAAAAAGAAATTCCCTAATATATTAGTAAATCAGTGTGCAATAATACATATAAGTATTTATCGTTAAAATTGCAGAATTAAAATATTTTAATAAATATTGTACACAAATCGTATTTTTACCTATCCGTTTATTGTGATAATGCCGACTACCTCTAGATTCATAAACTGTAACCTTAACCAATTAAAACCATTATCAGCAATATCAACTTAATCAGCCGACTACATGTACTCGAGCAGTTTTCTGCTAAGTTAAATTTAAGTTAAGCTTTGACGTGTGCTGTTAATTCTGAAGTCGTGTTGCTTATCAGGAACATAATGTGGCGTGATCGACTCGCCGTCACCGGCTGATATGCTGGATATAACTTAATTCGATAGAACTAAGTCTGAACTAAACACCTTCGTTAAGCCTTGAAAACGATTTGTCTTGGTGGTGACGCAAACACTAACGACAAGTTTGCCTAGTACCTAAATATAGGCGTCAAAAACATAATTACTCATGATTGTTATCTACTTAACTGTTCTACGAGTATAGTATTCGTTTAGTCCTATCCTCTACTGTTAAGATTATGTACTAATTAACAATAGGTCTAAAAAGAAACCGGCTGATATGCCGTATAACTTAATTCGATAGAGGTAAGTCTAATAAATAAATAAATAAATAAATATATAGGGACATATCACACAAATTGAGCTAGCCCCACAGTAAGTTGTGAACTTGTGTCGCAGGATACTAACTCAACGATACTATATTTTATAATATACTTATATAGATAAACATCCAAGACCCAGGTCAATATGAAAAAGATCTTTTTCCATCTTGACCTGACCGGGAATCGAACCCGGGACCCCCGTGTCGCAGGCTAGCGTGTTGACCGCTGCGCCACGGAGCTCGACCTATCTAAACTAAACACTTTAGTTGAGCCTTGAAAACGATGTCTTTGTGGTGACGCAAACACTAAAGGCAAGTTTGCCTAGTAACTGCCTACAGTTACTAGGCAAACTTGCCGTTAGTATAAAGAAAGAAAAAGCAGAAATACCGGGGAGGCCACACAAACAGGCTAGAAAAAAAAATAAACTAATGATGTCTATTACTAAAAAAATATCGTACGAAAATCTATACATATAAACAGGATTAAATCGGGGTTAGAAAAAATGCGTCCGCAAATACCTACTTACTTACCTGTTTTATTTGAATAATTTTCGTTTCGTCCTATCTTTTACTGTAAAGATTACGTACTAATTAACGATAGGATAAAAAGGGATAGCTCAAGTCTTTCCGTTGTTTCTTGTAGGTATGCCACAGTGTACACCGGGTTTCTCTCCAAACATTCTAGCCAAGGACAAAAAAATTAAAGAGGGAGTTTGTGGTGGGAAGTCAAGGGGTACAGTTGAAGTTTGCCTTAGACATTTTTTGCAAATTGATTTTAGTGGACTTTATAATATGAAATTGGTGTAGTTAGGTGTTATAAATGCTCGTGCTCATGAACAACTTGTGAAATAGTTAAAGTGGACTGATAAATGGACTCGTATAGATTTGCCGCCAGAAGCTCCCACAAGGCATCAAAGAACATACGCCATCTTTGATGCTACTTGGAAAAACTTCCTATACCGTACAACACCGATACTTAGTATCTCATTATACTGGACGTTGGCAGAATCACTGAAATTTTGGTGGAAGCCATAATATAAAACAGAAGAAGAAGAAAATTTATAGCTGCTTGCCTTAATCTCTTTTTCATTAGAGGTTCAGATTGATTTGTATTTATTGTAAATATAGACAGATATTGGACGTTTTAAATACATTGTTTAACGAATAGGTGAAATAATATTTAAAATGGTATGATCAGTCCATGTTATTGAAAAACTATCCCCATAGAACATCAATTATGAAAAAAAGTCCATTGGAACTCGATCTGCTGATTGCTTATTTTATATGCGAGGAGGAATTCTTTTTCGGAAAAATCGTCTCTGGAATTTTGTTTTTAATATCATGGACTGATTTGCCCCTTAAAGATTATTCCGCCTTTTATTACACATAATATATGTTTTAATTATAAAATATATATCTAATGTTCAAGTAACGAAACAAGTTCATAACTTACTGTGGGGCTAGCTCAATCTGTCTGATTTGTCTCTATCTATTTATTTATTATTATATTTTATGCATTAATATTTGATACCCTTTATTATAGATAGCAATTGTTTGTACTCACACAGATATGTATAGTAATTTTTAGAAAAAAAAAACCTCTAACTTATTAAAGCAAGTTTGATTGACGTATATTTTATTATTGCAGATCTTAAACAAAAACGTCTTTAAAAGGTTTCTGAAAATGTAAATGCTCAAATGTTTACCAAGTAAGTAGTACCTTTTTGATCATAACAATAATTGGACCTGGTATTTTTTAATTTTAATTTCCCTTAAATAAAGGTTATTAGTTAAACATTAATAAAATATAGCCACTAAACGTTTAACAGCCCGGCAAATAGTGTAAAAAGCACCATTATAAGGTTGATATACTGCAAAGCTTCAATCCGTCTCCAGCAACTCAGCTTTTCATAAAGACCGTGTTTCATTCGGCACGTGAAAGCTCCTGACATTTTGTATGTGAACATTCGTTAAAATAGTAATTCTAGAAATTGTGCTGAAACAGGTTTGTTGATATGTTAATTACATGTTTGGACTTTTTGAATAAGTAAAATGAATGTGCTGGAACACATTTTGCTTTTATAGATTTAACTTGCATGTATGAGATACTAATCATTTTAATACGAGATAAATGTGACCCTTTAACAACCATTTTATTACATACAGTATTTTATGGAAAATTAAATTTTGTCTTCTGACAAAATAATACGTCCTTCGTACATACATTTTGTGTTCATATTTAATTATCTTTATCTTAATTGATTTATTATTTCTTTTGATCAGGCCATGATCCATAACATGTATTACTGGATACAATTGACTTCGAGATTTGGACTGCGATGGACAGAAAGACTTGAAAAAGCGAAGCTATTTCAAAATAACATGTAATAGATTAGCTACTCTACGTTAGCTGTGTGAATCATCCAGTATTTGTTTACATTCTAAATCAGTTAGATTATCTTACCTTATCCAAAGAAAGACCAGTAGCTCGTTTAAAACTGCAGTAGATTCTATTTCATAGTGTCGGGTAATAAATGTTGTAGAGACTGTAGGCGTAGAAACAGAACTAATATTTATGCTGCCTTGATTCCTCAGGATAAGGATGTTATAAATTGCGGCATTCAGCGTGCTATGTTAAAAATGTGGCTTCCTGTATTACAGAGATACTTGTCGTTTGTTAAATATTGTCTACTATTACTCCTCTGTTTTTATTTTTTATGGCTATCAATAGATTTTCTATGAGAAATATTCTATTGCTTATTGAATAGCTATAAAGTGCAGCTGCCTTTATCTTCCAAGTAATATTAAGCCTCTGCACCTTGGTGACGCGAATACCACAAAAGTATTACAGACATATGTACACAGTCCGATTGTCTTACTTATCTATACTCAATCAGTGTTTACATTATAGTGGCGGCGTGCTCCACGTCAAAATAATGTCCCTATTAGAGCACAAAGATAGACTTTTCAAAGAAACGAAAGCAAAAAACTTCAAAAATATTCACTATGAGCGCAGAGATTACTCGAGAGCAAGGCCATCTGTGGATATTGAGACCGTCTCACACGAGATAGCTTATCGGGACATCTCGATTCAGATTCTCTAAAGAAAAAGCGAGAGAAAAGGCTCCTATTTATAGATGAAGAGCCATAGAGTACGGCGGACCCCGCCACAATCGCATGAGGTCACCCGCTGTCGAATGCTACGATGATTTGAATTTCCATTGTTTATGGTGGCAGACATGTGTCAAAGTTCGATCGGAATTTAAATTCGGCTTCTTTGTTATTTTTTCTTTTTTGTCGAGTTGTAAACACGATGCGGTGATGTTCCAATTTGGTTACCAGCCTCTGATGGAAGGTTGGATCTGTGGCTTCTCGCCGTTCGGATATTTTTGACGTCGGTATGCTGTATGAATAATTACGAATCATGTTCCAAACGAGCCGACAAACACTCCTACTACTTTTTCTAATGGACATACCTACGTATACATTCTCGGAGATAAGTATCTGATTCAGGGCCGTCGCGTCGTGGCTGGATGTCACAAGCACGTTTTCTACAGACGCAACATCAAAGGTAGAACATCTGCTAAATTACCGAACTCGAGGCAGAGCGAGCGGGGGATATCACAAAGCGGCAACCATTTTGCTCCAACACTTTTCAAAATTGGAACGTGACGGTTGCAAGCGCTCTCCGGCCAGAGACAATGACATGAAAAGGAAAAATGTAAACGGTCCTATTTTAAATAGGAGTATTGCGGCGGGTATAATTTATAACGCTTTTCACCGACGAGCAATTTTCATGTTTACTGTAAGTTAGTGAGGGTGATTTTGGGTTGAGATTCGTGTGGACGTGGGACGTGAGTTGCGCCGTTGTTGAGGCTGTGGCGGTTAATTTAAAAGTGCGTTGTTGAACCCTTTCAGAGGCATTGTATCTTTGTGCGCTTTGTACGAGAGATGGTTTATCTGCGTCGCGGGGTACATAAGTGCTGTTTTTTCATTCTGTAATGCTTTTACATTTCAAAGGGGTTAAATGTTATTCAGGCTCGCTGCCCGCTTAGAAAAATGTGTGGGTGTCGTGGGGAACGGGAAATACAGTTTGGAATATAAACATACACATAAATATTCGAATTGATCTACCCACCTATAGGTACTGTTTCAGAGAATCAGTAGTTATTGTATTGTAAGAACCACTATCCGATACTTGTAAGCAATAACTTATCTTGACTAACACATTAAAATAGTTGTATTACATATCCTCTGACTGCTTTGGCCTATATTGGCTCTGGTAGTACAGAGACGGCCGTGCTCCTGTAGTGGAGACTAAAAAGATCAGACGATGATGATGTAATCTATGCATTTTTAAGAATTTAAATAAAAAGTGATAAAATAAACGAAACAAATACATATGAATGAATCATTTTTAAAAATAAAATATAAATCATCATCATCATAATCATCAGCCTATACTCGTCCACTCCTGGACATAGGCCTCCCCAATTGCACGTCATCGACATCTATCTTCGGCTTTAGTAAATACAAATACGATCAGTTAAATACAAAGTAAAATTTTAAGGAGAATTAAGTCCTATATATTTCAGAAACATACTGAAATCAAACAAATACCTATTTAGATAAATAAGATTTAGTAAAATCATTCGAAAGATAAAGTTTTAAATCTTTGAATAATAAATTACTCAAAATAGTAAATATAATTAAGGTTTCTTACTTATAGAACCAACGAAGTTTCACAATAATTCATTCATATCTTCATATTAATCAAATTTATTGATACTTCAACCCCTACATATTGTTTCACTTTTACTTTTCTAACTTCTTATAGTATCATGTAGAAGATTTAAAGAAACAGTTAGTTTACTAGATCAAATTGCAATATTTAGTTAAATGTGCTTGTAAATAAATATTTTAAGACGTATACCAGTAAGTTTAACTAGGTACTGGCAGCCTTGGTGGTGCAGTGGTTAATATGCTATACGAGGGGCTTCCGGTTCCATTCTTAGCGCAGGCCAATACTTGAACACTTTCAAAGGCTTTTCTTTATGGCTCCAGTGCTACCCAAGGAGATTTGGCATCACGCAGATACAGCGTGTAAATTGACCCTCGACAGTCCCTCAAAGGAGTGACTAAGATCGTCAATATGAACAACTTTCCTATGGGATTAATGGGAACTTGATTTTTTTTACTTTCCCATATAATTCATCATCAACAGGTCTTTGTTAGTCTCCACTGCAGCAGCACGATCCTCTCTGTACTACAACATTGTTACATATATTAGCCAGGGCAGTCAGAGGATTTGGCTTACACTCTCCACGCTGGCCAGATGGGTTGGAGAGGTCTCTTTGATGTTTATAACTATGTTTAGCTTGTGTTTCCTTAGTCGACTTCTACGACATCCACGGGGAGACTTGGAGTGATCTTATTCTACTCTGGCGGGAACCTCACGGCTCAAATCCTAAGGGTTTCATTTTACAGTGAATCCTAGAATTTTCAGTGAAACTCTTAGGATTTAAAATATAAATTTTGCATAAGTTGTTCTAAATTGTTACTGTAAAAAAGGAGAATATTTCGGACGTTTGATCGTCATTAATTTTAAACTATTACTAGTATTAGTATAATGATAATATCATTCTCCTCAATAGTCCGACGTCCCCAACTTATGGCTGATGCCACAGTAAAAATGTAGGTAATCTAACCAACAGCCTTTAGCTAAAAGTCAGTATCGTTGTTGATGGCAGTCGTTAAGCTATGTCAGATGCCTTAAGGCAGCTTGAAAAATCTGACACCAGTGTTGGCCACTTACACATACGAAAAACAAACAAACAGTGTAATCTATAGCAATTGACAACATGGACTTCCAACAGACAGATTTACCAATATTTGTTTACATAGCTACGCATGACCAGACACACCTTCTGTTATGCCCAGCGTGCCCAGAATCCTGCCCTCAGGAGGACCAGTCAGACCAGGAGTCAGTCACTTTTGGTATCTTTGGTTTGACTTTATATATTATGGAAAAACATTTTTAAATCTTCTATGAATCTCCTCGATTCTGATTGGATCTCGCAGAGAAGCACCGAATGTTATAATAATAGTAGATGTGAAAGCATGATGGAACTAATATACACTTAAATGAACAGCAAGAGTGATAAGTTAATGAAAATTGTATTCAGACTTAAACCAACGGATCTAATTTACACTAGATTTCATATACCTACTCTTTGGGTGTGCATGCGCTGTGAGGGCCCGCACTTAATAATCGTTGCAAATGATACTCAATATTTAGTAAATGTTCTAAAAGAATTGTACATCTTGGAATTAAAATTTGTAACAGCCTATTATGGGAGTTATCAGGTAAAATGTTGGGCCCTCAGACCTAACCTATAAATTTTTCAGCCTTTAATTTTTAAATTACTGAGCATGTTTCAGACAATATCTTTATTTTACGATTTAAGTCTAGTCAAAGCAAGTTTTATGACACTAAGATATTTTACCAATACGCTTTCTTATTTCCTAAAACTGAGTTCAAAATGGGCCCTCATACGGCATACTTCCAAATTTTATTTCATCAATAAAAAAATATCTAGAACATATTGTTGTTCTGAGCTTATGTAATCTTACTTAGTTGAATTTGTGAAAATTTGTAAAAACAAAACATCTTACACATTCTTTGTTGTTTAAAAGTTATAGCGTTATCAAAATTCGGGCTCTCAGACGGCCACTTTTTTAACGTTTTTTGACTATTACACAAAAACTACGCAATATGTAACGTGTCTGATATGTTCAGTAATTGTGAAAAAATGTTGTCATAAACTAACACTATGTATAAAATAAAAGGCTCCTTTATTTTTGATAAAAATCGTTTATATTTATTTCTTACTAAATTATTATGAGTAGGGTAACCACGCCTTCTCATCTTATTTAGGAATTAAATAGGAAAATTGTAACATTACAAGCGAAACAGTACTACATATTTAAAAGTGTCACATGCATAAAATATCCATTATTTAAATCAAAAATCATAAGGTATTAAATCCGTGAAAGTTACAGTTTTATCACACAGTCTATCCTGGCCCCTGGGTCAACCCCCGGCCTGCCACTTCCAGGTTCCGAATCGCCTTAGATGAGGATATAACCAAGAACGCACTTCGGTGACAATTAGGTAGGTCAAAAAATGCAATTTTAAAGAGTTCCCTATTTTAAAAAAAATTGAATATAGCCTATGATCCTCGCTGATAACTCAGTTTAGCAATACCAACATTTAATGATATTTTACCCGACTGTGATTTCTGGGTGGGCACCCAGAAGGATTGTTTTTCGCGCGTATGTATATACCTATATATATAAATATATGTATGTAAGTATGTCTGTTCCATTTTTGCTCTCTGTAGCTTAAACGGCTGGATTTGAAGTGTGAGGTGTCATTAGATTCGTATGTTATACTCGGAGTGTCATATGGTATGTAACGATAGCAAAAATCTATACAGTGGACGTTAACTGCAGTAGGGGGTTATTAATTTTTTGAAATAAACCAGTTATTTTTATATGTCTATTTATTATTATTTTTTTATATGTCCATTCAGCTGGGATGATCAATTTGTAAGATCCTCCAGATAGCTCCAGATGAGGGAATTTCTCACTGGTTAACAGTAATTTTATATATGCATTCAGCTGGGATAGTCCGTTTGTATGGTTATCGTGACTATGCCGCTGCGACCAAAGTTGGCTCTAAATGACGGAACACCTCTGCGGTTGACAGCACCAACAAGTAAATTTCTATGCCTTTAGGTTTGCGACTGTAACTATCATAATAACAGTATTCACAGAGACGGTTATCGTCAACATTGAACAATTCTACATTTAGCGTAAAAGGAAAAAATTGGCCAAGTGCGAGTCGGGCTCGCCCATGAAGGGTAGATAAGCCAAAAACCTCTATAATTTTTCGCCAGCAAAAATAACTTGTTTTTCATAATGTTTGTATTAATAACAAAGTTATGTTTGCGGTTTATGAAAAAGTGCTATAACTTTTTGGTTTGTACTCAGTACTCAGCTCTGATAGTTTCCCTTTCAACTTCGTTATCCTGTATTTTTGTTTTACGTATCTATGTATAACCGTGTAGCAGATAGAGGGGGGGGGGGGGGGGGGGGCACTTACCTCTGACAAAAATTTGCACTTTAAAACCAAATATTTTAGAAACGGATACCTAAATTGAAAAATGGTATTCTCAACCTCACAATATTTTTTAATGACCTATTTAACAATACCCCACACGATAGGTTAATAGAGAAAAATAAAAATTACTCCCACTTTACTTGTACGGGACATAAGCTAAAAAATTTTTTTTTAGGTTTTTTCAACAACTTTTTTGGCCTGATTAATATACATACACATACCAAATTACAGCTTTCTAGTTATAGTCTCTGAGTAAAACCGCGGACGGACAGGCAGATAGACAGACATGGCGAAACTATAAGGATTCCTTGTTTACTACGGAACCCTAACCTTGTGGCTAACCAACTTTTATATGGCCTACCATTTTTTTCTCAAATTTATTTTGTTTAGTACCATTATTTTCTTTCATTTAAGTATTGGGTTTTATAACATATGTGTTAAAAAAAATATAGGTACATATCAAACTACGTTCTACTAGGGAAAGTCCAAAGACAGAAAAAAATATGGTCACCCTACCTACAGAAAATTATGTAGACTTAAATATTTTTGTTATTTTTTAAATTTCTATTGATTTATCATATTTACAGATAATACAATACAAACACTTCATCAAAATCATTTTTTCAAAATTACTGAACATATCAGACACGTTACATATTGCGTAGTTTTTGTGTAATAGTCAAAAAACGTTAAAAAAGTGGCCGTCTGAGAGCCCGAATTTTGATAACGCTATAACTTTTAAACAACAAAGAATGTGTAGGATGTTTTGTTTTTACAAATTTTCACAAATTCAACTAAGTAAGATTACATAAGCTCAGAACAACAATATGTTCTAGATATTTTTTTATTGATGAAATAAAATTTGGAAGTATGCCGTATGAGGGCCCATTTTGAACTCAGATTTAGGAAATAAGAAAGCGTATTGGTAAAATATCTTAGTGTCACAAAACTTGCTTTGACTAGACCTAAATCGTAAAATAAAGATATTTTCTGAAACACGCTCAGTTATTTAAATATTAAAGGCTGAAAAATTTATAGGTTAGGTCTGAGGGCCCAACATTTTACCTGATAACTCCCATAATAGGCTGTTACAAATTTTAATTCCAAGTTGTACAATTCTTTTAGAACATTTACTAAATATTGAGTATCATTTGCAACGATTATTAAGTGCGGGCCCTCACAGCGCATGCACACACTCTTTGGGAGGGTTAAAGTGTTTGTAAGTATTGTAGTGTGGGTTAAATCCATACAGTTTGTGCGTTACGGCAGGCAGCTGCAAAATGTTCACAAGGAGAGACAATGCGGGTGGACACTATCCGAATAAGTATATCCTTTTGTTTTATGAAACATACAGTTGAATGGTGCAAATAACACGAAAAATAGCAAAACATTTATTAAACCAAAAGTTATGTGATCAAAATACCTATCAGTAAAATACAGCTTGAAATACCTATCAAAAATGGATGTAAGTAACCTATAATGGTATAAATTGACTGAATTTTTCAACATGAAAAAAAAAACTGGTAAATTTATTTAGAAAGTAAGCTCTTCGTCACGCATGCAATACCACACTATTTTTGTGAGTGAAATAATAAACTGAGTATAATGTGATCTTATTAAAGAATTAATAGCTACTTATAATATACTTACTTAAACTGTAGTCGAAGTCAAAAATTTGCCTAATTAAATGAAAGCCAGTACTTAAAAAAATATTTCGTTCATCTTTTTTAGTCTAGATTGCCGGACTTAGCTCTGTTACTCTACCTCTGAACTTTTATAATAGTAGGAATACCTATTATTGTGATGTAGCGCTGGCACATGCCTAGCGCTAAAGCACTGTATATACTCGTAGAATAAAACTTCTTCTTCGAGTTAATAACTATAGTCATTGTCATCAGGTCCTAAAGACTCCACTGCAGGAGCACGGCCCTCTCTGTACTACCAGAGCCATATATTAGCCAGAGCAGCCAGAGGATTTGGCATACACTCTCCACGCTGGCCAGACGGGTTGGAGAGGTCTCTTTGATGTTTATAAGCTGTGTTTAGCTTATGTTTCCTAAGTCGCCTTCTACGACATCCACGGGAAGACTTGGAGTGTTCCTATTCTACTCTGCCGGGAACCACACGGATAGACGTTAATAACAAATACATAAGTTATTAAACTTAATTCAGTTATGAAAGGAAAAAAAATGTGTGAGACGAACTTTCACATAAGAACCACTGCATAGATTTAATAAAACTTTATGTTAGCTGATGCTTAGGTTATAAATACCTCTTAAAAATAGCTATAGTAAATTTTGCAAGCCTTTGTATACCTATAAGAAACAAAGTATTGCAAAATCTAGTACATATATTTGGCAGGACTAATATAGTTTACCTAAGTAACCTGTGTGAAATTCAAGTCAGTAACTACCTATAGAGAAAATAGAGACATCTTTAGTAAAAAAATAAAAACTTAAATTTTGTCCGATACATCATCATCATCATCAGGTCTTTCTAGTCTCCACTGCAGGAGCACGACCCTCTCTGTACTACCATAGCCATATACTAGCCTGAGTAGTCAGAGGATTTGGCCTACACTCTCCACGCTGGCCAGACGGGTTGGAGAGCTCTCTTTGATGTTTATAAGCTTTGCTTAGCTTGTGTTTCCTTAGTCGCCTTTTACGACATCCACGGGATGACTTGGAGTGGTCCTATTCTACTCTGCCGGGAACCACACGGCAAGTCCGATATATATAGGGTAAAACCCGGATAGTTGCGTCGGGGGGATACTTGCGTCGGTTTCGAATTCTCTATGTTAGGTACATTTGTGGCATTACTGCTTGATTATAGTTAGAAGCGCTCCCCCCGCAGGCCTCACTGCCACGTAAACCGTTGGAGTGGGTGCACGCGTTTCGTCCGTGTGAGCAAAAATCTTCCGCTGCAAAACATTAACGGACGTCGAAGTTATATTGGTGCCTAGTTTTTGTTGGATATCTTTATAATTTATTGTGGTTTCAGACTACATTTTGTTTCTTTGCTTACATTAGACCTTTAATTGCCCTATTAGTTGCGTTTTATTGCTGAAAAGATTTTATTTATTTTCTAAATCGAAAAGGCAACTATCCGTATCAAAAAGGATAGTTGCCTTATTTATTGTGGCGGATAGTTGCTCTAAGTGCAATTATCCATTACCATTTATTCCTTAATCAACGAATTTTTTTTTCACTTAAATGGTTTTTAAATAGCATTACAATGCTCGGTATATTATTAAAATTGAAAATATGTGATGAATGTATTCGAAACCTACCTGTGGCGAATTCTTTTTCATCACATATTTTCAATTTTTTTTTCAAGTAAAAATTATGCTAAATTTACTTGTTTTAAATATAAAACAATATTAACCGCTTGCACGTTCCCATTCTAGGTAAACAGAATGCTTCGAAGTATAAGCGGAAACTAAGTGTTATATGCATGACTATGCGGCAAGTATCCTCCTAACTCTTTTTAACATTTGGCAACTATCCGCTGCGGTAGGCGACTATCCCTTTTTTAGGAGGTCAAATAAAACTTAATATACTCAAAACCAGTATCAATTATGTTAACGGAATTGGTCTTCTATAAAAGACGAAGAACCTATGTTTTCGTATACATTATCAGGTATTATTAATAACGACCCATTTTTTTATAATTTAAACTTTTTGAAAAGTGAGGCAACTATCCGTGTTTTACCCTAAGCATTCTATTATGGATCTCTACATAATGTTGCTTACGTAGTGTTTCTACACTACGTTAGTATAATACCAAATTCGGGTTGGTAATAAAATTGATACTTAATGTGTGATCATTTGAATTTAATCATCATTATACATTGTAGGTAGAACAGGTACCTAAATCTAAGTTCACATTGCTTACTAGGTACTGTTAAAGTATGCAGATGTTAGGTATATGTTTATTTCAAGGCAAACTATTTGTTTAATATTTGTATCAAAATGAAAATTAACATTATAAAAATAGTGCAAAATGATTAAGAAATGACATTGTAAACATTTCAAACGTGTTTATATAGCTTTACCTATCATTTAGCGGTCGCATTTTATCTCAATTGTAGAGTTCGTTTGCACGAGATTATTGAAATGCAATCTTGATGCTAATTTATGCGCCAATGAGTCCACAGCATACGAGCTATTTCAAAATTTTCGGCAGAGTAGTTTCGGAGATCAGGGGGGGGGGGGGGGGGGAATGGTCAATTTTTGCCTTCTTTCATGAATAAAATCATAAAGTATTGATTTTACCTAATTTGGTTCAGTAGATTCGGAAAAAATCGGCTGTGATAGACGGACGGACGGACAGACAGACGCCCGAGTGATCCTATAAGGGTTCCGTACTACATTTTGCAGAACTAATGTAGATTTCATAAATAACTTGAGTAAATAAGTTTAAACCTACGTTATTAACTATAGAGAAAATAGAGACACCTTTCATCAAATAAGAAAAACTTTAATTTTATCCAATAGATAAAGATTCTACTGTGTAACTCTACATAATGTTGCAGAAACACTAAGTTAGTATAATACCAAATTACGGGTAGGTAATAAAATTGATACTTTATGTATGATCATTTTAATATACTTAATCACCATTATGCATGTAGGCAGAATAGGTACCTAAATCTAAGGCCTGCACTGCTTTATTCTGTAAAAGTATAGAGATGCATAATGTATGTACCTATACATCATTTTTTCACGTGTTTGTATTATATGTATGTAATTTAAGTTTCAAGACTCTATCCAATTAATTCATCATAACTACTATTTAATTGCATCATATATTAAATAAAAGTAAACATTAGAAAAATCATGAACAAAGATTAAGGAAAGACATATTAAACATGTTTATATAGCTCTACCTAGCTTTTAGCAGTCACGTTCTATCTGAATTGTAGAGTTCGTTTGCCCGAGATTACTGAAATGCATCTTGTTGCTAATTTATGCGCCAAAGAGTCCACAGCATACCTATTGACTGTAATAAACATCCTTATTCCAATCCGTCGGTCATAGAAAATACAGTAACGCCATTGCAACATCCCGCCATCCATCACCGCGCGCGCGCCTCTACTGAACGCACACCACCGCACCGCCCAAAAAGAGAAAAAGAAAATTTGAAAAGAGAACACACCCATTCCGCCGCCAAACCCCGCCCGATTCGTCCGCCCGGCGGGGAAATCGACCAATCAGAGTGTGAGTTTCGCCGAAGCGGAGTCGACTGCGGCGAAATGGTCCGAACGTTGCCGAAGCGCGCGTTCACAACAAAAAGTCACACGACTGGTTTAGTGTCGGGTTGCGTCCCATAGGCGCCGCATCACGTGTCGCGCCGCCGCGAGCCGCATTGGAAAAACGGACTGTTTTTGTTATTATAATTTTATTTATCAGCCTAATCGTAAGTAGGTATACGTTGTGGCCTGTGATAACACTGTCTGACATGAAAATGGACACGCGAACGGGATGGAAATCATGATTTCAGTGTGTTTATGCAATTGCACAGTATTTACAGTGATACGTTGTGATAGTGATCAGCTTTGTGATAACCACCGAGTGAGGACATTACAGGTATTTGTGATTTTTATTTACATGCCATTTATATACAGGCTGAACTTTTAATTTTCATGAAAAACAAGTTGCAAGTAAGGCAAAGTGGAAAACCAGAATATCCTTCATGAAAATGTGCATTATTCTCTGGTTATTTTTCACACCCCCAAATAGTTAGGATATGATGTGATAATTATTAAATATTAAAGCGATAATATGATAATTTCATACTTTTATAGTGACTCTACATTTAAGGACATGAGAACATAATCAGGATAACGTCGGATTATATATGTGTAAATCAGTATGTGTTACCTGTAGTTTGGAAATGCAATAATTTTTATTGTATTAAACTTACACTAACCTGCACAATCGTAATGACTCTACATTTTCTCAAATAGGTTTAGAACTATTAAATTCCACACGTAGTCTTACAAAAGAATAATAATACTTTATTTTCCATAGTATTACATACGTGAATAATAATTAAAAATACATATCAATGAAATCTCATTGTTTTCCCATTGCAAATCACATTGCAAAGCGCGGCTCTACATCCGTCGGAAGAGCTTCTAGCGCGCGAAATGTTAGAAAACAACTCTGGTAAAATATGCATGCACATTATTTATATTTAAATACCTATATACTTAAATAAACAAATATTCTTGGATACTATATTGAATGAAAATTTGCCCATTTTTTATAAACATATCTTTTTTATCTCAAAAGTCGTGTCATGTTATGTTTTAATAAAAACAATGTTTGAAGAAAAATACAATTAATTTATTTATATTAGTAAATCTATTTGGTTTGGAAAGAAAGTTTTGGAACATACTAACATATACTATAACATTATCTAATCAAAAGCTTATGCTAAAAAGCGCGCCATATAAAAGACATAAACGAAGCACAGTGTAAAAAATCCGTAAGTACTTATTATTATATTTTTGGGTGGTCTTTTAATCAGATCATAATAATATTACCATTACCATATAAAAATATAATATGCAGATAAATGAATAATACCTGCTACTGTCAGCTTATTTGTATGTTGTAAATATTGCAGTAAAATCGTAACCATTTAAATAAACTAATGAGACATTTGTATATTTATATATTTAATTTATAAAATAAGTTGATAAATAAATAAAATGATTATATTAAGATACACCTTTAAAATATTATGACTTTTGTCTTTACCTTTGTCTCTAATAAATGCCATAATAAAAAAAAAACAGAATTAATCCTAATAAAAGTGACATCAATAAGCATGATTGGTATACTTTATTCAAAACACTGTAAAATTTACAAACCTAAAATAGGTATTAATCCTTATTAGTACTAAACAAATGTCTATGATACATGCATACATAATAATGAAGAACAAAGCAGTGACTACTTCTATATTCTTATAGCAATAGTTCAGTGATATAAATTTTTGTGAAAAAATACGTATTTAGGGCTCCTCTAGATTTGCAAGTAGGAGTACTTTACTCAGCAGGCTACGCGTGCAACACACACCTAGGCAAATCCCAATTAAGGTTCTTATAGGTTATGTAAATACTAAAGGTGCTGTATTTAGCATCACTAGCGCCACTCACCAATTAATTCTTTTTATCATAAATCATATCTAATTTAAAAAATCTGTCATTTACATAACTAGTCAATTACTTGTAGTATTTTGGTATTACTACAATAATAATAAGCCGTGTTTTCATAATGAATTTATCCCGCGTAAGTTTTAATTAATATTATTATTACTACAATAATATAGTTTTTTTTAGTATTTTGGTGTAATACCAAAATACTTAAAAATAATACTACTACTAATTTACTACTGCATTATTCAGAGAGAAATACCGGTTTACGCCAAAAGTGGCCAATTTTAGCATTAGCTCAATTTATCAAACGAATGTTAATGAAAAGTAATATTAAAATACGTCAAGTAAGTAATTTGCTAGTAATTTACATGATAGATTTTTAAATTCAATATGATTTAGAAATAATTTTTGCTGGATGGCACTGGTGTTGCTATATACAGCGCCTTAACACCCAGAATTAGCCGAGGCGGGTCACAGCAGGGGCAATAATTTGGGCTGCGCCGTCGCATAGCTGCATAAACTAGATCGTATCTAGCTCTTATTTTACATCATTGCCGGTCAGCCCTGCTATTATTAACATAAGGTATCGAAATCACTAATTATGGGTTTAGACAATTTTATTCATGTTTTGTTCTGAGTGCTTGATTATTATAATATATTAATTAGGAATTATATGAGTCGACGTTGATTTATTTATGCTAACTAGTTTATTGGCGATGTTATTTGTTACAATAAGAACGAATTACAACACCATATATTTCTATATAATAAAATAACTTATGCGACATTAAAAGGTAAGTACCTAACGGGTTATTTGGCGGAGGTGATGTCATGTTATTAATACTTACTCTAAGTACTATACTTGTTCAAAACTCAATTTATCCTTGTACACAGACCGTTTGGCCAATACTTATTTGGCTTTGTAAATATAATAATAATCAAAAATATTACTTTACAATATAATAATACAATATTTAATAAAATACTTGAACAAACGTAAACTGGAATAGTACTTTACATAATCACATAAACAGAAACTATTTTAACTCGAGATGATTAACATTTATGAAAATAACTACCTACATTTAATTTGATATTGTAGTGGACTAATAAATAAATGATATTAATGTAAATAGTCTGATGACTATTTACATTACTATCATTGTCATTTATCCAATAGAGATAAGTTACTATGATACAAATTAAGTAATGAATGAGTAGTATAATAAATTGATATTAACTATAATGACAACTAACAAATAATCACCAATCAAACATTACACTTAAGAAAATATATCATTGAAATACCGTTAACACTTATTATATAATTAAATTGTTAGTACAATATGGTGCAACAGTAAGTATACCTATAATTTATATATACTTTACTATTACTAAATAAATAATACTTTAACATGGCCAGTTTTTTCAACCACTAAATTTGGGAGATATTATCTTATACAATACCACGTATAAATCAATATGTAGTATAAATTCGCGAGTAGTCCTTCCAGTATATTTGTTTGTCTGTATAGGCTTATCTTGAAAACTTCTGGGGCTATTTTGATGCGGTTTTCACTATAGTGTAATGCATTTGTTTGCCAAAGTGTGTGTTGAGATATAACCGGATACAACGGAGTGGTCCACTGGGTTTGTACAAAGTTTGTTTTTTTTTCAAAATAAATAAAATTGATTTTTATTTATCATTAGGTATTTTAATACCTACTTATATTAGGTCGGGGTTAAAGTAAATTTGTTATGTCGTAAATACCTGGCTAGATTTGATACTTTTGAAAAAGTACAGTTTAAAAAAAATATGGAAGAGTACAAAATATTTTCCCGCCATTTTTCAACTATACCTATATGAGAATAATAGTCTTATAAAAATGTATAAAGATTTAAAAAATGTACTTTATTAAAAGTTTATTTGAAATAAAAAAGGATTTAATACGGCGATAATTTATTTTGGTGCTTATGGATATATGTAACTGCAGTCCTAGTAAGAATTTCAACAAAGTTGGTTCAAGTTATTTCTGTTTAAGGGGGCACACTAGGCACAGTAGCGACGCCAATAATTTTATTCCTAATACTTTACAAATAGAAAGAAATTCAAGAATGTAAATCATATAAGCCTTAGTAAATAACCCGAAGTATTTTTGGAATCATGTTTTAATATTATGAGAATCAGTCATTAAGAGAAATAGTGATTACCACCAAAAACGGCCGTTTTTGGCGGTGATCTGATTCTCATAATTCTTACTGATTGTGATAATATTAAACAATTTTAATATAAAATTATTTTAATATAAAACTGAAAAATTAGAGGTAATATTTTAACTTTCACATAATAATTTCAGTTATAGACAACTATATTATCACTTTTTTTTATACGGATGAATCACACAGATTAAGCTAGCCCCAAAGTAAGCTCTTATGAAAGACTTGTGTTATGGGATACTAACTCGACGATACTATATTTTATAACAAATACATATATAGATAAATCTCTGTTTAACATATGCTCAACTCAAATATGTCTGGAGAAGTTGGACAAGTGCTAGTATATAACATTATAGTAGTAGATATACAATTTTTAATTATATACCTAACATTAATCATATGTTCTTCGGTAAAAAAACGTACCTATGAACTGACTTTGGTATTCAGGTAATTTATGAACTGATTGAATGTAGCGTTGCTATTCCTGGCTGCATTTTTTGTGCTGCCTGTGTAAATCATTTCTTTGCATTATAACATGTGATTTCAAAGCATAAAAATTACATATATTATACAGCTCATTATTTATGAAGCAAAGACCTGTGTAGCTAATGAATTAAACAGTTTTGTCTTTGTCATGGGTATCTCTTGATGTTAGTATGGTAGTGTAGTTTTATGTTTACTATTCTGTTAAAGTAATAGTTCTTATTTTATTATATGAAACTACAATCACCTTTGGCTTATCAGGTTGTTTTTATAGCCATCCCTGAAACAATGCTGGAATAAAATATAGCCTACAAGTCCGCGGCTTGCTATGATGTAGAGTCCATAGAATGTTTTTTTTTTCGGATGAAAGTTATCAAGAATGTCTTTCTCCGTACCCCTGAAATGAGTTCCTATGCAAAATTTTATGACGATTTTTTTAACGGCTCAGTGTGAAAAGATAATAGATTGATAGATATACCTATCTTTTTTAGAGAGTATCTTTTAGATAAAATATGTTATCGTTGAGTTAGTATCCTGCGACACAAGCTCTCAACTGACTAGCTCAATCTGTGTGATATGTCTCTATATATTTATTTAAAGATAGTATGGCTTTGTCCTGACGTGAAGAACGGGCAATAGCAGGGCAAATCCACATTTTAGAATAATAGTATAGCAAAGTTAGTAAATGGGAAAGTTAGTAAAGATGACTGGGTTATAATACCATTTAAAAATAAAATACTTACATATAGATATAGTTAAGTACGGGCAATTAAACTTACATAACATACAACGTCCAAAATTATGCGAATTCTATAAATATAAAAATATTTACATACAATAAGTGCTCATGTAAGCAGCCCACTACCAATCAATGTCAATGTCACCTCAGTTCGACTTCATATTGGCATTTCGGCGGATTTCGAACGCGACGATTGGCCGCCATGACGGTTCGCGTTCGAAATTTGAATGCGGACGATGCGCAAACGCTGATTATCCAACGATAAAGTGTATATGTATGTGTGTTGTGTATGTCCTCGCTTCCGTTCAGACAAGGTAGTAGCCGTATCCTGCCAAAATTATAATATACAATATAAAATCTCTAATTTTTAAGTAGCAAGGAGTTTATATTTACAATCCTATTATGATATACTCTAATTAAATAAGAAGTAGGATATGGGAAAAAGAGTAAATTCTGGCATTATGGATTTTTTCCCATATCTTGATTTAATAAGAGTAGTAAGGAGTTTTTTTTTGTTTCAAAATATTAACTTATTTGGACAAAACAGCTGGTCAAAATTGCTCTTAAAACATTTATTAAGTAGGTAAGTACATGTATTAAGTTTTTTAAATGAAAACATTTGAGTTTTAATAGTCAAAATAAAACAAGCATCAAAAGTAGTTCATCATAAATTTACACCTACACTAGTAACATGCTTAGCCAAACAAGAGTATTAAAATAAAGTTTCATTAATATTAAACATTCAATCACCTCGTTTTAAAAGGCATCGATCACTCTCCGCCGGCAGTTAGTGGCCCTTGTCAGAGATTACTATAAGCAGTTTGGGACTCTTTATTCTGTTCAAAAAGTTTATAAACCATGCGCCTTACCGTAGCGTAAGTACTCGTAATACACCAAAAATAGAGATAAATACTCAATAAAAGACTTAAATGGTAATTAATGTGCAATTATTTCTATTAGTACAGTCAGAAAAATACTTAAGGCTTTGCGATAAATATGTATAAATATATGATAACATGAACTTTAAAAAAATGTTGTCGTTATCTTGTATTCTGGAATATTACCAACTAATTATTATATATCCTAACACGGTAAGGTACTAAAAGTTACCTCTTGATCCTACATTAAGTGTATACAAAAATAATAAAACACCTTATTTTAAAGTTGGTTAAAAAGGAAAATAACTTAAAATATCCAAAGCCAGAATTCGGTCAACTTAATAAAACCAAAACATCACTAAAACTTGTATCCGAGAAGAGTGTGTACACGTGTGAAGGGGCACTTAATCCCTTTTGTTTTGACTGGGCTAATGGCCTACCTGAGGTTTGACACTGAGGCCCAGAGAACACTTGATCTGTCGCATTAGTATCACGCGCGGTTTATTATGTTTAATAACTTTTAATACGGGCTGTGATTAATTTTTAAGCTAATTGTTGTGTTATGCTGGATTTAGAATAATTTAAATAAATTATTTTGCCTATATAATATATTTTTTATATTGAAAGCAATAATAAAAATGTAAATCTGTATCAAATTTTCCAAATGATTACAAAAAACACTTTATTTAGACACATTTTTTGATCGTACGTTTTTACTGATCTTACTTACATCCCAACATTAAAAAAAAAGTAAAGAATTTGAAAATATTACCTACTTTAAATATAATTAAAGTTACTAAGCTGCCAACAATTTTAAAAATAGTTTTAAAATAAATTTATAAAGTCATTCCTGCTGCTGCTGCATTCCAACTGTCCAGTGGTCAGACTTACATGATGGCAGACATTCCTAGAGCCGAACGGAAAATAACTCTAATTAGATGATAAAAAATAATAAATTATTTTTTTTTCGCTAGTAACTAATGCGGAGCGAGATTATTGTAATAGAATATATATATATATATATATATATATATATAGCATAGTTTAGGATAGGGTAAACTTAGCTAACTTGAAAAGTATAATATATGGCTCTAGTAGTACAGAGTGGGTAATGCTCTTAAAGCAGAGACTAAAAAAGACCTGATGATGATGATGATGAAAAGGGTTGATAAGAGACTGATACCTACGCTGTGCTGACCCCACATAAAAGTGGAAAAGGGTAAAGAAGAAAAGAAATAACTTATTAAAATTTAAGATACAGTTCAGAAATTTCTCCAAAATTGAATAGAACCCTAAGGTCATTATTTGGTATCACAAACTCGATAAAGCATCGAGATAGTGTCGAACACGTTTTTTAGAGCGACTCACCTTCGGGAGGTCTGCCGAGAATCAATTATCTTAATTGGAAGGCCTAATCTTAATAAGAGACCGATAACTGACCCGCTGGTACATCACTAACAAGATGATGTGTGTCCGCTTAATTTGTTTATCTTCGGAATAAACTGCGTGTATCCACTTAGACAAACACTTTCGTTTACGCATACGTGTATTTGAGATTGGAGGTTTGACGGTCGGAAACTCGTTTTCGATCACGCTGTGGGAATAAGTTTAATTAGTTGATTACATTGGTTTTTGTGTTTTTACATGTTTTGATAACAGTAGTTCTTTGGTTGCGGCTACTATACGGCATCGGTGAAATAAATATTATATTTTTAATAACGTTGGTGTAGAATGCCTTTACTTGTTCATATTTACATGAAAATTATTTGTATTATGTCTTTTTAGTTAGTTAAAAAACTAATATAGTACTTTTAAACTATTTTTTTTTTAATAAATTTGTTAAAATCGTAAGTTTAAAAGAATAATTATATTTTGGAAAATTTAATATTTTACTACATACGTCTTATACTCAAAAATTTAACGGTTACGAGGGGATAATGATAGCAATAAAATATTTAAAACACATATTTGAAGTATTAGTTTAATATTTTACTTATATTATATTAAGAAAAAAACATTTTAGTTGTTCCATTTAATAGTTTCCACTCATGCAGAAGCTTATTTTATGTTTTATAGATTTTATAACTTCCGCTTAAATATTCAGATATGACAATATTTTTTTGACAAATCTAATAGAAAAGATAATGTAAAACAAAATTTATTCTTTAATACAGTTTAGAAAGTGTAGCTTAAGTAACAAGGGTTCATAAACTAAAAAAGCGGCTGTGGGTGTAAATCCACAATGTTTATCAGTGGCGGCAAGCTCTGTTGTAGGCAATCGGCCATGATTTATTACTGGGAAGCTATACCAGTAGCACATCAGCCCAGGCGTAATATTGTGTGTCAAATGTAAAAGTAAAGATTATTTAAATTTAATAAATAGGTCAATACAGTTAAGCAAGTGTAGCTTAAGTACAAGGGTCCATAAACTGAAATAGCGGCTGTGGGTGTAAATTCACAATAGTTATCAGCGGCGACAAGCTCTGCTAAGGCCATCGGCCGTGATTTATAACTGAGAAATGACCAGTAGCACATCAACCCAGGCTTAATATTGTGTGTCGAATCTAAAAGCAAAGATTATTTAAATTAAATATACTAGGTATTTCAATACATATAAGCAAGTGTAGCTTAAGTCACAAGGGTCCATAAACTGAAATAACGGATGTAGGTGTAAAACAACAATGTTTATCAGCAGCGGCAAGCTCTGCTAAGGCAATCAGCCGTGATTTATAACTAGGAAGCTACCAGTAGCACATCAGCCCAGTCTTACGATCAAGTGATACTATAACTTGCTCATCAATCATTAACATCCATGATTGAATCAGTTTTATCTGGCCTGTCTATGCCTATTGTAAGTTAAAATATTTGAACAAAAAAATGATTTGACAAGTCACACAGATTAAGCAAATTAGGTTGTAAATTTGTTTCAGAGAATGCTAACTCAGTGATAGTGGTAGTCATATATATATATGTACCGTGTGGTTCCCGGCAGAGTACAATAGGATCACTCCAAGTCTCCCGTGGATGTCGTAGAGGGCGACATAGAAAACACAAGCTAAACAAAGCTTATAAACATCAAAGAGACATTACCAATTCGTCAGCCAGCGTGGAGAGTGTAGGCCAAATCCAATGACTGCTCTGGCTAATATACATGGCTTTGTTAGTAGAGAGCGTCATGCTCATGCAGTGGAGACTAAAATCACCTGATGATGATGATGATATAGGCCAATCTGAAAAAGATCGTTTTCCATCTTGACCTGGCATCAAACCCGGGACCCCTCACGTCACAGGCTGGCGTGTTAATCACTGCGCCACGGAAGCTGTCAATAAACTAATAGTGTTTTTAATAAATAACACCTACTTTACAGGCAATTTATATGCAAATTAGTATATTCTTTTATAATCTGAGTCTGGTGTGTACGGAGTTGGATCTATAGTTAACAATGCTAGATGATACATTAGTTTTAAATTGAATAGAAAATCTTCTCGTCGTATAATTTTATACTATAAAATATTCAAAACTGCAATGTCATAAATTACGTCAAGTACACAAAGTTATAAGTATAATCAGAGATGGGATGTGCTACTGAGCTAAGTTGTACTTAGATACATCAGGCAGCCATCGATCAGGTGATAGTGTAACTGGCTCATCGATCATTGGGAATCGAACATGACTAGATTGAAGTAGTTGGCAGATAGATAGACTGGATAGAGTTGTGATATCAATGAGGAACTATGTTTTATTGATAATGTGGTTATCGCGTTTAACTTGTATAGCGTAAAACATTTTATTCATTATTTAATAGCTTCTATGCACTTTAAAAATATCTTGAGTCGAGGAGATCTAGGTTTAAAACACTAATTTTATCCGAAGAGCAAATACAATTTTCGGTACGTTTAGTAGGTATACTAACAATTACATAAATTTAGTACTTATTACATTTTTAGGATGTAAATTATAGAACTAACTTTGTATGATTAGTTTGTAGTATTTTCAATGCAAATTTAATTAATTTAAAATAGAGTCTATTTTAATGTGTACATTAAAATAGACTCTATTTTAAATTAATTAAATTTTGTAAAATTTACTTGTACTTACTTAAAATCTTTGATGGCGCCTTGTTGCTTATGTAAAACCCTGCAAAACTAAAATTAAAAATACAATTGAATTATTATTTGCCTGCAACTTAGTTCTCAAGTATTTTTAAGTGTTCACCTTCAGTAGCTGGAGATAAGATCGAAAGGCTCGAATTAGTAAAATACAGATAACTCCTCAAACCTCGCCTTATCGCCCTTATCATGCGCATAACGAGGAAATCACGAAATCGGAATCGTAATTTGCGATAAACAACTGATTTTTTTAAGGTTTTTATCAAAAAAACTTTTTCAGTCGATGTACAGATAGCGGTGTGATCGGTTGTGATTTGCGCGTAATAGTTATTATCTGTGCCGGTAGATGCCCATCTTATCGGATTTGTGGTGAGATTTCCACTGATTTTTTTTGGAAAAGTACCAGCTGCTTCTTTTCCCACGCACACTGTATAAGCCGCTTTAGCAATATCTTTGAAAATCTGAAACATCATATATAGGTAATGCGGCTAGCAACCTATCATTAATTTGATTCTCTTTTCTCACATTTAGACCCACGATTTTTATGCGCTAAACGAGGCATTTGTGTCTTATTTTCTTAGGCTCTGTCTACCCTGTATAATTAATAAAAAAAGTGATAATATGGAGCATTAAATTGAGGCAAAATAATTAAAATGAAATATTATATCAATTCTATTCTATTTTTTGTTTTATGGCTTCCACCGAAGTTTCGGTGTTTCTGCCGATGTCCAGTTTAAAGAGATACAAAGTGTCAGTGTAGTACGGTATACAGTTAACAAGTAGCAATCAAAGATGGCGTAGGTCCTTTGGGACCTTTCTAGTGACAAATTTATACGAGCCCATATGACATTTACATATTGTACATGAGCACGAGCATTTATAACATTAAAATGCACTAATTTCATGTTATAAAGTCCACTAAAATCATTTCGAAAAATCATTTGAACATCATCAACTGAATCCAAAGGGGTTCAGTCAGGGGTTTAGTTACTTCCTACCAAAAGCTCGTCGAAATATTATTTAACCTATATTATATTAATAAATCTTCCTCATTTATTTTTATTAATCTAATATTTCTTTGTATAAAGCTAATAACGCACTTCGCTGATAATTCATTTAATAGGTAATCCATGTTTTACTACCACTCTTATAGCACCAGCTCTCCATATGTTTATTTATCTTGTTTGTAATATTCAATTCTGTTCGTTCATGTCGTGGTTTTAAGACATTTCTGGAGTAGAATAAATACATTTTTTATTTATTATATTTACATTTGCGTAGAATTTTTTTATTCGGTTGTCTGAAGTATAGGATATATCTACCATATAAATGCAATTGTGAATTGTAGGAAGGTTCAACTTGTTTATTCGTTATCACCTTTGTTTTTTTAACGATTTTGTCTCCATTGGTGATTTTGGTACTGATTCAACTATAGCCAGAGTGTTCATAATAAAGCTTCGGCGCTGGTCCAATATGAAAAAATGTAGAATGTACTCATCTGTTCCTTTCCCTCGCAGAATGTAAGCCAGGTAAGGGAATGGGCGAAAATCTAAGGAATATTTTAAATAGGCGATGTGACAAGAAACTTAACGATTTATATTCTGTTCCGGTTTAAGTCGTTGGCCATCTACACGTTCAAGACGTTATACTTGACCGTTGCGTTTTAAGACCCTAGTCTCTGTCTACCCCGAAAGGGATAAGGACGTGACGATATCTGTATATATAATAAACCACTATTATAGCGTAAAACACACAGATTTGCGTCAATGCCGTTATCTATGACGCATTTGCTTGCAGTGCTATCTGGAAATCTTGACGCATCGGAAAGCCTTTTAAAATGTCTTTCTTGTTGAGACATCTGAAATTCGGCTACATCGATTTACTTCAATTGATAAATCATCATTAATGCTTATTTATTTATTCTAAATAATAAAAAATAATGCTTATTCATTTATTCAAATAGGATGTTAATTAGGGAATAGGTAGAGTAACGAAATACTTAACTGATATGTCGATATGTAATTAATGATCAATTTTTGTATCAGCCAGATTTATTTAAAAAACAAATCTTTTTGAACCAAAAACATAGAAAACCGACTTTAACCCTAATAAGTGTACCAACTGAAACTAGATAGTAGGAAATAATAATTTAATTACTAGAAACAAAGGGCAATAAACAAAATTATTGACCCTTAATACCAAATACCTAAACTTAAAGCTACCTACAGTACAGACCTCTTCTTGATAAACACTACGTGTTTACGTTTTATATCAACGTCACTTAATATAGTTCCAGCTTTTAATGTGTGGCAGCTTTAAAAATATGAAAAAATGGCGACACTGACTAATGATATTATAGTGTAACATGATCTTTAAAATAAGTGCAACAAAAGAAAGATGATAGGTGTCATTTTAAGAACAGTTACAAATGGATTTACAGCTGGTTTTAATATTTATCAAACAAATTAAAGATAATAAAAACATAGTATGCAATCAATTACATCTTTTGTAAATATGTATGACATGAAGTGTGTATAAATACTAAGTTAAAATATGCTATGAATTTTGTGAAAATATTAATTGTTACCTAAGTAAAAATGGTACATATAACTGTCACATAAAAATGTAATTATTTAAGTATTAAAAAAATCTGAACTAGAAGTGAACAAACTTATCATTATATAATTGTAGGAAAAAATAAATCGGTACAATATCAGTAATACAGAGATAATTTGATCGATAAATCGATATCGATTTGTATATCTGACGTTTATATCTAATCAGAATAATTAATCGCTAAAGCAGTATATTATAGAAATTCAGCATAATACAATGTTGTCTAGGCAGATTAGTAAAAATTTTACAAAATGATCTCGGTCATTGCAGTTTGAATTTTACATTTTTGGTTTACATCCCGCCGATCTCTGACATTACTTGTCAATAAGGGAGTGCAGCGTGCTTCGGAGGGCACGTTTTAAGCCGTCGGGCGGACAGTTATCGTTACACAAAACCATGTGAAAGGCCTATAAGGCGGTTAAAAACTCAGACACCAATGTTCATCGAGTCATTCTTTGATTCAGGAATCCACACGATATTTATTTTGTTATCCACGACGCTATATGATGATGATTATGATAAGTCATACATAATCATCGTCTTATCTTATTTTGATAAGTCAAAAGCACTTAAGCTTTAAAAGCTTAATTTTGATTTCTGATAATATAAAGAAATAGATCATAGTTTGGTAAGGAATGTTGAATTGACTTGAGTTGTACGATGGAAAACACTAATTTCATTCGCAGAACAATTTAACCGATATGCCATCTACATATATGTGTTGTTTCATTGCTTAAATATCTTGTTAAAAGCAGAAACTCTTAAATACGTTTTTATTTCTGGCTATTATGGTCTTTAATGATTGTAAATAAACGTAGTGCCTTTTGTGGAGGACTATAAAACAATTTTTGTTTTTCATTAAACTGGTCGTACACAATTTATCCGATACCTTGGGTAACATTAGCCTCAAACTGGTATTGTGTCTAGGCAATTCAACAGAAGCTATATTACTATCTGTCATCATCTTGAGCAATATCTGCCTTTTTATCGAGTGTCGAATAACCGACTACGACTGATATATTACGGAGATATCTTTAGTGAGTTTAGTGTTAATAAAAATCACAGCTCGGTTGGCTAACAACACTTAAAGTGCTCTTATCGTTATCACGGCGGTATCGAGTGTTGTTCGCGCGATATCGCCTAATCAAATTGGGAGCGTATCGATATCTCGGACGTCTTACGATTGTGCACCACTATTATCTTAATTGATTGTCTTTTTTTGACAAAATACCGACGCCGGATTATTTTTTACCTTTGATGTTGCGCAAAGTTGACTAAAGTACATATTTATTATCAATTGGTTTTATTTCTTTTCAGACACGTGCAATATGAACTGGTCGCAAAGGTTGGGAACGTCGTGAACCCGGTTGCAAAATGCTAAGACTGAGCTCGAACAACATTCAGTGACGAGCGTGCGCGATTCCCGAACGATTGACTGTTGAAATGCGGATAGGGGTGTGGACTTCCAGCGCGTGTGTATAAAAGCGATGCATGGTGTGTGAGGTCGAAACAGCGGTCATGGATATGAGCGGAGAGGGCGGCGGAGCGGGCGCGGGCGCCAGCGCGTTGCAACAGCGGTGGTACGAAGGCCGCGTCAACGGCAGCCCGGCCGCCGGCGACGTCAATTCAGAGGCGAATGGAGACGGCTTCTTCCATTCTCCCCTGGAGGGCGGACACCACAGCCGCGCCCGCTACTACCACCAACAAATGCACGCCCCCTACTCAGCCGCCGTCAGTTCGCACGGTAAGAAAATCCTTTTACTACTTTCTTCGCGACTGAAAAGAAAACGCGCCATTATTTTCTTAGATACAGATCTGAATTTTTGTGTAAAACACTTCGCTAGAATTAACGCCATAGTAATTAACTGCGTTAAGCGGATTTCAACCACCATGGGTAGAGCTGTCAGAATTAAGCAAATTGCTCCCACGGCCGGTAGTCAGCGACGAGCGACGTTATCGCACATCAGACGATATCTCTTTAAAACTCCACAATTAATTCAACGGATCCGACCAGTCAAAATCGCCATTCTGTAAGGTGACAGCTTAGGTAAACACGATCTAAAATGGGCCTCGTCCGTAAAACAAAAAAATAATTCCATTCTTTTTCCTTTTTCTTTTGAGGTTTAAATTTTATGGGCGCAATAAAGTTTTCGTGGAGACAGGTGGCTCTTCTTTATATTTTAACTACTCGTATGGGCGCGCACGAAAGTTCATCTAGAGGACGGTGCTTAGAGGCTAGATTGGCATGCGGCGCGCTCGGGACGATTAGAATTTATTTAGCGATGCGTCGGTAGTGATGTGACACTTAAGAAACTGTGTCACTTCTCGGAATCGGAACTGGGAATTGATTTCGTCGCGTTCACAGCAGTTATGTGCCGTAGTTTATGTGAGCGGGCGGGCGCGGCTGGACTGGGCTGTTTGTAAACCTTATCGTGTTGGTGTCGTACGAGTATACCCGATGCGGCTACTTGTCGCCCTGATTATATCTGAATCTGGTGAATTCCAACTCGATTAGGTTACTTACATTCAAAATTATGTGATACACCGATGGCCGCGTTCTGATAACGTTGTAAAATATAATAATTGAATATTTCCACTGCTGTTTCGTTATTAAGGACACCATTTCGAGCCATTATTCCGATGCGGCTCGTGGAATTGTGGAGTATTTGGTTAAAACGTGCATTAAATGCTTATGTTAATTTTCTTTGTTGGATCGGTGTCTTCGCAGCGGCGGAGGAGTTGTAAAAAGTATTTTTTAGCGTAGTTGCGGGGTCGTAAAGTGACTACGATGACAAGTCGTATCGTTTTCACTGGGGCCGGTGAGTTTACGAGCGGTCGCGAGCCGACTGCGACCTGTGTTAATAACAGCTACATTATTTATATTATTTCATATTATCCACGCAAAAAAATACATAATCTAAAAAAAAAAATACATAATATAAAAGAAAATATAAATAACTATTTAATTTTCTATCTTATAATAAACTAGCTGTTACCCGCGGCTTTGTCCGCGTAATATATAGCCTATGTCCTTCTCGGTACCCTAACCTATGTATATGCAAAATTTCATGATGATCGGTTCAGTACATACGGCGTGAAAGCGTAACAAACAAATAAACAAACAAACAAACTCACTTTCGCATTTATAATATTAGTTAGGATTAAGTTATTTCATGTAGGCATAAGCACTTGTTATAATAGGTACGTAGATAATACATATCATATAGGTACCACTAAATTATTTTGTGATATTCAAAATTCTTAATTTAGGTTTAACTTATACCTAGAAACATGACTGTTTTAATTACCTATGTACCCTAAAAGTAGCGTCTTGATTAAATTAAATGGTTTGCAAGAATTACTTAAATTTTAATGAATTACATCTAGCTTGTCCCTTAGCCCTTTCCGGCTAAGTTGTTTAATTACATCGAATAATAATGTATACTTCAAGTTTTAGTAAAATAATAAATCTGTTGGCATGGTGACGTGAGGCCCTGTAACACGATCCCGGCCTCCATTTGACGCCCCTCCCTAATTTACGACGGCCCAAAGCGATTGATGACATACTCGAAATTATTTATTTCATTTGAACCAAGTCTTTATAGTTTATTTTTATATTCCCAACTTCTGTAACGCTACACTGGGAGAACTGAAATGATACCCCGAGTACCAATAGAAAAGTGTGACTTTTAACCTTTTATGAAATAAAAATTTTATTTAATGATTTACATTTATTGTTTTTAAGGGAAAGTCACGTTAAACTTCCCTTTGAAATTGAACTGAGAAATTAAGTAAATTAAGTAGACTTAGATATGGCTCTGGTAGTACAGAGAGGGTCGTGCTCCTGCAGGGGAGACTAGAAAGACCTGATGATGATGATGATGATGAAGTAGACTTTGGTTGGTTTGACCAATGGTTGAAAGCAGTTAAAACGATGCCGTATTGTTTTTCTTTACGAAATTAAATATTTTCACTTCATATTTTTTTTTTAAGATAAGCAATAATGATTACATCGGACGCTACAATACTGCAGTTATGGCCAATGAAACAGTCGCAATATGCATCGGGTATTCATTACGGATTTCGCACCTATTGAGCAATGACGGCTATAGCCGTCTCATGAAACTCCTAAATCAATTTTAAAGACTGACTCATAGAGTTCAGTATTCATTAATGGTTTGAAACACTTTAGCAGGTACAAAAAATATTCGCTATGATTCGTTATATCAAATTATTAGGTATGTAGCTACGTATTGTATTTGCGAATTGCTAGCAATTTATTGAATACAAAGTGGTTGATTGGCTGGCACCTAGCTATTTCGTTTCTATTCCGATAAATATGTATGAAACTCTGTCCGAATATAAATCATGTAGGTAACCTTTAGAACTATTTGTTCGTGGAAGGTCTATGAAACTATAACTTTGGAATAAGCTTCTTTAAATGTATGGTCCTATTTAACCAAATCAATAAGAATTTTTAAAACTTCAATATATCTTTTTAACAAAAAATTAAACCGCTGAAATAAACAGAAAAGCAAAAAATCAATCATCCCATATTTTCCTGCTATTAGGGTTGGATTTTTTCTAAATTAATATGGGATACACTTCGGGATATTATACACTTTCCAATAAAAAAATAATTATCAAATTCGGGCTAATTTCCTGTTTTTGCGTCGGTTCAAATCTTTGCGTTTTTACTAATAGAGGTAATGACCATATATTTTAAGAGGTAGTAACTTCAGAATAATAGTAGGAAGTTCCATGACAAATTACGGACTTCAACTTATAAAATATGTAACTACGTTGTATAATCATTTCAGAAATAGTTATGTAAATATATTCCGAATATGTTAACAAACCTGACTTTTTGATGTCGGTTAAAAATAAAATGTCCTCTTTTGCTGAACAAGAGGAGGCAGACGTTCATTGTGTTCATTCTTTCGCAAGTTTACATCACTAGACGGCGCAAATGAGACTTTTTCAATTACCGCTTTCCGTGGGTAAAATAAATGAATGTGGAGTGGCAACCAACTCGTTGTGTCTCGTCACTGCGTTCTCATGTCTTAGTCGTCCTTTTGCGAAATTTCGTCCAGACTTATTTGTACAACAAACAAAATGCAGTGGGGTTTATGTTGAACAAGCACAATAAAGTTGCAAATTGTTTTATAGTGGCAAAATAACATATCGTGAAAAGAATAGAAAAAAATAGTTGGAAAAGCTGAGAACCATTTTAAAAATTAACTTCTTGTACCGGTTTTTCTATATGCCTTTATAAACCTGTCATCATAATCATACTTAATTTCACTACAACGTTGACGGTCGAATGACATAAAGTGCAGTATTTCTTTTGCAACCGACTTAATAATAACTTAATAGGACCACAGAAAGTCCCTAACAGTTTCATTCATTGTCCCAAAGCCTGGCTGTAATATAAACCTTCGGTAAAGGCAGGAAAGTTGGAAATGGAGTGTAGACCTTTGATTATCAAGGCTGGTTATCTGATCATGTCCCGTGGATAATTATTTTCCCTTGCATACATAGCTATTATTTAATGACAATGGTTATGAAAATGCGTGCATTTGGCAAATGCATGTGATCGGCGGTGTGTGACGTTGCGTATGTGCGTGCGGGATGTGCGTGTGTGGGTTCGGCGGGAGCCCGAGATTGGCGCAATTAGCCGCGGGGGGCGGGGCCTGCGCCTGCGCACGGCGACATCTCCACCCAGGCACACTGCCGCACAAAAATAATGTTGCCATGAACCGTTAATTAGGTCCCTACAAAATGCAAATAATATCCCACTGGATGAGTAGATTTAATTGCGTAATTAAAAATGTCCGTCGTAAACGAAGATGCGACATTATCGTAATTACGATTGGCTTATTTTAGACATCAACATTATCATTAAGATGAGTTAAGATAGTTTGTTAGGAGATATCATCAACACAAATATAATTTTAATTTAATTAGCACTCGTGGAATATGCAGGTTTGAAGCGTCATCATATTTTGTTTAAATTGGTAGTACACTTATTTCTTAACCCTATAGTATAACTAACTCTAAAAAACTCTAAAATAGGTAATAAATACCTAACATTGTAAATAAATATCATATGCGTAACGAAAGTAATTTAATTTAATCCATACTTGCTAAATAATTTAAAACTTTTAGAAAATAATTTAACTAAGTATTTACATTTTATTTACAGACTCAAGAGCACTTTGTTTTTAAATATAACAAGCTTCATAGTTTTATCCTACTGAAAATAACAGATTATTAACATTTTATGCTTAGAGCTATAAGAACTTACTAAACAATTGCATGCTTAAATAAACAAAAACAAACTTTCAAGACTTACAAGTAAACTATGTTGAAATCTTTAGATGAATCGCAATAATGCAGACAGACACACCAGAAAAAATATCTACTTACTTAATTATATTACTATGTATATTATAATAAATGTAATTATTGTTCTTAGTTTTAAATATTTATAATTTGTAGGTAGGTTTACTTCCTACATTAAAATGTAATACTACTTGAATCCGAAACCTCACTAAAAATTTATGAAATTTACAAATAACAGAAATGAATATAAGTATATAATTTATACAGATATGTATGAATATTTTTATAAGGGCATTATTTATCTTCTATCAAGTAGAATATATTCGCGGTTGTTTTATAGCTTACTTGTTTAGATAGAAAATTTTCAATGATGAATTGTTTTTATAATGATTATATGTAAAATGATATTAAAAGTCGTGAAATCAATGAACGTTTGTCTAGTACGTTTTGTTGGTGCCTTAAATCGTAAAAATTGGGTTTCCAGTTCCTTTGATTCTATTTCGTTATAACATACGACATACAGAAATAACATCTGAAGATCCCGATGATCGGATAAGGGCATTAAGTTATGATATCAGCAGAAATCCTCGTAGCTGGGCTGTTGTGTTGACGGCCAGGCTCAGTGATTCAAGACTTGAATTAATTTCCGTTAAATGCTTTCAATATTTTAAATATACATTACATAACTTCTTATGTATATAATAATTACTTATATAGAACACTGGAATACTATAGCATTGAGCCTTAGGATTAGGTCCAGTGTGCTTCAAACATAGGAAAAATAAGTAGTTTAATATATACAGTTAACATCTGAAAAGGGACGGGTTACACGTAATATAAAACCCAGGTTTTTGATAGGTTATATTCAAGTTTTATTAAAGTATCGATCCAATATGTTCTGACAATATAATTTTAGAATCAAAAATAATTCCAAAGTCCCTGTTTCTGCTTTAATAAAAATGTTTTTTTTTTTTTTTATAGTTCTTGATCAATATTTAACCCAATACTACTAACATACACGGATTTCTTAGTGGGCCGAACAGAAAAACAGGCTTATTAGATTATTTCCCTGATAACCAAGTATTTTTAACACTGGATTTAGAATGGTTTTCGTTAGCCTAAACTTAGCCATAAGTAAACTACTGACGTCAACAATTTTTATTGTTGTGAAAGTTGTTAAATTATATATGTCAATTAATAAGTGTTCAAAGAAACCTATATTAATTAAACAATTTGAAATTTGAATTTCACTTTACTTTTACTTGTCAAGGTTTCCCTGGCGTTACTAATGAACCCTGGGACACTGTATCTTCTCTGTATGAAAGAAATCAATTTTGTAATGTCACAGAAGAGCGTATAGAACAAATAAACAAATATCTATACAAAGAAGCTCACATTCATATTTCTTATTAAAGTTAAAATTAGGATGATTTTACGTTCTATTATTAAAATTATTTGTTTCTATTAGAACTTACATTTTATTTTCACCAGCATCATCCTAACTTCCTTACTTATCATCCTAACTTCCTAACTAATATTATAAATGCGAAAGTGAGTTTGTTTGTTACTCTTTCACGCCCAACCTACTGAACCGATCATCATGAAATTTTCCATACACATAGGTTAGGGAACTGAGAAGGACAAAGGCTATATGTCACGCGGGCGTAGCCGCGGGTTACAGCTAGTATTAATATAAGAAAGTTTGATTTAACAAGCTTTCACTTAATTTATCATGTCCCGGGGCCTGTATCTGTGTCTCTGTTATCAAAACTTGCAAATTGAATGCTCACAAAAATGCAATAAATTTTGTTACCGCCTAGTTTGATGATGGAGTTGAAAAGTAGCATAGAAACTTTACAACCAGAGAAACTCATGGTGTTTGGGATCATTTTATTTATTTTAGCAAGCACTTTACAGTATAAAACTTACATTAAAAATTGGTTACATAAATAAAAAAATACATATTTTTGTTTAATCTTGTTTTAACACACCATCTTTTTCCATATCCATGGCTGGCAGCGAGCGAGCGTAAATGAAACATTGGCGAAGAACTTTCCAGACAACAATTGGACTCATTCACTGGTTCCAGCGAATCGCGAACAACTTGTTCATTTACTTTTAATTGAACATACGTGTCTGCCGAAAATAACGTACGGAAACTTTTGATAGAATAATTTGCGTGTTGGTAAAGATTTGGTTAAACACAGAATACTAATTAGGCCTAATATCAGATGATTTTTGTATATATTTGTAAATGAATGCTTATAAAATGGGATTTTTATGTGTTTCGGTTAGGGTAATATGTCAAAGTCGAACCTCCAAAGATGCGAAAATTCGTCTGATAATTGTTGTATTGTAAATAAAACAATATCTAACACGGAAACACTTCATTTATTAACGTTCAATTTGGCATTTATAACAATAAATCCTTTTTTACATGTCTAGGTAACAGCCGCAGTAATCAAATCATTCTGCCAAGGTGAAAGGGCACTTAGCAGCTCTATGAATTCTACATTGCGTCACTCAGACTCTGAATTTGAATTTTTTTACTCGATAGAAGTTATCGAGTAAAAAAAAATCAAATTCAGAATTAGTCGTGTATACAAACTGCATAGCAGTCAAGCAAATGATGAATATTTCAAGTTAAAATGCGATCATTACTATTGCAGACGTTTGCAACCACTGTATGGTAGCCATTGTTTTACAATTCTATATAGTTGCAACACAGCAGCAGTAATTAAATCATCCTTCCAAGGTAAAGGGCACTTAGCAGCACTATGCATATGCCATTGCGCCATTCAGAGCGCTTATTTCAATTTAAATATAGAATTAATTTATAAATACAATATGCATAACAATTAAGCAATAGTTGAATCTTTGCTTTTTTTTGTTGACTGTATTCTCCTCTTATATCTAGTAAGTTAGCAGGCATTACATAAGTACACGTATAAAAATCACTGTCATCATCATCATCAGGTCTTTGTTAGTCTCCATTGCAGGAGCAGGAACCTCTCTGTACACCAAAGTCATATAATTATCCAGAGCAGTCAGACGATTTGGCCTACACCCTCCACGCAGGCCAGACGGGTTGGAGAGGTCTCCTTGATGTTTATAAGCTTTGTTTCGGTCGTGTTACGAGTACCTAATTCGCCATCTACGACATCCACGGGAAGACCTGCAGTGGTCCTATTCTACTCTGCCGGGAACCACACAAAAAAACAATAGCTGCCAATACAGTGGCAAAACCACTGTGTTGGTAGCTATTGTTTTAAAAATGCATAGCAGCAGTAATCAAATCTTCCTTCCAAGGTGAAGGGGCACTCAGCAGCTCTATGCATACTCCATTGCGCCACCGAGCGCTTCTTTTAAGTGGCCGCCTGTTTAATGTATTGTGACGGCTAATAAACGCCCGCTCTGATGAATAACGGGCCAGTTTGACTTAATTAATCGTGGCTTCTGCGCATACTGACTTTCGATTTTTCAATACCTAGTCTGAATAATTCACTTCTATGCTGGTCTGGGAGGAAAGGAAGAACGTAGAATTCACCAGCTGCTTCCGTCGATCGAGGGAATGGGCATGAGGAATCATATCAATAAGCGATGCGGCTAGCAACCCATAGCAACAGACATATGGGCTACTGATTTTTCTAAGAATAACATTGGCATCGATAATACAATGGAGACAAGAGATAGTCCAGCAACGTCATAAACCTTCAGGTTCGTCTGATTTTCTTAATTCACGCTTAGTTAAGACTAACATTTTTGGTTTATTTGAAATTATCTAAAAATTTATTTTATTTTCATTGTTTGTTTTTTACCAATATATGAAAATAAAATAAATTGTAATAACCAGCGTAACAGTTTCAAGAATATACAAACTATACGTGTATAAAAATATTTCCAAATGATATTTACCCAGTAATATTAAATAACAATAGGTACAAGTTGTGTTGTTTGCTATAAATTATATATGTGAGTATACAAAAGCGAACAAACTTCTATATATCTAATACACATTCATAGAAGTTTAAGGATTTAAAGAATGGGGATAACATCCTTGTAGAGCATATATACAATTCCACGTAATACATAGTTCTTTTAACATATAGTCGCATCCAAACGTTACTGTTGTTCAAAACTGTTCTAAATGTCAGTTTGTGTGTTACTTCAGAAAGCAGAACTCCAACAGCAATACTTTACCGAACAGTTAGTTGGCGGCATTAATCGCAACTTCGTGTGGCTCCGTCGGCCGCAATTAGAAATATCGATTGTGCCGCCACCACAAACAACTGTGTTCAACAAAACAACGTTTAGTTTTATTGCCCTTCTTGTGTAGATGAAACTTCGCCCTCGCTATCGATCCAAAGACTTCAAATCCTGCCTGCGTCAAAGAATTTATCTCACGTGGAATTTATTCCCATATCTTATTTATTAATTTAATAAGTATAGCATGTGAATGCTCAAAAACACCAATAGAAATGAATATTATGTTGTTCAAAACTGTTCTAAATTATCATCTGCTGTGTTACTTCAGACAGCAGGGATACTATTTTTGAACGCGTGACACTCGTCTCCGAACGATTTTTGTATGGAAAAATCGTTTGAAGACAACTGTCACACGTTCAAAAATAGTACCTCAACACTCCAACAGCAATACTTTACCAAGCGTTAGTTGGCGGCATTAATCGTAACTTCGTGTGGCTCCGTCGGCCGCAATTAGAAATATCGATTGTGCCGCCACCACAAACAACTGTGTTCAACAAAACAACGTTTAGTTTTATTGCCCTTCTTGTGTAGTTGAAACTTCGCCCTCGCTATCGATCCACGCCTTGCTCAGGACCATTTGACCTAATTACTTAACTTTTTAAATTGCTTTAACATTTGATCTAATTCTAACTCTATTCGATTTCGTTGCGTTTCAATGTAATCAGTAATTTTACTTAACTTTATGTATAAGTATGTGTCTTCTACGTGCACACTTTCATTAATTGTTACCGACAAGATAATAGAACATTTTTCTTTCTTTCTTTCCCTTTTGAAGTCGTAGTTGTAGTTCACACTGTGTATTAGAAATTTTATGGCTAATGTTTAAAGTTATGTTTTGTCACTAACTATAAGTTATATTACCTTCATCCTTTACTAAAAAACTTAACATTAGCTCTAATGCAACCCCCATTTGATCTTGTTGCGTCCCAATCCAATCAACATTTGAATTCGCTTACATCATCGCACTGTACTTTATTAATACGGGCATGCGTTCCCAGCCAGTTTTTTTCTAATCGGTCATTATTAGGCTCGACATAAAAAGAGGTCCCGGGCCGGTCCACTGCACCCGACGCCAACCTCTAAAGAACTTAATGTATTCATTTTGCTTTTATATCTTTCGCGTGATTAACTTTGATTGATTGCATCCAAATATTGATATTTGATATTAAAATCTGGCGACCGGCGTGCGAACGGGACGGGGCTAATCGACAATGAGTAATAAAGAAAAAGGCAAATAAAACGTTTTTTTCTCGTCGTTTGTATGGTAATGAGCAATAACTGCGTCTGAAACATGTTTGGGAGCGCAACTTTGAAATATGAATGCATTTCGCAACTTTTGCTTAGTATAAAATATGTTGTCATTACTTATTACCTAATTATGTATGCAATTAAGTCCGAGTAATGTTATCTTTTAATCTTAAATAGTCGGTTAGTGTTTTTGTTCGTGACGGTACTTTCATTGTTCGTCGATAGTTAGGCGGTAGTGATGGTATAATTGTCTCCGCCTAATTTAGAGGTTAGGAAGGGTCTGGTTTTCCGGTCGAGTGCCGCGCTGAAGGTGATGCGCGCCGAGCTTGATGGATGGAGGCTCGGCGCAGGCGCAGGCATGCGGCTGGCGCACATGGAATCGTGTACTTATCTACAACAATCATTTTGCCACCGTCATTTATGGAATTCCTACACTGCCCAAGTCTATTATCAGTAGCATAAAGCTCATAATCGAGCGGAAAATAATTTCGTAATGAAAGAGTCGACATGGTCTCTTGGTAGTGTAGATGAGTCGGTGGTTTTGTCACGATTTGTCATACATAGATGCGGTTACAGAGGTCCCTCGAGAATGGCCGACTGCGGACTAAGCAGGAGTTATGACAAAAATGCCATGGGAATGGCCAATGAACCGTGCCGTGGTTCGTTTTTAATTGATTGGCTCTTGAATATTCCAATAACGCCGGCCACGAATTTTCTCAAGTACAGTTGGTTTCTCGGAGAAAAAAATAACGGTTATTAAGCAATTTGAGCGGTTTAATCGTGCGGGGTGTAAGTCAAGTCAAAAATTAGGGCGAACGAGGTCGTGTTGTGTCGCCTTAAAATGCTCAAAGCGGCATAAATTGTCAAGAACATGAGATTTATATTTTCATTAGCGTTGTATTTTATTTAAACATTTGGGGCAGAGGGCGTTAGCGTTGTTCAGAAGGCTATATTCGCAGCACATTACGGAGGATGAATGATTTCCTGGCGGCAGTGATTTATTCGGCAGTTCAGCTACCGGCCGGCGACCGGCTGCGAACAGACCAGCGACCTGCGGCTATTAGCGACTCCAGTGAAGAATAGCCACCACATTGTGGAATGAAGTCGACAGATTTGTCTTTTTTGTTACATTTCTGGTTTGGAAAACCTTTATCTATCGTTGAAGAAAAAATAGAATTACTTTGTAACACAGTCATGGTTTTTACTTTTAGTTTTGTATACGGCTGATTTTGCTAAGACACGGTCATATTTTCCTTTTTTACACTACGGTGTTTTTACACTTCACCTGCCAAAATGTAGTCGTCATTTTCTTTGCCAAGTATATAGGCTGATTTTGAAACTATGAGCTTTATTAAAATCTCGGAAGCAGAATCCCTAATGGAATATACCTAGCATAACAAGAAAAAATGTGAAAAACCAAAAATAAAATTAGACTTCGCATAGAAATTCGCTCAGCTGATCAGTGACTTTGTATGGGAGCTCAAAATTTTTTTCGTTTTTTATATCTTTTTTTTCGTGCACTTCTGTAGGTATACCATTTAGGATTCTGTCTGATATTTCAATATAGGTCATAGGTAGAAAATCAGCCTATATTATAACATCCTCTGATGACGATGAAGTTTCAGCGTACAATTTGGAGCGATATACAAAATCAATATGATTACACGTTGCAAGATCCCATAGAGAGTAACAAGGTCCATTGACCCGCTCCCGTGGCCGGCAACTAGCCGTAATGCCAACTTATAGTTCGCAGGCTACGGCGTACGCCAAATAACCGTCATCAGACTATACACTATAATGCAGATGCTGTTGGGGCAGATCTGGCAGTTTTATTTTTGGTTAAGTTACATTTATGCAGCATCAACCCTTCTTTCTATCTTCATTCATCAAACCCATATTCTTGCTAAACGCAACCTTGTCTCTAGCTCTATTTTAAATCTATCGTCTTAATATAAAATGAGGACTAACTTTGCTATCTGGTTTAAACTATTACCTGACCAAAATAGGTCAACTCTTATCACTTGACGTTATCTCATTTTATTTAAGTTAACTTTAAACCTATCGTAGCATTGATCGCTGTACCTATAACATATCATAATATATGACAGTTGTATAAATAAAGTACGTGGTCCTTTATTCAGTCTACAAGGAATAAAATTATATGATGAAAACTTTTCAAACGGCTTAAAACTCTGAAACTGATCATAGCTACATTAATATGTATAAAAAATATTTATTACCCTAGTTGCTTATAAAGCTTGTTATCGTCAGATCTGTTGCTACATAAACTGTAGAACAATTGCAGGTGCACCTTGCCATATATCACGCGTAATTAACCCCTATTCCCATTACCGTAGAATTGACATTCAAATGCAGCCGATACTGGGTTTCATTGCCTATATTTTGGACTATTTGGACTCCGCCAACAGGATGTTTTGCCGTGAACTAGTTTGCCTTTCGGATTTAGGTAATTGGGTGTGAGATTTATAAGTTGGTTATCGCGCATGTCAATTAGGTTAAACTTTGATTAGAAAATAATTAAATTTAAGCTTAATAAAAACGGTTTTAAGTGGAAATTATTGAAGCAAGCGTTTAATGTCAAAAAGGGTTAGTGAAAATGTGAAAGATGATTATTTTTGGCTCTTACTTTCTAGATTACCGTTACTGTTTGGCAAAAACGCCGTGTGGTTCCCGGCAGAGTAGAATAGGACCACTCCAAGTCATCCTGTGGATGTCGTAAAAAGCGACTAAGGAAACTCAAGCTAAACAAAGCTTATTAACATGAAAGAGTCCACCCGTCTGGCCAGCGTGGAGAGTGTAGGCCAAATCCTCTGACTACTCAGGCTAGTATATGGCTCTGGTAGTACAGAGAGGGTCGTGCTCCTGCAGTGGAGACTAGAAAGACCTGATGATGATGATTGGCAAAAATAAGACTTGAACAGGAAATTGAGGTATCATTGTTGATACTACTTCTGCGGTCTGCAAGACGTACCTTAAAATTTAGAACACACTAATGCCTAAATAACAAAAGTCAGCTTACCACTTCGTAATATTTGCTTCTAGTCCTCATAAGAATTGGTAAAATAGTTATATCTCTTCCATTATAAAATACCATTCTCGATTAAGTTATTACGTCAGTAATTACATAATTATTCACTCACATATGGGTTGGTGCTCACGACACGACGTACTTAGCAGTATGGTAGGTATGTGCAACGCAACCTGCACCTGATAGCGCCTTATTGATCACCGTTGCATCCATGTCATAGCCACAAATTACGGAAACGAACAGAAGTATAAGTCACCATTTTTGCTTCACTTTTTTTGTCAAATCTGTACTATTATGGATTCTGTCATTGTTATTAATAAAACAAGTTACAAGCAGGGTCTACCTATACCTAAATATTATCATGCATGGCACAAAAATACCAATTATGTATTTTAAGATTGATAAGACCAATGCTCAAGAGCCCATGATTAAAATAGTTTTTGTGACTATGTAAAGTTCAACGCCATTGTATTGGTGAAAACAAGATACTTATAATAAAATGAAGTACCTAAACAATAAAATCGCAATTTTTTTTTTATTTCCTTGTCATGCAGTTTCAGCAATGAAGAATACGACCTATAATAGATTACAGGTGAATATCTGAGTCAAATTGCAAATGGCGTGTTGTTGCATCTGTGATTCTTTAATTTGTGACATAGCGCAATAACATTGATTAAAACCGTGGCTAAGTAACTAATAATGTCGGTTTGATTTATGGGATTAGATTACATTATACAGTTGTCTTGTCTACACGCGGCCACAATCGCAGATTACATATTAGTGTCACTATTAGCACATTATTTGAACCACTACGAGAACTCTACACAGAGTAAAATATAATAAAAAATGTATCTAAGATACTACCTATACTGATCACATTGAACTTCCAAAGGATCATAGGGCACAATATGAAAAAGAACATACGTTCCCCATACTAAACTCCTAATCAGCTGATCGATTTCACTGCTGGGCAAAAGCCTCCCCTTTATTTCTCCAAGTGTCTCTGTCCCTAGCCTTCTCTTTCCAGTCACTCTCATAGTGGTATAATTCATCCGACCATCTTGTTTTGTTATAGATTAAAAAATAAACCTTGTCAGTCACATGTCTTAGACGTTTTTACTCCTTATACAGTCATCATCATCATCTTCAGGTATTGTTTAGTCTCCACTGCAATAACATGACCATTTCTGTACTACCCGAGCCATGTATTAGCCAGAGCAGTCAGAGGATTTGGATTTGGTTTATGTAGGCCTTAGTTGCGAATCTAAAATGGAATTGGGCAGGGCACCTGGCTAGAAGGAACGATGGTAGGTGGAGTAAGGCTGTCATTGAGTGGTATCCTAGAAATGGCAAACGAAGTGTGGGACATCCGGCGGCTAGGTGGGTCGATGACATTAAGACTATTACTGGAAAGAACTGGCTCGCGATAGCAAGGGACAGAAAACGGATTGGCGCAGACAAAGGGAGGCTTATGTCCAGCAGTGGACCGCAAAAATCGGACGATGATGATGTTGATGATGATACATACAGTACAAATCGTATAATCGAGTCTACCTGTCTAGTGAAGCTCTGTAGTCATAATTAATTTCTTAGTGACAAACAACATGGTCAGTGTGGCCACAGACCGCAAATTACCTGATAACTATGATACTGACTGATACGGCACCACAAACGATTGTCATCATTTAATTTATGTATTTTTACATCAACTGGGAGGTTGTGGTTGATATCGGGTTTAATGGATTACATCTGCTGTTAGGTTATTAAGCAACTATGATTTTTAAATATTAATTTTTAAACTCTTTATTAAGCTTAAACAATAAAAATTGACGTTTCATTATTAATGTGAAAAGTTTGGTAGATTGTTTAATTATTGAATAAACTGTTTAAATATGAAATATATAACTTAGACATATATTTAATAGTAGTTGACGTAGTAACGGGATGCAAACACAGAATCACGACAACATAACCTCACAAATCACGTGAGACACGACGCGAGCAAATATGAGTGGTCACAATTTCCATAATTAATAAGCTGAGCGCACGATCTCCATCATTAGATGTGATCTCACCAGCTTCCCTAGATCGAGTAAATTGTTTTACAAGCAACGATTTATTGGGTTATAGGAATTGTGAAATTACGCGGCTGTGCCGGGTAAGGCCTAGTCAGATGTGAGCTATATTTTGTTGGCGAACGTGCTGGCTCATGAATGTTTGATCAAATGTTCTATTGTTTTAGTGTGTATTTCAGAGTTCTGTTTTTCAGTCAAAATAGGAGTAGGTTGTAATTTATCAGATTCTTTTTTTATGTTTCCCGATACTCGAGGACTTTTTGGTTGGATCGATTTGGAAAATTAGTTACAATTTGTGAAATTTTTAATACATTTTTCTACATTACAACTGGTCTGAGTTAATTTACTCATAATCATAATGGTTTTCTTTTTATCTAAAAGATTCAGTCATTAAGTCTTTTAGATAAAAAGAAAACCATTTTGATTATGAGTATCCAATTATTACCATAACCAATTGTAATGTAGAAAATTTTATAAAATGTATAATAATAATAATTATTAAATAATAAATACTTTTTGAAATTTCCGGAAATGTTGCAGTTATATGTTTAGTGAGCAAAACCTGGTATAAGTAGCAACAAATATCGTGCATAGGTACTAGTTCTAGTAGGCGTTGTAAGGATTATTGTTGTTGGAAGGTAGGTAACAGCTAGAAATGGTGTTTATTCTTAGATACCAGTGCTCCTTATAGTGATACTTATATTTTACATATGTAGATAATCATCCAACAATCAATCCAACAGCCTCAAAAAGACCAATACCATGCGGTTGGTAGAAATGGTGGCAGTATCGCTCCCACCTGAACAAGCCCTTGTTCTGACTGACCCCACAATCTTGACAATGGCCTGAGCTGGTGTTCCTGTAATAATGGCTATAATGACGGCGCCGCGGCAGCCTGCTTACATAACCGCTCGTGACTCGCGCATTACGGTATCGAGAAAAATACGAGTCCACTCGCGTGTTACAACTAGGCTGGGATAATCTACAGCTAGTTTTACTATTACTTTCATACATTTCGAGTGAAGTTGAGGTTCTAACCAGAAAATATTTGGAATAAGTGAATTATAATAATACTGGAGACCAGAATAAAGGAAGGCCGAAGAAAAGATGGATCGAGTGTGTGAAGGAAGATATGGAGAAAAAGAAGGTAACGAAGGAGATGGCTCTAGAAAGAGCAAAAAGGAAAAAAGCTTACATGCTGTCCCCTCTCCAGATAAAGTGGGATATGGTGAGGAAGAAGAATTTGATATAAGTGAATTTGCTTCAATATTGGTACCTACAGACAGTGGGATAGTCAAAGATGTGAGGGGTATTTGTATAGCTCAACCCTTTAGTATATGGTAAATGAATTATACTCTCGGTTACTAGATTGATCTCTTACTTATACCTAGTTTATATTGAGGAGCTTAATATTGTTCGATTTAATATGTTTACCTAGCAACAAAAGAATGATTACAATATCTTATGTACTCGACCTTCACTGGTGGACTGCTTTCACAACCAGATAAGATATACTGCGAAAGAATGATAACGAAACACATATAATAATTTTTCCCTCAAAATACCAATCTCCCAACGATATTCTAAGAATGTTTTCAAACAAAAGACGCAGCCAAGCGTTGATAATTATAAAATACCTACTTGCATTATAGCAATTAGTAATCATAGGAAAGTCTTTCATAATGGTATATTTAGCATAAAAATACTGTCTATAAAAATGAGGAAAGCAATAAATAACATTTACCTAACCAACAATGAATTATTATGTTTTGCAATTATTAAATTCTTGCATAAGTAATTCTAAATAAAAACTTAAACGCTTTACAGGAAATTTATAACAAATTTAAGACTATAGCCGGATATTAAATTAAATTAAACAACCCTTGTCTAGTCTATCTTATTATCACAGACATTAACTAGTGAGTATTTTATTGCCTGTTTTAATTACTTATGCTATTACGTTACCAGACATTTGTTATTTGTGTATAATAATTTGCTGTTGTTAAAACTGACGGTTTGTGTGTAAAAATAGTCATTAAAATTGACTCGTGAGTCACTAACTGCATAACATAATATGTTATTTTTTCAGAAAACTTAATTTTTGTGGCCAGCTTTTGTTTTGTTTCAGGGATTTGTATTGTAAGTTTGTTGGTTGACGAAAAGTGCTTGCGAGACAAATCAAATGAGCCCAAAAACGGTTGCTTTATCTTCCTTGGTTTACAAGTGCCTGTGGCCACCTTCTGACTTATTAGATCAGATATATAGTACCATAATATTTTTATTGTCACCCATCTTACATATGTACACATAATTTAAACTTAATCGGTAAAGGATAAGTGCTCAAAAGACTAACAAAGGTGAAAAAAACTTGTTAAAAATTATGCAATACGTCTTCTTAAGAGGGCCCTTCCCCGACGGACTATCGTCAACGCGAGCATGGTCGAAAAGCTTGTTCCGTCCAGCGCAATGTTAGTTAAAGAGGCAAGGCGAAAAGAGCCCCTTGCCCTCGTCTCCCGCACACCTCTTACTGCCACATGGTAACAAGCTAGTGAGTACACGAAGACATTGAACGAAAAACAGTGTGCGGAAATTTCATTAAACTTGTTCCAAGAAATACGTGTTTATCAGTAAGCCTTACAAGTTTATGAAAAAAACGTTGTACATCTAGAACCTCCATTACATTTGCAAGGTTTCTAAATAAATATTTTCTTCAGTGTTACCATTAATGAGTACATTATAAACGCCCAAAGTTGACATGGATTTTTGGAGGCTAATACTGAAGTTGTTTTTCCAAATTTTGATTTTTTGTTTTGATAGAAACCTAGACATAGTGCACAAGATACCTATTAGTTGAAAATCTTCAAAGAAAGATTTGTTACACCGCCATAATCACGTACGAGCGTTTGTATGAAAAGATAGACGGGTTGGCCGCCCTTAAGTCATATTATAATGACTTAAATAATTTAGAGTGAAGTCAGTGCAGTTTTGCTAGGTTGTTTTCTTCTTCCTTGCCAGGTTGTTTTCTTCTTCTTCCTCGCCTTATCCCACTTTATTTGGGGTCGGGACAGCATGTAAGTTTTTTTATTTTACCCATACTACGTAGGTACTTTTTTTCCCATATCCTCCTTCACGCTCTTCATCCATATTTTTCTACGGCCTACTTCTATTCGGGTTCCCAGTAACTTTTTATGTAGTATCTTTCTAGTAATATGACTCTCTTCCCTCTGCAAAATATGGCCGTACCATCCCAATCTACTTTCATGTTCCCTATGCTTGGTTGAATTCTGTTTGAATTCAATAATAATATATATAGGTGGCACCTTGGTGGACCATTGAATGGTGATTACGGATTTTTAAAGTAATGTGATAAATAATATTTAATGGAGTAAAGAAGAGGAAGGGAAAAGAGGCGGAGAGAAAGAGAATCCTAGGACAAATAATTCCTGATACATCTTTTGTAGTCCATGATGACGTATTTTTATCCCTCACGGGCTTAACACAACCCAGGGCCACAAGGTCTTCACCACAATTAAAAGGAATATTTAGATGCTCAGTGGTCGCCAAAATTGTATTCTCCTAAAAAGAAGAGTCGAAAGAAGAAGAAACTTACCTGATAATTATACATGTTGTATTAAAACGTATACATGCTTAATAATTAAATAAATACAAGAGAATGAAATAATTACAAACAACAAACTCATATATCTCAATCGAATTGAAATATTGCGACTAAATGCAACCTCCAGTTGAACTTTGTAGGCCAAGTTATTATGATTGTTTGCCAACGACCTTGCTCGTTCAAATGGCGATTACCGATACTAGGATATAGCTGAATGCCGATTATATTCGAGTACAGATTTCGTATCATATCAATATAGAGAACAAAGACACCAAAAATGTGGCTATCAGGATTTAAGCGATAAGTTATAAATATATACTTATACATAAACTTGCCATAAAGGACAGTTGAACGTTTGTGTGAAATATCTTTTGTAATTTTATATACATTTTTATTCAAATAAAGTAAACAATTGTTTTTAGTTCTATAGATTTTTCTTAGAACATCGTATTCTTTCTTAGAATTAGGTATGCATTTTTTGTTTCATCAAAGATGTAAGCTTGTTGTACACTTTTTTACACTAGATTCATAATCATTTCGTCTTGAGACGTCCAGAGCTGACCATAGGTTTCTCAAATGATATGGTTCAATTAGATGGCACATAACCAGTACTCGACTGTCAAGTCAGCGTAGTGGAAACTTCCTCAGGTTGCGATTGCTGCCACGCGGCCGGCATAGCAAAGAGGCGGCTCCTTTGATGAGTGAATCACAAGTGTAGCGTGACATATCCGAAGCCCGCGGTCGCGGCTTTTTTCCGGATCTATGAACTTTAGACTGGCACGATTGTGGCGTGCTTTCTTTATCTATCGTGATTTGTCCGACTCTGGCACAGTCTGATTTTGTGATGGCGCTGTTATATAAATTATTGTGTATAAAAGATCAGGCTTGTTTTGTTACCTTGGTAAATACAAATGTTTTAGGATGAGAAAAGCCACAAAATGGCCAGAAAATTACAATTTAATGCACCACGAAGATGCCTATTAAGAAGGGTGGGATACTTAATGCCAATATGTAAAATATCAACAGTAAAAATTTTAAAACCGTATAATCAACAATTTCATATCTCAAATAATCATACTACCATTGATGTATAATACAACACAAACAGTTCAAAATGTCAATAGTCCAAATAAGCAACGAATGGGTTGACCTTCATGGATTTAATTATAGTAATGCTTCGCCAATAACTGATTTAACGTGATGACATAAAACTAATCTAAATATGGTCATGGATTAAATGACTTCTACCAAAGCAAGAAATGGACCAATATCCGTGTAAAATTAACAAGTTTACGACTTCCTTTCACGAATGTTTGTTAAACAGTAACAAATCAATGGAAATTGATAATTCTAATTCAATAAACGAATGCACGCGTTTTTAATTCCTCAAATAAACAATAACAAAAGCGAAAACTTCCTTCCTCATTACTAGGAACAAGGCGAGAGCATCGACAGGCCTCAAACAATGAAAAATTTATTAAAATGCCATAACAATAAAATTCGTGTCCGGACATTAGCGATGGTAAGTTATTCTCCAAACGCCACTTAATGAGAAGTGATGGGTTCATAAGAAAATAAAATAAAAAATAATGTACCTACCCAGGGTTCCGACGAGGTCGCATTCGTATGCAGGGCGCATCTACTTGAAATTTCATGTCCTGTATGCAAAGAAATTTGTGACACAGTGTCGCAACGGGAAAAAACCCATTCCTTTATGAGCAATTTCGAAAAATACTGACAAAATAGTTCGATCTTGATACGTCAAGGTTTTTAAGTATTGGGATTTTGAAAAACATCAATTATTTCAGATATAAGAAACGTAAATTCTAGAGTAGTATCATTTAAATAAGTCGTAGTGTAGAATAGGCATCATAGTTAGGGTTTTGTCCGTGGAAATAAAGCGCAGTATCTACATTCTACATTCTACCTCTCCAACCCGTCTGCCCAGCGTGGAGAGTGTAGGCCAAATCCTCTGACTACTCAGGCAAGTATATGGCTCTGGTAGTACAGAGAGGGTCGTGCTCCTGCAGTGGAGACTAGAAAGACCTGATGATGATCTACATTCATGGTTTTGTCGAAATCTTGACATTAAAGTTGACATCTGTCGGTTATTGTATAATGAACTTATTTACACAAAATGTTAATAGTTAACACGACTGTTGGTGTCGGTGTAATGCATATTCATTATATTATCAGAATCAGGTTTGTATCTACAATATTATATTAGGCTTAGAGGTAAATTATTTTCTTAGGAGACAAAACAAATCACATTTGTCGTGATTTAGTGTTAACAGGGAGGCACTTGGGTAATATTATACAATTTAATATATAATTAATTAATAATTCTTATTAAAAAAAAGATACGGGGAAAATTCCATGCGGGCAGGATTTTTCCCATTTCATATTTCTTAATTTAATAAGAGTTTATCAGAATGGCATTGTAAATGCAAAAAAGCACCGATAAAAATACCAATTTTTTTTTTATATATAGCTGTTCTTCAAGTAACACATTAATGTGTGTACATAACTAGTGAAATATAAAACACACCTTCAAATTTAATGTTGTGATCAAACGGCCGTAGTCAATTGGGTCTATAAATCATTGAGACACCCACGACGAGAACTATCGCTAAGCCGGGCTTAGTGGCTCCTGTCGCAACCCAACAGACTTGACGAGCTGGGAATGGGCACAGTTAGATGTTGGACATTAGAAAAATAAAAGAAATCGAGAGGATTTTAGTTTTCGAGGTAGTTTTTAATTATAATACTATATAATACAGTAAACTGGTATATCACACCGTCCTGATGAATTAAAAATACGTTTAATGTAAGCATGTAATTTCCATTCATCAACTTTTTTGTTCAATCATGAAACTATAATTTATTTTTTTACCTATGAATAAAAATGTTAAGGAATCTAACACAGTTGATTATATTTTACAAATTTAGTATTAACATTTACATATCTGGATATGTAAAGTCAAGCGACGTAAACATTTAGGCATATTGATGTATGCATACAAATAGGAAAACTTTCAAAATTAGTTGCTTGCTGATGGACGAGTTAAAATTGATAAACAGATACATACATAGGCTTCCTTTTCAACAAGCACGATAGAAAAGCGAAATAAGTTTTTACTAGTCCCAAAAACACGTCATTTTGTTTCAAATTTATGCAAAATAACGTTAAAGAATCCGCCTCTGTTGTCGATCGATCGGGGCGACGTCATCGAGTGTGACAAGACAGGCCTTCCGCCCGCGACACTAGTTGTTATTCCCGACGTCGCCTGTCACACGCCGCTCGGTAGCACTGTAATAATAAGAATTGTAATATAAAAGCATTATAATCCAATCAGAGGTAACGCTGTGTGCGATCGAGCCGTTTACCATTCGGGCCGCGGCCATCGTAAAATATTTTTGGATGTCAGCAGTTAAAGAATTAGAAGTAAATGTGTAGGACAAGAAAGACACACACATCGCCAGCTGAATAGTTTAGGTGATTTATGTGTGGAATAATTGTTATGCTGCATTGAAGACTATAATTCTTACATGTTTTGGTCACCGTTTTTATAATTCGAAATCACATTTAACAATAATTGTTATCTACATATTTCGTTTAAAATAGCTCTTCTATTGCTACTTAAGGTACTTAACTGTAATTTGTTATGTATATTATACATGTAAATAATCACATTATTAATCAATTATATTAAGTAGAGTATAGCAGAACCAAATGCCCTAAGGCATTGAGGTAAAATGTTGAATAATTTCCATGACTAAAATTGCAGATGCTCCGTTTTTTTCTGACGGTCAAAAATTGCAACATGTTTAAAATCGAAACATAACATAATGATGACACATAAGGATAGATTAAAATAAAAGATTTTAAATTTTTATACCTACTACTCGCCTTTTTGAAGTGGCAGGTAAGATCATACTGACTGCTCAGTATTATGTGCCTCGCTACTATCATTATAAATATACAGGACTCTGGGCTTCAAAGCATTCCAGCATAGGAGGCAACTAGGAATACGCTCGGATGTAAGACAGAGAGAGTATGGTTTGGAATGAGTCATCGTTACGGATGTACTCCTAAGCCTCAAGTATTGAGGCTTAGGAGAATGACATTCAGTTTGAATATTTGTAGGTTTGTAAAAATATAAAAAAAAATGCATCATATATTTTTTGAAATATTCGATTTGAGAGAACGTGGTGTATGTGATGGCAAGCGAATTGATTTACATACTTTCATAATTTGGCTGCAGTAAGAACGGAGGAAAGCAGTGAAATTCCATGAGTGAGCCTGGATTATGTGCATTTTGGTTGATGTGTTTTGGCATCTCTTTATTTTGCAGCCTAAATATTCGTATCGAGAGGCTATCACGTTCCTATGGCAGTGACTATAGTGGGAAACAGCGAGATGCCGTGAGCGATAGAGGGACGGTTTTCATTCTGCACCCCCTTTTTTGTAGCCTAAATATTCGTATTGAGAGTATGTTGCGTACGTGATAGCCAGAGAAATCGATTTGCATACTTTCATAATTAGGCCGCAGTGAGTGCGGAGGGAAACAGCGAGATGTCGTGAGTGAATGTCAATTTGGTAGGGACAGTTTCAATTCTGTACCCTCTTTATTTTGCAGCCAAAATATTCGCATCGAGAGCACGTTTTGTATGTGATGGCGAGCAAAATCAATTTGCATACTTTCATAATTAGGCCGCAGTGAGTGCGGAAGGAAACAGCGAAATGCCGTGAGTAAATGGCAGTTAGTAAGGACGGTTTCATTTCTGCACCATCATTATTTCGCAGCCTAAATATTCGCATCCAGAGCATGTTGCGTATGTGATGGCGAGTAAAATCGATTAGCATACTTTCATAATTAGGCCGCAGTGAGCGCGGAGGGAAACAGCAAGATGTCTTGAGTGAATGTCAGTTAGTAGGGACGGTTCCAGTTCTGCACCATTATTATTTTGCAGCCTAAATATTCGCATCGAAAGCACGTTGTGTATGTGATGGCGAGCAAAATCGATTTGCATACTTTCATAATTAGGCCGCAGCGAGCGCACAGAGGGAAATCCGCTTAATTAGCCGCCGAATATTTACGTCCTGACCGACACGCTCTGCTTGCTCTTATATAAGTACTATGGACACAGTGACATACTAAGTATGACAACAATTTTAAAATATAATTGTCTTTAAATATTTGAGCAAGTTTTGGGTGAGATAGCCTTTCTTTCACAACGACAATGCGAATAACTTTTTCAAACTTTCTGTTCTGCATCTCAGTCCAGTTGTTCAGATTGGCCGCTCTGAAGAGTTATGTATGATAAAAATGTGTTTTTTTTTTCTCTTGAATATCCAGCGAAGTCTCATACGAAATGTTGTTCATTTGAAGGGCTAAGATGTCAGTAGTCGAGTTGACAGCCGGTATGTTTGCTTGAAATAAGAAATACTGAATATCAAACAGGAAGATAAAATAAATTAAAATACCGTATCAAACATAAGTTAATATTTAGTTTAGCAGTAGCTGTCTGACGATGGGGTTATATCTAATAAATTCTTGCTTCTGCTTCAAAAAGGAAATCGTGAAGAATCCCATATTATAAGTAGTTTAGTTTCATTACATAGAAGAATCGTAAACCCAACCAATGAAGGAGAAATCGACATACAAGGAGAAACACACGGTGCCTTTACAGCCGCCATAAACTCAGAACAGAACACGAGGGACTCCGCGAACCACATAAAAATCATCATTCGAATTCCGCCTTGCATAATTCCCACGAGATGTTTATATTTAAATACATTAAGCCTTAATGTTGAAACGGCAAACTATGCGAGTCATTCCAGCGAGAATAAATAATCAACAATCCATTCCATGCAGGCCACAGGGCGCTAAATTGTCTCGATAGTAACATTTGGCACAAAAAGGTAAATAAACATTTAAAAGCAAAGCAGCGTTGCAGCGTTAGTAGGCACCTAAAATACTCGGCGTCGATACGACGATCAATAAATTAAAATTAATTCGGCGTGCGAACGGCGAGATCCGATACGCGATACCGACGCCTACATTTATCATTCGCTAACACGTCGGACGTTTCACAGGGACGCCGGCGCGGGATTGTAACCTTTATTACAGAGATATAGAGGCTGCCAGTGTCCCGATGATTGAGCACGTAATGATCTGCCGCGGGAACAAAGGATAACACGTCTAAAGACAATAAGTGGAAGGGATAAGTTGGAGTGTGTAGTTGTAAGGCTGTCGACACACGCACGGCGCGGCACGCAGCTCGCATGCGGATGTCGCGGCCGCGGTCATCGTGGCAGACTGGACGACGCTGCGCGCTTGACCTTGAACACTCGGTTCTCACGTTGCCACATACTTCCCCGATGTATTCGAGCATGTAATAAAAGGTAACATAATACAATATAACCAATTTAACAGCAGTTGTCGGAAGATGTCCCGCTGCGTCACACATTAGGGTTTATTACGTATATGCATCAGTGACTGAGCGAAAGGGGCAATTTTCGTCGCTAGCTAAAGATACGGAAGGGAGCTCAATTCGTTCTAACCACGCCTTATAACGCTTTTGAAAAGTTAATGTAGGGCGGATAAAATGAACTACATACCCACTTATTTACGTCGAATATTCCAATTCGTTGTAAATAATAACTCGACGAAAATACTGTTTTGAGCCTATTTCTTTCTCTCTCTCGCGTCGTGTAATCAAATAGTGTTTACAGAAAAAATATGAATATTAATAACTTTTTTTAATTGGAACCATTTTATAAAATCAGTAAAATATTACAAAATGTGTTCTTATTGAAAACTTTTTCCATGCATATTTTTATGTTATCCAGCTGTTCATAATTTTGGAATAAAAAAGCAAAAAGGGGTTGTAGAAAACCGTTACAGACAGTAAACAAGACGGGTGTAGTGCATCGGCGATTTTAACAACACTTGCCTGGACCCTGTGGCGCGGTGGTGATAAGATCTCGGCGCTGCATCTGCCTGCCGGTGTGGGTTCGGGGTGCCATGGGGGCCGAGGGGTTCAATTCCGGTGCTTTGTTTCCGAATGACTGTGAGAACTCTCCTAAATCTCTTACTCGATTCTGATTGGTTTATAATTATATTTGACGTATTCTACATTTGAAATAGAGCAATGATTTCCATGTATCCTGTTCATATTTTTGGAAAACACATTAATGATTGTTTAGCTTTCAAAGCAATTATTTACGGACGTAAGCACTCAAAGATTGAGAGATAGCGATATGTGGATCCTAATTCAATTTCCGCCTGCATATTTAAAGTTTTTGTTTTCTATTACCCCGTGCTTGTAAAACATGAAATCCCCAAACAATCAGGCTTAGTGGAACACCGGTATCTAGTACAATGGCCGAAACTTGCAGCCCTCTAATGAATAAAAAGCGCCGGTGGCCGCCCGGTACTGAGTTACCTCGATCGAATGACTTGTCGCTGTGTTGCGTGGAGCGTTTGTATGAAATTGTCGCTTGTAATTGGTTTTAGGTGGTCGTGGTAGCGGGCAGGTAGGGCATGTGGCGAGATGGCGCGATAACAGGAATTATTCATACGCGCTTATCGGCCCGCCATCGCTGGAGCTATTGTAAACGCGGCCTAGCGCGCGAGGGGTGGCTCCCGGTTGTCGCGGCCGCTGTCAAAACGTTGTTGTGTGTATTCGGCCTAATGCGACGTAGCCCGGATTGATTATTGTTTTATGACGTGTTGTTTAATATAATGGCTTCAGGATCGATTCTTCATTTCAATTATAGTGGGAAAGCTCGTTAGGTGAACGTTTCCCCAAAAGAAATCTCACAGCTACGATGAAAAAAGGAATTGCTACGACGCCTACGAAAGTGCTACGAAGCGCTACGCTAAAAATCTTTGCAACGCTTCCGGGTTCGGATCAAATTTTAATCCTACGAGTAGTAATGATGGTTTGGGTAGTCAATACTTTTATATGAATATTTATAGCTTTGATTTCAACATTTTTAAATACCTAAATACGTTTCATCACAAAATATCATTTAAGATGCCGTGACTTGACTACCTTCATTTAACCTTGCATGATTCCAGTATTATATTTAAAACAAAGTAAGCAAATGTTACATCGAATTTCACTAATTAATCACTTTCGACATTGTTACGTAGAGTTCGTTCCCCTGCGCGTCCGCCGAGGCGCGCTGTACGGGTGCCCTTGTGATAAGCATCGATGGTTATCATGCTCTGCGATCGACACCTGGATCGGGTGATGCGGGCGTATCTATAACATATGTACACCTTTGTGATACTCACATTGATTTTGGAAGGTTGAATTTTCGTCTAGACTTGTAGATTGTAGGAGATAAATCCTTTGTTATAGTCGTTGTTATTTGTTTGTCACAAAACAAAGGTAAATTTATCAACAACCAAATCGTAATTGACGCTACGAGAAGCTATATGTTGACGTTACTTGTAATAAAACATAGGATACTTAGCTCTTTCATAGATAGTGGTAGCGTTAGGCCCTCTTATGCAAAATAGTGGCAAATAGACTAAACCGGAAGAAACATGCGTCATTATTAAAGTTAGGATCCAGATCGGAAAGAAATAAGCTGACCATTAACTATTACACGGTATACTTTTGCAGTAGGATTTTTTGAATTCGAATAATAATTGTTAAATACATAAGTGTTTTATGTAGAATGTTAGATGTGAAATATTTCGGTCCAGTATGATGCATTGGGCTTTTTGCCATTTAAGAAATATTTTTTTTTTCTTATATGACATGACGAGAATATGAAAGTTTTATATTCATATGAAGGTATATAAAACTCAGCAGGAAGGAACTAAATAATTAAAGAGCGTGCTAATAAAATCGTACAGCTGAGGGTCACCAGTAAGCGCGTCTGGCACCCGCAGCGGCGCCGCAGGGATGCGCCCCGCCGGGGACGCCGCCCCGCGACCCCGTCCACGCCCAGACAACTACCCTCCGAGCACAACACCCGTACATATGTTCCCTTTCACTTATAAATAATAATTGTAACTTTAGTTACACAAATTTAAAAAAGGGGAGCCACGTTGCGTGCCCATTCTCAACATGTAAAACCATTATTACATTATCTCGTTTCAAAATATAGCTAATATTTATTAATCCTCCATTTATGAAACATGATTTATTTTACCCAAATTAAAATTCATAAATATCACAGCCAGTCCATTAAGTATTTCGCAAATAACTACGCTAGTTATAGAATTAAACAGTTCACCAACAAAACAGAACGGCGTACGCAAACAAATCAACTTAGTGTATCATCAAAACTGACACCTCTATGCTCATAATTAATGAAATTTCCAGCTGGCCTACTGTTTTAATTGCTCTGTGTTGTGACACGGCGTTTTGAAATATTTTCGAAAAGAGCAGCGTTGTTCACGGACGCAGCCAGCGAAACCCACTGAATAATGCTAACCCATTATTTGTTTATCAAATAGCCATTAAGAGTGGAGAATATTCATGACCACACTTACCGCGCTTAAGGATGAAGATGTCGTGTGAAAGACCAGTTGTTAGATACAAATGATATTAATTTAGGAAAGCGCGGGCGTGTACAGAACGCCTTCAAATTGTCCGCCCTAATGACGGCAAGTTTCGATGTTTCGGCGTTTCGGACTCGTGTTACAATGACTCGTATCTCTAGATCGCTGTCAGCTGTATAATGCTCACTTAAACGCTCGTAAACTTGGAGAGCACCAGGGAATCAAATGACTAATGTCAGCGCTGTAATTGTAAAGAAATCTATATCTATTTCATAAGCGTGATTTTTCAGAAGATAGTAGTAATTGTTTCCGAATTGCCTTATTCAATAGATTTTTTGTATGCAGGTCGGACGTTAAGCGGCAGTAGCGGGCAAGTGTGTCGGCCGCACTTCCACACGCCGCTACATCCCTGGCTGGAGTCGAAGGGTCTGGGCAGTAGCGCGTGGGGCGGCGGCTTCCAGCAGGACGGCGCACCCAACGACAAACCCCTTTCACCCGCCCAGCACCACCATCCCCACCCTCTTTTCTCATTTCCACCGACGCCGCCGAAGGACTCCACGCCGGATTCCGTTGCGGCGGCGGCACTAGGACAGCAGGACTACCAAGCAGCCGTGGCCCACGCGACGGCCATGAGCGTCGCCTTCATGCAGCAGCAGCAGGAGCTGCCGCTCTGCGGGGACGTCAAACCTATGATGGGGGCGCCACCGTCGAAACAGCGTGAAGGTGCGCAGCCAGACTCGTGCCCCCAGGAGTCGAGTCAGCCCTCCGGCGAATACAACGCGCAGTACAATGCCGCCGGCGGCGACTACTACAACTACCAGGGAAAAGGGTTTAGTGGGGCGCAGCAGCAGAATAAGCCGCGGCCGAACAAGACGCGAACGAGCGCCGGTGAGTCCGCGGGGACTGCCCGTGCACTGCACTGCATTGCGATGCACCGACACACGCTCGACGCTTATCCGATCACACCACTCCCTGCTCACAATTAGTAACTCACCACGAAAGAGGTGTCCCCCACAGAACAGCTATCTGCTATCTACTCGTACGTTTTCACTTATATAAAATTCATCGTTTCTAATCAGTTAATAAATCAAATACGGCGAGAGCCGTTCAAGGCTCGTTAATCGAAGCCTTAACAAAATGGCTGCCACGATAGTGGCTGCGTAATTAGAATCTCAGTGCAGACTGTCTCATCGACAATAGCGATTTATTAATTCGATAAACGGCAGTAGATTAATATTTCGTTTGGTATTTAGAAATGGCATTGTAATGCGATTGTATTGGGAATGCGAGATGTGTTCGGATAAGCGTGGTCCTTGCACCGGGGTTGTGGCGCCACACGTTCTATCTCACGGCATCGTTTCGGGCTTGGGATCATGTCGATGTTCTAATGCTTTCCGTTCTAACTAACAGCTATTGGTGGAGGATTTACTTACTAACTGGCCTTCTTTGCAGTTCTCGTCGTTGTCCCTGTTGTTTACTCATTTTAGTAGGTGAGATGATACTCATTATCCGTGTAATGTTGTGTCGTGTTTAATCACTGTCAAAAGTAACTTACAGCAATTGTTCTCGGACGATGTGAACCGCGGCTCCACTGATGTTGACCAAACTAAGCAGAGTGGTTTCTCATTATTTAATTGTCGCTATTGTTTCAAATATCCGACGCTAAACAAAAGCTCTTAAGTAGATTTCTATTAATTTTCCAGTCAGTTTTCTAAATTATCATAATAAGAAACTGCCGACTCATTTACGTTAATTAAAAACACCTAAATGATGAAAGTGCGAAAATAATACATGTGTGAAAAATATGCCTTACAAAACAGTACTGTAATAAAAAAGCAATTAGGTGTTAGTCAAGCAAACGTGATGATGTCCAATATGAGAAGACCTTCTTCGTGCTTAAACTAAATGATTATAATGTGGCAGAACGCCTAGAACAATTTGATTAATTAAAACGCAGCGTTTTAAAAATGAATACTTAAATATTCTTTGAACAATTTATTCGAGGTGACCTTTCGCATTGTTCTTGGCAGATGCATGCAACTTTTCGCAATGAACACCTATAATTTATGACAGATATAATATAACAAAGACTTGCTCAACAGTTATTGTATTAACACCACATAATGCCGCTTTATTTTATATTTAAAATTGTAATTACGACTCTCATAGTTAGGCTTTGACAATGGCCGGGAACTAAAAACGGCGCTTATTGTCTCTTATTAAAGTAATGAATGGGCCGCTTCATGTAGAGCGACTGTTAATGTGGTCCAGTTGTTTTAGTCAACATTGGATATTTTCGCAAAATGACCTCGAATCAAATAAAATTAGTGTTTGTAAAATGCTTTAAATTAAAAACATAAATTCAGAACATACGATATCAGATAGATCAGAGATAATTATTCAACTTTGGGCTTGTGATAATCTACACTTTTATACTATAATATTATAAAAAGGAAAGATTTGATTGTTTGTTTGCATTGAATAGGCTCCGAAAGTACTGAACCGATTTTCAAAATTCTTTCATTTATAGAAAGCCAAATTATCTGCGGGTGTCATAGGCTATAATGAATGAATTCGCGGATGAAGTCGAAGGAAAATTGCTTGTCAAAAATGATTAGGTTCTAACTATCTTTGATATTGTTTACTTAGACTTGTGTTAACTGTACATGTGCGAAACAATCTGAATAATAATACAAATATGTCTACGGACCCTTAAAAATGGCATGGCATTTAAATGGACCCGTACCTGAAACCTACATAGAACCGGGCCTTTTAAAATTGAGTCATGGTGAGAAAGATTAGCAGAGTATTAAAATTTAGAGCAACCGTCCGGCAAGTATACACAGAGTTACCGTCGCAATTAAGTTTGTTCAATATTTTGTGAAACTAAGTGCTCGAGCATCTCACGGACTCTATGCAATGTTCCCAGACGTTATTGAAAAACAATAAAGATATTTAATTATAAAGAAGATGTAACTTTTCTGTCGGGCTGTTTCCTTGTTTTACAAAAATGAAAGTCATTGAATACTTGTTCACATTAATTTTATAGACAACAATAGGCGATTGTAATTGAAATAAAATGAGAAAGGTAGGAAAAAGCCGTTACAATTATCTTCACAGGTATGATAAAGCTTATAGCTTCAAAAATACCGTCGCGCAGCGGTCAACACGCCTGCCTGCGACACGGATGGTCCCGGGTTCGATCCTCGGTCAGGTCAAGATGGAAAATGATCTTTTTCAGATTGACCTGGGTCTTGGATGTTTATCTATATAAGTATCTATTATAAAATATAGTATCGTTGAGTTAGTATCCCATAACACAAGTCTCGAACTTACTTTGGGGCTAGTTCAATCTGTGTGATTTGTCCGTATATATATATATATTTATTTATTTATATTTATTAAATTAAAACTATTCAAACTATCCGTCTGTAACTTTTTTAACTTCTTACCTTATCACTCCTTATCAACTGAACCTTTGGTATGGAGGTTGTTTGAGGCTAGGGACGAGACATTATGTTACTTTCTTTCCTAAAAAGGGACTTGTCCTCGAGAAATTTACATTCGTATGAGCGGAATCACGGGCGATAGCTATAATAACACATAATATCAAAATCAAAATCAAAACGTTCATTCAGAAAATAGGCCTTTGCAGGCACTTTTTCACGTCATATCATATTTAAAATTATCTTATTAGATAATATGTATTTATTAATTGTGCAAAAGCTACAGACTACTAGCGTTTCGGAAAAATAAATGTCACTCATGTGAAATGTAAAAAACCCGAGAAGTATTCAATATCACTTGAATTACCTATATGCTTTAGAATCCTCACATGATTCACTATCGATCCAAAAAGCCGTTCCAATTCACACACGTTGTTAACTTTTTGTCCGCCTCAATTGCGGTAAAAACGCTTGTAATTGGAAATTAACTATCAGATCATTTATTAAATTAATTGTTCATTGTTGTTCTGTAAACAGTACAAAATATTGCTACTTTTCACAACATGTAGTGCATTTTGTTACAATAATTAATAGCGTTGTTATTTTTTAAGGAAACGAACGTTTTATTCCTAAATCTTTAAGAAATTGTAGCGTTATTAGTCAGGCGGTCAGAGAGCGGTACTTTTAACCTAAAAAAGTTCTAAAAGTTCCGGGTTCAACTCGGCGCTACCATCCCCTTAGAATAAAGTATATTCTGTTCATGATATTTATTTTCATCAGCTCTCATATGCGAAGAAAGATTTTGAGACATTTTCACCGATGCACTAACATGAAAAACATAAAAGGCAGTCACTCAATTATTTCTACCAAGAATGGTATTTTGTCTTAACATAATATTACTACCTAACTTTATTTACCTAAAAATAATACCTTACTTCTACTATGTTAGTATTATATTGTCTTTGCTTCTACTTACTTTTAGGTGGATCCGCCGGGTAAAAACTCAAGTATGTAATAATGAAGATTTTAGAAAAAACTTTTCATATTGAGTAATAGTTGTAAGTAACAAAAATGATTCATAATTAACTCAATAAAAAAAATGTGTTACTCGTATAAGAAATCTAAACCATGTATAACACAATACAATAATTTGTTCTCGTGTGTTAACTTTTACCATGTTCTCATGGGTTAATCATCTAAATTAATACGTACGTTATATCTATATAGAAACTAACACCTGCATTCTACGTTGTTTCCTTAAGGCGTCCTGAATTCATATCTCAATTAATAAAATCGATATGACTTATTAAACATCTTTTAAAAAGTCACAAACTCTCATCTTGAGTTGTTCTTCGATGAGTTCAGATGGATAAATACGAGGAATCGACTTCGAATACGGATGTAATTGTTGCTTGTGACCTGGAACATAGCTTGTACCCAGGAAAACAGTTTGCACCTAGGAATACATGTTGTACCTAGGAACACGGCTAGTACCCAGGAAAATCCGCTTATATCTAGAAGCTAGTACCCAGAAATACAGCTAAGTACCCGGGAACACAGCCTGTGCCTATCAAATAACACACCCGGCTCATGTTAAATTTATAATCTGATAGTCCATACAAATTGGTAGCATAAAACAAGTATATAGAAGTGTTAGTATGTCGGTGAGGTTGGCAGTTCCTTGGTGGAAACAGTATTATGATAATGTGCTGGCCGGATATGGCCCATTCCATTGTTGCCGATCGCTTGACCTCGAAGCCTCCAGCGCTTACATAAAACGGAACGGATTTAAAAACAAATTAACCTAAGGATAGTAGCTAGGTCTATCTTTCTGGGCTATAGAGAACACAATATAATAAGGGACAAGAGTTATAAGGCCAAAATTTATTCAACTGCCAATAAATTTGTTTTTTATAAGCCTGTAGGTTGAGAAACGACCTCATTTTGTTTCGACAAGATATTCTTCTAGTTACTTTATAATAAAGCAACTAGAAGAATATCATACACATCCTAAGTCTACTGCTATGGTTATCAGGTTTCTCAATAACAGCCTTCTAAAGCTTAAGCTGATTAAATTTATTATGCATTTGCATAATAAATACGAAATGAAAGGTCCTCCTTTAAAAAAAGTTGAAACTTAACAGTTTGTTAGTTCTTTTAGTTTTGAAGAAATTATTTTTAATTTATGTATGTTTAACGAACACTAGCTCTACGTATAGCTTAGTACTATGGATGATTATTTAATTAGCAAGTCAACGTCACATGATATTCGTATAAATATTATAGATGCTAACCATATTTAGTAATGGAATACCAGATAGAGATAAACCTCAAGCACTGGTTTTCAATTTATAACTTTGGATGAACTGCAAATTATGAGAATGCGATTATGATCAAATACAATGACTCTAATCAATTGTGTACCTAAACATGTAGACGCATAAAAACGGCAAGAATTAAATCATATTCAATTTAGCCAACATTAAAAATCGTGACTGCGACTAATGAACTCATATTACTTAAAGAACGCAAAGGGCATTGCAAGCGGGCCAGTTACAAACCCGGGCCCATTGTAGTTATTATGCAGTGTTTCCTAACAGTAACCATTCAACACTTTCTAAAACAATGCTACGTTCACTTCAAATGCCATTTAAATTATTCCACAATTTTATTGCTAATAATAATTCAAATAGGTACAGTATGCCACATAATAATCGTATCACATTTTTTATAAAACGGACTCTACTTCAAAGAAATAAAGTTTAAAGCTTTAATGCTTGATTTATGGTTGACTATAATTATTGAACGCAAAATTCTAATGCCCTGTTTTAATCTACTTAAGATTTGAATTGTTTTTGTGCATTTCGTGCTCAGTATGCTACGCACGCGACTTGTTGCAGCAACACTTTGTTGCGCAACCAATTAGCGGGCCGCGACACGGACGGCCGCCTTCCCGGAATGAAGTAACGACGAACACTCTAATAACACACGTATTTCCAACAAAAAATACTTTCAATGTATTACATATAATAAAAATCGTGAGCAGAATGATTTATGTTATCTAATAAACAATTAAACTGGCAAATTTTGTACGGAATCTCCACTAAAATTCTAATGTTGCTAAGTTATTCGAAACACTAATGAGTATTTTTGTAGTTATATAGACACGTTGGTATTTATGTATAGTAAATTCGTCACGGTCTACCGACTCACAATGTGGGATACAATTGCAGTCGAAATTTGCATTTTACGTTGGACATCCGTGGAACCTTAGTGATTAATTCAATTATTAAACAAGCATTAGAGGACATTGTACTTTACGGCTCTTTATAGCGTCCGAATTTTAACGACCTGTAGTGATATTCCATTGTGTTTCCAATTTGATTCACGCTTACTATATTTTGTTAATTGGGTGCTATACAATGAAATAAAATATTAACCTGTTTTTGTTTGTTTAACACTGTTCTCAATTGTAATACGTAGCTTATGAACCGGTATCTTAAACTGACGGATCCAACGGCTTTTAACATACACTCCGTAGCACGCATTTACACACTAATGAAATATCAGACAGAACTCAAAAATAATCGCGGTAAGTCCCGAAGTGAACATAATAGTCATTTACACACTAGCGAAGTTGCAACTAGAGGGCCACGTCTAATACTTATGAAAGACGTACTTATTGGCTTATTTTGAACTTCTAACCTCTATTGATATCTCAGAATAAGAACACCGGAAAACAGAATTACAAGAAATAAGGCAAACAACGAAATAAACAAATTAGACCTCCCATACAAAGTCAGTAATCAGCCCCCGTAGCATGGCACGCGCGACATCGTTTATCGACTATCGCCATCGTGTTTTTCGCAATACTGAAGAGCGAGAAGTAGATAGTTTATCGCGCGATATAAATGGCGTCGCGGGAGCCATGCTACGGGGGCAGCAGGGCGAATTACTTTGACAAGCCTAATTTTCTTTTTCGTGTTTAACCTTTTTTCCTTGCAAATCAGTATTCCATTAGGGATTCTGATTCCGAGATTTCAATAAAGTATAGAGGTCAAAATCAGCCTGCATTAAGAAAAAAATATTTCAATCTCGTCAAACAACGACTTAATTAATAACGAGTCAAATAAATATAAAACAAATTGGTAATTTTATAAAGTAGTAGAATGTTCTTCTCGGTCAAGAGCACACGGAGCGACGTCAGGAAATCATTGCGAGTCTGCTCATACGAGTTATCCGGGAAGGCCAGAAGTACTGGTTTGCGAGATTTATGCATGTTTATCATTAATTTAATAGTAAAATTGCATCCGAATAATGTACGTGTCCGTCATGACATGATCGGCACAATAATTACCTCTGCTTCAAGCTGAGCTCGTCGTGTAATTACCCAACATGCAAATATCGTATGCAAATATGATCAGTCGGACGTAAGAGGACGCCCGCGTCCGGACGCCCATTAACTGAAAGATGGCTTCATTCCAACAATACCATCCCGGCATGTCACTCCCAATCAAACGCCAAACAAAAACAACCCTAAGCCGATGACTCGTACATTTTTTGCACTATCTAGAGCGCTTCCTGGCAACACAATGCTCAATAAAAACGGAGACCTCGCGCGAGACCATCGGCTACCATTAAAATTTTCTATTTGCATACAGGCATATAATTAAGGCGTAATAACAGCCTCTGTGGCGCAACAGAGAATAAGTTTTGAGCAATAATTTAATGGTTTGTATGCAAAATAGCCTCACCGTTACGTGTTGATGGGCCGATGCGCCGAGAGAGCGCGTCACGGTACACGGGAGCGAATTAGTCCTTCATTTAAATTACATTACCCCAGTGCACATTAGTGTAATACGTGACTATGGAGAATGTTTTTACGCTGTGGTTTCATTGAGCAGTAACGGCGCCTCGGTCTGAACGCATCGATAGTTCTACCTAGCAGGTCAACATCACTCGAGCCGCGCAGTTTGCACTCTCAGCGCTCTCGGCAGCGAGTGTTTTCCCCACGCAGGACAGCCGTGTGAAAACTTCGTCCACTCCCCACGGCTCCAAGTACTTGTCAAGAGACTCTCGAAAAATAAAAACCGCCCACTCGGCTACGAAAATATGGCAGATGAAAATCTTTTATCGCGGTCACGTAGCGCCGCCGCGTCACGACCGCACGTCACTCCGGGCAATAAAGAGCGAGCCGCATTCTAATTTTGAACAAACATAGGAATTTTTCGCTCAGCCATCTTACTTTCAGGATAACCCTCTGTATCTGAACTGGTACCGCAGTGCGCGCTTTAGAATATATCTTTATGGTCGGTCGAAATCACGTCCGGTCGCGGAACGCAATGACACGAGATCGCTCGATAGTCCGAACGTCGGGGGAAATGAAGATATAACCGGCGGTGTGAACGTATTAAAACAGTTATCGGTGTGATTGAACCGGCCGAACAATTATATGGTGTAGTAATTAATCAGAGCCACAGTTCTGTATAATAATACGTGTAATGTCGATGTATGAGAGCGGGCAGCTGTAAATCTCACAATCCGCGCCGCCCGCGGCCGCTTCGCTTTCACAAACGTTTTACCAATAGAGACGTTACTATGGACTGCATCAGTCTCCACGCTAGAGACACTCATATAACATCGCGTCCGATGTAATATCCTGTTATTTTTTACTAATAATCGTTATTGGTGTTTATTTATTACAATCTTCGGAACAAATTACAGGCTATACCGACACAACAAAAAATCTAAAGGGTTAGTCCAAAAAATGAGTCGTCGGTTCGATCGCAATAAGTTTTCGATAAGGTCCGGGCGATTTAATTGCCGGTTGTGATCTGATTTTACATAAAAAAGATGAATGGCCCGAGTGCCTAAAGCTCGTAAAATATTTTGGGTTCAATAACGTATTTTTTCTATCAGATGGAGCACTTTCACCTTCGAGACTGCGGTCACCTCGTATTATTTATTCTGCGCGGCATCGTCTGCCTCGGGAACTTAGGTTATCAGATTTAGATGCGAACATGATATACTTAGATACATTCCGATATGGCTGCGATCGATCATCGGTTACTCATAAACTTGTTTTTGCAAAGGTTTAATTATTTTTTATAGTTGTTTCAACAAGAGTGCGGTTACGTGGCTGCATTGAGATACGAAGCTCTTTAAGAGACGATGCGAAGGTGTAACGAGGTTCTAAATTCGATCTCAGTAAATCATCGGCCGAGTAATCGAGTTTAGAGTAAGATTGTGGGCGGCGCGCTTCCCATATGTGAACATCCTCTCACTAAACACCTCAACTGATGAAATTGCTTGTTACGGTTTTGTTGTAATCACTAACAATATCCAAAATAAAACATGCATATTCTCCGGAGGGCTGCTCAGTGCTCATCTTGGGGTCTGACATTTGTTTTCTAAAGCATGAGTTAACTAGCGCATGTCCTTTATCGTTTGATTAATCTTTCGCTTCATTAGTTTGATATATTGGGTGACAAAGTAACGTATGGCTTGTTTTATTCAAACCACAATTAAAATTTACGAGTCAACGTTGTTCATGGATGAGATGCTCTGGCTTGAAAATTGTTTAACGTACATACTTACACGTGTGTACAATTACACACAACAGAAATTAGCATGTAGGTAATAGTTTACTTTATGCCCGAGTTCTGCTCTGTTTCTCCGCGCTCTCGAATATTTTTGCAACATCCATTTATTTTTACGGCTTGCTTTTGTTGCTCCGATCATTTACCGCCAATATGATAGTGCCGCTATTGGCTTCTTTGTGTAGTAGTAAATTACAATTTCCTTTGAGGAAGTTTTGAAACTTGAGTGTGAGATAAAATTAGAGATTATCCATATCTAATACACCCTCTATAACAATTACGGATAAAAGATGTCTATAGTTAAACACTTGCAAAACATTTTCAACCCATATAGAAATATCACTGTTAGCTTGACATCATCATATCAGAACGAGAATGAGTTTAGCAAGAGTTTAACTTTACCACTATCTCTTTTAGTGCAAGATAGGCATTTGTATTTATTATTTTGTTTCCCTTTAACAGTAGTACCAAGTGCATTGCATGTTTACAAGAATTCTTCTTTAATGTTAGTTTGATTTAAAAAAATAAAAGTTTTCCCCGTAGTCACTCGTAGCATTCGTTACCTCCATTAAACTATGTGCTAAGTGTACGTTACTTTCTCTAGTTTTTCTTTGCGTGTAAAAATCTTGATATTTTTTCTTCGAGTGAAACTCTGTCCGCTTTCCCTAGTTAATGAATATTTTACTATTATTCGTAGTAATTGGAACTATACGAGGTAAAAAGGATGATGCATTTTATGTAATAGATGTAGCATGCTTTGTTAGTGAAACTTTAACGTAATGTTTCTGAATGTGTTCTCTCGTCTTCCCCAGCCTGCCAGGAGACAGGTAAACGTCCCCGTTAACTACCTCTACGCTTATTGGCCTTTTGTTTAACCACTTTAACGTTACGGTCACATTAATTTGGTGTTGGTTTGCTTGTATTTTATGTTCTGATTGATTTTATGCATTTCAAGTCTTGATTGATGGTTTCCTGAGTATATTTCTTTGGGATGTTGAATGGTAGCAGAACTAGCTGTAAATTAAAAGAAAGGCACGAACCAAAATATAGAGCTCTGCCTTTAACGATGGATTATATCCATACATGAAGTCAAAAACTAAATAAATATTTTAAAGCATTTGCAAATTTCAGTCTTTAAGCAGAAAAATGTAAAAAATCCAGCCAAAATTTGCTACGATAGCATCCCAAAGGGATGTACCATGTGTATTGTAAAGGTAAATTCACATATTAACCTTCCAATTTATGCGACAGAGGGTCGGGAGTGCGTGAACTGCGGTGCGACCAGCACCCCTCTCTGGCGGCGCGACGGCACGGGCCACTACCTCTGCAACGCGTGCGGACTCTACTACAAGATGAACGGACAGAACCGGCCGCTCATCAAGCCCAAGCGAAGATTGGTGAGTGTAAGAATCCGACCAATTTTCATTGTATGCATGCTTGCGTATACTTGGAACTAGATTGGATATATATTTGAACCTTTAGCTATAATCTATTCAGTTGGTTAGAGTGAAGTCAATGCGTCATTTAAGGACATAATTTACATATGAAATGGTTAAGCCATGATTTTTATTGTTATCCATGGCGCGTTTATAACATTTGCTAAAAATCCTTTGTCATTGAAATTTTCAGCAATTTAGTTGTTCATTTTGTATGTTTAATACCTATGCAGTTATAAATTTTAAATTGAAAAATCTGTAAATAAAGCCTTCCTTTTAGGAATTTACCTCAAAAGGCATTTAAGAATTTGAATTATGAAATAAGAAGAATTTCTCGTTAGCCGTCATTAAGATCTAGTTTTTGGGCATGGAAATAAAACGCATACTTATTGCTCGGACTTTTATGTGCGAGATAACATGCCTACGAGTAGGAACCGAGACAATCCCAGAGAATGGGTGTTGTTTACAGTTAAGGGGCAGCAATAAAAAGGCGGGGCATGTACGCCCGCGCACGACACCGCATTAACTGCTCACACAAATTGGGCACTTATGAAATTTTGAACGTTTCGTCGAAAGAGCTCAGTCCACCAAACTGGCCTCCATAAATCTCGGTTGTTTAATCTAAGGCCGGGTACGCACGCTGAGACAATGCGACAGTTGTGGCCCGGCGTCACGTCACTACGTTAACGAGTGCCCCGTGCGCGCAATTGTTGGTGCAATTTACCTTAATGCCCGCCTCACAGACATAAACTAGCGGAATGGGCTGGAATATTTGCCTTTTGTTGGCCAAATTACGTAATGCCCAAGCGTTATGGTTTCATTGCAGCGCTCCGCCCGCCGCAGCCAGTTTTCCGTCATATTAGGGAATTTGTAGCGTATTAAGCCAATATGCCGTGTGTTTCCCGGCAGAGTAGAATAGGACCACTCCAAGTCTTCCTGTAGAGTCGTAGAAGGCGATTTAGGAAACACAATCTAAGTAAAGCTAACAAACCTCAAACAGACCTCTCCAACCCATCTGGCCAGCGTGGAGGCCAAATCCTTTGACTGCTCTGGCTAAGCTCTGGTAATACAAAAACGAGCATGCCTCATGCAGTGGAGACTAAAACGACCTGATGATAATGATAATGAAGCCCGATGTAATAATAATACAGCCGTCATGGCAAAGAACCCGGATGCCACATGACTGATTTTAGATTCAGTGTCTAGTTTTAAGATACCGTTGCAATGATTGAAAACACAGTTCTCACTTTTATTTTCTCGGTGGGAAATGCAGACAATGCCTTTGTACCTATGCATGTGTGGCTGTGCGTGCAAGCTAATCCTGTGCAACGCTCGCGACGACGGTCGAAGGCTTAGTGCTATCGTCACTTGGGCGTAAAAACTGTTCAAAGAGTTTATTAGAACTTGCTGAGAGATTAACCATGATAATACCCAGCAAAAATTAATTACCTATCATTCAGTCGTTGCATTTTCTAAAGTGTGAAAGTGCAAATTATCTGTATACAGGGTGACTCTGAACACGATGGCAATATTTTAGGGCTATATAGAACAAAAATTCCTAATAGAATATAAATCCCTAATAGAAGAAAAATGGTGAAAATGTAAAAAGTATAATGACTTCCCATAGAAAGTTGACCGGTTGATCGGTGAATTTTTATGAAAAGTTCAACTTTATCCATTGTTTACATTTTTTCTTGAGGTTCTAAACTATCATGGATACTGATTGAAATATTGTCAGTGAGCTCAATATCACCGTGTATACGTATATTTTTCGTCAGACGAGACCAATAAAGACTAACAGGACAAAGTTAAACTCGATTCTTATTTGTTTTAAAGGAGTGTAAGAGCTTTGATTTTTCACTAATCCAACTTAGCAGTTTCATGTATCAACTGCCATTACAAAGAAGGAATAAAAATAACACAAAATTGTTGTATCAGAACAAATCAATCAATATTTGTAAACATACATAATTTACGATGTTTGTCTAAACAGAGTTGGGCAACAATAAATTGTAGATTAATATCGGAAGCCGTCCCAAGGTTAGGTTTGATTTGCACCAAAACTTATCGCACAATCTCAACGCTTAACCTGTGCGACGCGGTATTTAAATTAATTAATTAAAATTAATCTAAATTAGTGCGGAGCAATTAACTTGCTCATTGAAAGACGACCTTATACAGAGATTACCGCCAAACAATACTAACCAGTCAAAACTGAGAAACTTAATTTGTTTAATAATTAAACTAGGCTAAATTACCTTAGTGCACTTGACACGAATTAGAAGTGGGAATCATCGGACAATACAAAGTTGGTCGCCGGAGAACAATTGGAAAATGTCTCTAATATAATAATAAAACTCTAACCTTGCGCGTACAATAAATTGTTAAAAACAATTGTTGTGACCTTTTTCACAATAAACTGCTTTTAAAATAATGCGGTTACCTAATTTTTAAATACATATTATGTGTTTACTCACACAATATACAAAATATTTTAATTGTAGCTGCGATAAAATTATTGTTTTTATAGAAATCTCTTTGTCAATCTTTGCTACTTTAACTGTCCTGCAATTTTTAAATATACTAATTTAGTCAATAATTATAATTGATACCATAAGTTTTATTATAGGTATGTGTATCCATTTTAAATGCGTTAACCAGCAAAATAAAGCGTCAAATAGAACTATAAGTATTATGACCTATAAAAGTGATTTATATGAATTCTATAATCTCTAGCTCGATCTTGACTTTGGTGGGAATGACACTAATATGTTGACGGATTTACTACAAAAATCTATAAATATTAAATTATAAATGTAAATAGAGTAATAACTGGCGTCGGTAGCAAACTTTGTAATTAAAATGCGTTTTGCCACCATCTTGTCCGAGCCAAGATGGCTTTGAGATAAAGTTTTTATTACACACGCGTTTGTGTATTTTAAATTTATATTTCGGCCACAAGTTTAATGAGAGAGCTTGCATATCTAACATTCCTTCTGTGAATGGCATATTAGTTATATTTATTACAACTCTAAAGTTAAGAATGCAAAAAGATATCCGAGCTACAGACGATTTAGGCCTTTATGCAAAATTAATAAGAATTGTTTTTGATTGCATGCTTTTGCAAATTTATCACTTAGCTATATTAGTCGGTGACACAAACTCTAGGATGATTACGTATTTTATTTTAATGCACAGCATTGTATGGAAATTTTGTATTTTCTAAAACTGTATAATGTCTTATTTTGGACTTTCTCACGTCTATCCGTCAGCGAAATAGTTGCAATAAATATACAGCAGTTCCTTGTAAAATGTTGAGAGTATTCTTGTGGGACACGTTTCCTAGTAGGGAGATAAATATGTATAATTTAGCTTGTGAAAGTTCAAGATTCAAGCTTTCAAGCGAGTTTAGAAGCTTAAGTGACACTCTAAGGCTTAGTGAGTATCTGAGGTCCAGGTCCTATATATCTTAGGACCAAGTTTTAAGATACTTTAAAAAGGTAAATAAAAGTTTTTATTGAGATCTATTTTAATAGAGAAAAGAACACGTGTTATCGGTAACCTTTTAACAGTCAATGTCAAATTATTGAACATTCAACAATGTTATAACAATATTAGTGGGTGCGTGTCAAAGAGTGTAAAAACTGAAGTCCTGTAATATTTCATCATCAGGTCTATTTTAGTCTCCACTACAGGAGCTCGGCCCTCTTTGTACTTCTAGAGCTAAATATTAGCCAGACCAGTTAGAGGATTTTACATACACTCTCTACGCTAGCCAGACGGGTTAAGAGGTCTCTTTGATGTTTATAAGCTTTGTTTAGCTTGCTTGCCGTCATATTTACTTACCTAAAAATTAAGTTATAATTAAAGTTTGTGCAACAGCGTACAATGTTTATCCATTAGCGCAATTTCGGTTATTTATTAGTAAGCCAAACGTAATATATTACATGTAATTGCGAGTGCATTATGCAAATGCGTCATTGAACGCATCCGCAGGAGTTCCGCAATCCGTGATCTAACAACACAAACTATTTGCTAACCGATTTTAATTACTTTATACTCGAATGGGAAACATAATTTAATATTATGAAAAGTTTCGAAGTATTTATTATTTACGGAAGCTTTATTACTTTTCATTTCTTGAAGAAAATAAATGTATAGTCAAGTAGAAAATGGATTTAAAACCAGGTAGAGCACATAGTATTCAGTAAAAAATTATAATAATTCTAATGGCTAACAGTACGTACCGCCCCTGATCAGATGATATTATGAGCTGAGCGGAAAACAATTGGCTGGAACATAGAAAATGTAGCGAAAAAAGGGAAGTTCTTACCAGCAATCGATTCTTTGTAAACAAAGGGTTTATGCGAGCTGAAAATAAACAACCATGTAGGCTGTGTAGTCTAGCAGTCTAAGCAGCAACTTTTACTTGAACTAAGTCTCGAAATGCGACAATATTTTCAAAATATTGACTTAATGATTATATAGAGACATTTTTATATGTTACTAGCTTTTACCCGAGATTTCGGCTGCGTACATAATCTTACTGTATAACTTTGCTGAGTCGTTTATCGCAAATCCCATGGGGGCACTTACTTTTTCCGGGATGAAAGGTACCCTAACCTATGTGTGCATCAAATTTCAATAAGAATGTGGTTCAGTATATAAAGCATGAAGGGGTAACAAACAAACTCACTTTCGCATTTATAATATTAGTTGGGATTAAAAGCCAGTTCTATTCATATGTTTACCCAACTCCAGAGAAGGCTTTTATTCAGCGCAATAATATTTCCCGTGTACAGCCGTCGGAGCTGGCTGCAATAAAACTGCACTTCCAGTAGGCCCTATAAACCGCGCTATGCGTTACGACGCCCCGCCGCCGTATATCCACAAAAATAAACAGCCGCTTTATTTGTATGTAACGTTTTGTTTCTGCAGGACGCAACACTTTTGTTTTTATGAAACTGGATTTTAAAACGCCTTTTTTATTCGCAATGAAATTTAATCTTAACTTATCTTCTTTTCGACGCATTAATTGGGAAGTACAGAGGCTCTCCTTGTGTCGTGTTTGTACTTATCTGATAGTAAAGTTGGCAAAACTCAGGTTACATTACATTGTCACGCATGAAGTAAAAACCAAAATGTTTTTATTCATCTATCAGATTAATACGTTCGTTAAAATTTTTAGCAAGGGAATGTAATACAATGATTTATTGCTAAAGTAAAAAAATAAAAAAACCTTGTACTTAATGATAACTTGGTAAAACAAGATAAAATGCAGTAGCTTCTGCAAAAAAATATCAGGACTTATTCAAAGGATGCTTGCATAACCTCCAGCTAGACACAGCAGGTGCTGCCCGCCAATTTATAGTCGAAGTGCCCACAGTTTTATTCCAGTATTTAAATTTTACGCTCGTCAAGCTAACTGGCGGACTCGACAAGTTACTCTTATTGCGAGCACATGTAGTACATATTTAAATGGTATCGAGGTCAAAGAACTTTGACTATTTGGCATTCATGAGCCAGAGTGGTGCCAAATATACTACTACAATACGAATTCAGGCCTTACGCGACCTACGCCTACGCCAGGTACCTACGCCGGTCCCACACTATCGATTTATCTGTAATCGCTATGACATAATTTGGGGCTAATATATGCGTACCCGTATTCGTTGAGTCACGAATACGTAGGAAAGTACGAAAGCTTGCAAACCAGAATTCCAAATCTAAATGTCACCATTGAGGATAGTAATACACGCTTAGATCAATAGAATTGTTTTCGTGGAGGACAGGTGAAAGTCTGCCTCACGTAATTTCATTTATAAATCAAAATTTAAGAGACAATTGATCGTTATCTATGTAGGTCTACAAATGTCTGAAATTAAAAATAAATAATGTGCAGCCGCAAACCTACATATGAATGCATTGCGAGTGAAGTGAGACAGATTAAGAAAAATGTAAGTTTAAATGGGTTCAGTGACTAAAAATCTTACTTTTCAAATGTGTAATTAATTTACCTAAGCTGTTTGTGTTCTGTTAATTATTATTTTAATAATAAGCACTAATGGAGGACAAAAACTCAACGAGTCAATTAAAATAAATTTCAAATTTGGAACGTGGTAAATATTTTTTACATTTGGAACGGTAGTGTCCGTTGTCCGCGTTGTCTCGGTGGCCGGGACAAGTCTCACCGGTCATCGATCACGGCGCGCCGTCGAATAAATTCTGGCCGCTTGCGTGGTGCAAGGTATAAACGAAACGCGTTTTTCCAATGATAAAACTTTTTGCTGTTTATTTCTGCTCTGGTCGCTTAGATTTAAAACTGTTTTAATACTTAAATTCTTTTAGTAAAGATAATGGAACTAAATTCTATTATCTCTGAGTTTGTGCATTGTAAATCTTTAGAAGCATATAACTTATGCATTTACCGTGTCCAGCATCGATCAAATAAAACCACAATCGAAAGTTGTCGTGGAATCATTGAAGTGTAACTAAAAAATAAATGACTCATATCATGTCATTCGAGTTTGTGACTGCGCTGTTGGGCACTCACGTTTTGCGGTCACCCTCTACCGCCGATAAAACTGCAGCTGATTTGTTGATTCGCTTCATTGTTTACGATTGAAATTACAAGCTGTTGAATTAATATTGCCATTTAAGATAGCCATCTAACGTCTAGTTACATCAAAAGTCATTAAGTCCGTCGCTAGCTACGTTCTAGGTCTGACAAATCACGATACAGTTCTGTAAGATACCGCACCAAACAGTAAATTACTAACGACTCTAGCAAAAATATATATAGATAAGCGTTATCAAGATAATCTCGGAATTGATTTATCGAGAGTTGCCTAAATTGATGGATTGCTAGCGATGATGGAAAGCGCTTTCCATATTAATGACGGGGCGGAGTTGTGTTAGGGCGTGCCCCGTGAATTTATAGCGATTTAATTGTACAATTAGTATTCATACGACCGCTCTCGCCGTGTCGCGAGTGCCGTATACACAGTACATATAGTTTTATTATTTTCTCATACGAAACTATTAATTTAATATCCTGACGAAATAAATGAAGTTGGAATAGGTTCTCACGGCGCAAAAAGCGTGGTCAGCCTGTTCGTTGAATCAGTGAGTGACATACAGGACTATCCGCGCCGCGGGCGGCCTAACATTTTTACCATTCTTGCACTCTACTCACCTACCTGAGGGTATCACACTAGGGTAGTGACGTAGAGGGCACAAGTATAGAGGTTCGATATCCTGTCAAGAAATTTAGTTATTAATAAATCATCATTAAGTCTATAAATCCTTTTATTTTATTCTACTTCTTGGGTAGCCCGAAAACTTACAGATTTATTGAGTATACTATGTAAACGTAGAAAAAAACAGGGCCTATTAATCATAATTCATCAAAGAATAAAAATAAATAGAAAATTAAAACAGTGTACTATCCATCAAAGTGAAGCTTTCCACGGGTCAGACTGCGTCCTGCGCTGCGTCCGCGCAACGTTCGCGTCGCTTTTATTGCATTTCCATAAACACGGACCCTTTTTTCATCCCACGGGCGGCGCAACGAAAAAAATTCCGCTTTGTCAACGCCTTGATTGATATGGTAACCTTCCCTTGTTTTAGCAATAACCCAAAGTCTTTAGTTTTTTTCATCCCATGCCTCGTACATTTTTATTTGCCACGTCGAACAGGTTTGACATATCACTAAATTTTGTAAGAAAAATTACTATTCTAAGGACTTTTATACCGGTGGCTGGGTAGCGGGAGGTGTTATAAATTCTCGTGTTTTTTTTCTGAGTCACCTTTCATTGTGTTGGGAATTGAATGTTTTTGTGTATTTTTATAGTTTGGTGCTCTACCTGTGCTAGGCGCCAGTGGCTGTGACATTTATGGCCAGGATATTGGGACAGTATTAATGTCGATATTAATAACAAGGAAACAAGCCTAGTGGGAGGTCATAAATTTATACGGATGGAGTATGCGCCCATATTCCCATGTCAAAATATAGGCTGACTTTTTTCTTGGAAGGCCGTTCTAGGAAATTATAGTTGATCGGTTTGATTAGTGTGTCTAATGAGCGTGGTGCATTCTCAATATTATGTTAAGCCGGTAGCTTTATAGGTTGTGTAATTTAAAAAGGTGGGCGCTAAACGAATGAGCCGGTCGACTAAACGGCGATCGATTCGAAATGAGAGCGCGCACTCGATTTCACGCCGCCGAGCGGGGCGAATCGATTCCCTGGCCGAGTACGTGCTCCCATTCAAGGAAGTCACATCTCTACTCTCTCACTAATTTTGCCTTATTATAATACCAAATATTGTCTTGATTGGCGTTCGTTCCGTCACGCTTATTTACACAAATTAGGGCGGGAATATATTATCTAGTGTTGCATTCAGACGGTTCTATTACGCTAAACAAAACTTGCTCATACGAAACTTGCAACCATAGCTGTAAGAATATTAGTACCTATACATACTTACCAGGATTTGCATTATTTAACTTGTACCTAATATTTGTACGTACTTATGCTTAATTGTATGTTTTGGGTTGGTTTGGGTCAAATGTTGCAACTCAATTTTGGAGTGTGTGACATGGAGTCGAAAGTCAGCTTTGACTTTGAGTTTATCTTCCATAATTTCGATGTGCTTATTGCAGATCAAAATTATGGAAGATAAACTCAAAGATTTTGAGCTCATTTGATTTTTTTTTCAGTATGAACCACTCATAATAAAAGATTCTCAAAAAAATGAATATTAAAATAATTTTTATTATCCACTTATTGGTGGAGTTCTTAGCTGTGATGCGTCGGTCAGGCCTGGGTCCGTAATTTTTAATGCCGGCTAACGCCACCAAAGCAGTATTTCCTTTGGTAACCTGCTCAGGAGAGGTAAAACTTATTTTTTTTTATTCTCAATCAATCAAAAATGTTCCTTACTTTAATTGATTTCTCGCTCGATTTTCTCCGTAATGACTTAATGCAAATCCTTTGCGGATAAAAATTAAAGATTCCTTGTTACACTAATCGTTGTTCGGGCGGCTGTTATTTATCGGTAGCCGCGTGGCTCTTCCTCGGCTCCCTGATTTAAGGGCTCAAATTGCATGGCTTGGAATTACATCGGCAATCTTCTTGATTCCACAACATGTGCAATCAACACTTCGTGGGTTTTTATAACTCGTTCCTGGGTTATTCACTAACTGGTCATGTGGACACTAGTAAGTCTATGAAATAAACACGTTATTGTAATGGACTATTTATTTTATGTGCGTAATCACCAATTCGAATTTTTGTATCTAGTTAGCTGACAAAAAAATAATCTTTATGCATACCTATTTAGTTAATTTTTTTAAAGTCAATTAAATGAAGTGATTCAAAAATAACATAGACAGGGAAGGAGTAACATCAGAGCAACTTAAAATTAAATGTTAAAAATAAATATTTGCAATGTTTGTTGTGTGTAAGTGGCCTACGCTAGTATCAGATTTTTCAAGCTGCCTTAAGGCATCTGACATAGCTTAACGACTGGGACCAGGACCAACGTCGTCAAGTTGGGGACGCCGAAAGTAGATAATTAAAATTTCTAGTAATATACAAGCGTCCACATCCGCCAGTGCAGTTAGTGAATAATCCGTTCCGCGATTTATTTTAGCAGTACGAAACTGATTCAGCCGACTATGAAGCAATTTTTAAAATATAATGAGCATGTCAACTTTGAATAGATAATGTGTTGGTAATGGAATTCGTAGAATGACACCACGCGTTAGAAATAAAGTAGCATAGACTTATGATCTTGGAAGTAAGAGCGAGATTGGTTTGACTAGAAAGTGGGTTGACTCATTTGCTGCGGCCACACGCAAAAGTGTACCGTCTGTCGAATTTATTTATGTCAGACTTGCAATAGACGCAGGATCGATCATTAATCAGTAGCATAGATATTATAATTCAGAAGCATTGTATCATTGAGTATATTAGTTTTTGTCCGTTGGCTTATCTCAGATATGGTTTGTAAAAAAACGTATTTTGTCGGTGTAGGCTAGCAATTAAAACCGTTAAGCAATGGGTTGAGTGATATCAGAGACAAGCAAACTACTGTATTACGTTATAATCTGGGCTAAGCCCGCTGTCAGGCGGTAAGTGGTCGGCTACCGAACATGACGCAACCCATCCAAAAGTCGATCTAATAAATAATGCGATGCGCCCGCGCCATTGACTTCCTCTGACAATTAACATGGCAGGAAGCGCGGGCTGTCATTAACCCGTCAGCGGGCAGCGCCAACTGTTCCCAAATAACCACAAATCACAGCGGAGTACCTAGTACTTTTAATATTACGTTACTTTATCGATACGTTTTGAAGTTCATTGAGTGTGAATACTACATAAAATGTTTATTTTCATTTCCATTCATATAAGTAGGAGTCTTTTTAAAATTAACTTTACTAAAATATATTTAGTTATTAACAAAACACTGAAATTCAGCGTACATTTGCTACCAACATTCCCTTGAAGGGGTAACTCACACCGTCAAAATTAACAACTTTTTCTGTAGGATAAATGTTATAAACGCTCTTTGTTTTCAAGAATTTCGTACAAATTACTGGTCCGGCAGAGAACAGTTTTGTTTAAAAAAAGGCGATTTTTAAAAGTTGCTAGTATTGGTCTCAAAGGCAAAGTTGATTATTTTCACGGGCTGAGTCACCCCTTCAAGGGAATGTCGGTTTCAAGAAAATTTACACGGTGTATGTATTGTCCTGATATCAAGGCGGTAATACGACTTGACAGTTCGAGTAATAGCGTGAAACGCAAAGTGTACAGAGTGTTTATTTCGACTCGATAAGAAGTAGGAACTAGTTTTTTCGTTTTTGATCAAAAATAGAACTTCGTGACAATCCATGAAAGTCAACACTATAACTAAATGTTAAATAGACAATAAAAAAAATATCACACATCTTTATTCGATTATGAAATCCTTGTACAGCAATAATATATTTACGTACGCGTAAGAGTCCTTCTAACTTGAAATAAAATAAAATAAACAATACTAAAAACCGGCCAAGTGCGTGTCGGGCCACGTGCAGTGTAGGGTTCCGTAGTTGCGAATGACAACTTTGAGTTCACACTGTTCACACTCGCACCTCACAGTTTAACGACCAAAAACATCTAACAATGAAAATTGTATGAAATTTTACATTTTCCAGTACATTTTATAAGTTGGTTGCCTATAACTTTTTAGTTTGTACTTAGTTCTCAGTTCTGATAGTTTTTCTTTCAACTTTAGTATATATACTACTGCTGTAATTTTTTCACGTATCCATATATAACCGTTTAGCAGATAGAGGGGGGGACACTTACCTCTAACAAATATTTGCATTTGCCTTTAAAACCAAATATTTCGGAAACGGATCCCTAAATCGAAAAGTGATGTTCGCAACCTCACAATATATTTAAAGACCTATTTAACGATACCCCACACGATGGGTAAGTAGATAAAAATAATTACTCCCCCACTTTACTTGTATGGGACCTATCCTAAAAAATTTTTTTTTCTAGATTCTTTTCTACCACTTTTTTGCCATGATAAAAATACATACCTATACCAAATTACAGCTTTCTAGTACTTATAGTCTCTGAGTAAAACCGCGGACGGACAGACAGACAGACAGACATGGCGAAATGGTTCCTTGTTTACTATGGAACCCTAAAAAGGTAATTAAAATACATCAAAAACAGTAAATCAGGAGGCGGAAATCACAGTTCCAAAGTAACAGCCGATATACTAGTCCGCTCAGCAATCGCGTGAACCGTTACATCACTCGACTAAATCACGGTTTGCGCTCCAACGTAATTAGGATCCGAATGCTTTATAAATACAAATAAATAAAAGGCAAGCGCGAGGTGGCAGGCTGCAATTTACCGCGCGTTCTCGCTGGCCAAATTGTCGGGTTCCAGAGCGGTGTGTCTCTGACTAATGACGTGACTCCCGCACAATGCCAACACCGTGTTATAAGCATATTTAATAATTCCATTTTCAATTATTTATGCCGCGACCATATGCCGCGGGTCATGCGAATGTAGAAGCCTTTGTTTTCAAACGTACACTTGACTTTTCCTTTGAGGGTGGGGCAGAGGAGATTAATTTAATTTGTATAATGGTAGAATCCTTAGCGGAAAGTCGTTTATAAGATGTTCCATTGATAAGAAAATTTATAACGAACCAATAATAAGATTATACAAACTTAAAGGAAATAAAGATGATCAATACCCTTTTTGTTTTTATCTATATAATTTTATAAAGAGGAAAGATTTGATTGTTTTAGTATGCATTGAATTGGCTTCGAAATAATTGGACCGATTTCCGAAATTATTCCACCAATAGAAAGCTAATTTATTTGCGTGTAATATAGGTTATAATTTTCAGGGACGAAGTCGCGGAAATTTTGCTAGTTTCTTCATATATTTTATCCTTACATGTGTAAGTTAGGGTCTCTACATTTTCAAAGAAACGTGGTGATAATTAATTATTAATTTAAGACAAGTAGAGGTCACATTTAAGGTAATTAGTTTCTGCTTGTACTTTAATTAAAGTCACTACCGGGCGAAATTAGTTTCATAATGTCAGCCAGTTTACTTCATTCATCAATTTATTATTTTCCACGTTTAATAATTTACTAGGTGATACGGTAAATCTCAAAAAAATGTATTCTACTTTTTGAAATAAAAATAAAATACTTTTTTTGTTTGAATATCATAAAATTATGTCCTTACGTTAATATACATACAGGTACCTATATTAATATAACGTACAAAATGGAACAAAATATTCTTAGTTCTTAGTTAAAACTCAAATTATTCTAACGGTAATTACGAGTACTAACTGATGTAGAGCGACTCACACACATCGTACGGGCTGGTAAGAATCCTGCTTCCGCATCTGTCAAATACAAGATGTCGCTCAATTAATTCCAAGTTTAAATTTTCTAACGGTTTTGTTGGATGCTGGCTGCTCGTAGCTACTGTTTTGTCAACGCGCTGTCGCCAGCCCACGCGCGCCTTAACATGCTGGCCGGTTAGAATGTTGCTTCCGTATCTGCAATAGTGCTATCCAATTGGAACGTTCCAATTGGTGACATTATTTTGATGGTATTAGTTTTTTGTACATGTAATATCGCAGGCACATGACATTTTAATAGTGAGACGGTTTGCTATAGGTAGGTAATCCATGTTACAATATATCAGAATGGCTTAAATTACATATAATGAAGCAAGGACTTATTATTAATTAATATAGGTACTTTATACCGGTCTGTTTGGGTTAGAATGTTATTTTCAATAAAAAATTAAAATTAAAATGTAGCCTTGTTTTAGTGTGTACCTGAAAGAGAAAGTCTAGGTGTAACGAAATCGATAATATGAATTAAAAGGTTAATTCACATAGGGCTGTAAGAAAAATAACAAATAAGTAGCTTAATTTCCATACGTGGTACGGTCATACTGCTAGTTCAATATAAGGGTCGCTGCATACAATACATTTGTATGTATCGCGCGATCGCTGCGGATCAGTCGCGTAATTGACGCGATTCGATATTATCCGCGATGTAAGATCACCCATCGCTGCGATAGCCTTATCGCCGTGACAATATTTATCCATGTGAAATGTTTAATAGGAATAATATTAACATAAGTGATCTTGTTTATTCCGCATTGTATTCTAGTATTCTGATTTGGCTTGCTGGTCGACGCTTGTAATAATTGTTGAAAGTCAATAATGGTGGATTGGTGACGTATTTTAAGAATATAATTATGTGTATAAACAAGACAGACTACAGACAGTTCAAATCGTTCTTATTCCTTCTCGTTGTGACCAGAATGCATATAACTCCATTGAACGACAACTGAAACAAATAGTACAAAAATAAATAGTTCGTGTTAAGCCCCTTTTGTGTACGTAATTACCTATCTGTTGTTAAAACGTGAAAGTTTTGAAAATAACAATATTACAGAAACTTATTATTTCACGGTTACATTTAAAAACTTGTGCCATGACATAATCCTTCGATTTATCAATATTTATGCTATTACTTACTTGGCAAATTCTCATGTTATATTTTGGCCTTGTTAAGATAAACTGGCTATGTATAGAGTGATCATTGTCCGAGAGTGTTAAAGACCGGTTGGCCCGAGTCGTAACGAGCGTTTCGTATACAATAGACCTTTTAGCGTCATGTGGACGCATGTCAATCGCAAGTCGCGCGTCAACCTGTCAGTGAGTGCTCGCCTTTAGGTGGGTTACGGTCATCTAGGATCCTGGGATAACAAAGATAGGAATTTTGTGGCCACTTCTTGGATATTCTTTTGATCGTCAATTCCCTTTTGTAGAACTTTAGATATACCTAAGTATATTCTCTTTTATTGAAGGTCCTTACCAAAGAATCATATATCTCTAAACAAGATAACTCATAGTTCAGTAATTAACTATCCACCTGAATATCATTAACAAAATCATTCTTAGTTCTTCGAAATAATTTATCTTCATAAACTGTACCTACCTTAAAAGAAAAAATGAATCTAGTTATATATAAAACTATCTTCGTTGGACACGTGAGTCGGACAACGACTATGATAACAAAACAAACGAGAGCGAGTCAGTTCAATTCGTATGAAAATAAAACATATAGGTACCGGCGACTGACGTGCGTCCGGCGTCACTTAGCAGCGCTGGAGTGATGTGACAGCCCTTGCCGAACAGAATTCCTTTTTAAAATTTTAAAATTAAAAATAGAACAAAAAATATTCAACTTTCTGTATCTGTTCCATTGTGTTCACCTTTTGGAAAAATTTAAATGACCGAATGCTGGCCACTTTTTTCGTGAATCGGAATCTCGGATTCGGCGTTTAAATACATACGGTTTCGAGGTTTAGCGCCATGTTTTTTCCATTTTCTGCACATTTTGGCGCGTTGAATGCGACGCTTCGAGTAGATTTTGCGCGATTAAACACAGAGGTAGACAGAATGAGTTGTTATTGGTAACATTTCGTTAACGCCTTCCTGACATGGTTCTATGGCCCTCTGCGTATGTAGTACTGTGTAGGTATCAAAGTAAAACGATACAATGATGTCGTAACTCTGGGTTTTATAGTAAGTTTTATGTACCGTAACCAAACGTTAAGGTGTTGAGATGTTAGCGATACATGCCTGATACGAACTTAAGAAAAATACGTGCCGAGATTAGATCTGCTCACGTTTAGAGAAGAATTCATACCTACCTACTCCTAATGAATTTTGGGTGGTAATGCAGTAACGTTTTTGCGTCGGCGGCATTCTCGGAGCGTAGAGAGCATCGATCTCACATATTTAGAGTGGCAATATGAATGTATTTATTCAGACTCAGGGCGGCCTCCGCCTAACAATGCTACGCTTGTCGCAGCCGCAGCCGCCATGCGGCTCATATAGGGCTGATTCAGTGTTTTATAAAATTTATTTTAATTTCTTCTGGCGCGTATAAAGAAGTGAAAGCGATATGTTTTAAAAACAAAGGTTACAATTTGTTTATTTGTTTGATACAATATATTTTATTGACATCAGTTACAGTGGTGCGAATATTTTTATTTTTTGGTGTGATTTGTCCATTAATATTTATTTATTTTACATGTATAATAGAGATTTAACTTCATCACCCTAAATATGAAGTCTATATAATTTTCATTAAATTATTGAATATGTAGTTGACAACCCTATGACATAGGGCCGTGAATCAGGGCTGACACCGTAGCCCGGTGGTCCGCGTGTCAGCGACGCGCGTGCGCCCGTGCTGTTCACATGTATTTCACTACTGTCAATTTGCATAAAGAAAAATAAATTGAAATAAAAAGAGAAAATCAGATGATTTTTAATTTCCTGCAAAATAAATATATTTTATCTGTTTAGGGAAGCATGTGACAGGTACACCTCTGATAATATTTTTGCTAATGAATCTATATTTAGTTACCATAATAATATTATGGAGCTACCAATAAAGTCCTACTAGAGACCTACCTTCGCTTTCATATAAGAGCCTTCTTCCATCTGTAGGCCATCAAGTTTGCTACAATAGGTTGTTGGGTTTAGCAGCCATTGATATTAACCGTAACTCACAAGATATTTTATAGTATTTTAATATATTGTACTATGTTTACAACAGTTCCTATTCCTATCAAAATGTAACCCTCTAACGTTTATATCAAAGCAAATTCATACGCATACCGCGCTATCCATTTTTGCTCATTTTGGTTTATCCAACTCCTTACTCAACTCAACTCACAGACTTACTTTCATGGTTAACCTCGCCCAAAGGTCTATAACCCGTGGCTCTGTCTCATCCGTAACTCAGCAAGAAGTGACTTCGTAACAACAGTTCATATTCCTACCAAGACGAGTCCCCCCGAAGGTAAACACCGCAGCAAGTCACACGCATCCCTCGCTCGACTTTTGCTCATTTTGCGCCATTGTGTTAACCGCTCTTACCATTGTTCCAGGCCGATATAAATTGGACGTCGTACATCCACGACAGGTATATTTGAGTCGATTTGGACCGATAATTAATCTGTATTGTTAACTGGAACGGGCCACCCTTGCTCGGCCTACCTTTGTGCTCCTTTAATTTGGAGTATGTTCGCCGATTTGTTAATTGTGCTCGTTTGTGTCTTGCGTTTTCTGCACATCAATGTAAATTGATGATGCTCTTTAGCTTTATAGGTATGCGGAATGCTTTATATTATTTTTATCCTGCAACTGTTGCAATTATCTACTACTTTTTAATTTGTCTATTGACTTAGAGCCACGAAGAAAGGGCATTTAAGAGCCCCTCATTCCCCTTTCTCTCTCTGTCTAATATTCAAGAGTTGTTTGCCACTTATTTTTCCATTTCGACAATATTGAACAATCCACCAGTATGTAGGTTGCCTCAAGATTTTCTAGAAAATTTAAATTATTTAAAGTCACAAACTCATAGGTAGATACCAGGCCGGGAGGGCTATAAACACGGGACCCTTCGCTTATAGATCGCGTTTTTAAACCACTAAGCCAATCCACTTCCCATCTCGTTTAGGAAGCTAAAAGTTAGTTTTAGTTATTAAATATTTCTAAGTTGCATATTGCATATAATTCCAATTGACTTCAATTGATGTTGTATCCTAAGGTGTGATCATAAAAACGCTATATAGCTACACAAAACAGTCACAATTATTCTTCAATTAAAACTGATATATTCCGCAATTCACACACCATACACAAAGCATCGAATGCATGCGATCGCATAACTGTGTATCCAATTCAATTCCCGTACCTTATTATTGAATTAATAAAAAATAAACAGCCTATAAGCTTTAACGCTTCTCTTGTTAGCTAGTCTGCGGCGACGGCCTAGGGGCATGACAAGAAACTAGTTGCCCTGGACCTGGTACTTGCAGGGGCTCGCGACCTTTTTCATCCTAGAGAAATTATTAAAGTATTATTAAGCATCAGAATTTTTAAGCTGTCTATCATTAACGGGGTGGTCTTCTTACTTTACTGGAAGAAAAATATAGTTATGTCTGATTTACACCATCCAAAACCTTAAGAGCGTATCCTAGCAGCATGTTTTGCTAAAAAACTGTAATTTAAAAATAGGGATATACCCCCCTTTTACGAAACTAAGTACAAAGGTATTAAATTTTATGAAAAAAGAATTGTGCCTCTAGAAGCAGTTTTCAGCGAGGAAAATAAAGGAATATATTTGTATGGAAACCATACTGAAAATAAAATACTGCTAGGATACGCCTATTGTCAAACAAATATACCTATGGCCGCGTTGTGCAATGCCCGTAGTATTGCTTCGACGCAGCTAACGCTTTGGTAAAGAGGGTTTGCTGTGTATAATTTATAATACTGGCTAGCCTCCAAGATGTATGAAAAGGTTAAATACTGCTCAAAAATAATTTCAAAATAAAAAAAATATTCTCAAAGAACAAAGGCTTTGGGAAGATATGCCGCCCGGGGCCATCGCAATGGCTAACGCCACCGCTGCAATTGTTTATGTGCACATTCCTAATTGTCTATCTAGTCTGTATTTGTATTGCGTAATTAACGTCACTGCAAATAAAAGTGCATTTTACAAATAGTTTTAATGCGATGTCATTTCACGGTTGCTTTGAGTTCCTTCTTGCACGCAATTAATACAAAATATCGCCCCTGGCTACTAGAAGCGTGTCCTTTTTTGTCCACAATTATGCCCATCTATGGGAAACAGTTGAATTATGTAATTTATGATGAAAACTTGCGTGCTTCCAACTGTTAAGTGAGTGAATTTGTGGACATGTCTGTCGTATGATTCTTTGTTAATTTATATTTTTGCACACGAATGAGGTAATGAGTGGCAAATGGATGACAGGGCGTTTAAACAATATTATTAATTGCTGATACCACCCTGAAAGATCGTACATATGCGTAGGTTAACTCAGTTATTCATTTAACAATTGAAGAAGACAAAGTATGAAATATAATTGTAGTGTTTGTCCTTTTATTTACCGGTTTACGTCATTTTCGTTTTTTGGATATATACTTGCATTGTCACATAATGCTTTCACGTGTACGTAAACTAAAGAACGAATATTGCTTCTATTATACATATGTAGGCGTGACTATAGCATTACGAAAAGTGTGAAGATAAAATACACCTCGTCCTAAATTTGTATGCTGATTAATATTATTAAAGCCAAGCTGCATTTACATATTTCAATTTTGAAATTATATATACTAAAGCAGCTAAATTATGATAGAGATATACTTATGTAAGTAGAATTGGCGTTTATTGAAATATAAATAGTCAGCTGCAGAATCGGTCGATCGCTCCACAACTCCACAAGTGATAAAAAAACCTACTGACAAAAATAGATAAAAGTCTATCGTCGACTTGATTATAAAATAATACCTTATTAAAGCAACAGAAAAGGTATTTGTTTTCTAAATTATCACTTCACAAGAGCAGGGCTCGGACATGCGCTAGTAAAACTGCCTCCACCTTGTCGCCCTACACCTGCCTGGCTTTACGACTGAATTAACTATATTATAGGATTGCAGATCAAAGATTACAATTAGAACTTCACCATTTAAAACTATCGTCGTGATGGTTATTGGCATTAAATTATAAGCATCGGTTTTATATAGATCTTGTAACTTTTATTATGATATGTTATTCGAAGGTTTTATTATTTTAAAAATGCAAATGAACAAAGAATCTTAGAATTAGAGACGAGACTTTCAATGTCCACAGGTCAAATGGCCAATCGTTGGCGAAAAAATAATAATATGCATAATTACTTAAAATACTTATTTGATAAAAAAAATAGCAAAAAAGTTGTATCTAAGACAAATTTCTGAGAAATTATAATGCGTAACCGTCTTTGTTCGCCTATGATATTTTATGTCAATCAAATTTACGCGTTCTGAGCCAAACTATAGCAGTTTATCAGTAATTTAAGAGATGAATAATTTAACCTACAAATATTTTTTCTTAATGATAGCCACTTGACCATCGCCTGTGTCTATCATATAAATATACTAGCTTCGGCTGAGAAAAAGTACAATCCTTAAAATAATATTAATAAAAATTCTTTATTGCACCAACTGAGTTAAGGACAAAATAAAATATACAGTTACCACGAGAAGTAGTTACAAAGATAGACTTATCACAAAAGCGTTTTCTTTAAGCCAACCTTTATTCCTCAAATTTCCTTGTTTGATATCTAAATTGTAGCAAAAGGAGAAGCAGTAGGCATTTACCACTTTTTATCGCTGCCAGTTCAGCACGGAAGACTTTTTATAACAATTAGGTTATCATTCCATCATTCAATATCACATGCGAGATTAACCCCAGGTCAACAATTCCAGTTGCTGGCCGGTCTCGCGTCAGTGCTCTGACAAGCCCGCATCGCGCGGACGTAAAGTTGACTGCTACGTTTTTAATAATTCTATGCCGACGTCAGGTCGAGTGCTGCCGCGTGGAGTACCAAGTAGGGTTGGTAGTGTTAGCGGTAGTTATAAAGGTTCTTTCTGTAGTAAAAATAAGAAAAGAACAATTCAACTTTAAAGGACTGGTAGGAGCATATTAGCAAAAAGATTGTAAGACTTTTTTTTTCTTGTAATGCGTACCTAACCTTCTCTAAATGAATGGTTTATTATGTGTATGTCTATGATATTTTTTGTTAATCAAAATTACGCGTGCTGACCCAAACAATAGCAGTTGGCAAACGAAAAAGCAGTTGGCATTAACCGCTTTTTTCTTCGCTGCCAGTTCAGCACCGAAGACTTCTTATAACAATCATGTTATCATTCCATCATTCAATATCACATGCGAGATTAACCCCAGGTCATCAATTCCAGTTGCTGGCCAGTCTCGCGTCAGTGCTCAGATCCGCATCGCGCGGACGTAAAGTTGACTGCTACGTTTTTAATAATTCTATGCCGACGTCAGGCCGAGTGCTGCCGCGTGGAGTACCAAGTAGAGTTGGTGGCATTGACGGTAGTTACATTGTTTATTATAGATAGCAGTTATGTAGTTTCTTTCTGCACTAAATATAAAATTTTGTATCAAAAAGAGAACCAGTTGGCATTTACTTCTGTAGTAAAAATTTCAAAATAACAATCCAACTTCAAAAGACTGGTAGGACTGGTGCCAGTACCTCTGCTTTCTATTAGGTATAATAAATATTAGAATTTTTTAATTTCGTATTGTTATTTAGGTAACTAAAATGTATAAAAATGACAAATCCATAAAACAGATGTTGTATCAATTTGAATCAGGTATAACAATCATTAGAATTTTTAAATTCAATATTGGTAATTAGGTAAGTAAAATGTATAAAAATGACAAATCCATAAAACAGATGTTGTATCAATTTGATAATTTTGAATTATATCTACCTTTAACCTTTGCAATATTGTTTTTGTTATGCTATGGAAAGAGCACTTAAAAATAGGCGTATCAGTGAATCAATTTTACCCAAAAACTCTTTAAGATATAAAGGTAACAAAGTCACAACTTTATCCTCTCGGCCTAAACGGCGCTTTTAAAAATACTAACTAACTGACGTCACATATTAAGCATTTTTTACGCGTCATATAAGTGATTTTTTTGTCAGTGTCCAAGTGTCATTTACAGTATTTTTTAACTAGATGTTAACATCATAAAATATAAAACAAAATCATACAGCTACAACGATATAAACAAACAGGTTAAATTTTATCGAGTAGGTAATCAAATGAAATTAACACTTATAAGTCGATAACCCTAAACGAGATCAAACCAGGATGAGCGGTTACCGGTTGACTTCTGCTCTTTACGTCACGGCGAGTACTTTTTATAATATAATCTGGTATGCAGCCGTGCTTTAATGATATGTTTTATTATACCCAAGTCGGGCACTCGCATGAGGTAAAAACATATGCCGTGTTGCTGCTTAATATGAGTGCTAAGTTGTTTTATTGACAGCTATAGCAGTTTTGGTTGTAACGTAATATAGTAAATTTAAATTAATAAAAATAATAACTGCCGTAGGTATAAAAAAATTCACTTACTATAACGGTGCTAAATAGTAGGTATCCGAAAGATATCCAACTAACTTTAAATGAGTGTGCCTTGTCAGTTGTTTTGTGTGAGTTACAAGTAATCAAACTATTACCTATTCAAATCTTCCTTCTGTACAATATCTCTATCTCTCTTTCTCTCTTATACGAGTTGTTTTCAGCTGCATCATCTACCACCCAATCTTACGCTTGTACTATATCTAACATCATTACCTAATTAAGTAGTATGATTTTGCATTATAAACTCAAAATAAATCACATCGCGATTCCATTTTGTTTCACTTTTAATTATGATGTATGAGATTTATCTGCTTACAACTACGAATTTACAATTAAGTATATTTAATTACATTTGAATGTAAGTATTTATTACGTACTAATGTAGGACGCGTATTAAGCTGATAAACCACGGCAGCTGGAAGTTGACGTGAGCATGACAGTAAGGGCCGGCCGCCGCCACCGGCTCACGCCGAGTTTCATGCCTGTCCAATTCCCGACCAGCCGCGCTACACTACCAACCTACGAATAAAACAAGCCACAACACTACCGCATTATGTCCCGCAATTAATTTGCGCGAAGACTACGCATAATAATCTCATCTCGCTAACCCTTCATCGCGGCTTATCATTTCTCGTTAAAAAAATGATCCAATTAAACGGCTCCGAAGCTTCAATAAGTTACCACAGAGTTTAAAATCTTGCGCACACCCATTGTAATAACGCATGAGCCCTCAATATTAAATTTTAACAAGGTATTAATTAAAAAAACTAAAGCGAAATATCTTTAAATTTTCTCAGGGCGTACGGCCCCCTCGTGTTTTATTTTTAATTCATTTTATTCGGCGTTGGGAGAGCGCGGCCCGCCCACCGGTGATTTAAAATTTTGATTTATCGCGCTCGGCGCGGCGCGGTGGACGCTGGTCGCTCGCATGCGCTTGCGCACATCCACGCACGGTAATTATAAATATGACGCGGTGCTAAACTGCGCGGAGTGACCCGGCGACCCCGTGCGACTGCGCGGGGCCGCCAGGAACATGCATCCTTGCATCGTTGACAATGAAATAATCTCACGCATCCTCTATAACAAAAGAACGCGTTAGATTACCTCATCAATAACTGTAGCATACTAAATATAGTGTATTCGCTTTAGTGTTTATCTTATTTTTGACCTTAGACATTTGTTAGTCACTAGTGATACCTGTTTCTAAGATGTAATCATTACTCTAGAGAATTTAAAATGTAACGCTTATTTCAGTTACTCACACTTAACTTATTCATACCAATTAACTAGCCTTTACTATAAATTAAGTACTAACCAGCAATACCTATTATACTTACTTTAAAAAAATTCTAAATGTAGAGTCACCTTCACTCAGTTTTATTTCCCGGCTATTAACTTTTACCCTTAGGCATTAACTTTGTTTTACCGCAGATCACCTTTGCACCAATTCCAATTCTGTCCTAGCGCGCGTACCTATCCACTCAGTTTACCGCCCAACGGTTAACTTTCCACTCCTTATCAGGTGTTGATCCACCGCTGTGATCTTCCCGCCGCAGTCTAGTTACAATATAAATGTAGGATACCGCCGCCGAATGCAGAATTGCATATTAAGTGGATCGGCCAAAGGCAGCTGCTGTGTTTACGACTTCCCCGTACGATGCATTCGCCATGCACCTGTATTGGTTGATTAATTGCACCGACCAATCGCAGTGTCGTTTATTGTGCCAGGTCTAGGACTTACAATGTTAATAGTATTAGTGTCGGCACTTTTGCGGGCAATTTTTAGGTTATCAACTTAATGCGGTTGCGATACAAAGTAGGGTTGAAATTAACTGCTTGTTGTGTTAATTATAGATGAAGTTCTTCTTCATATCTAGGACTTATCTATACGATACCTATATAATACTATAAAGATTTTACTGTTTGTTTCTTTGCATTGAATTGGCTAACCACGAAATTCCTGGACCGATTTTCAAAATTCTTTCACCTGAATGCTAATTTATCTGCAAATGGCATAGGCTATACATATATAATTTACGCGTATACACCTTATTTTTACAGAAAAAAAAAATAAAAGTTAAACTAAAACTACTATTTACAAATAAAATAGGCCTGGCAGCTCGTTGCCCCGTGGTAGCGTGCCCAGAAGGCTGGCAGCATTGCCACGTTGTATGGCAATGCTAATCTTTTGGCCAAAATATAAGCCAGCCCTCTGGTCATGAGACACCTCTTTTAATTTTTTGGCGATGGCATTGAATGCCGAGGGTCCCCACGGCCCTAGAGTTTCAACCCCAAACGGTTCAAATATATAATTGTTGCCAATACATTCATATTTGCGCCGTTTGAGGTTTTCCGCCGCCGCCGCTGCTGTGCCGGCTTTTGATCCTGTGACCGGGAGGTGAGACGTCGCCAGAGTATCGACGCAAGTAGCGTCCCATACCAGGGGCCGCCCCAACCTCCAAGGCACAAGAGTCATCCCATCCGGTCTCTTGCCATCACCCCTAGCCAATCCGTTTGGTTCCAAAACGGATGGCATGTTGATGGTAGCAAGAGCCCGATGGATTAAATTGTTTAGGGCGGCGTGGCGTCCTAAACGACCGGCACTTTTGCGGCAAGACAGACCATGGTGACCCAAGTCATCAACGCCATCGCCGCAAGGGCAACGATGTGGCACCGTACAAATGGCACCTAGTCTCAGGGCAGCTGCCAGGCGAAAAGTTTCGTCGTCCAATAAGGTACCAAGGTTGGCAGATGGTAGGGTTTGAAGCCAAAGCCCGGACTCCCATTCGGCGGCAGCTAGAAGACGGGCTCGCTCTGCAGCACTACCAGATGACTGTAATAAATTAATCTGGGCTAAACTGCAAAGCGGCCCGTCCCACAGCCTTTGCGAGGACGGAAACTCAAAGTCAGGATTGTCCAGAATTCTTTTGTAAATTTCTTCAATACTGTGTATAGAAGACAAAAATGCTGGTAATGCAATACTGGAAATTTTGCGGATACCTAAGCCACCGTACCTAACAGGCAAATAGGCTTGGTCCCAATTGTGTTCATCCAAATATGTAGGCTTGGTCCCAATAGTCGAAACGGAATTTTGGATAAGGGTGTCAAGATTTTGGAGTTACGCGTATGATATCGCAGGAAAATTGCTAGTCAAATATAAAGAAATTTGCGAACTATAAAGCAAGCCTCTTCGAACCACCCACAGTTGGATCACATAGATAATGTAAATACAACAAGATAGTGTGTGATTTTAAGCTCAGTAATAAGAATCGGATCCCACATGTACTGGAGCTCAGATCCGATGTCCTTCCCATTGAATGCAAATTCACACGTTTCAAAAAGCGATAGGGACCAGAATTACCAGCGTTTAGTCGCCTCCGGAACATAATTTCGACTTACTTTGTAATTTTGCCGAACGAATCGACCAATTTAAGTAAACTTATTTCGGTTTTAAGTTACAAGACTAATGTTTGCACCTGTATTTTGCGAATGAGGGTTGCTCTTGGCCATACATTGTATTTAAATCTAGAGCCATACATCTTAATACTAGTCTTGTGACTATAATCAATAATGCATGCAGGTTTAATCATGCAAAGTGCTATGAAAATACTTGTTTAATTAGGTTCAACGTCATATGCTTCATTTTGCTTTTGAGTGTCTTTATAAGGCTTCCCATCCATCATTTCATTTATCGAGAGCTCTTATTTTATCTCCACTAAGTATCCATAGTATATATATATACATATATATATATATATATAAAAAAAGCGTTGAGCCCGTCGATATGAACTTGAACATGTTTTCCTATGGGAGCAATCGTGGAAACTAAAAAAAAGAAACAACGGGTTGCACCCCGGGAGTGCCGAAGAAGTGAAAACTTGAATATCAACGTTGTTTTCCGATAAGATCACGTGACCTGTCGCGAGTTTAACATTTTTTCCCCATCTCAAAAAGTGCCAGCCGCTAAAGAAGTATTCACTTCAAAAAAATTACATTTTATATATAAAAATATTCAGCTACCCGCGGTCAATTTGTAGGTACTGTAATTTTTTTTAAAGTTGTTTGTATCTACGAGCCGAATTACCCGTTTCAGGATCCAAAGCGATAAAATTTTCGCCAGGTATGAATATGATTAACTGTAAAATAAACTAAACATTATATTTTAATAAAGTTTTTATGCATTTATAATGCTATTCCGATATAATTTTACTAAATTAAGAAATAAGATTATGCTAAAAAAACCACGAGAGCAGGTTTGTTCCTCATAGACATAACCTATTCACCTTTTGTTTCATTAAAAATAATTATTGTTGTGGTCATGTCCCTGCCACGATAGCATCGTTATGAAGATAGTGACGCGTGGATGATGAACCGCCTTCTTTTCGCGATCCATCTTCAGCACACATTCCCACTCGACACTTATTTTTGCAAAATGAGCTAAGTGAGTCTATTATTTGTGAAGGTCACACACACACATCTGTTACTTGTAAGTAAAAAACAAAAAAAATGTGATGAGAAGGCTGTGTTTGCAATTACCTGTTTCATAATTCTACTCACTGATAAAAAGGGTACCTGCTAGATTAAGTCAGTTCAAATTAGAATACTATATTAAGTTTTTATCCGACTTCGAAAAAGGAGGAGGTTCTATGTTTCATTATATGCATTTTTTACTACATTATTAAAGAATTGCATTCCATTGGTGATTCTAAGATGATCCATGTGATTCCGAGGGTTTAAGATTAACTAATACAACATGTAACAAATATAGAATTTATTTAAAGTGACCGTTAAGTCGGCCACGCTCAGCAGGCACAAGACCGCAATTTATGGCGATTTATGAGGGAGGCCTATGTCTAGATGTGGACGTCCCTGGCTGATAGATAGATTGACCGATAAGTTGATATCGATTATCAAATTTTATACTCTTTTGATTAGGTAACTTGGGTGTAAATTTAATCTCGACAATCCCGCAAATGAGCCACTCAACCTGTCAATATGAACAACTTTTTCTATGTCACTATTATTTAATTATTTATTTAAACTTTATTGCACAGTAAATAAAAGTACAATTGGCGGGCTTAATGCCATAAAGCATTCTCTACCAGTCAACCATAGGACCAATAACAAAATAAAGTGTGGCTGGTGCGTGGTTTGGAGATAAAAATAATTAAATTATGCTGGATACGAACCAAACTATTGCTACCCAAAAGTTGCCCTAGTCCGGCCAACCGGACTAACAACCAAACTACTGCTAAAAGACGAAAATAAAATACATTTGCACTCGAAATTGTTCAGCCGGCTGGGCAATTTGTATGAAAATGTAAATTATTCTTAGTTCTCATCAATGATCCTAAAGGATAAGTTGTTCACATTGACGGGCTGAGTCTCCCCTACAAGTGAGTAAATTCACACCCAGTATAATTTGTCGATAAACCCCCTTTTCTCAGTGTAAATAGTTCAGAGAACAACAATATAAAAGAACGAATATATGAATGAACTTTATGAAACAAAACTAAGTGCATTTAATTAAGTCTTGCTTGAGCAAATAAAGCGAAAGGAACCGCAAAGCGGCACTAGTTATATTAAGGTTTTTGCTCCACCAAGGGCAAAAAATATGAGGGGTCCATACATTAAGCAGCACGCTTATATTGTCATGAAACAATTCACTATTGGTTTTTTCTCTAGCGCTTATGATTTGCTTGTTAAGCACACTCTTTTAGCAGTGAATGCATTTTAATTGATCATAAATCAAATTGCGTTAAATTTTAACACGTCTGAGTACGAGATTGTATCAGTTTTTCTTAGTAGTGTGTCCCACTGCTGGGCACAAGCTTCTCCTTCCTTTTCCCTCTGATCCCTACTTAATTGTAACAGCTATATATAGCTACATATTAGCTGAATAAAAAGGGACATTTTTTTTAAGCACGTGGACTTAATTTTAGTTTTATTTTATGCAAAGGGTAATGTTACCTTAACTTACAGACTTTTAAGACTAAATAACTGATAAATTATACCGTAGTTAATAGAAAACCTTTATAACTTATAATAATCCCATCAATACGAAGATAAGTTTTCTTATTTCGAAACATTACGTAGAGTTATGTAGAGTAAAGATTTATTTTTGTCCACACTATAATGTTGATAGGATATATTTTGTATTAATTAGCTAATTAAAACTAAAACATTTCTTATTTTAAATAGTCTCCACAAAAAGTGAAAATCCGGCGATGATTTTCCGTGCGCGATATCTTTGTGAAGGCGCGCTTTCGAATAGTGGCGCCATCCATCAACGTCCGCCAGAACTAATTATTACGTTCACTCTACGTTTATTTTACAAGTAATTGTGTGATTTGAAAATGTGTTTCGGTTTTTAGCTGTTGCATTCCTTGAAAAGTTTAGTATCATCGGTGACGCGGCTCGTGACGTAGCCGTCGGCCGCGTCGATTACGGCTCGAATGTATTTCGATGGTAATCTCGCCGCCTGGCAGTTTGATGTGTCAATCCGCCGCTCGATCGGTATCGTTCGATAGCTCCTATTGGGCAACCGACACGCTTTGTTATCCTAACGGACTTATAAAATTCGACGGTCCATGAACCGCCGGCGGACAATGCCGCCTTTCCTTCCACGTTTCCGTGAGCGCTTCGATTTGCATAGATAGCAGCGCAATCTCGGCCAATTAAAGGTCTCTGGTGATACTCACAAGTGCTATTTCTGGCTGTTACACGGCCGAAGCATCCGCGACCGACCCGCGAGCCCGCGACGCCATCTGTACACAAATAAATCGTTAAGCGAATTTCCCAACATGGCTTCCGCGGGTACGGCCTGAGGGGCGGGGCGGGGCGGAGGCCGCTCCATGCTGCATCTTCGTGTGAAAATTTTAAAAATAACGTGCTTCGCATTTATATTTATGATCGCCCGATACTTCGACGCAAACACGGCAGAGGTGCGCAAATAACTAAACGCCATAAATATTCGACACGCTTCGAATTCCACCACAATTATTTTGTTCCAATCCAGACGATTTGTCTGTAGCAAAAGGATTTTATAAAGTCTGAACTCTTCCGAGTCTTACTCAAATTGCTTAAGAGTCGCCTGGACGCGCATTTCTCCATACAAACGGAAAAAGGGAATTGTTGCAATATTTGATAATTTTGGGGTAAAATTAAGCATTCAATCAATTAATCTTCTTATAATCTACGTACGTTCCTATACAGTTTGGTTAAATTACCAAATGTTTGAGAATTATACGCCTCTCAAGATTTCCATACAAATTTAAAAAGGCTTGTAATTCTGAAACCATTGGTATTTTAACCAAGCTGTATAGGAACGTACGTAGATTATAATGAGATTAATTGATTAAATGCTTAATGTTACTCCAAAATTATCAAATATTGTCACAATTCCCTTTTTCCGTTTGTATGGAGACATGCGCTTCCAGGCGACTCTTAAGTTTACATAGGTATAGGTACCATACTATAGACATTTAATTACCCTTTATGGAAATCATCAATTCAATAATTTACTGATAGGGAAACACTAGTCACATATTATGTAGTTATAGAGTACAGTTAGATTGAATATACTGAACCAGATGATAGTATGAAAGTTTAAATAGACAAACGTTGTTTAATGTTCACTACCATAGCCATTATGTGCTTATGAATAAATAATAATAACATAACCGCAATAAAGCTTCCCAAGTCTCTACCCACTACATCAAAGTTTTGTCGACCCTTGCTCTATTCCAAGAGCCCTCCTATACATACCCTCTACATCGACAGTGTTAGTACACACACCAAGAAACCACTTCATTGCTGTACGACTGAAACTTGTGGCTATGTGTGGGTGAACACGATGAAAATCTTTATTTTCACGCTCTATCTTTCTTTATCTAATCGCTTCGGTCAGATAAGGACGGAACGCCGGAAAAACTGGCGCGGGGTGAGGGGTAAAGGCTACATCGATTCCGCGCTTTCACTGCTAGGGGCCGTGTAAACCTTTAAAAACACCGGTTTTGCCTCGCGATTGTCATCTCTAAGTGTGCACGGTTAAGAGGGAAATTTCAGTGTCGGAATCGGCCTGGTAAATGGATTGCCTCCCCCTTGGGGGTTCTCATAGTGGGATCTAGATGGCGTAGATATGCTGATATGGCGGCGCTGTGTGCGTGCCGATGTAACCGTGCGCCGGTGTGAGTGGCGCATAGGTTTGTGTTTTCCGACTAACTCTCGTAGGTATGTTGTGCACAGTGCTGTTTCCGGGTAGGTTAAATTTTGCTTGTGTTTGCAAATATATGAGGGGCTGGTAGGTATCCCTTTTTGTAGTATAATTTTATGTTTGTGCATAGATAGGTAGATAGATTAGGGAAGACGGAGGCTGTGATTTGATTTGATTAGGAGGTGTTTGCGCAGGGTCGGGGGAGATAAGGCTGATTGGATCGCGGCCCGCTTTATGGAAATATGTTTTTAATGTGGGTGGTTATTGAATTAGCGAGTTGTGTGAAGCGACGCGAGATTAATCCGTTTGATGTGTTCCATACTGATAAAATTATGGCTCGCTCATTGGTTTATTAACAATATTAACATGTCGTTCCCTCGATTGAGTACACTTGAAATATTTTCGATTAAGTAAAAACAGTGCTTGATACGGTCAATACGGTGATATTACGAGCATATTCAGCCGAAAACAACACAAAGGGACGTTTTTGTTGTCGCGTACAAAGGAAGCTCTTGATGTTGTCACAGCGCATGCTCTTTGAGTTTACACTACACTGAAAATTAAAGTACCACCATAACAATATGCGCTGAATTTTGTCATTTGTTTGGCCTTTTTATCTCTGTCGGCATTTTCTGTATAGTTCGTTTTTTCCGTGGCTCTGTCCGATATCGATCGTGGAATGCTGGTGACAGTGAAATGGGTTTAACAATTAATAAAGCTCTCGTGCTAGGGACAAGTGTACATACTCAACATTTAATGTTAAGGATACGTTTTTTTGGTGACCGCTAGCCGGGTCCGTGGCTGGGCTCGTATAAATAACACCAGCCATAAAATTTACGACGTTTTCCAGCCATTTCAGCGTTTGAGGAGCGAAAGTAATTCGCCCATAAAATTACGAGTAAACAGCCGTTTTTCCAGGGAAATAAAACCACCCTCGACGGGCGGTTGACTTTTGTAATCGGCTTATACAACCCCTCTCTGATTTAGCGCGGCTCCCGAGGGAAGCTGATGCACTCCGTACAAGTTGATGGGAACTCTTATCTGCAGATTATAAAACCCGTTGCGGCGAGTCGTAAACTCTAACGTCGATTTATTAAACGACTAGCTGACACATTGCATATACACATAGACTACTTTTGAAATATTTGTATTATAAAATACGTGGACAAGTTGTAAGGTCGATGATTAGATCTAAGTGATCTATTATCCATGCAAACCGGTTCATGATTTTATTAAAGGGTGACAATGAAAATAAATTTCCGAAGTGGACTCCGGGTTTCAAAGTATTCCGGCAAACTCCGTCGCTCATATGTGCGGTGTACGAGAAGCAATAAAAATTTATGTCATTAAGACGGGTGATAGCTTTTAAATTAGTTTTCTTTTTGGTATAATAAGACGTTGACTGTAGCTCAAAAGTGATCATAATTTGTTTTGGAAAGATTTGCAATAATCTTTTATAGAAACCGAATGATCCATAATCTATAACCTTTCAAGTAAAAACGAATACGGAATTGATAACTTTAGTCTTGCCGTTAGTTAAAAATAGTATTCGACGCCAATTCTTATTTATTATGCATATCTTTTGACGAAACGAGTAAGTATTTCCAAATAGTTATCATGGTTATTTTAACAAATAGAAAATCTCTCAACTTTGATTACCTACAATTTTGACTACAGATAACACATATAACTAGTTAACCCAGTTATAATTAAAATCATTCCATGTATGAATGAAATGTTTTTTTAGCATCATTACCAAGTGTTAAATGTTATTAACAACAACGCCATTACGATAACAAAACCGAACGAAGCCATATATGTGTTCTGACGCTTTTTGCAGCAGCAATTACTCTAATTAACACTGCCATTAACATTTATACTGCAGTTTACCCGCACTATGTAAACATATAGGTTTAAATAAATAAAATTGTCAAAGTGCTCGTAGAACTTAAACACACATGCTAAGGGTTCTGTATCGCAGTACAATATTTACTTACTTACAAAAACCACGGTTCTTGTATAGGGAGAGATCCTAATGTAAAACTGATGAAACGTATTTCCTATGTTATTTTTTGTGAAATAAACCGGACTCCTTGCAAGTACACTATTTTTCTTAATTTATCTGTGGTATGCCTTTTAAGTAATAAACAGAAACTGTAGAACTGTTTCTGTAATAAACAGAAACTGCAGAACTATTTCTGTAAAAAACAAAAACTGCAGAACTTTGTCAGCATCGAGAAAAACGTCAAAGAGAAAGTTTTTTTTTTCTAGCAGCCCTCCCTGGCTGCGCCCGTAATTTTATTATACTTATAAACCTTTATCATGAATCACTCTATCTATTGCTGAAAACTGTATTAGAATCCGTTGAGTAGTAGCTAGTTTCTAGTTTTAAAGATGTAAGTGAATAGACGGCGGAAACGCTTCATTTGATACTATGTACTTACAATACTATACAATGGCATCATTATTTGCTATAGCGGAAATATATATGAACACATTTTGTTAAAATTTCAAGTGTTTACCCAATACGCTTTAAAAGATACAGTTCTGCGACAGATGAACGGACAGTGAAGTCTTTGTAATGGGATCCGGTTTGTACCTTTTGGGTGCGGAACCCTAAAAAGCAATCTTACCTATAGCTTTGCCATGTCAAACAAAAGTGAAGTATTTAAACACAAATGGAAGTGGAACAGCGCTGCGGCCCGTAAGAAAAAAGCGCTTGGTCCTCGGGCCAACTAATATGGCGAGCTAATCTCTTGCAGCACAAAGAAGCTGCCATGACGCGGCGATATTCACGCGAACCATTTAATATTTAGGTATTCTGATATGTACTGGTGTGGAGAAACGCGTTTGCTTGCTTTATGTGTCGTGTTTTGTGACTGTTGTGGTTTTTGACGATATTTGGAATATATTTTATTTTTCAACCGTCTTTAATAAATAAATATATACGGACAAATCACACAGATTGAGCTAGCCCCAAAGTAAGTTCTTAAGAAAGACTTGTGTTATGGTATACTGACTCAACGATACTATATTTTATAACAAATACATATATAGATAAACTTCCAAGACCCAGGTCAATCTGAAAAAGATCGTTTTCCATCATGACCTGACCGGGGATCGAACCCGGGACCCCCGTGTCGCAGGCTGGCGTGGTAACCGCTGCGCCACGGAGTCGCCAAATCCGACGAATTGGGAAATTAAATTTCCCAATTCGTCGGATTTTGTTTACCAAAACTCCGTCATTTATGAACCGATATCTAAAATTCTTTATTTATTTATTAGGATATACCTTCTTCACAATTTGAAAAGTCGGTGCAGTAGTTTGGTTTAAGTCAGGTTTTAGCTGAAAGATTATAAATCTTTATGTTTTGATTCCTTGATTTATTAAGCACTATGCCTTAAGAAAATATTTAGACTGCCATTAAAACTACGTAAATAAAATCAATATGCTGTTTAATTAAATTTATGTAGAAAAAGTATCTACTGAATACTTTTGTAAAATGTATGTGTAGAAAAGAAACGAACTTAATAAAAACCTCTTCAGTAAAGATGGCTCAAATAAATATATCGTGAAAAGCTACTTTTTGATGCAGACTAAGATATGTTTGAAAATGGAAATATTTTCAGTGAAAATGCATTTCGTCTCGGCTGTCCGTCCGGACGAGACAGTCACTTACAATATTAGCCCGGACAATACCGCGACAGCCACGGTAATCTTTCCGACGATGCTATTTTGGGTTATTCACTAACTGGACATTGAGATCTGACGATAGCTTCACTGGATACAGATTAAATTGGTTTACATTTGTTCAATGCGTGCAATACGTAATAATACTTTTAATTTTTATTACTAGGACAAACTAGTCCTTCGTAGACACTTACACACATATTTTTTGAAAAATGACACAATTTTATTTCTTTTTCTTATCAATTAGAAAAGTTTTATTTTATTATCTCATCGCCCTTTCATCGAAAAATAAGTAATCTGTAGGTGGCTTGGCTTTTTATGATTTTATATAATCGATTCAAAATAATATGAATAGACATAAGTATATGCTGGTGTCATGTCGTATCAAGTACTAAAGTCTAAAGCAGAGGATAGAGAAGTTTGGCGCATACTCCATCGCCAAGAGCTTTAAAGCTCTTAAATAAGGAGAGAGAAACAGTTATGCAACACTTTTTGTTCGTATCTTTTGAAGACGGGAAAAATATATTAAATCTCTGGATAACTTGTTTCCAGATCCATACAATGTCCAGTTACTGAATAACCCAATCTTCGAATCGATCCAATTCTATTCTAGTCACTAAGAAGAACATCCAAGTCTCGAATACTCTAGTTTTACGACCCCAATACTTTTTGTCCGATAAATGACATGACAAATTAATGGATTTATTATGAGTCGGATTGCGTCCATCTTTTATTTTCGTGTCGGGTTAGGACGAATGCATTTTTAATTGAGTGAGGCACTTTTGTGGACTGTATAAAACGGCCACCGCATGTGGGTATTTTTTATTTGATTGACGGGCAGTAATGGGCAGGTGTGTATGAGACGACGGCGATCGCTACCTCGCTTTTTCGTATCGATGTTCCAATATTTAGTTTTTGTGAGGCGCGCCCCGTTTTGCGACGATATTGTTTTGTCTTGTTTTTAACGTTAATGGCCCACTAAATTTCGTCATTGTGCATGTTATTTTCATTTTTAATGTTGTGATAAATTGCCTTCTAAAAAGTTGACAATGACAGGTGAATATTTTTCAAGGAATGTAGCTGACTATAAAATATTACATACCTACTATTAATGTTTGACTACCTAGGTAGAAAACTTATCATGTTTGATTTGTTCGGAAGTCGGATATTTTATTTATGATACATGTAATTTCTTCTTTATCGATACGATAACGATGTAAACCTGCTGTGAACATTCTCATAATAAAACTTAATTATTATAGCTTTCATAACTTGCAAAAATAAAATTGGCTGTTATTAATGATACAGGCCACTTGGCAGGCATTACTAGGATTAGTGTCACGAAAGCTGCAATTTGAACACACTGGATAATGTGAATTTGCAAATGTGTCCATAATCATTTATTGTAGGTGTTTAATATTTGTTGAAGATATTTAAATTTATAATATGCCTTCTTTCATCCCAAATTCGAAAGACCAGCAGAAGTGAAAAACCTATAAATTAAATGTGATGGATTGATATTGCCCAAAGCTTCAATATCCATTTAAAATATTTTACTTTTATTATAATACTGACTTGAAACAAAGAGCAGGTTCTCTCAATTATTTGTAGTCACATTTTTCGTAGTTAGTAAGTTATTTTTTGGTAATAGTATGATGCATTATGATGCAAGTAAGGTAAGCTGGATATTACAGTCAAGGCGTTTATAGGCACGAGGCGAAGAGTGCTTATAAGAAACCGATGCCAGCTAAATGAGTTCGAGTATCATACGACGTATTTAAATACTATACGATTTACCATAAAATAAACTTAACAGTGTAATTGGTGTAGAAAAGGTCTCTCTAATAAATCTCTAGAAATCTAAGTTGCGATAAGGACCGTATTAATGACAAAGGTATTGAAAAGGTTACTAAAGCAGCGTTGCTTTTTGCAGTCGCTGCAGAGTGCAGCGCGGCGGGCAGGCACCTCGTGCGCCAACTGCAAGACCACCACCACCACGCTCTGGCGGCGCAACCAGAACGGCGAGCCAGTGTGCAACGCGTGCGGACTCTACTATAAGCTACATAATGTAAGTTTTTTATACTAGCTTTTGCACGTAACTTTCCTTATAGACATATTCTGATGAGTTATTACAAGTTCATCAAGATCTATTTATTCGTTTTCATGTACCTTGAACACAGTTTTGGAAATGGATGTTAGAGGTTGTGGAAAGAGGGGAAGAGCAAAGAATAGGTGGATGGAGTGGATGGATTACCTACGCATTAAAGAGGACATGGTTATGAAGGGTGCAAAAGAGATTATGACGAGGAAGAAACTACCATGCTGTGCCATGTAATAGTGGGAAAAGGTATTATATAAAAGAAGTATTTGGGAGGAGTAACAATCGTTCCCATTTTATAATATCTTACGTAATAGCAAATGGAAATTCGCAAAAAACATACCTTACCTATGTGTGCCGGGATAGAACATTCATCAATTAAACAAGAATTTGCTTCTGAAAAAAGTAAAATAAGAAGTAAACATTTATCTCTTTGACATTCGAACGTCATTTCTTTGTTCAATAAAATATTGCGGTTGGGCAAATTAAAAAAAAATCGTTTAATGATTTGCGTCACATGTTGACATTAATAGGTTTTTGTTTGAATGTTTCACTATTTTAAGTGCTTTCCAAAAATGTACATAAATTGTATGAAATATGCATCAATAAGGTAAAATAAAATTAACAAATTATTATTACCAAACAAACTTTAAATTTTAAAGTCATTTTCATTCAAGTTGGCTGATAGCTAACTCGAATAATAGATGTATATTGACATCATTCCAAAAGTGATTTAAAGAGTCTTAAGCTCCCCTCCCATAATCCTGTCCCGCGGGACTCCCCCAGGGATGATTTGACGGTATCTTGGTGACAGATAACCCGGACGTCCCCAGCGCCCCGGCTAATGTGTCATAAAACCAAATACGATTGCCACAAATGAATTACGACTGTGATACCATCTAAATGTTAAATGAAATGATATTATCTAGTTGTAACAATGATTAACTTTTGCAACCGAATTTTGTCATTGTGAAGGCCTCATTTTTAATTTCGTCACTTTTGTCAAAGATAAAATAAAAAAATGGACGTTACCAATATAAGTTTTATATCTTTGAACAAAATCTTTGGATGACGTTGATTATTATGTTTCTCTGACGTCACGAGTTACATTCTCACGCCTCTCAAAACCCCGTCAGCAAAACAATAAACTGTAGCCCTCGCGATACTGATACGAGAAACGTAAACGCGGGCACGCAACAATGACAAAAATTAACTGCCAAAGCGACCCTTCGCAAGAGCTCTCCACGTTTTTTTCTCTTGAAATGTATACTTTATTGCCATTCCAAGCATCCGAGCAACAATGCTGTTTGCTCTAATTATTCGGAAAGAGCGACAAAAGCGAATGGGAGTGCCTGCTCCTTCAGAAGCCGGGAATAATGACGGCCGTACAATAAGTACCAGTAGCATTGTCAAGGGCACCGTACACGCCTTCTCATACATATTTATACAGTATCGCTTACTCGCTACCGTCCTCGCAGCCTCCGATCCCATGCAGTCAATTTATCTAAATTCATTCACTGCAAATCTCGAATGAATAAGCAATGGACTAATATTTTCTCTTGTTATGACAGACTTGATGATGCTTTACGAGGTAGTAAAAGAATTTTAGGAGTATGTAGAGCTATGAAACTGGATAGGATTTCATTTTGTATACGAGAATACGATGCAGTCGACCTCAGTAGCTTGATACAGACAGATACAACGTAATAAGTCTGCTACATATTTGAAAAGCTTCGCAAACCTTGGTTTGGTCTTAATAATGTTTGAGTAAATACATACTACAATTGTTTCCTACTTGTATTTCGGTATTAACAATTTAGCACTTAATCACATTAAATAAGTTAACCTTTGGTAGTTTCAGTCCTTATAAAAAAAGCTTCATTTGATTAAGTGTAACTGCATTTAAAACATCTACTTACGCGATTTAATCTAAGTAAGCCAAGAAAAATATGCAAATATTTATCAAAAGATTTTTTTCTTTCGCATTTGTAACAATCAAAGGGCCCAATTGTTGCATTCCATAAGTAAATTTAAGTAACAATGTGTAAATAAGTGCACCGTAATAGCATGTCGGCCGAGGATCCGATCGATTTCAGTGAAAAAACGCAATTCATACAACAAAGCACGAGCGCATTGTGATTTACCGCCGTCACCCGCGACACGCGACCGACCACGCTTGATACTGGAAATATTAATACTCGCACTCCATCACAGTTTTGATTTTGTAGTGCTATACACATTATAAGGCTGGTACATAAAATTTTTCATCATTGTTATTCTGATGAGATGAGGCGGGACAAAATTTCACGCAGGCAGAACCTGTCTTTGTCTTTGGGCGACTAACGCCCAACCAATAGCATAAAAGCCCCTTTTAAAAATATTGTAAAGCTTCCTACATATTAATTGATTTTTAAATTCATTGTAAAGTGAGTTAAATCAAATACCACACTTGTAATGATAGAATAGATAGGTGACGCAAGCCCTAATGCGTATAAGCAGAATAGGATATGGTGACAAAATTCTATGTGTAGTATGGACCGCGGTGGCCCAATTGGTAAGGCGTTAGTCGTTCAAATCCTGTCCTCGTAGATTTTTCCTACGTCTATTTTTTTAATTTAATAAAATTCATATCAGATTAGCATAGTGAATTCTTAAACAACACCTATGAAAACAGCGAACTTTCATTTTTGCATTGAAATTAAAAAAAAACAAGCTATGTGATTTACCGCCACCACCCGCAACACGCGACCTCTTGATTCTGTAAATATTAAATATAAATAAGTCACTTTGATTAAGCATGCTAAAAATGTCTTCGTAGGAAATGCAAAGTTGAAAATAAAAATCAGTTAGTTAGTAAACGAACATGCAAACACGATCACCTTTTATTCTTATTACGATTACTCATTGTACCTGCATAAAATTCCATAAAAGAATCCGCACAGTGGAAAATGTTAGCTAAAATATTCTTGGCAAGTATCAAAATTTTCAATCGCGTTGTTAAAACAACAATCTTCAAGTATGTTTACTCAAAATATCCTCAAACCCGATTGTGTACAAATGCCCATAACATTTCAAATTGGCTTCATAGGCCGTAATACTTCAAGGGCCCTCAAGGATCTTGTTCTTTTTCTCGCTTTTGTGTCATTGTTTTTATTAAAAACATTTTATTGCTTGTGAGTTGTGTTTGTGATACAGTTTGTTCGTTGATTTGATTGATATGGGAATGTTTCGGCCAATGCGGCACGTTTAATGAATTTCAATGTGATTGTGAGCTTCGGAGCTAAATATAGGCCGTGATTTATTCTTTTGGTGGTCTATTTTATTGATAGGAAATAGTTGGAATACCAATCTATATTCTACTTTACATAATATGTGTCGACTGACGTTATTTTGTCTTAAAATTGTCTTGAGATTCCACCAAATACTTCATTGAGTGGGCAAATGATGGATTTTAAACAAAGATTTCAAACTTGTCAGAAACCAAAATAACAACTCATATGTTGTACCCATGGACGTATCATGGTTGTACCTGTCTCTCAAAATCAACCTAGGTGGTAGGTGTGTCTAATGCTAATGCTAGGTACTAGGAGAGGTCATCACATTCTCGTTATAATAATCCCACGGGAGCTCATTTCACGAAGATGATTGGACAATCTCTCATATTGTTAACAAATCGCCCTGGGAGCAATCTAACTTAGTAGGCATCAATTGAAAGCGATTGAAAATAAATTATTTATTCTTCCACAATCGGCGGTTAATAGGATTACTGTACATGCGTGGGTTCAGTTCCTGGGCCGTACCTGCCAACCGCAATAATAACAAAGCACCCGTCCGTCTGTCCGTGTAACTTTTTATAAATTTGTTTATTTAATTTATCACGCTCGGTTATTCGTTACTTCCTCCATGTTATACTCGATTAGCTTTTTGTGGTTTGTATTCATTTTTTTGGCCTCGACCTTAAAGGTCCCGATGAATTGGATTTTTTTGCGATTATTCGATTGTTTTCGATTTTCTTTGCCTATTAAATTATCGGTAAGGGTACTACGGTTCATTTGTTACATTAAAAGGATCTTGTTTCACTAAAACTAACGTGTTAAGAAAAGCTTGCCGCATATCAATTACGAATAGGCTCTTGTAAAAAAGCAACTACGAAGATACAAAACAAATACATAATTCTGATTCCCATTAAGCATTTATATAACAAGACCAATATGTTTCGTTCTTATGCGCAAAACAATAAAACACTAAACAAATTAAGTTCCAATAACACATCGGACCTTCTGGTTCTCAGTGTCGCCGTTAAGTGCCTCCCATACAAAAGTATTGGATTACCAGTTTGTATAGAGCTCTAGAGAGAGCCCATAATAACAGCTCAAATGATACATTTGGAATACAATGGGGCGATCAATTCAATTTTTGAATCGAGAACGCTCTTCTAGTTTTCTTTCTTTTTTTACATTTTATTTCGTCTAAAGTGCTGTTTTGTTCAGCCAGCATCCGAGGGAATTTGACAGTCACTGTTTTTTCTTCCGTTTTTCATTGGCATTAGAATTTAATGTTAGGTTATGGATACAATGTGTCTTTTTTACCTTGCATTTATTATTTGTAGCTATTTAGCGGCTTTTTTGTGTTGACTTGTAGAAAGCTATATTAAGTAGGTAGATAGAGTTATATTGGAGTAAGCGGATGTAGTTTTAAGTAGGTAATTATATATAATATCCAGATATATCGTTCTTTGCACATAGAATAATATATACGATGTATGTACAGTGTTACAATACAACTCATTCCAAACAAAGCGGTTGTAATGCCCACCTCAGCAACCATCGAAACGCAAGATAAATAAAAGACGCTGCGTTTAATTCACTCATTACATTAGGTACGTTACATGTGCAGGCACTGGCTGGCAGCCAAACGGCCGAATGTTATAATGACATCAATTTGAATATTCACCACGAGACAGCTATCCCATTTACATAAGTTCGACCGTTGAATTTTGTGGCGATGCAAATGGCTCGCGCTACACTAATTGCGATGTCCGCAACATGGAAACCGTTCTTTGTTTAAATATATCCCCCTTTAAAAAAATACATAATAAGTTTTTTAGATGCCGTGTGCCAAATTGCTTAGTAACACTAAGCAATTTGGAGAAAATCAACGGAGTATGTTTTATATTGAAAAATATTAAACAGAAGCCTAGTTTTGCCACCAGTTTAAGCTAGAATAACAAAATTATGAGCAATTAGATTTAAAATTAAGATATAATATCTTCGATCGACATCGCATTCTAAATGTGTCAATTGTTTAATTTAATGACATTTCGAATAAATCTACAAATAAGATTTGTTAATGAGCAATGAATATTTAAAATACTTGTATCGGGCGGACTTATCAGGCTTTGGAAATATTTTAAGCATTAGCAGGTTGAGAATGAAAATGAAACAGCAATACTATAATATTAAATCGATTTAAACCAAGTTTAATTATTGATCAAAGTTCTGCCATTAATCTCGTTTCGCTATCGCTGGTGATAGTCAACTGTCCGAAACCAATAAATCCACTTTAGCACAATCACTTGAAATTAATGAAGACAGATTGTTTTACCTACGCGAATACTTGAAGTAAAGTAAATACCAAGAGAACTTTAATAATTTAATTTTTGCAATGTAATGCTGAAAATATGTTTCCATTAACAAAGGCGTCTAATTTTGCCAAAAAGTGATTGCTTAAATAAAATAAAGGGAATAAAGGCGGGCGTCCGCGCAGTAGGCCGGAAAGATTTTATCTGTTGGCAATACAGAAAAAATGGCGCCCACCGGAAGTGTCCGAGCGGCGCACGGCGCGTTACTATTTTTTCTTTTTTGTTTTAAATGGCTTTTTCCCGGCAGCGTTCGGCCGGAAATGCGTTTGCGTAGAACTGCCCCCTATCGCCGAAAAGCTGTAACTTCGATAAAGTTAACGCACCATTTTGATTCTTACCTCCCGAATATTAAAGCGTAATTTCTTTCGTCTGAATGTGGCCCGCTATCATTCCAACGGGCCTGAAGACATGGTAAGCACAGCGCTAAATAGGATGTTTTTATTCATGAGGTCTTAAGTTCCCATTTTGTTTGAGCGGGGTCCCAGCTGATTTACTGTTTTCGTAATAAATCTAAAGAAAATGTGAGGATTATTCACGAAACTATATAAATGTAATTAAATCGTCTTTAAACCATTTTTGAGAACATCAATTCGGATGTTTAACTGTGGGCTTGGAGCGTGACACATAATTTTGGAAACGTTTAAGCCGGCATGTCCATGCTCACGGTGCCAACGGTTTTGGTGAATAAATTAAAAAGAAAAAATAGTGACTTTACTTATGTTCCTAAAAATAAATATACTGGTCACGCATATTAAATATTTTAATTCCTTGTATTTCAGAGCTTTACTTACTAAGGTATGAAAAAAACGATCTCCAATATTTTCTTTCCTTAGACATTATATTATATTTACCTATTGTAAAAGAATACGTCTTCGATTTAAAAAAGAAATAAAAAAAGAAACGGCAAGCAATCAAGAATCAAAATCATTTATTTCGCATAAGTGCAATACACCTAGCTTAAAGTTACATTAAATTCTGACACACATAATGAACTCTAGTCAGTGTGATACATTTCATTAAATTAGGTAAAGAGCTGCTTAGAGGCATATCTCACACCGGTATAAAGTTTTAACTCATAGAAATATCTGCCAGTACGTATAAATGGTAATAATATGATGATATGCAAAATAAATATTTTCCAGTTTTACTTAGGTATTTTTTTCTTTAAATTTTAATTATCCTAATTTATCAAAACTATTCAGCGTTAATAATCACCGTCATTATACTCCAGTGCCCAGTCATACAAAGTATGTCGTACTAGCTCTCATCAACAGCTTTATTGGGGGTTAAAAAAGCTGGCAGCTGCTTGTCACCGTCGATGGTAGCGAGCGATAAGCGACGTCCTTCTACAAAACAATTATTACTTGGCCGTTCGCTCCTATGGCGCAATTTCGCCATTCCATTTCTATAAGTATTATGTTAATAATAGTACCAAATCTAATAATAATAATGTTTGCGAAATTGTGGATATGTTGTTAGATCTCTGAAGCTGATAATATTGAAGTTGGATTTCGGATTTCTTTTTTCTTGCGGTTTCGATGCGTAATAAAAGTTTACGAATAAAAATGTGCAATCGAACGATTATGTATTTATGTTGCATTATTCGAGGTAATAAATAATAGTGTTTTCAGATTCAATTCACATTCAGAGGAAAGCGACGTCCTTCTACAAAACAATTATTACTTGGCCGTTTACTGCAACGGCGCAATTTCTCCAATCCATTTCTATAAGTATTATGTAAATAATAGTACCAAACCTAATAAAATTAAGGTTTACAAAATTGTAAATATGTTGTTAGATCTCTGAAGCTCATAATATTGATTCTTTTTGCTCTATTGAAGTTGGATTTTAGATTTCTTGCGGTTTTAATGCGTAAGTTTCCAAATAAAAATATGCAATCGGATGATACCGTATTTATGTTGAATTATATGTGGTGTACATAATAATGTAATTCACTTACGGAGAAAATTCATCGATTTAATAAAGTAAATTTTAACTAATCTACGTACCTACTCGTATAATCAATTTTGAAGATTATGTTTTATTAATATAATGTATGTACATGCCATGAAGGAAATGTTTGCGCTTTATAAACATACACTGCTTGCACTAAACAATAAATAGCTGGTAATAATTATGACTTCTCAAAACATAAACAAAAAAAACAAAACTATTAAGTGAAGCATCTAAATATAAAACTATATATAGCAAATTTATAGTCAGTAAATAATTTATAAATATTTTAATGAAGAGTAGATTGCATTTTTTAACTGACCTGTTCCTTTTACCTTTTCTTAAAGTAAATAGTCGTTAAAGAAAACGACTATTGACACTCGTGTCTGATCACGTACATGATATGTTTATCCAATTCACTGTCAGTATTTCTAACAAATATTTCAGAAATAAATTGCACAAGACAAAAATTCTACCACCGTTTTTAGGGTTCCGTAGTAAACTAGGAACCCTTATAGTTTCGCCATGTCTGTCTGTCTGTCTGTCTGTCTGTCTGTCTGTCTGTCTGTCTGTCTGTCCGTCTGCGGTTTTACTCAGAGACTATAAGTACTAGAAAGCTGTAATTTGGTATAAGAATGTATATTAATCATGGCAAAAAAGTCGTAGAAAAAAATCTTGAAAAAAAATTTTTTTTTGGGTAGCTCCCATACAAGTACAATGGGAGAGTAATTTTTTTTTCTCTACTTACCCGTATCGTTAAAAAGGTCTTTGAAAAATATTGTGAGGCTGAGAACACCAATTTTCGATTTAGGGATCCGTTTCCGAAATATTTGGTTTTAAAGTGCAAATTTTTGTTAGAGGTACGTGTCCCCCCCCTCTATCTGCTAAACGGTTATATATAGATACGTGAAAAAAATTACAGCAGTAGCATATATACTGAAATTGAAAGGAAAACTATCAGAGCTGGGTACTAAGTACAAACTAAAAAGTTATAGGCAACCAACTTATAAAATGTACTGGAAAATGTAAAATTTCATACAATCTTTATTGTTAGATGTTTTTGGTCGTTAAACTGTGAGGTGCGAGTGTAAACAGTGTGAACTCAAAGTTGTCATTCGCAACTACGGAACCCTATACTGCGCGTGGCCCGACACGCACTTGGCCGGTTTTTTTAATTTATGGTAATCAAACATTCCTTGAATTTATTCAAATTCGTTGATGAGAATAAAGTTAACAGTCCCGACGGAAGTCATAATAATAAAAATACCTAATTTTTGTCGGGTTTTCGAGTGGTTATGAAGATGTTCAGTGCTTAGGTTAGCAACCTCTCTAATCTTGTAATTAGCCGGTGAGACAAGCCCGATATGATCGTAGATCTGGCTACTAGCCACGCTATCAACGCCATCTGCCGTGATCTAGCGGCGACTAGAAATAATCTTTGCATTCCTGCGCATCACTGTACAAAGTTTATCATGCGTGGGTGTCTCTTGGATCTATACTTTCATAATGTTATTATAATTATGTGTAACTCCAACTGTCTATCAATTTTTGTCATATCTGTAACTTTTTCAAACTTCAATCACTAAACCGATTCATTTCGATTAAATTTGGTATGAACATAGTTGGTTCTAGATGTAAGGTTAGGGCAATTTTACGTTGCTTTTGTGCCCATGTTTATTAATATTGGAGTTTAATATTAGTACTCATGTTTATGAGGATTGTGGGCACTTTAAAACTTTTGGTGATCAACAAAATGTGTCACTCACTCAATTTGCTCTAGTATGTCCTGAGCTCTTTGCCCAGATCTTATAATAAGCTGTGGAAGCGACGGACATGATCATAGATCTGGCGCGAAGCCACGGTATCGCCACCATCTACAGTGATCTACCGACAACCAGAAATAATCTCTAGATTCCCGCGATCCTTCCTCGACTCATGACTTTTCTCTAAGTATTTGGGAATAATCAGTATTGATATCGATGATGATCTACTAACTACTAAATCCTTATACAAACTTTCACGTTGTTAGTGACAAAACTAGTATCAGATTTTTGTACCAGCCTTAATGACCCGTCTTAGCTCAAAGATGCTACTGATGTGCCTTATAAGTTACTATCCATAGCATGTATTTTACGCTATGTAATAACGTCACTTACTACATTTTGACTCCTAACAAACGATACTATAATAATTCAAGTGCCCTTTTAACGTAGTAATATTGTGCCGTCCATCGAACAAACATCGATGCACTCCCGCGCTTCACTACAAAAAGAGTAAAACTATTAATAACCATGAATTTCCTAAAAGCACTTATTGCTTCGCAGAAAAAATCACAATAAGCAACTTAAGTGACTTCAAGTAGCGGCTATTAACAGTCGTCGAGACAAAGCTGGTAATTAACTGACAGCGTATCAGCCATATTAGTGTAGCCGCTTGATTGCTCCGAGAAAGCTTCGGGCCGTTACCCCTGTACATCTGTAAACATCTTCTCGATAAACATCTGACGTTTGACACAAAGCGCGGTTGCGAGATACTATCTGAAACTATCTGTGCCCCTCGCGCCCCCTCGCGTCCCGGCCTCTAATTATTTATTTATACCCTATCACTCCATCGCTGCGCTCTGCTGCAAACCCGCGCGCAGTTTACTCCAACTCATATTAGCTGGCTCCCGACCGGCACCTTATCATCTAGGTGATCTCTCCGTCCCCGAATTAACGCAATTCTATTACTGTCTTAGCGACAACTGGCAATGCATGCACAAAGCGAACAAAGCGTTTGTATTTAAATATTTTTCTGTTGTCCCTTCAAGACTTATCCACAACAACAATGCTAAACACTCGAGCAAACAAAAGCACTAATCCCTACTCGAAACGTTTACTTGTTTTGCTTTCCAAAGATTTATTTACAATGCTAGATACTTTTGCTAAACCGACACAATACGTCGTGGATCTGATAAACAGCGCCGTAATATATGTATAGCGATACCAACGACAGCTGAACTTTTAAATATAATTCATAAAATTCCGTTTTACACCGTTACCACACCGGTGACTCGGAATAATTGGAAAAAAAGTTTATGACATCTCACTCATACAAAGTGGCCAGTCCAAGGTGTAATTTGATTGAAAGCACCAAAAAAGTCTTATAATCATATAATAAGTGGTGGAATAATTACTAGGGGCTTAGGAGCAGGTGCCAGCGCACGCGCCGCGCCCGGCTTTTACAACCTCGGACAACCCGAGAAATAATAATCATTATACGGAATAAGAAATAGGTATTATTTCGAAGACTTTCTACGATTTATCTAGACAATATATCTTTTAGAACTTCAGTCGTAGTAACGTGTTATTTAGCTGTCCGTGAGGATAGAGCAGGCGTAACACTACTTACGTATTTGAGAATCAGGAACACTTTCTGCATTGTTTAATGGATACATTAAGTGGGACACATGATATTTAGCTTGATTCAGTAACATCTAATAAATCTTCAATAGTTGGCAAGACTAAGGTTAAGAAACCTATTCACTAGAGGCTATAGATACAATTTCTTTAGTAATTTTATCGATAAAAAATAAGAAGCACGAATAAGTGTATCGAGAAGCTGAAATAGTGTTTGTTTTGTTTGAACACTGCGAATTCTTCAGTATATAGGTTGAGTTAATTACTTATTTAATTTTATTTCTGTTCATCTAGTATATCCTAGTCAAAACAGAGAATACCTGCTAGTTGTTTTTGTCTTGTATAGAAATTAAAAACTGAATGGAACGGGTACTTGTTTCGACACTCTTGTTTTTCCTGATTGTTATTCTTACACAGTCCGTTTATTTTATTTCGTACTTAACTTAATGGTTCTCTTAACGACTCTACATTTATATAAAAAGTTAAACATTCAATTATACATGTTAAGTGGAAGTATTTTAAAGTAGTTATACATTAATACCATTTCATTGTGTTAGTTGAAAATTGAAAAATACTTGAGAAAAAAGATTGCCAAATGGGACTCCTTTTGGCGGAAAAGTTTTGTTTTTTTTTAATTTATAAAAGCAATTTTTCTAACATACAAGACTATCCGCAACATGCTTCGTCAACATTTACAAACGCTTATCTGCAATATGCTTTGTCAGAACTTACAAACGTTTATCCGCAAAATGCGTCGTCAATTTATTTTCGCATTTTTTATTATTATTGTTGTAGTTTTGTATAATAAGTAGTTCTCTTAATTTACCAAGAGAAAAACTATGAAATGTTGTACCAAAAATACTACAAATAATATACTACTGAGGTGCTGAATTAGATTTAGGAGTAAAATAATGACGGGTGGCGCTAGTTGGCTAATGTAGGCCTAAGCTATTAGACCCATGATACTGTTTTATTTCTCATACGGATGACGTTTTCATAAAAGCTGTACATTTATAATTATCTATATGATTATTGTACACTATCGGTTACCCGTGACTTCGTCCGCGTGAGTTTCGGTTTTATCACACAGACTATCCGGGCTCCTGGGCCGACCTCCGAGCCCCGGATGCCAAGTTACGATCCATCTTGGCTAAGAATGTGACTGGGAACTTGTTAAGGTATGACACAGACATCAATAGTTTTCGCAGCACTCGCCCAACAATTATGTTTATAGGCAAATTTTTGATAGCTTGGGTTACAAAATGCAATTTGCATACGATCCCTTTTTAAAAAATATATAGACTATGTTATTCGCTAATTACGTAGATTTCTTTTAGTAAAAAAAAAATGTAAAGTAGTTTTTGAGTTGGGTAATTCTACAACTCGTCCCACATACCTACGGCCCATTTGGGACGAATTGCAGAAAATCAAAATTTAGTTAATTACAAACACGCAAATACAAAAATCTGTCTTCTTTATAATATTAGCTTGTTTAGAATTCTAGAAAAACAACAACCAGTTTAGCTGAAATTTTGTGTACGTTACGTGTTATGTAAGTCGGACGACAATGCAGTATTCTGGAAAGAAAGCACTAAGTTTTTCTAAACTTAAGAAAATAAACCTCCGTGATTGGACTTATTTGATGTGTCTTGGTTTGAATCGCCCACAATAAAAGGTTGTCCCAAAAAGAAATAAAAAAGGCTTTTTGTTTCTTACTTCATTTCCCTTCACAATCATGAAACTATGGCTCTTAGTTCATAGTTAGGGACATGATTAATCAAGTGTTTAAAATAGAAGCATGTTAGTTTCAAAGAAAATTGTGTTCCCACAACAGTCAGAGTACTAGTGTAGTGCCACAAAGTTATCGATAATCGGGGAGCTGTTAAAGTCGATGTCGATGTCGACAGTTACGAGCTGTGGAGTCGGCGCGTATGAATTAGTGTAGCGTAGTAGCCACATGAGATTTACGGACGTGGCTGGACTCTAATTGGACCGGGTTCGATGCCATGGGCGCGAAACATAACAATTTATTGTTTTCCATAATTGTTTTTGAGATGTGAACCTGGTGATGCACTGCCACATATACTATCTTCATTACAAATATTTAAAGCCTCTAGAGAATATATCTGGAGGGCATTGGTAGACATTTTGGTGTTAAAATAGAACTAAAGAATTATGTGATGAGCTAGGTTTTATTCAGCTATCTCTCAGACTGCTCCATTATAAATGTTTGCCTTACTAAAGAGATTTATTATAATATTATGAGATTTACTTAAATATATCTCAATGGATTTTCTCTCATTTTGACGTCTGTCTCATAGACTCATAGTCTAAATAGAGACGTCAAAATAAGAGTAAAGAAAGCACTCTTATTAAGGCCCCACACTAGGTACACTAGCGACGCCAATAATTTTATTCCTAATACTTTACAAATAGAAAGAAATTCAAGAATGTAAATCATATAAGCCTTAGTCTTTGTCGAGCTCCGTGGCGCAGTGGTCAACACGCCAGCCTGCGACACGGAGGTCCCGGGTTCGATCCCCAGCCAGGTCAAGATGGAAAACGATCTTTTTCAAATTGGCCTGGGTCTTGGATGTTGATCTATATAAGTATATGTTATAAAATATAGTATCGTTGAGTTAGTATCCCACGACACAAGTTCACAACTTACTGTGGGGCTAGCTCAATTTGTGTGATATGTCCCTATATATATATTTATATATTATATATATTTATATATATTAGTAAATAACCTGAAGTATTTTTGGAAACACGTTTTAATATTATCTAAATCAGTCATTAAGAGAACTACTGATTACCGCCAAAAACGGCCGTTTTAGCTGAAAATGAGAGTAATTATAATTTATAACGTTAACCTTTACTCTTCAAAAATATGACAAATCAAAGTAAATATTTCTCAATCAAAATCTGATTTATTGTTAATTAAACAGTTATTAAGATACCACTGATAGTGTCCATAACAGTTTGATAATTGCATTTCGTTGATTGTCTTCTCGGGTCGATAATTGAGTAATGACGTCTTAATTACCTTCGGTTTAATTAGAGCATAAACTTTTAAACTTTTTGTGTGGAGATCGTGTAAAATTAAATGTACAGGGCTCGCTCGCACTATAAATCGAGTGTGTCGATAAATTTGGCGGGTGTATAAATCGTCATTTCAATTATGGCCGAGTAGCAGCTGTCTTCGCGGCCGACTACTGCCCGTATTTATTTTAATCACGCGCACACATCAAACATGTCTACTGCTTTATCGATATCTCGGATGCATCCTTAGTTTGCTTTTAAACTGTCTAGGTAAATTAAGTTACCTTTGTAAGAGATTTATTTACGCGAGATAAAACTGTTGGCTAGTAATAGTTAGACAGGATATGAAAAAAATATTCACCTATCGTTTCTTTATCTAAATTTTAAGTATAACTATAACTAATATTGAAAAATATTTTTTTTACCTTATTTTTCTTTTGTGGTGGAGAATTTTATTTACCTATTATGTCTACGTAGAATCTAATGAGGAAACTAGGCACAAAAGTTCTGTCGTAAATGTTATTTATAAAAAAAATATTGGTAACCATATTTGATTTTGTAAGTTGTTTGTGTTGTGTCTGACATAATATCAGCATTTCCAGTGCTCTCATTCCTCAAAGTGATGACTGTTTAACTCAAAATTCTCATCTGCACTCCGGCGCCGGTTCCCGTTCTCCGCTAACTGTGCGGAACCAATTTAAAAACCAAACGCACCGCCGTCATTACACCCGTCAACGAAAACGTCTGTTGAGACTTATGTCACCAGGCACCACGTTTGTGTCTTGCTTTGACTGTAGTAGGGCTCGAAAAAATGATTTGATGCACGATTTGGGCCAACCCTTTTGGATGCGTGGCTGAAATGCATCAGACCGATTCGATACGAATAGTTGAGTTATTTTTTTAAGGCTTCAGGCTTCACGTGTTATGCAAGTGTATGTCTTTAAAACATGAAGTTATTGCAATCTCATATTTTCAACTCAGATAACTAGTGCGTAATAATGATAACAATAATATTGAATTTAAAATAGATAAAAGGCAAGATCCGAGGTTTTGCTGTGTTGCTCTGATTAAGATATCAAGTATTACGTTGTATCCACACGTATTGATAGAAAGATATTACAAAGGAAAAGAAAGCTATTAAACCTACTTCAACCCTATCTCTTCGCAAAAAGAGTTTAAGCACCCGTCGCACAAAAATCTCCGCGATTCCCCGTACTGTTGCGTGTGGCGGCCACCGGTGTTGCCCGCTGCGCCCAATTGCCCACACATCGTTTATTTTCCTCCACGCCACATCTACCCTGGCCACGGGACCATTTCGCCTTTTAATTACATCTTTCGACACTCTGATTTGTTGTGCAAGTATTTATTTAAAGGAAAGGGTAGCCGTTTTGTGAAAGGCAACGCGTAATTGAGTTTTTCGAGATTTTGATTGAAGATACGGAAATCTAATTTACTGCTGTCATTTCTGTGTCAAAATATATATCTAATAGTGGTCATAACTACTTCATTAAGTGAAAGCATCATCATCATTTTGAATTACGTTGTTACATGAAATGTATCTCTTCTATTGTACACTAGGCTATTTCACGGGGCGTTAATTTGAATAATTTTACGTAGAAAATTGTCGCAATCAAGGTTTTCCTACCTAGTACTTAAAAAAAGGGCCAATAGAATCAAAGTTTCATAACTTTTACAGCTATGGGCAAATGAGGCGAGAAAAAAAAATAAGTTACCTATATTTTTTTTTATCACGCTATTTTAAAATGGCGCTTACAGATTAAAATAGTCGCTTGTATAAGAACCCTGTGTTAAAGTGATTGAACCTACCTAAATTACTCTAATGACACATGTTTTATAAACGGTGTAAGTTTTATAGCGTCATATAGTATGAGCGTCTGTAACACATATGTACTTCTTATTGAATTTTGTTAATTATTAGGATAGGGTCTTCTAAGCAAAATTTTCAAAGAGGTCTTAGGTTTTTATCAAATCGTGTTGCCAGAACTATATAGAAAATTCATTAGTTTAGTTCCTGAAAATAATGTCACGTAAATTACTTTATAATCCGCGCTGTTTGCGAGAATTATATGAGTAAACAAAACACACGCTCTATGCTGCACCAGCTCCGTTGCATATGCGTGCAAATTACACTCATTATTTAAATAAATATTGCCTGGTGTAACGGGCGCAAAAACGACATAATAACACTATCAGTTCCAATACAGCCATTCAATCGCTTTTTCGTGCTATTGTCACTCATTTTCATCGTAATTGGTCAATAATTATTACCTTATCGCGTTACAAGTTCATCGATCATCATTGGTTGTCATTGTTTTATAAAATCATCAGTTTTTTTGCCAAGTTTATCACGCGTGCAACGCGTTTAAATCGATTAGGTAGGTATATTGATTCTCAGCGATGACGCTTGTCTTTTATGACAAATATATCATACGAAATCACAGTAAGTAATTCAAAGATTCGGTGTCCTGAGTATTATGAATATTTCTTTTTCCTTCTTACAAAGATTAACATTAGGTATATCTCAGTGCACCACATGTAAGACCTTGCAAACAATTAACGCGTAAGACGCTAGCCCAGTAGGCTTTCTAGGAAAATGGCGGGGCCGTGTGCATCGTTTTCCAAGGCATTGTGGAGTGAGCCTGTTATTTTCCCATTTGACTGGTTTTATGGCTCTGTTAGACCAGATGGGGGCAGATAGCATAATAATTTGCGCATTCTCCGTTCTAGAAACGTAACACAATTATTCGCACGCACAACTAAATGTGCGAATATTCAGGGCTTTTAACTATTCATTGCCGCTTGGCTACTACCTTACATATTAATTGTCCCTCCTTAACAGTCAGTGTATGTAGAGATATAGGGTGTATTCGTACTGACGGTTAATTACTCAACACGCTTCTACGCACTATGAATGCACTTTTGTGCATATCAGTTCATCTGCAGTCTGTGTAATGTGTGTTTGAAAATGAGTTTATTTTCCCAAGGGACAGGCGCTGAATTTTCTTTGTGTTTGTGTGACACCGTGAATATTTAAGTACCTACTTAGATAGATTGTTTCATACAATACTGTATTAAAATTTACTTAGCTTAAATCTTACACACGAAAAGCCAGCAACCCTCTTTACTTCTATTAAGGGGCTTGTTTGCTTTTCGTGTCCTTTAGGCATCTGACTTAATTTGACGACTGTCTTCTTATGATCTTAGCCAGGACCAACTTCTTAAGATGTCTTCCGTAGCACGAGGGATAAGATAAATTTTGGTACAACTTGTGGTCACTCGGGCCCACCACTTAGGAATTTTAATAAATTCATCTTATTAAACCAACTGCTAGACATGCCTTCCGAAGCATGGAGGGACAAGATAAATTTCGTTGCCATTTGTGATCAATCCAATGGGAACCCCGCCTAGTTTTTTTTATTAAAATCATCTTGAAAAATTCCTTAAACATACTTTCTGTCATGACCAGGCCGTCAAAAGCTAGTATATACGCCTTATTTCTGCGTAAATAACGATACGTACGACCCTGCATCCAGCAATGTAGCATGACAAGGACGCGTACGCAGGTTGAATTCATTGCGACGTGACCACAATTCCCTTGAACAATGTAGGAGTTGCTCGATAATCTATAAAAAGCCTGATCTGTTGCCACCTTCTTCAAAATGTTTTCTGTCCCCGGTCATCTTATTAAACTTATTTTAAGTAAAAACTTTTCATAAACAACAGTAGGACGAAAGTTCACGACGTGCTCTCAAGGGTTGCAACTCTTAAATGGAACTGGGTAGGACACCTGGCTAGAAGGAGGGAAGGTGGAGTAAGGCTGTCACCAAGTGGTATCCCTGAAATGGGAAACGTAGTATTGGACGTCCGGCAGCTAGGTGGGCCGACGTCATAAAACAGATGTCAGGAAAGAACTAGATTGCGAAGGCTAAGGATAGAGAAGGATGGCGCAGACAAAGGGAGTCATATGCCCAGCGGGTTATGAAAAGCTGATGATGATGAAACAACGGTACAACTGTCACAACCCAACAGCGGAATGTTGCGTGCCAAGGACGCATATGCAGGGATTCATTGCAACGTGACCGCAATTTACCGTGTGTTATTTTTATATTATTTTTAGATATCACTCAGACAAATTGAATAGTTTTAACATTAGGCTGTCGCCAGGATTCATTTTCATATGAGAAAGGCAAAGACTGAGAGATAATTACAAACGTTTGAATTAATAGGTACCTAAAAACCAGGACAAAACCAATGGCTTTCGTCATAGTTAAGTACTTACTTAGTGAAATTATAATCTTAAGCAGAAAAGAAAGCAAAGAAGCAAAACAATATAGCCATTGTTGACCTCTACAAGCCTCAACAACACAGTGGCGGAATGTTGCATGCCAAGGGCGCATATGCAGGGATTCATTGCAACGTGACCGCTATTCGCTGCTAATTATGACTGTGTTATGGGAGCTTTAAATGTTTGGCGATACGGCGCAGATCGTATATTAGTCGGCTCATTAGAATACGTGTTTAGTTTGGACGTTTTAGTACGTTATTGCGGTCGGAATGCTGGAAATATGGCTTGCATTGTGCTATGTAAGGTTAGGTGCTACAGGTTACCCGAGGCGTAGCCTTGTTTGTAACCTCATTTTTACGTTTAAACCGAAAGTCAACAGAATTTCACATACTTGAGCGCTAAATTATGAAAAACGTAAGTTTCGTATTGAAATCAACTTTACTTCTGACGTTTTTTTTAGAGTTGTATGTATAACCTTTGTGACATTGTTTGAGTGGTTTCGAAGCCTCTAATTCTTCTTATGGTTATACATAAGGCTAGCTTGGCTTCTGTTTATTATACTCGTTATTCATTACTATATCAATTGGTATTCTCTCCTATCTTTCTGTTGTATTCCCTTAGGTTTTTTTTTTTATTTGTTTTATATCTAGCTTTTGGACTATCTATCGTTTTACCGTCAATGCCATCTTGTTTAGGTGGTCAATGTACTACCCATATCAGTATTTACCTATATTACAGAGTGGGACAGGCTAGTTAGTAATTAACCTGACATAATGGATGGTTATTAAGCAATTCTGCGAGAACATACCCGACTTTGTCGTGTAGTCTGCACATGGCTTGCTATGTATTCACGATAATACCTCTCTATTTATATCAGCAATAACGTTACTGCTGATATAATATCGAATAGGTATGTTGCCTGTTATATTTGGAAGTATTTATGGCCATAGTTTTAGTTACGATGGTCTCTCTAACTAAATTAAATTATAAGTAAAAAAAAAACAACCCTATACTTGACAACATAACAAATATTATAAAATAATATAGCAGGAAATATGTTTAGGCGAAGCCGAACATTGCCATAGCAAAGATTTTTACATGCACAAAGCTACGTGCTACCTAAATTCAGTTAGGTATATGAAAAATAATAATAAAGCATTTATATTTTTAGTGTAATAAACGCACTCAGCAAATTCGAACTTCGTTTTCTTTGCGAGCTTTTGCGACCAGTTTGTCTGACAGTGGGGCATTGCATCCTTTGACATATTTAATTGTATAGAGCCTAAACAGGGAATTGTACAAACTAAGCTATAAAAAAAAAATCAAAAAGAACAAAATTTTTCTCGGTCAACTTTTATAGATCTAGCCAAGTACCATTTTAAAGTTACAAAACTATCGTCACCTCAGCACTTCTTCTGCCGACTGTTGACCATAACTGCAATCTGATACAACTTCTGAAGACGAATGTAAATCGTCCTTCCTACGTCACATATACGAGATCATCCCACTAAAGGCACAAAATGCGCAATTTTCTCCACCACAGTACGTGTGGCCGGCAATTTGTCCCTAATACGCTACCACGAATCGCCCACAACTGCATACCGCGCCGTCGCCCTACCAATTTAACCAATATAAAATGCATTAACATTAGTGCAACTGGCGGCAGATTTGCAGAATTGGGTCAATGCAAACCCTAAGAGGTAGAAATGTGGCTCTTGTTATTGTTCTATGGCATTGGTTTTACTATGTTTCATGATACGTGTACAAGGCAGTTCATTATTTTATACTCGAAAAATCTAAACATAAAATACCAAAACTTTCATATTTCAAGTATACATGCAATCCAAAAATACAAGAAAAATACCGAACACCGAATGGTATTGGACTTTTATTGATTTTTTTTAAATCATTTAAAGTCCAATACCGTCCAATATAGAAATATCATGAAATACATAAATATCAGTAGGTAGCAGTAGCACATTGAAAGAGAATGAGGTCAATGTGAAGTCGTGGAGGTGGAATATGGTATTGTTGTTCTATGATTTGTGTGTAGGTCTCTGAGAAATTGCGACAATATCCTTTGACATGGCTAAATAGTAGGTAATTTTGTTGTCCTAACGTTGGCGAAGGAGGTATTAAAGGTAGATTTGTAATAAGTATATAAATAGAAGGTTAAATTTTCAAAATTTATTCATATTTTTCAAACATTTCAAACCCCTTGTTCTGATGTAGCATAAACAAATTGGTTGGCTTGTAATGGCATTTTTTGTTATCTTTATGATATCTTGGGATTTTTCTTGGTCAAGAAGTCGTAGAAAATTCCTTCACGGAGGTCTCACCAGGGCCAACTGTGATGAACAAAACGAAACTCAATTGCAAATTGTCCAAAAAGAAGCAAGAATCAGGTCATGCGCATGGCTGGTGCGGCGCGGCAGCAATCGTGCGCCTGCGCATATGCCGGCAACTTCCATGGAAGGCGATGAATAACTCATTGTCCGTCCGTCCGTCCTGACGCACGCTTCTCGGAAACGCAGCGATGCACGCCAGAAAGTGACCGAGATGTTTGACCCGACACTTTTAGAGAAATTGCAATGAAAGAAACAGTAATTATAAAGTTCCAGTCTGTTTTGTATGCAGCCGTTGTCTTGGTGTGTCTTGCATCGCTGGTATGCTATTATGACAATCACTCAGTGTTTTCCTTGGGTGAAGCAGAATTAAAAAATCTAAGTTTAACCTTTTGCCATTAGCTAAGGGTCGTTAAAATTGGTTGAACAATGATGGATTGATGGATAATAAGAAAGGTCTCGACTGTCATTCAAAAGGGTTGGACAATTAATGCTTACAGCGTAGCACTGTAAGCATTTATTCCAATATTGTCAGAACATCGCTTCCTGAGGCTGTAGCAAATTTCTGAACTTGTGAGCCATCGATGATAAAAGTATGTGTCCATTCTCCAGATTATCTCAAAAGCATATCCATTGTTACTTTTGTCTCAATTGCATACAAGGACCTTTATAACCTTTATAACACCTAAAGCTGTCCCTCAGAGTCAACGCGGCGGTGGACTGTGAGCGCCTGCAGGAAGATATTGATAGGATTGTTGCATGGGCTCATGAAAATAAACTTCAATTTAATAAATCTAAATGTGTCTCGATCACTTTTACAAAAAAACGTAATTCAATCGAATATAATTATACTGTGGACGATGTTAGTATGAAGAAAGTCACGGAGGTGAAAGACCTAGGGGTTCTCTTTACAGCCGACCTATCATTTAAAAATCATATTAATATAATAGTAAAAAAAGCCTTTAGGAATTTAGGATTTATACTGCGTAGGGTTCACAGATTCACAAATCCTAAAGTTATTATTTCCTTATATAATGCCTTAGTTAGAAGCCATCTTGAAAGCAACGCAGTCATATGGGCTCCACATGAAACTAAATATAGTCTCATGTTGGAGCGCATTCAAAATAAATTTGCCAGGTATCTATATATGAGATTATATGGTGTCTATCCATACTATCCTTTAATGTATCCAACCTTATTTGTTCTGGGTATGGTGGGATGCACGGAACTACGTGTACGGAGAGACCTATCCTTGGTCTTATATCTTTATAATTTAATACACGGTAAAAATCACAATCCGGAATTGCTTAGTTCGTTGAAATTATGCGTTCCCGACGGATACGTAGGGCGCCGCCGCCGGCCGCCGTTGCTGTCCGTGCCCCGCGCTCGCACCGCGCTGCTCGCCAAGGCCCCGCTGACGCGCGCGCTGCGCCTCCTCAACCAGATTGCCGAAAGGATAGACTTGTTTGCTACTACTCGGAGCGAATTCATAAAAAATGCCTTGTATTTACTATGTTACAATAATAATAATAATTAATTGCTTGTCTAGCGTATTGGTGTGAACTGTGATGTTAGGCTTAAGCTATGTTGATAAATAAATAAAAAAAAAATAAATAAAAATAAAAAAACACCTACTATAAGCTTTGCAAATTTTCAAGTTGTTTTTCCACAACAAATTAAAGGAATAATTTATGGTTTCAATCACTATTACTTTCACTTAGACTTACCGCGATTAGTTTTGAGTTTCGTCCTTCGTATAATTGCGGTAAGTCGCGTAGTAAAACTAAAAGCAAACGTCCCAGCTCTAGGAAGAAGGATGGCCAGACACTAAAAACTTAAAAACTGACATTTGAGTGCCTTAACCTCGCTACGTCACCTTCGATTCCCACCGCAGCGGTGCATAGCTGCAGTAATTAGGATGCGCCGCAAGTCCGCTCACAAGTCGGCGGGCCTCTCCAAACAACTAAATATTCGCACACGACTATTGTGACCACTTTATGGTTTCGGCGAGCCTTTATACTGCTATTTAGCATTCTAAATTGGTGCCGCAAACGTTTTTATACGGCTAAATGTCATGTCACAGTAATAAAACGGAATATGACGAACGGGAAAACGCGTGATTCAACATGGGGCAATTACGATCAGGACCCGCATGGAATACTATTCGGGCACAATAAAAATTTATGTTTGTTTGCGCGAATTGTAATTTAGCCAATCCACCAGTTAAGACATGGCTTAGATGGGTAATGAAAATGTCCATCAAAGTACTCTAAATGTTTATTAGATCTGACTGCGGACTGTTTTCAATTGAAAGGACATAACATTAGTGGTCTACTTCGTAATAGAAGTATGTTAAATAATGTAGGTAACAAGCGTAAACAATGACCACCTACCAATTCCATCAACAGACTAGTGTTGGCCACTTACACATATGAAAAACAAAACAACAAACCGACTAACTCAATGACTTAATAATTAACACTTTGAAAACATGCAAAGCTTTAAATCTAAGTAGGTATACGATGAATAGGTTTACCTAGAATGCTTGGGAAATATAAGCATTTAGCTATAATCTAAATCAATAGAAATGTATTTTATAAATAATACAAATGAGCGTTGCAAAATTTCTGTAGAAAAAAATAAGTAAAAAAAAGACAATAAGTCAGAAAGTAGTCCCTTACGGTACGGCACTACTTTCGCCAGGACTAATGAATACCACTAACAATATGTATAATGTCGGTATCTCAATACAATAACCTGTATCTCCTTGTCATCAGGTAAACCGGCCACTAACGATGAAGAAGGAAGGCATCCAGACGCGGAATCGCAAGCTGAGCAGCAAGAGCAAGAAGAAGAAGGGCGGCATGGGCATGGGGGGTGGCGGCGCATGCGCACTCGCGCTGGGTGGCGTCATGGGAGACATGATCAAGCCGCTCGGAGACGCCACCAAGGGCTTCGGAGGGTCTGCCTTCCCGTCGGCTATGGATTTCGGTAAAGAAACATACTATTCTAAAAATTTTGTTTTTGATACATTTGCCATGAATACATTCGTTGTGATATCGAAACTTGGTTCATTACTACGGACTGAGTCGTTTTTTTTTACAGCAATCAAAATTGCTCAATTTATTGGTAATCGCAAATGTATTGAAAAACGTCATATGATGTCCCTACTCAGTAAGCTGATTAGTCATCATCGTTTTATTGTAAGCACTCGCACACAACTTACCGTAGTCTCATCATAATGTACCACCTACTTACTATATCACTATCGAAGACGTCACGTTTGGAATTTATTCAAAGTTTTATATCCCAAACAAGCAGATAGAAAGAAAAAAATAATTTATTCGGAGCCACACAGAAATACATTCAGTTTGGTGATAACATTTTTATTTCCTGTAAAGTGAGGCACCAAAAGGGGGCCACTCAGCATAAGGCAGTAATGCAACTGACATCACGCCGCTGGTCTTCCTTGACACCTTTTAAATAGAGATACTGGCATGGCATGTTTTAATTTTACTAATATGAAAATGTACCAAATTGTCAACATTATGTGACTATAGGCTTGGCCACTTAAAACATCCAATATAATTATTCTTTCTTTGAAAACTATCCTCCTGATTCATACATCATAATGACAAAATCGATATAAAAAAATAGTCCGGTCACCATCTATCTATTTATTACTAAGTAATCTATTTCTTTTGTCCTTTAGGCCAGCACCAAGTAGGCCTCGTCCACCCAGCGGCCGCGCACATGTCCCACTGGTACGGGGCGCCGCACCAGGGCTTCGCCCCTCCGCCGGCGTCCCATAACCCCTATCACCATCACCACCTCGCGCAACTTAATTCTATGGTGAGTAACCTTCGACAATTACAAACTTGATAGTACTACTAAAAATATCTGCAAAAATAACTGGAAAAATAAAATAGTTTTATGAGTCAACTAGAATAGCAACAAAAATGTTAATAAGCAAAATAAAAAAAAGACCTACGCCACTGTCAAACAAAACTAAGCAAAAATATTTTGTTGTTTTTGCCACTACTGCAAAATATTGTTGGTTTAGTGTTTGACGTTACACAACAACGGACAATAAGAAATAAAAAAAAACAACACCACTGTCAGACCAAACGTTGTAAAAATATGTAACTTTTACTATTAAATTTCTTATACTCTTATTTTTGCAACTACTGCAAATACTTGTTGGTGTCCTAATGAAATAAAGAACAACAATATAAAGTACACAACTGTCAGACTGGCCGTTGCAAAAATACACAACTCTTTTATTTGTGCAACTACTGCAAATACTTGTTGGTTTAGTGTCCTAATATTGTTTATTTTGCTTTGCAGACTGGCTGGAGGAGTGAGTACACGTGATAAGTCAGCCAAACTCGACCGCAACCTCCTTGGATTTACGTAGAGTATTAAAGCATACGAACAACCGTCCGGTTGGGCGCACCGAATTGACCATAGACAAGTATCGGTCCGAGGCACCGATACTGTTCGCTGTGATTTTCACCTCTGACACGACGTCACGCACGACACAAGTAGTCACCGCACTACGACGCATCACACAATTTATAAGACTGTTTAACAGAATTGATGTTTGTAACATTTATACAAACAATTCGAATTGCACATATCCGATTCGAAAACTGTCCCAGTCTAACTAATCCATTGAAGACTTTGTTATTCCGTGATCGGTCCCCTAACAAGTATTAACTAAGTGTGTTTTACATGAAGTAACTAGCGAAATTGTACAGTATTATAATATAGTTAAGGTCGAAGTCGGCTTATACGATAAATAAGTATAGTTCAAAAGTTAAAATAATTTGTGTATTTTGTACATACGAGTATCTTACTAAGTTATATTCCGTTCCTGTACATTGTTTCGTAATTTTGTATTTAATTTGAACGGTTCGGTTCGCTATAGGAATTGTGATGTGTTCAGATTATTCCCAGAGATATTTTTTTTGTAAATTTTATTTTTGTAGTTTGTATTGAATGAAATGCAATAGTAATTTATGTATAGTTATAATCACGCGACTTGTAAATAGTAGCTGTTTTAATAGTGACGTTACGCGAACTGAATATGTGGATATCGAGTTTTGTTACAAAGAATGGTCAAAGCAGGTCACTGGATTGGTAATTTCATCAGTATTATAATTGTAATATTTTGGTTTAACACAAAATTGAGATGTTTAATGAATTTGTATCACTATACCATTTTAAAATTAAGATATCGAGTGGCCATAAATTGTTCGACCGTGTTCGTGAATACAGCGATTGCAAATGGCCAACCGGGTTTGATCTCCGTCTAGTTCAGGATGGAGAATTATCTTTTTCTGATTGTCCTGGGTCTTTTATGATAGGATGTTCATCTATACATGTAGGTATTTATAGTTAAGTATCATTAAAATAGAACTTATCTCGTGATACAAGTATGCAACTATATTGGGTAGCCTATTGTACCTTCAGTATGTAATAAAGAGAGAGAGAGAGTAAATTAACATAAATTTTGTCCATAGAAACTTTAAACAGTCATCTTATTACTCAACCTTTACGAGTGTTTTTTTAATATAGATGTAATAGCCCCTTACGAAATTTTATTGTCATGTCATCTTTCTGGTACGTGGTGTACATTCATGGATTCGCCATAATTGTTATATTCACAAACACGATCTCGGAACTCCAAAACGTGTACATATGAAAATGTAAATGAACCTGTAGAGATAAAGGAATCATTATAAGACTATCGAAATAAAGTGTAATTAGTGATCACTGCAAAACAACCTATAACGATATCCCGTACCTAAAATTTTTAGTTTTTAAAACAAAATTGTGAAGTTGTGTATTTTAAATGAAATTGTGAATAAATTATCAATATTGATATTAATATACGTTTTCATTTCCATAACCCCGCCCCTGAATGCATAATATCCAAGAATTAAGAGTTTATATCGTTAAGATAAGACATTTCGGCAACCTCTGAGTTTTATATTAATTTAAGTTTCATTTTATTAAACTTTTTATGCTTTTGAGATCCAACTTCCTGTTCGATTACATCATATTTAACAAATGAAAGAATTTTCTGTTCTCGGTTTCTTTATTTTTTGTCAAACAGATAAGCTGAATACTTAAGTATCACAACTCATGACTAAATTATTAAGAATTTTAATACCTACCATGTAGAAAAGATTAACAAGCAAGTAATAGAAAATATTGAGAAAGTAGAAGCTTATGTAAAAAATGATTCGATCAACCCACCCCCTAGGGAAAGAAAATAAATTAGGCACTGCTTCTCACCAGTCAACTGTAAACACCCTGAGTAGATAGAAAATTTCAATGCACATCCAATTACTCGTCTTAAACATCGTCCACCATAAGTCACCGGATCAATTCCGCCAGTCTGCAGAAAAAGTCGTCCAAAAGTCGCGCTTATCTCGCGGCAAATTGAAAATGCAGTCGCCCGTGAGATTGTGACGCAACGGCCTGCCTGCGACATATGGACCTATTCAATTTTAATCGCATTTCAGAAGAATGGACATCGGATAAAAGTACGTATAAATGCGGCCGTCCCGCGACGATAGGCCACTTAATAAGCTGGTTTTATTTGCGGTTACACCGCGCCGGATTTAAGGGGGCATTGTCGAGCACAATCAATGTTTGCGATTCGTCTTTTTCAGTCCCTGCCCTTCCTGTCTATACACTTTCACGGTTCGCTTGCAAAATTCTAAGTCTAATAGGATTCGGTTATTTTTTATTTCAAAATGTTTGCGTGAATACTTTTTAAGGCGAATACTTTTTGCTATTCATGTCGCAAATAAAGATTAGTGCCCGAACCGGTGCGGTATTTCAAGCAAGGACTTTAGACACAGCGGCATAAGTCACCGTTGCGGCCGGCGTGATATATGCGCCGCTAGCGCGGGAAAAAATGTCGCGCGACAAAAAACGCGGCATCACTCCAGCAGATTTATTGCAGGGTATACTGCGGAATATTCGAGAACACTGCACTCGCGAACTTTCGGGCAGCGGGCTGCGGGCAGCGCTGGTACCCCCCGATGTGATGGAACTTCGCACCTCCTTAAATTACGAGCTATGCATGAGTATTTGGAATGGTGAGACAGGAATTCCTACACCTCCCCGCATCCGCACAAGTCTCGTTACTTCATCATTATGTCGACATTTATTATTGCAAGTGCGATGCCTCCGGTTGAATCGAGATAAACATATTCAAAAATCTTATTGGATTGAAATCAAATCAGTTACAGGTTTGAACAATAGTGGTGTATTATAATAACAAATCACCTTGTCGAAATCACTTTCTTAACTTGATACGTATTGTATCAGCTTACAATGTTATGAACTTCTCTCTAATGTGTGACTCACAAATAGTGGTAATACTCAAGCAAAAGTATATACTAAAAATGTATTATATACTAAAAGGTAGGACTATAAGTTACGACCTATAAGGTATTGTTAGTTATGGAAAAGGATTCAGGATTTGATCATTCCGTTTTCTAACTTTATGCACCAACATGCTAAACGTCGACTTCTTTTGTGCTCTGTCTACCCGTTAGGGATAATTATGTATTTTTACAGGACCTAGGTAGGCTACATTTAGGAAGATAAATAGGTTAGAAGGAGACTAATTAGAATCTAAACCCACATCTTTATTGTACTTCTGGTAACCGATTTCACAGATGCCAAGATTTCAGTTTGGTCTTCTTATGATACCTACTGATGACAGGCAATTTACTTTCACAGTTCCTTCCACACGTGTCTCTGAGAAATGTTAAAAGACGACAGTAATTAAAACCTAAAAATAGCATTAAATACATTAAATAACAACATGATTGTATGAAAATCACATGAAAGTGCACTTAGCGGCAATCATCGCGATCTCGACACCTGAAAGACACTCACACGAGCTTAACGAGGCTTGAGAACATCAGAGCTATTGTTCCTCCTTCTGGTTTCCACAGCTGTGGCTGGGAGGCTAGGACCTCAATTAGCTGCCATTTTCTGTTATAGAAAAGGTAAATAAGGTATTATGATACATATGTGCCAGTTACATTAGTAATTGTGACTAGTACCTTTAGTTACTTGTAGGGTGAGTCATCGGAATGCATTTTGAATTTCTTAATACATAGAGCATTCAACCTTTCTTTCTGTCGGTAAGTAAATTATAAGAACATGTAAAGACGCATTTTATTTTAAGGCTTTTGCTGCATAACGCAAAATGTTTTATTTTATTAACGTATTTGTTTGGTTTGTAAAGTAATAAAGTTTATAGATGGAAGAGCTGATTGTTAAACGAAGATTTGATGAGCTAAGGATAATTGCATTAAACAGATATCAATAATAAGCAGTCAGAAAAAATATGCTAAGTTTTAATGGCACATTATAAACACCAAACGAATTATTTTACGTTACATTCGATCGATTAGATCTTACTTACGTGGTACCTAGTCGTAAAAACTCAAATTTAATGTTGTCATAAAAGTGGTCTGTGCGAAATATCCAAACGGCAGTCTCATCAAAATCCAATCTTTATACAAAAGTCTTACGATCGCAATAAAGGAGCGTTCACACTTGATCGGAGCGGTCGGCCCCGGCTGCCCGGGTGCCCGGCTCGCACCTCGCGGGCAGCGACACGGCACTAACCCGCCGAATGATGACCGGATCATATGGCAATCCCATTCGATTAACTGTAATGAATTGTTTTGGGTCCGCGAATCGAATTACTAGCGTTTTTTTTTTCAAAATACCTTGTGAACTTAACTTAAACTTCCTATATTCTTAAAAAAATGTCTTCCTCATTCATTATAATGACATAAATATTTTTTGTGTAATAAAATTAACTACACCATAGAAATTGAAAATAATTGTAAATGTTTGGAATATCTTATAACATGTAGAATACTCAATTTTGTACATCATTTGGTAGCAATAGATTCATAATATATGGATATAACCAGAAAATACTCGAATCACGGCATTCAACTTTACTTCATTCATCGCACACAGACGTCTATAAAACCGTCATAAAACACTAGTGTACAGACACTAATCCTTTCACTGTCCATAGACAATAGCCACAAAAAATTCAAGAGCAAGTGAAATGCGTCGTGACATTCGTCTAGCGCGGGGTCAGCGAGATAACGCGACTCGAGTCCGAGATTGATTCCCGGATCAAGCGGATAGCGGGGTACTCGAGTGTGGACGATCCTTTACTCACGACTCACTGCGCGCTATGACTGCGTCCTTATAGGATTTGTGGGGTTGATCTTGGACACTTTTAAATCGACTTATTTATATTGGTCCGGTCGTTCCTGGTTTAACGGGGTAGTACTTTTTGATATGATAGGATTTTGCTAGATTTATAGGATTTCATTTATTTTCATCACCTTATGTACCTATTCTTAAGTTCTCAATGAATATAGCTGACGCAATTTTTAGGGTGTCATACCCTAAGGGTGCCAACGGCTCCCTATTACTACGCCTCCGCTGTTTGTCCGCCCATCTGCCATAGAGCTGTATCTTCTGAATAAAAATAGGCATATACTTTAATGTACACAATATGTATAGTTTCCGTGGAATTAAGATTTTCGTATTTGAACCTTACAAAAGAGGTCACATGTAAGAGCTTCTATGCGTACTTAACATATAGTTAAAAATGTATAGTGATACGGGACCCTTAGTTTGCTTGCATCTAACTCGCATTTAACCAGTTTTTTTGTTACTCAATACAATCAACCAATTAATAAAACACACATTGTGAAATTCAGAAAATTGAAAATATGTATATTTAAAATTAAGGAAAAAGTAAAGCTGTGCGATTTTATACCATAGATACGAGTATATTCATTAATAACTCCAAATCGATGTAATTTCAATTAAATATGTAACATCCACATAATATCTATCTAATATCAAATGAAAATAATTCGTACCTGTAAAATGAATGACGATAATGTGCTTTAAAAAATTACTCAAGCAATGTGTAACCAAAATAATATCATACCTAATGAAAAGATTATAAACCAAATCTATGAAACTTCTAACATCACTGATATATTATTTGACTGAAGATAAAAAGTATCAAGTGTCGTAATAAAACCCAACTGAAATTACTAATAAGAGTCCAGTTAACGATTATTCCAAAAAGTCATGAATAAGCCATGAGCTTACAGAGCTTTCATTGTTTACAGTTACCGGTCTAAACAAGCATAAAATTTTTAATTCATTTCTCCCGATCATTAACGAAGTAATAAACGGTGACAGAACCAGTCGCATCTCTTGTTAGAATCAGAATTTGTTCTGAGAACTACTCCTATTAGATAACAGATCAGAGATCGTTTAAATTAAACAAGAACGATTACCTGGCTGGAATGAGGGTTGCCATGTCCTGGAATTTCTCTGGATTACTGTAGTTTTGGATTCTAGTCGATTGTTGATGAAGTTTACGATATTTGGTTATTTTTATAAAAATTTAAGTTTAAGTAATTGGTTAACTATTTATAATTAACAGTAACCATTTCATATAAGTTCATAACCGAAGTCTAAAATATTTAAAAACATTCCTTTTTCTGCTATTTAAACACGCGTTTTTTAGCTTCACTTGTTACATACAAGTGAAGCTAAAAAACGCGTGTTTAAATCTTGGAATCTTAATTTGACCCACTTCTCGGTCTTCGATTAGGATGAAATTTTGCACACGCTCTGAGTTCTGATGACAATACATTAAAAGCGTTGTATTTTAGTTAAACTATTATTTCAGCTGAATTCACTATCAGTTATTCGGGCCTGAGATGACTTAGAGAATTAAGTTTCGACAGCCATTTTGTATATGTACCTATACGTAGTGTGTAAAGGACCGTAACAAAAATCTTGCAAAAGCAGAAATTTCAGTATTCTTTTTCGCCCACATTACTCATAATCATGACAATATCTTGGAAGGCAATTTGTTTGTTTTTCGTATGTGTAAGTGGCCAACACTGGAACATATAACGATGACAATTTCTATATTTTATTGGTCTTTCTAATTTTCATCTGGTAACCCTAGCCGGAATCCTACACGCACGGATTAAAAATAAAATATGGACATCATCCGTTGACATTTGAAATGTACATATGGGTTTAGACTATTTTTTACTGTACGTAGCTTCTGGATCGTAAAAAAATCTGGTTTATTGACAGCTACAGGCTTATATCCTTGTTGTTTTGTAAGATTATTTTATCTTGACACACTTTATTTCCTGTAACGCATTATAAAACATAATGTCTCTGTAAAATACATACCCGGTACAAGGGGCACTGCCGGGTGCGACGTTGTATCCCCAATTCTCGTGGGAACGCTATGATTTTTCGAAAATTAACAAAAAATCTAAACGACGGCGATGCAGTTCGCAACTCATCACGTCACGTTTCCCGTGGGGGCGAAAAGCGGGCTTCAGAAAGCCGCTTTGCTACGTTAAATGTGAGAGGAAGACTGAATGGTAAAAGAAGTACCCGAAACCGAAGAGCATGCATGGGGAGAGTGATGAGTTTAGATGAAGCTAGAGGGATTTGTCAGGATCGTAGCAAGTGGAGATCCATAGTCTCTGCCTACCCCTATGGGAAAAAGGCGTGATAATATGTATGTATGTATGTCTCTGTAAAATAAATAAATTTATTATAATTCAAATTTATTATTAATATACACGTCGAGGTGTTTAAGGGCACGAGGTGAAGCCGAGTGCTTATAATAAACCGATGACTTTCGTTTGGCGTTTTTCAATACATTTGCGATTACCATAAACTAAAACGCGATTGCACTTCAGCAGATAAGGAATTTATTAAAATTTTAAGAATTAATTATAAATATATAAATATAAATAGGCCAAATCCTCTTACTGCTCTGGCTAATATACGCCTCTGGTATTACAGAGAGGGTCGTGCTCCAGCAGTGGAGACTAATAAAAAGACCTGATAATGATGATGATATATTATAACTGTATTTTTACAAACTGATTGTTTGCAAAAATACATTTATAAAAATCAGGTACATTTAAAAATACATTTATAATAACCAGGTATATTTAAAAATACATTTATAATTATCAGGTACATTTAAAATACATTTATGATAATCAGGTACATTTATTCAGGTTTATTTTTTATAAGAAGTACCTATAACCCAATTAATAATCTGCTCCTTTTCGAAGACAGTTAAGAATCACATCTCACGAAACAGAAAAAGTTTTCATGCTGAACATGAAAACTCTTTGCTCGGATTCTGTGAAAAAATATTCTGCTCAGAATATACATCTGTACTATTGAGCTATTGAGCAATTGGGTGTAATTTTGTATAAGTAAAAAGGCCCCATGCCGTAAATACAACATTACGATCCAAGTTTCGATGTCATAAGGCCCGTATTAATAGCAAATGTATTAAAATAATATTTTGTTGTAACATGCTTCGTAAAGATTTAATGTAAGCATTTTTTTACAGTGAACTAGTGGGAATGTTCTCCTTACTAAATCTATACCTAGTAACTATAAAATCTGTGGTGGTCCGTAAGTAGATATAATTTTCTAAAAACTTCACCACACAACAATTTTAAAAACCTTCTATTTGTGTATTTCAACACGCTGAGTTTTTAGATCAAGTATTACTTACTTTATAGATCTTATCTTATACGATATGATAAGATACGATATAGATAGTGGCGGGGGATAGAAATGGTAGATAGAGTTTTTTTTATCTAATTGCTCTAATTCACAGCCTTGCGAAAAATTAATTGGAGATCAATAATAAGATACCGTAATTCTGTAAATAATATATACCTACCTACTGAGAAGGCAATTTAAATTAATAGAGTATACTTAAAAAATAAGATACTGTAAATATTTATCCATTGAGTAGGTAAATTAATTAGCTATTTACACCTAATAAATCTCAGTTAAATTTGCTTTCAACATTTTTTAAATCAAAACCGCAATCTTGTTTATATATTAACATAAAATGGAAGTTAAGATGGAATTAGGCCTTCAAGGAAAGATTATTATAGTATACATATAAGCACAATGGAAAAATATACACACAAGTATTTACTAGCTTAGATAAGAAACTATGAACTATATTGTGATCTCGTGATCAAAATCCATAATAGAATACAGAATTGTAAGAAAAATAAGAAACAAAACGTACAAATTTTTAGACCTCTCATACAAAGTCGCCGAACAGCTGTGCGAATTTCAATGGGTAGTCTGATTTTTACCTTTTTTCTTTCGGTTCTGTATTCCATTAGGGATTCTGATTCCGAGATTTCAATATAATTCATAGGTTCAAAATCAGCTGTATAATCTGTAAGTGACATAGTGATTCGCAGCCCAAGTCGTAGGAAAAAGTCTAGTAAGTACTTAATTTGTCGAACGATGACTTATAACCACTTGTATCATTTATTACTCATTATTTATAGTTGCTCACATAAACCTTTGTTTGCAGCTTAATTCACCGAGCTTTGAGTTACGTGACGAGCTTTGTAGGTATTCAGAACCTTGAGTAACTTAATAACGCCGGCAAAGCACCTGCCGCTCCACCCTCGTATTAATATTATAATGTATACGGACGAAACGAACCTCCGTCAGGTCTATGGCCCATTCGTCTTTGTAATCTAAACCCATAGTCAAGTCTCAATACTCATGTTCAAGAACAAATGTGAACAAATATTAACGATGCAGGCATAATTTGGCTCGGTGGGGCTACATTGACCAGGCGGAGGCGCGATGCCAGTGTGGTCATGACGACTAGACAATGTCACACCTCCTTTCGTGCCCTTCTTGTCCAACTAGCTGTACGAAGGAAGATCTTTTTACCGCCTCAGAAAGTGGAATAATAATTAGAGTTGCCACATACTGGAGGGACAAAATCTAATTGCCTTAAGCCATCGACACGAAAAGTAGAAGAATAAATATCTTAAGTATCTATTACAGTACACTACAAATACGTAAGCAATATAAAATCTTTAAATGGCGGAGGGTTGTCTAATATACCTACCGTTACTTTCTGAAATTACGTATTAAAAAGGTATCCTGTTATTAAACGAGGTTAAAGTTTAGCTACACCTATTTTTAGGGTCCGACTATCTGTCAGTCCGTCTGTCTGTATTCCATAAACCGTTTGCTAGAATGTTGAAATTTTCACAGATGATGTGTTTCTGATTACTGATTCTTGAGTTAGCTCGTTTGCCTTAAAAGGTGATGGCTGAAACTCAGTGCTGCATAAGGATGTCCATCACCTTTTGCAATACTGATAACACCGTTTAGTTTAGTTTAATTTTATAATTCTAAAGTTTTAGTTTACTAAATGTTTTTTTTTCTATTCCATTTAATGCTTAGTTTTCTAATTTTATACTGTTATAGCGGAATTATAGAACATGAAGCGAGAACAGCGTGAGTGATATAAAGTATATTTTTGTATTCATAAATGTGATGTGAAATATAGGCCTTAGAAGGGTCAGTTTTATTCCAAAAGAGGCGAAATTTTGGGGCTAGTGAGTCCGAGACCTCTTAATGCATTCGGCAGACCAACCAAACCGTAATTATTATTTGGTGTAAACGTATTGAATATTAAGTCCAGTATTGGGGCAAATAATAATCTTTTTGTGGAACAAAAGTATGCTAATCGGCGCTAACGGTCGCCTGGGACAGGTGACATGACAAAAAGTGACGGAATTTTGATAAATGCTGGTCGTAACTCGTACATTGCCGAGGTGCGTGGAGGTTTGTACAGGAAGGAATAACTTCACCGTACGTCTTTGTTAGTGAAGAATGAGAGTACTCCTTGTCGGATAAAAAAGTAACATGGCCTTAGTTCGACGGTCCTGTGTTATTGTTGTTTGTTTTTATTTTTGTCTATGTGGTTTAATATTAGTATTAGTAAAAAGAATCGATTAAAGATGACGAATCCTTTTGAAATATATTGAAATCAGAACAAAAAGAACCGCTGTGTTCGCGATTTTTTTTTAATTTAATGCTTTTAATTTTTAACCGTCAGACCATTCAATATCTGGATCATTTTCATTATGTAGGCGACCATGTAGAAGCAACATGACTCTACATACTTTTTCTGCTTTTTCCTTGTTTGAGAAGTTGAGTTGAGTTAGTTTCTTACATTTTTAGCAAACAAAATCTATCGATCGCCTTTTAGGCAGCTGCTTAGAAGGTGTCTTGGATCTAAACCTATATATGTATGACCGCTTGATGGATATGAAGTATTATACAAACAAAAAAATATTACTGCTCGTATATTTATTTAGACATTATTTTGATATATACTCGTATGACGTCCACTGTGGCTCAGTGGAGCCCCAAGTGCCTTTGAATCGCCGGGTCTCAGGTTTGATCCCCGGAGAGGTGAAGATGGATATGATATTTTTCAGAGGGGCCTTGGCCTCTTCTCTATCTGCACTATATATCTATCTATTAAAAATTCACAACTAACTGTGGGGCTAGCTCCATATGTCTGATATTGTCTCTATTTATTTATTTGTTAATATATAGACCACAACGCTGATCTTGTTGAAAACAATTAATTGGAGGTTTTGGCTATTAGTATTTTATCTATAAATGAATATATTTATTTTAAAAAAATTAAGATAATTTTAATGAGTTTATAATAGTATTTTCAATAAGTGAGTTTGAGCAATATCTTTAAATAACTGTATTCACCACATTTTTTTAATACGTACATTTACAATAAAATATCTGAGTTAACGATCTCTTAGGTGCTATAAATGCATATTTAAAGTTAAGTAACCCTTAACGCAATAACATAAAACCTACTTATTTTTTTGGTGCAAGGTGGTGCAGTAAAAATTCTAATAGGTTCATATGACTACAATTAGAGTACTTCTTTTATTCTCTAAATAGGTAAGCAGTCTAATCTAATCTAAAAATTTCTCGTCTGTGTGAGTGACCGATACTAGTGTCAGATTGTTTCAAGCTGCCTTAAAGCATATGATATAGGTTAATCATTACCATCAATGATGACATCCGGGAACAACAGCTCTTACATGATGTAGGGATGCCAACATTTTTTTGTCAGAACATAGTATTTTTATAAAAAAGCTATAAAAATATAGTACGCTTCAAAAAATATATAGTATTTTAGTAGGAAAGAATAAAAAAGACTACGTTATATTTTTTACTCAATTATTTCCGGTTACACGCACATGCGCATTACGTCTGTCGTACGAAAGGCGGCTTCAAGAATTGGGGGTCTATTTTACTTTCTTAGCTTTAGTGTTGCAAAATATAAACACTGATCTATTGTACTAAAGTATAGTATTTTCGCGTACTATATATTTCTTCAACAGTATATAGTACGGAGTCCCGAAATATAGTACAATGCTATATATTATAGTACGGTTGGCAACCCTAACGTGATGAGGTCAAAATATTTATACTTATGCCATTTCTGGTCCCTTACCCTAGTGAGGAGTTAGCCGTGCGGTTCACGGCAGAGTAGAATAGAACCACTCCAAGTCTTCCCGTGGATGTAGTAGATTAAGTTGACTTAGGAAACACAAGCAAAACAAAGCTTAAAAACATCAAAGAGACCTTTCCAACCAGTCTGCGGTCAGCGTGGAGAGTGTAGGCCAAATCATCTGACTGCTCAGGCTAATATATGGCTCTGGTAGTACAGATAGGGTCGTGCTCCTGTGGAGTGGAGACTAATAAGACCTAATGATGATGATGACCCTAGTGAGGAACACGTTCAGGGTTACTTAAGTAATGCCCCCGGAGCCATCGAACTCCTCACCTATTCTTAATAAGTAATAAGTTGTCTGATCTACCAACTCTATCTACCTAGGTAGACTTAGTCGATCAGTATTCTTGAGAAAACAAAGACAAATATCTCTAGAAGATGTTCTCTTTTATAAAACAAAAGCTGTACGCATATAAAACAGGATGAAACTTTTCCAAAACAAAGGGCCGATAGTGTATAATTTGAAGGCACGAGCGCACCTGTAACTAAGTTTTTATGGCTGCGATTGCTGCTTCCGACGCCCTGCGGAAGCAGCCACGCACCTTTAGTGCTTTAATAGGTCCTTGCCCTGGTTTGGGGTTACCTAGTTCGAACACTCACCTAAAGGAAAAGGCTTTCATAAATACGCCATTAGACTTACGAGTAATACGGTTTTGGCCTTTACCTGCTTAGTGAGAAGCACTTTTTGATTACCTTGGTCTTAATTTAAGATACAATGTGTCCAGCATTAAACTCATCGACGAGTCGGCTACCTTTCCCATCAATATTTCTGCCTCTCTCTCATCTGAACATACTCTTAGTTGCATTGTCAGTCGTGAGTCTTTGGAACCCGGGGTCCGCTATCCTTAACCCATAAAATCACTTTTCCTTGTCTTGTTCTTACAAACGTTACAAACTCGTCTACAGAACCCTCATAATTAGAGTATAATTCTTACTCGGTGGTATATTTAGGCCTTTTGCGACTAATGAACCCTAATAACGCAGTATACAGCCGTGGATATTGCTCTGGGCATTATTGTACAGTTAGTAAATGCTGTAATCGTGTGTTAAGGGCTATAATTAGGAAACCACGGAGATATTACTTCTGTTATTACTTTTAGTGCTGTAACTTTTAATAGAAATATCGAGTAATATAAACTCTTAAAACTATTGCTGCATTAAATTAAAAACACATAAAAAATTAAAATATAGTAGTGCACCTTTTCTGTATCTTTTGATCTACCAGATTAGTAAAAATTACATTTTGGGCAAGCTTTTATTATGAGCCAAGTTTAAGTAATTATGGTCATCATCATCATCGTCATCATCAGGTCTATTTTAGTCACCACTGCAGGAGCCTGACCTTCTCTGTATTACCAGAATTACTTATGGTCATATGGTCCTACCTCCTATAATTAAGTAAGTTAAAATTCTTTATTACACTATAATACTTACCTATATCGGACGATTTGTTCTTACAATGATATATAGATGACGCAACTTGGTATTCATCATATTTTGAGAAAATAAAAGCATTATTCAGGAAATATATCTTATTTAAAACAATATTTTCATCTTACGTGAAAAAATATTTTTCAATTTCAGCAAGTTTATTCTAACATTCGTCATCAACGACTGCTAAAGTGCACTGCAGCGCCATCGCTGCCGTGGTAATTAGTGGAACTAGCAACGCCTACGTTGTACGTGCTTTTAGGTCTTATGATGGACCAATATGTTTTATTTGAGCAGTCGCGTGAAAATCGATATATGAGAGCTTTCATGTATGATGTATGTAGAGCATGATACTTTTCCATTCTTGCTCTTACTTTGAACAGACAGCATACCAAAACTTAACGGTTTATACTTATTTATACCACAATAATTATAACGTACATTTTTCAAACAAGAAAAATAAAAATGAATTCATTTAAGTATTATTAACCACATTTATATGAGAAAAGATAGTATATTTTAGATTATTCTAACCGTAACACTTACTTTAATGAGAATTAATTGAAATGCCACAAAAAATGGGCGCTTCAAATTATCCCAAGAATCTAATATCAACCTAGTTCTTACTGGAACATCCTCGGACAGCTGCTTTTGGTTATTAATTCGAATCGGACATAAAAGTTGCTCACTGAGCAACTAATTGAATCATATAAGAAGTATATAGTACAGGTGGTTCTCCTTTTTAATATATTTATATGTATATGAAAAAAGTATTACTCAAAAATCCAAAGTTTTGCCTTTTTTTGTCCATTTAAGAAAAACAAATAATCTGAAAAAAGCATTTATTAATTTTTAAAACAAATAGGAAATAAGCATGTATGGTAAGTTTATTTTAAAGTAACCAATACCAATGTATGATTTACTTTAAAATATAATTTTTATACATGTTTATTTCCTATTTTAAGTTAATTTCTTGCAAATCCAACTAAGTTGTTAATTGTTAATAACCTATACTTAAATACGTTGTTCAGGGTTGATAATTCATAATTGCTCACGTCTAGACGGATATCTGCAATGAATTTTATGAAGGCAATATCATTAAAATGATGTTATTTGATAATATTTGAGCTTAAAATGCTTTTTAGTAAAATATATACCAAATACAAGGTATGAACGGCTATATATCCATACTTCTCTACCACTTCTTCATCTTCCACGCTAGTCTTGGAGAAAAGAAAAAACGTAGAATGTGCCAGCTGCTTCTCTTCCCGCGCAGATCGTGAAGGTGATTCCTTAGATTTTCGCCCAATCCCTTGACCGGCTTTTACGGTCAAAATAAAAACATAAAATATACCAGCTGCTTTTGTTCCCATACAAAAGCGGCTGGTATATTTTATGTTTTTTCTTTTGTTCCAAACTAGCAAGTCATCCATAGTTATAATAAAATCAAGTATCTATACTGAAATTATTGCGATTAAATTTCATTATTTTTTGAATATTTTCTACTATTTAGACAGCCAAAGCAAGATGAAAACTTCCGCTAAACTTTCGCAAAACATCCTGTATCACCTGCAGGTGTTGAAAACTAAGTCAAGTATGAACCGCGCCCGATTACTCCCTATCTAATTCTATGAATTAAAAGCTCGATAAGCACAGGACGGGGATAGTCGCTCATTAAAAGCGTGGTGAGACTGGACACTCATTTTTATCGGAGTCGCTAACTTGGTTAATAATTGCTCACGTCTAGAAGGATATCTGCAATCAATTTTATGAAGGCAATATCATTAAAATGATGTTATTTGACAAATTTTAGTGTACAAAGCTTCTACTAAAATATGTATCAAATCCGAGGTATTTATATAGTATACGCTATATATTCATCACCATCATCATCATCACCATCATCAGGTCTTTTTTTAGACTCCACTGCAGGAGCACGACCCTCTATACTATTAGAGCCATATATTAAGCTAGAGCAGACAGAAGATTTGGTCTACACACTCTACGCTGGCCAGACGGGTTGGAGAGTTTGATGTTTATAAGCTTTGTTTAGCTCGTATTTCCTAACTCGCCTTCTACGACATCCACGGGAAGCCTTGGAGTGGTTCTATTCTACTCTGCAACGGCAATTCAATTTCATTAAAATGATGTAATTTGACTAAGCTTTAAGCTTAAAGCTTAAATAAAGCTTTCTAGTAAACTATGTATGTACGAAAAAAAATTGAAATAGGTCAAGTAGTTCCTGAGATTAGCACGTTCAACCAAACAAAATTTTTAGCTTTATAATATTGGTATAGATATAACTGATCCCGATGATGGAAATCATTGGGGAAGGCCTTTGTTATACTGTGCACTTCTAACAGCTAAGATGATGATGAATATATACATAGTATGATGATTAATATAAGTGACATACTACGGTGAGTTAGAATAAGAACCCCATAACACAAGTCACCAAGTTTTTGAGCTGGCTTTACCTTATTAAAGCTGTAATTTAGCCTATCCGTAAAGTTGAATAAACTGAGAAAAAGAAATAACAACTATCAATTAGACAAACTGACAGTTTATTTACAGAATGGACATCTAAAGTAAAATATTTGACACTTTAATCAGCCACTAAGCTTGGCACAAACAAGTTCTTTGCTTGTTTAGTGACCAGTTTCATCAAAAATAACCTGACCGGTGTCAGGTTGTTTACGTTAGTTAGTAAGTCGATGAAGTGTCGCTCATTACTGACCCTCTGCCACCCGATACTGATACGATAGATACAAATTAGTGAGAATATGGATACAGATCGGCATGATCTGTCTTCTTATCTAAAGCATTACATGCAAATACGGTGTATTTGCACGTAACGGTTTTAAACATAAAGCCCAAAATAAGGAAAAGCTTAGAATTGACATATCATCATAATTGTCACCTCAGCCGCAAGACATCGAATGCTGAACATTTTTAGCATATTTGTAACTATAAATTAGGTTTCTCCATTATTGTGCGCGTTTTATGCGATTTCAAGTCTGCTGACATTCTTCATGACCACGAATTTAAATTCATTGAATACCTCTTACAGAAGAATAAAATTAGCGCTATTTCACAAGCACTTGATTTTATCAACTCCCTTGAACCTTTAACCCGTTTTTTCTTTTTTTTTGTTGCACAATTTAACTTTTGAACTATTGCACATTGTGTCTGGAATTTCGGCATAAAAGGGGAGTTTGTATTGGCTAATATGAGACCGATATGTTCAGCAAAATCTTCTTAAGTTTATACTCTTGTTGACTGCTACGTCATGTAGATAAAACCAAAAAGACGATATGAAAATAAACAAAACATAAATTTTTATGTAGCAGGTTTTTAAAGATCCCTTTTTGTTTATTTCATAAATATGTTCAATAACGCTAGGTATATACGATATGAAATAAGTATTTAGGTAAGTATATACTTTTATGAACGTCGCATATCTGTGACCTCGATGTTTTGTGCGGCAGGTGACTGCGGTCGAGATTCCCTGCGCATGAGCACGAGTCACTGCCATACAGAGTGATTTAAAAAAGTTAAATTTCTTTTTTTTTCGTAGTCTGCAAATAGACTACAGAGGTGTCAGATTTTTAAAGGTGCCCGTAGGCATCTGACATAGCTTTACTGCCATTTAATAATGACAGCATGGAAAACGGCTGGGTCTGTGGTTTCTACCAGGTGACCCTAGTAGAACTACAGATTATGTTCAATGAACTAACCTTTGTTAGCTGATTACTGCTGAAATTCGGTATCGAGGGTGACGCTTTTCAGGTTGCACTTTGAGTTGTGTTGTGACAGAGTAAGGGGTCTGCTAATATGATACGTTTATGTTGTTATATTAATTTAGCATAGTTTTTACGGCCACTTCTTCGTTTTCATCATCATTATCAGGTCTTTTTTAGTCCCCCACTGTAGGAACATGACCTTTTCTGCTCTCAAAAAGTATCTTTTAGACTTACAAATCTGTAATACCTAAGCAGTCGTTCTGTGTTATACTATATATTTATCTTATTACTACTATATAATACTAAATATTTATCTATATATGCATATATTAATATAACTACACTTAAATGGTAGTATAAGTATATTATTATTACATTTTTTGTTATAAATTCATGGGCATGCTGAAAAATTATCCTTTTTACCCTAAACGTCTGGTGGCGCAACCTTTTTATATCTGGTTTCACGGAAGACCAGCGGTGGTGTTATCACTACCTTATGCTGAGTGGCACCATTTTGATACTTTGATTAAGTTTTACTAGAGCCATAACTAGCCAGAGCAGTCAGAGAATTTGGCCTGCACTCTCCACGGTGGCCAGACGGGTTGAAGAGCTCTCTTTCATGTTTATAAGCTTTCTTTATCTTGTGTTTCCTTCCTAAGTCACCTTCTACGACACCCACCCTCCAGGCCCGCCGAGCAACTACTTTCTCATCCACAAACCCTACGAACAAGTAGCATCCCAAATTCCTTTATCCCGTTCCCCCAGTCCAACAAAATCCTACCCTTCTCTTGCTTACAAAACAGTTTCGATGGGCAGCAGCGTCGGAACCGATATAAATCAAACAAACTGCGCTCACAAACCAAGCGAGGTGTAAATGGCAAAACCTATATGATAGAAATTCTTGGTTCAGCAATGTCCAACAGTGGACTTTTTATGGCTGTGGTGATGATTTTATTAAAGTGTTATTTTTGTAAAGGTGTGTTTAAGCAGTGGTCTCAAATAACTTGCTTTTTTAGGGTTCCGTAGTAAACAAGGAAAACTTATAGTTTCGCCATGTCTGTCTGTCTGTCTGTCTGTCCGTCCGCGGTTTTACGCAGAGACTATAAGTACTAGAAAGCTGTTATTTGGTATGGATATGTATATTAATCATGGCAAAAAAGTGGTAGAATAAAAACATGAAAAAAAAATTTTTTTAGGGTATCTCCCATACAAGTAAATTGGGGGAGTAATTTTTTTTTCTCTATTTACCCATCGTGTGGGGTATCGTTAAATAGGTCTTTCAAAAATATTATGAGGTTGAGAACACCATTTTCCGATTTAGGGATCCGTTTACGAAATATTTGGTTTTAAAGTGCGAATTTTTGTTAGAGGTAAGTGTCCCCCCCCCCTCTATCTGCTAAACGGTTATATATAGATACGTGAAAAAAATTACAGCAGTAGTATATATACTGAAGTTTAAAGGAAAACTATCAGAGCTGAGTACTAAGTACAAACTAAAAAGTTATAGGCAACCAACTTATAAACTGTAAAATTTCATACTATTTTCATTGTTAGATGTTTTTGGTCGCTAAACTGTAAGGTGCGAGTGTGAATAGTGTGAACTCAAAGTTGTCATTCGCAACTACGGAACCCTACACTGCGCGTGGCCCGACACGCACTTGGCCGGTTTTTAGATTTAAGAAATTTAAGTTGTAATTTTCATAATGACTTATTTTATTTGTACATAAATTATAAAGTTAATTAAGCCAATTTAAATAAAATATATAAGTACCTTCTATAGACAGTATTTTGAAATACTTCATGTAAAAATGCATGTTAACAAGACACTACAGAATTCTCAAAAGCATTTTATTATTGCCTATTTAGTTATTCTATAGAAATTACAAAATTTACGATTGCCTCAAGTCATTTGTGAACACCTTGTTTAAACAAATACACCTGATGGATTTCGCTGCACCTTGCTCAAAATGTGAACGGCTCTCCACCTGTCTTTCTCTCTCTTTTGTTTTTAAATATATCAGTCTTTGTTCCACTTACACTTATTAATGGATACGAGTAATAAATATATTTTAAATAGCTCTGACCCGAAAACTACGATGACTGGTATCAGACGACCGACTGCCTTATGTCTCTAGGCAATAGAGACCATAGACAAATAGTGGAATGAGAGTAAAGATGATTAAATATAGTACTATTAAGTTAGAATATTCTACTGAGGGCCACAAATTCAATTGACGCGTGTTCTATGCCCTAATATCCATAAGGACAGTATTAATGGACTTAAATAAATTAAAAAAATAAATATATATGTAGGTCTTGTCCTTAAAATGTACTTTCAACCAGTATGCGGCCACAGCGACAACCCTGTCATTTGCTTCCTCGAGGTCTTTTTGTGTTAATTTTTTCAATGATATTCCGATTTTCGGAGGTATTTCCATTGCATGACGCATCAGTATGTTTATTCATAAACTTTTTAACATTGTGTTTGAAAACTAGAAAATTACTAAAACTTAATATACAAAGATAATAAATTGAATTACTTAAATGTAATACTTAACTAATGAAATTGTAGTAAAATTATGAATGTACCTGTAGGTACATTCATAGATTACATAGTTACATTCGTAAATCTCCTAAATTATATAACATATTGAAAAAATAAGTATCATGTTCTCCATCTTGATTGTACCCTGATACCTACTCGTATGTAATTAGACAACACACTCAAGCCTGTTTTTCAGTTATATATATTTTTTTTATGTCATACGACGGCAAACGAGCAAGCGGGTCACCTGACGGTAAGTGATCACCTCTGCCCATGGACAACTGCAACCCCAACTTTATTTTTCCCTCCCCAGAGGGGGAAGGGGGATGGGCCTCCGGCTCTCTCACTTACCGAACGAAGCACAGAAGCGGTAAAGCTACTACTCTAACGTCGATTTTCTGTGAGAGTGTGGTACTTTCCCAGACGAGCCGGCCCATTCATGCTACTAGCAAAAGTGAATTTTGCCAGTAGCGTGGCTCTACCACAATGGAACGATGATATGTGAAGAGTGGAAATATCACGTCATCCTCAAAATTATTTTATTTCGGGCATTACTTACGGAAGTCCCCTGGCTATTTATTAAAATGTTCTTTTTAAAAATACATTGTATTCGGGTTATGAAGAATAGCATTCTCCAATTACTATACAACAAAATCTCCTAGTTGTAGCCATTTGAATTGTTTCACCTCATTGTTGCACGAACTGGTCCGCCATGGAAGAAAAGAAAATTCAAGTAAAAAGCTACCTTATTGTAAAAGTCTTTAGGTTTCATTTTTAAAACTCTAATATAGAACATTTGTATCAGTTAAAAGTTGCAAGTGAACGAAATTAGACTTAATATAATGGCTTGGTAATCTCCAATTTGATTGATTTAATTTCTGAGCTGATTATAACTGCCTACTCCTTTAAATTAAAGTTTTATTTCCTGGGGAATAAAGTCTATAATGTACTAACGTAGTTTGTAGATTATTTTTTGTACAGCGAGGTGTGAAACAGTGTCTAGCTTAAGCTGTAGGGAATGCGACAATTTCGCCTGCACTTTATCCACGTAACTGGGAACCAATGTCGGGAATTTCTTGTATCAATTAAAATAACTGGAGAGATAGGGATGGCATGAAATTATTAATGTTTAATAGTAGTGTCTGAATCATGAGTAAATAGCAAAAGAATTGTGGAACAACTGTCCGACGTAGTTTTTTCAAAAAGGCTGGCAAAACCAAAAGGCTGGCAACTGTGGAGAGTCGCGTTGTTGATGATTGTTTCAAAATAGACTGACAAATACCTATACGAACTTTTGATTTAAAAATATGTTTCTCCTTCTACTTACCTACTAATTCTTGTGAAATTAAATACTAAAATGTAATTAGTTAGATTCGGAAATACTTAAAAGAAAACTATTTTTAAGAGCAAATATGAGTTTTACACATATTACCACTATTCTTGTAACATACTTTACTGACATTATGCTCAAAGTAAAGATATATCAATCGCACGCAGTGACATCTAGATATGCACACTAGCTTTGTTTTGCCACTTTTTTCTCCTGTTATTTGTGACAGACATGATAATGTGCAATAGCAAGTATGTATTTTTAAAAATCAGTACTTAGTTAATTCAATGTGCTAGTGGACACATTAAATATTCTGATATCTATGGGACACATTAAGACTTGTAATACCGCAAATATAAAGCGGAAATTACTAGATATAGATCTATCAACATTTGCGTAGAAATTACTATAACAACATGTCTATTTACATCATTAAACGTAATAGTATTAGAATTAACGGTCCTAATTAAAGTCCCCAACTAATTGAGCAGTTATAAAGCTCTAGTTTAATAGCGACGTGAACTATCTCAAGAAGACTTAATTAATTGAGGAGTTTCAGTACACGCGTGTAAGATTTGCATAAACAGCGCTCACTATCGCAAAACAAAACACGATTTGGCGGGAAATCGAATAAAAAAATTAAGCGTTCGATCTGGGCCGAGCCCGGTGGACGCAATTAAAGGTTTCCGAGAAATGGGCTGCGAACGGACCAGCACAAATGTCTACTGCTTTGCGTACTACGCTAAAATGAGAGCGATAAATGATGCCTGTTTATCTGATCGCAATTATACCAATCTTTGAATAAATATCTCGAGACTTTGCCATCTGTTGACTATGGACTGGGCCATAGATAATATTACACTTATTTTGGGCTGGGAGGTGGTAGTCAAATGGTCATAACTCAGTCATCAGTTGTGAAGTACAGTTCATTCTTGACGAGGCTCGACATACAGTAGGTACCTATACCAATCAGCTTAAATATCTTTTTTATCGATATCTGCGAAATGAATGTTATAAGTCGTCTTTTTTGGCAAGTAATTAATGGCTGTAAAATAACTTACAAAACTTACATAGTTTAATTTTGTTTTTTACTGTGGTCCAGTGGTCAAGGCGTTTACTTAATAACCCAGAGGGCGTAGATGGAAATTGTAATAGAAAGCATACATGGTGACAGTTGTTTCCAAGCTGGTAAGGATATTATAAATAATAAATAAATATATCCGGACAAATCACACAGATTGAGCTAGCCCCAAACTAAGTTCGAAACTTGTGTTATGGGATACTAACTCAACGATACTATATTTTATAATAGATACATATATAGATAAACATCCAAGACCCATCAGGTCAATCTGAAAAAGATCGTTTTCCATCTTGACCTGACCGGGGATCGAACCCGGGACCTCCGTGTCGCAGGCTGGCGTGGTAACCACTGCGCCACGGAGCTCGTCAAAATATTGCAGGATTGCATCACCGGGTTATCCGAAAATAGAGATGATTCCGTGCTTCGGAATATCCTAGGATAGGTTTTGATCTACCCTTATGGTCGCTGGAGTGTTTGAGTGTGAGTGTGTGAGTGTGTGTGAGTTTGGTGGTTGGAGGTTAGGCGGCAGTTGCACTAGCAGTCTAAGAACTAATAACCTCGTCAAATCACCTTGGATAGGTAGCGGTACCGGAGCTCTGAAGCCTTACCGCTGAGGATGCAATTAGGACTGTAAACAACGAGAAAAAAACTTAAATATAATCAACCGACTTCATCTTTTCCTATCAAAAACTATTAAACTAATTTTGATGAAACGTACACTGTTTCCTAAGTTGAACTATATCAAGTTAAACAAGAGAAAATTGCAATCCATCTTATAGTTTTTATTAGCAGACAATAAACTTAACATAATTTAGGGCACGTGTTTAGAAGCTCATTTAGACTAATATTTACCAAAACTGTGCAATTACACTCCTACGTATGCGGCGTATTAAACTTGTACGCTATTGCGTATTCTATGCCGTAAGGTATTATTTTTGCTATCAATTTTTTTGCGATATTGTTATTCATGATAGTGAGTTTTTTTTTTGTAAAAATATTAAGTATATTTTTGTCTCCTTAACCATTTTAATATAGTACCTACCAGAAATTAACTTAAAAATTCTTCAAAACGCCTCCAAAATTTAACGACCTAAACTGTATATCTTAATTTATGGAGGAAATATAGTTATTACGTAATTTCTTACAGACCCTCCGAATAACGGCAAATGAGCGGTACTTCATCATCATTTCGAGGCATATGCGGTAAAAATTAAAAATTCGTTCGGGCATTACCAATACTTCACGGGCCTTATCGCTTATCATCACTAACAAAGGGGATCACTAAACAAGGTGTTTACTGAGAGATGCCGATCGAAAAAAGTGGGAACAAAACTAAATCCTTAGCCTGTGGCGTATGAAGCCTATAGTCAAAGGAGATGCAGCCCGGGCGGCATGGCAAGATTTGATCACAGCCATCTAGAAATCAACACAGAACAAGAAGAAATACAACAAAAATCCAACTTCTTCTCTCTAATAATATTTTCCTAGTTATTGATACTTCCTTAACTCTCTATCTCAAAAAATACTTAACCAGTTTTGATGAAACTTGCACTGTTCCCTAGGTTTTACTTTACCTAGTTTTACAGTATGCTTATAGTTATGCTTAGAAGCTGATAGGTATAAACTTGCATTTCTAAAGGCCGTGAAAATCTGACAATATTGCATACGTATATTGACGATCTCCATTGTTCGGTAAAAACAGCGCAAGTCAATCATACCTAAAACTACCTTTACTACTACTACTTCATTTTTCCTGGTTTTTACCAGGAACCAAATCTTCTAACGCCTTTTATTATAATATTTTTCCTTTTATGTCAAAGAAAGTATGACCTTTATTTGACAACGTTGAGGCATAGAATAAACAAAGAATATTATTTAGTTTGTGGGATGGGATGAAATGTAGAGCGCTTAGTCTTATGCTCGGGGCACAAAAACCTAAAATACGCCACTATCGTTAGCGAATAAATTATTGAGGCCAGAGTCCAGGCTCCGTGGCCGCGTGTCCTCTCTTAATTGGCCGGTGTTGGACGAAAAACTTTACATTTGTTAGGTATTCCTGGAATTATACACTTGTCCTTCGCTTTCCTTTTGGTATTGTAATGAATTTTAATGTCACTTTGTCTAGCTCCAGGTTTATCGTCATTATCATCATAAGGGTCTTTTTTAGTTTCAACTGCAGGAGCACGACTCTCTCTGTACCACCAGAGCCATATAGGCAGTAAGAAGATTTGGCCTACACTTTCCACGCTGGCCAGACGGGTTGGAGAGCTCTCTTTGATGTTTATAAGCTTTGTTTAGCTTGTGTTTTCTAAATCGCCTTCTCCGACATCCACGGGAAGACTTGGAGTGGTCCTATTCTACTCTGCCGGGAACCACACTCCAACTCCTGGTTTATATCTTGTGACATTTTTTAAAATCGATCTTACTTATCGGGCAATAAGATTTTATTCCCAAAAATGCAATCATATGACAGTGACTAAAAGCGTCTTGCTATCAGTAGCTTTAAGTTATTAATGTCGTTAAAACTATGTCTTGATAGATATTTGCGTTTTCTTAATGATGCCAGAAATATGGGCTCACAAAACTACCTTATGAGTTCCAAGTTATGGTAAACGATCAAAGAGAAACCCTAAACGACGTGTAAAGAAATTTGCCTGCTTCTGATAAGAAGTAAATATTGGAAATAAAAATCATCATCATTTTGTGTAGGTGACACGGTCAGTCGACTATGCACACCCTGGTGTCAGAGTTCTTCGGAACCGCCTCTAGGCCTCTGACGAGGATCCTTCAACGACTCCCAGATGGCAGCCGGGACCAACGGCTTAACGTGCCTTCCGAAGCACGGAATTATCTTTCTTATCAGACAATCAGGTGATTCATGCCTGCAATGTCTTAACCAAACTGTAAACAATTTAACAAAGAATGTTTCCCGTGGGAATCGAATCCACGAGCTCCGGCTCAACAAGGCAAACGCCTTAACCACTGGACCACGGTGGCTGTAATATTGTATATATATTGGAAATAAAAAGGGGAAGCTTTTTCATATAAGTACTCACGCACAAAATTGCTAGAGAAAATGGGCCAGGTGACAATAATAGGTATATTTAGTATCCTAGAACTTTAGAATTTACAGAATCACCATAAAATAATTATACTACGGTTACTTTCCAAACCTACAACTACCATACTCCGCACATGTCCATTTATAATATCCGATGATTCCCTATTATAACACGATGATCATCGTCGATCATCCTTGTCAATTACAATGCCTCCCTTGGCGATTAATAGGCGTGAATGATATACCGTCACACCGAGCGACTTTAGCTAAATAGCTCGTCAACTTTAATGGGGCCAGTGAAGCGAGATTTTCCTCTAAAAATCAGACAAGGGCGAGTTTGATTTCATTTGAGGGTTCAGACCAAAAGATTATTCCATTAACTTACACTAAAATGGAGCAAATAAGAAAAACCAAAACAGAATTACCTTGAATTTAACGATTTTCAATTAGGATTTTTTCGCTGTTTCTCCGTGGCGCAGCGGTCAACACGCTAGCCTGCGACACGGGGGTCCCGGGTTCGATCCCCGGTCAAGTCAAGATGGAAAAAGATCTTTTTCATATTGACCTGGGTCTTGGATATTTATCTATATAAGTATATATTATAAAATATAGTATCGTTGAGTTAGTATCCTGCGACACAAGTTCACAACTTACTGTGGGGCTGGCTCAATTTGTGTGATATGTCTCTATATATTTATTTATATTTATATTTTAAAGATTCTATGACATAGTACTTAACTATGTCATAAGATAAAGATAAGGTAAAAGATAAATTATAGCCTATACCTATAACTAGCATATAAATTAACTTTCTTCTTCTTGCTTCTATAAGTGGAAAAAATTTTGAAGACGGGTTTAGTAGTTTTGAAGGCTATTCAATGCAAACAAACAATCAAATCTTTCCTCTTTATAATATTAAGTACCGGTATAAGAATACCAGCGTTTTGTAGGTATTTAGTGGCGATATAATTGTCTTTTTATTTTAAAGTAGTAACGCAAAACATTGGCTAAGAAAAGTTTATTTCTGTAACGCAATAATACAACGTGGAAGGGACATACCCGCTAATAAATCGAACCACGGTCTGTACTATATCATTATAGTATAATGAAATTTAAATAATAGCCAATTAACAAAAATAAATTTCGGCATTTCCATACAAAAGTGTGCAGCCGCCCGGGCGATTTGTATAGGAACGTCGATTTTTTTTGTTTTTTTTACTCTTATTTTAATTTCATTATATTAAGTGATCTGGTATAGCCCGTGGTTCGATTTATTACGGGTATGTCCCTTCCACTTTGTATAAGAAAAGGCGTTTTAGAACACCAAAGAAACCGAAGTCTTTGTAAGTAAACAGAGAGTCAACGAATTGATTCTATATGGGTCTATTTTCCATTTGAGATACGGAATCCTAAAATGGAAAATCTGATGGCTAAATGCTTAAGGTGGAGCGCGCGTGTCACTGAACATAAATTGTTTATTATTTTTTATGGGGTTTTCATGGAGCGATCGCGCCTCGTTAAAAGTTACACGCGTAGTGGTTTCTTTATGTGTTTTTCGTGTACAGGTAGATATTTCCTTATTTGTGAACAATGATAATGACCGACTGAAAACGTTTATAGATGAGCCCCGTGCCACAGTTGTAAGCACGCCAGCCTGCGACACGACGGTCTCAGGTTCGATTCTTGGCCAGGTCATGATGGAAAACGGTCTTTTTTAGATTGATCTGGGTCTGGGATGTGTAGATAAACATGTATTTATTATTTAATATAATATCGTTGGGTTAGTATCCCATAACACAGGTCTCGAATTGTCTTTGGAGCTAGCTCAATCAGTGTGATTTGTCCGTATTTATTTATTTAGTTTTGTGTAGTTGCCATGGCTTTGTCTATTTATACTTTATTCTGATTATATGGTTAGCTGAAATTGCTGGCCCCAAATTTCATGTTTATTGCTTACGATTATGTTATTGTTGTCTTTATTGTTATTAAGGATCCTGTTTTCTTGATTTAAATACCTATTGCCAGAAATTCAATTCTGTGACTCTACAGAGATGGAACCAACGACTTCGAAAAAGACTAATTTTTTTATACCTGGATAATTGGTGATAAAAATATAATGTAGTGTTGTTCGTAGGTTTTTGTTTCTCTGCAGCCAATCTAAAAAACAATTGATTATAATTTATTTTTTTATAAAATCTTCAATTTGAATATTCTATGTCATGCATAATTAAGTTTTCCGCATAAAGTAAGTTACTTCTACGCCATCAGTTATCGCTCCATCTCATAATACGCGTATATTTTCCAGTTTTCTTAAGATTTCCCGAGGTGAACGCTAAGCGCTGCCCTGATGTTTGAGGATGAGAAACGAGCGGAAGGAGGGGGTGTAGTGGGGGGTGCAGGGGGTTGTATTGTAAACACAATTACCACCCCCTCCCCAGGGCAACAAATGGCAGCTAAACGACCCATTCGCCTGTGATTTGTTAGCAATATGCTTGAGATTTGAAACACAAATGCCTCTTAAAATTCGTTTTAGGTGTTTACGTAGATATCTATTCTTGTTTAAAGCCAGTAATGTTTTGGAGATTACATAACGTTATCTTAATGAAAAGAGGTTAACAAATTCATAAAAACAATACCTACAGGATTACCTATTCATAATAAGAAGTAACTACAGCTGTTTTTCTTATATGCGACTGAATGAAAAGTGATAAATGTAAGTATATCGAGTGTACATTGTCGGATATGCTGTAAGTGTGAGTCAATTTGGTTGAAATAGGCTTTGTATATAAATACATTTAAGTACCCTAGCTCTTGGACTCTAAAATATAACTTATCTATCACAAACGACGTGATGGATATGTTGTATTTTATAGTCCCAGAGATAGTGCTACTTGTATTCATACATTGATTTTTGTACAAATTCAGGTCGTTTTCGTCTCAGCAGCATTACAAGATTTACAGGGAACGCTGTTGTATTTTTATTAATTTAATATCGATGGTCAGCCAGGTCATCGTTTTGTTCCTCCGAATGTCCAGCCAGCTAACACACAACTCGTTAATCGTGCGTGTAGGGGGCGGGGCCAAGCAGTATAAACCACTCAAGTACAACATTTAATTATCGCCTGCATTAAACCAGCTCGGGATAGCGCCGATACCATCGAGTTATCTTAACACCTACGGGTACTGCCGATGAGAATTGAAATCGTCATATCATACCCCTTTTTTCATCGTCGGTTAAGTTATTTTATTCTGTTGTAATAAAATTCTGCTAATACATTTTACCAACGTCGAATTTTAGTAGCTTCCACTTTTCACCAAATCCGTAGCAGGTACGGCATCGAGTTACGGACATACGATGTGTGTACCTGTTACTGGTGTCTGCATTAGAACTAAGTTGTGAATATCATTGTAATGATGTAAGTAACAGGAAGAATAAATAAACAAATAAAACTAACATCCAGGGTAAATGTCGATGAGAATTGAAATCCTTCGCCCTTTGTTTTCATCGTCGGTGAAGTTTTATTAACTGGCCTACGTTAATAATCTACAAAGAAATTTGCTCAGCGTTCATTTAATAACTTCTGTACTAGTGTGTACTTTTAGGAGAAGAAAAAGCATAGTTACATACAAGAAATAAATAAAAAAGAGAGTGGCATCGCATCAAGGAGAGAAAAGGTTGGTGAAGGACAGAGAGAGATAAAAGGAACTTCACCGAGAAGAGAGTTGGTCTTATACAAACTTTGATGAACTAGTCTGAAAAATATAATTTCCATCTTGATCTGACCAGACATTGTAACCCGTGGGTTCGATCTACGTATATGTGTATCTATGTTATATAAATATAGTATCGTTGGGTTAGTATCCCATAACACAAGTCTTGAACATACCTTGTGGGTAGCTCAATGTGTGTGATTTTTCCGATTGTGAGTGATATATTTCTGTTATCTTTTACAAAATACATGATAATAAAAAAAAAACAGTTTTATGCAGCATTTATCTCAACCTTTTTACCACATCTTTATATAATCAAGAAACTTAATTTATCTTCCTGACCGATCGACAACATCCGAATGTATTTAAATTATTATTGTTAACTCTTAAAGTACTTAGTAGAAACATGACCCCACTCTCAGTTCTTTGACATGTCAAAATCACATACATTATTGCTTCGGCGTGTAGATAACATTATCTATAATGAAATAGGCCATTTTGACAGGCAACTAACTGTTGCGAGCAGCGGCAACGCCGTCAATCTTCATCTATTTCGGCGTAATGATCCATCAAAAAATCACTTTCGATTGTATGTTAATTTATAATAGCTCTTGAATGTATCGTATGGAAATTGTATTGGATGATATGGGAATTGCAAAACACTATTTGGTTGATTATTGACGACTACTATTAATGCATTAAAGATCCTAGGATACATTATTTTCAAATTTAATATGCACTAAAGAATATTTCGTTATAGAAAACCGGAGTCTGAGCAGATTCTGGTTCTGAAGTAAAATTTATGAATTTTGAGTACTGCAACTGCTAATTAGATTCTAAAGTTAACTAAATTTGTGAGTTGACGTCGATGGAGAAAATGCGCTGTGCAGTTTATTGCCGCTTCTTCTGCACTTCGGTTTAGAAGAGCAAGAGGGCTATGTTTTGAACTACTGTCATAAAAAAAGGATTAAGATACTCTTTTTTTATAACTTATAACAGAATAAATAATTTTGTTCGTAATCAATGATTCATTGCTCCGTAAATTCCAAATCTCCAAAACACGGTAGTGAATTTCAATTTAAGTGATGATTAACGAACACGACATGAAAGTGGCGCAATAAAATCTTCCTTCAGTATATACTCGTAATATTGTGGTATTACAGCCGAATTTAAAATAATGAGGGTATAGAAATATCCTTTCTTAAAATTTCAACATTTTGATTTTAACAATACACACCGGGTGTAAAGTTTTCCTTGATATTCTTCGGAAATGGCAACTTAGCCTGTTAATATGAACAACTCTATACCTATCTATGCCCATATGCTGGAAACTCATTTTTTAAAGTTCTTATACATAATACCTGCCGTGTGGTTCCCGGCAGAGTAGAATAGGACCACTCCAAGTCTTCCCGTGGATGTCGTAAAAGGCGACTTAGGAAACACAAGCTAAACAAAGCTAACAAACATCAAAAAGACCTATCCAACCCGTCTGGCCAGCGTGAAGAGTGTAGGCCAAATCCTCTGACTACTCTGGCTAATATATTGCTGTGGTAGTACAGAGAGGGTCGTGCTCCTGCAGTGGAGACTAAAAAGACCTGATGGATGGATGGATGGACATAATACCTTATATACATACATATTACAGTGATTCCTGAAAATACATGAGCTTCAGATTAGTAATACCTGTTGCGTTGTGCCTGTGTAGTCCTATAGATCAGGACAAGCCGATCCAAACAGGTCCAATCGCTTATCATCTAACGAGTGACGGAGACACAAGATGTGTCTCATTGTCTCCTTCGATTCGTCAAATGCACTAATTAAAGCGCATGTTAGTCGCGATAAAATTTACAAGCACTTAGATAGCTTTAGATTGTAGAAATTACAAATCCTAATTTACATGAGAAAAAGAGCATTTCCGCAGAAGTATAGTAATCTGAAAGTTACTGTTCATTCCTATTACTTTGCCAATCATACATCGTTATCATAAATTATGAGATCTGCTTCAACTTGATATGATTGTAGTTAGTTATTGTTTTGTAATCGATGTCTCCTATAAGACGTGTGCGCGCGGATCTTTTTGAAAGAAGCTTCACATTTGTACCTTCAATGCGTTGCGCTCAAGGTATTACAGTACGATTCTCACTTTATGAGGTCTATAAAACGCGACGCGCTTGTCTCTTCGCCTGATTACGACGTATTTTGGTACTGAACGGAAGTTCCAACTTCACACTCAGCGTAGTTAGGTGTTAAAACGTTTTTATGTGAGCTCAACCGGTTCGGGGACTTAAAGCAAATATGCGAGCTATTCGAGCCTTTAATTAAAAATATGAGACTCAAAATTTAAGTGCTAAATTAAGTAGTAAAATAAACATTTGAAAATGATTGATTTTGACTATTTTAGTTTTTGTTCAATTCGACCATATTGCTGTATATTTGAACATAATTGTTTGGCGACAGCAAAAGATGACGACATTTAAAAATACTGAACTTATATAACAATATGGTGTGGTGATTAATTATAATATTGTTCAATAAATAACGCCTCATTATACAATGCGGCTGGCTGCCATAACATCGCCCAGTATTTCACGCGCCCTGTAAGGGAAAGCAGGGACGGAATCAGGAATGAGGGGTTTTCAAAGAGACATTTAAAAAACAAAAAATTAAAATCTACCGTTCGCTAAATGGCGTTGATAAAAAGGCAAGTGTCAATGCCATGGATGACAAAATTTTACAGTGACTTTATGTTTTAACTTGGGCTGTGGCGCAGCGGTCAACACGCCTGCCTGCGACACGGATGGTCCCGGGTTCGATCCCCGGTCAGGTCAAGATGGAAAATGATCTTTTTCAGATTGACCTGGGTCTTGGATGATTATCTATAATATGTATTTGTAATAAAATATAGTATAGTATCGTTTAGTTTGTGTCCCATAACACAAGTCTCGAACTAACTTTGGGGCTAGCTCGATCTGTGTGATTTGTCCGTATATATTTATTTATGATCGGTTTCTAGTGAGAAAAATTGTTATAATTGTTTCTTTAAGTGTAACTTTGAAACCCCCAAATTGAAAGTGGGAAGAAGTATATTTAAAGTTATATTGAACTCTTTTTTCTCGATTCAACGTTATTTAAATTAAACAGCGGAATTGTAGTCGTTTTTTTACAGCTAACACGTACTTTAGCTGGGAAAAAAGTTAATAGGTATACTTTATTATCATGTTGTTTAAGTTTCATTGTTTGTAAACCTTGACTGTTGCCACATTAATCCTAATTAGACAAGGTTTTCTATTGTTTTTAAATCTGAAATTGATTTATACCATAATGCAAAAATTTAAGTAGGTATACTTATGTTTTGATCGAAGACCTATGTTGCACATATTGACGAGAGCCTAGTTCTCTCTGATATTGAGTAATTGAGAGATAAATCTTAATGAGTTATTCTAATCGCGTTTTCAAAATCAAAAGTTTTTTTACGTATCTCATAAACGTAAAAAAACTGAAAATGTTTGGAGACCGTCTTGGACGAGTACCTACCTATCTACTGGTCAGTTCAACTCCCAGTACGTTTGCAGAATCCGTCTAGGTCGGTACTGATTATTCAAATTTTCCCAGATACTGGGCGCCCCCTTGGGGCGTGGTGGTCGTGCTAGGGCCGCGAGCGGGGGGCGTGGCGGGGAATGCGCGTGCGCCGATAAACGGCCCGTCCGGACCTGTGCCCAGGGCGCTTGCTCCGCTTTGCGCACTTACAAATGCACTGTTTTCATTGTGCAATGAGAGAATATCGAATCGAATTCGAAATATGAAAGGTCTAAAAAAAATCCTTTAATTTTAAATGGACACTCAGCCATTTCCCCTGAGATTTTTTTACAAATTCACCCTTATAAGCCTGAAATAATAGTACATTATGACTCAAGTGAACTTAGTAGATTACTATAACTGAAGTAGCTTTGAGCATTGAGCGAGTGAAGCGAGCGACGTAAATGAAAAAAGGAGTAAAGTAATGATCAAAATAGCCCACAAGAAATCACACGACGTTGTTCATCACACCTGGTAGAAGAAATACAAATTGTCTGGGCGGCTGAACACTTTTGTATGAAAATGTCGAATAATTTTTTGATTTTCCAGCATTGTTCCCATAGGAAAAGTTGTTCATTCATATTGACGGGCTGGGTCACTCCTTTCAGGGTACGTCGAGGGTAAATTTACACGCTGTATTAAGCCTTATCTTAAAATAAATGAATTTACTATTAAATGAGGAATTCGCTATGAAATTAATAAAATTAGGTTATATTTAAATAAAATCATTTTAATACGGTTTTTATCGCGTTTATTACATTATTTATACACCTAACGTTTCGAGCACTTCACAGTGTTCGTGGTCGCAGGCATACCGTATTAAAATAATTTTAATTAAATGTGTAACAATCGCGAAAACATAAGAAAACATTAGGTAATATTGTAACAAAATGTAATGTATGTAAAAATACGCTTGCTAAGCAAACTGTTCTGAGTTTCAAAATATGTTTCTAGGTTCGTTGAAAACCATTAGCTGAATAAAAAATATAAAAAAATACCTCACAAGTGCTTTTTACTTTATATAACCGCATTGTTTTGGCTACAAAACCTATAACCATACCTATATAACCTACGTCTCACCTCCCGGTCACAGGATCAAAAGCCGGCACAGCAGCAGCGGCGGCGGAAAACCTCAAACGTCGCAAGTATGAATGTATTGGTAACAATTATATATTTGAACCGTTTGGGGTTGAAACCCTAGGGCCGTGGGGACCCTCGGCATATAAATTATTCAATACCATCGCCAAAAAATTTATAGATGTGTCTCGTGACCAGAGGGCTGGCTTATATTTTGGCCAAAAGATTAGCATTGCCATAAAGCGTGGCAATGCTGCCAGCCTTCTGGGCACATCACCACGGGGCAACGAGCTGCCAGGCCTGTATTATTTGTAAATATGTACTTAGTAGTTTTAGTTAACCCTTTATTTTTTTTTTACATTCTAAACTTGGCTACAAAGCACTTGTGGTTAATACACTAGTTTATGTGTGAAAAATCGCTTTATCAGGAGTTTATGACGATATATTGTGTGTTGGAAATTTACCTTTATAAATTTCATACGCCAGTCGAAATATATCGTCTTCTAGGTAAAGTCATCAGGGTTTATTTTCAGGAAAAGTTACTCGTAGATTCAAGATAGATTTGTTTTTTTTTTTTGTATAGGGACAAACACACAAATTGAAATGCTTGTTTAGCTTAGTTTGTTAACTTGTGTCGTTCGCTTTGACTATAGATATGATCTAAGGTTAAACGTAGAATACCAACTCAACGATACTATATTTATTAATAGATATATGTAGATAAACATCCCAAACCCAAGTCAATCTGAAAAAGATCGTTATCCATCATTACCTGATTGGGGATCGAAACCGGAACCACTCGTGTCGCAGACTAGCGAGTTGACCGTTGCGCCACGCAGGTCGTCAATAAAAAAATCCATCGCAAAAATCAAAATGTACTTATGAATTCGCCGTTTAATACGTATGTAAGCACTTACTTACCTATGTATGTTTTAACGTTAACTCACGATCGTGTGACTACTTCCGTAAGACAATGGATACTGCGCTTTACTTTTTATCTGGTCGTTTGAAGGATGGCGCGTATCTATCTTGCAATAGGTTCCGAACAGAACAGATCGCTTTAATAACGGATTTCATACAGGAACATACAGCTTATTACATTTGATGGTGGCATTAACGCCAGCTCGATATAGCATCAATATATTGAACATTGTTAATGGCATTTAAGTAGGTATTATATAGCTAGTTGGTTGGTATTAACCGACCTGATGCCGTGTGTGGTACCTGGCAGAGTAGAATAGGACCATTCGAAGTCTTCTCGTGGATGTCGTAGAATGCGACTTAGGAAACACAAGCTAAACAAAGCTTATAAACATCAAAGAGATCTCTCCAACCCATCTGGATTGCGCGGAGAGTGTAGGCCAAATCCTCTGACTGCTCTGGTTATGGCTCTGGTAGTACAGAAAGGGTTGTGCTCCTGCTGTGGAGACTAAAAAGACGATGATGATGATAAACGCCAGCTCGATATAGCATTAATACCTATATTCAGCATAGCCTTTGTTAATGACATTTAAGTAGGTATTATACAAAGCTTGTAGGGTAGCATATGTTAATAAGCCAGGGCCGTGTGTGGTTCCCGACAGAGTAGAATAGGAAAACTCCAAGTATTTCTGTGATATGTCGTAGAAGGCGACTTAGGAAACACAAGCTGAACAAAGCTTACAAACATCAAAGGAACCTCTCCAACCCGTCTGGCCAGCGTGTAGAGAGTATAGGCCAAATTCGGTAGTTGCTTAATGTTAAGATTATATAAAATTTGTTTCCAATTATACTAATTTGTATCTAAAAACACCATAAAGAACACTTTTTATTTGATATCGATTAGTTAAGTGATGTTAAAGCTTCTTTAAAGTTGGGTGAATAGGACCATTATTAAAAGTATGAAAATCTTTTGATACAATAATTATACTGTATTATAGTCCGCTCAATTTGTAGCAACTTTTATTATGAAACCATTACCACAAACGAAATATTTCGTATAGCTACCAAACAAAGTTCTCACACCACCCATACAAAATACAAAGCTATGACGTCACAAATATGTAGGCAAATCTGCAGCGCGTTTTCACGTCTAAAAATTTACGTCTAAAAACATGTGTCTTTAAAACTTTTATATCTGAAAGAGTTTTTTGCTTAGAAATGTATTACTGTCACAATTGTGTTTATTTTTGGCAGGTCTTTCCATAGCAACACGAAAAAAATTTTAGGCTCTGACTGCTCTGGCTAATATGGCTCTGGTAGTACCGAGAGGGTCAAGCTCCTGCAGTGGAGACTTAAAAAGACCTGATGACGATGACGATGATTAACGCCAGCTCGTTAAAGCATCAATATATTGATAGCCTTTGTTAATGGCATTTGTGTAGGAATTATATAAAGCTTATGTTAAGTCAGGCGTCAACGCATTCATACCAATAACCAACCCCGAAGTCTTGATGATACAGCAATCTTATATATTTTGTTGGAAAATAAAACGGCTTGATCGATTTTAAGGAGTGATGTGCCAAAATTCGTATTCTTCCCTAGAGTGTCAAACACTATGTGACGTCAACATTGTAGGACAAAACAAGGATGGAAGTGGAATTTTCACATCATCCTGAGCAGCCCATTCTATTTTCGTTCAGGAAGCGCAGTCGGGTTAAGATTTTCATATTTGTACTAAATACTTACTTGTTATCACAATTTTAACTTGCTTCAAAGTAGTCTCTCAGTATTAATTAGGAAAATTGATTACCTTACAAAACTGCTGATATTTCGTGAATAATGTAGGTATCAAATAAGTATTGACCCAATCAGTTCTGCTGACCAATAAAGATTATAGTGAGATTTTTTTGATTGATCATGACTTTTTTTTTATAAATTCATCATCATACAGCTTTATACATTTTTTTTACTGTGGAGAAAGGATACTTACATTGGCATGCATAGTACATTTTCATAGTAATAGAGATCAACCTATTTCACACTCCGCCCACTCCGATATTGCTAACGAGAGTGCTTATCCTCCATCGCGTTTTACGGTACAAGTGTCCTCCTCTTGGCTCTGCTGCACTTTATAAAAGCTTCCTTTTATAATTTGAAATCAGCTGTATTGATCTACTTACGGTTTACCACAAGGCTACATCTGAATAAACCGTCAACTCTAACGAGCGAATTGAGACTGGTTTCCCCTGGAACGACTAACCCCTGATCGACTGAATATGCCGTGTGGTTCCAGGCAGAGTAGAATAGGACCACTCCATGTCTTCCCGTGGATATCGTAGGAGGCGACTTAGGAAACACAAGCTGAACAAAGCTTACAAACATCAAAGGAACCCCTCCAACCCGTCTAGCCAGCGTGGAGAATGTTGACCAAATCATTTGAGTGCTCTACCTTATATATGGCTCTGGTAGTATAGAGAGGGTCAAGCTCCTGCAGCGGAGACTAAAACAGACCTGATGATGATATCAGTACTAATAATCTGATGCAACTCTCGACCCACTCTGATAGTGGCGACAAGTTTTAGGGATTGCAACCCAGCAGCATTTTTAATCTTGCCGGATTTTTGCTAAATGGAAGCAATTCCAGCTGGATATAAAATTCCACAATGATTTCCAACATTTAAATCTAATCACTTTAACAATTACATGTTTAAAAGACAAAATATGACAAAAATTTTGACTTCCCATAGAAAATTGACCGGCTGATCTTTAATTTGTATGAAAGTTACTAATTTTGTTTGGTTTTTTACCATTTTATGATCTACTACCAACTTTCTCGTATTCTATAACTCGCTATATGCAGTGCATCTATAGGCATATTTAGTAAAGACTGCATAAACCTATCGATGCGCTACATATAGCGGATAAGCGAATAAGGTATATCTTTATCATTGTTATCTTTAAGGATCAAAAATTAGTATAAAAATATGAGCAGGAATACTACGAACGGGAACACAACCATAGGGACCAATATGGCGAAACATTCCTTTTAGTGATAGGTATATTGACAGCTGATAATAATTAAAAGTAAAATATATATCTAATATAGCGACAAATCACACAAATTAAGCTAGCCCCACGCGGCTATGATATACCTCTGGACGATAATTTGTTAGTTAAAATTCATTAATGTAATGGAATCTCGCTAGATCACTGGACTGGAATAATGTAAACCGGGCATTATGGAAAATTAAGAGAAGTTTAATATCCCTTTAAGTCCTTTGAAGATACATGAACATTAACAGCCTCTTTTAACACGCCAGGAATCCCGAGTTCGATTCTCGGCCAGGTCATGATGGAAAATAATCCTTTTCAGATTGGCCTGTGGCCTGGGTCTTGGATGTTTTTCCATAAATATATCTAATAAAAATATAGTAAAGTTCAGTTAGTATCCTTCGACATCTTCATAACTTACTGTGGGTCTAGTTCAATCGGTGTGATTGGTCCCTACATTTATTATTTATTTTATTGTGAAATATGTATTTATCAGACTAATGAATAAGTTCGAAACTTCCCATAACTTTATATCTATATCAATAGTTTTTTCAGGCGGGTTTTCCCCAATTTACGAGAATCACTTCCTGTTTGGGGCCGCTTGCTGCTACAAACCCTAATAAGGTTATGAATACAAAAGGATATGGACGGAGTTACAACACTGGATAAGGCAAGATGATTTGTGTTTTACAAGATTTTAACATTTCAATTTGGAAAAACTGGGACTTCCTTACTATAGGTGTTGCGGGAAGTAAATTAAACTGTATTTCTAATAGGTACTGATTATAATGAGCCGAAAATTACAAAGTGGGAGATATGTGTTTTTTCTCAGAGGCCACAAATTGAAGTCTGTCCAATGTTAGAAGATTTTGAATACAACTCCCACGCAGTGTTGCCCGCGCGAGCGTTTGCGTTTTGTTTATAATGTTTCTGAACACAATTGTTAATTTTATAAGCATAATAACTTTTTCTGTGACTTCACACTAATTGACATATTATTCACTCACAATAATTATTTTCTATAATATTCGAACGCAAATAACTGATTAGCATTCTATACGTAATTTTTGTTTTAAATGGGGATCCTGCACATATTTGTTTTTTGTTGTACTTTGAAAATAAAAAAATCTTTGCTAACCCGAACACTCTTATAAAGATGTAAGGACTTAAAAGTCACAATTAATCTCTCTGCGTAAACTTCGCTAAAAAAAACAATGTGACGTTATTTCTTCAACATTATGTAGGAATGTATGTGATTTGAGAACTTCCTTCTGCAGCTATGTTAAATATTGCCCGTATGGCTTAATATCAAAAGTAACTAGAAAATTTAAAGCATTTCTTATGGTTAGTTATTAAAAAAATCAACTTTTCGAAATGACTCTTTAAACCAATTTTAACCACAGTTAATATATACAATATTTACATAATATGGAACATTTTTCAAAATCTACTATTCATGCTACATACTATCACGTCTTTATCTCTTGCGGGGTAGACAGAGCCCAAGGTCATAATGTTTAGCAACGTAGTGGGCGTAAAGGTGGAAAGCGGAATCAAAATAGTGATGGGTTGCTAGTCGCATCGCCTATCAATATGATTCCTTAAATTTTCGTCCAATCATTTGCTCGGCTTTTACGGTCTGCGTGGGAAGAAAAGCAGCCGGTAAGTATATGCTATGTTTTTTCTTTTCTCCCACACCAGCTAGGTCCCTATTATTTGGTGTGCGCTGCAAAAATTATTGATTTCTGTGTCATCTTAGCGTGTTCTCGGTTAAATTCACGCGTGGGATGTTTTGGAACCCGGGGTCCGATGGCCGGGATCAGCCCCGGCCCACGTAGACTTTTAGATATAACCGAAAACCACGCGGACGAAGTCGCAGTGTTTAATAAATCTACCGTACTGGTTTAAAATGAGATGATGATGATGGTGATAGGTTTCAGTTAAACAATGTTACAGTTTGAGCCCCCATGAATACGGCTTCTCTATCAACCTGTTTTTAATAAATAAAATATTGAAATCAGTGGTATAATATTTTTTCATACGCTGTTTATAATGTTGTTTGTATAAGTCAAAAAAGACAAAATTTTTTGACCAAAGGCGCTAGTCGTTTCTATAAAATAGTCCCTTCCAGTACTAATAAATTGTATTCAACAATAAAAACAAAACGCCCACATCACCGTGGCCCACAAAAAGTAACGAGGATAACAGAGAAATTAAATTGAGGCAATTAAAACACGACCGAAAAAACGTTTGGCAAGATGTATTGTATTTATTGGACTCTACAGGCCGTTACAACTCGACGTCATTATACTTACGTAGTAAACTTGAAATCAAAATCGGGCCTATGATGTTAAGAGCGTATACTAGCAGTATTTTTTCAATATTTATGGTTTCCATACAAATGTATTTCTCTATTTTCTCGCTGAAAACTGATTCTAGAGCCACAATTCTTTTTTCATAAAATCTAGTACTAAAATAGGAATGCCCCTATTTTTTATTTTTTTCAAAAAATGTTTTTGTACATTTTTTTTTCTTTTAAACAGGTTTTTAGAAAAAAATAAAACATAGGGACATATCTATTTTAGTAATAGATTGTATGTAAAAAGAATTGTGCCTCTAGAAGCAGTTTTCAGCGAGAAAATAGAGAAATACATTTGTATGGAAAACGCACTGCTAGTATACCCTCTTAAAAACATGAGACGCAGAATTTCTGAGAAGATTTTATGGACGTTAAACTTAGTAAGCCCGCTTTGAAGAAACATAAGCCTCTTTGATGTGATTTTTTAAGTCACTTACACTTTCTTAGCCTATCTAAGACTCCAAAAATACAGCAGTAGATACTTACGTAAATGGCTAAGTGTTTTACTTTATTAATTAGTAGTAATCGGAATTAAACCTTGCAAACAATAACAACATTGTCAATAAACTGTTTATACGACTGCTGAAAAGATGAGTGTAATGTTTTTAGTATTCGTGGTATACATGTTTGTGAGTTTCTTTATTCACTATAACTCCTAAATGCCTACACAGATTTAAATCTATGGGATATCGATAGAATTCCTACATCACCCTGAGCTATACTGGCTTATTTTTTTTTTTGCCAAAGCATTGGTATTTCTACGAAAAATATTTTGTAAATGCGTATAATGCTATGTTTTAGAATAATCTAGTAAGCATTAAAGTAGGTAGTTATTATTTTATAAAACTTTGAAACGAAATATTTCTCTTGGATCGACATTTTCGAATCTAAAGAATACATACATACTGTCACGTCTTTTTCCGTTGTGGGGTAGACAGGGCTCAGATCTATTAGACCTAAAGCCACGTTTAGCAAGGGTCGTGGGCGTGGAGATTTAAAACGGAATCAAAATAGTGATGGGTTGCTAGCCGCATCGCCTATTACCATGATTCCTTAGATTTTCGCCCATTCCCTCGATCAGCTTTTACGATCTGCACGGGAAGGGAAGCAGCTGGTACATTCTATGTCTTTTCCAACCGGTATGGTTATAAAAATAAATTTTGAATCATCCTGTTGTACAAACCATAGTTTGTATGGGGCGATGAGTCAGCATATCATAAGTTGAGAGTACCCAGCTATTGCTTTACGTACTAATCTGGGTGGGATAACATTACTAGTGGATTGGATGTTATCAAACTAGCTTATATCCTAGAGTAAGTTTAAGGAGTATTTACAGTCGGATTGAGGGCCTTTGTAGATCTTTTATACTTTTGTCTGCGATTCTGGATGGGGAGGGAAAGAGGGTCTGTATTTACAGGAAGATATTATACAACAGTCGTTACGATCAAGACAAGATCTGTATGGGAAATTAATGATTGATGCAGTGATTCTGAATCAGAATTTTGTATTTATTTATTTATTTATATACGGACAAATTACACAGATTGAGCTAGCCCCCAAATAAGTTCGAGACTTGTGTTATGGGATACTAACTCAACAATACTATATTTTATAATAGATACTTACATAGATAAACATCCAAGACCTAGGTCAATCTGAAAAAGATCGTTTTCCATCTTGACCTGACCGGGGATCGAACCTGGGACCGCTGCGCCACGGAGCTCGTCAAAATACTACAGAAATGGAGAGCTGCTGTATCAAATTATTATGGAATGCGACATTGGAGATTTAACATATAACTATGGAGATGTGTAGTAAAAAAAAACCGGCCAAGTGTGAGTCAAACTCGCGCAATGAGGGTTCCGTACAATATGCTTCGTGAACACACACACAATGTGCAAAAAATGTTTTATTCAATTGACTAGCGCCCATCTAGTGGTGTTTTAGTGAACTATTTCCCTAGATGAACTTATTATTGTGAGTTTATCACTTAATTTTCAAGTGATAGAATTCTTATTATTTTTCCTGTAATCTTCAAGGAATGAACTATATTTTGTAATTTTTTCAAAATTTTCGGCTCAGTAGTTTCGGAGGTCAGGGGGGGGGGAATGGTCAATTTTTGCCTTCTTTCGTGAATAAAATCAAAAGTATTGATTTTGCCCGAACAAAAAAAAATATCTTTGAGATCCTCATAATGAGCCCTTTCATTTGATATATGACAAAGTAAGATTTGCAAAACTTTTTTTTTAAATTTTGTAATTGGGGCCCTCAAAATGACACTTATTTCAAAAAAATCTTTATTTACTTTGCACATCCGTGTTTGGGTCATAGGATAACACTATCTTACCAAATTTCATCTAATTTGTTTCAGTAGATTCGGAGAAAATCGGCTGTGGCAGACGGACGGACGGACAGACAGACGCTCGAGTGATCCTATAAGGGTTCCGTTTTTCAACTTTTGAACGGAACCCTAAAAAAAGTTCCGAGGAACTGAATATTTATTGACTTATTTCATAACAAAAACGTAAAATGCTGTTTTGACTCAAGATCGACTAGTGGAGCCATCAGGGAAGACACGAGACCGGAATCGACTATGACACTTTCAGATTGCAATCAAGAGTACTTTCATTCAATAATTCCATTAAGTACACCAAATTCGAAGAGTAACGTTTCAATGCGAATACTTTCCCATAGATCTCGATCCAAAACAACAAACACAGAAAGGCAATAGCCATTCAGAAAACCTATTATGTTAATTTAAAACACATCAGAAGTAAGATAAGATCTGGGCTCGTTCACACCACACCTCCGAAAACAATAGTTAATAAGATGATTTATATCGATCCGAGATACCGCGTTCGACACGTCTCGACATCGCTTTAGCATAATCTCGCGTTCGGATCGAGTTGCACCGCGGTACAGATGTTGGGTGTGATGTCCTTAATCAAAGGTGGTTATGATAATGCCGGGAAGGTGTGAAGAAGGCTGCTTGCTAAGTTGCTGTTGAGATCATAGATTGACAATCACTATGGCTTCTTTTTAATAACTATAGAAACTTGCAAATAGTAAGATATTCAGTTGCATAGTGGTACAGATGTTGGGTGTGATGTCCTTAATCAAAGGTGGTTATGATAATGCCGGAAAGGTGTGAAGAAGGCTGTTTGCTAAGTTGCTGTTGAGATTAGCGATTGGGAATCAATCACTATGGCTTCTTATTAATAACTAAGTATAAAAATCTGTCAATAGTATATTCAGTTCCAACGTGGTACAAATGTAGTGTGTGATGTCCTTAATCAAAGGTGGTTATGATAATGCCGGGAAGGTGTAAAGAAGGCTGTCTGCTAAGTTGAGATCGTCGATTGGAAATCAGTATGGCTTCTTCTTAATAACTATATAAATTTGGTAATAGTATATTCAGTTGCACCGTGGTACAGATGTTGGGTGTGATCTCCTAAATCAATGTTGGTTATGATAATGCCGTAAGGTGTGAAGAAGGCTGTTTGCCAAGTTACTGTTGAGATCAGCGATTCGAAATCACTATGGCTTCTTATTAATAACTATAGAAATTTGCCAATAGTAAGATATCCAATTGCACCGTGGTACAGATGTTGGATGTGATGTCCTTAATCAAAGGTGGTTATGATAATGTCGGGAAGGTGTGAAGAAGGCTGCTTGCTAAGTTGCTGTTGAGATTATCGATTGATAGATTTCATCAAATGAGAATCAGAATCACTACCTACGGCTTCTTAACTACAGAAATCTAGGAATAGTAAGATAACCAAGAGCACCGTGGTATAGATGTTGGGTGTGATGTCCTTAATCAAAGGTGGTTATGATAATGCCGAGAAGGCGTGAAGAAGGCTGTTTGCTAAGTTGCTGTTGAGATCTTGCTTGATAGATTTCATCACATAAGAATTTTTATTTTATTTATTAGGTTCACCAACAGGTTACATGAACAAAGCTTATAAATAACATCTTTGCGAATATGCTAGCATGCAACCCAATTAAAGGTAGACACAACTTTGGTAAAAAATATCATTAAGTTTAAACTAAGACTAATTATGAAACAAAAGTTAGCAAACATTATAATTGAATATTATAATTTAAATTGGAAACAAGTAGTATACAAAAATAATTTAGTTAGATAAATGTGAATACGATGACTGAACTTTACTTTTAACTGAATTTTATTTTACTAAGAATCAGAATTTAATGCATTGCTGTTAATATCATCGATTGAAAATCGCTGTAGCTTCTTATCAATAACTTAAAACAATGTGCCAATAGTAAGATATTTAGATCCAAAAAGTGTGATAATATGTGCTTAATCAAAAGACATACGGCATTATCATAACCATATGATAATGCCGTGAAGGTGTGACGAAGCTTTGCTAAGTTGCTGTAGAAGTAATCGATAAATAGATTTCATGACATGAGAATCAGAAGAAAACAACACCAATACTTCCAACGAATTAGGTTGCTAGGAAAAAAACATAACTAAGTAGTTAATGTTAATTCTGTTTTTCGCTACGCCTATTTATTTAAACAGAGTAGTATATACACACGTTAATAGAATAGGTATACCTATTCTTCATGTTGAAAAAAGGATCGTGGATATGTTCTTTACGGATATTAAACGAAACATTCAGTCCATTAGCAAAGCTTTGAAAGAATTATTTTCCTGCTTTTTAAAAAAAATAAACCACTGATACAACTCTCTTTTGTATTGAGAATAATCCATACCGCAACAGGTATTAATAGGTATTGTGAATGCTTTACTTACGTCCTGATAGACCGTGGGATTATTTATCGGAAGACGAGTATCGCCTTCATCGTTGATATAAGTAACACGTGTTTTATGGAACCTGTTCTCTTGTCTAGATCCGTGTTTAATTAAATACCAATCAAATTAACGTCAACAGGAGTCTATCAAGATTTCTATCAATTTATTTATTTCATTTAAAAATTGTCCATGATCTGAATCTCGTATTGAAAAATAAAAGATAGTAAAAAATCTGTTAAAGTCCCGCTAGAAGTCAACAAAGCAACTTCCGTGAAACATTGAATTCTGCGAAACAAACAGTTAGAGAAAAACAATCTTGGTGTTATCAAAATCGGTATCTGAGTGTCGCGGATTCGATTCGACAATGACTTTCCATTGAGTCCCTTTGGACCCCACTGTTTGATCCCATTTTCTTTGTACTTTGTTTCTATGTTTGGCAACGCAAACCAGATGTTGCTGCGCAATCGTTCTAAACAAAATATGAATATCTCTATTTGAAGCCTTTTATGCAAGGGATTAATCATAACGCCTTACGTTACAAAATGTATCAAACTCTATATTTAGGGTTCCGAAGTAAACAAGGAACCCTTACAGTTTCATCATGTCTGTCTGTCTGTCCGTCCGCGGTTTTACTCAGAGACTATGAGTACTAGAAAGCTGTAATTTGGTATGGGTATTAATCATGGAAAAAAAGTGGTAGAAAAAAATCTTGAAAAAAAATTTTTTTACTCCTCCCTCTCCCTCCCTTACATGCTGCTCCCATACAAGTAAAGTGGGGGAGTAATTTCTTTTTCTCTACTTACCCATCGTGTGGGGTGTCGTTAAAAAGGTCTTTGAAAAATATTGTGAGGTTGAGAACATCATTATTCAATTTAGGGATCCGTTTCCGAAATATTTGGTTTTAAAGTGAAAATTTTTGTTAGAGGTAAGTGTCCCCCCCTCTATCTGGTAAACGGTTATATATGGATACGTGAAAAAAATTACAGCAGTAGTATATATACTGAAGTTGAAAGGAAAACTATCAGAGCTGAGTACTAAGCACAAACTAAAAAGTTATAGGCAACCAACTTATAAAATGTACTGGAAAATGTAAAGTTTCATTCAATTTTCATTGTTAGATATCTTTGCTCGTTAAACTGTGAGGTGCGAGTGTAAACAGTGTGAACTCAAAGTTGTCATTCGCAACTACGGAACCCTACACTGCGCGTGGCCCGACACGCACTTGGCCGGTTTTTACTCTTTATATAAGATTTTTAAGTATTTTGTAAATAAAACCTATAAAATAATTGCTTATTTTTATACAATAAATATGTGGATATTTTAGGAGATTTGATCAGTTTATGTACAATTTCATATTTTCTTCTGGTTCTTAGATTTTTTTTCACTTATATTTACGAAACTAATTTGAATGACACTAGTTACTTAGGTTAGGTTAGCTTACAAATAAACCAAACCGTGGGCTCCAACGAGAACGAATATTCTTTCGTAGAGTGACGTTACCGCCCAGTTCGGCGCAATTAATTCGGTAAGAGTTTGACCACAGATTACAGAGTTTGGCCGCGGCACCATGACGCGCCGTTTCGTCCCTCCGTCGTGTTATTATAAAATAATGAAAGCCAAGCCCCCGCTGCGCGGCACAATTGCCCTGCTTAGCCGCCTCACCACCGTTTAACTATTTTAATTTTTCGTTTGCCCACTAACGGTCTTTCGTAAGCGTGTATCAGCAATCGTTTCTGCGCTTCCAAAGTCCGCCTTAATGTGATTGTTGTTGTGTTATTAAATTAATTTCGAGTACTCGGTACGTACGGTATCCAATCGTGTACGTACTCTTATCCGATGTGTTACTGTTAGCTATATTGGTTGGAAAGTAATTATTGAAATGTGAAATACACCCTAGAGATATTGAAAACTTGATGGCGTGCTAGTTTCATTTATAATGTACATACCTATGCGTGGTAAAAGCAATAACTGCTTTGTTGTACAGGAAAGGATACATTACTGGTTTCAATTAGTATAATTTCACCAAAAATGTTGCTTTTCTTAAGCAAAGTTTCTTTCCCTTTGGCGGGTTTTACATCCTAATGACATGAGACATACTACAAAGAAAGTATATGAAGGAGACCTATTTCCTGATAAGGATAATGAGGGTGTAATTAATGACTGTAAATAGTAAAAAATCCTTTGTTTACATGTGTGAGGGTGGAAAAAACTTCTCTCGGTGAAACAATTTTTCCGACTAATTATACTTACGCATAAAAACGAATTAGCAAGTTAATTTCGCGCGTCGCACGCCCGCGCGACATGAGCGGCGGCCGCCGTCATGTGGCGGGCGGTTATCTTGGCATCTTCACGCGCCACCGCGCGTGCGTACACGCACCCCTGCCGCACCAGGCTCGCTTTTGGCCAATGTGCTAAGTGGCCAGTGCGGTTGTTCCAATTTTAAATTCAATTATAATTAAAACATGAGGTTTTGTCTGGATGGCCAGTCATTAACGGTTAGTAGTTGTAGACAACAGGAAAACCTTTGAGCACATACGTTAGTCTATCTCTTATTTATGGTTGTGAGCCACCAAGTCAAAATTGGAACTATTCTTAACTTTTCGCATAAGCAAATGAAACAAAATGTACCTTTGTACTTTACTTCATATGTTATGTACCAACAATTTGGGATCAATATTCTTCACGAGTGATTTCTACTCGGTGCCTTAGAATTAGAGTAGGTACTTACAGAACACAGGGGGACAGTCATTACTTATGAAAGAAGGTTCAAAATAACATTAGCAAAGAGGTGAATCTATGCATCGGATAGTTGAAATCGGTTTGTTTTTCCGAGAATGGGTACCTATTGTACATGTTATTTTGGTTATTTGAAAAGCCGCTTGAAATTCAGGAAATACAGACTATTTATCTAACCTTTTCTTCTTACATACCAGACGCATGCTAATGAGCTCAAACAAAGTAGGCACGTAAATATAAACCAACTAAGTAGAAACAAGCATTCGATCAACATGAACTTTAATCAATGAAGTTATGTCGGTCTCTTTGCGGTTTAACTAACCGAGTAAATCTATCAACTAGGAAGACGGTTAGTGGATGTGGTAGTTTTAAAGTATAGTTAATAAGTATATTTTTTTCTATCAATTTTGTTATAGGCAAAGTAAAGAGTGTAGTCAAAAGTGTTTTACAGTTGTTTGGTCAAAATGAGTTATATCGATTCCAAACCGCAGAATATTTTAATTCGTGCTATGAGCTATACTAAATTATACCCCACTCTGAAAATCTACTGAACTACAGTGATTTTAGGTCATTCTTAAATGATCTAAGACAGTGATAGACATTAGTTGTAATCAAAATCAAATTTTTAGTTCTTTCGCAATTCGGTCTAAGGTTCTGAAATGTGGTGACTGGTGCCTTACTATGAGCCTCACAAGAAAGTTCAAGGTTCTCAAAGAGCTATGAAAAGGGCTATGCTTGGTGTATCAGAAATGAGAAGATTAGTTAAAGAATAAAGATCATCGACATATGTAGCTTATCCGCTCAGCTCTTTGAAGTGGCAGTAGGCGTGGCACATAGAGCGCACAACCGATGGGTGAAGGCTGAAAGGTTCTCAAATGGCTCGTCTATTACATAAGTGATTATTTTCCTGCTAAATTCCAATAAACAAGACGTGCTCTGTAATAATAATACTTCTTAACTTTCACAAGTTTTGTAAATGCATGTCATCCTATGATCATATTTGGTGAACTGTACGGATGTTCCCGTGTGTTCCCGAAAATGCATTCAATAAAGTAAAAATCAAACGTATTTGTTAACTTTGGTAATTACTTCTTATATTTAATAGGTAGGCTCAACATATAATACGAACGTGGGACGATTCATAAAATGTAGAGCAACTAATTTCACCAGCTAATGAGTCATCGACATACCGCATCCACCAGGAAAATCCGCGTTCCCACGTGCTTACTTTCGGCTAGTACAAGGCATGTCCCAGAACGCTGACTCAGCGTCTCCTCTTTAACTCGTACTATGATTGTTCCTCTCGGCATTGTCTGTCAAGTCCGCGGACATTGATAGGAATATAAATAGATGATTCAAGTTTCACGGTGTTTATGGGACAATAAGGTAAGAATTAACACCATGTAAAATGTGCCAAACTTGTTTCACTTCACTTTACAAAACTGCTACGTCCCGGACAAAGTCATCGATCAGCTGGGCGAATTTCTAAGGAACGTTTAATTATTTATATTATTGAATTTTTTTTCTTGCAATTCTGTTTTCAATTAGGGATTCGGATTTCGAGATTAGAATATAGTCAAGGGGTTAAAAATCTACCTGCAGGTATGTTTTCAATATGACCACTGAAAATAGAAAACTAACACTGCAGCAGTAAATCAACTCTTAACACGTAGTTATTACAAATATTAGCTAGTTTCGAACGAACACAATTCCACTTTAAGGTTTTTTATACGCTTAAAAGCAGCTTGGGTGATAGATGAAAAATATTTATAAAAAATTGAGTTGGTCTTAGTTTTCTGGATATATGATGGAAAAGGAATTTTATTGAAAAACATTCATACCAAGCATTGCTATGCTTGATCAACAAAAAAATCTATTTTGGCAAAGATTTGGCTAGGATTACCTTGAGGTAATCCTAGTTACCTGTAGCACAGGCTCCAATAGGAACCTATTTCAGGGACTAGTCTCCAATCAAAGGTGAACATGTCACAATAAAGTACTTACTGTATTCATTAAATCTTTAAGCCTTAGACATAAGTCACCTTTGTAACAGAGAAAAATAAACGTTTTTATTATTATTATTTATCCTAGCTAGCCTGGTGACTCCTGATGTTATTATCAACTAATCACATAAATTATCTATTAATATGTGTATCTGTGGTCAGTTCCCTCCCACCTCAGCCCTCTCCCTGCAGCCCGCAATCCAACAGTTAATTACTTTTCATTAGACAATAACGCATTCTGTTGTGCAATTTGTATAAGAAAAATTTGCTATTGACCATACGAACATGTGGGTGGGTTGTCTGTCATGTAACATGCAGGTCAAATGTACTAGTTCCTGTTGCATTGTTATGATTGAATACTAGTCGATACTAGTCCACAAATAAACAGTTAGGTACTATAAATGTCTGTGTCAATACATAATTGTTTTTTTTTTGCAGAATTGCTTAACTTCCCATCTTACTGTTCTTAATTGGGGCCGATTATAAATCGGAAGCACGTCTAACCTTTGGGTTATTTTGTACTTAAAACTCTTCTTTCTGTTACTCAGATATTGTGACTTTTGGGTATTGTTAGTTTCAATTTTCTTGAGCATCATGTTTAAACTATAGCGGGGGGGTATATACGTTATGTTGAAATAACACTAGCTGAAAAAATAGGCTCAAAAACGGATAAGCATTAGTACCTTTTTTCTGAAATTCTTACAGGTTTCTGAGTTGAATATTTCTTTGATAGTGAAAAACCTTAAAAGCATTAAAATAGAACTGGTTTAAGCAGGGCAGAAGAAAAGGGTTTTGAAATAGAAAAATACCAAAAAATATAACAAAAGATAGTGTGAAGGGTGATGTGGTAAAAATAATGTTACAAATGTGATGACAAAATAAATACGTTTCAATAAAATAAATATATACATTAAAAACAAAGCACCCAAATTGAGCTAGCCCCAGTAAGTTATAAACTTCTGTCGTAGGATACTAACTTAACGATACCATATTTTATAACAGAGACTTATAAAGATAAACATCCAAGGCCCAGGGCAATCCGAAAAAATCGTTTTTATCATGACCTGGCCAGGCATCGAGCCGGGGACCATTCGTATCGCAGGCACGCGTGTTCAACACTGCTCCATGGAGGTTGTGAAAAACACCCTTTTTAGTCCGGTATATACATATATATTTTAATGAAATAACCATTAGTTTTTCATCAAGGAACTTTAAGCTATCGTACATATTACCTACGTATAATTATTTCAGACCACTACTATAAATGGACTAGAAAATAATAATAGATATGGATCTTGAAAAAGTGGAAATACGAGTACCTCTCAATCATTTTAAATAAGTCAGTGTTGCATGACATAATACATATTTAAATTATTTATGTGAAATAATAAAAAAAGTATAGCCTAAACTTCCTCATACACGTATTTTTTATTACCGAGGGTATCTCTTCAATAAAAATGCAATAAACATCTCCTACAATTAAAAGTATAGACGGTAATTATTTTTAATAGGTATTTTAAAATCCAATTTGTGTCAATTAGAGTGTGAGTAGTTGTCGCTGGCGGAAAATTACACAACACTATAATGTCAAGTCGGTAATTAATAGCTGTAAATATATATGGCTTTAGACCCACAGGACACGGTTTCCTAGTATGGTTAGGAGGCCATAACAATTATTCAAGTTCTCCAATAAAATTGGTATACCTAGGTAAATTTGTTTCCTATTTTTTTTTCAGCATTTATGTTTATACAAAGAAAATAATTTTTACTACTTATTTGTGTTAAATAAATTGAAAAGAAGTTAAAGAAAAATTGGTAGGGTTTATGATAAGTATTTTTTGCTTTACGCGGCAGGGTACAGACTACTAACCATTATTTTATTTTCGTAAATTATGGCTGTCCAAAAGCGTCAAGCTTGCGGTTATAAAGAAAACCACAAAAAAAAAAACAGTTTCTTGGCGGTCAAATTAGTAAATTCGAATTACAAAAGACAAAATCCTTCACCATACCAACAATCACCTTTGCAAACTCATTTGCAATATACACTGGCCACTAATTACTTAACTTTTTCTAACAATGTGTTTTTACCACCCGCCGCAGTCCCATCTCCCCATGTGGCCGGTATCGGTGTCAGAGGTCACCGCAAACATAGACCATCAGTGGTGAAAGGGAAACGCTATTGTTCGTCTATGATTGACCGCTCTGACGCAACTCTATGCCTAATTTGCAACTACTTGCTGATTACAAGGGAGTGCAAAAGGTGGAACGTCGTATTGACCAATCGAAATATCTCAAATTCTCTACACGTAACACATACATAATAATTTCTTCAGCTTAGCACGTATTTAAGAAAAGTGAGCTTTTGCTAGAAATGATCTTTGAATGTCATGAAGTCTTTACGTTTGAATGTCGTTTTCAAACAATATTTATCACCAATATCATCATTACGTCATTTTTAGTCTCCAATACATGACCATCTCTGTACTACCAGAACCATATAATAAGCCAGAGTAGTCAGAGGATTTGGCCTACACGCTTGCCAGATGGGTTGGAGAGGTCTCTTTCGTGTTCATAGCTTTGATTAGCTTTTGTTTCGTATGTCACCATCTACGACATCCCCGGGAAGAAGTGGAGTGGTCATAATCTACTCTATCGGGAACCGCACGGCAAATACGACTTAACACTATTATTTCGACTCTAGGTATCGTCAGGTAAAGTGGGCCACATAGAAAAATATATTATCGCCATGCAATAGTACACCTACCAATAGGTAGGCACTATTATACGAGTATTATTGGTGGTATAGTTTTCTATGTGGCCCACTGTACATATAGCAAGTACAAGAAAGGAGGACTGACGTAGTATCCCGTGTCGGGGGCACATTACCCTTATATTTGCATAGTAATCGCGCCGGTCGCGGTCAGCGTTTAATTGCAGCCCCCGGTAGCCTCCGGGTAGGGTAGCCAGAAGATAAGTAGCGTCTTGGGAAAAATCTTATTTAGGTATTTGATAAGAACAACAACATATCCATAAAGTTTTAGAGAAGCAAAGATAGAATCTTGAAGAAATATACTTACTTAGATATTATATTTATTGATGTTCCCAAGCCATTTTTTTACAATGTTTGTTTATTCCATGCTGGTTTGGGAGAAAAGGAAAAGATACGCAGACTGTAAAAGCCGGTAAAGTGATTGGGCTAAGAAATCACGTCAATAAGCGATGCAGCTTGGCAACCCATAACTATTTTTCACTTTCCACCTTTACGCCCACTACTTTACGCACACACCAAAGGTGGCCTGTAGGTTTTTAGACCTTGGGCTTTGTCTACCCAGCAAGGGATAAAGACGTAATAATATTTATGTATCTATGTATTTTTACACACTAAGTATCTTAAGGCATCTGACATAGTTTTACACCATCAGTGACAGCAAATAACATGCTCTCATATATAATTCGTAACAATTTATATATTAGTGAAAATAACTAACCCTAAATATAGATTTCCCTTAATTTCTCCGCCACAATGCGTAGAGGTCAATGGGTTGGATTTGAATACAAACTAAAAGGTAACAGAATTGTTACTCTCTAACGTACGGGACATAATTTTGTGTTATGTGTTTCTGCCAAATAAATCGCCAAACGAACAACATGACATTGAGTTGCTAAGAAAAATACCAAAAAGTCAAAAAGGATGGTACATCTACTCTACCTTTGGTATACTTAGGTATACCATTACGGAATCGTATCAGACGTTATCAGCTTTATGATTTTATGGCCAGCCATACCACGGTAATTAAATAGGTAATATATTCGTACTCTCTCGAAATAGTCAAACAGTTATTTGGGTCAACCAGGTTGGTTGTAATAAGTAGTTCTATTCTTGATTGTAGTCGCCAAGTATATTCGTCGTCTGAGCGTCTTTCCCGGTTGCGTCACTAGCGGTGATGCGTCGGCCGGGATCTCTGCTATTATGACCAGTCTTTATTCTGTGATATGATTTGGCGAAAGATTTTACGTCCAGCTGCCTGTCTCTTTGGGTTTATATCAATAAATAAATATATACGGAAAAATCACACAGATTGAGCTAGCCCCAAAGTAAGTTCAAGACTTGTGTTATGGGATACTTATTCAACGATACTACATGTTATTACAAATACGTATATAGATAACCATCCAAGACCCAGGTAAATCCGAAGAATATCAGTTTTCATGTTGACCTGGCCGGGGATCGAACCTGGAACCACCCGTTTCGCAGGCTGGGGTGTTGACCGCTGCGCCAAGAGGTCGTCTATCTTATATCTCTAGAACTCAACAAATCTTCTTTTCCTTAGTTTCAAAACCTTCTGTTAAATGTGAATTTGTGAAATATTAGATTTTTTTTTATAACTTTAATAAGCTGCCAGGTTACTCATAAACTCATAGGTAAAGGTATGTATTTAAGTAAAAACTTCCTTGGTTCATATAAACACTCGATTAAATATCCGTCTGAAAACCTAAAAAGTAGAGCAATAAAATAATTCCAAATAAAATACGCACGACCCAAAACGCAAACCTGTTTTTTACGTCAAATTTAAAGCGATTAAGCTAATTTATCTACAGTTTATTCAAAACAAAGCCCATTGGTCGGCGTTTTACGACACTGGACCTAGTTTAGTTTTCATTTAGCAGCTGGCAACGCAATGGAGTAAGTATCAGAGCCACAAAAGTTAAAGAGCGTACATCTATTACCACAGAATACAAATAAATAAATAAATATATACGGACGAATCACACAGATTGAGCTAGCCCCAAAGTAAGTTCTTCAGTAAGATTTGTGTTATGGGATACTAACTCAACGATACTATATTTTATAACAAATACATATATTGATAAATATCCAAGACCCAGATCAATCTGGAAAAGATCATTTTCAGTCTTGACCTGACCGGGGATCAAACCCGGGACCATCCGTGTCACAGGCTGGCGTGTTGACCGCTGCGCCACGGAGCTCGTATAACTATAATCGTGTAACATAATAGTACAAGCTATTACCACGACATCCTTGTAACTATACCCAGGACAATTTTGATAACTAGTTTGATTGAAATGGACGAACTCAAGAAAAACTTAGAATTCACCAACCGCTTCTCTTGGTCATGTCAATACGCGATGCGGCTAGCAGCTCATCACTATTTTGATTCGGTTTACACCTAAGCTATAATCGTAGCCTTGGGTCCTATATCTTGGGCTCTGTCTACCTCGTAAAAGGTAAATACGTGATAATAAGTATGTATGTAAACCTAACCTTCTGGAACTAAAGCCTGAACTATCTGCAAGACTAATTGTAGTTTTAAAGTTTTTTTTTTTATAAAAGGCTAGTGACGCTTTTGTCACACCACTGGTGTTGCTTGCTGTTGTCTATGAGCAGCGGTGAATACTTACCATCAGGTGAACTCCTTTAAAAATAATTAAAGGTACTCTGTTTGAATACAAGCTCCTTGGTTTTCATGCCGCGCGGCTATTCGCGACGTCTTGGCCGAGCTATAACAATTAATTAAAATACAATGAACAGCCCTATATATACGTACCTATATACCGTGGTCCGCCCGCCACGGTGTCATAGTGTGGGAAATATATAGGCCCTAAAAGGACTGGTGATAAACTGAAACGCAAACTTTGTTCAAAAGAGAGATTCATAAGTTGGCCGGCGAAACAAAGGGTTGGCCTTTTGAGGGTTTCCCCAATAATTTGTTGGGGCGTAAAATTCATAGACCTTCGCTGGCATTTACTTATATATAATATAACTCAAAGGCTTTTTAGATGCCTTTTACGTTGAAGTTATTTAAGAGTATTTTTATTGTACATATAGGTAAAGGCTGATTTTTATTCTTAAAAGGGTAAGAGAGTTAGTGCCAGACAAGCTTAATACCAAAGATAAATTGCTACGTATATTTTAATGCTGATAATTATAATATGTATATTACAGTCTACAGTATCTTTATATGCTATTCTGATGTATCAGTCAGCTATAACACTGTAAAGTTTCCCATAGACTGTGGTCCGCCCGCCAAGGTGTCATAGTGTGGGAAATATATTGGCCCTTAAAGGACTGGTGATAAACTGAAACGCAAACTTTGTTCAAAGGAGAGATTCATAAGTTGGCCGGCGAAACAAAGGGTTGGCCCTTTGAGGGTATCCCCAATAATTTGTTGGGGCGTAAAATTCATGGACCTTCACTAGCACACTTATAACTCAAAGGCTTTTAAGATGCCTTTTACGTAGAAGTAATATATTTTTACTGCACTTACAATTGTTGTTATAACAGCCTGATTTTCATTTTAAAAAGGTTTATAAACAGTTCTTGTCAGACAACCTTATCAAAGGCAAGTATTGCTACGTATATTTTATTGCTGAAAATTTTATTATAGTACCTATATTTCTGTCTAGAATTTCTCTATATGCTATTCTGATGTATTAGCTATAACACTGTAAAATTTTCTATATATATACTGCTATAATAGCTGTAGCAAAAACTGTGAAGTTAGTGTGTAAATGTAAGTGAAAAGCGGTGAAGTAGCAAAGTAGAGCTTTTGCTACTTTACCGGACTTTTTAGGGTGAGGGCACAGTGCTCTCAACCTGTAAGGCGAACATTACCAAAAAGCCCTTAGGAGGGACGGACCTCGTCTTTGGGCGTTGGGCGACCTGTGTGCGAGGCTTGGAGAGACAGCAAACTCATATAGGTATGCCTGATGAACCGCGATTTGCACGCATAGCCTATAAGCCTAACTGAGATAATGTTGTCATCATTTTTAAGCCGTTATAAAGCCTTTGATATAGCTTAGAATAGCTCTACTTGTAAAAGAAATAAACAAACTACCGCCATCTAGTAACAGCAGTTAGGATTAACAATTTACATTTGGACTTACAAAGCAAGTGTTTTACACACTTGTGAATAATAGGTACATGTACGCAGCGCTAGGCAACTTGAAAACTATAGTTTTCAAGTCGGTTTATTCCACATTGATCACCTAGGTGCTTCTAGATGATATCACCTTGGTAATCAAATGCAACTTTTTAGGTAGGTATACTTTGTTCACCTCGGAACCATATCACATAGGTGATCAACGGCGTCTCTTTTTCCCACGCTAGTGGAATTCGATTCAAACAAAAGCCAAAACAATAATTTAAAAAAATCAAAGATACTAGTGATTGACTTCTCGTGTTTATAGTTTTTGGTTAAAAAAAATAATATACATATTTCGATTCGACACATATTGATAATAGAAATATATAAACGAACCTGCTTTTGAATGAAAAAAATTTCAGTGTGATTTTCTTTCCATAAAGTTATTTCACGCATTTAAATAAATTAAGAAAATCTCTTTAACAAAACAAATATAAAAATAATTTCAACATAATCCTAGTTACTTTTATGTAGGTGATCAAAGTCTACTAGCGTGGGAAAAAGTGTCGCCGTTAATCACCCGGGTGATATGATTCCGAGGTGAACAAAGTACACTAAAAAAGTCGCATTTGATCACCCATATCACATGTCCTAGGTGCTCAAATTCCAAAGTGAACAAAGTGGACTAAAAGAGTGTACTTAAAACTGGGATGAAAAAGTGGGACGTAAACGGAAAGACCCCTTCGTTCACCCAGGCGATCGATTCGATCACCTAGGTGATCAAAGTGGAATAAACCTTGGTTATCATATGAGTGATATTGATATAGGACTTATATATGACTTTGATGAAACATATATATTACCACGTCTTCTTCCCTTCCAGGGTAGACAGAGCCCAAGGTCATTTAACCCAAAGGCCACGTTTAGCATATTAGTGGGCATTAAGGTGGAAAGCTAAATCAAAATAGTTATGGGCTGCCAGCCGCATCGCCTATATCATAATTCCTTAGATGTTTGCCCAATCCCTTGACCGGCTTTTACGGTCTGCGCGGGAAGAAAAGCAGCTGATATATTCTATGTTTTTCCTTTTCTCCCAAACCAGCATGGAAGAGTGCAATGAGATGATGACCTAGTGTATTGGTTGATATGACTTGGAAAACTATTATAAGAGGCAAACAAAATTGGAATACACACACACACTCAATTATTCTTCATCAAAAGCCTTTCAGCAGCATAAATGTAAAGAGTTACAGGCACAACAACAATACAAATACTTTTTGTGCGATATTTTAATAAACAATGGAAGAACAGCGAATTATTGACCGGTCCGGCGAAGGACCCGATTGTTGCGGGCCACTCGCCCTGAATGCCGATAACTGAAAAATGTGAAGCTTTCAGAAGACAGGATTTATTATTATTTGGTGTTGTTTATGGACTATTTTTGCTATGCTTTTATGGAATTGATGGTCAATTTACACCAATTTCCTATACCTATTTTATTTTATCTGAGTTTAATAAACTGTCGTTTTATAAGGTGTAGTAACGTATGACATAATTAAAAAATCAAAAGCTCTATTTGTCATTCCTTCTACACCATTGATTTACTTAATAAACTTTCAAAAAATTTAAATAATCGTGTAATTCTTTCGACCCACCATTTTTAAGGCCCTAAAATACATTATTTATTTGCCACTTTTCCGCCTCTATAATAATTTCACGAGCGACGGCCCCCGCGGAGAACAGTTATCGGGACAACAATGACTTTCTGTCTGGCTGGCCATCTTCAGACGTAACGCGCATTTTTCACGGCGGCCGCTCCTACCGGCTGCGCCAAGAAAAACCGCGATTGGAAATCGTCTTGTGTTGTGTTCAAAATTTTGTTTAGTTCCGGAAAACAATCGATAGATTTTTGAATAATTTAAAACGGTACGGTAATGGTAGTATTTTGGATGGTATAATGGGAAAAGATCTTTTACAGATTGACCTAAATCTTGGATGTTTATCTATGAAGGTGTCTTTTATAAAATAGAGTATTCTAAGACACATAGTCACAATTTACTGTGGTCCTAGCTAAATTATTGTTTTATGTCCCAATATATTTATTTATTTTTAAAATATTTGAATAACCGCGTAATTTGTGCAACCCACCATTTCTAAGGTCCTAAAATACATAATACATTATTTATTCGCAACTTTTCCGCCTCTATAATAATTTCACGAGCGACGGCCCCCGCGGAGAACAGTTATCGGGACAACAATGACTTTCTGTCTGGCTGGCCATCTTCAGACGTAATGCGCATTTTTCACGGCAGCCGCTCCTACCGGCTGCGCCAAGGAAAACTGCGGTTGAAAATCGTCTTGTGTTCAAAATTTGGTTTATTATTTGAAAAATTTTCGATAGATTTTTGAATATTATGGAACGGTATGGTAACGGTAGTATTTTACTAATTAATGTATAATATTGGGATGACACGATGGGAAAAGATCTTTTCCAGATTGATCTAAATCTTGGATGTTTATCTATATATATAGGTATCTGTTATAGGTATCCTACAACACAAGTTCACAACTTACTGTGGGACTAGCTAAATTTGTCTGATATGCCCCTTAATATTTATTTATTTAAAATATTTGAATAACCGAGTAATTCTTTCGACCCACCATTTCCAAGGCCCTAAAAATACATAATACATTATTTATTCGCCACTTTTCCGCCTCTATAATAATTTCACGAGCGACGGCCCCCGCGGAGAACAGTTATCGGGACAACAATGACTTTCTGTCTGGCTGGCCATCTTCAGACGTAACGCGCATTTTTCACGGCGGCCGCTCCTACCGGCTGCGCCAAGGAAAACTGTGATTGAAAATCGTCTTGTGTTGTGTTCAAAATATTGTTAAGTTCCGGAAAACAATCGATAGATTTTTGAATATTTTAAAACGGTACGATAATGGTAGTAATTTAACTGTATAATATTGGGATGGTATAATGGGAAAAAGATTGACCTAAATCTTGGATGTTTATCTATGAAAGTATCTTTTATAAAATAGAGTATCCTAAGACACATAGTCACAATTTACTGTGGTTCTAGCTAAATTATTGTTATATGTCCCAATATATTTATTTCTTTTTAAAATATTTGAATAACCGCGTAATTCTTTCAACCCACCATTTCTAAGGTCCTAAAATACATAATACATTATTTATTCACCACTTTTCCGCCTCTATAATAATTTCACGAGCGACGGCCCCCGCGGAGAACAGTTATCGGGACAACAATGACTTTCTGTCTGGCTGGCCATCTTCAGACGTAACGCGCATTTTTCACGGCGGCCGCTCCTACCGGCTGCGCCAAGAAAAACCGCGATTGGAAATCGTCTTGTGTTGTGTTCAAAATTTTGTTTAGTTCCGGAAAACAATCGATAGATTTTTGAATATTTTAAAACGGTACGGTAATGGTAGTATTTTTTTTTTTTTTTTATAGGCACATATCACACAAATTGAGCTAGCCCCACAGTAAGTTGTGAACTTGTGTCGCAGGATACCAACTCAACGATACTATATTTTATAATATATACTTATATAGATAAACATCCAAGACCCAGGTCAATATGAAAAAGATCTTTTTCCATCTTGACCTGACCGGGGATCGAACCCGGGACCCCCGTGTCGCAGGCTAGCGTGTCGACCGCTGCGCCACGGAGCTCGACCGTATGGATGGTATAATGGGAAAAGATCTTTTACAGATTGACCTAAATCTTGGATGTTTATCTATGAAGGTGTCTTTTATAAAATAGAGTATTCTAAGACACATAGTCACAATTTACTGTGGTTTTAGCTAAATTATTGTTATATGTTCCAATATATTTATTTCTTTTTAAAATATTTGAATAACCGCGTAATTCTTTCAACCCACCATTTCTAAGGTCCTAAAATACATAATACATTATTTATTCGCCACTTTTCCGCCTCTATAATAATTTCACGAGCGATGGCCCCCGCGGAGAACAGTTATCCGGACAACAATGACTTTCTGTCTGGCTGGCCATCTTCAGACGTAACGCGCATTTTTCACGGCGGCCGCTCCTACCGGCTGCGCCAAGGAAAATTGCGATTAGAAATCATCTTGTGTTCAAAATTTTGTTTATTTTTGGAAATTTTCCGATAGATTTTTGAATATTATGGAACGGTACGAGTTAAACAAATAATTTTATATAATATTGGGATAGAATAACATGTTGTTGAGTAAAAATAACGGGCATTGAATGAAAGAAATAAACTTTTTGGATAAATATGGCAAGCCAAAAATATGCTTCAGGCTGAGATTCAAAGTTTTTTCGACTTATATATCAGAGTGATTAATAGATTTTATCATTTTATATCTTATCAATTGTAAGAAATAGAAAGATTACCATAAGTACGATTATATTAGCTATGTAAGTATATTTCTTTACTCCATTGCAATATGAAATCCCCATGAATCGATACTCGTATGATCGTGTCTGTACATTAATTCCCAAATCTAAGTAATCCAGCGTTAGCCCATTTACGAATACGGAATTGAGTGGAGTGTCCTGGGCGGAATTGCAGAAATTTGGCCGGTATCGGACTGACACGAGCGGGGACCTCGCCACTACTAGACGCACCCTAGTATAAGTACTAAAAACAGATAAATGAAATTCACCTTCAAAAGAAAGTTTCACTCACTTTCTAGACTCTTTATGTGCTTGAAACCTTTATCAGTATTTATTTATATATTCTTTATATTTTTATAATGTCCTTTCCACTTTGTATATACTAACAGACATACCCTTAATAAATCGAACCATGAGCTATACTAGATCACTTGTTTGTAAATTGCCTGAACGGCTGCACACTTTTGTATTTAAATGCGTAAATTTATTTTTGTTTTTTGCCTGTTATTTTAATTTCAATATACTATAATAATCTAGTATAGACCGTGGTTCGATTTATTACGGGTATGTCCCGTAATAAATCGAACACAACACGTTGTATAACTTACACATTATTAGCAATACAATTTTTTTTTCTGTTTCCCCTATGGTTGACTGGGAGAGAATGGTCTACAATTAAGTCCGCCTATTGCAACAAATATCAATATTGGAACAATACAGTTTATCAAATAAATAAATAAATGTATACAGACCGCTTTCAGCAACTGTCTTTTTGAAATGAGACTTATGTCGAACAGTGAAGTTCTTGCCGCTAAAACAATGCTGCTAAGTATCTGATAAATCATTGATGGACTTTCTTTAACATGACCATATGTTCATCTACTCGTAAGAATGTCATTCCTAATGGACTGATGAATGTTTTTAAAGCTCAAAGTCAACATTTAATGGCGTGCATATTGTAAGAACACGTGTTTTTTGCTTTTGAAGTTCAACTCTTTTAAAAACAATCAGTGAAGACGAATATGTGTAATCGCTTTATAAAAAAAAATATATATATTTATTTATTTATCAACAAAAGACACAACCGTTAATAATCAGTAAAACTTATTCTAAAATATATTCTTGGCTAGAGTGAGACCCAAAAACGTGTATTTACAGCGTTACTGTTGTAAACATCTTCTGACATATAGAAAATAAAAGTACCTATCAGATCTCCGTTATTTGATGTTTTAATTAATAACGTTTTAATTGTAAGGGAAGCCACTATCTTTTTGTCATGCCCTAGTAGGACTAAGATGCACTGAATCACATGATTGCATTTATGATTGTTTTTTTAAATTTCTTTTAGTTCCAGGTTCTTATTTATGCATTAAAAGGAAATGTTTTATGTGAAGGTGAGCGTTATACTGCGTTATCAGTTGTTCGGTTCCACGTGCCGACGCCCGGTCGTTAATTGACTTTCGGTTCAGTTCGGTGTTTCGACCAGTCATCGTTCTAGTTTTATATTTTTGGCGCCTATTCCAATCCTAACAGCCCTATATTTTTTACATGCCAGATCAATTATGATTTCGAATTGGTTTGATGAATATGAATAAAATCCCATTGCTGTTGTTTAATTGCCTCGTTGGTTCGAATACAGTTCAATAACAGCGCTTCCACGACTGTTATTAACAATACTAATATTCGTTTTTAGTGCTCGCGTTATTACGTTAAATATTTTAATGAGAACCTAATTTATATTCCAATTAGTTGATTCCTTATGTGCGTGTACGCATGCGCGGACGTTTCGCAACCGTAAAAAAATAATATCGATGCAAATAACGACGAAAATTATACAAAACGTGAATTTTCGCTTTCGAGCGCGATGTGATCAGTTATAATTGTGGTTATCATTTTATCGGCGTTTAAAAAAACTAGTGGCGCATCCTTGTTGGTGGGTAGGTACTTAAATGGTAATATTTCGATATGAGTTTTGATAAATAGGAGGTAGTACGGTGGATGGTTATGTGGAAACGTACAAGCCTTCCGATGGAGAGGCGTCACGCGATGCATCGTCTGAGTTATTAACCTTATTAATTAATCTTTATTTTGTTGTAATTATAGCGATGAGTTTACACGGTATGGGATGGTATCTTCATTGTTGCTTACTTATGACTTACTTAATACGACTCCAGTTTTTATTGCACCATTTGCCTGACACTTGTAGATCAGAAAGTAATGAAATGTATTCAATAATTTTACTCAAGAGTGGCAAATACATGCCATGCTAGTTTCGAAACTTATCCCTTATGCAACTTTGAAATCAGCGCCTTAAAACAGGAGATTTATCGTTTAATTGAAATTGGTGATTTTTTGATTCCCAGACAGGGTGCGTATTTTGAAAATCTATATAAATTAATGTCATGGTTACTTTGACAATTTTTTGTATCTCCCATAGTCAAAAAATGTCCATATTGACCCAATTCAATGAGACGTTGCTTATGTTTCTTCCACTAATAGTGTAAAATTAATAACGCAGTTTAAATTTTCACGCCTGCCTTGCATTATCATTTTTAGGTTTCTATAGGTAACCAAATGGTAAAGAACAAAAGACCCCATTACTAAGCCTCCAATTTCCGCCCGTCTATCACACAGGGCTGTATCTATTGACCCGTAATTGGTAGAGTCTTGAAATTTTCACAGAATCTGAAATATCTTTTGCCGCTATAACAACAAATACTAAAGAAATACAGAGGGGCCCAAATAAGACACTTTTTTTGGTGTTACCTATTTTTCAAAACTATCAAGTAGCGTCAAACCACAAATAATTGTGAAATATTGTATCGATGTTAATAAGAGTTTAATTAACCTCACAATAGAAGTCGAATGATACATACATACAAGTAGCGTGGTCTTTGTATTTAAATATTATTTGGAACCCGTAGTATGTATGACTCGCTTTAGGTCGATTTTATTGTTATTTATTTTGTTCAGAGATTTGCCTTTAAATGCGACATCTACAGAAAGAGAATATATGATAAGCTGTAAGCTATACCATTCCTACATTTCCTCAGACCATCTCTTCTTATCTATCAACTACATTTAAATGTAGAGCCATGAATACAGAAACTCATATTATTCAGTAAAATTAGACAGCACAGTTCGACATGCAGCTCATTAGGACGGAGTGTAAATGTAGGATGTCCAGGGAGCGATGCGATCGCGCTGTAGAGTTCGCAAATATGTAGAGTTTGGAATTTAAAAGTTAAAATTTTGAAATATGTTAGTTTTTTTCCATATCTATTTATAGTTTGGATATTTTGTCCTTTTACCACAGTCTGCTCTGTTCTTATCGTTCAAATCATGCTCTCAATGTTGGAATCGCAGGGTTTAAGATAAATATTGATTATGCTATACATAGTTATCACAAGGCTTATTCTATGTGCTGCCAAATGTATATTTTTGTGTATACCCTAGTTTATATACCTGAATGAGTAAACAAGACCTAAGCTTACATAAAGTTTTTGGATTTCCTTCCACACATTAATTTCAACAAGACGCTACATATCAGTTTCTGGATAAATACAATTACTATCAATTGAGTCAAGATTGTAGCTACCAAAAGACATAAATGTCAATACAGAAATAGTAAAGAAAAGTACCGCTATGACAATAATTTAACATAGATAATGACAAATTAACCCCTCCATTATAACTTTCAGTGCACAATAACAATTATCGTATCTGCCAGACGTGTCGCTTAAGATAATTAAAACACTTGCATACTTTTTGCACACCGTGCTTAAAAAGGCTTCACAGGGCCCGATGCTATCAATCGCACACACCCTACATGCTACAATACTTGATTAATTAAAATTATAATAGATTTACTTATCACTCTTCTTGTGTCGCTTTGCTGATAACATCAGAGTAAAATTGGCACCTTCAATGCTTTTCAAATATTAAAAAGTTTTTTATACATCCAGAAAAATATTTTCAGCTCTATTTAAATTAGGTTATAGTATAGAATGCCTTAGCCTCATATTAGTATGAAAAATTGCATAATAATTAATAAAAAAAAAACCTTATGAACCCTATATAGGTACTATTACAGTTTCAAATGCTTTAGCAACATTGATATGAAATATAGTCAGTGCAAAATAAAAGTAGATTTTGTAGGAAGACGGTATCCGGCAGGTGCCTTAGTACTCATTAATTAATTACTTATAGTTAGTGCTAACTAGATCAATGTCAATTTGTAAGCTAATACTTATGTAAAGATGGTTTTATATTGATATGAAGCAATTTTAATACTAGAGTCTCTACTTTCAACTTTATTATTGTACGTTATTAAGCTACGTGCATTTGCAAGTTGCAATAGGATTTACGATATATAAGTTGATGCAGATGACACGAAAATTATAAATATGGCTTGGCGATTATATATAAATCAAAATTCTAATATCCTAATCCATACTATTATTATAAATGCGACAGTTACTTTGTTTGTTTGTTACGTTTTCACGCCCAATCTGCTAACCGATCAACATGAAATTTTGCATACACATAGGTAGGTTAGGGTACAGAGGACATAGGCTATATATCACGAAGCCGTGAGTAACAGCTAGTTCAAAATAAATATAAGTAAATTACTGGTAAACATCTTAATCAGAGTCAACTTTGCTATTTGAATAAGTTCTAGAAAATTAAATTTAAATTGCAAAATTGAACTACGTGTCAAAATCTAGTATTAAAACGTTCGGTATATCTCTTGTTTCTGCCAGTAATTTATTTCTAACGTCAGTTGGTGGTAAATTTTAAATAATGAGCTAATTTGGGACAACAGGAGCACTTTCTGTGTTCGGGTCTAATCGATTGAATTGGTATAATTGTCTGAGCCTGTGAATTAACTGCAGACGTCGCGTGACTTGGCCGCAAGGCGTCGACCTGTAGGTAGAAGAGGAAGAAATATCTTTTTATATCTTAACTTAAGAGTCCCACATAAAGCCGAAATCCCAAACCAACGTAGTGTGGTTTTAATTTTACAACAGTTAAGCCAATCTCAACCAAATTTCGTACATACGACCGGATAAGGCATATTGATGTTTATAATCAGATTTAAATTTTAAAAACAATACCTACCTATACAAAATTACAGCGAGTACAAGTTTCGTATCGAAAACTTCTACTCGCTGTAATTTTGTATTGATTGGCTTAACTGTTGTAAAACTAAAACCAAACTACGTTTGTATGGGATTTCGGCTTTACGTGGGGCTCTTAAGCTTTTGGCACTAATTTCAGAAAGCACAACAAACAGCACTAAACCTAGCGAAAGTTATAACATACAATATGCAAGATATAACATATAATTTGTCAATATACAAGGATACAACTGCAGTAAGTGCAGATTGATATTCTTCATTCATCATCATCATCATCATCAGGCCTTTTTTCTAGTCAGGGTCGTGCTGCCTGCAGTGGAAACTCCACTGCAGGAACACGATCCTCTCTGTACTACCAGAGCAATATATTAGCCAGAGCAGTTCGAGGATTTGGCCTTCACTCTCCACGTTGGTAAGATGGATTGGAGATGTCTAGTTGATGTTAATAAGCTTTGTTTGGGTTGTTTCCTAAGTTACCTTCTACGACATCCACGGGAAGACTTCACGTGGCCCTATTCTTATTTTTCGGAAACCACACGGCAGGATAGTTATTAGATATTCTTCCTTGTTACTAAAATATTAATTGTCATTTATTATTACAAGATCTTTTATTTGAAAACCAGTCGCTTTTCAATAAGTTAAGTAGCATTAAAGATAAAAAAAATTAGAATGCAGCTTTACACATTAGAAATAATTGTCATTTAAGATTTTATCATTGACGAAAAAGCCTGCGAATTTCCCAAATCGCAGGTGCTTTATCATAGCAATTAGACGCGCAACATCAAGTAACATGCCCAACATACTAACATTCGCATATTTCATTCGCGTACATTTCTCCGCGCTCATAAATTGTTCAACTATTTCGATAACAGCACAAATTTAAATTTATGCCCTGGGTATGCATTTTAAACGCGCGGCGAACTCGGCAAAACATGGTTTGTGCAATCTCACGAGATCTGGGGTTCTTTGCTCTGGCTTCGGACATCCGAGTCTAAGACACGATTTCTGTTTACTGCATATCGTTAGAGAATTTGTCGTCTATTTACTTACGATAGAAGCTTAACTAATGCTTCAAATTCACTCAAATCTGGTTAGCTTGAAATCGGTTATGAATAAATGTCTGGTTAAGAGTTGAGAGTGAAGATACAAGTTTGGGAAGAGCTCGAGTCATTTAAGACCTTTCGACCATTGAAACACAAGTATATGTGCTTGACTCTTTCTCTTGAATAGGTATTGTTTCGGAGTGATTAAGCCTAAACTTACGATTAAGCTCATGCGGGTTAATTAAGTTAATTTATGTCTTTCATTTTACTACTATCTCGGCAAAACATGGTTTGTACAATCTCACGAGATCTGGTGTTCTTTGCTCTGGCTTGGGACATCCGAGTCCAAGACACGATTTCTGTTATCTGCGTATCGTTAAAAAAAATTTCGTCTATTTACTTACAAGTAGAATCTATATTAATGCTTCAAATTTTCTCAAATCTAGGGAGCTTGAAATTTTTTAGAAATAAAAGTCTGGATAGGTAAGAGTTGAGAGTGAAGAGTTAAGACCTTCGCCCATTGAAACATCAGTGTATGTACTCTTTGTTTTGGATATTATTTGAAACCATGCTCTTGTTAGGTATGGGTTAGTTGAATATCTGCCTTAGGTGTATCTACATTTTAAGTGCGCAGCAAACTCAGCAACACTCTATCTCTGGGGCCTTTTTCTTTGCTTCAGACAAACGAGTCCAAAAGAGGATTTGTCTTTGAGTTATATAATTGAATATATTAAATTGCTTGGAATTCGTCAAAATTTGCAAAAAAAAACTTTAGATCTTATTTAATAATATTTTTATAGCAAACTTTTATGAATGCTGAGATTAAATCCTAAGCCTGACACCTAGGTGATTTTATAGAACACTGATAAGTGCTTCCGCGTCCTAAGGGGCTTTAGATGATTTCAAGCCAAGTCCTTTCATCCCTTAAAAATATAGGTTTGTAGATTTGGTCAAGGGCCTATATGCCTTCAGCATCAGCATGCGTTTTAAATGCGCGGCGAACTTGGCAAGGCATAGTGTAAGCAATCTCACGAGATCTGGGGTCCTTTGCTCCGCTACAGACATGCGAGCTATGCCACGATTTCTAATTTCTATTTTATAGAATTTGTATATTTAAGCTAAAGCATGATTTGATTTTAGGGAGATATCAAGCTATTCAAGTTGTTTCACATTAAAGCATGTAGAATTGTAAGTGTTTGCTTCTTCAAAGAAGCAAAGACTTCTTCACTAGTGACATCATTGTCACTAATTAAGTTATGCTTCTCTACGGCCCAGTAAGTGAAGCATTTTCAGCACTTACGCATGCTAAGCAACACCGAGTGTGGTCCCAAGATGGCATACCGGTAGCATTAATAATTTTCGAGCTCCGTCATACTTAGGAATTCACTTGCAGTCTTGATTGATTGCATTCGTTAAGCCACACAAACCACATGGCTTGAGCAGCTTGAAAAATCTACAACCATAGCCTTCTGGCCACTTACACACACGAAAGACTTATATAATAAACAATGTTTTATAAACTCCTAGCTTGGCAAGGCACCTTTCAATTTATGTAATTATAAGTCTAAGTGCTATCAAACTCTTAACCTAGCATTTTTATATAAATCTATAAAATACTTTTTTGCCGTGTATGAGTGATGGATGACCTTTCAGTCATGATGGTTTGCCGGATAGGCATTTTTTTTTACTTAAGTGAATCCTTAAATAACAAAGGGATGAATTCAAGTTTCATCATTCATCAGTGTTGTTCATTTCCGTTAATCTTAAAGATAATGTGCATTTTTAGTAAAAATAGATTGATGGATAGTTACGTTTCCCAGATTGTACTTTATATCTTTTTACATTGTTTTCCATTCCTCCAGAACATTATTTCCCAAACAATAATTTCCCACAAAACTTTCATTAAAAAGCCTCCCAAACCATAACTCACATAACAACGCGCGCATCATCTCGGCGAGATGACGCGATTGCGCTCATTTTTCCTCCAAATTGCGCCCTTTGTTATGCTAAGCGTGCAGGCGCCGTGTGCGGCCGCGCAGCCCGTGTGACACCGCCTTATCGGCCATCGCTACCACACCGCACTTTTTACAATGCGCCTAGCTGATTAGAATATTTCATCAGTCTAGGCCTAACCCATTCTGTTTTTAATTACCCAGATTTAAAACGAGCTGGGAGGTCCGACGAACTTTGTTTGCGTAACAATTAAATAGAATATGTTATCTTCAGTTGAAATTATAATAAATTTGCTTATAAAACGTAATTTAACTAGCTGTAATTATAATTATCACCGAAATTCTCAAAGCTTCTACCTCAGAGCTTAAAAAGATATCTGATCAATTTAAACTAGATCTGTACACACCGATACGAGTAAAGTACAGATTAAGACTACTATGTCTTTGCAGTATAATGTAGACAAATTAAAATAAATCCCAAAAAAACTTTTAGCAAAGTAATTCAGAGAGAAATTGTAAAGTAGTGATATATTGAAGAGAAAAAATATAGATTGCCAACGAGACATAAAGAATGAGCAGAAGAAAATTAACAGGGTAAACATAATTTACAAGTAAGTACCTAGTAAGTGACATAATTGCGAATACATCCCTTGTTCTTTATCAACAGAGTTGCTATTGAAACTGGTATTATAAAATCTATTAAACAAACTGCATGAATAGAAACATTAGAATAAATGAAATGCATAATGCGGTAATGAATTAAGGCTCATACAAATAATCCGCGCGATATGATCTGGTTGAAAGAGCCGATCGTTCATTTACGCGAGTAGGCAGGCAATCTACAAAATGAGCCCTCATTGATTTCCCTACATTAATAATTGCCATAGTCAAACTGAAGCCAACTTACAATACAGCGCTGCCAAAATTTCATTACAAGAATTCTCGCCTCTATTTTGATGACTTTAGGAATTATTTTCATTTGAACTTTGTTGTTAGCGACAGCAGGATAATTGGTTCCAAGCTGGCTGGGTTATCGTCCATCGTACCGATGCATCATATTTGTCGAGTGTTTCGTCAGAGCAACGAGATCGGAATAATATCGATAAGGGCGCGATGTATTAAAACATCGCTCGCGGATTCACCTGCATGCAATATTTGTTAGAATCGAAAAAAATCGATTAACCTTTCGATGCTTGCACGCGATTAGAGGACTCTGTAGAGTATCGATCACGGTTTCAATTGGTGAAGTAATTAAAGGTGAATGTTTTCTTGGCCGTGTGTGCATCCATGTTCGCTTTAGTACATGACAGGAACACTGACGTTGAAAGTGCTCGAGTCACGAACTGTCTCTGCTGCTCATTTGTTCCCTTCGTTAAATTTTACATCGTGTTTTTGAATTTCATGTTCATTTGTTTTGGTTTTTATTTTTGTAGGATCAGTACACATCTTTTTTAGACTTCTATAGTAAACAAAGAACCCTTATAAGTAGTTTCAACATTCTGTCTGTCTATTCGCAGTTTGGCACTAAAAGTTATGATCCGTTTGTTATTTATTCATCTGGAGTCAAGTGTGCCCACCTCCTGCAAGCTAAATGGCTGTTTATGGATTCGTAAAAATTCCAGAATATTTATCGAAGTTAAAAGGAAAGTTATAACCAGGAGTAAGAGTTGACCAAGTAATTAAATGACGTACAAATAAATACGAAACTCTACACTACGCGTGGCTCTACAATGGCTGGTATTTTTTTAAAGAAAGCAATGTTTTTCATTTACGTTCCTGGAAAATTCTTCATTAAAAAAAAAGATGCACACTAATTACCAAATTTTTCTTACTGATACCTATTTTATTATTTAATTGTTCATTTTTTCTTCCTCAGTCATCTTACAAACACCCCGCCTTGGTTTACTCTCCTTCCTTTTAATGTTCATTTACGTACCTATTATATTTTTAAATAGTTATTTTAAAGACAACAAGAAGGTACAATATACATATTTCTTAGTTTTGGTGCTTCCTCTCATGAAGAGGTGCCATTGTTTCTTACCAGATCTAATTCGTCTATTTCATTTTATGATTGGTAGGAGTGAAGTGCATTTGTTACGCCAAAGCAACGTTTGTCCTAAATGCGCTTTACTTGGTAGACAGGCACTCCCTCGCTTTCCTAGACAAAGTGGCTGACCACAATTAAAGTTCGTGATTCAGATTTAGGCATTCATAAATAAAAATAATATTCCAAGCATGTCAGCACTGATATAGATTAAGTTAGACGATACGATCTAGATATTTGTTATTCTACGGCGAGCACGACTTGCATTTATCTAATGAATATTTTAGAAGCACGAACCGCCCAAAGGTAGGGTTTGAAAGAAACTTATGCGCAACCACGTCTCGTTTCTGCAATTGTTACTGAAATATGACAGCAATTAAAATTAAATGTCTTTTAAAATGCGTGGAGAAAAATTCTTAGCGTTTGGTAATAGCTACTAATTTGTAATAGGTAAAGTTTGTATTTATGGATTTAGATAGACACAAAGACTTACAAAATATATATGTAACTATTCATAACTATTCATTGTTATTAAATCGTTTTCCTTCCGTTATTTCTCTTTTTGTGAAATCGGGATAGCTCATAAAAATGAATTCTAGTTAGCTTTTCAAATCAAACAGATTTGAGATCTTTTAATATGAACGATAAACGTGGTCTTTATGTTTTGTGGCTTTAAGCTCGGCCTCAGGGTAGAAGAAAGTAAAAAAATACAAAGTTAAGTAAGTACCTAGTTCTGGTGAATAAAAGTACGACATTTAGTGCGTGTCACTGAATGTATTTTACAGTATAGAAAATGCGAAATAAAAGCTGGGACTTCATTCCACGTTGGAGCTCATATCTACTTGACATTTACATGAAATAATTGTAAATCAAGTAAGTGACAAATAAGCACACAAAGAGTTCCGTTTAAACTCAGTTATATCCTACTGAAATTTCCGTGCCGGTACGGAGGCCGTGTTGCTCGAAGACTGAAATAGGTGATAGGCTTACTGAGAAAATTTTTCTTTCGCCATATGTATAACGAAATAACAAAATTTAAAAAAAAACCTGATATTATAAAATCACTTGTGATGTCTGTGGTTAGAACAGTTTCATCATTCAAACAACTGGTCAAACAATTTACTTTGCGGTTTGTGTGTGGAAGTACGGTGGTTTCTGGAATTGGTTCGTGAGCGGCCATTGAGATACATCTATAGAGAGGATACTGCAAATCCTTACTTTGTCCCGTTCAACTGTGGCCATCGCGCCACAACTCACTCAGTCGGTTGTTAGCTCTTTCGCTTGTGCTGGTACTTCCCACGATTAATAAACCAAAACTTGGTAAAAATCATAAAAAATGCCTAAGTCTGTTTTAAGTTATTGCAGTAATAACTTATCGAACACGGCACACTGCAGCGCTTAAATTTAAAAGTTCGAGGAATGGAACAATGCCAAAATAATAAGGTAGTAATCTAGTACTATATCTCAATGTGAGCGGCTGCGTGCCGGCATCCTAGCACGCGTGCTGGGAGCGCAGTCTTAACACGTTGCGTGCTGATGCCCACTGCTGATGGGAGCCCCGGGGTCTGTGAGCATAGGTATATATAGGTACCTATAGATATCATAGCTGAAAAAAACTAATGCGTTATAACTGTCACCCTTTACTTCTGACTAACTGACGATTCGGACAACTTCACTAAATAATACATTTAACATGTGCTTGCCTTCAGACGCTCACACGAAGACATAATACTTATTATTTAAGCAAGCCTTATTTGGTTCCAGTACCTTATTGATTAAAAAGTACAGAGTAATTTTAAAATATACTTAAATAAAACAGTAATTCCGTGGTATGGAATTATATAAATTTGAAAATGTTATTTAATCTAAATAAAGGTGATTGAAAAATGAGATGAATAGCAGCACGAAGGTATCATACAACATGGATACAGTAGTGGTACATTGTTTGTGTACTGAAATATTTGGTAAGTAAGTAGATACAGGTTGAGATTTACGGATAAGTAATTTAAAAATCTAAGTTACTTATTATTAGACACCTAAATATATGAAACTGGTCAAGCAGCCAGTCTTCGATAGGTATACGAGGATCTGACAGTAAAATAGATTTATTCTAATCCAATACCACGAACAAATATCTACAAGTAGGTGTAGGTAGATACATATTCTTGCCGTTTCCTTCGAAACTCAATGTTCATGGCACGACTCATCAGACATAAGTTTTATGTGATTTGTGTTAGTTTCCATCAAGTTTGAAATGCATATTTTTAATAATTTAATTGATGATTACTAGGTATTTTGTTTTAATAAAGTTTCAACTCTTATTGTAGCCACACAAAGAGGAACCACAATAAAATCTTGAGGTATAAGATATCCAAAGGCAACAGGAAACCGCAAAATTAACTTTCAAATGTAATAATCATTTAGGAAAATGAGATCTAGATAAGTTATGACAAAATCCTATTGTAATAAAATGTTATCTTTCGTTTAACATGAAAAAATAAATTACGTGGGTATTGTCGAACTTCAATGGGCATTGTTAGTTGATATCTTATGTTAATTAACAATCGTTTTCCAGCGGCGGGCTTCCGAGCGCTTGCGACACGCTCGCGTGTAGTTTTTCCAACAATCGGAGGTTTTTACGGAATTTGCATACGCCGGACGAGGGCGAGGAGTCGCTGGTAATATCGCTGAATTAACCGGGAGTGGATTGTCGCGCACTCGAACACAATAAACAATACAAAACGAACCGAGCAAAAACAAACTATTGAAACTGAGCCGCAACAAGAAGAATAGGAAAATTGCTTTTGTTTAAAAAAATCTATTTGTTCGTGTGTCGAGATGAACGCGCCTACAGTGCGTCGGCGGCGGACCAATGGCGCGCACGCGGCGCCCGCCCCCGCCGACGCGGCCAATGGCGGCGCGCGCACGCCAACGCCAGTTTCCTTTTTTAAAAGTTTCGCCCTCGACTTCCATCCGATTTCCCGCGTCCACTCCTTAAGTTATGGACGATGAAAAAATCTTCAGATTTATATAAGACACCAGTTTTTACAGGGTTAAATTATGATGTCCGCCGGGTGGCGTCTCACCACTCATTTCAATTTTATTGGAATTTTATTGACGTGGACGTGCCTGTAATATGAAAAGGGTCTATGAAAAAGTAAGCTAGGAAACACTTCAAGGACGTAAAAGCAGACGTTAATCGGCATTCAACGCTATCGGTCGGTTAATCTATTGTTGAATATCGATGGCGTGATAACGTCGCCGGGACGACTGGACGACTCCTTTTTACACGCATCAAGTGTTATGATGTCGCAAATGGCACAATTTACCATTTATAGACACGCATTGATGTCTACTTAACACAATCTGAGAAATAATATTGTTAGTTTAGTACCTAGACTTTTGTAATGCCTAGAATCCAATGAAACTGGGTATGTTTTACGCTTACCTACAGCAAATACTAATAAGAATGTAGAGTTCAAAATAGGTATACTTATTTGGCAAAACGTGGAATCCTTAGGTATCCCATATCATCTAGTATCTACATGGAGATAGGAGCTATAAGAATATCTAACAGGTTTTACCAGAAACATGTTAAAGGTTTGAAGTTTAAATCAGAATTTTACGAATAATTAGGCATTTAAGAGGGTCCTGGACGCGCGTGTATCCATACAAACGGAAAAAAGGGAATTGTGGCAATATTTGATAATTTTGCTATCAAATAAGCATTTAATCAATAAATCTCATTATATTCTACGACGTTCATATACAGCTTGGTTAAAATATCAACGGTTTGAGAATTATATATAAGCCTCTAAAATTTGTATGGATATGTTGGAGGACTATAATTCTCAAACCATCGATAATTTTACCAAGCTGCTGTAACGTACGTAGGTAGATTATAATGAGATTGATTGAATGCTTTTAAACATTGTCACAATTTTCCGTTTGTATGGAAACATGCGCGTTCAGGGCCCTCTAAAATGTTTGCAATAATTTACATTGTGATGTAATACTTAAAAACTTATAATTGAATTTTGCCTATTAAAAAGCTTGAAACTGAACCATTCTTAAAACCAAATATGTCTGAAATACTTAGGTTCTTTTGCAGTGCCTCCTTAAACAATAAAGAACTAGAGATTTGGACAAAAGAGAAAAAAAAACCAACTGCATTTTATTATTTTATTACACAATCATGCAAGTCATTTTACAAACGAAAGAATGCTCTATAACTAAATAGGGGATTTTTTTGACAAAACAATAACCTACTAGATTTTTGACCACGGCTCCGATTTCTCGGATACCTACAGTAAGACTTTTCTCAAAATACGGATGTAAGGTAGCCTAGCCCTTCTTCATGTCCCAGGCAAGTTAAAAAAATCAGCTTCAGTAGTTAAGGCGTAACAAACAACCAAACTCACTTTCGCATTTTAATATTAGGATGTCACTCAAGTTTCTAAAGGTACCTAGATGTTATGATAAAATAAAGTATCTGACATATATATACCTAAATAAACTCGAACAACAATAGGTACACTCCGTTTCTGGCATGCATGTAAAAACCACAAGTTTAAGAGCAAAAGGTGGGATTGCATAATAGGATAAAATATGCAATCTTGATAGCAAGAATACTAATTGATGGGACATCAACGACCACTGATAGATATCGGTTTATTAATTCAATTTTCAATCTCCAAATGTTAATCAAGTTTATTCATATCGACCAGCGTTCCCTGCCATAACAGAGATTTACGATATCGTAAGGCTACCGACAACATAATTTGACCTCGTCTGATCTACAAAATCGAATAAAACCGTCTACGATAAGGCACTCAATTAAAATCAATCGATAAATAGCGAACTCCTATCGATGATCTTCACCAGAAAACACATATCATTTGCCTAATTAGATTGGGCGTTAAATCGCCAAACAAGCATTTATAATCAGTTCATTTAAAAATAAGCGCGCATAAAAACCTCGTCAAAGATATTGTCAGAAGATACTGGCCGCGGTTCACGGGGAACGTTCGAAAAAAACGACGTAAAAAATACTCGAGGCGATCCGTGACTGGTATTTTTTTGTTTTATTATTTTTAATTCATATTATCGTATGGCTATCCCCTTTAATTTTGTTTTTAAGTATGGCCCTCGGTGCTGGCAGCTACGTTTATGGATATTCTGAATTCCGCGGCGCGGGCGCATCGTCGGTACGCGGCCGATTTCGTTAATGTAAATGTGGGCGTGGGTGCGCTTGCGCAGGTGTGCCGTAATTGTGACAGATGTGGCTGCGAGGTTGTAACGTCCTCGGCCTGATGTCAACCCTTTGCCTAAAAAACTAACCCTACGAGAGAACTATCCAATAAAATCAAAATGAAGATCTTCCTGCTGATAGCTGTTGACAAATTCCATTGATTTTGGTACAAAAACTATCAACCCGTTAACTAAGTATTTATACCGAACTCTATATTAGAAGCTGACAACACAGGTAAGTATTTCAAAAAATATACGAATGCTGTATGGGAATACTGTGTTTCAAGTTGGGTAAAAAATACAGATTCTTTAGTTCAGACTGCAATTTATAAGCAAAATAAGTACTTATACTAAGATTAAGTTAGTCAATACAAGAAATATCTTAAAGCTCTCTCTCCTTCTCTTCCTCTATTCAAGTAAGTACAGGTAGCATACTTTGTAATGGTCATATGAAAAAAAAGTCATGTAAAATATAATAGACAGTAAAATAAAAATATGTTACTTTATATTCGTACAAACAAAATAATATTTATTGCTAATTTCACCTTAACCTTTGCCAACTTTAAGGAAAGCTTATACTCGTACGTATAAGAAGCTTATTATACCGTAACAGGACTAAGAAATTTTAATATCTGATCCTATCAAAAATTCATGTATTCAGTTATTATAAAGTACGTATGGTTAAGAACCAATATGGTTACTAAGGTTACAATCTGAAGTCGAATATCTTCTAAAGTGGACTCAAAATAATGTTCCTAATATTTAAATCTCAAATAATCCATATCTATCGTGTTTCCTGTACAAGGGTACTAAAAGTTCATCATTTCATTTCATTTGTAAAAAGATACATATTTTTTTCTGCTACACGATAATGTAAGCTTACAGAACATAGGTAGAGTTTTTTTAACTATTGTTACTATTTAGTTTTCGCTACAAAATTATGAAACGGAAAACATACCCAAATAGTACAAACTTAAGTGTAGAAGCACGATATAATCATAGAATGGCGTAGGTATTCTGATTGAAGAGTTTTGATAAAGTCCCTCCTCGTCTTCCATTTGCAACTATTTCTATGTCAAGAAAATTCTCAAAAACTTTAAAAGGTTTAGATGAATCAAATTAATATGAGATTTTTCGTTATCTTGTTGTTTATCAATAAAACCGGCCAAGTGTGTGTCGGAATCGCATACCAAACTATAATAAGGCAATGCACGTTGAGAGAAAATTTCAAGACTAAGTACCTATTACGGTACAATAAATACAGCCTTGTGACAGTCTGATGGATGAACGGATAGCAGAGGCAGGGTAAAAGGGCCCCTTTTCAACTTTTCAACCCCAAAAACGACTGTACGAAACCTTTCATCAAACTGAATGTTAGACTTTAGTCTTCTGGTGTAATATTGCAGCTTAAATATTAAGATCCTGATCTTAAATTGGAAAATTAATTTTGATGCATCATTTTTGCTTTTCCCGGGTTCTAATTTGACCTCCGCCATAGGTTTAAAGCAATGAGCCTTTTCCCCCTGGTGGCGACACTTGTCTAGAAGTATTTTTGACACCTGCTGTCAAAATCCACCAATCATGTTTATTCATCAATTATAAGATTGGCGAATTTTGACAGCTCGACACAGTGCCGCCGCCTGGGGGAAAATCAATTCTGAAAATCGTCGTTGTTTTTATTACACTGACCATTCATATAATATTCACCACCTAAAAGCATATGTCCACTATGAAGGTAGCTCAAAGGGCTATGGAAAGATCCATTGTGCGAGTGTCAGATGACAGATTACGAAACGCAGAAATCCAGCGGCCTTGACCTAAACTGACGGTGATGATGATGATGTGCATTCATATTGACAATGAGGGATACCTTCCTTGTTCACCAGTAGGAGCCATTGTTGAAGAAGTTCTCGAGTAAGCTCTTTATTACCATTTTAAAGTTTACAAACTTTTGTATATAGGAGGTATTGGGGGTTTTGGCAAAATACCGACGCAGCAAGTTCTTATATATGTGTAAAAAATATATTATAAAGATATATATATTATAGAGAATACATAAAGATAAACATCCAAGACCCAATCTGAAAAAGATCGTTTTCCATCCATGACCTGGCCGGGGATCGAACCTGGAACCATTCATTTCTCAGACTGGCGTTAACCATTACGCCATGAAGGTATACATACGCTATCTAAGTAGAAATACTAAACCTTATAGCTTAAAGCAGCTCCATGTTCTGGCTCGCGATATTCCGCCCTGCCGGCACCGCCCTCGCGCAGGCCCACTTATGACGTTATTTATCGAGCCTCGTAACTAACAGGCCTTTTATTTTGCTTCTTCTCAGAAGTACTAATTAGGATGCGAGAGAGCTTTTGAATATTTTTAATGTTGTTTCTACATAACGTACTGTCTCCTACACGAAGAGTCATGCCCGTGATGTATGAAAAAGTTTAATGAATACGTAATATCTATAAACTAAATATATATTAACAAACTACATCATAGAAATTGTTAGGTTATTTTACTTTCTTCATAACTGACAGGTTTTTATTTTGCTTCTTCTCAGAAGTGCTAATTAGGATGCAAGAGAGCTTTTGAATATTTTTAATGTTGTCTCTACATAGCGTACTGTCTCTTACATGTAGAGTCATACAAGTGATGTATGAAAAAGCTCAACGTCTTACGTCGTATATCTATTCTTCTTCTTAGTCGTGCACTCTTGTCAGAGTGGTCGTGGTCATGTTTCGGTTGGTTCATGTGCCACCGTTGCTCTTGTAATGCGTCGCCATGTATCTCGATGTCTAGCAGAGTGAGAGCACTCGTTAATGGAAGAGTGCGTAACAGATTTAATGAGGTCTGTCCATCGTGTTGGAGAGCGTCCACGTGATCTTTTCCCCTCAACTTTCCCTTGCACTACCAACCGTTCCATTGCTTCCTCGTTACGTGTTATATGTCCGAAGAACCCGAGGATTCGTATTTGCACAGTTGACGATAACCTCTCTTTGATGTTTAGTTCCTTCAATATGGAAGCGTTGGTTCGGTGTGCGGTCCATGGGATTCTGAGCATGCGTCTCCAACACCACATTTCGAGAGCGTCAATCTTGCGACGATCCTGTATTCTCAGCGTCCACGTCTCAGCTCCATAAAGAAAGATTGGAAAGACCAGGCACCTCATCAGACGAACCTTTGTATTTCTGGTTATTCTGCGATCCTTCCAAATCTTTGTGAGTTTTTCCACTGAGGATCTCGTCACAGCGCAGCGTCTCCGGATTTCATCCACGCAGCCTCCAGTGTTGGTGATAGTGGAGCCCAGATATACGTAGCTCTTAACTACTTCGCATCCTGCTATAGATTGGATGGTCGGTTGGTTGTTGTCGGCACGATCCACAATCATCATTTTGGTTTTGTCGTGATTGATAGCAAGTCCAAAGTCCAGCGCCACGACCTCCAGTCGCCGAAAAAGAGACTCCATTTCTGTCTTGCTTGATGCCAGAAGAGTAGTATCGTCTGCGTACCTAAGGTTTGATATCTTTCGACCTCCCACGGATATTCCCTTATCCCAATCCTCAAGGACAATCCGCATGATGTACTCTGTGTAGATGTTGAATAGTAGGGGAGATAATATACAGCCTTGTCTAACGCCAGCTTGGACCTTGAAGCGTTCGGAATCGATATCGTCGATACGGACAGCGGCTGTGCCATCTTCATACAGACGTTTGATGAGGTACACGAGGTGTTTTGGTACGCCCATTGCGGTCAGGATCAGCCACAGTTTCCACCATTTGACGGTATCGAAAGCTTTCCTGAAATCTACGAAGCACACATAGATGGCGATGTTGAATTCTCTGGCTTTTTCCACAATTTGTCGCATTATGAGTAGCTGTTCTCTTGTACCTCGACCCTTAACAAATCCAGCTTGTTCGGAGGCGATCTCTCGAGAAAGGAAGGCTTGGAGCCTTGTGTTGATAATGTGCAGCATTATCTTACTGGCATGGGATATGAGAGAAATTAGTCTGTAGTTACTGCACTTTTTGGTTGATCCTTTTTTATGTAGTGGAATAAAGATAGAGTGTGACCAATCGTTCGGCCAAACTCCACTGACCCATATTCGACAACAGATGGTGTGCAGTATTTCTACTCCGATCTCCCCCATGGCACCGATCGTCTCGATTGGAATCTCATCGAAACCTACAGCCTTATTCCGCTTTAGGTGTTTGATGGCTGCGCGCACTTCATCTTTCAGTGGCATTGGCTCCTGTTCTGATGTCTGATTATACGTTGTTGTGGTATAAGTTGTGGTGTCAGCAAACAGAGACTCACAGTAGTCTTTCCAGACAGCAACAATCTTCCCTATCTCCGTGATAGTGGTTCCTGAAACACTCTCAATGGCCCAAGTCTTTGGTTTGAACTGACGGGTTATAAGTCTGATTTTCATATGTAAGTCTTTTGTTTCATACTTTTGAGAATGTCGCTCAAGTTCCTCACACATTGATTGAAGCGCTGTATTTCGGTCTCGACGGCATGCGGTTTGTATAGTAGAGGTCATAGCGTTCAGTTCTTGTATTGCGGCGCCGTTAGCTTTGAGGTCTCGACGTTTCTCGATCAGATTCCAAGTATTAGTTGACAACCAGTGCTGTCTTTTTTCTTTAGGTCTCCCGTTGGGTTGTGATTCATGGACAGCATCTTTTATGAGTTGTACGGTAGACTTCCAGAGATTGTTGACGTTTTCTTCCTCACAACTGTTTTCAAGCCAGTCAATCTCTTTGCCTTTAAGCGACTGTACAAACGAGTCCTTATGCAGGACTTCAACGCGTTTGGTAATTTTCCTGACTATGGACCTACGCAGCCTGATCCTCATATTGCATACAAGCAGCTGGTGGTCAGACATAATATCTGCTCCCGGTAGTGTGTGTGCATTTGTTATCGAGCTCCTCCATCTTGTTCTGATCAATATGAAGTCAATTTGGTTCCGGTATTCTCCATTTGGGGAGGTCCAAGTATACAGTCTTCTGGGGTGGTGTTTAAAGACTGTATTCATTATAGTAAAGTTGTTATCTGCTGCAAATTGAATTAAGCGCTCTCCCCTTTTGTTCCTGCTACCAAGACCATAATTGCCCACGATATTCCGCAAGCCCAAATCCATAACAGTGGCTCCCACTTTTGCGTTAAAATCACCGACAATCATTAGTATCTCTCTTTTTGGGATACTATTGATACAAGTCTCTAGTTGATTATAGAAATTCTCGACTATTTCTTCGTTAGCGGTACTTGTAGGGGCATACACCTGGACGATATTCAGTGCGCATGGTAAAGCATCAAGCTTCATGGTGATGATCCTGTCGCTAACAGGATTGTAACCCAGGACAGAACCAACCCAGAGTGTGGGTATTATAATGGCCACTCCGGTAAAACTAGATGAATCATTTCCTGAGAAGAAGATGGTATGTTTCTCGAGGTTCCTGTGCCCACTCCCTTTCCAATGCGTCTCACTTATTCCTGTAATAACGGCATTACATCGTTTGAGTTCTTCATCTAATACATGGAGCTTTCCTTCGTCAAGTAAACCTCTTACATTCCATGTTCCGATGCGTATGTCATGACGAAGTTGTATTTGTTTTGTTCTTCCAGTCGCATTGTTTCCATGGGGCGCCTGGTCGCCTGCTGCCCTATGGCCGGTAGCCAATTTCTCACCCAGGTTCCCGGACAACTCAGGGCGCCGGTCGCTACGCGGATCGCTAGGCACATGTATCTTAAGCAACCTTTTCATGACTCTCGTGGGAAATTAGTGCAGTGGTTTCCCGTTGCCTTCTGCACCAGATCTTTTTGGGGGTATTTAGTCCCTGAGGTTACTGAAGCCTCTTCCGTACAGGTTGCCCCGCCGGGTAAGTATGGTTATCCCGCCAATGCTCGGTCGCCATTGCCCCGTTTGTTGTCTAGCAGGGAGCACCACGGCAACCGATTGGTCGCCGTTGCCATCCGGCGCGTGCAGGTGGGGTTGACAATTGGGTCGGTGTTGTTATCCGATCTCCCCTTACTCCCCTTACCCCCGTATATCTATACTAAGTGCATATTATATTACCAAACTACATCATAGTAACGTTATTTAACTCACGTCATAAGTAATATCTAACAGGCCTTCTTTTATTTTGCTTCTTCTCAGAAGTGCTAATTAGGATGCAAGAGAGCTTTTGAATATTTTTTATGTTGTCTCTACAAAACATACTGTCTCTTACATGTTGAGTCCTTAGACTATATGTAGAGTCATCTAGTGATATATAAAAATGTTCAACGTCTTAGGATTCTTTTATCAACCATAAATATTAACAAACTATGTATATCATATTATGTAGAACTTGGTTATTTAACTTACGTCACAACTAACTGGTTTTGTCCATGATAACTATACTATAAGCGTATAAGGGTTTCGTAGTAAAACGGATTTTATTTGATTGGATATTATCGCTATGTTTATCTGATTGGATATTTTCGCTATGTTTATCTGTCTGTTTAGCTCAGATACTGTAATTACTAGAAAACTGTAATTTGGCATGGAAATCGGTTCGTCACATAAAAGTACACATAAGACCTTCAGTGATGAAGTGGCACCTAAAGAAGAAGAAGAAGAAGGGAATTTGTACTTTTTCTCGTCAGTCAAGTCAAATTTATACTTAATCATTTCCACTCGTCAAGAAGAAGATGCCTTAGTCACTGCGTGAATCTGTCATTTCAACTAAAACATTACAGGCTATCAGCATAGAGAACCGTCGTTAAAATAATTACTTAATTGGGTTCATCGATTGATTGTTAGACGTATACAAAAAAAAATAATACTATATAATGTCGATAACTAAATCATACCTTGACCAAATAAATTTATTCACGGCTGTAAAAGTCCGACTATTTCATGCATATTTTTGACACTCCAATCGCAAAATTTTCCTATGTCTGACTGAAACTAAAGTTATTTCAGAATAAACACTCAAATAACAATAATTTCATTTTTACAGATAAAAAAATGAAAGATTACTGTATATCAATAAATAAATCTTGGTCGGCGACGTCATTCAACATTTTTTCTTTCCCCGATTTAACAGAGTCTATTAGATTTTTCGTAAAAAATATTATTTGTTTCCTGATTACAATCATCATGTTATGATATTTTGTTACATTTTTTTTCTAATTCCAATATAAAGTAGTTCTAATTCCAGTTTAAAGTAGTCGTGAAAAAGATTTTATCATTTACACAGAAAATTTACAATTCAAGTTTATGATTGAAATCATTGATGAATTTGTGGAAATAATTAAATTCATTGCTTCAGCAACGAATTTCTTTATAAGAATATTTTCAAATATTCTGCAGATAAACTTTCTTTAGATAAAAATATAAAATCATGACTTTAAAATAGAATTCCCTGCACTGAGTAGTAACAAATATTATTAACGTTTTATTTTCATAAATACGAAAAAAAATCTTATTTATGAAAAATTACTGCAACAATGTCAACAAGCAAATTTTCAAGAAACTTCATCGGCTGACTTAATGACGTGAATATTCCACAATTGTATATATTTAAACCTAAAGAATAAGAATTTAGTTAAGTAAGTTAAAAGTCATATTATAAAAGTAATGAGAATATACAATTTTATGATCGATTGATCTAAATTGTAGGTAGGTACGGATTTTTTACTGCAAAATTAAAACTCTTGTATCCTTAGGTAGAGAAACCCGTTGTTTCTTTTTTGCGAGAGGAAAAAACGTTCAATAGTCTTCGAGTAACAGGGTAGTTCCATGATAGGCACCAGCGTTTCACTGCAGATACCAACCGCTTCATAATCCGTTTATACCATTCATAATTGCTTTAACTTCGAAACGAACGGTAACAGCAATCGAAACAATGCTTCTCTGACACGAAATAAACAACGAAAAGCAAGGCGGGCCTTGTAAAATATTGGTAATGCTCTGTTAACGAGATCGGTTATGTAAAGATGCAATATTTTGCATTTAATAAGGCGTACATAGCGCGTGGCCGAAGGCGCGAGATTGTCCGATATACGCTCCGAGATCTCGACTCGCACAGTATGAAATTATTGGAAAACTCGCTTCGTGCTCGATGCATCTGCTTGCCCGCTAATGTTCGAAAACGATCCCGAGTAGGTTTTAAAGATAAATCTGAGAGATAGCGTTTAACTTAGCTGCGTATAGAGACTTTTACATTTAATTCTGATTCGAGGTTGTTGAACTTGCCTCTCTTTTTGCCTAGCTCAACAGACAGTGGTTAGCTATCCTTATATTTTGCAATCATTTGCGATGCGATTTTAGCATTCTGTTTGTGTATTCAAGAGCCCCATCTCATTTACACCTATAGGGCTGCACTTAATTCTTAGCTCTCTTCTAGTTATGTTATCTAGAATAATGGTTATACCATAAGTGTCCAAATTGTAATAATAGATATGGACTTACTAACAACATTTTCATCAACTTCCTTTGTAAAAGTTCAGACTTTGGTGCTACCTTCTATTTTTAGGAACGTTGATACTAACTTTCTAAGTTTTCTCCGAGACACCTCTGAAGCCTTTAGTACATTCCCAGCCTCGAGGTATTTTGCCGCCAAGGTTATCGACCTTGCAAAAGTTGAATTTCAATAATGAGTGGTCACAGTACATAAATTAATACTTTTGTATGAGTGGAAGTGGCTCGGCGGCCGGCGGGCTGGGCGGGCCGGCACCTGCAGTGTGTTGGGTATACCCAAACCGATATTTCATGCGATCAGCTCTCCTGCAATTAACTGGGAATTAAAGTTGTGTCGGCGCGATGTTCACGCCTAGCCGATCGCGCCGATAGATAGCCGACACTTTTGTGTGATTCATGTGTGCCTTGTTTGTTTTGATAACGTGAGTCTATGGTTCTGGTACAACATAAGTGTTAGTTTAGGTTTAGTTGAGAACATGTTCTCAAATTTCGAACAGCTGTCCAGCAATTAACTGGAAATTAAAGTTGTGTCGGCGCAATGTTCGCGCCTAGCCGATTGCGCTGATAGATAGCCGACACTTTTGTGTGATTCATGTGTGCCTTGTTTGTTTTGATAGCGTGAACCTATGGCCCTGGTACAATATAAGTGTTAGTCTTGGGTTTATTTGAGAACATGTTCTCAAATTTCGAACAGCTGTCCTGCAATCAACTGGGAATTAAAGTTGTGTCGGCGCGATGTTCACGCCTAGCCGATCGCACCGATAGATAGCCGACACTTTTGTGTGATTCATGTGTGCCTTGTTTGTTTTGATAGCTTAAGCCTATGGTGCTGGTGCCATATTTGTGTTAGTCTTAGGTTTAGTTGAAAGGACAGAAAGACAAAACCCAATTTAAGTAGCTACAGCGAGTAGGATATCTAACGCGTCCGGTGGAACTTGGAAAGAGTGTAATAAATTTATAAAATCTCTATGACGAACTTGTTTTTTGAATTGATTATTTTCTTACTTGTCACTTTTATCTAAACATTTATCCAGCTGCATCCTCAGTTTTGATGCGCCAGCAGGGCCCGGGGTCTGCTTTAACGACATCATTCATGCTGTATAATACGTATATAATTGGGCATATTTCAGGCCCGCCTTTATCTGACGCCTTTCGCTCCTTGGGTAGATCCAGAACTATTGACAACTAACCGTAAAAATTAAGTATAAGCTAATGATTCAAGTAGGCGGTTCCATTTGTCTTATTAACTTTACGTTTTTACGTTATTTATGATTATTTTTACAATCGACTATTAAAACCAAAGCCCTGTTACTTTTAGGCCAATATTACCTCCATACCGTTCTATACAATACAAAAAATGACACTTCAATGAAAATACCCATTTAAGGGATCGAGTGTCAAAGAGTTAAATTTTTTTTTCACCCTAGTTCATCTTATCGTGTAAACAACGTGTAGAAAACGTACCTACCTATCTTAATAAAAAGAATCACGATATCGCTATAGCATAACAAAATTAAATTAAATGTATGAAATTGAGGAAAAAAACTATATTCCTATGCGAATTTCTCGAGCAGATATTTTATATGGAATGGCGGTTTTTTTTAAATTCTCATTTTTATTTAATTAGACGTCTTTTGCGATCTATAGTACCTAAGTATAGCCCGTGGTGCAATTCTTAGGGTAAAACCCGGATAGTTGCGTCGGGGGGATACTTGCGTCGGTTTCGAATTCTCTATGTTAGGTACATTTGTGGCATTAGTGCTTGATTATAGTTAGAAGCGCTCCCCCCGCAGGCCTCACTGCCACGTAAACCGTTGGAGTGGAGCACGCGTTTCGTCCGTGTGAGCAAAAATCTTCCGCTGCGAAACATTAACGGACGTCGAAATTATATTGGTACCTAGTTTTTGTTGGATATCTTTATAATTGATTGTGGTTTCAGGATACATTTTGTTTCATTGCTTACACTAGACCTTTAATTGCCCTATTAATTGTGTTTTATTGTTGAAAAGATTTTATTTATTTTCTAAATCGAAAAGGCAACTATCCGTATCAAAAAGGATAGTTGCCTTATTTATTGTGGAGGATAGTTGCTCTAAGTGCAATTATCCATAACCATTTATTCCTTAATCAACGAATATTTTTTTTCACTTAAATGGTGTTTAAATAGCATTACAATGCTCGGTATATTATTAAAATTGAAAATATGTGATGAATGTATTCGAAACCTACCTGTGGCGAATTCCTTTTCATCACATATTTTAATTTTTTTTTTATTTTAAATATAAAACAATATTAACTGCTTGCACGTGCCCATTCTAGGTAAACAGAATGCCTCGCAAGTATAAGCGAAAACCAAGTGTTATATGTATGACTATGCGGCAAGTATCCTCCTAACTCTTTTTAACATTTGGCAACTATCCGCTGCAGTAGGCGACTATCCCTTTTTTAGGAGGTCAAATAAAACGTAAAATACTCAAAACCAGTATCAATTATGTTAACGGAATTGGTCTTCTATAAAAGACGAAGAACCTATGTTTTCGTATACATTATCAGGTATTCTTAATAACGACCCATTTTTTTATAATTTAAACTTTTTGAAAAGTGAGGCAACTATCCGTGTTTTACCCTACACAAATGACTTTACACGTCGTATTAACGTGTCACGGACTATAAAACTAAATAAAAAAAGTCCATAAACATACAGACCAAAAACTACCAGTAAGTACATAGCGTTCAAAAGTACATGAGTAAATTCCGAATTACTCACAAATTAAGGCAGCCATTGTTCGAGGCTCGAGTACGCCGCTTCGATACAGCATCGTACACAATAAACATGCTCATAAATAAATAAATAAGGCCGAATTTAATAACAAGCCTGTCCTAAGTAATGGTCGCCAGGAGGCAGCGTTACATATATTACGAAGCCCGATTTTATAACTTTTACGCACATTTCTTAGCGCGGTATTAAAATGTTTGAACACTATAATTTGGGCGACCGGCGGTCCTCTGACTTTTTTTGGGAATCATTCTCTTAGCCGATTTAGTTATTGGTTATAAAAAGACGTCTTTTAATACTTATTAAAGTTATTAAATAAGTGTTTTCAAATATCTTTTTTTAAAGATCTCGGCTAGTTTTTGTTTGTAAATTCTTTATTGCTCATAAAAAACATACCTACTTAGGTAAGTACATTTTAATATAAATAAACTCAAAAGCTAACAGAAAAGATATGGACAATGGCGGACTTATCCCAAGGAGGGAATCTTTTTCAGTCAACTAGGTATCTGAAAGAAAATAATCAGTCGGGTTTTATTAAAAGTTATAAACAAATTTTTAGGAGTCATTCAGTCAAAATCTTCAAAATAGTACTGTGGTTACTGATAGAGTTGTATTAAGTGACACAAATAAGCAGCTTTAAAAAAAGCTTTTTTCTCTTCCATGCTGGTTTGGGAGAAAAGTAAAAACATAGAATATACCAGCTGCTTTTCTTCCCGCGCAGACCGTAAAAGCCGGTCAAGGGATTGGGCGAAAATCTAAGGAATCACATTGATAAGCGATGCAGCTAGCAACCCATCACTACGACGCTAAACGTGGCCCGTAGGTTTATATTTATTTATTTATTATTTAGTATGTGTATATATGTAGCTTTTTACAACAAAGTTTAAGGTTAGTAAAAAAAATATATTCATCTTATCGGTTCGGTTGCAAGCGCAGCTGTGATCTGCTTGAGCCCGGGGTCCACTATTATGACAGCATTTATGCTTTGGTGAAAAAGAGTGTTAAAAAGAGAATTACACTTGTTACTTGTTCTGCTCAAATCAGCGTTTTCCTCATCGGTGCTGATTCCTAGCGCCGAGACCTTTTTCAGCACTAGAGACCTAACAAAGAAATCAAAACGATGACTCCGGCCGCTCTAGTAGCAGGAATGTCAACAACGTGCCACGTTCAGGATGCTTCGCCTGAATAATTCGCGAGGCGGCGCCGGTGTCGGCAATTGTCGCGCACCATTGAGATACAATCGCCGCAGCCCTCGCCGCGACAATCTAGATCGCGGTACACCAAAGACCGCTGGATAAAGTCTTCACCGGCGCGACATGCACCCGAGGAGAGGCATGCCTTTGAAGCCTAGAGAAATTGCGATTTCTAACGAGTAAATTAATAAAGACTTTATTTTTCATTCAGGTGTTTTTATCGGTATTTTAATCGGGACGCTCTGCCGTGCAAGTGAATTTATAGTGGACAATACTAAGAAGCAATGCTGCAGGTCATGCTATGCAGTCTGACCATATCATATGGTACAAATTTGGTTATAGAATTTGAGCGTGTGATTAACTGAAAAATTAATTTTAAGAGACCACCTATCGATCATACACAAATGGTAGTGTGTGCAAAAACACTAACAAATTCTCACGACGTGTCGCGCTAATTATCTTTATTTTCTCAAAGAGGTCTCATCAAGCCATTCATTATTTAATTATTTCAGATATAGGATTCTCACTTTTATTGCTATAACCCAAAATTAAGTTTTGCATGTTCATATGTTAGCTCTCACGAAGACCACAAGCCAATTGCAATATTTCGAATAGCAGTTCCTTTACCAGCGCTCACGAACCCAAAATTTGAATAGGAAAAACTGCTCGTTCCATAACCGACGTAAAATTAATGAAACTTATTATTGAAAAAACGTTATATTCATTGATCAGAATGCAATTATATGATTTTTGCCGCGTGCAAGGAACGACACCAGGGGCGTCGCTCCGTGAGGAGAATGGAGTACATGCTCTTTCACACTTTTTACACTATTTGCCGACACCGCAGAAGTGCGATCGCGATTTTTCGATGCATATTTTGCCGCCATGTCCGTCCAGACATATGCTCGATGAATTTAAATCGCCTACGAAACGTTGTGTTTGCAAATTAAATCGATCGTGTGAAATTATTTCTGAGAACAATATTTATAAGTTTGTAATCTTCGTCTCTTTATGAATATATGTGATGGCTTTTTAATTTATAGTGATTCGTTTAAAGGAGTTTATTAAGCTATTGAATTAAGTTTCTTTAATACCTAAGTAAAGTCCAAACGCAGCCCAAATCAGTATCTCTGATGTATTGTGAATGGATTTCGCCGTGTGGTTCCCGGCAGAGTAGAATAGGACCACTCCAAGTCATCCCGTGGATGTCGTAAAAGGCGACTAAGGAAACACAAGCTAAAGCTTATTAACATCAAAGAGACCTCTCCAACCCGTCTAGCCAGCGTGGATAGTGTAGGCCAAATCCTTTGACTACTCAGGCTAGTATATGGCTCTGGTAGTACAGAGAGGGTCGTGCTCCTGCAGTGGAGACTAGAAAGACCCGATGATGGTGATGATGATTGTTTTCCATGTTTTAAAAGTCATGCCACTGATTTTAAGTTCGCTGAACCAACCCCTAATTTTATAATTAAACAACGGGAATATAAGAAAGTTTTAAATAAAATATTTTTTTTTAAATGCCACCCTTGCACCTTAGGACCAAACCATCAATATAAAAACAACTTGGTCATAGAGGTTAGGTTTGGGTCGTTAGGATTTCTACCGGCCAAAACAGGAGCTAGAGTAAAGCAACTCTCCAACTTTGAGTGAAACCCCAGATATTAGTACCTAAGCTAAGTAGTATTCTTATTTTAGACGCGAATTCAGGGACTTCGTATGGCGCAATCGATAAATGCGTTTGGAGGTTTTGGTTTCTATTCCCAGCGCGGTAAAATAGTTGTACTTCATTGTCACAGGTAAGTATCTGCGTTTCTGGAGTTCCCGACAGCATTCATGATTATGATTTGGTGAAAGTTTTTACGGCCGGCCTCTCTCTCATATTCCCGTTGAAAGAGAGGGAATATGCATGAAAAAAAATGTCTTATCTTATCAGTTTATCCAAAATATTCAATAGTAAAGTACTTAAAGCGAAAACAGAATAAAATTTGGTTGAAAAACGAACGAGATAAAATAATTTAACGAAAATATGTCTATCTCACTCGCGAAAACGCTATATTATATAGAATATGTAATCATGATATAGACTTTGACGTCACTAGTTCATATCGGACTTCTCTTTCTTATTTAAACTTTAAAGTATCACATCTTCGTCACTGATTAAGATATTTTAAAAGTTCTTTCATAATTTTTTACTGTGTTTATTATGGATTATACTAAGCAAATAAAAAATTTACGTGCATTTTCTCTATTGACCACATAATATCTATCTCACATAAGTATATGCTATTAACGCAGGTCAGTCATATTGATCTATAAATTCAAAGATGGAGTTTTCTACAGTGACTGGAAACAGTGAAGGCACAACTCCGACCATCGAAATTATTTTCGTGTTTTGTAACACAACGTTTGTGTTTATATAGAGTATTTAAACAATCTCAAAATTGGTTCAATTTTTACTATTCCAATCTATGACATTCCAATATTAATCAGATCTTCAATGGGCATGTTGACTAAAATTTTTTTCATGTTGCTATGTAAAGAATTGTGAGTTGACGTCGCTTGGAGAAAATGCGCTGTGCAGTTTGTTGCCGCTTCTTCTGCACTCCGCTTTGGAAGCGGCCTAAACTTAGCCATAAGTAATTATTGACGTCAACAAAATTTTTTGTTGTAAAAATTGTAAACACAAATATGACAATTAATAAGTGTTCAAAGAAACCTATATTAAATAAACGATTGAATTTGAATTTGAATTTGAAAGACCTGCCAAAAATAAACACAATAGTGACAGTAATACATTTCTAAACAAAAAACTCTTTCAGTTATAAAAGTTTTAAAGACACATGTTTTTAGACGTAATTTTTTAGACATGAAAACGCGCCGCTGAAATGCCTTCATATTTGTGACGTCACAAGCTTGTATTTTGTATGGGTGGCGTGAGAACTTTGTTTGGTAGCTATACGAAATATTTCGTTTATGGTAATGGTTTCATAATAAAAGTTGCTATAAATTTTGCAGACTAAAATACAGTATAATTGTAATTAAAGATATTCATACTTTAAAAAATGGTCCTATTCACCCAACTTTAAGAAGCTTTTAAATCACTTAACGAATCGATATCAAATTAAAAGTGTTCTTTATAGTGTTTTTAGATAGAAATTAGTCTCATTAGAAACAAATTTTATATAATCTTAACATTAGGCAACTACCGTATTGATGTGATACTTAAATTAATCTGTGTCATTAATGTTAAACGAATATGTAAGTTGTTTCTGAATAATATACTTATAATTGAATTAAAAACTAACGAAATTATGGTACGTACTGTTAGGGGGCTCCGCGAAAAGCACTTTTTAAAAAACAACTTTTAACTTGAACTGAAAGTTTATTTGATTTTTGATAAAAGAAATACATGAAATTAGAATTTTTGAGCAGTTGTCTGCGGATAGAAGGTTGGATCGAGACTGAGGGCTCTGCTAACTGAATGAAACTACCTCTAAGCCAAAACTCCTTACTCAGCAATGCTAAGCGAAGGGCTGTGCACTATCTCATACATTACTGTATTATAACAGCCCCCAGGGTTAAGACTAAACTTACACCTGAAGGGTGAAGTTTACGTTATGGTTTTTTTTTTTTTTTAATTAATTTTTATATCATTATCTGTGCGATTCCCTATAGAAATCGAGACAATTGCTCAAATTACAATCAAATGTCAAAGTACAATCAAAAAGAATAACCTATATTACAATTTAAAAGTATATTAAATTGTTATAACAATGTGAGTTAATATAGTGGCCATATGAAATGATACATAATATGCATTTATTTTGCTTGTATACCTATTTGTTAACATTTACTGACAAATTACTATATTTATAATAAAAACATTATTACAGCTTTACATAATATTATATTTAGTATATCATATTCATTTATTTTATGGGTTTAAATTGAACATTTAATTGTAGGTGGTGGTATTTCCTCTATAATTTCAATATCTTCATTAATATTCTTTTTATTTTGAAGGCGAGGAGTTTTAGTTTTTACTATGTTTAAGTTATGGCCACGATTACCTAAGTATCTACAATACAATTTAACACATACAAAAATTAACAGAACTAGTATAATCATATATATAAGAACGGAGTAGTGTGTCCCATACCTTACGATGTGTGTATCTGTTATCTTATTTGCGTCATCATATAGTTTATATAATATATCATTATTTAAGTTAAGGGTTTCTAGATTAAGGTTTTGAAGGTGGGTAGGAGACAGACTTTCCTTTATGTCCTGTAGCTTCTTGTAATTACAGCAACTATCATTTATTAAGTTAAAATCAGATATAGCAATAGGGCATGTGATGTTGAAAGCCACATTATTTTGGGGAACAAACGTTGTGCTTTTACTATAGCCAGTGCAATGGCTTGGAATTGTTAGTATTCCAACCCCTAAAACATTTGATTCATATAATTTGGAGTTTATACAGTCTATGGAGATTCTAGTGTTTTCTGAGATAACATATATCCATCTATTGTTTCCTAAAGGTTTCCAAATGTCTAACTTTCCACGTATAAATTTAGTTTCACACTGGGGTGGTACTTTTGTCAATATCTTAGAAATAATTTCACTTTCACAACTTTGTTTAGATTCTGTAATAAGCACATTACTGATATCACACATATATGTTTCTGGATCTATAGGTATACATTTATCTAAACTATCAATATTACAATATTTTACTTTATCCTTGGTTATTGCTATATAATTAGTTCCTGGAATTATTAAACTAAAGCTGTTAAGGTTCCTATCTAAAGGCATTGGCAAGGCTATATTATGAAATAAAATGTAGTTTTTGCTGTAAACTAGAGGTATTTTAAGTGCAAATACAATTATATTTTTTACATAATAGCATATAACATTAGATAATTTCAATATGTTGTGAACAACATCCAGATGTAATTCAATAGGTAATTTTAAATCGTTAGGTAAGTATCTATAGTTATCAGCGAGTTCTCGGTATAGTTGCAATGGAGTTATAACGCTTGGGTGTAGGATGTTTTGTCTACAAGTCACAATAGCATTGAGTATACCTTGCAATTGAAATGATAACTCAAGCAGGGAGGTCTCTAAGTAATTAACAATATAATTGATATGAGCTTGAAGTTCTAGTTTATTTGACAATATTGATATATTTTTTATATTCTGCGAGAGTTCATCTATAGCTAGGTTAAGATTAGCTTCATTTAGCATAATCTTCCGTAAAGAATCGTTATATGTTGAAATGACAGATTTAGTGACCAAGATATTATTTTTTACAAGGGTTGTTAGTTTAATCTGATTGTTTTGTAAAGAGTCTATTGCTTCATTATACTTCATAGCATCATTTTCATCAAGAGTTCCAAAAATATGTTTAAATATAGTTCCTACACCCCCTATCCAGGCGCGCTTAACCTTGTTATCTAATAGGTGAGTAATGGAGCCAAGTTGAGTTACTATTTCATGATATCTTGCAGTCAAGGGTGCCAGCATATTATGGCACTCGGACTGTTCAAGCACTCTTGCTTGACTGCAAAGGAACTTAGCCGTATTTAATATAGTATTAATATTATCTATGTGAGGGTAAAAATGAGATATATCCAATGGTATAAGAACACTTAAGTAGCCACCTTTAATTTTTAAATTACCTATGAAATCAAAATAAATACCAGTACTATTCACGATGGGTTGTAAATAAAAGCCATGTGGTACTTGTGACTCGGCAGGGACACTGTAATGATAAATTTATACATGTGTATATAGATTAATTGTTTATAGCTTACTTCTACCATATAACGTTTTTTTTTTATAATACGAACATAGTCTTACTTATCATCTAAAATGTAGATATAGATATATTTATATGCTAGTTATATGTTTTCTAATTGAAACTAGTCTTATTTCTAGACATAAATGTATGTTTCATAATTTCTTAGAATTAAGAGTCGCGACGACTTGCAAGCTTGACTTCATCAAAGTGATGAGTCACGTGGCGCCTATTTATGAGAAGCGTTAAGCTATTTCTGCCATTTATTTTAACAACCTTATATGGTCCTTTCCATACAGGCGATAGCGCTTTACGTAATCTAAGATGATTTTTCAGGTAAACATAGTCTCCTATATGATATTTCACGGGACGAGTATGGGTATCATAATAAGTTTTAGAAGACTCTTTAGATTTTCTTATACTTTCGAGAGCCTTATCTCTCGTGTATTTAAGGCGATGCTGTAACATTTTAACGTAGTCCGGGTAAGTAACATCTGGAGATGATTCATAAACAGAGTTAGGCATAAATGGCTTGTGACCAAAAACTAATTCATAGGGTGTGAAGTTAGTTGTAGTATGAATGGCTGAGTTATAAGCTAACATAGCAGTGTAAACATATCTGGGCCAGTTGTCTTGATTTTCACACACATAGGACTTAAGGTATTCCTTTAAGGTTGAATGACTGCGTTCTAACGCACCTTGTGTTTGAGGGTGGTAAGGAGAAGACCACAACTGCTTGATTTTAAGGAAGTTGCAGGTTTGCTTAAATAAGTCTGCGGTGAAATTAGTGCCTTGATCTGTTAGAATAGTCTTGGGTATACCAAAAAGGGATATGAAATGAACTAGGCAATCACTTGTCTCTTCTGCAGTAGTACTTCTAATGGGATAGGCCACGGAGTATTTTGTAAGATCATCCTGAAGGGTAAGTATGAATTTTAGCTTAGCTGGGCCTGATTCAGGAAGAGGACCTACGATATCTAAGGAAAGTCTTTCAAAGGGAGTAGTGGATGTACTAGTAATTTGCATGGGTGCTCTATTGACCTTTCGCAGAGCTTTGTTTGTTTGGCAAGATCCACATTTTTTTACATAGTTTTCTATGTCACTGTGCATATTTTTCCAAAAATACTGCTCCCTAATTTTATTGAACATTCTATTTGTTCCTAGATGTCCAGCTACCGGAATATCATGATTTTCCTTTAGGATCTTTTGTACTTCACTAGGACTGGGATAATATATTTTATTACGATAAACATGGATTTCGATTCCAGTGTTATGGAATAAATGTACCAACATATTATATATTTTTATGTATAGATGTCTGTCAAAAGGGTTTTTGAAATCCGTTATGCTTACCTTATCTATAGGAATATTACAGGATATTAGATGATTTCTAAGATTTTTAATAGACTCAAATAAATCACTATAAGTACAAAAATCAAAATGATGAACTTTAGTAAATAAGAAATAATAGGTTTTGTCATTAATTGAAAGGGATTTATAGGAGTGTAAGGTCATGTCAGAGTTTAAGAAAGTATCACGGTTTTCTGAGTTAGATAATGCCTCCTGAACATAAGGATTAGATTCATCCAGGTCGAGCGAAGTAGGTATAATAAGGATTTTATCTGGGCTTTTAAGTAGGCTGTCGTTACGCTCACTAACAGTCGTATTGTATTTCATAGTAGGAGGAATTTTGAGAAATTTCGAATAGGCATCGTTTACGTCAGGTAAGTTTTGAACTGGCGGGTTTATTACAGGATCTGGATAGCGTAAGTTTGGCGCTTGGCTACTTGTAGAGGGTTGAGGTTCACTTACTTGGCTTTGTATTTCAGGGTTAGGTTGATTTTGCGTCTCAGGCATAGGATGATCTTTAGTTTCAGGAATGGATGGACCTGATGTGGGTAGTGCTAGTGGATCTTCTAGATTATTTGGACTTGGTAAAGGACTAAAGTCTACCATTGGTTCATTAAAAGGGCTTATGTCTAATGGGCCAAGGTCAATTAAATCGCTCTCAGGGCTTTTAGGATTAACGGGATTTACTGGATAACGTGAAAGGGCATCAGCTGCTGAATTTAATTTTCCTTTTCTATATATAATCTCATACTCGAACTCTTCGAGCTGCAGACGCCAGCGTTGTAATTTGCTGCTTGGGTCTGTATGATTAAAAAGCCATTTTAAGGGTCTATGATCAGTTACTATTATGAATTTTCGGCCAAACAAGTAAGGTCTGAAGGTTTTGCAACCCCAAACTATAGCTAGTAACTCTTTTTCAGTAGTACTATAGTTAATTTCATTTTTATTTAGGGTTCTGGACGCATATGCTATAGGCTGATCTTTAGCAATTGGACCTTGGGAGAGTATAGCGGAAATGGCAAAGTTAGATGCGTCACAGGTAAGTGTAAAGGGTTTTGTAAAGTCAGGATAAATGAGAACAGGTGCAGTCAAAAGTTTTCTCTTCAGGGTTTCAAAGGCTAACTGTTGTTCATTGGACCAATTAAAGGGAGTTTCCTTTTTTAAGAGAGCAGTTAGAGGTTTTGACAGTTTGGAAAACTCAGGAATGAATCTTCTGTAGTAAGATATAAGACCTAAAAAGGATTTTATGTCCTTTGGACATTTAGGTACAGGGAATTCTTCGACGCTTTTTACTTTATTAGGATCTGGTTTTACACCGTTTTCAGTGATGACATGCCCAAGGTAACCTACTTCTTTTCGGAGGAATTCACACTTATCTGGTTGTAGTTTGAGGTTGAAAGAACGGAGTTTTTGAAAGACTGCCGTTAGATTTTCGATATGACGGGATAAATCATGGGAATAGATAACGATATCATCGAGATAGACAAAACATCGCTCTCCTTGGAGTCCAGTAAGGACATTATTCATAAGGCGCTGGAATGTGGACGGTGCATTTTTCAGACCAAAAGGCATCCTTGTAAATTCAAAATGACCTTGAGAAATGCTGAAGGCGGTCTTGCTAGAGTCCTGCGGAGCCATTTTGATTTGATGAAACCCTGATGAAAGGTCAAGGGTTGAAAAATATTTTGATTTTCCTAATTGGTCTAGAATTTCTACAATATTAGGAATAGGATAGGTCTCTCCAATAGTTATGTCGTTTAATTTTCTATAATCAATAACAATACGCCATTTTCTTTGGCCTGAGGCATCCATCTTTTTTGGGACAATCCAAATGGGAGACGACCAAGGAGATAGTGAAGGTTGGATTATTTTTTGATCTAACATCTTCTGTATCTGTGAATTAACCTCTTGTTTATGAATTTCAGGAAAGCGGTAGGACTTAACATTTATGGGCTGATCAGTGGAAGTTCGGATTTCATGCTGTATAGCATCTGTGGATGTTAGTTGTTCGCCAGGTAAGTGGAAGATGTCTGAATACCTTGCGCATACTTCGTGAAGGGCTTCAGATTCTTCACTGTTTAGATGCGATGTACGGAGAAGACTAAGAACTTCTTGAGTTCTGTTTAAACACGGGTAATTATTATTACATGGTTTAGAATAAACGTTATCAACTGGATATAAAGTAAGTAGGAGATTAGAATTTAAGGTAACAGGATTTTCAGCGGTGTTTAGGATTGTGACGTTAATTCTGTTATTGTTTTTTACTTTAACAAGACAATTGGAGACAAATAATGTGTTGCTTATGTGTTGGTCAAGGACAAGGCCTTCCTTTATTTCAGGGTTAGCGACAGAGCATTCAATAGAAATTTCAGAACGAGCTGGAATTTGGTAGATAGGATTATTGAAATTAAGCTTTATTTTATTTTTATCTAGGTTAAGCAATTGTCGATTGTAATCAATAGAGCATTGGAAGTGGGTAAGTAAATCATTACCTATAATTCCGTCATAGGTAAGGTGAATATTTTCAACTACATGGAACTGGAAAGGAATAGATTCTCTGCCGAACTCAAGGTTCATGTTAAAACTACCAAGGGTTGGTACGGCATCTTCACAATTGTCTATGCCTTTTAACTTGATTATGTCGTTTTTTAATTTTAGGTTCGACGGATATTGAATGGAAGATTTTCTGATTAGGGATACTGAGGAACCGGTATCGACTAGGAGCGTGAGTGGTTTGTTAGAAACTGAGGTTTTTACTGAAATATGAGGTAAGGATATTATGGTTGGTTTACAGGATATTTCATAGACTTGGGCTTCCTTTGCATTAAAAGCCGGTGGATTTTTATTATTACATAAGGATTTTGAATCATTTTGAGACATTAGGGATTGAGGCTGAAATTTATTATTTGAGTTATTTGATTTAAGAGAATCAGTATTTAATTGGGACTTACTACCCATATGTAGACCAGTGGATTTAGAAGGATTGGCGTTTATTCGGGGCTGGTTACCCATGTGTGCGCCATTGGATTTAGAATAATTGGCATTTATTCGGGGCTGGTTACCCTTGTATGCGCCATTGGATTTAGAAGAATTGGCATTTATTCGGGGCTGGTTACCCATGTATGCGCCATTGGATTTAGAATAATTGGCATTTATTCGGGGCTGGTTACCCTTGTATGCGCCATTGGATTTAGAAGAGGTGTCATTGAAATTTATGGGTATAGTAAAGGGCTGTGACTTGGGGTTCACGAGACACCGCCGTGAGCCCGCTACTCGTTTAAATGCTGAGTCTCGTTTAGATGGGAATTATCGGAGTTGTCAGGATTATAATCTTGGGTAAATTCACGTATCTCAGTATTATTATACATTTCGTTGTTTGAATCATCATCATTAATTACGCAGTTAATACGTGTGAATCTCGGATTTGAATATTGATTTGTGCTACCTATCTGTTTGGATTGCGGAACCCTGAATTTGTTATTGTTATATTCTCGTTTCTTACAGATTTCTATTGTGTGACCTTGATTTCTACAGTACCTACAATAATTATTCTGATTTTGCTCCCTTTGGTTCGGATTTTGTGGTCTCGTGTTGACATTGTGAACAGCTGGCCTAAATGTGTAGTTAGAATTGTTATGAGAAACACGCTGTGATGAAGCCGTGTTGCTTGAAGAATGTGAGTTACGTTTATAGAATAAGTTCATAAGTTTTTCTTCAGCTACCGCTAAGTTAATAGCTTCATTAAGGTTAGAGGGGTTCTTCCCCCGGACTAAGTTAGAAATGTTGGGCTTAAGACCTATAAGGAAAGCATTAAGAGCGAGGTCTTCCATGGCTGCTGTACGGCCGACCTTTTCAGTTTTTCTTTTAACGGATAACGTGATTTCGGTAAGTAATTTTGAGAGACAAGTCTCCACGCGTAAGGCAAACTGATTGACAGCCTCTTGTGGCTGTTGCCGGCATTCTTGCAAGTCAGTAAGTAAATGTGCATAATGTTTCCTTTCCCCGAATTGGGTTTTAAGAAATTCACTTAATTGGTCCCAAGATTCAAATTCTTTTATGGAGCATGCTATTTCTGCTTTACCTTCTAGTTGTGATAGGATATATTTAAATAGGATCGATTTCTGGGAATCTGACGCTAAATTAATGGCGTTATCGCAGTTAGTTAAAAAGGAGTTAAGTTTATCCCGTGAACCATCATAAGTCTTTACGAATTTAAATAAAGTACTAATTTGCACTGTATCTTTAGTTTCTGTCTTAATTTCATCGTTTTTAACAGACATTGTAAGAAAGTTTAAGTCACACACAAAAATAAAAAAAGAAATAAAAGTTATTAAAATAAATAAAGAAGGTAATCAAATTAGTGTTACGGTGTAATAGGCGGCCAACTGAGTTCTAGGAATCAACGCAGTTGCATTGACTGCGGGTGGTCGTGATAAGCGCTAATGCAATGCGACAGGCGCCCGACCAGGATAATTCTAAGAAATTACTGTCGACAATTGGATATCTATGAGACAGTTGAGCTGTTAATTTAACAATTAAATTAAATGTTCATTAAGTTATTACTTTATCACGAATTCACTAAGATTTTCACTGATTTTAATGGCCTTGCACTATCACTGAGTTGGAAAAGATATCACTTACAGGAACACGCAGAAAAATAACAGGAACATGTTTTCCCGGCTCGGAAAACAGGCAGGAACACAACCAGCTGGCAGGAACACGATGAATTTTGGATTTAGTTAAATTTGATTTTAATTAGGTAGTTAAGTTAGGTTTGATTTATTTAGCATAAACACGGAGTTTAGTAAATGTAAGTATTTAGGTTGAATTGTAATATTTAATTTATTATAGGTTTTCTGGAACACTGGATATATATTTTTTTTCTTTACTTTAGGAACACAGCACTTCAGCAAAAGATTGTAGGGTAACGGGGACACAGTTTACTGAACAAAGTTTTCTTTCAGGCACAATTTCTAGAACATAGTTTTGGAGACACTGGTAAAGTTTTGGAGACACAGTTTTGAGGCACAGCACACAGTTTATTTTTGAAAGTTTCAGGAAACACGAGACACAGTTTTCAGGATTATGAACTGAGACGAAAGCGAAACGGAGACGAACCGAGGATACTGTCACTTTTATGTATCCCGAACACGCTGCCACCAATTTGTTAGGGGGCTCCGCGAAAAGCACTTTTTAAAAAACAACTTTTAACTTGAACTGAAAGTTTATTTGATTTTTGATAAAAGAAATACATGAAATTAGAATTTTTGAGCAGTTGTCTGCGGATAGAAGGTTGGATCGAGACTGAGGGCTCTGCTAACTGAATGAAACTACCTCTAAGCCAAAACTCCTTACTCAGCAATGCTAAGCGAAGGGCTGTGCACTATCTCATACATTACTGTATTATAACAGTACGTAACGTACGTACCCTTATAAGATATACCTATGTAGAATTAGTTTAATTAGAAGAGGAAATAAAGGCGATTAGAGCCTTGAAAATCAATACTGGCTTATCTAAGATGCAAAGCCCATGAAAAAGAGAGTCGTTTTTGCAATTAAGTTAACTTACGTTAATTAAACTCATTAGAGTAAGCAGATGGAAAGCAGTTACTACAAAGTAGCAAATAAATAGTTTTTATCGCAAACGTTTATATTATTTATTTTATAGCTTGTTCGCGTTTTTATAATTGCTTGAATTGATGATATTGATATTATGGTCCCAAAGTCAAATAACAAAACCAAACGTTCATAGTTGCCATCTTTTTCATCTCTCTTACTAAATGTACCAAATACAGTCAGGGCTGCGGTCCCATATAAGTAACTTAAAAAAAAAAACATATTTTGATTAAGCCTACTTAATCAAAATATGTCCTATATGTATATTACCATTATATTGCATATTTCAATTCAATTCATTTATTGATAGCAGATAAAAAACGCAAACTTCTTAATAATGTAAAAAATAAACTTTTTATGTTAAACTTTAGGGCGTGAGTTCAACTCGCTCTGTTACTCCTCCGTATAAATAAATCTGCAAAAATTTAAAACTCCCAAAAACAGTACCTCCTTCACGTAAAGATGGTTAAATATGCTTTTGAGCAGTTATTTTCCTTTGCCATCTTTATCTGTCTTAAAAGTTATTAAATTATAACTGTCTCGTTATTTGTGGATGACCTAGTGATCATCACTTTGAAAGAAACGTGAAAACAAATTTGAATCAAAGCTAAAAAATTTAAAAAATTTTTTAAAGGGGAATAAAAATTTAAATTTAAATCCTTCTTTGAAAACATTAATCATTTTACTATTTCTCTGTATACTTGTACTTCTTGGATACGCTATCACCCTGCAGGCATATTTGTTACTGGAGGGGATCTAGGGCATGCTGTCACCTTCCGTCATCAGATGGCCGCGGAATATTGTGCGTCTAGACCACTGCCATCAGCCCTTCTAGAGAGACCTAGTCCTTGCAGACAATGTTGTTCATGGAAGAGGGAGATTTTGGGATATGTGTCGATATGTACCCCAACACCTCCCTCTTCCAGGTATGCCGTGACATGCCAGCATCAAATAGTCCCGGGATATTGTGCATCTAGGTCACTGCCATCAATCCTTCTTGCGTCACCTATTGCCTTATGGGAAATGTTGTTCCTAGAAGGTTCTGGGGCATGCCGTCATGTGCCAGAATTAGAAAACCGCGGAATGTTGCGCATCTGGCCCAGTGTCACCAACACTTCATGGATATGCTAGTTCCCTGCAGGCACTATTGTTCCTGGAAAAAGGAGGGGGCAGAGGGATGCCGTCACGTGCTAGCATAAGATTGCCGCGGAATGTACGTCTGAGCACCGTATGGCTCGCTAGTGGTGCACGTACAGACATTAACACGAAGTGGCTTGTTCGACTTGTTTGTTAGCCAAGTAGTTTGAGGAGCCTGATGGCCCAGAGGGCGTAAATATGACATATGCTAAGCAACCCCGACTACCCCCGCTTAGATAGGTGTCTGAAAGTCGCATAAAAATATCTCGGGCTTCTGTCGCTATATCGTGGCTATGTCAGATGATTTTTATTATTGTCCATTTTTATTTTTAAAAGCTTAAAAGCTACAACAATAATTGGTCAATTATAGCAACTGACAGACACAAATGGAAGCGAGAGAAAGAGGCCTTTGCCCAACATTGGGACATTCTTTAATGGCTCGTAATAATAATAATAATTTTTATTTTTGGACATTGGCTCTGGACATTTTTCTTTTTGTCATTAGTCATGCAAATCAAATAAAGGCACGATGTCTATAGTTTAAAGCCGAAATCTAGTACTTTTTTAATAATGCACATCCTCCTGAATAAAATATATGTGATGAGCGTTATAATAATATTTATTCAAAAATATTACGTTAAACCCAACGCGCGATTTAAACCACTCTTAAAATATTTCCATCCCAAAACCTGTTATAAATATTTTATATCAAAACTTATTGAGCCAAAACAATGCAAATAGCGAAGTGTTCAAAGTATAAACAGCCGTTCTAAAACAGCGAATAAGCGATTCTGAGACTTATCGCATAAACCGATTTGTCTTTGTAGCCAAAAATAGAGAACAACAAAACGTGTTAAGAGTCGACCTCGGAAAAACGGAACGTTAGGGCGCGCGCGTATACATACGCATTATACCTTTCAAACCAGGGGCAGCTCACCAACCAAAGGGCTAGTTAATGCTCATCCGCCTGACTAAGACAGACGTGATTTGCGATAGGAATAGGTAAATTTTTACAAAAATATTACTTAACCCTACCGCGCCATTTAAACCATTCTCAGAATATTCCCATCTCAAAAGCTGTTAAATATTTCATTTCTAAACTTATTGAGCCAAAACAATGCAGATAGCTTAGTGTTTAAAGTATAAACAAAACAGCCATTCTAAAACAGCGATTATGCGATTCCGAGACTTATCGCATAAACCGATTTGTCTTTGTAACCAAAAATAGAGAACGACAAAACGTGTTATGAGTCGACTTCGGAAAAACGGAACGTTAGGGCGCGCGCAGACCGCCGGGCGCGGTTGGCATTCCCGCCTTTTTGTACGTCACCAAAGATGTATTTATTGCAACACTGAAGCGCTGATGGCCGCGATCCGGACCCAGAGATACCAGATTTGACAACGATGCTCTCAACTTTGATACCAAAACTCCTATTGTATCGGTTTTTGTTTTTGTTGCATGCGCGTTTGATATTCTGTCGCGGGTATCATACACGGTAGCTTCACTGGTCATTTTATAGAAATTTTCTTAAGTATCTTCATTGCCTACTACTAGATTAAGTTATAGATACTCAAGGACCTGTATAGAATTTAATTAAGGACTGAAGTATATATTTTTCACGGCCCCCGGACCCGTCCTCGGTGGTGTATTTTTGGAGCAACTGCAGCTCACTGCACCACATTATAAAGTATTGCCAATTTAAGCATAATCCCCGATTTATGATGATTTGTAAAAAAAAGACGGACAAATACTTTTTTCTCAAAACTTCAATAAAAGTTTACCGACCGATCAGTTGATCTACGTATGGATCCAGTCAATCAAGTTTCTATGGTGACTACAAATCCTACCTACATACTTAGTTGTAATGAATGATGGGTTTAATCCTAGTTTAAACTATGTACTCTTTCAAAATAGCATCAGTTAATTTTTAGTCCTTATGTTTTCCTTCCTATTTTTTAAATGATGCAACAATATTTAAAAAGGGTATCTTCTGATATTCCAAAATAAAATCAACGAATCGAACCTACACTCCCCAACTTCTCAACAAGCGCACCGCTGGACCACGCTGCTCGCTTCAAATATGAATAAATTGCATAAATATTTATCGGCACACATTATGCCACTGCGGCGTAGCCAAAACGACGGCCACGACCCGATACAACATTCTCAGGGCACATAACAGTTTTTGTGGTCGGCTGGCGCACCATTAGTGCCATCTTTCTTTTTACAACCCCAGCGGACTCTCTCACCTCGTGGTGGAAATCCGATGCCACCCACGTGCATGACGTTTGCGTAAGTTTGAATGTTCAGACAGCCTAATTAGGGATTTCACGAAGTATCTGTAATCTCTTCGAAGTTTATTGACCAAGGCACCAGATACAACGTAGGTATTTGGTTTTGAGACATAATAACTTTATGTCTGATTGGCGCACCATTAGTGCCATCCATAGATATCAGAATATTTACTAGATGCCATCTTGCTTTTTACAACCCTAGCGGACTCTCTCACCTCGTAGTAGATAGACAATCTCGCATTTCATTTCCCAGACTTTCTTCTTACAACCCCAGCGAACTCTCGCACCTCGTAGTGAAAAGGCGATGCCACCTACGTGCATGACGTTTGCATAGGTAAATTTGAATTAGTTGAGACAGCCTAATTAGGTACTTCACTTAATATCTTCACTTCCTCGGAAGTTTACCGACCAAGGCACCAAAAACAACGTATTTAGGAGACATAACAGCTTTGTGATTGGCGCTCTGTAAGTAGGTCATAGGTGCCATCTTCTTTTTACTCCAAGGAAACTCTCATCTCTAGTGTCCATTGTACTAGTACCATCCAGCTCGCCTTCCTTACCTGTGCTTGCCTTTTTTTGCCTATAAACAAAATTCTCGTCCTGCTATCCTCCTTTTACTCCAGTGAATGTTGTCATCAGTACCTCCCACGAAAATAGCGGTTCATACTTTTCATCTTAGAAAACTAAGTTTGCACGTTGAGATAGTCCTATAAAATAATCTGATAATGTACCATGCACAAAGACAACTTTCTCGATGAAAATAGTAAAGTAGGCGTCTGGAAACATAAAACGATTCCCCATGAAAGTCACATTGATAGTCTCCTTATAAAATAAATAGCAGGTTTATGAAGAACTCCATATCGAAAAAAATACCACTTACAAATTTTGGCGAAGCCCTTCAGAAGAATTATGGTAGTAACATTTATTCGATTGCGTACGAGCTAGAGTCGTAGCGTAGGCAATCGAATGAATTATTACCGATGTCCAAATCCTCGATTCTCCAAAACATTAGAAATTGCGCAGGGATGACCAGCGATTCCCTGGTCGCCATGTCAAGCATTGCGAACAAACGTCTTGTAGAAAGCATCGAAATAAATCAAAATGGTGCTCTATCCGTCCACCGCGCACGGCGGTACCCTGCTGTTAAACCGCACAAATTTACGATCACCTCCGAACATCGCCAGCCAACAACACGAGATGCCGATCGTTTTCTCAGCGTTATTTCAACAAAATATCGTGATTTATACAAAACTCCGAAGGACTGCCTGCTCAGGGATGTCCGAGACGCAAATATGCTTCTTATAGCCCAATAAATAAATAATGAAATGGCGTATCGTAGGAAAACATGACCGGCTGGAGTTATAGCCGACGGGTAGAGGTGGCTACTGAAGTTGAAACTGATAGTTTCGGGTACCTAAATTTTACCAGAGATTGTTATCACTGAAACAATTTATAACATTCAGTACTTACTTGCTAACTTACCATTTGGGTACGAACTTGGTAAAACTAATTAAGATGAGATCGGTTAGCAAACTGATCAAATAATAAGCAATTACTTTCTGTCTTTTTTCGTGACTATGGAGTAAGTAAGTAAGTAAGTAAAAATTCTTAGTGGAGTCGGTGACTAGTTAAAAAGAGTCAGTAAGTCGAATAAATTTCGGAACGAACTTTACTGTAACCCATGCATTTATGCATAACTCCGCGTATGCAAATCTTAAAGTATGTAAACAACGAGGCATGTCCTCAGACGGAACACGAATAAATATTCGTTTTATTCCAATTTGTCAGCTAAGCCACTCTGGCGACTTATCTCCGTATTCCGCCGAGAGCCCGAAACAATACGGCAGTATCGTTAAAAAACGTGGCTGAATACTGCATTTATCATCGTTGATTAAATACCATTGTTTTGTATCGGCAGGACTCGCAGACGCGGCTCGTTTTGCTCGTGTAGCTGCATTGTAGCGGAGACAATAAGTCTGTTAAATTGCCCCCTATACTCGTTATATAATGGCCGTATTTATGTTGTTTGGGACGCGTGCGCTGGCTGCTCACGCTTCCCGTAAATCCTGCTCTGTGGATTCCGATGGCTGACTCGTGTTGAGGTGTTGTACCGATGTCAGAGATCAACACAGGAAGGACGTAACTCAGTGTCAACTAGTGGCTACGATGTTTACGGATTTATTCTGTTTTTCAAATTGAATTGAAATATATGGATACTACAAGGGAACCAATTTTCTCGACTTTGTGCCTTGTACATAGAGACAAGAACACCAGTGGCAGAGGCTTAACTTTAATATTGTAAGATTGTTGTGGAAATATGTTTAACATGTGTTTGAACTATCTCTATAAAGGATATAATTTATGTTATAAATTCTCCTTGTGTACCGCCATAACCACAAAAAATACGTGTGAAATTGAAGTACATAAAAGTAAATAACTGCACTGGAAACGAACCCAGAGCGTGTCGTGCAGCATACTAGCGGAGGCTGCCATGTATGATTTGCGAATATGCTTTCAGAAAAGTTCCCAAACAATGTCTCCCGTATAATATCTCAGGGAGACCGGATACCTGAAATGCTACCGAAGACGCAAAATTCCTTTGCTTAAATATGTATATGTATGACAACTCTGGTGTTCACTAAACAGGCTGAGATCAGGACATGGCCGCTGCAATTCCTTTCTGCACAAATGGGGCTGGCGCGATTCAGATCTGTGTGATTGTGGTGAAGAAGCTAATACCACAGATCTTAAAAGTAATACAGCGATGTCCAATACATTCATACCCGGGACCCATTAAGGGCATCTATAGTCTTACCCAAGACGCAGCTAACTGGCTAAGAAAACTGAATTTAAATTTAAAAAACGAATATATTCGCCTATTTCTTAGACCGCCATACGACTAAACTACACGACAACAAATGGCTTTTTTTTATTTAAAAGCGGACCCCGAGTTGCGAAGTGCCACTGCCAAAGTTGTAAGTGGGAAACAATCTAAAGAAGAGGAGAAAAGACAACTTACTATATCGTAACTATATAATATACCTGTTAGAATTTTTGTAAAATATACTAATTCAAAATGAACCATTTTAAATGTACAGTTCATAAAACGTATTTGGCAGGATGTATAACATTACCAAAACCAGTTTAAATTATCCCAGTGAATTCCTAAAATAATTGTAGCTACACCCACGCACGCCGGCTCACGTACTGCAAATCCCGCATAGAGATTTAGTGAAGGATTGTGTGTTTCTCAAAAACATTGACATCTATCACGCTCGTGTGCTAGACTAAGTATGCAGGAAAGCACATTGATGGTCTTTGTTTTGTTGTAATGATTCATTGATAAAACCAAAAAAAAAATCAAATCAGTACAGAAACCCATTGCAATATACACACAAAATTTCAAAATTAAACGTCCCGTCGTTAGGAGCAGTTAGGTGACAAAGGCTCATGATCTGCAATTTGCTCGTGTATTCAGCCGTCCAGGCAATTTGTATGAAAATGATGAATATTATTCAAATTGACGGGCTGAGTCGCCCCTTTAAGGATCGTTCGTTTTCGAACAATCGTTTAGTATGGGGACTTTTACCAACAATGCTGTCTTATTAAGGTGCTTAATCAGTAAAAAAATAAACGATTTTTATTTATTTACAGTCAACGGAAGATAAACCTGATCCACCTACAAACAGATTTCAAATTGTAGGATGGTCAGGTTTATTTTTTAGTTTACTAAAAATTATGGAATAAAAAATATAGAACACGAAGGAGTTAAAATATATAATAAACTACCAAATGAAATCAAAGAAGCAAAATCGACCACTAGCTTTAAAAAACAACTTAAACATTATATATGGGAATTACTAGAATAAAAAAATAAATAAATTAACATATGAAAAAAAATTGTATATAAATGTGCACCAGTATGTATGTATACATACTGGTGCACATTTAAATATAAATTTAACAAAATACCTATTAGTATAATATAATTCAAAACATTTTAAAATAAATATAAATTAATAATACAATAAACAAAACACAAAATCACTAATAATATATATGTATATTCATTAGTAAATATATATATACATATATATTATAACACTCACACACAATAAAATAATATATTAACAAGTATACTCCAATCATTATGCCTTGCCCTGACTGCCACATCTAGTTGCCTAAGTACGCTGTACATCTGTGATTTCTAGTGACGACGTTATTTGCGTTATCGATGTAGTTTGTAGGTACAAATGCGCTCCAGGCTGCCGTCGAACACCAGCTTTTACACTACCTACTTTTTGTTTTGTTAATGTAACCCATATTATTTAAGCACCGCACGCTCATTGTAAATTTAAATTATAATAAGTGTTTTCTCAGTAAGTGAAATACCATTGTATTTTTTATGAGAAATAAAGTTCTTTAAACCTAAACCTATTTGCCCCAATTATACGCACTTCGTGATATGTATGTAGTGGCGTTTATAAAGTATTTTATAATATTTAAGTATTAGTCTAGCAAACTTTGCTATAGATGTAAATAAAAATCAATGGCTGTAAGGCTGCATCAAGAAGAGTGCGTACGAGTACCTACGTGGAAGTGACCTTACGTGACGATGTGCAGCGGTGATTTCAATGAAAGCGTGCTTTTTCCAATTTTTTACCTTTGTTCAAATTTCTATCAATGTCTAAGTAGTTTAAAGGATTTTGGTCTGAATAAAATCTGTTTGTTTCGGACAAGTCCAGTCAGCAAACAAGAAATATTTAAGTCAACGGCTGTAAGGCTGCATCAAGAGTACGTACGAGTACGTGGAAATGACCGTACGTGACGATGTGCGGCGGTGACTTCAATGAAAGCGTGCTTTTACCAATTTTTTACCTTTGTTTAAATTACATTTAATGTCTATGTAGTTTTAATAAAAATGTTTTGTCAGAAAAAATCTTTTTGTTTCGGACAAGTCCAGTCTAACAAACTAGAAATATTGAAGTCAATGGCTATAAGGCTGCATCAAGAGTACGTACAAGTACGTGGAAGTGACCGTACGTGACGATGTGCGGCGGTGACTTCAATGAAAGCGTGCTTTTCCCGTTTTTCCACCTTTGTTTATGAATGTACTGAGACATGTCTATCTAGTTATTGTGCAACTAGATAAGGAATTTTGTTATATTTTTCTTAATGAAAATAATGTGGTTTTTCGTCAACGTACATTTATATTTGTTATCGCTGATGTTATCTAGGTTCACCACTCATACGAATATATCATAGATATTTTAGGAATGAACAGGTTCATACCTAGGATATCTACTTTTCTTAGAGCGAGAAGACAGAAGTTTAAATACATGATCGTTTTATAATAAAATCCCTCAAATTAAACCTACTAATGGACCGTTTAGAAGAAAAAGCAAGCAAATCATTAATTTAACGAGTTCTAGAAGAAGCTTTCTTTCACTCACATAAGTTAGGATTAGTAAGTAAGTAAGTAAGTAATACTTTATTGTACACCAAAAAATAAAAATTTACAAAAACATTACTAAGACTATGTACAATGGGCGGTCTTATTGCTAAAAGCAATTTCTACCAGACAACCGATGGATGCTCTCCATCCATCGGTTGTCGGACTAAAGAACGTTAGCAGACGGGGTGTACGCTCTCTCTAACTAATAATAAACATAAAATATATACCTTATAATACACTACTTAAATAGTTATCTACATACATATGTAAATAAATATGAGTATATATATATATGTATATGAATACATATGTAATATCAATATATATAATAATTATGAGTAAAGTTACGACAGTGACAATTCCTTGCGAATAACAAACTATTTCTTTTGCAGATAAAAATCTTTGACTTTGTTTTTAAAAACTGGCAGTGACTGAGCTCGTCTAATGGACTCTGGTAAGGCGTTCCATAATCTTACTGCTTGGACAGTGAACGAGTTCGAGTAAAAAGAAGACTGATGTACCGGTATTTGCAATGTCAGAGTGTTCGACGACCTTAATCAAAGGTTATTGGACTCCCCCAGGTACTGAAAACGTTCTCTAAGATAGCACGGAGAAAAGGGGTTAAAGAGAATGTTGTATAAGAGGGAGAGAATGTGCGCGTTCCGGCGAAGTCTTATGGGAAGCCACTTGAGTTTATTTCTGAATTCGGAGATATGATCATATTTACGCAAACCGAATATGAATCTAATACAAAAATTTTGTAGACGCTCAAGTTTATCAAGCTGGCCTTGCGTGAGATCTAAATAGCTGGCATCAGCATAATCTAAGATAGGAAGTAAAAGAGACTGAGTAAGCATAACTTTAGTGGCAGTGGGAAGAAAATTGCGGAGTCTTCGCAGAGAAGCTGCAGATCCGAATAATTTACGACTGATCATTTGCATTTGAGGAGCCCACGACAGACTTTCATCGATTGTCAAGCCCAGATTTTTAAAGTTCCTGCTGTATGGGACTGTGACCCCTTCAAAAACTATATTAGGTATTGATGACCGATCGATTTGAGAAAGCATCCTGGAGCTACCAAGGATCATTACCTGTGTTTTAGAGGGGTTGACTTTAAGACCATGGGCATTACTCCATTGAGAAATTAAGCCTAAATTTAAATTAATTGTGTCTACAGCGTTGCTAATATCATTAACGGATGCTTCGGTGTAAATTTGCAGGTCGTCAGCATATAAATGATATGAACAAGTGAACTTTTCCGAGATAGATTTAATAAATATTGAAAAAAGGAAAGGGGATAGAATTCCACCTTGTGGTACACCAGCAAATGTGTTAGCCCATGACGAGTAGGAATTTTCAAGGCGAATCCGCTGACGTCGACCATTTAGATAGCTGCGAAACCAATCAATCGCCGATGGAGATACATTAAGAGAGCCAAGTATTGCGAGAAGAATGTCGAAGTTTACGGTATTGAACGCATTACTAAAATCTAATAAAGCTAAAACGGTTAATTGTCCTTTTTCCATGCCAAGACGTATATCATCCGTGATTTTGATAAGAGCTGTGACGGTACTATGTCCTGGTCGGAATCCGGATTGCAAAGGGTTTAAAAAAATATTTTTTGATATGAAATTACTAAATTGGTTAGAAACGAGGCGCTCGTGAACTTTGGAAAGGAATGGTAGAATCGAGATAGGACGAAGATCAGAGTAGGATTTAGGATTAGGTTTCTTTGGTAAAGGGATAATTTGGGCTTCCTTCCAGATGGAAGGAAACACACAGTCAGCCAGACATGTGTTAAGGATATGACAAAGGGCGGGTAGGATTATATCTAAAATAGGGACTAACATATTGCGGCTGATACCGTCCACTCCTACAGCATTGGAAGTAATCGACAATACGCACTTCTTAACGTCACAAGCAGTGAATTGACTAAAATTAAAAGAATCATATTCAGGAGTTGAGATGGTAGAAAGCTGATCTAGGGTTGCAAATTTTGTTACGTCATCCATTGTTAATATGAGGCAGAATAAAGTGTATAACTCATACAAACTGTATGTTTCCAAATTAAATATTGATTTATTTTTAGATGATAAGTTCTGGCCTAACGGAATATCGTTCCGACGTTTTGTGCATTTTATGTACAAACCAAAGCCAAAATCTGTCAGTAGTCATAGTAAATAATTAAGTTTGGTTATGGATTTAAGACCTAACAAATGTTTGAACTTTGTGAGCTTTAACTGTTTTTTTGTTACGCGGTCTTTTAATGACTTGCAAAACCTTTGTAATAAATCAGACGTGCTGGCCCTCCAGGAAACCTGTTTACTTCCTCACGACATGGCGCTACTGGGAACTATTTCTACAGACTTTGAGTATACAAGAAAGTCTGCCGTTGACACATCAATTGGCTTACTCAGCGGTAGACCCTATGGAGGCGTGGCCTTTCTTTGGCGTAAGGGCATTTTTGATAGTGTCACGGTATTAAAATGTAGTAGTGATCGTCTTATAGCCATTCAAGCCACTATTCAGCAGCGTTCGCTTCTTGTGTTTTCTGTATATATGCCAGTAAATGAAGACAAGAACTTACCTATATTTATTGAGGTTTTGGGAGAGGTAAATGCGATTGTTGAGAGTGTAAATGTCGAGTCGGTTTTTATTTTGGGCGACTTTAATGCACACCCGCATACACTCTTTTATAAGGAGCTTTGTAATTTTTGCATGGATATGAATTGGATATGTGCTGATGTGGAAAAGTTAGGCTTAAGGGAGGATATATATACTTATATAAGCGCGGCTCACGGGACCAAGAGATGGTTAGACCATTGTGTGGTCTCACAATCTGCATGGCAAACTGTTGTGAAAGTGGAGATTTTAGAGGACGTCTTTGTATCTGACCACTTGCCTTTGTTTGTTACATGTGACCTGAGGGATGTAAGGCCAAAATTAGCAGCAAGTAGCATACCACTAAATTCAGTTATATGGGGTGAAAGGAGTGAGATGCAAATATTTAAATATCGCGAGCTTTGCAATAGTGGTTTAAGGGAAATAGATTTTCCTTCCGACTTTGTTGAATGCAGTAGACGCACTTGTAATATAAGTAAGCATACTTTGGTGTTAGACAAACTATATCATAGTATTGTACGAGCCTTAAGTAACGCAGCTAGTAATTCTAACGAGCGTCGTAATAATGGTTCGAACAAAGGCAAGCATATTTGTGGATGGAACAAACATGTACATGAGGCACATAGGCAGGCCAGGCTTCACTATCAGGTTTGGTTGACCTACAATAGACCAACTTCGGGGGAAGTATACAATAGAATGTATGAATCGCGAAAAATCTTTAAAAGTCGCTTAAAATGGTGTCAGCAAAATCAGAACCAAATTAAAATGGATATATTAGCGAAACATAGATCTGAAAAAAGTTTTTCTCGATTTTGGAAGGCAACGCGAAAGCTTGATATTAGGCCTGGTTTTCCAGCGAGTGTGGACGGTAAAAGTGAGCCAGATTGCATTGCAGAAATGTTTAAGGATCATTTTAAGGTTGAATCACCTCTGGGCTCGTCGGTCCCCGTCTTTGAATCTGTGTCCAAATGTGGAGGGGAGACTCCGCTGATACGGGTTTCAGCAAAAGATATTAAGAATGTCCTAAATAAAATGAGTGGAGGGAAGTCCCCTGGGCACGATGGTATCAGTGTGGAACATCTAAAGAACGCGGGTGTCCACCTCCCGAGGGTTTTGGCCATGTTCTTCTCATTGTGCATAAGTCACTCCTATCTACCACAAGACTTATTAAAGACCATCGTAGTGCCAATTGTGAAGGAAAGGACCGGTGATGTCTCGAGCAGAAAAAATTATAGGCCCATCTCACTAGGAACTACTATTGCAAAGGTGCTGGATGGGGTGCTTAATACTTATTTAGAAAAAATTGCTAATATTCATGACGCGCAGTTCGGATTTCGTCCCGGACTATCTACTGAGAGCGCAATAGTAAGCCTTAAGCACGCCGTTCAGTACTACACAGATCGTAGGACGCCGGTATATGCCTGTTTTCTCGATTTCTCGCAGGCTTTTGACTTAGTGTCGTACACCAAACTTTGGAAAAAGCTGAGTGACAGGGGTATGCCGGGTGAGATACTGAATTTGTTTAAGTATTGGTATTCTAACCAAACGAATTTTGTAAAGTGGGCTGGATCGCTTTCTGAAGCATATGTGTTGGAGAGTGGAGTGAGGCAGGGTGGCCTGACATCCCCTACACTCTTCAATATATATGTAAACGACCTCATCGTGGAGCTGAGTAGCATGCGTGTCGGCTGTCGGATAGATGATGTCAACATAAACAATATAAGCTACGCGGACGACATGGTGCTACTCAGCCCGACGGCGGGTGGGCTAAATAAGCTGATCAGAGTTTGTGAGTCGTATGCTGCCGAACATGGGCTCAAGTACAATGTAAATAAAACGGAATACATGATCTTTAAGGCCGCCGGCAAATGTCCCGAACACACAATTAATATTACCCTTAATGGCATGAACGTCAAGCGTGTGACTAAATTTAAATATTTGGGGCATATAATTGTCGACGACCCGACATTGACAGAGAACGTAGGGCACTGGCGGTTAGAGGTAATATGTTGGCCCGCAGATTTGCACGGTGTACCGAACAAGTCAAGGTCACGCTTTTTAAAGCATACTGCCAAAATATGTACACCGGTAATCTGTGGGTCAGTTATACCAAAACATCCCTAGATGCCCTGCGCGTCTTGTATAATAATATTTTTAGGATGCTGGTGGGACTGCCCCGTTACTGCAGCGCGTCAACAATGTTTGCCGAATACCACATTGATGGGTTTGCGGCCCTTATCCGCAAAAAAAACAGCATCCATGATCTACAGAGTGCGGGGCAGTCACAACAGTATCCTGAACACTCTGGCCGACAGGTACACGTCGCCGCTATGGCGGTGCCTGGTGAGGAGGGTAATCTTGGAAACCCACTCACTTACGTGATTTTTAAATTATTATAGTTTTCTTTTAGTTTTTAAAATTCTCATCCTACTAACATAGTGTAAGGATTATTAACATAAATTGGATCCAAGTTATCTGAAAATAAACAATTTTATTTTATTTATTTATTGTAGAAGAAGATGAAAAATGAGAATTAAGAGAATTTATATCCAAATTATGAGAAGTAATATCAGTTTGGGATTTACCAACTCCAACAGTACGAAGAAATTTCCAGATTTTTACTGGGTCTCCGTTTTCGACAGATTTGTGAATGTGTTGCCGTTGTGCATCTCTTAACGCCGTGTTGCAACGATTACGGAGTAGTGTGTATTTAGCTCTGTTGGCATCATTAGGATTACGCTTGAATTTACACTTGGCATTGTTCTTTTTGTGCATCAGTTTTTTGAGAGTCTCAGTGAGCCATGGTGCTGGGGCATGTTTTAATTTAATGGGTCTCAATGGAGCATGGACATCGTATAGTTTAATAATAAGAGAATTAAAAATGTTGACCTTTTCATCCACTGAATTTGCGTCAAAAACATGTGACCAATCGATCTCTTGAGCATCTTTAATGAACAGATCTTGATTAATGCCACTAAAGTTACGCTGAAGGACTACTTTTGGTTTTTGTTTCGGAGGGCGAATTTTATAGGACAGGTACAATAGGTCATGGTACGAAAAGGCATCGGCATTATACTGACCGTATTTAGCAACATGCTGAGAAGAGGACACTAAAATGAGGTCGAGAAGAGAGGGTCTTTTATCAGGAAAGTGATGAGTAGAGTTAAGTGGAAGTATATGCAAGTTGCTAGAATTTACAATGGATTGTAGAGAAGATGACCGATTGTACCTAGGTACCTAGTAAGATCTTACCTACGTTACACTAGAGTAGTTATACTTAGGTTATTTTTGAACCTAACATATTTTTCCCAAATGATACAAAACAAATTGTATGTTATAAATAAAAATAAAAACGTTCAAATCTAGCATGACACATGACAGCCAAAAATAAATAATAATTCAATTTGAATAAATCAAAGACGTTCCGCGACGCGACGCACCGTAACGGGTGAATCTCAAAAAATGGAATGTCATTAAAAATGTACCTGAACAAATACAGTAAGCTAAAAAAACGAGAATCGCTCAAGCGTCATATTAACATGGCTAATTAATTTATTAATTTACATCAATTAGTCGTAATACGCCGTCGGATACGCCCGGATAGTTTTTCCGAGGAACTCTGCGCTTGCGACTATTATCAAGCTCGTGTAAAGGCCGATTCTGACGATCGTCGGCAGTTTGTTATGAAAATTATATGCGAGGAAAAACTGCGGCGAACTTACTGTAGAAGTAGGGCCGTATACAGGTTAAGGGGGAATATGATGTGTACAGCATCTTACATGGCGAAATTTTGATCGTGATTCAGGCCGACGTTATGAACAACTTTTTCTATGGGACAAATGCTCAATGAAAATGAAAACTCAAAAAAAATATACATTCCCATAGAAATTGACCTCTTTAAGGTACGAAGTGATCAAAATTTCGCCATGTTTATTCCAAAAAGAAATAAAAACACACTGACACACACAATGTGCATGACAAACGCACAGAGTGCTGTTCAGCCTAATCCTAAACCCAACAAATATTATAAATTAAAAAGTATTTTTAGTGTTTGTTTATTTATTTATTAGTTTGTGTTAGCTTTACACGCATTAATTTACTCAACCAATTATCATGAAACTTTGCATGTAAGTATGTTATCTGGGTCGAAATCAACGCGGGCGGAGCTACAGACAAAAGCTATTATGAAGGATACTTCGTTGAACTCCCAAAATCTGAAACTCATTTGTTTCATTTGTTGGTAGAAATTAAATTCTATGGGTCAGCTGCCATAGTCCTAAGCCAAAGAAGGCAAGGCGTCAGTCTCTGATTCCTTAATGTTTTAGAAAAGCTATAAATCCTGGCTACATCCCAACGCGGTATTGTTTGATTTTCTTACTGCGCGTTCTAGTGAAAGTCGTACTGCTATTGAATACCAATGGAGAATATTTGCAATAGATGATGCGTCGTTACGAGTGGATTGGACATTGACAAATACACCGCTGTCAGCCGGGCCAGGCGGGGCCGAATTCTAAAATAATAATCCGGGTTCATTAATAACCGGAATGGATTGCACGTCCGGCGAGATGATGTGATATGCTACCTGTGTTTGTGATTAGACAGCCGATTCAGGGGCAGGTGGACATTCCTCGCTCGAGTCTTGGTCAAGTGATCTAAGTATGTTGTGTTTTAATGGAACAATTTCGTTTGTTAGTTTTAAAGTAACCAGCAGTTCTGTTTGTTATAAAGCGCTCTGCAAGCGCTCAAAAGGAAGACTAGCAATAGTATCTTCTTCGTAGTTTGTGAAGACTAGAGAAAAAACAGACTGCTACTCAATTTTGAAAAAAAGAATCTGTAATGAAGGATTTCTATATAACAAAATATTTTGTTTTTTTTTATTATGGCCAAATATAATAAGAATTTGTTACAACCAAAGGCGAAGTGCAAAAACACACACACGTGACAAAATCTTACATGAACACGTACCTATAAATACTTTACCAATACCAGAATCAAGTCAAGATAAAAGAAATTATATGATAATATCTATCAATCAGGTTTCTTTAACAAGGAAAACAAATACAATGAAACCACAAATTAATAAGGCTATAAGCAGGCAGGTCACATATTCCAAGAAAAACAAAACGTAGAGCTAAACTTATGGTCAATAGCTATTGTTTTAATCATTTGCTATCAAAAATAAACGATAAAATTGATTGAAAGTACAGTCTCTTAGACTATATTATGGCTAACTAAACGGCCCACGATTGCGTACAATTATTCACGTATCACTAACGCCCGTTGACAGATTTCTCCACTCCACACGCTCATTTATTCGCACTAACGGGACCGGCTCGCTTTTATTATATTTTTATTGGCTATTAGCATAAACTAAACGCGTCGTCGAGCTTCGTTTATTGTGTATTTATGTTGTAAACCTTGACTATATACTGTCTAGGCTTTGGCTATATTTAAGGCTGTTAACTAACTGCTATTTGTGGATACGCTTGCGATGAGATCGTTGGCGAATGTTACAAGCAGCTAGGAAGACGGCAAATTTTATGGGTGGTGATATTATTGGTCCAGAACTTTTTATGTAATGTTTAGGTACATACTGCCACGTGATGGTGTAGTAAACAGTAAATTAACCTCTTCATGACGTTAGTTGTAGGAGTTTGTCGGCGCTTTAGTTAATGCACGTAAAATTTCAACCAACACTTAAGATTACTTAAATAACTCACAAAAAAAAATAATTTGAATAAAAAAATTGTATTTTGAACGGGGCTCAGTTTCTGCACATCCTTTAAAACCCCAAAACCTCATAGTATAGTAATAATTCTCGTTTAATAGTACCAATAGTTGGAGATATACTTTTTTATGAGGCCCACTTTAAATGTGTTAACTAAAGAGATGACTAAAGCATGAATATTTAAAAAAGTATGATACAAATCTTCCTTAAAAAAAATATGTATGTACTATGAAAAATACCTTTAATTTTTATGTTAATTAAGTTACTTGTTTTTATAGAGGACAAAAATCATTTGTAAAAATTTCAAGTATCTACCTATCTATTCTACGGCACTTAAAACTTCTATATAAGTGATAACATGGACAGATAAAAGCGGAGATTAGTCTAGGGTCTTATTGACACCATTTGGTGTAATACCTTACAAGCCTAAACATTTCTTGCAATAAACTGACTTTGATTACCGCAACGTAAATTTTGCGCCATTTTATTGTGTATTTACGTAATGTTCGCATCGCCGCGATTAGGGCACCAGTCAGCCCCGGATCTAGAACTTTTTGGACGAGGGGCAAAACTTTAAAAGGGCGCCTCAGATAGGTGTGTTTTGTCATTCAAAATATAGAGTTAATTTAAACTAATAAATTTACGAATCAAACTTTATATTATATAATTCGAAAGTTTGATTCAACAATATGTTTTTCGAAATCCTTAGGCCAAGTGGAAAGTTTTCTAATGAATCTATCTATGAAAGAACATATTAATATCGTGAATTTTATTTACTAGCTGTCTGTGTCCTACTGCTGAGCAAATAACTCCACTCTTTTCTTCCATTTTTCTCGATAATTGGTGGAATACTTCCAGTTCTTGTCAAATGTCCTTATGTCATCTAACCTCCTTATTTTTGATCTTTTTCTATATCCATCGAATGGAACCCAGTCGGTGAGAATGTGACCCCATCTTTCCATGTGCATCCCAATCCCATTTAAATTTAGTCCCTATTTTGTCTACTTTTTGCTCAACAGGGTTAGGTTTTTTAGCACCCCCTGAAACTGCCGCCCGGAAAACACGCCCTGGTTTGCCCCTCATCTACGAGTAAATCTGGGGCGGCTCCGCCGAACCTCCCGGATCTCAGTTATGGCTCGTAACTCGGGTTAGTGACGCCGTGATAACGTGTATTGATGGCTTTTAGATTATAGTAGGTAGGCTGGCAGTTAAGTAGCTCGTAGAATTTTGCATTGGTACTTATGTTAATATGACCCAATTTAATTTATTTAATTTCCTTCGAATAAATTAGAACCCACACAATGCGAAGTAAAAACATAATATGCTTGGCAGTGTAGTTATTCAAAAACAAATGCTTTTTTTAAAACGCTTTTATTAGGTTCACTTGTTACTAACTATGTATGTAAGAAAATCTTGGAATCTTAATTTGAGCCACTTTCCGGTCTACGATTAGGATAAAATATTGCCTACGCTCTGAGTTCTGATACATGACAAGCGTGCTAAAAGCGTGTTTTTCAGTTTTATAATAGTACATTATGGTACTAGTGTGTAACATTGGTGATTACCGCCGAGGTGCCATTGAGACCTGAGCCGCAGGCGAGGGTCTTAAGAGAGCCAAGGACGGTAATCATCAATACACACGTGTATCATACGACGTTTTTCAACACACTTGTGAATAAAATAACAATAAAAACTCATTTTATTTAGTAGATAAAAAGTTTATTTAGAGAAACAATTAGTAAATGTGCAGTTAGTAAAATTATAATTAACTGTTTTTGATGGCATAGCGGTCTCATCAGATAGATTATTTATTGAAATACTTTCATGTTCTATTGTAATTTGAGATGGCTCATTATTCGTGTAGGTAGGTGAAATCCAATCATTGGATGTACTTGGTGTTTCGTCAGTAGGAAGCGCCTCAGAATCAAGTTTAATTCTTTTTGTGATTTTTGCACAAATTTCCTTCTTGTTTACGTATGATTCTGCTACATTGCTAGATCGCCACCCACCATGACGCTTCAAAGTCATTATATCAGCTCCTGAATTAGCCAGCAATGTAGCTGAAGTTCTTCTGAAACTATGCCCAGTGTAGCTCTCAGCATCTGCTAAACCTAAAAACTTTGCGATTTCTTTAGGCATAGAACCAAATTTGTTTATACCTATAGGCTGACAGGTACATTTACCATTCTGGTAATTTAGAAAGAAACGGTCAGTTTTTGCTTTTGGTGACCGCAAACTTTCATACTTCTTAACAATTTCATAGAATGGACCGTGTATGGTGAATGACCTCGGTATTTTATTTTTCGTGATAGGTATCTTCACTAAAAGCATCTGTCCATGGTTTTCTATGTTTTTTACGGTTATATTTGTTAATTCTTGTATTCTACAGGCACCAGTTACACCAAATATTAAAGCAACCTGAAAAAAAAAGAAACAATAATTATTAAGTTCAACATACAACACAGGCTGAAGACGCGTTGATATTTAAAATTAATTTAACTAACCTTAGTAGCCAGATATTGGTTATCTGGAGCATCTTTTATAAATTTTTCTATATCGTCAGACGATAAAACCTTTGATTTCTTGCTTCTAAATCCATCGGATAGTCTCTTTAGATAAGCTGACAAATTAGAGTATGTTTTTAAGTCCACTCCATTCTTTGTTCGGACTGTACTTTTTAACATTGAGTATAAACACCACAAAGAGCTAGGTTTGTACTTAGAAGATAATTCTTTAAAGTACGCCATGAACACATTTTCTGAAAAAGACTGCGTATTCTTGCTGTTTTGCCATTTTATGAAATTTTGGTACGCTAATAGATATTTTTCCTTGGAGTTTTCAGGTATTAAACTTTCCATAACGTTAAGGGCTTCACATCTTATATCGGGCGGTGTACAACATAAATAATTTTCTTCGTAACTAGTACTTGTAGACATTTTAATTAATAAATAACTATAATTTCAATAGTGAAAACGAGTTGTGAAAAATGTTTCGCTATGGCGGGAAAAATTAAACAGTTTTCCTATGCGCGCGCATTGCGATCGGCCACAGACTAAAGGGATGAGATTTTTTTTTATTTTCCGCGCAAACGATTTGCTCCTATTCTGCCACGTACAAAATGGGGAATTTAAAGTTTTCTTTTATTACAGAGAAAACAAAAGTTATATTTGAGTGAAAGTTTTATTTATTAAACACGTACGAGTTAAAATTATCTATTTAAATAAGAAGTTGCTTGAAATGAGCAAGCAATAGGAACATTAATTTATTTGTTCTATTGAACACGATCTTTTTTTAATAAAAACTTTTTTAAGAACAAAGCAACTCAACCAATAAAATTAAAAAAAAATCTATAACTCACTAGTGAGTTATAGCAATGAAAAAGTCACAGTTTGATTATGGGTGTCATTCTGTGCCTAATTGCAGTGACCATAGAGCCACTTTATGAGCAAGTGTGTTGAAAACTATTATATTTATTCATATTTATTATTACTACTAATTGAATAACACTAGCAGTCCTCACCGGCTTTACCCGAGGTACATACCTAGCCTATGGCACTCAGGGATTGGATAGGTACGTTACCTATCCAATGGTTAAAAAAATTGAAATAGGTCTAGTACTATTTGAGATTAGCGCGTTCAACCAAACAAATAAACGAAAAATAAATAAAGATTATCGTTTACTTAAACAGCAATTTGTTGTAGTGACCAGTTGAACAAAATTTGTCCTGCAGGCAGATAAATATTTTTCCCGTAAGTATGAAATACCATTCATCTGAAGATTGAGATGGATGGCAGACGGCTCCAAGTCCGAAGAAGAAATGTCATCCTCTTTAAATTGGTAGTGGTCGATTGATGATGAAGATGAGAGATAGTTTTAAGAATTCTCAGTTCTGCCTTATAAAGCATAAATTTCATTGCTCCTAAAGTGATATAAATAAGAAAATACAAGAGTATCTATTAATATCTTCTTCGTATACGTATTTGTCATAGAGTCGCAGCAGCCGCGGCTCTACGAAGAAAGTGGGATGACTTACAAACGATGCGCTGCGCCCGCGCAGCCTTTATGATTTCCGAGAACCCAATGCGGCGTGTTCACAAAATACAGCTTCATAGAAAGGTAACTTCATAAAATCAGTCAAAAATTACTTATTTCATGACTAAATCTAATTTGATGGCTTTGATGGCATGTTGGTAAGACTCTACAGTGTCGAACATGTAAAAATTAATATTATTATTTTCACACAAATTTTTCGTTGCTCTAAAAGTACAGTTTGGGGCAATAGTTCATAATGTAGTTTTTTTTAAATTTTATGCCACAAATACCACGTGGCAACGTAATTTTTTGCATTTGTGTCTAAAACAAACGTAATTTTTATGTCTTTTTACAATTTCAGCCAACTCCAGTATATGAATTAGACTTTTTTGCAACGGTTGAAAATGCTAGGCATCGGTTTAAAATGTTGGGAGGCTAGATGAGGCAAGTCTGATCTCAACCTTGGTCCTGTATCAGTAAAGTATAGTTGTTGTTTCAGAAATTCAGACTTCACGTCTGTCTTAAATAAACGATAAGGTCAATAGAAGCTGCATTGTTGTCAGTTACTCAAGACGACATGCGGTATACTTATGAAGTGTCATATCTGTATTTTTGTATTTGTGACGGTGCTATTCTGGAAACGGTAACCGTCCAAATTAAATTAAATAAATTGTGCAACGTGACCACGAGCCGGTAATTCATATCGCCCAGTATCTTCAAACTGGTACAAACTTGAAGTATACTAACTTCAAGTTGGTTGGTTTTTCTAATATGCACTTTGAGGTAAATTACTTTGTGGGCTTCCGCCACCAGCTAATATCCTACACCTATCTATTTAGCCAGCAGAGTTTATATTGAAGTAGGTATTTTGTGATATCAAGATTATTCAATTTTGCTAAATGGGCAATATTATCTACATAAACGTGATTTTAATTTTTTTACCGAAGCTTCGTCATTCAGATTTTGTCCATTTGACTATTTTCGTGTAAAATTTGATCGTAAATTTTTTTGTAGAAGTCAATGGTAAAACTTGATAAATAAAAATATACAACAGCTTGGACAAAATAAAATAACTTTATCGCAGATACCTCTAGCGACGCCAATCATTTTATTCCTAATACTTTACAAATAGAAAGAAATTCAAGAATGTAAATCATATAAGCCTTAGTTAATAACCTGAAGTATCATTTTGAATGATGTTTAATATTATCGCGTGATATATATATCGGTGTCGCTACTGTGCCTAGTGTGCGGCCTTAACGTAGACTTTGCAGAATAAATGATGAAAAGTGTTCATTGAATTCAAATGACGACGAGCTCCGTGTAGTGATGTACAAGGCTCGAGGCCTCCAAGTTTTTTTGTCCAGAGCTCGGAGTCGTTTACAGGGCTCGCCTCGTTTGTGTGAAGCTCGACGACTTGGGAGTCTTTTTCAGAGCTCGAGCCTTTTTGAGAGCTCGAGCCTTTTTAAGGGCTCGAGCCTTTTCGAGAGCTCGATCAATCTGGAGGCTTTTTTACGGCTCGAGTCTTTTAGCTGTCTGAGCAACAACTCGAGCCTTCAAAAAAGCTAAGGTCTTAACATGAAATCGAGCTTTCAAGAATAGCTGGAGTTTAAAAAAATACTTGGTGCTCGATGCTCAATAAGGGCTTGAGGCGAGTTTTCAGATAAATTTTAACTATCCAAGGTATGTAAGCAAACATTGTAACTAATATTGTAATCAATTGTATTTTATTTCTAATTTAAAATTTGAATCAGTGAACAATCATTACTTTTTAAACACTCTCATCATTGTTTTATATAAAGATGCAGTCGACTTTGTTCTTAATCTATTTAACGACTTCCAAATGGGCCAGGGCTGATCGCTGCCAGGTGGAAGATTTTCTCGTGGAGCGATAAAATTAGATAGTGTGATCTCTCTTCCAAAGCTTTAAGCTCGAGCTTTCATTGAAGGCTCGCGTTCATTTGAAGGGTTCGAGCTCTTTTGAAGGCTCGAACTCTTTTGAAGCCTCGAGGCGTGGCTCAGAGAGCTCGCGACTCGGCTAGGCTGGGGTCTTCAAGCCTACCGAGCTCACCGAGTCCTGCCAATCTGCATTGAGCCTTCAAAAGTAGAACTCGACGCCTTGAGGTTTGTACATCACTAGCTCCGTGGCGCAGCGGTCAACACACCGGTCTGCGACACGGATGGTCCCGGGTTCGATCCCCAGTCAGGTCAAGATGGAAAATGATCTTTTTCACATTGGCCTGGGTCTTGGATGTCTATCTATATATGTATCTATTATAAAATATAGTATGTATAGTTGACTTAGTATCCCATCCCAAGTTTCGAACTTACTTTGGGGCTAGCTCAATCTGTGTGATTTGTCCGTATATATTTATTTATTTAAATTGTCGGAATTTTCTTATGATTTATTACTTTCTAACTCATCATCAAAATTGTAAAAAATACGGTACGTACTTCATTATTGTCGATTTGTATTTAATGTACTCAATTTTAAAAACCTTACATACTCAAAAATAAGTCAGACTCAGTTTAAATAAGTAGCTAATATTTATATACATGTAGTGCGTTTGTTTGTGTAGTGTTTTTATTTAATAGCTTGCTTTAATTGTCTCTCGTCTCACCTAAACCATATCTTCCAATAGGTTTAACATTCGTTCCCAAACACGTTAGCGTTACTCAGGAGTTTATTAAATGTCTTCTGATTAGCGTTTTAATTATGACAGTAAATAACCATAAACACCATCGGTAGTCCCCGGGTATAAAGCCAGGGTACCCGGCAGCGGCCGCCCGTGGCGAGCTTCCTCCCTTCTGGAATGATGCTGTGGCGGACCTAGCACTTTAATTAGGGGGGGCTTTAATTACGGTAAGCTAAAACTAAAATGTGTTATTTTTTTGAATATTTTATTAGCTAACCTTTCATAGGAATAAGTAGACTAAAATATTGTGATTGAGATACTGAGCTTTGAGAAGTTCTCTGTAATATTTAAAAAAAATGCAGGCTTCTTCTTCTATCGAGTCGTAGAATGGCAATATTTGTACATATTAAATATGTTTTAACCAGCGCTTTGCAACTATGATTGCCCGTTCGTTTGCCTCATTGAGATCCTGCATAGTGAAAGAATTTAAGTTAGAATGCAGGCTTATAAAGGCAAACAATTCAGCTAAGACAACTCTTTGCAAATTCTTGAACAATAATATATAAATATTGTGTCTGACCTTTTATATAGAAACCGATCCCTCTTGACCCCGGGGACTCGTGAAATGGACCATTAATTAAAGCCCTCGTAAACTCGCCACATATTGATAAATCCTCACTAGTTAGTGCAAGTGCGACGGCCGCGCGCGTTATACGCTCTACTGGATATCCGAAATCTGCGTCTTTTCGGTAAAGTCGAAACCATATTGCACAGACCTCATTCATAATATCTTTTTTTTTTTTTTTTTTTTTTTTTTATGTCATAGGACGGCAAACGAGCAAGTGGGTCACCTGATGGGAAGTGATCACCGCTGCCCATGGACAACTGCAACACCAGAGGGGTCACAGGAGCGTTGCCGGCCTTTTATTTTTCTCTCCCCAGAGGGGAGAGGGAGATGGGCCTCCGGCTCTCTCACTCACCGAACGAAGCATAGTAGCGGTAAAGCTACTACTCAAACGTCGATTTTCTGTGAGAGTGTGGTACTTCCCCGGACGAGCCGGCCCATTCATGCTACTAGCAAAATGATTTTCGCCGGTAGCGAGGCTCTACCACAACTTTAAATGGTTTTTAAAAAGCGTAACAATGCTTGGTACATTATTAAAACTGAAAATATGTGATGAAAAATAATTCGCCACAGGTAGGATTCAAACCCACAACTCTAAGGATACCTGGTGAATTCTTTTTCATCATATATTTTCCTAATTTCGAGTTTAATTTTGATTTTAGATAATTTTTGGGGTCTCGGCCCCCTTAGAATCTGATCCCTCTGGATACGCTGCTGATGAAATGGACCATTAAACAAACGTAGCATTTTTGTCGCTGCATTAAGGCCCTCGTAAACTCGCCGCGGATTGATAAATCCTCGCAAGTTAGTGCCGGAGCGACGGCCGGGTTATGATCGCTACTGGATGCACGAAATTTGCGTTTTGTCGGTAAAGATGAGACCATATTGGTCAGATTATGGTATTCATCAGATCTTTTTTAGTCTCCACTGCAAAAAACGACCCTCTCTGTACTACGAGAGCCATATTTTAGCCAGATCAGTCAGAGGATTTGGCTTACACTCTTCACACTGGTCAGACGGGTTGGAGACGTCTCTTTGATGTTTATAAGCTTTGTTTAGTCAGCCTTCTACGACATTAGTACGACAGGAGTGGTCCTATTCTACTCTGCCGGAAACTATACATCATCATGCTATTAAATAACTCCAAATACTTTAAATTTTGGACGGGATAGAACACATTATTAAATTTTTTATTTCAATTCATAACGAGCAAAATTCTCTTTAAAAAAAAGTATTTATGTTTAAAAACTCTACACCACTCACATTATATAAAAGTGTTGAAAAGTTACAAAACTTGATCATTTACAACAGACAGAAAATACATGTTTACAAATATATGCCTAGTTATAGCAATTAAATAGTTATTCAAGTAAGAAGATAAGAAACTTTTAAATCTCTGGCCACTGTAAAAAGTCCCAAAAATTTCAGTATCCCTATATTTACTACACATCTCATCATCATAATGTCCTTTGCGACATCAACTTTATCAATTAGCAGTTTGCTCACAGCCTTATTGGCAAACTTATTACTCCCAATGTCCCCGTTCCAGCTAACCAGCCACCAAGCATTCACAGGTGATGATGTGTAAATAAATATTGCCGAACTGGCTGACCAAATTGGATGGCTTCAAGAAATTCACTAAATCCCGCGCGTAACGACCCGGATGCCAAAGCTTGTAGAGCGAATTAAAAATGTAAGAAAAATGGGATGCCAAATCACACGGTTCGAGTAAATATTCCAGTAAAGTGATAGAGTAATAACTACTAAACAAGTGACTATATTCTATGTCAATGCAAATAGCATTATGTAATAGGATGAATGAGTAGCAACGCTATCACGCTACTAAACAATTAGGGTTACTCAACACCAGTGTCTATTTTACTTACCGCATGCATACTTGATCTTGGATCCAGCATACTCATATATACGAATTGGATCGTCAATCCGTGTGTACACCTGCTTCTAATAGGTAGGAGTACCTAAGCGTAACGATTGCAGTATATTAATAAGTACTATAAGTATCCAACTACACAATGTATCACCCTACCAGTTGAGGTAGAGAACTTATGCCCTATTCTGAACTGGTAGTGTAAAATGCTAGTTAATCTACTTCTCACTTTACCCGTGTACCGAAGCATTAAGAGATATTTACAGATTGGCAGTATTTTACCATTTAACTAAGGCAACATTGGAGTTCAATCAGGTACTTTGGCTGCAAGCATGGCAATACTGGAGAATTAACCAGCGGTCAATTAGCCGTTAGCTAAATGGATGTGACAGCCCACACGGGTCAACTTTAATAACTGTGCCGTGATATTTGGATGAGTTTGATTATACAAGGGATTATAAATAACATATTTTTATTTTTATGTAGATGTCACTGGCTAACATCAGTTTTATGAGCCTAATAAAAAAAGTTTCTTATTGGCAATGTTATTTTTAACTAATAGAATAATTTCTTCCTCATCCATTTTGATGGTGGGTAACAGTGTGTACAATGTAACCCTTGGATGGCACTGTTAACGAATGGCCTGCTGCAATTAGTACTTTTTAGACCAATATAATTTATTCTCGTCATTTCTAATCTTTTTTAAACAATTGAATTACATACTTAATTAAATTCGATTTGATGCTTCAGCTACAAAAGCTCAGAAAAATGTCCAAGCTTTTTAGCTGGCGCTTTAAACCTATTGAAGGTTGAACAAACTGTCCAAGACCAAATTTCTCCGTCCGAGATTCCTAGAATCCGTCCGTGCTATGTATCATCGTCCGGTTAATTGGTAAAATGGTAGTATTGGGCAGTGGTGGGGGGTGGGGAGTGGGGAGATTAATGAGCGGCTACCGCGGGCTTATCGCGCAGCATCAGGCGCATGACTGATCATCTGTCGTGCGCTTGCGCCTCTACTGGTCTAGTGTGGTGCCACGACATTCGATTTTTTTCCATCATCTTCATGTTAAGAAGTATTTTTATAACGATAGCATTAATTATGCTTTATTAAAATTGAAGAAGGAAGCATTTGATTACATGGAAGGACGACTTATGTGCGTTCGACAAGGAGTGGCAGGTTACGGCACTGGATAGGACAAGGTGGTGAACGGAGGGGGAGGCTTTTGCCTAGGCTAGTCTAGTTCAAAAATGCTACAAAAAATAGTTAGTACTTGTGCCAAAAATAATAATGTAAGATATATTTTGCTTATGTTGTTTCAGAATGTAGTTGTCAAAACACATAACAGTTAGAACAGCCTATTAGTAGGTATGCTTTTGATAACAATAAAAAAAGGAAATTACACTTGGGTAACATTTTGCTGCCACCGTAGCTTACCTAGAAAGATGTAGCTGCAGTTAACTGCACTGTCAGGAGTATAAAATACTTCCATATTGGCTTTTTGAATTCGAACGAGATTCCACTCAAAAATAAGTGTATCACACCGTAATGATGATATAACACTTATAAAGCTATTTAATATTAGCTATATTCCGTATTCATCTCCTTAAAACATATAAAAATCAACAAAAAAGAAACATACGCTACATCGACAAAATATCCAGACTGCGGGCATCCCTACAGTCGTGATATGACAGTGGAGCGCATACCTTCTCAGAAGTCGTACTGTCGAATGCCTTACGAGCACCGAGCCCATACAACCTTTTTTAACCCATAGTTTTATTGCATTGAAATATTTTTGTTTAGATTAAACGACGTTTAACCAGTAGATCGGTACATTAGGATTAATGTACGACATCAGTTACTCGCTACGGAGAACTGCTATGGGAATTGGATATGGATTGGTAGATAAGCCGCGATTGTTCTCTAATGCCCGATTTCTGGGATCGATACGACTACTGGTCTTGCTTTCATAACTACTAATTGATTTCCGAAATACGAGAAATCGGATATAATTTCGGTGGGTTTTAATTTCTGGTTTTATGGCATTTCTTTCTGATATGCATTAAATGGAGAAATTATTTCATCTTATAAAAAAAAATGTACTGGTTAAGGAATAATTTACATATATCACGCCTTTATCCCTTTACGGAATAGACAGTGCCTAGCACCATAAAACCTTTGGATCTTATGACCACGTTTACGATTGAGTAAGTACATAGATAAAAACGGAATCAAAATAACGATGGCTTGTTTGCCACATTGCCTATTGACATGATTCATTAGATTACGGAACAATCCCTCGGTCGACTTCTACGGTCAGCGCTGGGAAAGAATCAGCTGGTATATTCTACGTTTTTTCTTTTGTTCCAGACCAGCATTTAATATAATATGATAGGAATGAGATACAGGTAAATGTGCCGTGTAGTTCTCGGCAGAGTAGAATAGGGCCACTCCAAGTCATCCCGTGGATGTCGTAAAAGGCGACTTAGGAAACACAAGCTAAACAAAGCTTATTAACATCAAAGATACCTCTCCAACCCGTCTGGCCAGCGTGGAGAGTGTAGGCCAAATCCTCTGACTACTCAGGCTAGTGTATGGCTCTGGTAGTACAGAGAGGGTCGTGCTCAGTGGAGACTAGAAAGATCTGATGATGATGATGATGTTGACAGGTAAATAAAATGAATATAAAGAAAACACAAAGTGATTCTTTTACCTACTTAGTGAGTGTAAGTAAGATGGCAATGGCAATTGGAAAGAAATCGTGATATGGAGGGGAGGTAGCCTTAGCCCAAGTCCACTTAGAAAAAAACCAAGTTAAATCAATTCCCTTGATCGATTTTTACGATTAACTCTGGCGGATAAACAATTAGCTCATCAATTTTATAGGTTACACATAAGCAAATAAAATAATATGTTTGTTAGTAGCAGGTTATTAAAACATCGAAAACGTGCTAAAATAAGTCAAGTATTTAGCATTGAGCAAGCCAAATGTTTAAAAATACATAATTAATCGCTCATTTAAATACAAAGACTAATTTAATAAGTGACCCGACTTCCAAATGTCAAAGGCATACGAATAAAAAACGAAAGAAATATGAAGAAGGATGGCGCTTGCCGCGAATGGAAGAACGCCCTGGTGGGTGTCATGGGAAAATCGACTTTTTATATTCCAAATAAATTGAAAGTCATTTTTAAGAGGTGACTTTTTTTTGTTCGCCCATTGAGCAGTACAATGGGTGGACACGGCGACTGTTAGGTAACATTTTTAACATCATTATAAGTGAAAAGCTGTGAGTGATGGGCCGTCCCATGGGCTGACCTGGCTTATGGTGCGCTTCCTGGAAGTTTCGGGTTGTATACGAGCTCTCGTGTAAACTAAACAGTAGCCATTTGTTATATTACTGTAGGGCCGTGATGAATTTGGAAATAAATGAACGATCACTTACCATCGGGTTGGTGCTTGCTCGTTTGCCCTCCTTTATCATAAAAATGATTGACCTCAATCAATCTTATATAGGTACAGTTAAGTACAACCACAGCATAAATATAAGTACTAACGCACAGAACGGAAACTTGCATCGTCCCCCGAAATATCCCCGCACCTCTCAAGTGTGATTGACAGCTTTGAAAAACAGGGCAAGCTTTGCTGTTGCTAGTAGCACGTAGCTTCCTATACATACATAGGTTAGTAGGTAGTTGAATTCTTTCAGCGGTGTAGTGGCGACCTTTATTGTTAACTCATACAATGACATAAGCACGGATGAAGGAAGGAAGTTCAGTTTGTAGTAGGTTGTATTACCATAAATAGAACTCCGCTTGTGGAAGCGCCATACCAGCTGTGGTAGGTACCTACTACCGTACGTATCTCATAGCTGTTGTCTGGCACCTTAAGCAAATCAAATAAAAAAATATTCGTTTAATATAAAATTAGTGATCATGTGATTATTAAGTTTAGTTATGGAACAAAGTTTTTTTCGAATCGTTCGTTTCTTTCTCACTCTTCTCATTATTTGCTACATGCTTCGAGCAGTCCGGTACGGAGGCCGTGTTGCTCGAAGGCTACATGTGTCATATGCAGTTCATTGTCATACCTATTCATTACTGTAAAGTTTTGACAAAGCATGTTGCTTGATTCTTTGTTGTTTTATGACGAAGCTTGTGGCGGATGACCGTATGTAGTAAATTCCTATTTATTTTGTATTATGTATATAATTGTTATTAATTTATATTTAAGTTAGTACAAAGTAAGGTGGTACTTACTTATTTAATTTGTAAAAAAAGATTAATGTACCTATATAAATTTAAGGACTAAAAGAAAAAGCGGCGGTACCTTAGAATAAAAATAAAACCAACTTACTGACTTTTTTATTAGTCGTATTTCTCCAAACTACCTCAAAGTAATAATCCAATATAATAAACGATGACAACACCAACATTTTTTCAATCGAAGTTTTCGAATTCTGTCCCCTAGTTACGAGAAAAGATCTTGCGATAGACGAGTTGACATTAGTTTTTTGTAGCACAGACGGTGACGTATTCAAAAACACAGCGCCCAGGTCAGATTGACATGCGACCATAGGTATGGGGGCGCATATGGTCCAACAAAATTGAACTGAAACCATTTCAACCTTACGTTAAGTTTATAATACTGAACACATTCGGCCGGAACATAGGTATGGAAAAAAAGTACTTCTTTCTATCCTTCCTAAAGAAATACAGTCAGCCTTTTCATACTTCGCTGTAAAAATTATTCAGTATCAAATAATTTCTGTTAATTAATTACCTTTGTAACGAGACAATATTTATGTTATTTGATTCATAAAAATTACTGCAGATCAATCATATACGAGCTCCGTGGCGCAGCGGTCAACACGCCTGCCTGCGACACGGATGGTCCCGGGTTCGATCCCCGGTCAGGTCAAGATGAAAAATGATCTTTTTCAGATTGACCTGGGTCTTGGATGTTTATCTATATAAGTATCTATCTAGTATAAAAAATAGTATCGTTGAGTTAGTATCCCATAACACAAGTCTCGAACTTACTTTGGGGCTAGCTCAATCTGTGTGATTTGTCCGTATATATTAAAAAAAAAAATACGCTCTAATAGCTTACATTATAAAGTCACATGTAGATAGCTACCTCTACTTAAACTTTAACTAGATGTAACCATATGTGACTTCAGATAAAAGCGACAATTAAAAAGACGTAATCACGATCGGAAATTAATTAAAATGCTGATTATCCTATTTTTATTATTAAAAGTACAAGATAGAGAGGCAACTTGCGAGCCGCTATTTAAATTCATCGTTGGGTGCTATCATATTTAAGTCACGAATCGTGGATAGGAAGCCTGTCGATTGAAAGCGCAAAATTTAGCTTTCACACCCTGGGCTACAACCACGTTGACCTTAAGCTAAATACGTCCCCGAGCACAACGCGGTACAGCGTATAGGAAATTAAGCATACAGATATATCTGAGTTGTTGCGATAAGAGATGATAAAGTAATGGGCAGGTATCGGCTACCGAATCTGATATGCAACAGTAGCCGGTCACTCACACTGTTTGCTTTATTGAATTCCATTCTAATAAGTGTGATTGGGATCTAGTTTAAGTAGGTATAGGACCATGAACACACCATTGCCTGTGATAATATGATGGTATAACACTGTCTTGTGAGAAATAAAGACTTACGCAATCGTATATTTCACTAATATGACTCGGGATATATGTCTATGAAATTATTATTTAAATCAACAACAAACATAAAAGTATGTATGTATAATGAAACAGACAGATTTAAAAAAGTTAATTTACAAATAGGTACATATAAAAAGAAAAAGTTTAATATCCAACATGGGTATAAACAGACAAATAAGCCAAGGCCTTCAAGGTAGAAAAAATAAATTTAGATTACAGTAACATAGAATAGCAAAATATAGTAGAGAAAGTGACAAGTTGTTACTTTCTCTTCACTCTAAAGAACAAAATTAATTTATCACCTAGATTTAGGTGCTAAATTAATTTTGTAGATAATAATAAGATTTAAAGAACCTTATTCACGACTGTCCTACCAAAAAAGATTATATACCTATAGCAATACACATAACTCGGGTACTTAGATGCAATGCAAGGATTCTAACGATCTGTCTCCGTTGAGAAATTCAGAAGTGATGGAGAAACAAAAAAATACACACGTTCATCCGTATGGTATGAACGTGTGTATTTTTATGAGCTGTAAACACAATAGGGTAAGATTACCATAGACGTACGGTAAGGGAAAAATCGTGGGGCATTTTGTCTAATGTAAATAAAGCTAAATAACTATCGTAGAATGATTATTTGGTCTCCGTATACACTGACTGACATTAATAAACAATTAAAAATCTTTTATGAAAAGTACTTACCTATTTTTTCACTTACCAAAAAATTCCGTCGGTACGATTTAGGCTTCTGAGGTACTATTTTTGAATGTGTGACACTGGTCTTCCAACGATTTTTGAATGGAAAAAACGCTCATTTACCAACAGTGAAATTTCAATGATCGTACCCCAGGTCTCTTAATTCGTATCACTCGCCGATAATCTAAGCCATAGGTACTTAGAATATGTCTTCAGTGAAAACATCAAATAGTATTTTCGTAATTCTTCAATTTTTCTTTCTACATACGTCTGCGCCTAGGCCTTTATGGTTACAGATCAGTTTAACTTCTACAAAATTAAATACTTAAAAAAGTTTCTAATATTTTAATACTGCCATTTCTCGCCATTGCCATTGAAGAGCTCCGTGGCGCAGCGGTCATCACGCCTGCCTGCGACACGGATGGTCCCGGGTTCGATCCCCGGTCAGGTCAAGATGGAAAATGATCTTTTTCAGATTGACATGGGTCTTGGATGTTTATCTATATATGTATTTGTTATAAAATATAGTATCGTTGAGTTAGTATCCCATAACACAAGTCTTTCATTAGAACTTACTTTGGGCTAGCTCAATCTGTGTGGTTTGTCCGTATATATTTATTTTATTTTATATTTATATTTATTTATTTATTTCTTCCAACTAGTCTACTCCTGGCTTTATGTTAGAATTTGGCCCACAAATATAATGCAAATCGTTTGTCTATCTTGATCATCGCAGATGGCCGATAGGCTCAGGCTTCAACTCAGGTTGAATTCTATGTTAGAAAGTGACAATCCCCTATCAAATTACAACTATACCTACTTACTTTCCGGTAATCTATTTCTATCTTAATTATAGGATTCAGGCCACTCTCTTCTCTCCATGCTGATTTGAGAGAAAAGGAAAAATATAACCAGCTGCTTTTCTTCCCGCGCAAACCGTAAAAGCCGGTCAAGAAATTGGGCGAAAATCTAAGGGTAATTCCTTAGATTTTCGCCCTAGCCCTTATAGGCGATGCGGCTAGCAACCCATCAATATTTTGATTTCGCTGTCCACCTAAACGCCCACTAACACGTTAAACATGGTCCTTGGGTTTTATGACCTTGTTCTCTGTCTATCTCGCAAGAGATAAAGACGTGATGTATTTAGGCCACGAATACCTAACGCAAATCGTTTATGTATTTCTATCAACGTAGATAGCCGTAGGTGTCTACGTTTATTAGAGGAACATGACACAATCTCAGGTTGAATTCTATGGTAGAAAGCTACTCCACTTCTCTAGATAGGCCATTCTTTCTGTCTAACTGTGTGTTACAGTACAAAGCGATGTTAAGAAATTCTGCGAGACAAGAAAATAAACGAAGTCAGAGTTATCGACAAAAAGAGATATGCGTGTTTGGGTAATCAGGAATTTAACTCGTCATGAACTTGTCCACCTAGGAACTAGTGCCTATTTAAAGAAGGGAGAGCCGTCGTAAAAAGTAAAAAGCTACACCAAAATCTTAGCCCTATGTAGAATTTTATGAAGATTTTAATTTTTGATCAAAATTGGACATTTAATGGAATGTTTTCATAGCTCTCGCAACTCCAAAAGATTCTCCGCGCATAAAATTTATTCATAACATACAAACTGAATGATAACAATGACAGACGACTACAGAGTTTTTGCCATGTTCACACGACCTCACCGAAATTAAAGAATGACTTACGTACCTATTTGAATACAATCCCATAGAGCGCTAGGAAGTACCTATTGCCCGGTGTACAGTGTGTGAGGGATCCATAGCATGTTTGTGTGAGGCCACACGGTGCGATGTTGATATATTTACAAAACGTATCGTCTCTTTAACAGTTACATCAAAAATTTAATTCCAATCAACCCAACAGCTTGAACACTCCCGATTGAACTACCCGTTAAGCAAAAAAAAGTTCCTGCCTATATAACACATTGGAGGCACTGGATCATTCAAAGACTATTTTCCTTTATAAAGACAATAAACTTTACAGCTCAAATCAAAAATTACATTTTAACTCCTATCAATTGCACCGAAAGCCTAAGCATGCATCTTAAAATGTGCCTTTTTATATCTCAAAGAGTTTTTGGACTAACTGGTGATTTATCTTTTTTTTCACCAACGTGACTATTTTTGGGAGCTTTTTCATAGCACAACGATGTATAATTGTAAATTCTCTTTTGAACAGGATGTCCACTTTTGAGTTCGTCTTCTAAATCCACTAAATGTTAGAGACTCCTAGACTCAATATTATTAAATGTATATTAATCAAAGGTCCAAGAAAACGCTATTCGCCCTTGCCCATACAATAATCTCGTGGCCTAGGCCTCAGACAGTCGATCTCCATGTCATTATCCACGCTGCGCTGGTGTCGAAGCCAGCATATTAATATCGTGAGCGGTCAAAAGTTAATCGGGTTTAAGTCGTTCGCATCGCCCACGGAGATTCATCACAATCGTCATTATTCACACACAAATTATGTAATTTCAATAAATGGAGCTTATTGAATAGTGATGAGCGTTGGTAGGCAGCGGAGGGACCCCTGGTGCGATCCTCGGCCGGCCGTCTCATCAGTAACGCGACTCATAAAATAAACTAACTTCCATTGCTGCTTCAATACCGTTTTTCTACTAATATTTCATTATAAGACGCAATATAAGATGAACAAGGTTAAATTTGTGGTAGTGTGAACATGTTGATGGTAAGTACCTCTCCCAATAAGCACTTAGATGGTCATTGTCTAAAATAAATGCATTTTGTTTGAATAAATCGTGCGGGTGCCAGTGGAGGTCGGGCGGGTGTTAATGAATCTCGTGTTAATAGCTCTGCCCCGTCTACTGCTACTCAAAGCCTCACTATGATGAACTAAAACCTGTATACTAACTTATAAGTATTTTGACTCCTTCTAGCATCATGTCCATAAGTTGTATGAAAGTGTCCTATGTTAACTTTTAAACATTTGACGGGAAACTTGTTCTTAAATCTGTAAAAGTCTACTTTGATAAAGAATTCCAACATCAAGAAGAGTTTTCCTACTAGGTATCTTAGTCAAGGCTGCGAGAGAAAACGCTGTAATAATTAGCTCTATTGTATATGTATTATGTAAAAAACATATCTAACAGTCGTTACTTGAGTAAGAAATACTAATTTTTTGTCATGTATCTTTCCTTAGTGCAATATTTGTAATATAAATAATATATTGTAATAATTAATAACGGTAGCGAATTTAAATTGAGAATGTTGTGTACGCTATTATCTAATTGGCCTGTATTACGTACATACTCTTAGAACATTGTGAAATAATTACTATGTTTAAAAATGCTGACTTACAGGAGTTACATACATATATTTATGTAACTGCTGTAAGTAAGCGTGCCTTTATTAAATAAATATGTAAGTATATGGGTGTCTAAGAAACTAAAGTACTTATTTCATAAAATATTACTGATATATGAAATAAAGTAACATGGTTAAACTATGATACCTATATAATTTTAGATATCAATGGCAACACTGATTATTTCTCCTACCTAGCCTTGATACCATGCAAATATGAGTATGAATTTCGCTTGATACCCTTAATAGGCACTTTAACTAATTAGGCATAAGTATTTTTCACCTGTGCTTTGATCCTGTGCTACTCGTGCATTGTTTTTTTAAAAATATAAATCAATCAATATAGTTCACAAAAGTCACTCTAGTATTTTATTTCAACTACAATAAGCTTAACTCATTGACAGACTGTAGACTATAGACGTTATAACAACAGAAATTCTATTGGATCTGGTTTAGTGTCCATCAACCAGTTAAGAATCGAATTACTTTTTAACTATAGTGTAAATAAGCACCTAATCTCAGAACAATAAACTTTATACCTGAGTGCGAAACACATTTAAGATGTCAAAACAGACTTGATTGATATCATGATTCAAAGTTTCTGGACAGAATCGATTAATTTGTAAAACTTTAATTAACTCTTGCGAATATACCTATATCTGCACTCTGTATCTTACATCAATCTAAACACTATTTATTAACGATTTCTAAACCCAGCTATAACACGAACAAGAAAGCCGCGCGCTGCAAAGCAATAAAATACAACAATGTTGCGAGCAACTTTACTAGCACGTATTCAAATCGCAGTAGGAAATGAAATATCTAACGAATGCGATGTTCCAAGTGCTAAGAATTGTGTTATGCCAGTCCTCCACAAGAATCCGCACCAGGCCGACGGATACGGAACCTCGCATGCTGAATGTTTCTCATTTATCATCTACCACAAGAAAGGAGTACAATAATAGAGCGTTAGCGAGCAACACGTCGGTAATTGATTTATAGGCAAATATTAAATCTGTTCTCACCAGGCCCTCGGATGACTAATGATCTGAGAGGTTTTGTTTTTCACCCATTTATCCATGTACAGGCTCGTCAGTGTCTGATTGACACAGCCTCGTGACTCGTGCACAAAGAAACCAAGTTCAGGCACCCCGGCTTCGACTCCGTCCTGACCGATCGGCCGTCATATCGATCACGTGTGTATGCCCAATGTAAAATGTCAACAAAACGTCCGGACTCAACAGTATCACACTTATCAAAACAATACAAAACGCGGGATGTTATCGATAATGATCGCGGGCACGACAACCCTCCAACTCCATTTTTTGTGGGTTGACATCGCGCTAATAATACTCATGAGAAAAATGCGCAGCGGACCCCCGTCATCCTCCTTTTGTTTTTAATTTCTACCTCAGTGGCACCGATTTAATTGGGCTCAACTCGAGCGAGCGCACCTTCGTATTTCACCTCGGCTCGCTTCATTTGAATATTTAAAGCATTTCGGGTCCCCGCCGCATTATTTTCTTTATTTACACAATATTTATATATTTATTTCAGGCTCGGCGTCATTTATTTGGTGACGTGACTTACCGGTGTCGCGTCCTTCCCAGTATCGACATAGTTAACGCGGAGAATTCTCTCGCGTTCCGTTTAAAAGTTTTGAGTCTCGCTTTGTCTTTTTGGCGACGCGTCGCTGCCGCGTGTGGCGAGCTGTGCTCTTCGTTGTTTTCTGGCCAGCTCTTATCTGGGACAAGATTGCTCGTTTTTAAATGAAGTTATATCGCCCCGATTGAACACGGGACTTGGAGGCGAGGCGAATTTTTAATTAGTTTCCGAAGATAGAGAATTTTAAAGGAGGAATGCGGGAGCCGTGTCGCGAGTGTGCGGATTTCTTAATTGAGACGTGGAATCGTCGCGGCCGCGAGCCGATTTGTTAAAGGCAAAGAGATTAATTATGAATTAAAGAACGAACCGTCCTGCCGAGCACGCTGGCTGAATATTCTGGTTACACTAATGAACAGAATTAATGGCTGCTATATTTCTTAGTGCCATATTGAAAGATCGCGTGATGCCTCGTCGCCTCGTTTTGCTTGCTACTATACAGTTGAAAGAAAATCAATTTGAAATAATTTATTATTAACTAAGTTAACAAGGTAATCATGAAAGAAATCTCACTTAACCGGGACCAGAGCCACGACATTGAAGCCGATGTTGTCCGGTTCGCGCTCTATAAACTCGCGGCAGACCTTGGCCGCGTCCTCCAGCAGGGTTTCAGGTGTTGTGTCCCCGTGTTCTATGGGCAACGCCTTTCGCCCATCTAACTCGAACAGTTTTCCATCCTTATGTACAAATGTAACGAAATGATTATTCACAGTTTCGCTTTCATTTCCCTCCATACCATCAGTCTGCATAATTTCTTTGTAAGCGTCTAGAATTGCTGTAGAGTTTTCAAGTAGTGCACCCCTTGCCGCAGCATCGAGGCCCTCAGCGTCTCTCAGGTATTTCTTCAAGAGGCCATCTTGTAGATCAATGCTGTGGGTGTTATTCGCCACGCTGTGCACCAAGGCGATAGTTCCACATACATTGCTGAGCACTTGACGTAAGTGGAAAACGTCTTTGGGAGGTTGCAGTGCCTTGCTCATCAAATCACTTTCCTGCTCTTGTCGGTGCTTCTCGTAAGCATCAGAGAGAGGAAACAGTAGGATAACAGCTAGGACGGGCCGGGGCACCCACGAAAGAGCTTCTCCTTCAAGCCCTATAACGTCCGCCATACGCCATTTGTCAGACACTCCTAGTTTCATCAAATATTTATTCATGGTTTCAGGATTAGACTCCATCGGTAAAGCCACCGCCATTTTGAATAAGAAACAATTTCTTAAAAGCCCAATTTCTGTTCAGCTCAGTTTTCAGCACTTAGGTACTTTAGAATCTTACGACCTTAGAAAAATCTTACGACCATCAAAATATTTTTCAATTTGACAATAAACATGTCAAAATTATTTTTAATTAAGATAAAAACTCTTTAAGTATACCATAATACCTTCCCTAACCTAAGAATAAGAGCAGTTATTCCTGGTAGCGAACAAATAGTTTCCTTTTTTACTACTTTCCAGATTCTACCAGGAGATTGAGATTAGCAGAAGCACTATTGGGAACTTGAAAAATAGTTAGGTACTAAGTACTTAGTACATAAATGTTTCAATATTCTCAAAAGCCGTTCAAGTGATTTAGTAAAAGTTCATGAGTAACGTTTATAATATGCCAGTTGGTCTTTAACTGACGATCATCATCATCATCATCATCAGGTCTTTATTAGTCTCCACTGCAGGAGCACGACCCTCTCTGTACTGCCAGAGCAGTCAGAGGATTTGGCCTACACTCTCCTCGCTGGCCAGACGGGTTGGAGAGGTTCCATTTGATGTTTATAAGCTTTGTTTAGCTTGAGTTTCCTGAGTCGCCTTTTACGACATCCACGGGAAGATTTGGAGTGGTCCTATTCTTCTCTGCCGGGAACCACACAGCATCTGGACTACAAATGTTTGTATATTAAACTGTAATACACAAACAATTTTTTTATGCATTACACACATATAGACGTTATTAATACTTATGCAAGTAGTGATTGCAAAATCAACTATTTTCTTACAAATACATAAACTGGGACAAAGCTAAGTCTAATTAATCAAATCTAGACTAGACAATTGACTTTAGATCACCAGTAGGTACTTAAATTCTACGTATTTCTAAAGGTAAACTTTAAATTACGGTGATAGCGACAGGTGGCGCTGTGGTATCTATCAGACATTAGCGCCACCCAGCAATTAATTCTATAAGTCCTAAATCATATCAAATTTAAAAAATCCAACAGCCGAATGCCATAGTAAATCACTATATACTGACGATACCAATGTGTAATTGTGTATTTCTTAAAACTATACCTATCGAAATATCGGGAAAATATTATTAAACGTGAATTCTGCAAAAATCTACTAATTGTAAATATTTAAAGATATATATACCTATTTATATCCTAGAGTCATTATCATGTTAATGCAAGATGGCTCTCATTTTGTTTCATCACCTTTCCCGACATCACTCAAGCCGAATAATGTTAGGTACATTATTCGGCTTGAGTGATGTCGGGAAATAGTGAACCGACCATTTGACATGCTAGTCTATCCAATTTTAGTTTTATATTATCCCAAGTACTTATGTTCTTATGAAATGGAATATACAACCCTTTCTTCTTTTAATGTTTCTACATTTTCCTCATAATATCAATAAACGTCAATATTGATTGAAGACTTATTAAATGTTCGGCCAGCGAAACATTTAATGACTGCACTCAATGGTGCTCATTATTGACAGTCAACGTAAATTGTTATTAATTAGCGCTAAGGCAGGTGTCTCTACACACGTTGCAATATACATAGTTTGGATCCACATTGGGGCAATACGCAAAATGACTGGTAGACGTAAATCAATTTGCCAAATAAGCTAACTACTGCGCGCAGGCTGTCATTATTGCACAGTTTTTGTACAATGTCATCCTATACCAGCTTCTAAACATGTGCGCCAAATTTATTACATACATTATACGGACAAATCACACAGATTGAGCTAGCCCCAAAGTAAGTTCTTATTAGACTTGTGTTATGGGATACTAACTCAACGATACTATATTTTATAATAGATACTTATATAAGTAAATAAACATCCAAGACCCAGGTCAAACTGAAAAAGATCATTTTCCATCTTGACCTGACCGAGGATCGAACCCGGGACCATCCGTGTCGCAGGTAGGCGTGTTGACCGCTGCGCCACGTAGCTCATCGAGTTTATAAATAAATAAATAAATACTTATATACGGACAAATCACACAGATTGAGCTAGCCCCAAAGCTCCCCCAAAGTAAGTTCTTAAGTAAGACTTGTGTTATGGAATACTAACTCAACGATACTATACTTTATAACAAATACATACTCGTATATAGATAAACATCCAAGACCCAGGTCAATCTGAAAAAGATCATTTTTCATCTTGACCTGACCGGGGATCGAACCCGGGACCATCCGTGTCACAGGCCGGCGTGTTGACCGCTGCGCCACGGAGCTCGACAAGTGTATGTAAGTATACTTAGTTTTTTGTCCACTCATACTTATCTCAAAATTAATCAGATTGCAAGAATCTGTTTAAGTCTTACTTGGGAAATTGTCGTCGTTCGTCTCAGCCGCAAGAAATCCACTGCGGGACATGGACCTCCCCCAAGGTTTTGCCATACTCACTACCACGAATCATCCTTAATTCTTCATTAGGATGACATCCCTGACTGAAATTAACATAAGAATAGTAAAGTTTAATCAAAATCAGTTCAGTATCTAGTTTTTGAAATATAAAGTTTTGAACTCGGTTTTTTTTTATAATTTTTGTCGAAACATGAAAAATCAAGCATTTATTACAACAATTTTAGTAAAAAGGATTTTTAAGAATAGGCTTATATGTAAATTTAGAGAATGAGGCATTTCTGAGGAAAAAAGATCGGAATCTATTGTGATGGCTGCGTGTAAACTAGGTATGTACCTACCTACTACCACCGAGTACCTACCATGCTCCGTGCACGTATACCTACGTGACCAAGTCTTTCATACCCCAAAAATCTTATTTCTTTTAAAATAGGTCATTTTGCGAATAAGATCACTGTCGATTAGACGGAAAACAATTTATACACGTGATCGCCTCGTCACGGGCTATTTAATAAACATATACCTACTTTTGAACTTAATTAGCAACAATTAATAATATTTGACGCAACATGAGCAATGCAGGCTTTTAACAGGCCTATTTCCATTTGACATGCTAGCATTATACCTATTAACTGTAAGTACCCATGAATGGTTTGAAGGCACGATTAACGTGTTAATCATCGATGTAAGAGAGAATAGATTAAATTGTAGCCTTTAGATTATATGTATAATTAAAACATAATACTCAAATTATGACGCTGTTGTCACCGTGATAAAAATCAAAATTTATAAAAATAGTTTTTCTTGATAGGAAGAGGATATACCTAATTTAGATATTACAGCTTCTGTTTAAATAGATTATTCGTAAAGCAAAGTGGAAAAATTAAAATTTATGTATTGCGCTGACTGACTTACCTCTTAACTGCTCGGTCATCAACATCATACTGATCTACCTAGGTGTAAAGTCTGACTGATGAGTAGGCTATTCCAAGACGTCTGGCGTGGAGGTCTTGTTACTGTCTTCAGGAATATAGGTACCATTACATTTGACGAGCTCCGTTGCGCAGCGGTCAACACGCCTGCCTGCGACACGGATGGTCCCGGGTTCGATCCCCGGTCAGGTCAAGATGATGAAACTGATCTTTTTCAGATTGACCTGGGTCCTGGATTTTATCTATGTAAGTATCTATTATATAATATAGTATCGTTGAGTTAGTATCCCATAACACAAGTCTCGAACATAGGTACTTTGGGGCTGGCTCAATCTGTGTGATTTGCCCTTAAGTATATATTTATTATTTACCTACATCATTTGTCTGGTCATCGATCGTGCACGAACCTATAATGGATTAATAGGATTAACTACCAAAAATCATTGTGACAAACAAGCACCATCAGGCGAACAGATGCTGTTTTCTATACGATAGAAAAAAATAAATAAAATAGTTGTGGTAAGAACATTGTCTATAGAAAAGATTTTGCTCATTCTGTGTAAGATTCTGCCCTAAAGCGAACAAAGCGTCCTAACTCCTAACGATGTACCTAATCAAACCAGGCGACCTCCTCGAAAACTAAGTACATTTCCTTTCCTTTATACAGCTATACAAAACTCTGCATCACAATGCATCCAGAAATCTTGGTATTCTTTGGCCAACAGATAAAAATTCACTTTCCCTACCAACTCCTAGTTTCGGCAGTGAGGAATTTATTTTGTCTTGACTTTTAATATGAATATTTATATTAGAAATATCGCCAATATTTCGCCTCATCACGTTTCATCAGCTCTCGATCACTCCGGACGGTTACCACACCGCGTGCCCGCTCATTAAGGTGTCAAATTTTGTCAAACACTCGCAGTCCATTAAGGGCACCATGTGGGAGGAGCTATTGAGAAGTTATCGGCTCGGGTACAAGTGGTATTATATTGACGGATAAATCCGAGGATAAACCATAACGGAATTCCTCCGGAATACTTGCCTGGGTTAGGATAAAGCTTTGCTCACTGGTAAAAAAGCCGGCCAATTGCGAATCGGGCTCGCGCACGGAGGTTTCCATACAAAAAATACTTCTTTTCAATCGTTCTAATTAAACATTATTTCAAATGTTTTACTTTTACTTGTGCTATAAATTCTTGCTTCATGCCAAATTTCATAATTATATTCCCGTTGCCCTAGAATTTGGGTTTGATGCCCTTGCGATTTTGAGCAAATATACAAAATTTGCAACATTAACTGCCATATCTTTTGATTGCGTTCACTTAGAAGTTGGATTTTTTCAAAGATTCAAGACTATAGACTTCTATTAATATGTGTATCCTATTATGAATTTTTACGTGATACGTCCGCCTGTTTCGGAGAAAAAGATTTTGACCTGGTGAACAAACAAGTCATCCTAAGCTTTTGAGGCATGGAACCCTTAGACGATTGTCCGTAACTACAGGCAGTCAAGCACTGATGACCGTACATTATTTCGTGGTGTGGTAGAAATGCGAAGCTATACACCCTTATTTTTTAAACAGTACAAAAAGTTTAACGGGTGGCTCAGTTCATAAACATGAACAACTTTTGATATGAGATCAAAGCTGGGAACTCAAAAAGAAAATTGACATATCTATACAAAAGTGGCCAGATCGGACCAAATGTATGGAAAAGGTAAAAATAAAATTGAATTTTAAGCATTGGTCCTATGATAAAAGTTGTTCAAGTTGATGGGCTGAGTTACCTCTTTAAAGTTTGTGTATTGAATTCAAAATAAGGGTGTATAATGGCCGAATCATCTACAGATCTGTCTCCACATGGGTCTTCACAACGCACTCCACATATGAGCGTCTTAGCTCAGAAGGCGTGGCGAGTGTCCGCGTTGACTACCTTCAATTACGGCTGAGAGCGCTTATTATTTAGAAATTGTGTCGGTAAATACAATAATCCGTTGGCATGACAACGCGCCGCCGGCGCAGCTCAGCGGCCAACACTTTCCATTTCAGAGCTAAGGATAGCTGGTAATGAATCCCTTTTTCATCGTCATGGCTTCTTTTATCAAATTACTAGGGTTTCCAGATAAAAAAAAATGTCGGTCCAAGAGTTAAGAAGTCAGGAATATATGGGAGATTATTCTATAAATGGAATTACTTAGTATCTATCTTCATGTTTTTTATTAATTATTGAATTAGGCATTTGTCTTCTGATGCTAAGTGACGATGAAGACGAGGATGTTACATGCCTATCCAAGAGATACCCATTTATTCTACTTTTGAATGTCCCGGGATTGTATTGATTGTAATTTAGTAAAGATAGGTCAACATGTCAAAGATACGAACAATAACAAAATACTTCTATCATACGAAGATAGCATGGAATACCCTCTGTCAATTTACCTTCGATATTCCCGTTAAGAGTGATTCAGTCCGTCAATTAAAAAAAAATCCTAGGGGATGCTCCTCTTGAAAAAATCGACTTCCTCATATAAAAATGTTCAGCCAGCCAGGTATTCTGAATGGGAATGGTGAAAATCATTTCCAGTTAAAAAAGTTTTCTGTTTTCAATTGACGACTACATCATCTTTTTAAGGAAATACCGAGGGTATAATTTTACACGCGGAATTAAATTATTGTTTGTGTAAAAAAATGGCTAACAGATAAAATAAAACAATTGAAATCACCATCTAGATATTTAATTCGCCCATGTACATACATTTCTTTAAATGGCTACACTTCACCGCTAGATAGCAACATTTTACTAAATCCACTACGCTTTTGTACTGAACAATTTCATTTGGCGCAAATCTAACATTTCACTATACCCAGGTAGGGAAAATTCAGACCAATCAAGAAACAGCACAAATTGAGCCTTAAGATTTCTCAAATAAAATGATCATACGATTTCTACAATATTTTATATAAAAATAGCTGATGAATTTTTGGTACAATTATAAATAATAAGATTAAAAAACTTTGCGATGTTGGTTCAATATTTACGCTTGTTATAGAAACAAATATCGGACTAAGAAAATCTAAGAAACTTTTAAACTAAACGTGTAAAGTATTGGAAGACTATATAGACGCATATAAATGAAAAAAAAAATTACATTTATCTTTGACGACAATAATACCTTATTAGTTTTGAAAGTTTACTGTAAGTGTTAACATCGCAAAGAAAACCTAAAAATAATATGAAACAAGAATGGCCCTTATGGCCTATTCCACTGAGACATACGTAAAATATGTATATAACATTAACATAAAGGGCACAATCACAATATCAGACACAACGTAACTAGGTATACGATTAATATCAGTCAAATCCATTCAAACTTAGGTAACTTAATACTTGTACGGCTAGACACTATTTGAAAAACCTAAAATATAATATTTTAAGATAAAAAGTGGGAATGAGCAAGCAATAAGAACTACTTGTATTTTTGGTTAAGATCATTAATGTGCCAATCGGGCTAGCAGACATAGCCACATAGGTATTCAGGTACGAATATTTCAAGAAAGAGCTGCAATAAGTTCATAGAAATGCATTTTACAACGAAGTTTTTGAATAAAGAAAGAGTTCGGAACTTAACGACTCATCAGTCAACTTTATAAAAAGGTAAGCTTATATCTTCTGGAAATACATAATTATTGAACCCTTTAGAGGACCTATCCATTCACCTAAAGCATGCATTATTATGGATAAGGATTTTAAAGTTTCATTTTTCGACAGTAGCCATTTATACCATCATAACTCGTCCCTTCTTTGGTGGCGAAATAGAAAAACATAAAATTGACAGTCGAGGTCTTGATGCAACCTTTAATACAAAAATAGTGTCCAAGCTTACAACTAATAATATCCGTATTAACACAACTACATTATTATTAAAATAGAAAACTATCAAACATGCTGAATAGTATACAATGTAGTAAATACGAGTAAACAGATAAAACAGCTGTAAAAACCTTCAAGAAATTGTTCGTTGAAAATATGGTCTTATAACTATGGCTACAGTTAAAAATAACTACTTTTAAATATGAAAATATCACTTGGTTATTGGTAAGACTTGAATAGAAAGACAGTTAACACGAGGAATAAAATGCTTAAGTTAAATTTTATCAACAATAATTGTTATAATGCGTTGTATATGAGGTATGCCATATATGTACAGATAACATTCCGTTATTCATCAATATAATCCAAACAATCGATCAAAAGCCTTATGTTTTAAATAGTTAATGTTTTTGTAAATGAAATCACACTGAGATCATTGATGCCTACAATTCGTAGTCTTTTGATTTAGCGTATTGCATTTTGAGCACCGGCGCCACACAGCAATATTCTAGTACAAATTTGCTGCGCCAAATATTGCTCATAGAATGTTTTATAAATAATGACTTGCTGCATCTTGCCATGCATTGCGACCAAATGGGGACTTAGCTACAAAATAAAATTTCTCTTGCATAAGATGAATGCGACGTTTTATATATCATTTAAAAATTGTACTTAAAACTTAAATATGAATAACATCTATTTAAAATTAGCCTTATAAAATTGCACTCTTAATGGAGATTCACACGGCATGCAAATTCAAGAAGTTGTAAACGTTACGTAATAATTAGTAAAGTTTATTTAAAAATGTAATTAAGTTTATCAAAAATGTAATGTAGACTTAGGTATAATTTTACTAAACGCCTAATGGAAAAGAACCTGAGTCAAAAATCTTTAAAAGGTCAACACTGTCACAGATTTGGTTGACAATATTACGATTGCATACATAAATAATTATTTTTAACAATGGTTAAAAATAATTTGATCGTCAGTTTTCACTTTTATTGCTTCACTTTAAATGCATGTTCAAAATATTTTTATAAAAAGTAAAAATACACGAATACTTATCATCACTATGTGAAAAAGTTAATATTTCACTTAAGGCGATGTCGATAATCGCATTACTGGAGTTTCTCATTGCACTCGCTGCCGCATTTTTATCATAGCGCAATCATTTTCTGATTACCACCGACACAAAAAACGAAACGATTCGCCGGGACAAAAACTCTGGAATTACACATTGGCATTCTCGCCCCGGCAAAAAGTAGGCTAAAATCATTAGTAATATGGATAGGAATGGTTCTAATAGCTGCGCGTAATCATAATCTTTACCGATATAGAGTTGTCATTCGGAAATATGAGATGCTATCGTGGGAATGGAATCATATTTTGCATTGATATTTATTGATTTGCATTACAAAAATTATAAGTAGCATTTGATAAAATATGGTTTATGTCTACCTGTCTCTTTATTGTATATATGTATGGCAGTTAATAAGAGTTCTAAGAAACCTATATTAAATAAACAATTTGAATTTGGTCACAAACTTAAATTTTTTATTCAAATATTTTGTCATATTTTTTGTAACTATTAAATGAATGTAAAAGGAAATGGTATTAATGCATCGTGAATAAATAATATTCCCAATTAAATGCACGAGAAAAAGTAAAGGGATGAAAATTCACACTATAATGTAGATTTTAACTGCCACGAAACAAAATCTAGAAAATTAAAAAATATAGATTTTTTATGAATCAATTGAGTACGTTTGACCCCTTTCTTGCCTGATGGGAAGCAACGATGAGGTCTAGCGTGGTACATGCGAACTCAAATTATACCTATTTACACACACTAAAGATGACAATATATTTGATCAGCTCATAAAAATTAATCAAATTCAAATTTATACGTTATTTAATGTACTTAGCTTAAGGGTTATTTGTTATATATTCTTTTTACAATTCTGGTGGACGTTTACACTACAATATATTGTTGTAAAAGCGAAATTAGTCTAAAATAAAATTATGTGCCTAATAAAAGTGCATTGAAAATAAAAAATAGTAGCCGTATTATGTACTTTGATAAATATAGTAAGATAAAGACTTAAATTTTATTTAAACATTATTTAATACTTTGTCTAGGAATCTATTAATTTCGAATAAAATCACAAAAGTAAAGCATCTAATGATAGGAAACTCCTAGTGAACAAACATGCTACATTATAAGGAAATAATTAATTCGTATTCATATTAAAAATCATATAGTTATCAATTCCTAGCTCAATTCGTCAAATTTATGATTAAAATATTTGGTACTCTAAAATAATCGCTGTGTAATCAAATTTTAAAATATACTACAAGTAAATGGATTTATCAATTAATTATTGATTTATATTCGATGCTCTAAAAACATAAAATTAATTAAATATAACTATCTCGATTAAATATATATTCATTAAAAAAGCCATGTTAGATTTTATTTTGTGTGTTGTATTGGTAAAAAATAAACATCTATAGTTAGTTTTTGTCATTATATCACCTGTATTATGGCCCCGATAATTAAAAAAAATTCAAACGAAAGAGATATCCACACACGATTATTATTTACGCCTAAAATTATTTTCCTTTTCGGAATGATATGCATCTAATAAAGAAATAATGTCTATGCTATAAGAAAATTCAAAGAATTTATAAAAGCACCTGCAAACGGTACCAAGCAAAGTTTCCGATACGCGTTTTGCTATTATTTCGAAGGCGCTTCATTCTACTCGTACGAGTGTTTTATGATGAAAATATATGATTATTTACTTCATAATATTCTATACCTAATGCTTCTATTTTGGTACTGGTCAGATTTAAAAATAAATGGACTTGGAGTTCGTGGTAACAACGACTAAGATTGTTCTTTGTAAATAATAGGATTGAAGCAATCAAAGGGGCGTATTCTAAGATTGTAATTTGCCCTCGTTTTATCTAGGATTCATGTCAACTTTATAACATTGAATAGAAAAATTATAAAATCAGCAATTTTAACTGAAACTGGAACACAACATTTAACATTTGTATTGAGACAGCATCTTCGGCAGTAGTTTTTGGGATTAAAAATAGGATAAAGTTAAATACATACCAGCCTCTTCAACATATACTTTCTTATGATATAAGCACTAACAATGTGACTCCCCGTTCTCGTGGTGTCCAGAGTCGAAGCTGCTCAAATGTCCGAGGCCTTTGGGGGGGATAGGCGGTGGAGTTTCACCCTCGTCCACCCTGAGAGGTTCTGCCATCATGGATATTATTTCGTAATGGAGGGATTCTACGGCCAAGTCCAGATCTGAAACAATTTTAAGAGTTTTAATGGGGAATAATACTATCCATACTCTGACCGAATGCTGAACATAAATGCGATAAAGGTGTTGTACAAGAAATGGGTATGGGAAGATAGGGGAAAGAGTAATCTATGCAATAAAGTTGTTTCATTACAAAGCTATGTTTTTATCATTAGCGGTAGTTGGTAATGATAAAAACCTCATCGAGCGTCGACTAGCTGCTACTCGATGCTCGCCGGCAGTAGGCGTGTGTGTCGACGCATACGCCCGAGTCTCGAGCGTCGTCACAGCGCTGCAGGCCTATTTGATAACTTTTGACAGCTACTGTGTACATCATTTTCATGGTAACTTCAATATTCATTACGGCTTCGATATGAATGACTATTTTAATTTATTTAAAAATCGTTGTACGCCGAGTTAGCAAATCGGCCTACTGGTCAGGCTTGGCGCGGCACGAACGACGGGGGACGGCTGGAGGCGCTTTAGACTAGAGTTATTAAACATAACCTAAGTGAATAGGTACATACTTTACAATATTAGATGGTAATGCTCGTCACACGTCCAAGACTCGTGCGTCGTGACAGCGCTGGTCAAGCTCGGCGCGACACGAGCGACGGGGAACGGCTGGAGGCGCTTAAGACTACGGTTGTTATACATTGCCTAGATCAATAAGTAGGTACTTACCATTAGCAGCTTGACGATTCTCGTCGGCATTAGTGTAGGCGTGTGTGTCGACGCACACACCCGAGTCTCGTGCGTCGTCACAGCGCTGGTCAGGCTCGGCGCGACACGAACGACGAGGGACGGCTGGAGGCGCTTCAGACCACGACCGCTTGTCTCCTACACAGTATAAAATAATTACTTAAATTAAAATAAAATGCTATGATCATATGAAGTAACTCAACAATAACAACACCAACGGCTAATTACGTACAGGTGACTTTTTAAACATCAGCCAAATTTTTTCCAGGTATAAGTTATCAGTGTTAAATTGCATTATGAAAAAAAAAATAGTATGTAAAATTTCAATTGGGAAATAATTTTTTTAATGATTATTACTCCGATATTGTCACCAGAGTCAAAAGTGCTTTATTTCGAAATTTTCGTACTAAAAGGTACTAAAAGAAAAAATACGTCTTTTATTATTTTCGTTACGAAATATACTACTAATTAAAGTTGAGTTAATAGTATTGTTTAAAAAGTTGGACTGTATATTTCTTTCTCATGTTTTCACATTTACAGAAGCCACTAATGCTGGATAAAAAATGACTTAGATAAGATAAAAAATCAGATTCAAAACTCGAGCCACATAAGACAACCTGTGCCTCACTGACGGTAAGCTTTCGCTCCGGTCCTCCAACCACCACGGCTAGGTAAATTTATCAATATCATAAGAAAAAGAAGAAGGTAAAACTTAAACAGTTATATAGAAATATGGACTAACCTGAAACACGAGGCGGTAATGGTGGAGCATCACCGGGTTCACTCCAAGAAGCCCGACTATGACGGCGAGTTTCGACTATTTCTCCGTCGATAGAATCTCTGCAACAAAGAAAAATATTAAGTTCTGTACACAAATTCACACATACAATTAAGTTTTTAGGGAGTACTATCTTTAGGCGAACAGTAGAGGCTCCAAGTCGCTTCTCTGCAGTTGCGGCATTTCACTTGTAGATTTACTAAGCCCCTACGAAATTGTGCGACCGTTGTGTTCAAGTTAAAGGCAAAGAAGTGTCTTTTAAGGTACCTCACATATTCGGGAAGTGTCCGGGACGTGATCAGAACGCGTTTCGTCAGAAATCTCAAAAAAAAAATCGTTAAACACATTTTCTATGGATTATATCATATACGTCCATGCCGTGCCGACAACGGAGCTTCAGTATCCGGGCCGACGCTTTGATGTGCGCAAGTTTTCCGCAATACGGTCAGCAGGGCTAACATGCGCGCTACGACAAAATTCTCAGACGACATGACATATGTTGTCGAATTCGACAATTATGACGTATACCGTAACATGCACGCCATGAAAGAAAAGTATCTCGTCGTGACTTGGCTTTCACTTCTCGAAACTTCAAGTTTTATTGTAAAATGGCAGCACTGATATTTAATGTGTTTTTCATCTCACCTACCTATAAACAGTGTCATTAAAAGCAAGCAAAGTGGGCTGGATGGTCGCTGTTACGGCCGCGGGCTCGGGCTATAAGATTTCATACAAATTCCATAAAGCCCGAGAGCGCGTAAAGTATTTTTTTATAGTACATTGTGTAGCAAGGGCGGGATAGAAGACATTATGTCAAACGAGCGACTACTAACAAGCACGAGGCGAAGTCGAGTGCTTTTAGTAGTCCGAGTTTGTAATGTCTAATACCGGCCGTGATACACACAATGTTTTTCATCTCACCGAGTAAATAGTAGAGTAAAAAAATATTTTTCATGTTATATTGGTTGAAATTGTATAGTATGAATATTCTATATAGTTTACCTTGAAAATTAATATTTATGCGTCTGCAAGCTGGCTGATTATATTATCTATATCAACATTATTGACCATGTATTCATTTATCATAGGGAATGTATTTCATGCAAATTAATGAAAATTACGATGAATAATAAATATTATGCCTAAAAATAAATAGCGGCAAACAGTAAACAGAAAATGCATCCGAGGATTACATACATAGATAACGAAAATGTTTTCAATATTTTGTTATGAAAATGTAAACAAAGATACTGAATAAATAAAAAAAAAAAAAAAAAAAAATGTACTATGTAAATGTACGGACCTGTACTTGTCGAGCGAGTGCTTGGTGGGGCTGCGCGGGTCGCCGGAGCGCGGGCGCAGCGGCAGCGGCGGCGCCGACTTGATCATGGACTCCTCGCTCATGCAGCGGGCGTCTGGCGCGGGCACGCTGCCCGACATTATGCTCGCCTCGGTGGGCTCTTCTAGTGAGTACTGCTCCAACATGAAATACCACTTCATCATCATGATAGATAGATAGTTAATAGCTTTGTTGTTAAATAAAATAAATAAATAAATATATAGGGACATATCACACAGATTGAGCTAGTGCCTTTTCTTTTGTGAACTAGAACTTTTAAGCTTTCATTAAGTTGTGAACTTGTGTCGCAGGATACTAACTCAATGATACTAAATTTTATAATATATTAAAATAAACATCCAAGAGCTAGGTCAATCTGAAAAGATCGTTTTCCATCATGACATGACCGGGGATCGAACCCAGGACCCCCTTGTCGCAGGCTGGCGTGTTGACCTCTGTGCCAAGGAGCTCGTCACGGTTATCGAAAGACACGCATACATTTACATATAAGCATAATATAAAAAAGGTTACAGTCCGAATTAAACTTTATGGCGGCTCGGATACTAGCTGCGAGCTGCGCAGAACGCATCCCCCCCCCCGGCTCTCCGCGCGCGCCCCCTGAACCTATTGTGTACTGCCCGTCGACTCGCGCGATGTTCCGAGCCGCCATAAACTTTGATTCAGACTTTAGCATTAAAAACCGTTCCGGCATGAGACAAATTATCAAAGTACACTATAGAGTTAAAAAACAAACTTACAATAGGCTTATTGTACAGATGATCGTCGTAGAAGTTATCACTTTGTTGTATACTTTGAGATCGTTTATCCAGCGCGGGCACTGGCGGCAAAGGTGTACTGAAAGAGAAATCGGTCATAATAAAAAAATCATAGTTTGACGACTGAAGTAGAATGGACCTTATGGCAAAGTTTTTACCCTTTTGTGTTCAAAATATACTCACTTGACAATGCTTTCAGAGAGCTGTCTTCTAGCACGAGCTAATCCCGGTCCTAGGTTCTGACGAAGTTGATTGAATCGTTCGACTAGCCGCCTGAAACAAATCGACATTAATATCATCATCTCGTACGAGATGAACATTTGTCCAATTTAAAAGTATCCGTAGTCAGACCAAATAGAGACAGTGTGACAAGGGATCATTTGGCACTTGGGTGACATGGTATGGGGGCGCTGTGCGTTATTACGAGTGCAATGAGGGTTTTTGGAATTGTGTTTTTCCCAGGTGACGGCACTGTGTCGCTAGGTTTTTTTGGCAGGAGCTGTCGAAATCCAAGAATCATAAAATTGATGATTAAACATTTTTGGTGGATTTTGACAGTAGCTGTCAAAAATACCTCTTGACACAGTGGTGCCAGCTTGAAATCGAATCTGAAAGGAAAAAATCGATACTAGCTTAGTTTTAGCAATAAACGTCAATTCAAGCTATGTTCTAAAAGTGACGCTATACAAGATGGCGGCAATTGCAGCGTTTAGTTCCGATTATGGCCACTTGCCAAATAATTTTTGTAGCACTGTACTTGCGTTGAAAAAGTAACGCTTCCACGTACCTGTGCAGTGGTTTGACGTCGTCTGGAGCCAGCCGCCCGTGTAGCGTGAGGCCAGCCTCGAGCACGGCGAGCTGCGACGAAACTAGTCGGCGCAGTCTCGCGGCAGCGGCGGCCTCTCGCGGCGCGGCGTTGCGTGCAAACTCCGCCGATAGGAACGCTTGCTCGTATTTCGTTATCCCTCCTTGTACGTTGGCGTCGATGGTGCCTAAAATATTCAAAAACCTTTATTACAACCGACTACTGCCCGACTACATATTTTAATATTGGGTACACATGGATAATGCGCTCACAATGTTTGTCACTGAGGGTGATCTGACCCGCTCAGCAGCATTGAGGCGTTGAACTAGATAAGTTGCTGTCATTGGATAATATTTGACAAGCAGCAACAATGGGCATGTTGACTAAAAAAATTTTCGTGTTGCTATGTAAAGACCTGCCAAAAATATACACAATAGTGACAGGAATACATTTCTAAACAAAAATCTCTTTCAGATATAAATGTTTTAAAGTCACATGTTTTTAGACTTTAATTTTTAGACGTTAAAACGCGCCGCTAAAATGCCTACATATTCGTGACGTCACAAGCTTGTATTTTGTATGGGTGGCGTGAGAACTTTGTTTGGTAGCTAAACGAAATATTTCGTTTATGGTTATGGTTTCATATTAAAAGTTGCTATAAATTTAGCGGACTACAATACAGTATAATTGTAATTAAAGATTTTCATACTTTAAAAATGGTCCTATTCACCCAACTTTAAAGAAGCTTTAGGATCACTTAACGAATCGATATCAAATTTAAAGTGTTCTTTATAGTATTTTTAGATAGAAATTAGTATCATTGGAAACAATTTTTTTATAATCTTAACATTAGGCAACTACCGTATTGGCACATTGTGGCCCAATCACAACCGGACCCGACGCCTCAGTGCTTATTTTATAACATTCATTGTCATACATTCCCCACCTTTTCTACTGCATTAGAGAGACAGCAAAATCAAGCCAACTAACACGACTATCAGATACTTTCAAACGACTTTACATCTAATTTAACTTTACGACTGCCACATAATGATGTCAGTCAAGAGCAACGCCATAACATATCTTTTGTAGCACGAATCAACACCTATAGGATTATTCGATATCAGAAGTGGGATGCTATACATTCTTAGCATCCCACTTCTGACACCAAAAGGTGAATGTTAGGGTAAAAGCCATTGTGGCACGTAATTTACCTTGTAACCTCATTGAGAACGGGTTTATGTTGCGAGTGGGATCGGTGGTGTACTGTGAGATCAGACTGAGTAACTCGCGTTCTGTTGACTCCATTGTTTCACACGCGAACTGTTGATGATAGTTATATTTCAGAATGATACATATCAATTCATAATAAAAACACGTTGAGGAAAGGGAATCACTGTCTAGAGAACTGTGTTAGTATTTAGAACGACAAATACTGTCGACTAGTGCTGAACTGAATCTGTTCCTGATATACGGTATGGGAGCGGCACGGCAGGAGCAACATGTAACGTGACATGACGTAACCGAACTGTCTCGCTATACGCCCGACTGAATTCACGGGTTAATTATAACACCATTGCCACTCCCATACCTCAGTAATAGAATCAGTTAAAAGGAGAATTTCTAATAAACTCCCCGCCACGAGAAGCTATAAATTAAGTACATCAATAAACTTCTACTGAGTTGGAGTTACCTAGCGACAATATAATGAGTTAACCAAATACAATTGACTTAAATTACTATACGGGTAATACGAAACTAAAGACCAATTCTAATTGGTCGGGTTATATTTTAACGAAACAAACGCTGTCGCTCAATGTTTTTTGGTACAGGAACGAGTCCGACTCCGTGAATGTAAACATTTGGCGCAATTCTGATATATAATAAAGTTTCTGTAGCAGTTTTTGCTTTAAGTTGTTTTTTTTATTAGCTATTGAGTCTTACTGATTTAAAATAAAGTTTCTGTAACAGTTTTTGCTATAAATTGATTTTTTTATTAGCTATTGAGTCTCAATGCAGAGCAAAATATTTTTTACGTTGCCAAATAATTACTTCACCTGCAAACTACCTCCATTCTTTATGGAAAAATATTTCTAACCATCTCTTCTTTGGTTTATTTTTTTACACAAAAAAACAACAATATTATTTTGTATTTCATCCAAATGTTGCAAACCCCTGAACATTTGTTTACATAATTTATAGCTTCTTATGAAAGGGACTTTACATACAGTATTGTATATTAGTACATTAGTACACGGGTATTAGGATTATAAGACGGGAGAATGCTACGACATCTGCATAGTCAAATAATATATGGACTCACTTCAACTGGTGGTATTTCTTCGACGGACCTCGATATAACTTCAGACCACCGCAGTATTCCTGGCAGCGTGTTCTCAGTCACTAGTGTTGTACGTTCGATCCAGAGGCTCTGAAAGATAAAAATACATTATTATTAATGTAGTTCGAATCCTTTAACGTTCAACTGCTTTGTTTCGAAAGAAAAACACTTTTCTACAAAACTGCTATCACATTGCGGCGGAAATAAACGAGTTTCTAAAGATTTATTTCGCACAACCATAGGGCACGGAATGTAGCTTGCTCGCTCCTAGAGATGAAAGTAATAATAATAATACAACGTGGCAGCCCGCGCCTGGCTAGTAGGCGAAAGTCGCATACTCTGCCTGTCAGTTCGTGCTAAAAAAAAACGTAAACATGCCCCTAATTAATCCCTTTACTGTAATCACATAACATATCACAGTTCACTACTGTGATATGTTACGTGATTACAGTAAAGGGATTAATAAACAAAATTTTGATGTAACCTACAGCACATGTAAGTCATCATCATCAGGTCTTTTTAGTCTCCACTGCGGAGCACGACCCTCTCTGTACTACCAAAGCCTTCACTCTCCACGCTGGCCAGACGGGTTGGAGAGGTCTCTTTGATGTTAATAAGCTTTTTTTAGCCTGTGTTTCCTTAGTCGCCTTTTACGACATCCACGGGATGACTTGGAGTGGTCCTATTCTACTCTGACGGAAACCACACGTAAGTACAAAATAACAATTATTTGCATTTATAAAGTTGCCTTAAAACCCGAAGCCTCAATAGGCGGTATCGCGTCAGGGAGCGATACCATCCCTGACATGACTTTTTCGTATGAAATGTGTAGAAAAGGCATTTCTAGTAGCGCGCGGCGCGAGCGACAGTCACATTCCATGCTGTGTGGGCAGATTAGTCTTCATTTAAGAGTTTTTAAAACGGGTGCCTTCGAACTAACCTTAAATTCATTGTCCTTATCAATAGGTGGTTTATGTAGCGGCCGATCGCAGAGGAAAGTATCAACTTCGTTGCACGCGTAGAACTTTTTCACTTGCTCGGGTGCACCGGCCGGCCACGCTCGGCGCGAGGGGACGGGCTTTACGTTGCAGATTTGAATATCTATAAGAAACGATTAATGGAAATCTCCACTGTTACTTTCTAACACACACTCTAAGGGTCGAATCAGTTTCCCTATGTGACCAAAGTTGAGAATTTCCAAATGTCAATTTTATTTTCGAGTTTACAGCATTGGTCCCATGAGAAAAGTCATTTATTTTACGAGCTAATTCGCTCCTTAAAGTGTGTACTACAAGTAAATGTGAATAGAGTAATTAATCGACAAAAATCCCCTAATGCCTTTTACTGAGGTGCGAATTTTGAAAAGTCGCATAGCAGCAATGAAACGCACATTTCACATTCAACAGTACAACTCAACTGCGTCATCAACTTTATTACACAAAAATTTACTTTGTATATCTAACCAAATATTGCTCAAACTACACGACTCCACATATTTCTTTTTAAATTAACACTTACATTTACAGAACAACCTTAGTTGGCTATTCACTACTTATTAATTTATTTATAAGTTTATCTTAATTACGGTTAAATTTTGAACAGCGAAGTACGTTTTATAAATAATCATTTTATTTTAAAGTTGTTTTTGTACATAAGAAGTGTCAAACAACATGTTCAAAGCATCAGCGCCTAACAAAACAGACCCTAAAACTTACACTGTCCTTCCGCTGCTATGATGGAGTCATCAGGCGGCGTGTTCCGCATGAGTATGTGTGCCGCCATGTACTCTGACTGCAGGCGTTGTGTGAAAGCTCCTATCCTCTCGTAATCGTGGCCACGGTACACAAACTGTTTGTTCTGAAAATTTTGAAGTTAATTAATTTAATAAATAATCCAGAGATCCGAATGAAAACATCTTACTTTTTTTTAAAATGGGAACAACTGATTACGTCATATCAGCTATTGGTATCGAGAAAAAAAACCGCTACTGGGAGACAATTACATTATCATCATCATATGATGATGATTTTTATGCCACTTAACAAGCTTGGTATTATTTTGGTTGTTATTTTTATTCAAGTGGGGACTGCGCCCGAGGTGGCTCAGAATGCATCATCATCATCATCGTGTTTTAAGACACCACTGCAGAATCATGACCCTCTCTGTACAACCAGAAAGCTTAACATGCATAAGCTTAATAATGCTTACGGCCACCGCAAGTAGTGGGCCAGACGGGCATAGTCACATAGACGGGTTTCGTACAATGTTGCCAGTTCAGCTGACGCCCACTGCACCATCGGGTTCCTCAAACCAAACCTAAAACCTAACTTACCCTCACAAACAGTGGACATCCTTTGCCATAGAATCCAACTCTGAAGTACTCGGGCTCGGGCCGAAGATCGTTGAGCACAGAATCCAGGAACGAGGCGTGAGTCCGCAAGCAGTGGGCCAGGCGGGCGTAGTCACATAAACGGGTTTCGTACAATGTTGCCAGTTCAGCTGACGCCCACTGCGCCATCGGGTTCCTCAAACCAAACCTAAAACCTAACTTACCCTCACAAACAGTGGACATCCTTTGCCATAGAATCCAACTCTGAAGTACTCGGGCTCGGGCCGAAGGTCGTTGAGAACAGAATCCAGAAACGACGCGTGAGTCCGCAAGCAGTGGGCCAGGCGGGCGTAGTCACATAAACGGGTTTCGTACAATGTTGCCAGTTCAGCTGACGCCCACTGCGCCATCGGGTTCCTCAAACCAAACCTAAAACCTAACTTACCCTCACAAACAGTGGACATCCTTTGCCATAGAATCCAACTCTGAAGTACTCGGGCTCGGGCCGAAGGTCGTTGAGAACAGAATCCAGAAACGACGCGTGAGTCCGCAAGCAGTGGGCTAGGCGGGCGTAGTCACATAAACGGGTTTCGTACAATGTTGCCAGTTCAGCTGACGCCCACTGCGCCATCGGGTTCCTCAAACCAAACCTAAAACCTAACTTACCCTCACAAACAGTGGACATCCTTTGCCATAGAATCCAACTCTGAAGTACTCGGGCTCGGGCCGAAGGTCGTTGAGAACAGAATCCAGAAACGACGCGTGAGTCCGCAAGCAGTGGGCCAGGCGGGCGTAGTCACATAGACGGGTTTCATACAATGTTGCCAGTTCACGTAGGAGTGGAAGGCCCTTTTCCCAGCACTGAAATAAATAGAAAGTTTTTATAGGTCAAATTACCAGCTTAATGTAATATTACATGAGCACTAGGTGCCCTATTTAAGTTGATGACAAGCGTGGTAGAGATTATGATTCGTTAATACCACAGTGTATGGTATGATGCTCTATCATGGTATCATCTATGAAGTCCACGAATTTTCATAGAAAACTTGTGTTGCGCTCCTACTATACTGGCGCTAATTTGAATATAGTAAGGGTTCCAACTTACTATAAAAAGCATTTTCGATAATAGCATTTGTTCAGATTACATTCTATCTTTCATATAAATGCGTATGCTTTTTCACGCTAAAACACAATCTTTTAGACTACTTAAATAGCTGTGGACTAGCCATCTAACGGTGACTTTTTGGAACTTTTTATTGCCAGAGCATTGCCTTCAGATGAGACATCTATGCCTATATAATTATAAAATCTATGGCTCTATGATGTCATAGATAGGAGCAAGTAGCACACATCGACAGGAATCTTGATTTTTTTAAATTACCTCGCGATAAAAGTTCACAACTTAGTAGCCAGCTAGCTCAATCAGTATGATCTGTCCCTATTTATTAATTATGTATAATTTTTACAAAACAAGGAAACAATATCAATGTTAGAAATACCTTTCCTCGATCGAAGTATTGCAACGCTTGGTTATAAAGAGCTTCTTTCCTTTTCCATTCTGGCGTCTCTGGATACTCAAGATCCACTCCGATTTGATCGCTGTCCCAACTGAGAGTTTCTGCATAAAGCTGAAATAGAATGCATCATCATCAGATCATTATTAGTCTCCACTGTAGCCTCTGTACTAACAGAGCCAAATGTCAGCCAGAGCAGTCAGAGGAGTTGGTCTTCACTCTCCACGCTGGCCAAAAGGGTTGGAGGTCTCTTTGATGTCTATAAGCTTCGTTTAGCTTATTTCCAGCTTTCTAGTACTTGTAGTTTGTGAGAGAAACCACTCAGACGAACATAGTGAAACTATACGGATTTTTTTTTTTTAATTTCTTTTTATAACATAAATAGTAGCGAATATAATAAGCGGCAATTAGTTATAAACATTATGTGAACATTTTAAAATATTATTTGTACGCTTGTGATAAAATCTACACTGAAAATTTTTTACAACTTATATAGCAGTCTTTAACAAGGAATTATACCCACCAATAGGGTACAGCCGGCTTCAATGAAGTTTTCGGAACCGATGTGAAGATCATGCAGTTTGTAAACGTAGCGCAAGTACATCTCCTTACGATCGATTTCGTTCTTGTAGAAATTCTGAAACAAAAGTCCATTTTTTTCGTACAAAAATATTGACAATAATGCTTTATCACAAAGTTTCATTTCAAATATTGAGATAATATAAGTCTTCTATAAGTGGACACCACAACATAAAAGACCCCGAGGTAGACAGCGGGGGAAGGATAGTCTTGAAGGGAACTGAAGAGACTAGGCAAGAATCTTGGAGACGGGAGACCAGAGACGGAACAAAATGAAAGAAGATTGTAGAGGTGACCCGTAAAGGGCTGTAGCGCCCAGGAAGTAAGTAATAAGTACGAGTATTTGCGTAAAAAAATGGTAGAAATAAAAAATAACTTTATAAATATTGTAAATAAAGTTGATTTTCAATAAAAATGGACAAACAAGTTGGCGTTTAGTTGGTGCCGGCCAATCTCTTATCGCGGTAGTCGAGCAGTCTCTCCAACAGTCTGGTCACACAGCCCACAATCGTAGCATACGCTAGAAATGGTGCTCACCAGCAAGTTGACGGTGGCGGCCATTCTCTTGTCGCGGTGCTCGGCGCCCTGCATGACGGCGCGGTAATCGAGCAGTCTCTCCAACAGCCTGGTCACACAGCCCACGAAGGCCGCGCCTGCCTCTCGCCAACCTTCCGTCGATACTCGCTCCATGAGGCTGGGTAAGAGAAAAATCACTCGGTCAAGTCAGAAAGTCTTCCTGTTAAATATAAATAAATATATACGGACAAATCACACAGATTGAGCTAGCCCCAAAGTAAGTTCGAAACTTGTGTTATGGGATACTAACTCAACGATACTATATTTTATAATAGATACTTATATAGATAAACATCCAAGACTCAGGTCCATCTGAAAAAGATCATTTTCCATCTTGACCTGACCGGGGATCGAACCCGGGACCATCCGTGTCGCAGGCAGGCGTGTTGACCGCTGCGCCACGGAGCTCGTCAGTCAGTGTTAAAATCACGAACATCTATAAGAGCCAGTAAGCAAGTCAACATCATATTGTGCGCTTGTGATTACGCTACGCTCATTATTTATCTATATGCATCTAAAAGGCAAACCTGCAGCCGTATTAGGCGCCCGCGACGCCGTTTATATCGCGCGATAAACTATCCCCATCTCGCTCTTCGATATTAAGGAAAAACAAGATGGTGATGGTCGATTAACGTTGTTGCACGTGCATACGGAAGCTGACTCAGTGACTTATATCAACGCACAGCCGAAACTACTGTTCCTAAAAACTTGAAATTTGATACAGGTGTTCCTTTCATGATATAAGTGAGCAAATTATTTATAAGTGCTCAGTGAGCACTAAGAAATTCAACCCCTGAGGGGGATAAATTAGAAGTATTATGCGTACGAATTCGCGGGAAAATTGCTAGTTTTCAATATAATTTAACTGCCTCGTCAGTATGAATAAACTTTTACTTTGACAAAATAGGTACCTATATATGGTCAATGTACCCTGTTGACTTGCTAACAGGCACTTAGTGTACACTCACAATCAAACACAAGACAAACACAAAACATTGAAAAATGTGCACCTTTTTGCTTAGAATACTTACACGGAACTCAAATGCTCCCTGAATCGATTTGCATGAACAAGGAAAATCAAATTAATAAGTGATACGGGATCAACTTGTGCATAAATCTGAGTCTCTTCTACCAATAGGATACTAAGCCCTGTAGTCTGTATTACAATTTTCAGCGCAGCGGGAACCCACTAAGTACGATTAAATCATCTGCTGTGCGCAAAGCATTTTCATCATCATTATCCGTTTTTCCCGGCTGCGTCCTCAGATGTGAGGCATCGGAACCCGGGCGCCATTATTATGACCGCACTCTTTATGATTTAATAAATAAATACGGACAAATTACATAGATTAAGCTAGCCCCAAAGTAAGTTCAAGTCTTGTAGTAGGTATGAGATAAACGATACTATATTTTATAATAAATAGATATACAGATTATTAAGATTCATCTCAATCTGAAAAAGATCGTTTTCGATCTTGACCTGGCCGGGGAACGAACCCGAGACCACTGCATTCAGTGGTCTCGGGTTCGTTCCCCGGCGTTACGAGTTTATTGTTATTTTCATTACACCTATAATATATACGGACAAATGTATACGACATACTCTTAAACTATGTGAATTAATGCTAGCATAGTGGTTGGGGGGGATAGTTGCATTTATTACTAAAAGAAAAAGTAACAGATGGGTTAGTAGATGGAAGGCCTCGGTCTTTCCACGGCCTGGAAGGGACACGGATACGGTTCACTATCTTAAAAATATTTCGCATAAAGGTATGTTACGCATAAATTTTCTATACAAATTTTATGCGTAACATACCTTTGTGCGTAATATTTTTATGCGAAGCAACTTTTTTACCAAAAAAAGTTATGCGTTCGGATAGTGAACCAACGGATACACGGTCTCGATACGGTGACGCTCCTGCCAAGTCTCTGATGTGTGCGGGACAAGCCTTTCACGCACGACTGATATGAACCTTCCTGTTAAGACCACACCAAAATGACCTCCAAAAAGATCAAACAGCCTGCGGTAAAAGTCATCAGCCTTGTTTTCCGCGACCAGCGAGTCGAGTTTATCGACCAATGCCGCTTCGGTGCGGCGCGCGTGGCCGGCGGCGGCGCGCTCGGCCGCCATCAGCGCTACCAGCGCGCCCAGCGCCACTTCCCTACGCCTATTAGGTTTAGTTGGGCAAGCCCTAGATAAGAACTAGGATCAAAAGCCAATACTCACACGGTGTCGAACAGCCTGCGGTAGTGGTCATCGGCTTTATTCTCTGCGACTAAAGAATCCAGTTTATCGACCAATGCCGCTTCAGTGCGGCGCGCGTGGCCGGCGGCGGCGCGCTCGGCCGCCATCAGCGCGACCAGCGCGCCCAGCGCCGCACGACGCAGGGACCCCACTAGGGTCACTTCTAGGAGGGCCCCTACGCCCACGCCGATTAGGTGCAGTTGGGCAGGCCCTGGAAAGGAACGAAGAAGATGTCAAATCGGTAGTAAAGTTAGAGATTTTTGTGACGATATAAAGACTTCAAACGGCAAACTACGAGTAAACTTATCGACGCGGAATAGGTTTAAGCTGAGTGGGCATCGAATTAACGTCAATCGTCCATCGCGACGGCTGATCACAAGAAACCGATAGCCAAGGCCGGCCGTTGCAGCTATTAATCACTTACGTTCAGGTTTCCACTCCTCCGCCGGCGACTTCTCCGAATCATTACCGACGCTTCCAATCAGCCATTGCGAAGGTTTTACAGACTGTCCAATGCAATCGCAAGAGCGGATTAAATACAACCAGTCATATTGAAAATCCTTGGATGAGGTCTATGTCCAGCAGTGGACTTCTTGCGGCTGAGGTGATGGTGAATACTAATACATACCTAGCCGATTCCAAACGGCCAGCAACTGTCTCCCAGCCTGTGCCCTCAGCCGAGCGCGATCCGGGCCTCTTCCTGCCCAGCGGTCTGGTTGCAGAGCTCCAGCGGTGACTAGAGCCACGCCAAGCTCCATGTAACCCGACCAGAGCTAAGAAGAGGAAGGTAATTATGCTATAAATCAGTAACAAGTAGAACAAAGTGTTCTTTGCCGGAGTTAAGTAGATGTGATAATTAAGAACAACTTTTACTGCGCTTATCACGTTATTTAAGTAATTTTATTTAAATATGTAACAATAGCAAAAACATACAAGAAATAAAATTGACTTTATTCACTAGTAAAACTAGCTTCTATCTACGATTTTTGCTGCTTATAAGGTCAGTAAAGGGCAGTGGGAGAGCAGAGCAGACTGTTTCGCAGTCTATCTCTCTCTTTATTTGCCCTCTAACGACAAAAAAGACACCTCCAAAACCATCGCGTTGTTGTAATGTAAAAAGTTTAACATTTACATACATACATATTATCACGCCTCTTTCCCATAGGGGTAGGCAGAAACTATGGATTTCCACTTGCTACGATCCTTACAAACCTCTTTCGCTTCATCTACATCCATTACTCTTTTTATACATGCTCGCCGGTTTCGGGTACTCCTTACATTAACTTATTTACATTATCATTAGTTTAACATTTCTCTTGTCATAACATGCCAACTACTGTCGTACTGCACATTATGTGTACCTGTGTATCAAACTGCGGTGGTTCGTCTCCCAAAAACCTTTCAAGCAATGGTTTAGCCAAGTCTTGCATTGCGTTTAGTAGTACTTTACAAATTTGGACCCGTAGCACCATCCAATCAGATGGAAACACCTGAAAAAATAAACAATATTTAGATCGAGGAACATATTTGTAGTATGGTTTCCTGCAGAGTAGAATAAGACCACTTCTGAAACTGAAAACGTCGCGCTATGCTAATAATTATATTATGTAAAATTTTATATTGTTTGATGCCCACGATACAGGCCCAGCCTAGTGTGGGATCAATTGTTATTGTAACTACGCATGATTGATTATGAGAAATAAAGATATTCTATTCTACTTACAGGAGGTGACTGAGGAAACACAAGCTAAACCAAGCTTATAAAAATCAAACAGACCTCCCCAACCTGTCCTACGTTCATCCACCTCCAGTCTGGCCAGCATGTAGAGTGTAGCCCAAATCCTCTGACTGCTCTGGTTAAAATATGGCTCTAGTAGTACAGCAGTTGTGCTCCTGCAGTGGAGACTAACGACCTAATGATGATGATCGAGAAATCGCGCCACTTAAATCAAAAAATCAAAATCAAAACGTTTATTCAGAATATAGGCCTTTGCAGGCACTTTTTCACGTCATATCATATTTAAAATTATCTCATTAGATATATGTATTTATTAATTGTTCAAAAGCTACAGACTACTAGCGTACTTAACACTTCATAAAGCAAGCCGCATCATAGATCTTATAATCCTACAGGAATAGATGTCTCAACCCGAGGCACACGCTCTAGCAAGCTACATTTCAAAAAGTCACTGTTAAATTACAGTCCACTGCTAGTTAACTAGAGTAATCTGAATGTGTTAAGGCGCTCTTGTAGTAACACTAGCGCCACCCAGCAATTAATTTCTTTGAATCCTAAATAATATCGAATTTTAAAAATCTAACAAGTAGAAAACTAGTAAATTACTCGTAGTATTTTTTATTCATTACAAGTAATTTACTAGTGCCATATTTAAAGAGAAAAATCGGTTAACGCCAAAAGTAGCCACTTTTGGCGTTAATCTGTTTTTCTCTTAATTTGTCAAACGAATATTAGTGAAAATGAAAACCAAAATACTACAAGTAATTTAATAGTTACGTACTTGTTACATTTTTAAAATTTGATATAATTTAGGATCACAAGAATTAATTCCTGGGTGGCGCTAGTGTTACTTTAAGAGCGCCTTAAGCGTAAAAAGGATAGTACGCATTCAAAAGATAAAAATGAATTCTGAACAAATCCAATAATCGAAAAAGCTTTTCATAGTGAGTTGTATTATGAATATTTATTAAACATCGCACGTATCCTGCTATACACAGATAGCGCATCTGTGTAAAGTAGCAGCGAATCTCTAAGATTCTATGAAAATTCGTGGACACGACAAAGACGATACCACCAAGGCTGCATGTCTACAGGCCAATCTATACTTATAAGCTATCTACTTAAGGTTCGCCTGGACGCGCATGTCTCCATACAAATGGAAAAAGGGAATTGTGGCAATATTTGATAATTTTGGAGTAAAATTAAGCATCCAATCAATTAATCTCATTATAATCTACGTACGTTCCTATACAGTTTGGTTAAATTATCAATAGTTTGAGAATTATACGCCTCTCAAGATTTCCATACAAATTTAAAAATGCTTGTAATTCTCAAACCATTGGTATTTTAACCAAGCTGTATAGGAACGTACGTAGATTATAATGAGATTAATTGACTAAATGCTTAATTTTACTCCGAAATTCCTTCCAAATATTGCCAAAATTCCCTTTTTCCGTTTGTATGGAGACATGCGCGTCCAGGCGAACCTTAAGTCCCTACCTTTTTGTATACTTACATCTTGTTCTATGAGATGTCTAAAAACGAGGAATGATCTCATGAGGAAGTCCTTCAAGGGCTTGCGGTCTTGAGGATGAGGCGCCAGATGACTCCATAGGCGTTGATAGTGCGCCGGTTTGAGCAGCTCCATTGCTCCTAGCAAGCCAGCTACCATTGAGCCCTGGAATGAAAATATAAAAGGTTCTTACTCTTATTTTTTTTTACATATTTTCTTTCAAAATTGCTTGTAAGCTTCTTATCAAGTATAAGCGCGTATATATTGATATTTGTAAGTAATAGTAAGGATTAGTTTTTACTAGGACTGGCAAATTTCGACTCATCAAATGCAGAACTGTCTCCACAAGCGGATATGCTTGTAAGTATTTAAACATAAGACGTCTACATCCGCGTCCAATTCGTTCTCATCCGCCGGCTGTTCCGGATAGTATTTCTTACAGAATATCGACATTTGTTTTTTTATATTTTACATAAAGTCATCTCTTACCAAAACCGGAGAATTTCCACCAATCAAATGCAGGACAGACTCCACAAGCATATCCAACGTATTCAAACATAAAACGTCTACATCCGGGTCCAATTCGTCCTCATCCGCCGGCTGTTCGGGGTCGTATTTATTTCAGAATATCAACATTACATTCTACATCAAGTAATTACTTACCAAAACCGGAGAATTTCCACCAATCATATGCAGGACTGTCTCCACAAGCATATCCAAAGTATTCAAACATAAGACGTCTACATCCGGGTCCAATTCGTCCTCATCCGCCGGCTGTTCCGGGTCGCATTTAGTTAATAACAGTATCGACATTATTTTTTTTACATAATACATAAAATAATTACTCACCAAAACCGGAGAATTTCCACCAATCAAATGCAGGACAGTCTCCACAAGCATATCCAACGTATTCAAACATAAGACGTCCACATCCGGGTCCAATTCGTCCTCATCTGATGGCTGTTCCGGGTCGTATTTCTTCCACAACAACGACACCAACTCGCCGAGCATGTCCGCGCATTGTGATAACTCTTCGCGTCTCGCTAGGTGTAATCGGAGGTGATGGCACGCGGTTGTAAGGACTATGTTTCTGGCCTCTGTGAAAAGAATATAAGTTAGCAAGTCTAATCTGTTTATATTTGTTTCTTGAATAGGTTTTCTACATACATACACACTATCACGTCTTTTCCCCTCGCGGGGAAGACAGAGCCCAGGTCTGTAAAACCCTAAGGCCACGTTTAGCATATTGGTGGGCTTGTAGGTGAGAACGGAATCAAAATAGTGATAGGTTGCTAGCCGCTAGCCGCTTCGCCTATTGATGTGATTCCTGACGCCCATTCCCTCGATCGTCTTTTACGATCTGCGCGGGAAGAGAAGCAACTGGTACATTCTACGTTTTTTCTTTTCTCCCAGACCAGCGCGGAAGGTTTCTATATTATAATAAGCTTTTAAAATTCAAAAAATTTGCTTATCATTTGCCAGCTTATGGGAAGCGAAGCTATTCGTAAGACAATCTTATCACAAAAACATAAGTAGTTTAGTAACAAAGTAGTCGATTTTTAGGGCTATCTTACCTGGATCTTGTCCCAACGGCCCTTGCAGTATCTCCTGCGCGGCTGCCAGCCTAGCTTTGGCCAGCGCCGGCGGGGCGTTGGCCCCGGCCGCGTCTAGCATGGATGCGGACACTCTCGCCGCTTCTACTGGACCCAAGGCGGACGCTACTTCTTTGGCTACGCTGGCCCATGACGTCATTAGCGCCACCTGAGGGAAAAATTTTATTTTAATACTAGCAATTTTCGCGCGAATTCGTCGGCAATTATAGCCGCTGATAAAGAAGTTTTCTACAGGTGAATTTTAAAAATCGATCCAGTAGTTTCGGAGATTATTCAATGCAAACAAACCAATAATCAAATCTTTTCCCCTTATAATATAGATAGTATGACTTGATTCTAGACCTAATATTTCACCACTTGTTTCTGGTAAAACGGTGAACGAAAAAAATATAAAAACCGCCTTTCGTACAATTTAAACGAGTGGATTAATTACATCCAATATGCAGGGTTATATAAACCACGGGTCGTGAACATAACGGTGTTGATTCCCTGCCTCACGTCAAATCGTGTTGTCATAATTCAACATGATTGCTATGCTTTTTTCGTTCATTGGTTGTAAAGGGAGATACATTTTCACTTCGATCGTCGGTTAACTGGTATGTGAATCGAGAGGTATCAAACTGAGAATAACAAACCATGTTATTAAAAAAACTTACCTGCGCTGGAGCAAGATGTTCCCTATGTGGGTGATGCGCAAGCGCTTTCGAAGTATGCAGCGCTGCCCTCACGTCTCTCCTAAAGCTGTCTTCATACTGTCCGCCCGTCATCCAAGCGAACCTCGGGCCTTAAATGCCTCTGCCCCAGCTGCCCATTCTGCGCAATGCTGAACTGATGAGAATAAGCCTCGAAGGAACAGTGTATTATTTAAAAAACGCTTACCTGTGCCGGAGCAAGATGTTCTCTATGTGGGTGATGCGCAAGCGCTTTCAAAGCATGAAGCGCTGCCCTCACGTCTCTCCTGAAACTGTCTTCATACTGTCCGCCCGTCGCCCGAGCGAACAGTCTCCTTGATCGCACAGCTAGCCTGAATACTGCGCCTAGGGAACGAAGACATTTGCGGATCGGCTCTTGACCGTCTGTCCCAGCTGAGATGAGAGTAAGCCTCTGTGATAGGAACAGTGTTATATGAAAAAGGCTTACCTGCGCCGGAGCAAGATGTTCTCTATGTGGGTGATGCGCAAGCGCTTTCAGAGCATGCAGCGCTGCCCTCACATCTCTCCTAAAGCTGTCTTCATACTGTCCCCCCGTCGCGCGAGCGAACAGTCTCCTTGAGCGAACAGCTAGCCTGAATACTGCGCCTAGGGAACGGAGACATTTGCGGATCGGCTCTTGGCCCTCTGCCCCAGCTGCCCATTCTGCGCAATGCTGAACTGATGAGAGTAAGCCTCTGTGAAAGAAAAAGTTTTTAGTTTCAATAAGGATTTCCAAATTTACTTTATTTTAGTTTTGCTTCACAAGGATAATCCCAGAATCCAAAGCACATTATCATCATCACAACAGCCGTTCCTTTAAGTAAGCACTGATCAGTGCTCTATGGAAATCGCCTAATTGCCAGGCGACCGAACTTTAAAAGTTTTCTTTAAAATTTTAAGACATTAAGTATAAAATTTCGAATTTTCCGCAAGTTCGAAATTTTCGCTGTTTTACCGCAAGTCAAGAGTTAACATACCTACTCTTACAAGGATTTTCAATAAGACCGATTAGAAGCGGCTTCGTTTGACCTTGGTCAGGTCGTCTGACCAGGTGGTCGGGGTGTCCAACGTTGTGCTTGCCGGAACGTGGTCATCATTCGAGAACCTTTCACAGGCAATCGGTTCTACGCACTATGTCCAAACCACACATCTCAAAACTGTAAGCCTATAGTGAAGGTAAGAAAAGAGACATAATCTATATTATCGAAAAGAATCAACAATTTTTTTTTCTACTCACAGACTAGCAATGGAAGTTATACTCACTTGTAAACAAGAGCTGCCGAGAAGTGTTCCTCGATGTAGACGTCGAGAACCGGTCTGAAGTGCTGAAACCGGCTCTCATCCAGTAAGCTGCATATCGACACCAACACGAGGAACACTGTGCCTGAGTGTGGTGTGCTGAAAAAACAAGTAGGAATGAAGTGTCTGTTCGGCTACAAATCTAGTTCATAAGTATCTTACAGGGAGATCTCAAAAGTAGTTCAAGGTTACTATTCTTCAACGTGTGAAAAAATAAATTTGCTAACTATTACCGAAAAAAAGAAAAGATCAATGAAATTGTGACTGGTGGGACAGGGTTTCGTGACTGGTGGAATAGGGTTTAGTGTATAGAGGGACGAGACGAAAAAAAAAGTAAGAAAGTAGATTTATTCGAGTGGTCTGACCCACCCAGAAATATGGTAATGTTTTAAGTATGTACCTATGTAAATATAAATGACTGATTTTGAAGTGTGAGGTGTCATTAGATAGGTGTCGTCAGCATATAATCAATAGACGTAAACTGTCAAAAAAGCAGGCGGGTTTTTTATTTTTTTTTTAAATAATCCACTTGTCGATTAGTTCATGGACGTCTGCTCGTTACAAGAGCGCTTTAGACCACTAATTTCCACAAGCAATGGACGCTTTCATGCTGCTATTTAAATGAAACTTTCAAGATTTAACGCCAAAATGTTTCGTTTAACACTATATAAAGTTATAAATATTTTCTGTGTGAAACAAGACCAAGTAGGTAACACTTTGTGGATGCACACAAGAATGACTTACCTATTTCCATCTTCGGTAGAAAACAGCGCAAACAATGCGTCCAGCACATCTCTAAGGAACTTGATGAGCTCTTCGCAACTAAGACCGTCGCCGAGCCGTAACACTCGCAGTAGGGTTTCTTGTACTTTTTCAGGGTGCGCGCGCCATTGTAATAGAGCGAGTAAGTCCTCTGTAAATAACATTTTTTTTAATAGATACTACCAATTTTTATTTGATTGAACCTTACTTAGTATAAGGGGAAGCATGCATTTTTTGGAGCCCAGTGCTACACTCATTCGATATAATCATTTAAAATGTTGTTCTGCGTAACACTAGATAAACCATTAAACAATTTTTAATCATACTTTAGTAGTTTATAAAATAGTTTGAAGGGTTATCGAGGACCTCACAGAACAAAATTTTAAATGATACTCCGTTTACTTTAAAATGATTTATTTCAAATGGGGGCAGCACTGGACTCTGAAAAATGTATGTATGGCCTTAAGACCCAAAAATAAAATTATATATACGCCAGCTATAGCAAAAACTTGCAAAATGGCAATGATAGTTTGAAAGATATGTGGCAAAATAAGAAAAGAAGTGATAAAATCTGTGTATTTCATTAGGCAATATGTAAGCTAATTATCAAGCTCATAGACATTTATATTAAGTATATGAAAGGAATAAAACATGACCTTCGGTAGGAATTTTACCATTCTGAGTGAGTTTCGTGGAACACAGCAGTGTACTAATAACACAGTTTTCTTTGGAACTCCGCTGGAACGATGCCACCGCACCATTCACGGACGCTGGTCTGGCGGCGTCGTTGGCGTGCGAAGGCAACGACAAATAGCTGGCTGAAGTTAGTCTGGAAAGATAGTTTCAATTATTTTACAAAAAATAAATAGATAGATACATGCTGGAGACCTGGGCTCTGTCTACCCCGCCAGGGAAAAAGACGTGATAGTATGTATGTATGTATGTAGATACATGCTTATATGCTTGTTGCCAATTTATATGTCAGTATACGGGAGTAGTTCCCGGCAGAGTAGAATAGGACCACTCCAAGTCATCCCGTGGATGTCGTAAAAGGCGACTAAGGAAACAAGCTAAACAAAGCTTATTAACATCAAAGATACCTCTCCAACCCGTCTGGCCAGCGTGGAGAGTGTAGGCCATATCCTCTGACTACTCAGGCTAGTATATGGCTCTGGTAGTACAGAGAGGGTCGTGCTCCTGTGCAGTGGAGACTAGAAAGACCTGATGATGATGATGATGATGATACGGGATATTGACCCAATGCAAAGTATCCGTGTTATTTTCACGTGTCACGTGACACGGATCTGTAATTGAATTATACACAGCATACAAAAGGTAAGCAGAATCTCTTACTTGGTGGGATCATCGCATTTGTACACGTAGAGTTCGTGAGCGCCGTCGCTTAGCGTCGCTCCGCTGGGCTCCATCAGTCGCGCGAAAGAGAATCCAAATAGTTTCCTCTCATTTTTATCACGCGCTGAAAGTGAAGGTAAATTTTATTGCTTGATTTAACCTGTATTTGAACTGTGCCAGAATTTATTTATATCCTAAACTAAGTAAAATATAATCGGGTGGTTTCCGGTTAAGAGCGATGCAATAGGAAACATGATGGGATAAGGAAGAAGGTAAGCAAAGAGTGCCGTGTGGATCCCGGCAGAGTAGAACTGGACCACTTCAAGTATTCCCGTGGATGTCGTAGAAGGCGGCTTACGAAACACAAACTAAACACAAGATTATAAACATCAAAGAGACCTCTCCAACCCGTCTGACCAGCGTGGAAAGTGTAGGCCAAATCCGCTGACTGTTCTCGCTAATATATGGCTCTGGTAGTACACAGAGGGTCATGCTCGTGCAGTGGAGACTAAAAAGAGACCTAATAGGTATATAAGGTACAACACAGAAGATTTTTTTGTGATTCGTAGCTCAAACTATAATTACGGATTATGCATGCAAGTAATTAAGATACTTACTGAAGCAATGTCGGAACTCGATGCGTACGTGCGCATGCGTGAACGTGTCAAGCGGCACAGTCAGTTGCATTTAGTCGTCCCACGCTGGGCTGTTGTTGTGGTACAACAAGAGAGATTCGTAGCTCTGACTATAATCAAGGATATCTGTAGGTAAGTAAAATACTCACTTGAACAATGTCGAAACTCGATGCGCACGTGCGCATGCGTAAGTGTCGAGTGGTACAGTGAGCCGTAGCTGGTTGCCCCACGCCGGGATGTTGTTGTAGTACAGCACGAGAGATTCGTAGCTCGAACTATTATCACAGATGAATGCAAATAACCAAGATACTCACTGGAACAATGTCGGAACTCGATGCGCACGTGCGCATGCGTGAACGTGTCGAGAGGCACAGTGAGCCGCAGTTGGTCGCCCCAAGCCGGACTGTTGTTGTGGTACAAGACTAGAGATTCGTACGTCGTTGATGCGGCTCCACTTGCGCCCCAAACGCATTCCTGTTGATCAAATTGACAATGAGAAATAAAAATAAAATTTGCTTAAAAATCAACTGAAACTAATAACTAAATTTTTAAAGACGGAGTCAACCGAGTTTTGTTATTTAACAAACGGTAAATTATTAAAATCAGTGAACTCTTATTCTATCACCGTGTTATTTAAATAGAAACGCAGTATAAGTTATGCAAGTAGAAGCAAGTACGTGGTTTGGGTACGGGACGAGGAGTAAAACGCCAAATTCTTAGGGAATTAATATTTACGGATTTCTCTGACTTATCTTCCAACTTCCAACACATCGAATATCGAATATCGTTAATCAATCGTTATTCTGGTTCATCGTTGGGGTTTTAAAAAAAATCACACAGGTAACTTCCGAGTATCACTCGAGTTCGTTCCTTTAATCATAAAAATTCTTATAAAAATCTTATCCTTCTGGTTTTGACATCCAAAACATTCTAGAATTCAAGACTAATTCTAGACTGTGTGTGAGCGAGATAGAGTAAATAAATGTGAGCAGGATGGAAGATGTGTGAGCGATACAGACACTGTTTGGGAAATATTGAGACTATTCCGATCTGGGAGCTCTGTGATAATACATATTTATAAATTAAAAACTGACCAATGAGAGGTTAACTCACAAACCGAGGATTCCGCAAAAAAATATGTTCTGTTTTAGATCTTACAACATTTTAGGATATTTTCCTTATGCAATAAGGCCGTGCTGTTAAAAACAACTCTCTACTTACACTTATAACCTGTCCTGTGTTATCATGAACGCTGACGGTCGCTAACACATTTTTCGCTGTACTCTTGCCACCTCGTTCAAATTCTGCCTTCTCCAATGTCAAATAGAGGTCGTTTCTGACATCACCAGGCATAATGATATCGGGGAAGCCTCGTTTGGCTGTGATTGTTGCTCCAGAAGACACAGCTTCTGTTATGTTCCCTGTGTGTTGTAGTAGTCGTAGCGCGACAACTATACCTGTAGTTATAATAAACATTAAATTAAAATGTTACTTTTTGATATCGGCGGCAAACGAGTAAGCGCACCTGATGTTAAGTGATCACCGCTACACATGGACAACTGCAACGACAGGGGTGTAACAACAGTGTTGCCATTTAAGAACACATAGATTCGTTTTTTTAAGGTTGTATCGATTCAGGAATACCGCCGCAAGAAATTGATTCCACAATTCGGAGTACACAATCAGATGTTTTATATATGAACGATAGCAGAAAGAATCAAATGTATGAATGAGATAAAGAAATAATGAAAATTAAATCAGTAATTACCGTAATTTGGCTGCCCCGGCAATATGTTACATTTGTTTGTCTGTTTCCTTATGAGCATATCGTGTAACTGATGAAAATCTTTCTCTTCACATTGGTATACCTAGAAACAAAACATTTATTTATTGACATAAAAATATCATTGATTTTTATTTTAACTTATTAGCTTCCTTTTTAAAATTTCCAGATTTGTAGCATACTATGTATAGTCTACTATTCTACATACATAAGAGCGTTATGGGCAACTAAGCTCTAAATCTTCTTTTCGAGACTATTTACTCATGTACAGACACATGCATTAATATTTATACACATCAGTTCTCAAGCCAGTGCGGAATTTTACAAAACTGGGATGAAAAAGTGGGACGTAACCGGAAAGACCCAGTGAGACAAGCTTTAAACTGGAATACAATAGTATATTAATGATCGTGACTTTTCATATAGGTTGCCATTCCCAATGAGTCTCTATGTCTGCTGATGTTCAACTCCACCAGCACAAGTATGGCGCTTCATACAAGCGGAGTAATATTTATGCCTAATACTACTACAAACGAAGACTCACCTTAAATGTGTATTCTTTCTCTGTCGAATGTAGCCCTGGCTGTCTCAATACTTCGGCTAACGGTAACACTCCAGCTCCTAAAGGTCGCCTGGCTACTGGTCCTCTCCTTTCCCCAGTTCCACTGCCACTGCTACCGGCTCCCGACCATCGTCCCACACGTATCACCCACGCGACCAGCCATAGCTCGCGAGAGAGATCTGTTGTTGAGAGGTCCTGAGAGAAACAGAAGCATTGTTAAGATAAGAAAAGGTTTTTTTTCATAAGTCATTATTATCTCAGCTCTTCTTTCACCCACTCCTTCTTGAGAACAATGTCTCTAAACGAAGAACAACCAGAGTCGATCGTCCTGAGATGAAATTATTATTTAATAACCATGCATGACTGACCCAATGGAATGAATGAAAATTATAAGATAAAATGGATAAAAATAATTATTATATAGCCAGTGCTATTCATAAGAACTCAAATGACCGCCCTGCCGGCTTGTCCACGAGATACCACAATTAGTCACAAGTTTTTGCGACTTCTTTATGCGGAAAATGAAAAGATAATATTTTGTGAATTAATTAATGTTCCGATAGTTATTGTCATAAGCTTCTTTTTTAATTAAAATGTTGACCCGCGTCGGTCATCGCCTGTAAATGATGCAATTCATACAAGTATTTTTACTATAAAGAAACTATAAAATATTACCTATCTTTTAAGAAATCAATCCTAATTAATATTATAAATGTAAAAGTGAGTGTTTGTTTGCTGTTTAACTTCATTTTTTTGCAGGCGAACGCTAATCTGTTATATGAATGTCACGATTTAGTATTATTTAGTTTGCACTTTAACTAAATAGTCCTATAACTTAATATACATTATTGAATGTATGTATAGCACGTTTTCTTTCTAATCATGAGGAAATATATTACTTCTAAGCAGCCGGCCCGTTTTCTATCAGTTTTATGATGATTACGACAAGGCATTCAGCTTGACTATACAGCCGGACGGTTTTTATCTCCCTTTCCCTGCTTGAAAAGGCAACATTTCCAAGAAACCAGTCTGGGATTGGCGATGCCCTGCCATACCTCTTGTTAGGTACGTCATAAACTTCTTACTTACAACTATTACGGACGGATATCGGAGGCTTAGGAATAGGGTTTCATTTATAACTGTTGGGTACGGAACTTTAAAAAATACAGTCTAAGTAGCAGTTTCTTTGATTTTCTCGCCCTATCCTAGACCTAAATATTTAAATCACAATATACTATTTGTTTTTTGAAAATCGAAATTACGAAAAACAGGTATGTTTTTTAGAATAAAAATAAAATCTTTCATGTCAGATTAGACTACCCATTTAAGAGTTATGGATTATATCGGCAAAAACACCTCTTTTTTATCATCCATCCATCCATCAGGTCTTTTTTAGTCTCCACTGCAGGAGCACGACCCTCTCTGTACTACCACAGCAATATATTAGCCAGAGTAGTCAGCGGATTTGGCCTACACTCTCCACGCTGGCCAGACGGGTTGGAGAGGTCTTTTTGATGTTTGTAAGCTTTGTTTAGCTTGTGTTTCCTAAGTCGCCTTTTACGACATCCACGGGAAGACTTGGAGTGGTCCTATTCTACTCTGCCGGGAACCACACGGGCTCTTTTTATACAGGAGTTAAAAGCTGTTAAAATCGGTAATCCTTAACGCAAAGTTGAGTCTCGGTAAAGTAGCAACTTATTTATAGATGACCTAATGAATATAAAACAATGGACACTTCTAAGTAACGATTTACATTCCCACATTCTTGGAAACTTGCGGTGTTGAATGGGATCTTCAACTATGCAATATCATTTTGTAGGATCAAATGAAACAATACAATGCGTGTGCTAAATATTATGAAAGAAAAGGCAAAAGAGAATACAGAACATAAAACTCCAGAAAAATTACGGTAAAAAAAATATATTTGAGAACTTAACAATTTCTATATTAAAGACAGGGTAATAGAGGCCTATCAACTGGGTTCTTGGGTGGTTTATGGGGTATTATTAGGGGTGTCATCTTAAACTGCCTGTTCGGTGGTTGCAACCATGGGGAACGCGCGCCCAACCTCCCGAGCTGCTACTTTCTCATCCCCAATCTATCCGAGCATGTAGCATTCCAAATATCCTTATCCCGTTTCTCTAGACCAACAAACTCATATTCTTACTAAGCTAGAAACGGCTTTGATGGGCAGCAGCATCGGAACCAAGATACACCAATTAAACTGCGCTCACTAACCCGTCTGACAAGCGTGGCAAGTATGGCAAAACCCCCATGATGGAAACCATTGGTGAGACCCATGTCCAAAAGCTGAGATGATCATGATGAACTGGATTTACAAAAATCATAGTTTTCGTAGTTCCTGCAGCATTTGTTCTTTAAAATCCCACATAGTACAAATAAGATGGTTCATTTTTTATACTAATAATTAAACCGGCTACAAGGATATTTAATCAAAGTTAACAATGTATGTACTCACAGCAAAAAGGGTGCTATTCGCATGTAATCTATCCACATAGTTTGAAAAGCCATCCCTGGCTATCCGCACTCTAAACCTCTCTGAGAGCGGTTGGGCTCGCCTCGCGTCATGCAGCCACAGAAGTAGCTCTGCCTCATCTCCTCCAGCTGTGTGGCCGAAGTCTCGCATACTGCACATGAGGTGGTAGGACTGCGCCCCGGAGTTGGTTGGGGAGGTGCCATTTGTGAGGGTTCCCGAGTTGAAACTGCTGCCTGAACCGCCCGCACGTCGAAGTGTTCCGCGCCACTAAAATGCAAACATGTTAGATTGCCATTTGGTTATCAAATATAAAAAATATAAGCTAGCAAAAGAATTGTCAAGACTTGTTGAAGCCCGAAAGTATATTCGAGACTTGTTGATGATATTTATGGCAAAAAAATAAGTATATAGATAAACATCTGAGACCCAGGTCCATCTGAAAAAGATCCTGTCTGGGGATCCAATCCAGAACTCCGTTGTGACAGCCTGGTATAAGTATGATGACCACTAGGCCACAGGGGTCGTCGAATTTATTGATTTACGTGTCGATTTGAAATCTGAAAACTTTGTGGACTGATTCACGCCTAAGTCAGATCAACTACCTCATCTTTATCTTCGATTTTTACATATGCTATTAGGTGATTCATTACGGTTTACATGAAATATATTGGAATAAAAAATCAATCAGAAGGTCAAACCCTGCATAATGTCGTTCACCCAACATAACATTTAATTGAAAAACTCTACCCAAACGTTTTCCTTATGACTGACTAAGTGTCGACTGAATCACATTTACAGACCCCTTGTGGGAGCCATATATCTTGGGACCGCATAAATAAACAACACGACGAGAATCATACGAGTCAAGTCCAATAGCGTCCTTAGTGTCCTTATTTCATCCTGAAGAACGTAAGGCATACCCTAAGCCTATTAACTTAGTTTTAGAATGTATAAATTTATTAAGTGTACGGACAGTTATATGAAATATGTATCCAAGTTGTGATAGAGCCTCGCTACCGGCGAAAATCACTTTTGCTAGTAGCATGAATGGGCCGGCTCGTCCGGGGAAGTACCACACTCTCACAGAAAATCGACGTTTGAGTAGTAGCTTTACCGCTACTATGCTTCGTTCGGTGAGTGAGAGAGCCGGAGGCCCATCTCCCTCTCCCCTCTGGGGAGAGAAAAATAAAAGGCCGGCAACGCTCCTGTGACACCTCTGATGTTGCAGTTGTCCATGGGCAGCGGTGATCACTTCCCATCAGGTGACCCACTTGCTCGATTGCCGTCCTATGACATAAAAAAAAAATCCAAGCATACATAAGTCCTAGGTTTGGATACAAATGACATATAACCGAAATTTATGAGCAAAGAAAAAGTTATATGCGGCTATTTTAACTACTTTCCGCAATTTTTAACTATTTTCAGTTCAGGATTTTTTTCAGCCCATTTTCACCCAATGCAGATTGAAGCCTAGTTATGAAAATAGCATGCATTGGGTGAGACCTACACTCAGCACTTTCTTATGTGTGAGTAAGAAAGTGCTGAAAAGCAAATTTACTCATCACTTTTAGAACTCATGTTGTCTCTGTCTAGCTAGGTTACTGTCAAGATAGTGTCAGTTCCAGAGTATGTTTTAGTTAAAATGTTTTGATTTTCGAGGGTAAGTGCACTGATTGAGACGATTTGAACTAATAATTGTTTCCCCAACCAATATTTGGATTAATTTCTCGTATTCACCAAAAATCCAATTTTTGTCTGATTATACTAACCGCAGCTGCCCGTTCAGCGCTCTCTTGGTGAACTCTATAAAGCTCCACCAAACTTATTTCTTCAGGGTCTACTGCGGTAGCGCCACGCCGAGGTACTAACTCTAAGCCCAGTTTTCTGCAAGAAGAAAAATCAGCGATTAATTTAAAGAGTCCATTTCAATTCCTATAATAGAAAATGAACAAGCTTTCGATTTATCTATGACCCCTGACTATACGACTCTGGTTCTCAAGGACATTTTATGCAAACACAAAGGTCTTAAGGATCCGCTAGTCCGGAACTCGAACTCGTCAGCGCACGTGGCTACTTTGCGTGCTATTTCGCTGAAAAAGGAATAGACTCAGTTTTGAACAGTGCGGAACTATTTACACCGATGTATAAGCACATCGGAACTACAGTCTAGTGTGTACAAACACAAATACTGCTGAAAATCTCAATTTTCGTTGTCTAAAAATTCGCGAGTATGCGTTTGGGAGAAGTGTTCTTGTGATAAAACAGCTGAATGTTTTATTTAAAAGTATAGTTATTTTTTTTTTAATAACCGAACTATTCTTGTATAAATTTTGTTTTAGAGATTTTATACTCCTTCCGGTATTTAATTGTGCCCTAAGTTGCGTTAAAATTACGTGTTGAAACGGAATGTTTTAAGACTCATAACTTTAAAAGTACTTATAATTTTACAATTATGATTCCATACAAGCATAGATAACGACAAGACAAATCGATAGAATTAAAAACTTTAAACAGACGATACCGAACAAACGGAGTCATCACCCTACAGAATTTGTATGGCGAAACACCTGACTAGCGTACCCTTAAGAGCGTATACTAGCAGTATTTTTTCAATATGGTTTCCATACAACAGTATTTCTTCAATATGGTTTCCATTCAAATGTATTTCTCTATTTTCTCGCTGAAAACTGATTCTAGAGCCACAATTCTTTTTTCATAAAATCTAGTACTAAAATAGGAATGACCCAATTTTTTATTTTTTCCAAAAAAAACTGGGTGTGTACAATTTTTTTTCTTTTTAATAAGTTTTTAGAAAAAAATTAAACATAGGGTCATACCTATTTTAGTAATAGATTGTATGTAAAATGAAATTGTGACTCTAGAAGCAGTTTTCAGCGAGAAAATAGAGAAATACTTTTGTATGGAAAACGCACTGCTGCTGCCCTCTTAAGGGGAAAATTAAACATCTTCTCTATGCATCATTTATACAATTTACAAGATAATAATAATCTGATACCAGTGTTGGCCACTTACAAACAAGATAATAAAACAATAATCAAGAGAAAACATTTCAATCTTACACATTCTTCATCATTTCTTCATTTTCTTGTTCTTCGAGCGTCGTCAGCTCGATTAAACCGTACGAGACGGTCATGATCAACCGTACGACTAGGTTGGTATGCATATGTTTTTACACATATGATTCTAGTAATAAGGTTGATCATGACCGCCCAGTACTGAAGAGTTTCTTGATTTCCGTTTCTTCATCCTAAAACCGATGGATATGGCTGACCTGTACATAACAATGACATCAAAAGTAGAAAGCTACCAAGAGCTTTGCCTACCAAACTTGCACCAAGTAATGATGGTAGACGTAGGCAATTATCGATCGTGCACGGACAAGCCAAGCCACCCGGGAGTTCAATAAACATTTAAAACATATTGGAAACCGGAATAACGTATGCAAAATCCTGTTTTAAGTTAAACCAATAATAATAGCCGCGCATCGAAGCCTGCGCCGGCGCCGTTCAGTTGGCACCGCCGAAATAACCCTGATTTACATGCATGACCGCCGGCGTGAGCGGTATTCTACAGGCTGCGGAACGTGTGAATTTTATGAATCACGTAAAGGTAGGTTAGTCTTGGTTTAAGGAATTCCCGGGTGAAGGTCTTGCGTCAGCGGTCCTGCAGTTTTTTTATGGTATAGACTGTAAGAGAGCAAACGGTTCACTTGATGGTAAGTGATTAAAGTGTGACTACTTACTTGTTAAGAATTTAATACGAGAGCCAAAGAATGGAATAAGTCAACACTATACCTATTGTATAATAGATTCCTTAGTAGTTTTATATCATTTATATCTAATTAACTGAAATTTTTACAAAATAGAGTACCTAGTTTATTTAAAACTGTAACCAATAATAATAGCCGCGCATCGAAGCCTGCGCCGGCGCCGTTCGGTTGGCACCGCCGAAATAACCCTGATTTACATGCATGACCGCCGGCGTGAGCGGTATTCTACAGGCTGCGGAACGTGTGAATTTTATGAATCACGTAAAGGTAGGTTAGTCTGGGTTTAAGGAATTCCCGGGTGAAGGTCTTGTGTCAGCGGTCCTGCAGTTTTTTTATGGTATAGGCTGTAAGAGAGCAAACGGTTCAATTGATGGTAAGTGATTAAGGTGTGACTACTTACTTGTTAAGAATTTAATAGAGCCAAAGAATGGAATAAGTCAACACTATACCTATTGTATAATAGATTCCTTAGTAGTTTTATATCTAATTAACTGAAATTTTTACAAAATAGAGTACCTAGTTTATTTAAAACTGTAACCAATAATAATAGTCGCGCATCGAAGCCTGCGCCGGCGCCATTCGGTTGGCACCGCCGAAATAACCCTGATTTACATAAATAAATAAATAAATATATACGGACAAATCACACAGATTGAGCTAGCCCCAAAGTAAGTTCTTAAATAAGACTTGTGTTATGGGATACTAACTCAACGATACTATATACTATACTTACCATCAAGTGAGTCACTTGATGGTAAGTGATCAAGGTGTGACAAGAGCGTTGCAGTTTGTAATTTAATACGAGAGCTAAAATGGAATAAGTCAACACTATATTGTATAATAGGTCCTTTAGTATTTTTATATGTATTGTATTAAACCGTGAGCGGTATTCTACAGGCTGCAAAACGTGTGAATTTTATGAATCACGTATCACGAATCACGAAAAGGTAGGTTAGTCTCGGGTTAAGGAATTCCCTGCGGAGGTCCAGCCTCAGCGGTCTTGCAGTTTTTCTTTTTTATTGTATAGGCGGCAAATAAGCAAGCGGGTCACTTGATGGTAAGTGATTAAGGTGTGACTAGAGCGTTGCGGTTTACCGAATACGAGAGCCAAAGAATGGAATAAGTCAACACTATATTGTATAATAGATGCCTTAGTAGTTTTACATCATTTATATCTAATCAACTCATAATTTGAAAAAATGAGTACTTAGTATATTCAAAACTGTATTAACCGTGAACGGTATTCTACAGGCTGCGTAACGTGTGAATTTTATGAATCACGTAAAGGTAGGTTAGTCTCGGGTTAAGGAATTCCCTGCGAAGGCCTTGCCTCAGCGGTTCTGCAGTTTGTAATTTAATACCTACGAGAGCAAATGCTTGGACGATAGTATATGGTGGAGCCTTGTTACCATCAAAGAATAATAACCTCATAATTTAAAAAAAATGGAGTTCCTAATTATTTAAAACTGAATTTACTTTTATTTTTTGTTATTCCATTACCAATGCGCACCATCTATATGCAAAAAGTTAATTTCGTCACTTTATTTTGAGGAACAAAAACATTAACTTTCGTATTATAATATAAGCCTGGATTATACATAGATTTATATATGATGCATTACACTGTTCAGTCAGTAGAAACTGGACGTGCCTATAACAAGTTTAGTAGTCTACAAAACACAGTTCAACCTATGCCATACTATTTAGCTGTTTAGATACAAACAACCATCTGCATCTACGTCTTAAGGCGCTCCTATAGTAATACTCGCGCCACCCAGCAATTAATTCTTTTAATCCTAAATTATATCGAATTTTAAAAATCTAAAAACTACATAACTAGTGAATTACTTGTACTATTTTTGTATTCATTTTTACTAATATTCGTTTGATAAAATAAGAGAAAAATCGGTTAACGCCAAAAGTGGCCACTTTTGGCGTTAACCGATTTTTCTCTTTAAATATGGCACGAGTAAATTACTTGTAATATACAAAAAATACTATAAATAATTTAGTAGTTTTGTACTTGTTAGATTTTAAAATTCGATACAATTTAGGATTTAAGGAATTTAATTGCTGGGTGGCGCTAGTGTTACTATAAGAGCGCCTTAAGCAATAAACACCGGAGTCAGTCAACTCATCAACTTAAATTATCTTTGGGTCAATTCTTAGGTACAAATCTTTGCATTTTATGATGGCAGGTGATATGACGAGTATTGCAGTAGATGCAACAACAAATTGCATTCTTTAAAAAAAACACAACTGCTGTTTTTGACAGTTAACGTCCACCATAATGATTTTTGCTGACATTACACACCCTATGACACTCTGGGGAAGCAGAAAAAACTAATGACACCTCACACTTCAAAATCGGTCAAACCATTTAGGCTACTTGAGGCAACAATGGAGCAGACATACATACATGACAAAACCCAATGATGTAAATCCTTGGGGGATACTTGCATCCAACAGTGGATTTTATGTAGCTTACATGAGATGATGATGGAACAAACACACAAGCACACAAAGCCAAACACGTATAAATCTTACCTCTTTTTTAAATTAGTCGTAGTAGTTTACGACACTAACATAAAAAAGAGGAAGATCTAGTCTAGACAATAAAATAATCAAGCAGAAGGAATTAAAAATGTATAATACTAATAAAATAAATAATGCCATTGTTGCAATAAAGTGCATTACGCGCTAAAGTATGAACATGACCTGACGCACATACTGCACGCATGGTTAGGTATAGTGCTAAATAACAATTCAATAAGTCATCATGAAGATGTAGGCACTAAGGTATGTAAAAACTTGATCTAAATAAATGTCAATATATTTTTAGGGTTCCGTAGTAAACAAGGAACCCTTATAGTTTCGCCATGTCTGTCTGTCTGTCTGTCTGTCTGTCTGTCTGTCCGTCCGCGGTTTTACGCAGAGACTATCAGTACTAGAAAGCTGTAATTTGGTATGGGTATGTATATTAATCCTGGCAAAAAAGTGGTAGAATAAAATCTTGAAAAAAAATTTTTTTTACGGTAGCTCCCATACAAGTAAAGTGGGGGAGTAATTTTTTTTTCCCTACTTACCCATCGTGTGGGGTATCATTAAATAGGTCTTTAAAAAATATTGTGAGGTTGAGAACACCACTTTTCGATTTAGGGATCCGTTTCCGAAATATTTGGTTTTAAAGTGCAAATTTTTGTTAGACGTACGTGTCCCCCCCCCCCTCTATCTGCTAAACGGTTATATATAGACACGTGAAAAAAATTAGAGCAGTAGTATATATACTGAAGTTGAAAGGAAAACTATCAGAGCTGAGTACTAAGTATAAACTAAAAAGTTATAGGCAACCAACTTATAAAATGTACTCGAAAATGTAAAATTCATACAAGATGTTTTTGGTGGGGTGCGAGTGTGAACAGTGTGAACTCAAAGTTGTCATTTGCAACTACGGAACCCTACACTGCGCGTGGCCCGACACGCACTTGGCCGGTTTTTTTTTTTATTCTTTAAAATAATACTGAGTTTTTGGTAGGAAGTCAGTTGTCGTTTGCCTTAGACGATTTTGCAAATTGATTTAAGTGGGTCTTTTTAATATGAAATTGGTGTAGTTTGGTGTTATAAATGCTCGTGCTCGAGAACAATTTGTGAAATAGTTAAAGTAGACTGTTAAATGGGCTCGTATAGACTTGTCATCAGAAGCTCCCACGAGGCTACCAACGAACTTACGCCATTTTCGATGCCACATACCGTACAACACCGATACCTACTTAGTATCTCATTATACTGGACATTGGCATAAGCCAATGTCCAGTATAATGGGCATGTTGACTAATATTTTTTTTCATGTTGCTATGTAAAGACCTGCCAAAAATAAACACAATAGTGACAGAAATACATTTCTAAACAAAAAAACTCTTTCAGTTATAAAAGGTTTAAAGACACATGTTTTTAGACGTGAAAACGCGCCGCTGAAATGCCTACATATTTGTGACGTCACAAGCTTGTATTTTGTATAAGTGGCGTGAGAACTTTGTTTGGCAGCTATACGACATATTTCGTTTATGGTAATGGTTTCATAATAAAAGTTGCTATAAATTTTGCAGACTAAAATACAGTATAATTGTAATTAAAGATTTTCATACTTTAAAAAATGGTCCTATTCACCCAACTTTAAAGAAGCTTTAAGATCACTTAACGAATCGATATCAATTTAAAAGTGTTCTTTATAGTGTTTTTAGATAGAAATGAGTCTCATTAGAAACAAATATAATGTAATCTTAACATTAGGCAACTACCGTATTATGGCTTCCACCGAGATTTCAGTGATACTTCACTGAAATCCATAATTTAAAAATTATAGCCATAATTGCTGAAGCCATAATTTAAAAGAAGAAAAGAGTAACAAAAAAGGCCCATGGAAGAGTTGGAAAGCGCCTACGGACTTTTTATTTAAGCGCAGGAGCTTGCGTATTATATTTATTTAATAATTTAGTGAAAAAACAACATTGGAAAGACCAAAGTGAAGAAAGTTCAGAAAGTGACATGTATTTTACTCCGCAGACTAGTAAGTATGCGCATGCGCACTTTACCTGTTTTAAAATCAGTGCCCGTGTAGTCATTGGCTGAGAACATTCGAGCTAGGCTTCAACCCGGCATCATAACGACACAGAGACCAATGAGTGGCGTCGGAGCCAGACGGGCCACCGCCACAGTCACCAGTTCACCACAACTGGTTTGGCGACCTTTCCACTGCACACGCCATCGGTCATTTATCTTCTTATAAGTCGAATTAATAATAGTGAGCGAATTCTAGAATAAGGTTTAGCTTTGATTTTGTAAGGGCAAATATCGAATATGTCCTAATTCCCTTACATTGTCTGTAAGTAGCCTGTAAACAATAGTAAGTATGCCAATATAAAATAAAAAAAATAAAAAGTAATAACGAATGTATACTGGTAAAATACCAAAAAATAAATGAGAAATGTTAACAGATATTTCATCATTATCATCTCATTCAGCCGATATTCCGCCCACTGCTGAACTACATTTGTTACATAAAATTACACATGTGAACTAGAGCTTATGTTGTAATTATTGTCATCGACAGCCAACATTATTCACTGCAATATTTTTCAATTCATTAGTTTGTGGGGATTTAAGAGTAAATTATTTTAAGTTTATTTTCCTCAAAGTTCTTTACTCAGAAATTGCATGTCATCTTTATTCAAGAAACCAAGCCGCAGGCTTTGTCATACATAAGGCACTACCGTTATATAAGCATTATCTTATAGACTTTCTATATATCATTATGTATTTATAAGCCATATTCGCAAAAGGTTTTTAAAAAGGCAAAATATGACTTAATGTTAAGTTATTAAAGTTGATTTTCGATTAAAGCTTGAAGCGGTCTACGTGTGCTGATTGAAAGCTCGGTCTACAACGTTGGTTACGTGACCAATTTTATCGGGTCATCTAATTTGCCTTTTAAAACATTTTAAACGTGTAATTATTTGTTTCTCGCTGCAAGCCCCTAATTTTGCCAAGATTGATTGCAAAATTGGATTGTTTATGTCGGAAATTCGGACTATTCTTTGATCGTGTTTATTTTTTATTAGATATTAGTAAAATCAGACATAATAAGAGGCACGGTCATATGGGAGATTTTCAGTGTTAATTTTCTGAGAAAACATTTTAGAATATATAGTCAAACATCACTAGTATTTCGGAACGATCCCTTTTGAATTTCCTTAGCTGGACAAAATATTATTCTTTTCTAAAATTTTCAAACAACTATTATTTAATAAGTAAGCACAATCTGAACTCAATTAATATGATTCAAGTCCGGAAGTTGTTACTCATACATAATGGCGCATTATTAAATTAATTAGATAAGTAGTTAACTAGTTAATTCAAGTCCCGCCCTCATGAGTAAACCTAAGCATAGGTACTAGCGAATAAAACTGTTTGTTATTTATTTTTTAATAAAAGCCTTGTGGTCATATTTTTATATCCAGATAGACCTTATAAATTCCTAACATATGTTTCTTTTTATCTTTGCATTTTAAAACAGATTGATCTTTATGTCGGATATCGATAAATAAAATTACTTTTTTGAAAAACAAACTTCTGAATTCTTTCTCAATGTTCTGAAAATCTATGGTGAATGTAAGTCCGGAAGTTGTTACTCATACATAATGGCGCATTATTAAATTAATTAGATAAGTAGTTAACTAGTTAATTCAAGTCCCGCCTTCATGAGGAAACCTAAGCATAGGTACTAGCGAATAAAACTGTTTGTTATTTATTTTATATATAGAAGAATATAGATAGATAAAACTACTTTTTTGAAACACAAACTTCTGAATACTTTCTCAATGTTCTGAAAATCCATGGTGAATGTAAATTACAAACTTATTATTTTAATAAATGTAGGAATAATGAACAGGTGAAAATATTTAGTTCCACCTGTTCTTAGGTGAAATTCGCAGATGTTGCGTTAAAATGTATCATTTTTAAATGATATTAAGTCAAACTGGCGATTTCGTTTAAGTGAATACCTACTAATTAAATAAAAATGAACATACTATATAAAGGGAAATATAATGAATCTAAATAAAATAGCACGAAGAATTGTTAAAATTGATCTAGGCACGTCGCAGCACTAAGGCAGCAAGACAAATCGTGCCGGCAAATATTTTTCCAAGTCTTTTTTTTATAATTTCGAGTCCACTAACAGGAACAGGTATAAGGTTCGCATGCCTTCGCGATGACACAGCTGAGATGGCTGAGAGCATGGCCGTGTTGCTATGGCACCGGGAAAATACACTGCATTTGAACTTTTACTTGAATGAATAAGTTCAAGGACTCCCGAACACAGTCGTTAGCCAACTTGTGAAATCTTAAAACTCTTGCGAAAGTGCGGCAAGAGGAAATAAACACCATAGATCATAAAAATAAAATTATTAGAAATCGAACTTTCAATGAAAAATAAACCATAGTAGGTATGTCATCTAGATGACTTAAAACAATACTTTATACATAATACCTAATACGTATAAAATAAGTTCATATTGTGCCTGCTTGATAAATATATAAAAATAAAATAATTACTACGGAACAGATTATTTTAAAGTATGTATAAGATGGCAAGGTAGCAAGATAGGCGAATCAATTTCTAAATAAATCAGTGTATGGTCTTAATAAATAAGTATTACAAAATTATATGATTTTGTTTTACAAAACCTTTTCAATAATGCAAACGGAGCTTATGACATTAGAGCCGGGAATTCAACAAATTACAGCATCCGACAATGTGTTAATTAACAGCCGCGAGCGATTCCCACTCGTTAAAACCAGTCATCATAATATCTCACAAAAAAATGGCATACGATTCATCTGAAGTATTACCACGACTACGAAGAGAATGCGAGACGGACGAAAAGTCAGAAGAACTCGTTCGCCGTTGAATTCTCCCGGCTACTGGCTTCTGTGCACTCACCTGGCAGAAGAAAGGGACAAATAAATTGTATAGCGGTAAGAGGGAAAGAGAGAGATGTATATGCGCATACGCAGTGGTTGTGTTCGGTAGTGAGAATACTCGCGCGCGTCGAGGAGCAGGAGGCCGAACGAATGAGCTTTCCAGTTTGTGTTCCGACCCAGCGGCAGCTGGTGTGTTGTGTGTTGCTGCCGCGAGCCGCCGAGTTCATTACAATAACTCTACTGCATATTATGACATCGCCGATATTATCATGACGTAAATCGTACACCCCTAATATTGTATTTTTTATAAGTGAATCTGTGTAAGTGCTGTGAATAGACAAAGTGTTAAAAGATTTTAAGAGAAGGCGTAAAGTAACTGTTAAGTTTAAAAAGGTAAGTTGTGTCACAAAATCTCTGCGGGATGGATCGAGACGCGCTTAACTCATATCGACGAGGCGAGGAATGCCGTTTGACAGCATACATGTGCGGGAACAAAAGCTTATGCAGCACACTCATTTCTTTTTTCCCCGGCTGCTTTCTTTAGACGTTATATCGAGTAAATGAGGCCAATTGATGAATTAAGCCAGCCGAAGTAAGTATCTTTCGTAATGTTTCATTTCGATACACCGGTAAGTTTCTCACAGGTAGCGATCGTCCCCATTTACCTGAGCGGCGGTCATAGGGGAAGGGACGCTATTCTCTTTACCGGGAACAATATTTGAATAGAATGGACAAACTACAAGGCAAGGTGTGAACGAATTTTAACAATGCTGCGTAAAATAAAAGCTTCGTTTATTACCGCTCTGTGTGTAGTCCATTCAAAAATAAAGAAGACAAAGAGATTTAGAGACTTAACAGATCATCATGAACAAACATGTTTGATAAAATAGCATGCTTTAGTAGTAAAACACGCGATTAGGTTGCACGGTTCAGAGCCCATTGAAGATGGTCTGTCCAAGGACATGCAAACATGACGAAAAACAATTCACCCGCTTTGTATGAACCCGGAAATTATTAAGTTCCTATTCAAATTTTAATCACTGCCGCCAAGATTGGACAAGACTGTATTTCCTTTTTAAATGGTCGTCAATTGTAATTCAAAGAAAACTAATTACTTACTGAGTATTTGAACATTAACTTATTAATATTGACGAAGCCATTACGAATTACTTTTAATTACAATGGTAATCACTATATCAAATAGAATGCATTGACAATTTAGCGTTAGTAATGCAACAACTGGAACAAAGGGCTTAAAAAAATAGCAGGTGAAATAGCATCATTAAAATCATTCCCCGTACCTAATAGCTCATTTAAAATTTAAATTAGAGTATGTAAAGAGTTTCTGGAGAATCCTAAGTATAGTGTGGGAGTGTTGGCCAAACAAAAAAGATATAACCGGTCATAGTGAACGAATTCCCGTCACGCACCACGCCACCTGTATCGAAGATGGGGCGCCTGGCGATTACCCCAGATACTATCAGAGACCGTCATCAAATTTATTATGAAAATTGATCAATTTGGAAGCCTCAGAAGTTGAGATATTAGACCTTTGACTCTTCTCCTTGAAAGGTTTTAAGTTAAAATTTTTATAATAATATTTTTAGTTCAGACACGACAGGTAGTATTATTTTTAAAAAAATGTCCTCCTTCTGGGTGGGTCAATCGGGTTAAGACAAGAATCTAAATTAGATCATAATGACAGAAAACATTAACTTCTTTATTATATTTTATTTTTAATTTAAAATTCACTTGGTAATAAATTAAGATAACAACACAGTTAAAGAAGTAAATGCATCAAATGTTTATAAGGTTAGTTAACCCGCAGATCATCATTGCATATTCAACGCACGTGTTATCAATTAGACCGCAAGCGTACAGCGGTCGTTTGTTTACTCATCGCACTCGCATCGTATTTCTCCTATCTCCGACTTTAAATTAGTAGAAATCATATGAAAACGCCTGACTTTTTTAGAATTTAAGTAGAGCGTAAACATAATAACATCAGAGTCCACACATGAAACCCAAGCTGCACGAGTATCATGTCGTAACCGCATAATCAAAGCGCATTTCCGCATCACTCATACTCATACCGTGTATCGGTGACGAAAAACTGAGTATACGGATGTGTGACAATGTCAGTATCAATCCATGACGCATCAGAGACGATTTTCGATTACCAAACCATGCGTAATGTGGGGGACGCAGAGTACGCACCACGTGCTTTCTCATAGTTTCACGAAGTAAACAAAGTGGAACGCTATCATCAACGAACTCAATGGAAGTTTAATTATTGGTTGCGCGTTACCAGCCGACGAGATCAAAGACCTGTGTCGACACACAATTGACTATAAGTATCACCATTTGAAACAAATTAGAGATTGTGTTAGTCTATTGATATTTTTTATTTTGTGCGATTGAAAATTGTAAAAAGCAAAGGAAAGTCTGGTATTGGGAAATACTGTAAATTAACTTAACTATTAGCTGAGTTTTGCAGAATCCTCTTGTTCTCCACGCTTAGTCATTGGAACGGTCAATAGGATAATATTGACGTGTCGTGAGAGCCCTCGGAGACACGTAGATAAATTGCAACAGCGACGGCCAGTCGCCGACAGTGTGCAAATCTCGGAATTGCTCAAGTAGACCGAAACATTTCGTGTCATTAGACACGCTTTTACGCTGATGGGAATTTCTTAAACACCTGGTTATAATCGATAGCAGGAAGATTATTTTCTCACGACAGGTTAACTCCATTGTGATGCTCATGACGTCACATATCTCATCAGTCGTAATTAGAGTCCATTCAAGAGGAGCGTGGACTCGTGCGCGCCGACATAAGTATCAGCTATAAAGTTACCATTTGGGAACCGTATGTTCTTGGTAGCATAAAATAGATAATATTCTAAACACGGTGAGTTGGTAAATACGCGTCGGAAGCCGTAAACGGACTATAACTTATTTAATGTCAAATTTTAGACCGTTTTTGATAAATAAAATGCAGTTATAACTTATAAACGAATGAAACAGGGATATCATCAACAGCGCCACAAAAGAAAAACTTCAGGGCCAGACATTGTCTTTGAATACGCTTGTCATGAACCATGTGCTCTGTGCAGCCCCGGGTACGAAGCATGCACAACTTTTGTTCTATTATATCAGTCAAAATGTGTACAAAGAGCAAAGTTTCCTCATATAAAGAATAGTCAGGATTCCTAATTAAACCAATAAATATGACGGGGTCAGACTAGCAAGTATTTGTACATCAGAGTTAAGTCTTTACATAATCAAATTCCAAGAACGTTCAAACTAGTAATGTCGTCCAAACAGGTTTCCGCGCAAAATTTGCCAAGCAATGCATCAGCACAGGTTCGAAGGAAGCCAAGCAGCAGGGGGCGGGTAGATGGGGAGGGGGGTTCAAAACGCAGGAGGCGCACGAGCAGCGGCCGGTCGACGACCCGCCACATGCCCTGCGCCGGCGCAACATTCGCCTCCACAGTCGATCCAAACACGATTACAAGATTACGTTAGCAAATTTTAAAAAGCCTCAACACTGACTGATCTCTCTTGATGAAAAGACGCCGCACGCTTCATCGACTTTTTGGATATTACGAAACCGCGAGGCACAACCATTGAATCAACTAAAATAATCGTTCCTTTTTCTGCCACCTGATTTTATGGCACATTCCTTCATCAATTCACAATGAGATGAATTACGAGTGCGCGCCGAATATACAATTATCGTCTATTAGCCTAGCTCCCCAGTGGCCGACCCAAATAATACATACGGGACATGTGACACCGCGTAGGAACGGGATCAAGAAGCCACCAAGGTTGGATCTATTTGTGACGGGTCTCCGTCCTACCTACCCATACACTAGTACATCCTACGAGTACGACAGTATCAGGTGGTTCTCCACTTTACTCTTCAATTGAATAAAAACGTATAATTATCCCAAGCGATTACTGAACGCACAAATTATGTCTTCCTGTACACAATCCTAGACAATAGCAAAAACTAGTACAGCAATTTAAAATTATCTTAAGACTTCAAGCACTATTATCGTAATCTTCATCGTGAGTTTTTAATTAGTGCTATAAAATAATCGACTTTAACGGCTAACCAAAGATCCTGCACGTGTGTGATCAGTCACTTCTCAGAGCGAGGCGTGAAGAAAAAATATTAGTTTATAAAAAGCGGCGAAGTCGAGAGCCTAATGCGGGGCGTGGGCGAGGTAGCCACATCTCTAAATTATGTGTGAGGTCATTGATTGAGAGACACTGGCATTAGTACCTGCATCTATACTAGTTTCGGCTAACGGTTCAACGACATTTCTTAAACTGGGAGACCGTGGGCACTGATAATGTCACTAATTGTTCCCATGAAAATTAAGCCATCGACACTGAACAAGCAGCAATCAGTACCCACACAGCTGCTACGCACGTTTCTTAAATCGAAACAGTAATAAAGCGTACCGTTTATGTTCTAATTCAGTATTGGTCGCGTATGGCACTTGTCAGGGCATTGTGACGGTTTATTTATGGTGATCCCATGCAGTCCATTGTTTGTTTCGTCTTTTGTATCAACAAGCGTGTTTACATGTTAATATTTGTCGTTTATTTTTGTTTCAGGAACTGGGGGAGAGAATAAATTAAGATGGCGTTGTTGGGCATGGTGTCTGCGGTGGCGGGCTTCGTCAAAGTCCGCTACCTCATCGACAAGGCTGTTATCGACAACATGGTGTTCAGAATGCACTACCGCATCACCTCGGCTATATTGTTCCTGTGCTGTATTCTCGTCACTGCCAACAATCTTATTGGTAAGTTACCATTACCGATATTTTTTCAACCGAAACAACGAATTCACATTTTTCCACATTTCCACAATCTCTGACGTCGTTTATTTTATGTATTTGCCCATGTTCTTCATATTCGAGTAAGAACAATAGGTAGATATTGTAATTCAATGTTATTCTAATACCCAAGCCGTTTCTCAGAGCTCGAAAGTTACTATGTAGCCATAGCGTCGCGTTTGAGTACAGTTAACATTCGTTAGACGCCTATTTTGCATAACATTAACCTTAAACTTTAGTGAACTGTTTATTCGATAAACAAATGGTAGAAAGAGAAAAAATAAAATAACTTGCGTATTCCACTATGTCTACTAGGACGTTGCTAAACACAAAAATATGTATTGTGAAAGTTAGTTCTTTCGCGAAGTTAAATTGAATAAAGTGAAAGTTTATCAAGAGTTTACCTCACTTATTGAACAATACAGCATCCATTCATCAGCAAGTAACTCTATTACTGAGTAACCGAATTCTACTGACCTACCACAGAACACTTAGCACAAAGATGATAGCTTCCAAATATGTATGGAGATAACAGTCAGCCCAGACGAACAGACGGCGATGTAGGAACTACCGTAAAATGAATCATTTTCAGGTCGTTGTTCACTTTCGTAGTAACAGTTACCCATTTTGAGAAGCCGTAACAAATTGTTTGTGCAAATAGAGGTACGTGATATGATACACTGCAGAAATAAATCAGTAACTTGAAGCAGCCGTTATGGCATGGCCGGTAAAATCAGGTGTTTGTACTGTAAGGAAGATTTGCTGATATCGATCAGTCTTACGAAGAACAATTTTGAAATTTTAAATTACTACATTGTTTTGCCGTGTGGATCTCGGCAGAATAGAATAGGACCACTCCAAGTCTTCCCGTGGATGTCGTAGGCAACTAAGAAAACACACGCAAAACATAAGTACATAGTAAGCGTGGAGCTACTAGTCTCCACTGCAGGAGCTCATGCTCGAAGACTAGAAGGATCTGATGATGATTTGTCTTCCTTGGTCGCCATACGAAGAACTCCCACGGATTTTTTGTCTTTGTTTACAAAAATAATGCTGTCTTGTTAAGATCTGTTAGATAATTAGCTTATTAAGAGTTAAGAGTAATAAATCGACACAATTAATCAAAAGACGGAACTATGCGTAAGAATTACACGCTATAAATAAAAACAACAAGAGATATCAACAACGATTCAAGATGAATCAGTACACTTAAAAAATATTTTTTTGCCAATATAGGATAGATGCATACATGTTTTTACTAACGTAATTTTTTTATTTAAATACATTCATACTATCGCGTCTTTATTCCTTGCGGGGTAGACAGAGGTCATAAAACCTACAAGCTACGTTTAGCATCGTAGTGGGCGTAAAGGTGGAAAGCGGAATCAAAATAGTGATGGATTGCTAGCCGCATCGCGTATCAATGTTTCCTTTTATTTAAATCGCCTAAATAAAAGCAATAATCACTTAATACACTTGTAATAATAGTTTTTCTATTGCTACTTCAAGTGGAGCTCGTTAGGAGACTGTGTTTATGCGCTGTTATCGTTTGGCCCTCATTTCACGTCGCGAACATAAACAGACCACCGACTTAATCGCCACTTGTGAACTACATTATGTTTATAAACACACATGCTATAATAGCTCTAAGTATTATTGAAATAATGATCATAATTAAGCAAAGTTTTGCTTAAATTGAACACATTATACAGGCAAATTGTACTAGATACTCTGTCACGATCATACTATGACAAACTACTTAATGCTTATGATTTTGTAATGCAGGCAGGGTTAGCCAAACAGGTTCTAGGCATCATCGTTGAAGATCAGTTGCATAGATAATGCAAACCGGTATCACGACAGTGTACTAAGTATCTCCACAACTAAAGAGTAAGATAAAATAAATAAAGCTATAGCCTTCCTTATATAAAAATATTTACCAACATAAAAATAATATCACGCAATGTGGTTGTAACTTTATAATCAAGAAATAATTCAGTTATTGCTATAAAATAAATATATTTGTACGTAAATTGAGTTCGAACAATAGTAGTGTCTGATTGGCATGATAAAATATTTATCTCATCTACACGGTTTTGGCAATCATTTATGAACAGCGTTATGGTAAGCTATGGGATATAAGAAGAGGGTGCATCCTATAAAACACGGTGGTCACGCTGTGAAAACTGCGCATAACCAATGGGTTAACGTTTATAACTTAAGTAGGTATGTGAAAGTCATGACTAGTCATAAGTCAACCCGTGGTGTTGTACACAGCTTGTTTTGAGTAAGAAAAGTATGAACAACCCTTTAGGATGCCTTCCCTGCATGACGGGTTTCCTAGTTTTTACATGCCTTTCAAATTGGTAACAAGCTTTAAGTAAATAACTAAAATGCAGGTATTTTTTATTTAAATAAGTATTGATTAATCTCAACAACAGTAAGACAGAGACTCAACAACGAAAGAAAAATGTCCAGACAGTATCCATTATCGCTAGTATTATATAAACTAGGGGCTCTGTCAGCCGCAAACCTCGCGAATCTTATCAAAGCAGACCTCATTGGCTCTTTAGTCATTTGTACCTACCAATTAAATTTTAAACTCAAAATACTCAATCTAAATACAATACATGTAATTATTGAACCTGCTTTATTGACGCACTAACAAAATTTCACGGATTGCTGTTGAGACATGTGACCTGTAAAAGAGAACTGCCGGAAATACGAATGACTTTTAATTTTTTGTTTAAACTGAAAGAGAGAGAGAGAGAGAAATCGATAGTACAGTCTCGTATTACCAGTTTTATCTTTGTGATTCATCCAATAATACTTAATCTGCCATCTGTATTTGTCGCTAAACTAACCTATCGTAACTAACTGCTGCATTTGTTTCCTGATGACTGTAGTGCTGCATTATTATTTACATTAAGTCACGTCGGATCAACATCATACACCTTAGTCAGCAATCTCCGTCCGTGATCCCATATAAGTTTGCAAAGCATTACTTCAGGTGTTCGTAATCAAAACAAGCGATAACAACCAGACGTTGCTATGCACTATGCAACTGCATGTGGGAACTATTCAGGTTACAGTAAGCTAGGCATAGCAACGAATTTACGATAGGAGATTAAGCAAACGGTCGATCAGCCTGTGTGCATATGTTGGATTTTATGGGCTTATGGAGGTAGGGACAAAGGAGCATAAATAAACAAAATTAATGAGGCAATAGGTATTGTACTCGTTAAATAGCAAATTTCTTAAGTGTCCTACATTTACCTTAGTTTGAACATATAGATTTATAGAGCCAAATATGATTTAAACCATCAAATAACTTTGCAGATCTATATTTTGGCTAAAATGTTTGTAATTTAATTTCTCAAAGACTAATAAATAAAATATTGTTACAAAATTTTTGCAATTTTGTTACGCTAAAAGTTAGTTAATTATTTTCCTAAATTAATTGCTAAATAAGTATTACAAGAAATATGAGTAGCTAAAGAGGTACACGTGTATTACGTGCATAATGCGCCTCATTAACCTGAACCTGTGGGAAAATAATCCATAAGTTACATTTTTTGAAATAAAAACGTGTCACATGTTTGGATTAGTACAAACTCTTCGTTTGCATTTTATTAATATTGTATTCAAGTTATATAATACGTGAACAGGTATTCGATTTTGCAATGCTCGCCATTATTTGAGAATTTTATGAATCATAATTTTTGAACAGGCATTGTGTGAATAACAATATTATTGCAGAAATAGGGCCGGCCGTACAATCACAAAATACTGAACTAGTGGATATGTCAATTCCCTGCTTATATGTAGTAACAGTTTGTTTAATTTAGGATTTAATTTTAAAAAATAACATTTTAAGACTATATCAACGGATACGAGATTGTTACTAAGGTCGTACCTAATAATTTGCATCGTCATTTCACTTTCTGCTTTATTTTTTACGCTTGGTAATTTTTACCACAGTCAAGTTCACCGTGACCCACTATAGTCATGAAACTAGTCCCATACACTATCTCAGAAGCGATGTAATACCGAGAAAAACTCGTACTATCATTATGGAAAAATTATATCAGCCTGCTTGCCATAAATACATTTATAAAAGAAACGTGTATAATATGTGCATAGTTTTGTTCAATGTTTTACCAAGAGACATTAAATTATTAAAAGGTAAAGCTTTCAAAAGTGAACTGACAAAATGGTTATTAGAACATTGCTTTTACTCTGTAAATGAATACGTAGACTTTTGCATGACTAAAAAATAATTAAAAATGCGTGACTATATATTCATATAATATAATTCTGAATGAAATAATAGAATTTTGATGTGTTGACATTTTCCTTTAATAGTAAATTTATCTTTTTTTTATATATTTTTATTTAACGTAACAAATAATATAGGACAATGTAAAAGTAGAAGAAAAAATGTTTTGTAAGACTGAATGTGTTTACTTAATTTGCACAAATTTTATTTTCATATGTATTTGTTTAATAATTAATATTTGCATGCCTTAGCTTAGGTGAAATACAAGATACAATTATATAATTAACATCTGATATGGACTGTATTTGAGCAAATAAATGATTTATTTATTTATTTATTTTATCAGAATTCAAACATTGTTTGCCAAGCAATTACCATAACAAGAAAAGTTTGTATGGGATAAGTTATGAGTTATGACATAACTTTTAAGGTTAACAATATGCATCGCCACTTATAGAACTTTTCTTTACTCTCGTTACTTTGTACCTCAGTCAAGTTCACCGTGACCCACTATAGTCATGATACTAGTCTAGTACACGAGATCTTGTTACAAACATTACTTATTATATGAGTCTGCTTGCCCAGCAATTACCGATAAGCCTGTATGGGATAGTTTACAATAGAATTAGATATCCTACAGATAAATAAATTTGAAGTTTATCAATTTGCATCGCCACTCACAGGACTTTTCTATATGCTCATTACTTTGTACCACAGTCAAGTTCACCGTGACCCACTATAGTCATGAAACTAGTCTCGTACACGAGATCGGGTTGCGAGCAGTACTTATCACATGCGTTTGCTTGCCCAGCAATTACTATAACGAGAAAAACGTGTATGGGATAGTTTTCTACAGAACTAGATCACCTATAAATCGTCTAGATTTCAGAAGACGTCTTTGATTGTAGCAAAAACATAGAATATACCAGCTGTATACTTTCTGCTGGAACAGGAACAGAGGTGGCTCTCTACCTATTACCTTGACTAAGTTTCAAAATTGATTGAATTAAAGATTTTTTTGATTTTTTGAATCATAATTATAATGTGTATATCTTTAAAGATAGCGCACCTTTAAAGGTATAAAAGAACCTTTACTTACTTCGTTGTACGTCTGTCTTTTAAGCAAGATCATTTGTCACATCACAAAAAAACACATTTTCTGTATGGAACCCTTAAGCTGCCGAGCAAATCTGATCCGCACTTGGCGCTTATTTATTTATTTAAACACAATACAGATAATACATTACAGGGTTGTTTCTATTTACGATGTCATCATAATCATTAATAACTAGGTTTTCTTATTAAAATCTCATAATTTCGATAAAAAAAAATCCTACAAATTCGGTGGCTTCAATTTAGTCAAATATTAGCATTTATTTGTCATGCGCATGCTAACCAAAGCTAAATGTATATTATGGTGCAATTACCAAGCTGGTGACGATGTGGAACGGTTGCATGTCTGAATCACGGATAACGGCAGTTTCTCATTACTACTTAATGTCTATATGTATATGAGACGATAGTTTATTTAGGCCAGAAACCATATAAACTACTCGTTTGTTAAAACCATTAAACTATTTTATGTGTACAATTAATTTACATATTACTAACAAAAAGAAAATACTAAAATAACATAATTTATTTAAATTGCATGTATGATGTTCATGTCAACCTAAATAAATTGATTCAATTTAAAAAATTATAAAATAGTACTCACAGATCTACTTGTACTCGTCTTGCATGACACTGAGCGTTTTCGCCAATTTGGGCAAAAAATCTAAGTAAAGCTTCACGTTCTAACTTTCATCATCATCATTTCGTGTAGGTGACACGGTCAGTCGACCATGCACACCCTGGTGTCAGAGTTCTTCGGAACCGCCTCTCGGGCTCTGACGTGGCTCCTTTAACGACTACCAGATGGCAGCCGGGACCACTGGCTTAACGTGCCTTCCGAAGCAAATCATCTTTTTTATCAGACAATCAGGTGATTTATGCCTGCAATGTCCTAACCAAACTGGAAACAACTTAACAAAGTATGCTTCCCGTGGGAATCGAACCACGACCCCGGGTCAATAAGGCAAACGCCTTAACCACTGGACCACGGAGGCAGTTAACCTACCGTTACTAACAGTTCTTACTTTTAAAATTAAAACAACACGTTTATAAAACAGTTTATAGCAATATCTAGGACAATACAAAAATTGAAGAAACGCCTTCGTTTTTCTTTAAATAATTTGTTTCAAATGGGAGCCACTGTAGGACTGGACCTAGACAAAAGGTATCCCGTTAAGATTTGATAATGAACCATATCATTAGTCTGCAACTCTATTTTATTATTTTCGCTAATAATTCATATCTTTATAATTCACCAATAGTAGAGGTAAAAAATTAAATAACAAACGATATATTTTAGGAAAAAGATGTGAACTAAAGATAGAACTTTTATTCTCACAATAAGTAACTTTAGTATTCAAGTCAATGCACGCTACAAGAAATATATAGTCGTAAAGGCTCGTCTACACGATGAAAAGTACAGAATACAGATACACTAACAAATTATTATATTCATTAAAATACCTACATAGAACATGAATTTAGAACGTGTGCTTGAAATATAAAGCCGAGTAGAACTGGTCCATAAATCGCCAACAGATGCAGGTGGCATAGGAATATTATTTATTGTAAAAGCTACACATAATAAATAAATATATACGGACAAATCACACAGATTGAGCTAGCCCCAAAGTAAGTTCTTAAGAAAGACTTGTGTTATGGGATACTAACTCAACGATACTATATGTTATAACAAATACATATATAGATAAACATCCAAGACCCAGGTCAATCTGAAAAAGATCGTTTTCCATCATGACCTGACCGGGGATCGAACCCGGGACCTCCGTGTCGCAGGCTGATTTAATTAAAAACCGGCCAAGTGTGAGTCAAACTCGCGCAATGAGGGTTCCGTACAATATGCTTCGTGAACACACACACAATGTTCAAAAATGTTTTATTTAATTGACTAGCGCTATCTAGTGGTGTTTTAGTGAACTATATCCCTAGATAAACTTATTATTGTGAGTTTACCACTTAATTTTCAAGTGATAGAATTCTTATTATTTTTCCTGTAATCTTCAAGGATTGAACTACATTTTGTAATTTTTTCAAAATTTTCGGCCCAGTAGTTTCGGAGATCAGGGGGGGGGAATGGTCAATTTTTGCCTTCTTTCGTGAATAAAATCAAAAGTATTGATTTTACCCGAACAAAAAAAAATATTTTTGAGATCCTCATAATGAGCCCTTTCATTTGATATATGACACAGTAAGGTTTGCAAAACTTTCTTTTAAAATTTTGTAATTGGGCCCCTCAAAATGACCCTTTTTTCAAAAAAATCTTTATTTACTTTGCACATCCGTGTTTGGGTCATAGGATTACACTATTTTACCAATAAATATAATAATTACCTAAATTTCATCTAATTTGGTTCAGTAGATTCGGAGAAAATCGGCTGTGACAGACGGACGGACGGACAGACAGACGCTCGAGTGATCCTATAAGGGTTCCGTTTTTCAACTTTTGTACGGAACCCTAAAAATGTTTCGAAATTGTGTCAAATAAACTAGTATTAAACCAATTTAGGACTGACTATAATTCTCAATTGGTTACAGCACGATAGGTAATTGTCATATTAATTAAACATTTTTTATAATAAAATTTTTCGAGTTCTCTGGCTATACAGGGAGGGCCGTGCTCCTGCAGTGGAAACAAACAAAGATCGATGATGATGTTAATGATGACAATAAAGTTATAAGTACATATTACAGTGACGTTTACTTGACTTGAGGATTTCGTTGCTTAATTTCATAATTGGAGTTTACAAATAACTAAAAGATTCTAATGGTATTTAAAACACATTCTTTGTTTCCAAATTATGTAAGTAATTCGTAACGACCAAACAGCTTTATCTGGTCTGGCACTTTCCAGAGCGGCAGATATGGGTGTTATCTTGACCATTTGGTCACTCCTAGCATTGTGGCCACCCAGACCGTATGTACCTCATTGTAGTTCAATGTTAGCCCAACCCAGAAACACAGAATACATTACAAATAGGCTGAGTTGCTTACACACTTATTGAAGGTTTTCCTTAAATTATGATTTTGTTTACAACAAAAAGTAAGAACCTTAATATTTATTTTTCTAAGAGCCATTTGCATCGAAATTATGAGAAAAATTGGGGAGCATAAATGTATCTTTAGTATCATTAAGAAGTTCAACTTCAGCCTACTAAAGCCTAGAACTGGACTAAATCCCAACTAATATTATAAATGCTAAAGTATATCTGTATGTCTGTCTCGCTTTTACGCTAAAACTAGTGAACCGATTTAAATGAAATTTGGTATACAGATAGTTTAGAGCCTGAGAAATGACATGAGTTCATAGGTTACATTTTACTACGAAGACAAAGTCGCGTGCACAGCTAGATCCCTATACTTTCCTTAACAGACAAAACATAAAAATAAATATAAATTTAGAACTGATCTATTCACAAACTATTTCTCGGGTGCGTTGACATTATATTACATCACACGCCTACTAATCTACCAAAATGGGACTGCTGGTCTTCCGACTATAAACTATACTTGTAACATAATCATAGACACACCTACTTCCCCAAATATATTAAAGTTACTCACTCATATAATCAAATAACGATATTACTCACTAAATAAACTGTGATTTCGGCGATTTCTGATAGTTGAGCGAACAGGAAAATCAAAGACGGAATATCATACTTGTGGAAAAATCTGAGTCAATATTTGAAAATACTTAAGTTTATAGACATAAACACAATTAGGAATAAATACATATTTAGAAGTATAAATATAATCACATACCTAGTTTCTAAGTAATTAAAGTGCTATTGTTAGAAGAAATATTCCATGAAATTGTGATTGTCGTAAATATATTAAATGCAGTTTATTTTAGCTCGTAAATCATTAATTTATTACGTCCGTTACAATCCTATTTATATTATATATATTATAAATGTGAAGTTTTTTATATGTATTATAAAAATGAATGTGAGGACGTGAATTGTTTTTTTTTTATTAGTTATTACTTGCCCTATCACGCTGGATGGATTTTTATTAAATTTTATATATTCATAATAAGCCCTATTGTTTGGGTCCTACGACAGCAATGCAAACAGACTAAATCTTTGTAATGTTACTAGAAGAATAATTGAAACGACGACGACATAGTCTAGAAACTTATGTTTAACAGCTGAACAAATTTAAAAAAAAAATTACAAGTTTTAGTAGTCATGTATGATATGCACAACACACCTAATATGTATGTGCTTTTCTTAAGAGGCTCAGCCTTATTATTATTTACTAACTCAGATGACAGGTGTCGATGCCTATCAATCTAGGATTTGCTGTTACAATGCGGTTTTTGTATTCCAAATAAAAAAATAGAGCAAACAAAACCCGCATTGTAACAGAAAATTTTAGATTGATAGGCATCGACACCTGTCATCCGAGTTAGTAAATAAGAGGGCAGATCAGCCAACTAGCGCCACCCATAATTTTGTTTCTTCTAGTCCTAAATCAGACCCAGAGAATACAAAAAATACAAGAATAACATAAGTTTTAATTAGATTAATTTGATTTGATTTAGGAATAAATGAATAAAATGACGGGTGGCGCTAGTTTAGCCGATGTAAGCCTCGATATGTTTGATTTTCTGCAATGCACTATATATACACATGATCTTCTGACTAGCCATCGAATCCTACGACAACATCGATACATGCATAGTTACCAGCCATAAAGTAATCGCATATAGAGCCATCACAAGGTGAATAGAGTCACGGTCGCAAATTACGGCAGGTCCCCACCTGCCCCGCAGATGCAGTTCAAATTACGATATTGGCGCATCCGCGAACGCCGGGTGCAATGTCGAGGACGAGTGGGAAGTAATTAGGGAACCCTACGAGTCAAGGTCTTGACTTCCAATAGAAAACAAAGCATAATTTTTTAACCATTATATCTTTATTAGTTTGAAAGTATATACATACAGGGTGTAATCAAATTCATTGGCATCCGCAAAACTTGAAACATTTCTTACGTCAACACAAAAGTGATTGTGAATTGGCCTAAAATCACATTGTTTTCCTCTATCAAAGCGTTTGAGGGTTTTTTAAAGCTTTTCAAAAAATGTGAATAAGTGTCATTTTACCTAAAAGTCTAGTGTTGAATTGCTTTAAATCAGTATACAATGAATTAAAACCACTCTGTATATATTGATATGGGCCATGTTTTGTAAACTTTATTCATGCATGGCATGACTAATTGATTGATCATTTAATTTCATTCGTATACTTGGAATGGAGGCTTTTTGTGTTATCCAGTTGTTGTGTATATTAAACAAATGAACTATGGTATCAAAAGACGAGCTCCGTGACGCAGCGGTCAACACGCCTGCCTGCGACACGAAGGTCCCAGGTTCGATCCCCGGTCAGGTCAAGATGGAAAATTATCTTTTTCAGATTGGCCTGGGTCTTGGATGTTTATCTATATAAGTATCTATTATAAAATATAGTATTATTGAGTTAGTATCCCATAACACAAGTCACGAACTTACTTTAGGGCTAGCTCAATCTGTGTGATTTGTCCGTATATATTTAAATATTTAATTTATTTTAAAGATAATGCAACAATATAAACGTGATAGAGAACTTTAGAAAGGTAACCTACTGTTGTTCCTCTGAATCAAATATAAATCAAGGATCTGATTTTCTTCTTTCAACTATTCTTTTAAAAGCTGACAAAGTGACAACATAGTGCAAACCGCCCCTTTACCACGACAGTTATTGTTATCAGATCCATTTTTTTCTGGTGCATATGGTGTCAAATTCCACTTCCTAATGTGCGTAATGTAAATACGTGTTCTCACATTAGATATCTTATCAGTCATCCAAAATTTCGAAACAGGTCGGTGACGCGCTTAGAGCCACTGATAAATAACCTTGTTCGCAATCTTCCCGCTTGTTATTTGACCATTAGTGTTATCCTGTTATCATTATGAACGTAATTCAAGTCACACTTGCTTTGAAAAATATCTCTGATGATGAAATCTAGCAGAAATGGTATAGTTAGGCTATGGTAATGTAATCCAGTGTTAAATTTTCATGTATTGAAGTTAGTTGCTCAATCAGACAAAAAACTTATTTTGATGATTTTGGTACTTAGTTAATTACCAGGATGACTGCCTCCGTGGCACAGAGATTAACATGCCAGCATGTGATCCGGGGGGCACCGGCGAACACCGGTACTTTATTTTCACAGCTAATTGACCTCAGTATTGAAGCTGGTACCTAGCTTCAAAACTGATGTCAATTCAAATCAAGGAGGGTTGCCGTCAGACAGACATCCGGCTGTAAAAACTTTCGCCAAAAAGTATCACAGCATGAATGCTGCCATAATAGCGGACCCCAGGCTCCAACTCATCACAACAGAGGATGCAACCGATACAATTCTCAGTTGAGGAGTTAATTACCAGGATAAATAGGAAAAAAACAAAAGTTTACAAGTGTAATCAAGAAACATCATCTTTACAAAACCTTGCTCGCAGTAATGAGCTATAGCAATTCACATTTCTGTATCCAAAATACGACCCATACAGTTTCACATTTCTCACTAACCTCCATCAATTCCAGGTGAACCAATATCCTGCATAAACGACGGAGCTATCCCCGGCCACGTGCTGAACACATTCTGCTGGATCACGTACACGTTCACACTGCCGAACGCGAACAACAAAGGCATCGCCCATCCGGGACTTGGCAACGACTACGAGGAGGAGAAACGGCACCACGCGTACTACCAATGGGTGCCCTTCATGCTGTTCTTCCAGGTAAATTTGATTCTTGGAAACAGTCGGAATCTCTTAACAACTTCGCTGCTGGCTGAACTTACCTACTGGTGTCACTAGTATGGCCAAAATATTTTTACGTTGCGAGGGAGGCCACAAAACACGGAGCGAGTTTCGCTCAGTGCAAGCCAAATTCGGGCCGATTGAAATTGTATGGGCGTAGTCCGCATCAGATACGCGGGGCTGACCTCCAGCGCGCACTCCGCACCCCGCACATATACGGAGTTGCCAGCGAAGTTGTTAAAAGATGGCCGGTACATACGACTCGAGAACTCGAGCACTGATTTTGACACTGCGCAAGTCCTATTTGAAGGTCATCGTCCAGACGAGTCTACGTCTATACATAAGTCTGGATCGCTATTAAGTTAGGTATATGAAAATTATTAATAGGAAAATAGCACGATTTTTCTTTGTTAATGCGCAGCTTAAAAGAAAATAGTTTGCACTTTTTTTGTATGTATCATTATCCGATACGCAGTGGAATTCAAATTGTAGATAGATACTTCTCACGTTATTGATCATATTTCAATAACGTGAGAAGTATCTATCTACAATTTTAGTAAAACCAAAAAAGGTATGCATTATACTATAACATCTACGATCCGGTTCATTTAATAAATGTGCCAATGCTGCCTTTGTGAGTTTATTACTACATATTTTTAATTCTTGTAAATACTAAAGGGCAGCTAAGTAGCGCGGGGTTATCATACCTGGAAAGGTCAAATGGGACGTAACGTTGCGCACAATATCACTTAAGCGTTTAAAATATTACATACTGTGTGGTACTATGAAAAAGAACTTCTTCAAATGAAATAAAGAAATAAGATATGGTAAAATATTCCACGCGGGCAGTATTTGAACCGGTAGTCTTTACTCTCAATTTTCGGGCCGGCCGACACTTTTGTATGAAAATGACGATTATTTTCGAGTTTCCAAGATGGGTCTCAAAGCAAAAGTTGTACATTTTGATTTGATAGTTTGCAGGATAAGAGTGTTCATACCAACTTCTGTATACTACGCATTGATATGCCAGACGGTGTACAAACTGCTTCGTGCCTGAGACAGGCAAAATGAAAATTTAGATGCCTGTTACATACACTCACGCGTGTAAAACCCACGCTCATCTTGCATAAGTAGCTCAACTTGTATCCTGTTATTCCAGTCACCCAAAAAAAAACACTTTTTGCCTTAGTAACAATTTAGTCATACGGTATTTTATATTTCATTAGTCTTGCTATTAGTTTTCCCCACAAGTAACGAGTTCTTTTAAGCTTTAAAATATTACATATAGTACGCATTGATATGCCAGACGGTGTCTTACTGCGTCGTGCTTGAGACAGGCAAAATGAAAATTTCGACGCCTGTTACGTACACTCACGCGCGTGAACCCCACGCTCAAAATGCATAAGTAGCTCAACTTATATCCTGTTATTCCAGTCTTAAAAAAAAGTTTGCTTTAGTAACAAATTAGTCATAAGGTATTTTATTTTTCAGTAGTTTGTTATGTTTTTCCCTTTAAGTAAAGAGATCTCATAAGCTTTAAAATATGACATATAGTACGGATTGATATGTCAGACGGTGCCTTGCAGACTGCTTTGTCCCTTTGAGACAGGCAAAATGAAAATTTTCATGTGTGTTACATACACTCACGCGCGTAAAACCCACGCTCAAAATGCAATAGAAGCTCAACTTTATCCTGTTATTCAAGTCATCAAAAAGAAACTTTATGCTCAAGTAACAAATTAGTCAGACGGTATTTTATTTTTCAGTTATATTATAAAGTCTTATGTTTTTCCTTATAAACTTACTTTATTAAAAACCTCACAAGATAATCGCACCCTATTATATAATATGTACAGTCGGGGGCGGATAAACCTGACCCCTCAATAATTTAACATTTGTTTTTATGGGGCTCAGGTTTATCTACCTTCGAGTACAAAATAAATAATAGTACTAACGTTAGAACCTCGAGTGTACTTAAAACCGAAAACAAGTTTCTTTTTCGTTGTGATAAACACAACAGCTGCTTACAAATAATGATATAATTCTTAGGTTATGTTTTTATTATTTTCCAGGGAATGCTGTTCTACGTGCCCCACTGGATCTGGAAGAACTGGGAGGAGGGGAAAGTTCGGATGATCTCCGACGGCATGAGAGGAATCGGTGCCAACATGCCTTCTGATGACAAGGGCGACCGCCAGGTAACAGGCAACGAATATTTTAAATTAACTATTTATTCATTTTCGTGTGGTGTCATTCATTTCGTAAGGTGCCAACTCTGGTGTCAGATTTTTCAAGCTGCCTTAAGGTATGATAGCTTAACGACTGTTACCAATGCTGACAGACGGGACCAACGGCTTAACGTACCTTCCGAAGCACGGCGAAGTTCTAATGCCGCTTGCTTGGTCACCAATTGAACTGGGTACTGCCCCGGGGTCACTTAACGAGTGTCACTTTATTATGATGTGCTAGCTCATTCATTTTTACAGCTGACTTATCCTCACTTCCTTCAAAATTTGTCTAAAAATGAACATGGCAAAAAAAATCCTTTGTAGCAAGGGGATATAGAACTCTGTCAACGACAATGATTATTTTTGAACTTATTAATGACGTCCTCCGTAGATTATACACTTGTTACCCACGCTCTTCTCTCAGTTCTCATAAACAATTTCGATTTTCATAATTTTATTCAGGGATAACAACAAAATCAATATTCTCTTGACATGTATGTATATCAGTCATTGCATAAAGCTAAACAGCAAGCTGCGTATATTGCATAAGCATACCGCTGTACATACATATTAAGCTTGCACCCTTCTTAGGTAGGCTCTGAGAGGGCTCTGAGTTAATCGGCTTATATAGAGTAACACACAGGTAGTGTAGTGCATATTACATGATAGCTACTACTACTAAAAAATATTGTGTTCATGCAACTTTAGTATTTAACGATGATTGGTTTTAGAAATAATCTGCAGGACTTTTTGTCCTAGCATTACCATATTATATATGAAACGTGAGCTACTAACATAGTTTACAAAGTCATACGACTGCTTACAATAAATCATAACAGCAGTTAACGAGATAACCGATGGCCAGAACGGGCAATATCACAAATCATCGCGTATGTGGCGCCTTACATAACATAACTATCACATGTCATACAATTGAGATAAAGATCAATTAATGCTGACCGGCCTTAATGAGACAAATTAGTGGAATGTCTTGAGACTTGATGCTGCAGCCTTGGAATCAATCTGTGATATCAGATAACATAATATGCATTAAATAGTGTTTTTTGCACGTAGCAGACGACTATCTGCGTAATCTATTAACACCATTAAATGGTCCTAAATTTAAATCAAATCAACCCAGTTTTTTATGTTTACAATGTTTGATAAAAGGTTCCTTTTAGCGTAACGCTATTTTATACTTTAACTTTGGGTTGGACCAAATTTACTAGGTAGAAAAATGTAATACTATTGTTTGTTTCAAGACATATTGCGCAATTCAGTTTTAAACACAAAACAAATTTATATAGAAGGGAAGGCGGCACAATGTGAGAAATAATTTTGAAACTATCGGGGACTAAGAGCGTAGGAAGTTGATAGTCACGGCACTTGTTTTTTTTTTATCCAAAAAACCTAAATTCCTTGTTTGTTATATGAATGTCGTATACTTTCTACATGTAGAATAATTTGTTTGCCTTTTTGTTAACAGAGCCGGCTGGTGCAGTATCTGATGGACACTTTGCACATGCACAACGCCTATTCATTTGGCTACTTCTTCTGCGAAGTATTGAACTTCATTAATGTGGTACGTATTTATATTCCAAATTATCAGATAGCTTATAGCTATTAATTTCTGATATATATCCTCTACAACCAGTCTGGCCAGCGTGGAGAGTGTAGGTCAAATCCTCTGGCTATGGTAGTGTTTATGGCTCTGATAGTACAGAGAGTCGTGCAGTCGTGCTCCTGTAGTGGAGACTAAAACAGACCTGATGATGATGATCATGATGATATCACTATGAGAAGCCTCCGTGGCGCAGTGGTGATCGTCAACCTTTGATACGGGGCTGTATTCGATTCCCGCCGCGGGCGGACTTTCAAATACTGAGACTTAATTTTCACATGTATTTGTTCTGGAGATACCCAAGGAAGATTGCCGGCTTTATTCAAGTCACAGTATTTCGTAATCACGTATCCTGGGTTCCCCAACTTCTAATGAAGAAGAAGTTAGAAGAAGATAAAAGAAAAAAAGGAATAATGATTCCCTACAACAATGATTCAGAAACTATAAAGGGAATAGTAATGATATATTTTTTACAGATGAAGATATGTATCATGGATAGTCCATGAAACGATAAGCTTATACCATAAAAATATATTATGATTAGAACCAAAGCAGCATACTTACAACAACATAGAAAAAAAACCGGCCAAGTGCGTGTCGAGCCACGCGCAGTATAGGGTTCCGTAGTTGCGAATGACAACTTTGAGTTCACACTGTTTACACTCACACCTTACAGTTTAACGACCAAAAACATCTAACAATAAAGATTGTATGAAATTTTTCATTTTCCAGTACATCTTATAAGTTGGTTGCCTATAACTTTTTAGTTTGCACATAGTACCCAGCTCTGATAGTTTTCCTTTCAACTTCAGTATATATACTACTGCTGTAATTTTTTTCACGTATCCATTTATAACCGTTTAGCAGATAGAGAGGGGGGACACGTACCTCTAACAAAAATTTGCACTTTAAAACCAAATATTTCGGAAACGGATCCCTAAATCGAAAAATGGTGTTCTCAACCTTACAATATTTTTTAAAGACCTTTTTAACGATACCCCACACGATGGATAAATAGAGAAAAAAAAATTACACCCCCACTTTACTTGTATGGGAGCTACCCAAAAAAAAAATTTTTTTCAAGATTTTATTCTACGACTTTTTTACCATGATTAATATACATACTCATACCAAATTACAGCTTTCTAGTACTTATAGTCTCTGAGTAAAACCGCGGACGGACAGACAGACAGACAGACAGACAGACAGACAGACAGACATGGCGAAACTATAAGGGTTCCTAGTTTACTACGGAACCCTAAAAAAGAACTGAATCTAAATCATCTTACAATATTTGGACTAAGTAAACATGAGTCTCCCCTCTCTAACGTTATTTATTAACCATGTTGTCCCTACTTAAACCGTACATAATACGGGTTTGTTCGATTAGTTATCTAGTCCCAGGGGAAAGCTCTGTCTATTGTAAATTTATTTTTATTTATTTACAGGTTGGGAACATATTTTTCCTGGATACATTCCTCGGCGGCGCTTTCTTGACGTATGGAACAGAAGTGGTCAAATTCTCTAACAAAAATCAAGAGGACCGAACTGATCCTATGGTAAGTGCCGGTATTAACCTTAAATACCTACGCTATATCTTAATTTATGTTAGTAGTTTTGATTACACCATTATGTTGACCATACAAAGGAGCGCTTCTGAGGCTCTGAAAAATAAGGGTGAACTGTGCCACGAACACAACTAGTGATCGAGATGCATTTAAATATAAATATATACGGAAAAATCACACAGATTGAGCCAGCCCCAAAGTAAGTTCTTAAGTAGGACTTGTGTTATGGGATACTAACTCAACGATACTATATTTTATAACAAATACATATATAGATAAACACCCAAGACCCAGGTCAATCTGAAAAAGAACATTTTTATCTTGACCTGACCGGGGATCGAACGCGGGACCATCTGTGTCACAGGCCGGCGTGTTGACCGCTGCGCCACAGAGCTTATAGGTAGATATATAGTAGAGCATGTAGCTTATAGTAGAGCAGAGATTTATAGGTAGATAACGGTCAATATCCATACTGTTTGTGTTGTGGCTGTAAGTGGCCATTACTCGTCAGATTTTTCAAGCTGCCTGAAAGTATCTAATATAACTGAACGACTGTCATCATCATCAATGATGTGATGACTAACGAAACCAACAGCTAAAACTAAACTAACTAACTAACTAAAGCTAAACTTAACAGCTCTGAAGAGGTTGAAATATTTTGATGCCAGTTGCGGTCACCCATCCATCATTTTATGTATTTTTGGCGACTTATCTGGCAACATCCAGAATCTTCGACCATTATTTGTTACGGCTGTAAAAGCTTTTAATTTGTGACATTTATTTCAGATCGAGGTGTTCCCAAGAATAACAAAGTGCACATTCCACAAATACGGTTCTTCGGGAACAATCCAGAAACACGACGCTCTCTGTGTCCTTGCCCTGAACATCCTCAATGAGAAAATCTTCATCTTTCTGTGGTTCTGGTAAGTTTACTGTAGTTTCTGACTAGTCTAGATTCTGAATAAACTAATAGTCTACATTTTAGACTATTAGTTCGATCAGAAACTACTGATAGAACAATATTACTTATATAAACAAAATGGAGTTTAGAATGGAGAAGGACTTAATAGCAACTGAAATTTATGTTTAGTCTACATTTAGAATAAACATATCCCTACGTTAAATCAAGACATCCTTGGTCGTGTTACATGCTTCTATTTAAGATTAAATAAATATAAAATATTATTCTTCTGTTACGGCATAAAAAAATTACAAATAGATTACCAAGATGGACCATTGCCCTACATTATGACAAGTATAAGCATAAAATAAAATAACTTATCGTAACTATATATTCTCTTTCAAGCTGGTCTAGAAAAATAGATAGAAAAAAAAGTAGAATGTACCAGCTCCTTCTCCTCTTGAGATTGGACTAAAATTTGAGCAAAAATATCAATATAAGATAGAGCTAGCTATTCATTAATATGTAGATCCATTTTTAAGACCGCCATCGCGGTAAATGTGACTTCTAGTTTATGTGCCTTTTGGCCCCAATCTCTACCCAAGCCGAAAGAAGAAGAGACTAGGTATGTTGTAAGCTGACCCCAAGCTCTGCTCAAACCGTAGAGGACAAAGACGTGATTAGTATGTTGTGTGAATTTCATGCCATTCTTTTTACAGGTTCATAATCCTGTCAGTTGTGTCCGGATTGGTGCTCCTGTATTCAGCAGCCATGATCCTAATGCCAAGAACTCGTGAGACGATTCTGAAGCGACGATTCCGTTTCGGCACACCCAAAGGCGTGGAGGCTCTCGTTAGAAAGACCCAGGTAGGTTTTAAAATAATCATAATTACAGAAAAATTATAGAAAAAATGACTATAAAAACAGGTGTTACAATACGGTATTTGCCTAATGTTAAGATTATATAAAATTTGTTTCTAATGAGACTAATATCTATATAAAAACACTATAAAGAACACTTTTAATTTGATAGCGATTCGTTAAGTGATCTTAAAGCTTCTTTAAAGTTGGGCGCATAGGACCATTTTTTACAGTATGAAAATCTTTAATTACAATTATACTGTATTTTAGTCTGCAAAATTTATAGCAACTTTTATTATGAAACCATTACCATAAACGAAATATTTCGTATAGCTACCAAACAAAGTTCTCAAGCCACCCATACAAAATACAAGCTTGTGACGTCACAAATATATAGGCATTTCAGCAGCACGTTTTCACGTCTAAAAATTTACGTCTAAAAACATGTGTCTTTAAAACTTTTATAACTGAAAGAGTTTTTTGTTCAGAAATGTATTTCTGTCACTATTGTATTTATTTTTGGCAGGTCTTTACATAGCGACATGAAAAAAATTTTAGTCAACATGCCCATTGACATGCCTAGCTAAACCTATATAAATCGCTAAACTTGTCTCAAATGCCGTTTGAAACGAATTTTTGTGAGAATGTGTGTGACTGTTAACCAACAGGCGTCTTATTAAAGATATCAGGCTTAAAAAAATAATATTTGAAGCGCGCAGCAGCAATCCATTTTAACTTGCAATATGAAAGGAGTTTGTGTCACAAGTTGATAACCTCGGCCGCTTCTCGGCCTACTTTAAGCTAGCGACATCTGGTGGCTTTTTATCGTCTTCGAGGATAGTTGACATATGCCGATTTTGTCATTTGTGTGCAGTGAACGAAAAATATATAGAAGCCGCCCTTCATCTCTTGACGGACCAAACAACTAAAAAGTGACTTAACTACATTCAGTATGGAGGGTAATATAAACAAAGGCTCTTGAAAATGACTCTCGAGCGATCGGTGAGCCGATGATAATTCGGCTTCTATATTTTCTTCGTTCACTATCTGTGTTTAAAAGAACGAATATATTCTTATTTGACTCCGAAAGGGCCAAAAGTTTATCTCAAATCATAATTTCTACAGATATCTATTATTTCTATTCCAGATCGGCGACTTCCTACTCCTGCACCTACTCGGTCAGAATATGTCTCTACGTGTGTTCGGGGAGGTTCTAGACGAGTTATCGCGACGGCTGCACCTGGGGTCTAACGCGCCATCGGCCCCTTCCACCCTGGAAATGGCGCCGATCTACCCTGACATCGGCAAGTTCTCCAAGGAGACAGAGACGTAAGCGACACGAGTAGAATAGGCAGGTGGGCGCGTTGAGAACAACAAGAATGAAAATTAATAATTTTGCAACTTGGCGTGATAGACCTGGTATCATCCTCAGCTTAAGTGTAGAGAGAGAACATATTATGCCATTCTATGGCGGACCTGTCTGTCATCCATCCTACAAATTATTATAAAGAAGAGTTTGTCGAAAGTAGTCTCATATTCAAGTCAGCGCCTGCTTTCGCAGCCAGGTGAATCGCTTTGATGATTACTAAAGTAAGCAATTTGAAAAATCGTTCTATGTTTAGCGCTCATCAGCCTTCAGTTAAGGAAAGTTGAAAAAGAGCACAGACGTGTACTTATTTCAAATAAAATTATCAAATTCAGTCCGGATTGTGACGTCAAAGACACATTTAGAAAAATATTAACTGTACATGCCTGTTGCTCTTTTTCTGTAGCCTTGGGAACATTCAGGTATTTAACATAAACAACGGTTCATGACATTCCTTTAAACGTTTATTTAGGCGAAATTGTTATAAAATGTAGAGCCACTATCCGCCTTCCAGGCTTGGCTTTAATCTTAGGTCTCATTTTGTGCGTTTATGAAGAGTGAAGAGAAATGAATTTTGTGATTGGATGTTATAATGAACTGGAAAATGACAAGTGTTATTAACTATAGCGATATAGACGAAGACTGTTAAGGTATTATAACACATAGTGACATAATAATAACACGATGTTGTTATGCTGTGAATCTAAGGTTTTTGCCTCCTTTGATGTATGATGACTTTTAGAACTAGGTATTATTGAAATTTAATCCTTAATGAATTTGCTGATGATCTATCTTAGCCACATTACATGAATTTCAGTTAAATAATAATTAAATTAAGTACCGGGAACGTTTTTAAATATTAGATTTATATATAATAAGTGAAGAAATGAAATTCAGCCGTATACACATCTCATTAGAATAGTATTTTGAATGCATGCGACAGTGACCATGAGCGCACGAAGTGATTTTGTGATTCCAACTAAATAAAAGACAGAATGTTCACAATTAATTCCTAAAAGTCGATTTTAATGATATTTTTGTATTTTAGAATTATTCCAGAGGTGCGACCTAATTACAATAAATAAGTTCATAATGTACTCGAAACTTTGTGCCATTATAAAAATTATGTATATTGACTGCAAAAAGGCAACTCTCCCTATAATTATATATATATATATATATATAATTCTGTCTATTCATTATTGTTAAGATGTTTTGAGTAAGACACGATCTGTCAAATCAAAATACTATATTTTATTGTAAGACAAATCTCATTTTGATAGATATATTTTTTTTATAATATGACAGTGTTGCATACACATATTGCCTGTATTTATCATACAGGAAAAAATAAGAAATGTATTTTATTATACATTTATATAATAATATGGTTTCAAATTGTTTGAACCAAACATTTTCTTTTAAACTGCGGTTTTATCAATGGATTTTAATTAGTGGTAGCATAATTATTGAATTGATTTATGATGCAGATTGTAATAGGTACATTTTATACTGAACTGTTTCCTATTTTTTTTATTTACATTTTACGAATTGTAACTATTCATTCAAGGATTACTTATAGGCACATTTAGATGCTAAGTTCCATTTTTTAAATAAAATATTTTTAAAATATATGACGTTTGTTTTCACATTTGACCCAAAGGATTTCAGAGAATTGACTGGACATGCTCTAAAAGAAGCCAAGAAAAACTAATCTATAAAAATATACTTTCCTTTTTCAAAACAAATCACACAAATTGAGTTAGCCCCACAGTAAGTTGTGAACTTGTATCGTCGGATACTAACTCAATGATACATTATGTTACGATAGATACTTATATAACCAAGACCCAGTCCGATCTGAAAAAGATGGTTTTCCATCATGACCTGTCCGGGTTTCGAACCCGGGAGCACTCGAGTCGCAGGCTGGCGTGTTAACACTGCGCCACGAAGTTTAACAAAATAGAAGTGTAGGATCCCTTTGACCTTACTTCAAATCAGTTGTGTCATAAGAAGTACGAGTATAATATGCTCACAAGAGCAAAGGTCAGTTCATCATTACCAATGACACATTGCAAACTATAGTGAATAAGCAACAAAGCTATAAGTAGTAATATGATTGAATAAAGACACCGTTGAAATAATCCATACTAAAATTATAAATTCGAAAGTAAATCTTTCTGTTTGTCTGTATGGCTCGCTTTCGCACCAAAACTACTCAACCGATTTAAATGAAATTTGGTACCCATCTATATGTGTACCAAATTTTATCCAATTCTAGAGCCTGAAAAACCGGCCAAGTGCGTGTCGGGCCACGCGCAGTATAGGGTTCCGTAGTTGCGAATGACAACTTTGAGTTCACACTGTTTACACTCGCACCTCACAGTTTAACGACCAAAAACATCTAACAATAAAGATTGTATGAAATTTTACATTTTCCAGTACATTTTATAAGTTGGTTGCCTATAACTTTTTAGTTTGTACTTAGTACCCAGCTCTGATAGTTTTCCTTTCAATTTCAGTATATATGCTACTGCTGTAATTTTTTTCACGTATCTATATATAACCGTTTAGCAGATAAAGGGGGGGGGCCACGTACCTCTAACAAAAATTTGCACTTTAAAACCAAATATTTCGGAAACGGATCCCTAAATCGAAAATTGGTGTTCTCAGCCTCACAATATTTTTCAAAGACCTTTTTAACGATACCCCACACGATGGGTAAGTAGAGAAAAAAAAATTACTCCCCCATTGTACTTGTATGAGAGCTACCCAAAAAAAAATTTTTTTTCAAGATTTTTTTCTACGACTTTTTGCCATGATTAATATACATACTTATACCAAATTACAGCTTTCTAGTACTTATAGTCTCTGAGTAAAACCGCGGACGGACAGACGGACAGACAGACAGACAGACAGACAGACAGACAGACATGGCGAAACTATAAGGGTTCCTAGTTTACTACGGAACCCTAAAAAGGACATAAGGCAACGCAAACTTACTATTTCACGCGGACGAAGTCGCGGGCACAGCTAGTAATAAATGTAATTAGTAGTAATAACAGGCCGCGAACTTGACCCCCGCAAAACATTTACTAGAATATGTGCATAAAATACTGGACTGATATTAATGCCTGAACTTAAAATTGCACTAGTATTTAGTGCAATTTTAAGTTTAGGTAGTATTTCCCAGGAAAAATATAATGGAAAACGTGTGTATACTTAACACGTTTTTAGTTATATTTCTCTTGGAAAACTGATATGGATCTATCGCGCAACATACAGGCAAACAAAATGTGGTTTTGCTTCATGATGACGAGCTCTGTGGCGCAGCGGTCAACACGCCTGCCTGCGACACGGATGGTCCCGGGTTCGATCCCCGGTCAGGTCAAGATGGAAAATGATCTTTTTCAAATTGACCTGGGTCTTGGATGTTTATCTATATAAGTATCTATTATAAAATATAGTATCGTTGAGTTAGTATCCCATAACACAAGTCTCGAACTTACTTTGGGGCTAGCTCAATCTGTGTGATTTGTCCGTATATATTTATTATTTATATTTATTATTTAACTTGAAAGGCTAGCTTCGCTCTTTCGGTCAAAAAATTAAATAGGAAAGAACTTTTTTTATGATAACCTAATAACTTTACATTTTAATCAAACTCGTCCATATTTTTTTGTGATGGTTCATTCGTAAATAATTGTTCATTTCCTGTTTCCTTCATTAATGTAGGAGGCACGTGGCAGGCGCATTATCTACTTATTAGTAATACTCCGACCACCCATTTCCGGTTATACTGTTGTTATAATGCAGATAATATTGTCATTAAAAACAACTCTAGCTAAATATGTTCAGTCATATAAAAATGTTTGATTGTTCAGTGAATTGAATGATTCATTTGAGTACGATATTGATCCATCTCGTCTGTCTACTTCAAAAATAATTCTTGAAAACAATTTCAAAGCATTGTTTTACAGAGATAGTTAACTAAACTAAATAAACTTTAAGAAGAATACGACAAACCACGCGCACAATGTGGTTAAGAAGCTGGTATACGATTGTTTTTACTATATCCTGATGATTATCAATTAATCAAAACAAAACCAGTAGAGAGCACCAAACATTGGACAAGACATAATGCAACTTAGTTAAATATAAAAAAAACTCACACAGTTATAAATTTGTAATCATAGTATATCAGCCACACTAGGATGAGTGATATGAAAGTGGGGAGTATGCGATACACAATACATATATTATATACCTGTACCTGTATGTACTAATATTATAAAGAGGAAAGTCTTTATTATAATTTTGTTTGAAATGGATATACTAAGAAACCACTGTACCCATTTCAATAATTCTGTAACAATAATATGGTACATTATCAGCCTTTAACATAGGCTATAATTTACGCGGACGAAGTTGCGGAGAAACAGCCAGTATTTTATAAATTAATTATTTCTACACAATCGCCCAAAATATGGAGTCTTTTAGAGATATATATCTATGTAAGTAAATATGAACCGTGTTTCTGTAATCCACCATTACTTATAATTATAAATGAGTGAACACTGTGTAAGGTATCTTGAGAATCTGCTTTATCCCGAGTGGCACATGCTTTATTTTCCATTGAAGAAAATTTATCGTTAAGGCCGCATATCGCCTCGCATCACATCTCAGTTTCACGGCTTAGTGTAATTAAACCTTAAATCGTATCAAACGTAAACCTACGCAGAGGTCACAAACCTATTTGTAGTAGGTTATTTGTACCAAAACATCAATCTGAACAGGCTCAAAGTTCAACACCGACAGTACTTAAACAAATCGACACCGCTAATACGGACAAAAAGGAAGCACTTACCGATTCCCCCAGTCCAGTTTGGCGACCAGTTTGAGCCGAAGCGCCCTCGTTTGGTCCTGCGTCAGGGTCCCCGCGAGCAGAGTTCGACGACCGCTCAACAGCTCTCTCATCACCTTTGCGACGGCACTGAACCGGTAGGTTTCGCGCTCCTGAAATGGTAAAGGAATTTAGAAAATAGAACTTGTTGATCGAGACTCACAACAAGACTTGTTTTAATTATTATAATTAGGTAAGTAGTTAATTTTACATCACCAGGAAGAACAAAATTTTAGTTTTTGCAATGCTATTCTGATATAATCTTATTAAATTAAGAAACAAGACACGGGAAATATATCCTGCCCGTGAGGAGTTTTTACCCCTGTCTTGTTTCTTTTCTTAATTTAAGGACAAAATTGACTTCACTGCCTGTGTGTTCCAGACGTTTGCCTAATGACCCAGAGGTGACGTGTTTAAATCCAACTGGGAAACATACTTATTGAAAGTGTTTTTCAGTCCAGACTGGAATCAACTTTCAAGAAGTATATTGCAGGCTTAAATCACCTAATTATCCGAACAGATAGATGATTTCGTGCTTAGGAAGGCACGTAAACTGTGATCCCGAACGCTATCTAGCATTTGTTTAAACCTAGTTCTATCCTAGGATAAGTTCTAGAGAATTTCTTTTAAATTTACTTAAGTTTTCTATTAGTCTTAGCACAATCTTTTTATTCTAGTTACATTATGTTCAGAAAAACGAAGAATATTAAGATTTAGTGGCTCTACCTTAAGAATCAACAGATCAACTAAGTAAGAAAGGTTCTAACAAGCAGAGAAAAGCCATGAATTTGATGTTTTCGCGCTTGTTACACATTTAAATAATCACACGCAGGTCGGAGTCTACCTGCCACCACGAACACTATAGAGTACTCAAAACGTTAGGTGTATAAATAATGTCATAAACCCGATAAAAACCGTATTAAATTAATTTTATTTAGCCATGAATTTTTTAAGTTCAAAGAGTAAGTTCAGTCCTTTTTTAAATATATTATTTTTTGAATATTCAGACCTCTTTGTGTGACTATACCAGCATAATGGGGGACTTCTGGGTAGCATAGATATTTATTTTTTATCGTTGCTCACCATAATATGCTACGTATTATGGTATATTATGTATTTTGATTTGCCTAATGTGACTGAACTGATCATCACTATATTCAGCAATCCATTCTCCAAAGAAGCTGTCCCGTAGTGTAAAGCCGAGTCTAATAATATCGTATTTACAGAGAGATAATTTCCATCAACATTATGACTAATAATGAGTCATATTGCTCTGTAAAAGGACAAAGAAACTAGAAGTCTTATTTGCAATTCAAATGAATTCAGAATGCTGAAACTACATCCTGTTAAACTGTAGAGATGAAAACATATTTGGCATGTGTTTGAAGAAACCAAGGACGGTTAGAATGACTACCTGAAATATTCCGTTTCTTACAGCTATTTTGTAGATACAATAGGATGGAAAAATAATTTGCAACTAATTGTATTGTTGGTAAAAATGTCTTGTTTGTGGCCATTTTGTTAGCTATCTAATACACTACTACTAAATACTAATTATAGCCATTATTACAGGACAAGTGGTCTCTCCAATGGAGGAATGCAATGCTCACAATAACTGCACATACACATATGACATTTGCATAGTTAAAAGTGGATTTTTGTAAAAAAAAAACTGAATTTACAGTGACTGCAAATTATAGGTACCAAATTAAATTGGACCTAGCACTTGAGTCATTGAAACTTGATGTAACACAACACTTTCTGATGCATGTTCAAAAACAGTTCAAAAAAGATGTTATTTAAAAACAAAAATTCTTAAATAAATATAGATAATAAATAAAATAATGATTTTCTTGAAAACCACTTAGGGATTTTAAAGACTTTTTTCATACCATGGTATGTACAATTACACAATTACGTACGTACAATTTTTTCTACACATGTCTAATTCACATTGCAGGTATAGCACTTACACATGATACGCTACTCCGGCGATTTACCACATCAGGGCATAAATACATCTTGAGCTCCTCCATGTTTCAAAAGACATATTAAGCCATCGGTCACAATTGCCATAATTATAATTGTTTAGCTAAGTATATGCACAAAATGCCTTCTTTAGGCAACTGACACCAAATAAACTACTCGAAAAACAAACATTCTTGATGTAGACAGTTTCACAAAATAAGTAGGTTTGTTCGAAATGATCGCACTTATTTAGAAAACAATAGTGTTTTTTAACATTTTTGTGAGCACATATTAGAAAACAAAACTATGTAAATATTTTACTAAATACATAAACCTGAACCTCTACATCAATGTAGTATGAATGTGATATAATGTATATTACAAGGACTTGAAATCCTTCAAAGATAAGATTACAAAATTCCCCTCAAAAGCAGTAACAATGCTACTGATGGAGTATTATATAACGCTAATAATTTAATGATGTGATGAATAAAGTTTCTAAATCGGAAAAATGTAATTTTCCGTGAATATCCAAAGAGGGTCAGTGTCATATGAATTGGCGTTATATTATAAAAAAATCGAGATAGAAACAGAATACCCACCACATATAATTTCTTCCACAACCTGGCCCATTCTCGCAGGACACATGCTATCTCCCGAACAAGTGGGTCGTCCTTCAACTCTGCAATCGCTGTGGCTCCAGTACCCTTGACTGTGCATGGTCGAATGGACACCACACAGCCTGGGAATATGCCCCATGCTGATCTGTTTTTGGTGCTGAATCCTCTATACCAGGCTGAAAAGAGTACAATCATGAAATATTCATTTCAGTAGTCATTTTAAACACAAACTCTAAAATAGGAGGGTGTTCCTAATACAACCATACTTATTTTGTATGTTTGTTACCTCATACCTCCATCATTTATGCACTCAAGGACTGAAGGGGGCTATTTATTCCCTGCTCACAGACCCCGAATCCCTGTAATTTTTTACCTTCCCACAGCCCCATTGTCCTGCCTCAGTGGTTTTTTTTTTTTGGGTGGCAGATAGAAAGAGCTTCAGATTACAAAATAAAATGCATGGATTGCCAATTATAGATTCAATATTGAGCCACTTATACTGAATTAAGCAGATAGCAATCACCAAACTTGAAGTTAAAAGACTGAAGATTTAAAAGATTTACTGACCTCCATTCTCTTCTAGAATCTGAACAGTCTCTCCAATTTCAATTGGTAAACCAGATCGAACATCTCCTTTCCAATTGTAAACTCCTGGAATATATTTTTTTTTACATTAATTAGAATGTATTTACCAACATTTTGTACCTGTGATGCATGATGGAACTGGCATGTATGTCTTTATAGATATCAGTTTCTTGAATTTTATATAATAAATGAGAACCTTCAATGATTGCTCTTGCAATAACTCCACTCTGCCCGGCAAGATAATATTTAATGTAGAGACAGTCTTTTGTCTTTACCCAAGACAAGGAAAGAAAGAAAACCTATCCAACTACTTAAACAGCACACACAATTATTCATAAACCAAACATCTATAAAGACATCCCATGTATGATGTTGTTGGACTTTTTCTTAAAGATAGAGTGTGAGATAGAGAAAAAGTAAAACTTAGTATTCTTTGGAGTTGAATTCAAGGATGAATAATTCATACACATTCATAATAAGTCTAATTGTTACAGTGTAGTAGAAGTAGTAAGTTCTTCAATAACAAGTTACAAATAGGCTATACTTTAGTTAGGCTGTTAATATAAAAAAATAGGGATAATAAGTACAAGCACAACAAATCAACTAGAGAACATAAGGGAACATCGTGCGGGAATAGTTCATTTAATTGAATTCTTTGTTCCCCAAATTTGCTGATAACATGTGTGCTGCATACAAAATATTTATACAGCAGCGATAAATATATAAACAATGAATCCAAAACGGCGACGAGGACATCACTTTTTCATCAACGCAGAATAAGTTTAAAATACTTATTGAGAAGAAATTTGTGGCCAATCATTAATCTGGTAAGAGTATAGTTAATATTCTCGTCGTGTAAATACATTTCCGCTACATAATACTCAGAAGCAGCAGGATGTTCCATCCTATCGCTGATTGAATTATAAACGTCAAACTTACCGACAGCCAATTTCGGAGATTTCAATGGAATCCACATGTTTTTAGGCAGAACGATATCCTCGTTCTAATTTTGTACGTAATTATCACTACTGCAACATTGCAACTTTTCCAAAAATGCATTAAAATACGAACGAATACAAAAACTCTACGCTCTACGCTGCCCAATATTGTTGACAGATGCAGGAGTGCGTTCGAAAACACACACAGGTATTTTTTTCATGTCTGTGGGTGGATACACTAAAGCTATGGGTTCCCCGAGCAAACGCTCGTGCACTGCACGATCGTGCAGTGCCGCCGCTATCCGATGGGTGGACTGTAGACGACGGACGTCAATCATTAGTGTTGCTAGTCTAGCCATTTGTTAAATCGATATCATAGACGATAAATTTACTGGGGTACTATTTTTTAAAGGTGTGACACTCGTCTTCGAACGATTTTTGTATGAAATTCGTTCGCAGACGAGTGTCACGCGTTCAAAAATAGTACCCCTGTTTAGTATTTTACGATATAGTCTCTCTAATCTATGGGTAGTATGAGATGAGCACGAGATTAGTCATTCGCAAAGCTTAGCACCTGAATGCATTATTTAAACCTCTGTTCACTAACTAGCACGATAACAAATATATAACTATATATAACTTACTTACGTGGATTCAAAAGTATCTTAACTCTTTGATGTGGATACGTGTTGTTCCTTTGGACGAGCTCCGTGGCGCAGCGGTCAACACGCCAGGCTGTGACACGGATGGTCCCGGGTTCGATCCCCGGTCAGGTCAAGATGAAAAACGATCTTTTTCAGATTGACTTGGGTCTTGGATGTTTATTTATATATGTATTTGTAATACACTATAGTATCGTTGAGTTAGTATCCCATAACACAAGTCTCAAACTTAATTTGGGGCTAGCTCAATCTGTGTGACTTGTCATTAAAAAAAAAAAACCTGTCCTGTCAGTCTTAGATAACTATTTTGAGAAAATTAAGGTGAAGTGGTATATGCGATTTTAGTGCCAGTGCCACCCAGAATTAAATTATTTTACTCCTAAAAGAATTCATGGTGGCGCTAGTTTCGCATAACACCTACGGCGCCTTAAATTTTATGCTGAAAATCATTTAAGTGTTTGGTATGACAATGTGTGTAGGAGATATTGGCGATAATTTTTAGGAATAAGAGTTTTTAAGTGCTCACACAGTGGGACGTGTGGTTCCCAATATTCCCATAGAGTAGTATGTATGCCCCTAACATGCTAAACGTGGTCTTTGGGTTTTATGACTGTGCTATGTTTACCCGGCAAGTAAATGTAGCAAGGCCATTAACATGAAAAAGAAGTTTTTTTGCTCATGGCGGACAGCAACCGCTCGAAAATGAATAATGTAAACTATTTAAACAAAGTTTAAAAAGGAGATTAATTCGACCTACCCGTACTGTAGCCCACCGTAATGTAATATTGTCAAAATTATCCAGTTCTTTTCTATACGTCGGTCTATTCCAGCAGCGTCTTAACATGTGTACCGAAATATAAAAGTGTAATTATGTATGTCTTGTTCGTGCATATCTCAAAAATTAAAAATGGGATTGCAAAAGGTAGGTAAATGAGGTATATAGACTTAGTTATGGAACAATTTGAACGAAAGTGTTTTGAAGTTGGATTATTTTCAATTGTTCTTGTTGTATTTATGTTAATTATACCATAAATACATCAGCACCCATAGCATGGCACCCGCGACGCCGTTTATATCGCGCGATAAACTGTTTACATCTCCCTCTTTAATATTACGGTAAATAAGATGGCGATAGTCGATAAACGTTATCTCGTGTGCCATTCTACAGGCTTAGAAATAATTTCAAAATAATCTTCTTGCTCATCTTAAAGTCACAACTTAACGAGTACAATAATTTTATTTAATTTAGTCTAATTACTACAGATACATTCTGCAAAATATTTAATTGTTTCAAAAACATTCCGAGTTGAAGAAAATATCACGGAACTTCGTTTAATATAATGATACGTTTCAACATGAAGTAATATTTAATCAGGCAAACTTCCAAATCGAATAGCTATACTTACTTTAAAACTATTACAAACTATTATTTGATCTACCCAAAATTCAAGAAATACATCCAGTTTGTCACGTAGGATATATTTTCATCTTCGTTTTTTAATTCAGATGTCATCTTAATCGACAATCGATAACATAAAAATATAAAGATTAATCTGGCAACTCGCAATTTTTTCAGTTGGGAACACTGTTGCGGTGAACTTTGACCACCGCCGCCGTGCACGACCGTAGACAACGCCGTCCGGGGAAACCACCCAAACGTGTTTCCATAGAAAATGTATGGGTGACGTCATTCAACGTTTTGCTGACGAGCGTGCGATCACGATCGTGCAGTCGGGGAACCCATAACTTAAAGCTATGGGTTCCCCGAGCAAACGCTCGTGCACTGCACGATCGTGCAGTGCCGCCGCTATCCGATGGGTGGACTGTAGACGACGGACGTCAATCATTAGTGTTGCTAGTCTAGCCATTTGTTAAATCGATATCATAGACGATAAATTTACTGGGGTACTATTTTTGAACGTGTGACACTCGTCTTCGAACGATTTTTGTATGAAGTTCGTTCGCAGACGAGTGTCACGCGTTCAAAAATAGTACCCCTGTTCAGTATTTTACGATATAGTCTCTCTAATCTATGGGTAGTATGAGATGAGCACGAGATGAGTCATTCGCAAAGCTTAGCACCTGAATGCATTATTAAAACCTCTGTTCACTAACTAGCACGATAACAAATATATAACTTACTTACGTGGATTCAAAAGTATCTTAACTCTTTGATGTGGATACGTGTTGTTCCTTTGGAACCTGTGCTGTCTGTCTTAGATAACTATTTAGTGTATTAGTAAAATTAAGGCGAAGTGGTATATGTGATTCTAGTGCCAGTGCCACCCAGAATTAAATTATTTTACTCCTAAAAGAATTCATGGTGGGGCTAGTTTAAACGCAAAACACCTACTGCGCCTTAAATTTTATGCTGAAAATCATTTAAGTGTTTGGTATGACAATGTGTGTACGAGATATTGGAGATAATTTTTAGGAATTAGGGTTTTTAAGTGCTCACACAGTGGGCCGTATGGTTCCCATAGAGTAGTATGTATGCCCACCAAAGAGCATATAATCACTAATGCCCACTAACATGCTAAACGTGGTCTTTGGGTTTCATGACTGTGCTATGTTTACCCGGCAAGTAACTGTAGCAAGGCCACTAATATGAAAAAGAAGTTTTTTTTGCTCATAGCGGACACCAACCGCTCGAAAATGAATAATGTAAACTATTTAAACAAAATTTTAAAAAGGAGTTTAATTCGACCTACCCGTACTGTAGCCCACCGTAATGTAATATTGTCAAAATTATCCAGTTCTTTTCTATACGTTAATCTATTCCAACAGCCGCTTAACATGTGTACCGAAATCCAAAAGTGTAATTATGTATGAATATTATTTTGTCTTGTTCGTGCATATCTCAAAAATTAAAAATGGGATTGCAAAAGGTAGGTAAATTAGATATAGACTTAGTTATGGAACAGTTATAACGAAAGTGTTGTGAAGTTGGATTATTTTCAATTGTTCTTGTTGTATTTATGTTAATTATACCATAAATACATCAGCACCCATAGCATGGCACCCGCGACGCCGTTTATATCGCGCGATAAACTATTTACATCTCCCTCTTTAATATTACGGTAAATAAAAGGCGATAGTCGATAAACGTTGTCTCGTGTACCATTCTACAGGCGCAGAAACAATTTCAAAATAATCTTCTTGCTCATCTTAAAGTCACAACTTAACGAGTACAAAAATTTAATTTAATTTATTCTAATTACTACAGATAGGTACATTCTGCAAAATATTTAATTGTTTCAAAAACATTACGAATTGAAGAAAATATCACGGAACTTCGTTTAATAAAATGATACGTTTCAACATGAAGTAATATTTAATCAGGCAAACTTCCAAATCGAATGGCTATACTTACTTTAAAACTATTACAAACTATTATAAGATCTACCCAAAATTCAAGAAATACAGTCAGTTTGTCATGTAGTATATATTTTTCATCTTTGTTTTTTAATTCAGATGTCATCTAAATGGACAATCGATAACATAAAAATGTAAAGATTAATCTGGAAACTCGCAATTTTTTCAGTTGGGAACACTGGTGCGGTGGACTTTGACCACCGCCGCTGTGCACGACCGTACACAACGCCGTCCGGGGAAACCACCCAAACTCGTTTCCATAGAAAATGTATGGGTGACGTCATTCAACGTTTTGCTGACGAGCGTGCGATCACGATCGTGCAGTCGGGGAACCCATAGCTTAACCATTAAAATCTTTTCAAAATTTTTGTAAACAAGAATAGCTGAGCAATGAAAGGAAGGTCCGAAAAATATTCATATTTGTACGATTTTTGAAATTTTGCCGTTTGCAGACAAGCTATTTTTTCATACAAAAAACACAATAGTCACAAGTTCAAAAATAGTACCCGTAAAGTCCTGGGGTACTATTTTTGAACGCGGGACACTCATTTTTCATACAAAAATCGTTCGAAGACGAGTCGAAAACAAATGTCCCGCATGAGTGCTATTTTTGAAATGATGAATTACCTAAACGCAAGTCATGCACGTCTACAAGTCACATTCGTCTTCCAAGTCACGAAATGCCATTTTGCCATAATTTTGAAATCATCGCTTGAACTGATAATGCTGCCAACTTTCAGCGAAAAATATTTGATTTGTCTGTTACTATTTAACGTTCCGTTTGACGCTACACTTCATATACATTTTAAAAATCCTAATAACCTTAACAAAATTTATAAAAAATTCTGCGTGAAATAAGAAGAAAGATATATTTTTTGTTGAATGTTGGCAGTACTACAGTTCAAACAATGGTTTCAAAAATATGGCAAAATGGCATTTCGTAACTTGGAAGACGAGTGTGACTTGTAGATGTGCACGACTTGCGTTTTACTGAGTCACGCGTTCAAAAATAGCCCTCCAGGAGTGCTATTTTTGAACGCGTGACTCACTAAACGAGTGATTGACGCTAGTGTTTCCAAAAGGCCGCATTTTTGAATCGTTAGTTGACGAGTGATTGCAACGAGCGACTGAGACCGCTCGTTTCCGCAGGCGACGAACGCTTTTATGTCAAAGTCACTTCCTGTCATTTGAAGTTCCTATGTCATGATTTTACGTTCCGTTTGACGCTACACTTCTTAAACATTTTAAAAATCCTTTATATCCTTAAAAAAGTTTAAACAAATTTTTGCGTGAAATAAAAAGAAATGAAATATTTTTCGTTGAAGGTTGGCAGCACTACAGTTCAAGCGATGGTTTCAAAAATATGGCAAAATGGCATTTCCTGACTTGGAAGACGAGTGTGACTTGTAGTCGTGCACGACTTCCGTTTTAGTGAGTCACGCGTTCAAAAATAGCACTCCAGGGGTACCATTTTTGAACGCGGGACTCACTAAACGAGTGATTGACGCGACTGTTTCCAAAAAGCCTCATTTTTTTTGCAACGAGCGGTTGAGACCGCTCGTTTCCTCAGGCATCGAACGCCTTCATGTCAAAGTAACCGCCTGTCATTGGAAGCACGCAGAATATTTTAAAAACTTTTCTAGGATATAAGGGATTTTAAAATGTTTATGAAGTGAAGCGTCAAACGGAACGTAAAATCATGACAGATGAACTTAAATGACAGGCAGTCACTTTGACGTAAAGGCTTTCGTCGCCTGGAGTGCTATTTTTGAACGCGGGCCACTCGTCTTCGAGCGATTTTTGTATGGAGAAATTGTTCGAAGACGAGTGGCACGTGTTCAAAAATAGTACCCCTGGAGTGCTATTTTTGAACGCGTGCCACTCGTCTGCGAACGACTTTTCCATACAAAAATCGTTCGAAGACGAGTGGCACGCGTTCAAAAATAGTACCCCTGATCGCTGATCGAAACGAGCGGTGTAAACCGCTCGTTGCAATCACTCGTCAACTACAGATTTAAAAATGAGGTTTTATGGAAACACTCGCGTCAATCACTCGTTTAGGCACTTGTCCCACCAAGAGCGAGGAAGCGATTAGCTATCGGCGATTTTCTCGCCCAAGAAACGAACAAAAGATAAAGGATCCTGTGTTAGTAAAAGAGACACATATATTAATAGTTCATCGTTGGCTGTTCACACTGCCGGCGAGAGCACTCGCTCTACTAGTTTGTCGCCCAGATAACAGCGATAAGATAAAACTAGCTCAGCGGTACTCGCTCGGCGATGCTCGCTTGGTTTAGAAATCAACCTGCGAGACCAATCAGCGGTGATTTTATACAGCGTTTATTTCAGTGCAGATATTTGCAATGAATTTGAGAAAAGCATTTGAGCTGTCATTGTTGTCTAGTTCAGACGATGATGATGATGCATTATCCTGCGTCTGCGTGTTCGGCTGTACTGACTACACCTGAGCGAGTGACGCGAGTAGCCCGTCGCACGCGAACACTCGCCTACAGCTGAGCGACAAAACTATTGGAGCTAACACTCGCTTCTCGCCGCTCGCCCACTCGTTTGTAGTTTATCGTTCTACTCGTTTATCGCTCATCGTTGCCGGTGGGACAAGTGCCTTAGTGAGTCACGCGTTCAAAAATAGCACCTTTGAAGTGCTGTCATTGTCATCTGTTTGATTGTGTCTGTCATTGTCAAATCGTTAAATCAGACAGACAAAATAATCTACAAAATCTTAGAACAAAATAGATTATTTCGTAATTTTGTAAGCTTTAATAACTAAGTATTTTGTTTAGATACATGCACATGCATAACACTGATAATAATAAACATAGAATTTAGCTTTAGCTTTCATAAGTTAAAGTACAGTTTACCAGAAATAGTAAGTAAGTGTATAAGGAAAAAGTTCTGTTTATAAAACAATGTCTGACGATTTTATTCCATTAAATCAAAGCACTCCTGTCCAAGGAAGGTGGCAGGGCAAAAATCAAAACCAGCGTTACCAAAACAATAGATATAGTAATGGTCCAAAGCGCGGGGGCTCTAGTAACAGATGGAGTAATCATTCTCAAAGAAATACCAGCTGTGGGGTATGTATCTTGATGTCAATCAACTCTATAATTTTAAGTAGCTATCAAATATATTTGTACCTGTGTGCTAGTGGTCAACTTAGAAATGGTATCCTTTTATTTCGGTTTGGTGTTTGCTTAGTAACCTGGTGGCCTTAAGTACCTACCTCATTTTTACATTAAACAGTTGGTTATTTATACTGGTATAGCATCAGTGAACCAGAAAACTAAAGAAGCCACCTTCAATACTAAATCTTAATCAGTTTTGGCATTTGGCAAAAAAGTAAACGCAGGCATTTGATTTACTTTAGGATTTAAAATGCCTGCGTTTACTTTCTTCTTCCTATCATCATTGACAGTTTACTTTAGGATTTAAGTAACTTATTTTTAACAGTGCCATAATCATCTTCATACACCGATGTTTGTTAATATATTACCATATATTTGCAGAGTGACAGCAATAGCAGTTTTGGAAACGACAGTCGGAACAGCATTGATGCATACTTACACCCTGAAATGCTGCAGGATCCGTGGAGAGATCTCTATAAAACCAGCTCTTAGTTATTAGTTTTAAGTGTCACGCTTTTACATAAAGTTAGATATTTACCGTCCCATTAAAAAAAATGAGGATGTTAGTACTAAGTTATTAGTACCTGTTTAAAACCATTATCTGGCCAAAAATCAGACTGCACCTATCACTTTAACATTTCCATAACGTCATAATCATTTCATTTTGGGTGGATAATGGTTTAGACCAGGTACTAAAGTTAGTCCTCGTTTTATAATAAGACTATATAAGAACTCAATCTGAGTTTCAGATATGTATGTCAAATGAATTTCGATATTAAGTTAAACGAGTTTGATTTTTACTGTAGCATATTAATTTGTCTAATAAATATTTGCACACACTAATATTAATTTCAACATTTTTTATGAGTGGTTAGAAATTAGATTTTTCATGACAAGTAACAATGTAGTTAAATCATGAGTGAAGCAGTAGGACCAAGTTATGATGTTTTTTTTTTTAAGATGATGACCATCAGGCTGAATATTGACCACCAAATAAATTTATTGTTCTAACAATTTTAAATGAAAAGAAGATAACTGATACAATCAGTTATTTTAAAATTGTTTATCAGTGTTTTGATTGTAGTTCTTACAATAAAAAAAAAATACTAAAAAGTGTCTATTATTTTTCAAGAAAATAAAATGGCCAAAATTGTTTGTGGTACACAGTAAAGGTGCCAAATGAATAACATTGTGAAGGTTCTTAGTGCTCTTACACATAAGCCGGCGCACGGATCGCCCCGCGGCTTGTGTCGCGTTACTGGGCTTACAACTGTTCTGGAACTCAATGGCACATTCCATTATGCATTGCAAGTGCACAGCGGCTTGCCCGCAGCATGGCCGCCGGCTTACTGTGTAGAAGCTTTAGTCGCAACACCTTCTCGTAGTATTTGATTGAAGGCGAAACAAACGTCTTTTCAAACACATCCTCACAAACTTTTGTTGATAAATGACAATAAATAAAAAAATAATGATTACTTGCTTTAATAATAGGTAATATTTTTTAATGTTTCGCGATTGTTACACATTTAAATACCACCTGCGACCACGGACACTGTAAACCGAAAGTGTTCGAAAGTTTAGGTGTATAAATAATGTAATAAACGCTTCGAGCAACACGGCTTTTCCGTAAATAAACGCGATAAAACCGTTTTTTAGGGTTCCGTAGTAAACTAGGAACCCTTATAGTTTCGCCATGTCTGTCTGTATGTCTGTCTGTCTGTCTGTCTGTCTGTCTGTCTGTCTGTCTGTCTGTCTGTCCGTCCGCGGTTTTACTCAGAGACTATAAGTACTAGAAAGCTGTAATTTGGTATAAGTATGTATATTAATCATGGCAAAAAAGTCGTAAAAAAAAAAATTTTGAAAAAAAAATTTGTGTTGCTCCCATACAAGTACAATGGGGGAGTAATTTTGTTTTCTCTACTTACCCATCGTGTGGGGTATCGTTAAAAAGGTCTTTGAAAAATATTGTGAGGCTGAGAACACCAATTTTCGATTTAGAGATCCGTTTCCGAAATATTTGGTTTTAAAGTGCAAATTTTTGTTAGAGGTACGTGTCCCCCCCCTCTATCTGCTAAACGGTTATATATAGATACGTGAAAAAAATTACAGCAGTAGCATATATACTGAAATTGAAAGGAAAACTATCAGAGCTGGGTACTAAGTACAAACTAAAAAGTTATAGGCAACCAACTTATAAAATGTACTGGAAAATGTAAAATTTCATACAATCTTTATTGTTAGATGTTTTTGGTCGTTAAACTGTGAGGTGCGAGTGTAAACAGTGTGAACTCAAAGTTGTCATTCGCAACTACGGAACTCTATACTGCGCGTGACCCGACACGCACTTGGCCGGTTTTATTTAAATGGATAGAGTTGACTGCTGCAAAAGTTAAGTAATTATAATGACCACGGATGACAATGGAAACCTAACAATCCATCTCACAGCCAATGAGCGTCATGTATCCTACAGAAACCACCGTCGATAGACAAAAAGGAACGTACCATACCTACTCTGAATTTCGCGGCAGAAGCCCCTAGGATTTGTTGCAATGTTTGAGTCTATTTTCGCCGAAGAAGATGATGAGTATCTGACTGGGGAAGGAAAAGATTAAATTTAAAATTATAAAGAATAGATGTACCGGCTGCGTCTCGTCTTGCGCAGACCGTAAAAGCCGGCCGAGGGAATAGGCAAAAATTTAAGGAATCATACCAACAGGCCATGCGGCTACCAACAAGCTAGATGTTGCTTTTTGGGCCTTGGGCTCTGTTTACCTCGTTAAGAATAACGACGATTTTGTATGAAGTGTGCAGTTAAATCTTTGTAGGAAAGTGGATGCCTAGGGCAGTGGAGGTTGATACATAAGATTTATTTTTACGAACATAAATGGAACGAAAGGGCTACAAATACCTAATATATATAGGTGCTATTCAACTCTTTATCACCATCGGTTTCTTGCTGTTTGGTTGTGCCCTGGTTTATAGGTAAGATATAACCGCAGTCTTAAGCAAAGTATACAAAAGTTATACGCTTATAGAAACGTCAATTGCAAACCAAATGCGATCTGAACTTGCTAACGATACGAAAATATCATCGCTCTTGAAGAAAGTTATAGTTACTAAAGGAAAAAATTGTAAATAGGTATTGTATAACACCCTTTAAAATCATACGCAATCCTTGTATCGCTATCGGTGCACTATGGCAGTGTGGGCCACATACGAAAAACAAAACACACTGTTTCTGCGAATAATTAATATACCTACCTAGGTAGGTACGCAGTTCTTCCGAATAAAACGATCGCCGAACATGTTAATTGATCACCCTATATATAAATAGGAAAACGTTTCTCTGTTAGTCCGCGTTGCTAAGGGGCAGGTCCGTTATTATCTTTCTGCGTCGAGAAAGGTCAAAATATCATTAGTGTCATTACTGTTACTGCATTTCTACGCTGCGCCACACGCATCACACAGTGCATGATGAAGTACTTTGTTGTAGTGTTGTTGTTTTTGGTGGCTGTAAATCTCAGTTCTGCAGGTAAGTTTTTATTTACCCGACTATTGAAGAAGGGTTATGTTTTTCGACATTTCGTATACATATAATCAGTTAATTTTAATAGTTCAATGAGGGTGTGGCAACTGGCACAACAATTACTAAGTACAAATAAAAACTTTTTTTTTTTTCAAACGGGAAAAACACCGCTTGTGTTACGTGTAGTTACCAGAAGAGTAGACTTAGAAGGCAAAAAGCTAACCCGTCTGGCCAGCGTGGAGAGTGCAGGCTGAATACTCTGACTGCTCAATATTTATATTTTTATTTTATTGTGTTTCCACGGAAGACCTGTGTTGCCGACTGTTATATGACAGTCAGCAAGGTACTGAGTGAAACTCACTTTCAGTGGTTTAAATAAACGTTATAGACTAAAAGTTTAAAAAAGAGTTAAAACTAACATTATAGAGCCCATAAAGAATTTGAGGTTCCATAATAGATACCTATGTATAATGGATAAGTACTGTATTATTTCAGAATCAAAGTTAAATTGGTAAATTGATTAGTCAATGACGCAGCTGCTGGAGCTAAGCCGGATTTCGAGACAAGAAATTAACTGATCGATTAGGTACGAACAGTGTAATTTAATAACATGCTGGATAGCCATGCTGGATAGGTACTAGGAAAAACAAACGAACTTTTCATGTTAAAAGTGTTCGGGCGGCCCGGCAATTAGTATGAAAAGTTTTTTAGATTCTTCTTCACCTTTCAGGGGAATGTTAGTAGTAAATTGGAGAAAAATGAGGAGCCCGATGGTCCAGTGGGTGTGAGCTCTATGAGCGCTTACGTATGTTAAGCAACCTCTGGTGCAGTCCCTACTTGGATGGGTGACCGCAAGTGGCATAAAAATATCTCGAGCTCCTCCGTGCTTCGGAAGGCACGTTAAGCCGTTGGTCCCGGCTGTCATCGTTGATGGCAGTCGTTAAGCTATGTCTGATGCCTTAAGGCAGCTTGAAAAATCTGACACCAGTGTTGGCCACTTACACATACGAAACAATTACGGAGTACCACAAGGTAGTGTACTGGGACCACTTCTTTTCTTAATCTACATTAATGACGTACCAAATATAACAAATTACCCATGCACACTCTTCGCTGATGACATATCGGTCGTAATACATTCCGATCAAAAAACAGAAAACCATGACATGATATTATCTAATACAATTGATTTATTCGCGAAATGGCTTAATGAAAATAATTTAACCGTAAATACATCTAAGACAAAAATAGTACAATTTAAAAATAACAATTTGACATTGCCTAATCTTAATATTATACATAATAATGACAAAGTTGAAGACGTAAAGGAAATAAATTTTCTTGGTATAACCTTAGACACAAACTGCAATTGGAAGGCGCATATAAATAGCTTATGTAAAAAAATAAATAAGTTTGTATACGCACTCAGAAAGCTACGTCTTACTGCCGGAGTAAAAACTGCACTAACAGCCTATCACGGCTATGTAGGATCACTCCTACGATATGGTATATTACTATGGGGAAGCTCAACTTTATTCAATAAGGCGTTTATTACACAAAAGAAATGCGTACGTGCGATGTGTCTAGCATACCCACTTGACTCGTGTAGGCCATTATTTAAGCAGCTGAAATTATTAACATTGCCATCACTTTATATTTTAGAGGCTGGTTTATTTGTGAAAAAACATCCGGATCTGTTCAAAAAGGCAAATATAAATAAGAAACACATGTCAAGAGATCCCACAAAATTACTTTTTCCATGCTCTAAGACAACACATTTGCAGAAAAATTGTTATTATATGGTAATTAAAATGTATAATAAGATTCCAAAGTCTATTCGGGAACTGCCTTTTAACCACTTTAAGATCAAATTGAACAATTGGCTTCTTGACAAGTGCTTCTACACAATCAATGAATTTATGACTACTAAACAATAATATTAATACATTTTGACATTTATTAAACTGGACATAATTTTATTCACTAGCTTTAAAAATTGTTATTAATAATAGTTTTGTAATAGAAAAAAAAAAAGAAATTTAAAAAACCCCGGTCAGAGTCCCCACTTTGGTGGGTGACCGCAATGGGCTTACAAATATCTCGAGCTCCTCTGTGCTTCGGAAGGCACGTCAAGCCATCGGTCCCGGCTGTCATCATTGAAGGCAGTCGTTAAGCTATGTCAGATGCATTTAGGCAACTCAAAGAATCTGTCACCAGTGTTGGCCACTTATACATACGATAAGCGTCAAACAAAATTGTTTATTTCGCAGAAACCACTGAAAAATGTAGCGATGCGGAATATAATCCAGGGCCGAACTGTGGCTTGGAGCCCACGTGTGCCGCTCGCAGCTCTCACTTCTACCCCAAACACACCTGCGACTGTTGGTGTAAGCCCGGCACCTACAGGAAGCTAGAAACAAACACGTGTGTCGAATTGTCTGGTTGCTGATGATGAAGAAGGCGGTGACGATGATGATGATCCTCTTCTGCTTTTTGCCGCAATGACTGTTAAGGTTTACTTTGTTGATTAAATATGATAAAAATAGTTCTAAGGTTATGATTTTTGGTTTTATTTGCCCATTCAATCAAATGCGAAGTTACTTTTTTTCGTTTCCTTTTATGTCTACACTTTATTGAAATTCCATAAAGGGATATCACTTCAACAATAGCTTGACCTTCCAATAATACCTATAATCTAGCCTCTAGCCAAAATATAATTTATCAAATATGAATGATAAATTGTCACATTTGTAGGTTAGGTACGGCACAAAGAAAACATTCTAAGTATTTAAGGCTATGGCGTACAATAACAATGTAGAATTTGTATTTCTTGACTAGGTACCTAAACTTAGCAAGAAACGATTTGTTTTTTGGTAGGTACTGTCGGGTCCTACTCACCCAGCTAGTTAGAGTAGGCCCAACATGAATATGAAGGAAGGTATTAAATGCTCAGCGGAGAGAGAGAGAGAGTTCAAGAACACAACACAACACAGATAACAGATTTTAATAAGTTTCACACATGTGTTACACAGTTAGTAGTAGTGAATACAATTAGTAAAATAATATTGTAGGCGAGTGCCTGTAAGCTAGGGTCGAGATATCACGACCAAACTTAGGAAAGGAATTGAATGGAATGATTGAGTGATGAGGAACACAAACTACGAAGAAGATACTATTTGATGAGGAAGGACTGCGAAGAAGATTTGAAAATGGAATTTGGAATTTAAAATGGAATTTAATTTGGAATTTAAAATGAATTTCGAAATAAAAGTGGACAGGATGATGATGATTGGGAAATGAGGTGAAAAGCAAGATGCAGCATGAAGGTTATCATGCGCATCGTTACAGTACTATGGAACGTAAGTATCAGACATAGAGACAGAAGGCGAGTTTATCGGTCGATCTTATTTGTAAGAATTACCTGCAGGTTTGCACCAAATCCCTGTATCAACTTTTACGACAAGTAGGTACGCACGTGCAGAGAAACTCAAAGGATAAAACTTTTTTTTTGCTCTTAGTTACGTAAAGAGACTAACTTCGGTACTAGGCAAGTATTTCGATTAAGGATGGGCAGGAGACCAGAGAGATCTACAAGGTAACACATGGTAGCTACCGGCGCTACCGCTTATCTTTTGCTAAGTTTTAATGTAGGTACCTATATCACAAAATCAATTGGCACGTAAAGTATTGATAAGTAATTTTATTACCTCAGTAGCTTAAAATCTCCTATCCGTGTAGTGCTACTACTCAGACCATAGCACACCTTCTGTATTGCCCTGCGTGTTCTACCATCTGCACACGTGAGGACCTTTACAATGCTACTATGATAACGCTGTGTCAGTGGTAAAGTTCTGGTCAACACAAATAAGTATAATACTCATAATAACCAACTAATAACACTTATAATTCGCCCGCGTCGACACGCTAAGAAGAAGAATACCTCTGTTAGAGTAGAACGCTGATGGTAAATCAGAGCGTTCTACTGTAACAGAGCTTTAACTTCCACTATTAGATCTACGATTAAAATAATTAATTGCTGGGTGGCGCTAGTGTCTCATACCACAGCGCCTTAACGTCTTGATAAGTTACTGTTCATGAGGGATTTCCTTATTGTGTTGTATTCTCCCACTGAGAATAATTACAGGGTCAACAAAAATAAAGTTATCTCCATTTAAATAGGTTTCTAGAGCGAGTGACTCCGTAGTATCAAGCGAGTCCGAGGTGAAGGTCAACATATAAGCTGCGAGCATAGATAACATCAAGCACTACGCGGTTCATCTCAGTCGCGATGATGATTTCCTTAGTCATCGTCTTGGTCATATCCGCGCATATTATGGGTTAGTAAGTAGCGGCACAATATATTTACATTAAGTGTTAACGTATTGTTGAGAATATTTTGTGTTACGGTACCAACCTACCTACAATATCAGTAGGTATGTGTAGTGCAGTTTAGCCGAATGGCGAAAAATTATGTGCGATTATTTTGGATGTGCAAGTGATGTAAACAATGTGTAATTATAAGATGAGGCTTAACTTTCAGACGGGTTGGAGAGGTCTATTTGATGTTTATAACCTTTATTTAGCTTGAGTTTCCTAAGTCGCCTTCTACGACATCTACGGGAGGGAAGGCTTGGAGTGGTCCTATTCTACTCTGTCGGGAACCACACGGCTTAGTGTTTAAACTAATTAACGTTAAAAATCGCAATTTTCAGCGGAGTGTCCGTCCGGGGAATACAACCCGGGTCCAGACTGCAGTTTTGAGGTGATCTGCGCGCGGCCCAGTGCCCACACCTACCGGAGACACTACTGCGACTGCTGGTGCAACCCTGGAACCATGAGAGATACTGAAACCAACGCCTGTGTCGAGAAGTGTCCTTAGTTTATGTTTGAGAACCTTTAACAAAATAAACTAAAAATAGGTATTTATGCATTCTGACAACACAATGCATTACAATGTGTTTGTGTGTGTAACAATGTGTAAAGTCACGTTCTCAACATTTAATCGAACAACTTTTGTTCTATGACCAAGTCTGAAATTGAGAAAAATTAATGAGCTTTTCCGTAGTATGTTGAATAAGGTCTAAAATGTATGGAGCAGCTGATAGACGAGCTCCGTGGCGCAGCGGTCAACACGCCAGCCTGCGACGTGGATGGTCCCGGGTTCGATCCCCGGTCAGGTCAAGATGGAAAATGACCTTTTTTAGATTGAATTGGGTCTTGGATGTTTATTTATATAAGTATTTTTTTTATTAGCCTATTTGAGTGTCCCACAGCTGGGCAAAGGCCTCCCCTTTTCGTCTCCAGACATCCCTATCAAGAGCGGTAGTTTGCCAACCACTATTTATATAAGTATATGTTATAAAATATAGTATCGTTGAGTTAGTATATCCCATAACACAAGTTTCAAACTTACTTTGGGGCTAGCTCAATCTGTGTGATTTGTCCGTATATATTTATTGATATATTTTATTTATTTATTGATATTTTTTTCTCGATTTCAGGCTTGTTCACAGAATAAAAGATTTACGCTTTCATGTAGAGAACGTGAATTTAAATTATTGCTAGCTCAATACTAAACACATCGGTTTTTAGGAACTTTGACAAAAATAAATTAAAACGTATATTGAAGCATTCACAATGCGATATATTAGTCTTATTAAATAAACAAATAAAGTATGGTGGAAATATTTCACGGGGGCAGGGTGTGGACGAGCGACTTTAGGCCAAGGTACGAGTAGGGTTGAAGTGCGGTAGCTCAACTGGCAGAGTCAGATCGTAAATAGGCCTAAAGTCGCTGGTTCAAAACCTGCTCGCGTCGGATTTTTTCACCATATCTCAATTCCCTATTTAATAAGACTGACAAAAAGATTCACTTTCCTGAAAGAATGAAATTATCCCCCAGCATGGACTAACCCGTTGTAACTTATTTAGTTAAGTTGTTAGTTAAGTTATGAAAGATATACACGTATTATCTACTTAATTTTTAAAGTACTTTTAAGTTATTAAGTACTAAAATAATTGAAGTGTATAATATATTTATACGTAGAAACCATAAAATTGTTTTCATAAATTTAATTAGAATTAAATTTATGAAAACAATTTTAGTATATAATTACAGACATTAAGTAGGTATTCTATATACAGGCTGTCTCACCGAACTGGATCAGTGGAGTGAATTTATTAAACAAATAGTATTAGTGAATAAGTAGGGAATGCAAATCTCGGGAGAATATGGGGCTCAAGCGATCTCGCGATCAAGATCTCTCGAGTTCTCGCCAATTTCGAGATCATAAAGTATTGTTAATTGATTAATGTTATCATGGTATCGATGACTTTTTATCTGACCTATTTGTATTTCGAGTGTTCATTTTTTGATTTTCGGTTGTTATTTTTAGCATGGCTTCTGAATTCATATTCGCACACCAACGTTGGGAAAACATGTTAGGACTCAAGATTGTTAATACCTTACATATGCAGTTAATATTGTATTGTAATATTACATGTTTATTAAATAAATATATCTTTATCTCACTGACTCAGTTTGATAAGTCATCCTGTTTAGTACTTATTGGTATTGTTCATTTAGATGTGACCATATGTCTACCGAGATTCAATTAATTTGCTATGCAGTCATACTCACGTACATACATATCATAAGTAAGTAATAACTGCTACAAAAACGACATGGGAATACCATGATGCCATAGCGATGACGATGACCCAGCTTGAATCACGCGCAAGAAAACAAAAGAATCTCCGCAAAATTAAATAGCTGCAGAAGTGACACTCCGTACCAAGTGTACGCTCACCTGTTTTAATATTACGTTTGTTATTAAGATAAGTATATAATACCCTGTTTTATCCGCTGGTGTTTTTCTGTCCTCTGTGTTTATACTATGGATAACAATGACTTACATAATTAATTATGTTCTTTATAAACCCGCAAAACTAGTTTAAAACTTTCTTTAGGCATTTTATTTTGGACTTGTTCTCTTAAATTTTTGTCTCATGCCTCAAAGAAACGAAAAAGCAAATTGACTGATCAGCTAACGGATTTCTGGGTATTATACTAAGATAATACTAAGCGAATATTACTAAGCGATATTAATTCAATGGTTTTTAAATAGCATTACAATGCTCGGTATATTATTAAAATTGAAAATATGTGATGAAAAAGAATTCTCTTCTTATAAAACATATTAATAGTAAAAATGATAGATATTACTAAGCGAAGAAGTATGGAGTGTCGTATCTTCAAACTATTTATTTTATGTTCTAGACATATAATCGCACGGTTACTAAAATAATCAACGTTTTGTTGACCAATTACAATTAATTTGGATGATATCTGACTTAATTCCGGATACATAAATTGTATCAAATTGTTGTATTATAATAATAATAATCAGCCGCTAGATGCCTCAATTGAATGTACCTACTAAGTATACACCCTTTTAATAAATATATTTATTTTGATTTTATATTTTTCCGTAAGAAGCTGAAAGAAAGGAAAAGATCCACAAAGGATTCACAGCTGGACATAGACCTTCTCCAAAGGATTTCTAATAGGACCGGTTGGTACTGGAAGCGGCTTGCATCTAGCGCCTTCCTGCGACCTTTGTCAGGGCGCCCGACGACCTAGAATGGAATAGCCCACGTGATCTGCTCTCGTACTCGAACTGAAATGATGACGTTGCTGTGTATGTACTTCAACACTTCGATATAGCGATGGTCGATGCGACATCGCTTTGAGACTGAAGCAAGGCCCATGTTTCGACTGAACATAGTCCACAATCGCTAAGCATTGTGGCTGTTTACTTCTTGGTCTTCTGTATAACCTGCCGCAAGCATATGGATATGGTCTATAGTACTTTTCGGCAACAGGCCTGTTCCTGAGAAGAGTGGCGATCACCCTCGAAAACTCTTTATAGAAATTAAAATTACCTTAAAATCATTTGCAGAGATACAACATATACCTACTAAAACTCAATTTGAAATTTTAAATTCAATTTTGACATTTAAAAACCTTTAGAAAACAATTATCAAAATTAAATTTTCAAACAAATACTCCTGTTTAATCATCATATTGTATTCAAGGCCAACCTACCAAAATAAGTAGATACCTACGCAAACTTGTATGTATGTTGTTACTTACTTTGTAAATACATATCCATAAAGATACATTTCATGTCGTTGCCGCAATTAGCATAACAGTCGGCGCAGATTGAGTTAACAAAAACTGTCATCAGTTGCCGCCTTTGTAATGTTTTGTGACTATTAGTGGAGGTTAGGATATCCTACTAAAGTTTAATTACTATGTGGCCATTTGTATTTTAGGCAGTACATAAAATAACGACTTGCGTTTCAGATTTGACCAAGTGAAAATATAGTAATATTTTTTGTTATAAAACGCCAAAACTACAGAATCGATTTAAATGAAATTTGGTACAGATAGTTTAGAAACTGAGAAAGACAGTCTATTTTTTATTCGTAAAAAGTCTGTGTGACATAACCGACACCCACACGAGTGTGTGTCACGACACCCAAAGTCGCGGGAAACAGCTAGTTTAGAGAGAAAGTGAGTTTGTTTTTTTTTACGCTTTTATGCTTTACCATTCATAAATAAATGTTGTCTACGGTATGGAGAAGTAGATGTGGGCTACCTTTCATCTCCGGTGTAGGTGGCCGCTCCGATCCCGCTGCTGTCACTTTGTGACTGTGAGGGAGTCGTGAGCGTGCCTTGGAGGGGTCGCTAAGCGCGACCGCCGCGCCGGGGCTGTGGAGCGAGAGTAGCACACGCCCCCGGCACATAGCGGCTCAAGTCAGTAGTGACAGCGTGGAGTTTAGTGGCCACACCACATATAACTGCGCAAGGCTTCCCATAGCCACGATAAAAAAAGAAAAATAAGGCTACCTTTCATCTAAGATCGGAGAGAATCGGAGGCGACAATGAGACACATTTTGTGCCACTGAGACACGTTGGCTGGCAAGCGAGCGTTTCAACCTCTTCGGATCGGCCTAACCTGACATAGTTGACTACAGGCACTACGCACCACGTGATATTCTGAAGCTCATGCAGTGCTTCTTCATGAATCATCTATGGGTGAATAAGGAATGGGGCGAGTACAAAAAACCCGAAAGTTAGATGTGCTTCCGATTTTTTTTATCGGCCCTTTTAAAGATAAGAATGATCTAAGAAAACTAGCATTATCCGAAGAGATCGTCTTATTAGCGAGCGAAACCAGCAAAAGCAATTTTAACCAATACATTAGTTACGTTAAGTGTAGGCATAACGTTGTACAGTTGCGTCGCAGTCGTAAATGGTCATTGGCACTAATTCAAGGAAACTAAGAAAAATAAACAACTTATAAATCGAAATTAAATTACATTTTAATAGAGCAATCACGGACAGTTTGTTTTGGTGATAACAGTCTGATCGGTTTTACTCCTGAGTAAAAATTATTTGTCAATAAAATTGTCGTTCTACGTATTTGCTACTATAGACCTAAGTGTGTTGTTTGTTATTGAAGTATTGTTTGTGTTAGCAGATGTAGATATTCTTTTGTTAGCAATTCTATGTTATAGCGTTTCAGCGGAATTAGAAGCAAGAGTACGTGTACCGTCAGTAAGTAAAACACAAAAATATTACTGATTTATAATGCTATGGTTTGCATAAGTAAAATTATTTTGACCCGTATAGGACTGTATACATCCGGCTAGGAGTAAATATCAATGATAGTAGCTTCCAGCCATTCCTGCTCAGAATGCAACGGAAAACACGTGCAGAAGAGAAAGAGAGAGGGAGAGAGATATGACTAATAATAATCGTTGATCCTGAATAATACAAAATGTTATTGGGGTTAATACACCGCTGTGAACCTACTTTTTCCATTCCAGAAAAAAAATTGTTCCCGGGAGATTACGTACGATTAGTGGGCGTTAACGTACAATTAGTGGGCGACTGCTAGTTTGTTTATAGTTTAATCGATATTTCAATTATGTAAAACGTAAACGTCTATATATTGATCACGTGTTTATCTTTTACGATGAAGATGGAGCGTCGGCACGTTTCGCGTGGTAGAGGAGTATAGGTGGAAAAAGATTACTTATTGGAAATATCTTTTCATTAGTATTACTAATACTTAATACAGAATAAAAAAAACAGCCAAGTGCGTGACGGGCCACGCGCAGTGGTTCCGTAAAATTTTAAATAAACTTAAATAAAAAATGTTTTTCAAGATTATTTTCTACCACTTTTTTGGCATAATTAGTATACATACATACCCATACCAAATTACAGCTTTCTAGTACTTATAGTCTCTGAGTAAAACCGCGGACGGACAGACGGACAGACGGATAGACGGACAGACGGACACACGGACAGACAGACATGGCGAAACTATAAGGGTTCCTTGTTTACTACAGAACCCTAAAACAGCAACGGGTTGCACTCCGGGAGTGCCGGTAGAAGTGAAAACTTGAATATTAACGTTGTTTTTCGATCAGGTCACGTGTTCGTTTTATGACTTTCAATCTGACGAATCTGTCGATCACGTGACCTGTCGCGAGTTTAACATTTTTTCCACATAACAAAAAGTGCACAGCTCCGCTATTGAAGTTTTCACTTCAAAAATAATATAAATACACACACCAATAGACGCTTTCGCCAGGTATAGCGACAGGTACAACGAATATAAAAATAAACCCACCAAATTGGCCTAATCAATTCAGGCGGGACTCCACGCAATCCGAAAATTAAGAGCTCACAGTGTACCGTTATGCAGATTCGCTTATTTTTCCTAAAATGCTTGCTTATGGCCTATTTGGAGCGCGACCAGTAACATTATATTTTCGGCGGTAATATTAACCTTCGTTGTGTAAAGAGGTTTTTGGTAAAGTGATTTAGGGTCCAGTAAACGAATGGCAAAAAAATGTCACTGCCACTTTATTCCGAAACTATTTAGACTTTTGAAACTTGGTAGGTTGATGTACATATTCTGTGAAACACATTACAAAATTTAAAAAAAAGAATAAGGAAGATCACTCGATACATGGAACTGAAATCAAAAGTGTTCCATAGTGGTGAAATATGTCCCTTTGAAAAAATTAACACTATCAAAGAAATGATTTGAGCGAGATATATAGTCAGCAGATTTTGAGTTGCACATTTTCATAAAACACAAATATCTATAACTTGTCATTCATACAAATAATATATGAAAATTAAAGATATCTTTGGAGACGAAAAATGATAGTGGTATTTTGGATAGGTGAGGTGTAGGTAATCTGTAGGTACCTACGTTAAGTGGATAAAAATGCTTGGAATTAGTCAAATATTTGTTAAATGTATGTGTTGTCTTATAACTGTTATGTATTATGCCCTTCTGGCACGTAGGGACCAATACTGAACTGAGTTTCTTTCGGCGTATTCTTCTCAGCAGTGGTCTTTCCGAAACGCTAGTAGTTTTTCGATTTTGCAAAAAAAAATATAACAAGAAAGATAAATGACGTTCGAAAAGCGATACATGAGATCCAAAATTTGAATAAAAACTATTCATTTCATTTCGTTTCCCTAAGTTAATGCTTGCCTTAACGGAACCCTTCATGACGAGTCCGACACGCACTTGGCCAGTTTTTTTCCGTGCCTGCGTTGTACTTGTAAATTTGCAATTAACATTCTCTGAAGGGGTGACTCACCCTATCAAAATGAAAATTGTTACCTGTAGAACCAATGCAGGGAAATAAAAGAAAAATATAAAAAACCAGCCAAGTGCGTGTCGGGCCACGCGCCGTGTAGGGTTCCGTAGTTGCGAATGACAACTTTGAGTTCACACTGTTTACACTCACACCTCACAGTTTCACGACCAAAAACATCTATCAATGAAAATTGTATGAAATTTTACATTTTCCAGTACATTTTATAAGTATGATGCCTATAACTTTTTAGTTTGCACTTGGTACTCAGCTCTGATAGTTTTCCTTTCAACTTCAGTATATATACTACTGCTGTAATTTTTTCACGTATCCATATATAACCGTTTAGCAGATAGAGGGTTAAACCCAAATATTTCGGAAACAAATCCCTAAATAAAAAAATGGTGTTCTCAACCTCACAATATTTTTCAAAGACCTATTTAACGATACCCCACACGATGGGTAAATAGAGAAAAAAAAATACTCCCCCTCTTTACTTGTATGGGAGCTACCCTAAAAAAAATTTTTTTCAAGATTTTTTTCTACCACTTTTTTGCCATGATTAATATACATACCCATACCAAATTACAGCTTTCTAGTGCTTATAGTCTCTGAGTTAAACCGCGGACGGACAGACAGACAGACAGACAGTTTTCCTAGTTTACTACGGAACCCTAAGAATTCCGATGTTTTTCAGTTTCCTGCGATTATTCTAAAGTAAAGTTGTTCTTTAAAGTAGATTTAGGTATCAGGCAGATGGTAAGCCGTAAATACTATGTCAAATCATGTTACAGCACAGACGTCATAATAGCAGATCCCGGGCTCTTACGTCACATCACAATAGATAATAAAACGTAGTACCATGGAGATATATGTACTACGTACACTTCCGTGCGTAGTACTTAGGTATATCTCCATGATAAAACCGCAAACCACTCAGATGAAAGAAAGAAAGAGAGAGAGAAATCCCATCTTTAGGTGCGCAAATGTGTCAAATAATCGAATCGTAACACGTGGGAGGCTTTTTACTTACACATTGTAAAACAAATCTAACAAAATTTATTTATCCCACGCATTCCCGCCATCTGTGCGTCACCTGTAACATCTGTAAGTATATTTACCGATAGGTATGGTTACTCGATGTTTATCCCGTGAATGAAATAATGGCAAAACGTGACATTATACCTACGTCATTGACTGGGTGGATTGTATCTAAAAATATTCTATTTATATCCAGAAATAGGCTTTGACACTCTAATCGAAGTTCATTCAGTAATGTTTTTATGTAGGTGGGACTGGCTTTCCACCAAAATCTGCGTGAGGTGAAACATTTATTGAGATATAAGGAGAGTAATATTTTACGCGCGTATGTTTCTGGCCAGCGTGGAGAGTGTAGGCCAAATCCTCTGACTACTCAGGCTGTATATGGCTCTGGTAGTACAGAGAGGGTCGTGCTCCTGTAGTGGAGACTAGAAAGACCTGATGATGATGATGATGATGTTTCTTTGTGTATGTTCAACTCTTTCCTTCTGAAGCTTAAACGGCTCGACCGATGTTGAAGTGTGGGGTGCAATTAGATTCGTGTCCTTTCCGGGTGTCAAAGACTGTGAAATCAGCAAAAAGACTCTCAAAAAAACCGGCCAAGTGCGTGTCGGGCCACGCGCAGTATAGGGTTCCGTAGTTGCGAATGACAACTTTGAGTACACACTGTTTACACTCGCACCTCACAGTTTAACGACCAAAAACATCTAACAATAAAGATTGTATGAAATTTTACATTTTCCAGTACATTTTATAAGTTGGTTGCCTATAACTTTTTAGTTTGTACTTAGTACTTAGCTCTGATAGTTTTCCTTTCAACTTCAGTATATATACTACTGCTGTAATTTTTTTCACGTATCTATATATAACCGTTTAGGAGATAGAGGGGGGGGACACGTACCTCTAACAAAAATTTGCACTTTAAAACCAAATATTTCGGAAACGGATCCCTAAATCGAAAAATGGTGTTCTCAACCTCACAATATTTTTCAAAGACCTTTTTAACGATATCCCACAAGATGGGTAAGTGGAGAAAAAAAAATGACTCCCCTACTTTACTTGTATGGGAGCTACCCAAAAAAAAATTTTATTTCAAGATTTTTTTCTACGACTTTTTTGCCATGATTAATATACATACTCATACCAAATTACAGCTTTCTAGTACTTATGGTCTCTGAGTAAAATCGCGGACGGACCGACAGACAGACAGACAGACATGGCGAAACTATAAGGGTTCCTAGTTTACTACGGAACCCTAAAAAGGCAGCCGGGTTTACATTACATAGAATGAAACACACACCTATGAAACACTGGGTATAAAAACAAATCTTATAATGACATTTCACAGTTCAAACTACGGGAAGCAACAATGGAACAGACATACTTACATACATAAATATTTTTTTAACTACTTGCAAAAAACATTCTGGGTTGCCCACTGCCCACTCTTGCTTCTTAAGATTATTTGGTTGGATATACAATGACACTCAACCTCCAATTTACACTTTAAGACAATCTTATCTACATTTAAGTAGCTCATAGATATTGCTCAGCTCGCCAAATCACAGGGGTACACAAAAATATACGGTGAGTACCAAATGAAACTTCTATAAGTGCACTCACAGTATGCGAATTAAAGAAGAAAAAGAAAATAAACCTCAACTCTGTCAAAAATTACTATTCAGTAACAATTTTCTTCTTATTCCGAGCGCTTTTCCCTGTTATGTAATTTTTATTAACGCAGTATAATTTAAATCAGTCTCATCAGTCTACATTTTAATAGGTACGTATTCGAAGTTATCAATAAGAATAATATTAGCCCAATCCGGAACTGTCTGTGTATTTAAAAAATCCCAACAAATTTCAAGCCACCGCAAAACGGTTGCGTGTATATATATTACCCAACTATCGCATTGTTCCGTGACACTACGTTTAATATCAATTTGCTGTTAGAAAGCTTGTTGAAATCCCATTAATTTGCTTGTACAGGAAAGTCTGTCAAAAGCTCAAGGGCCAACCCAAATAGCAACGTATTTTAAAATATGAAGCCCCTGGGAGTAGAGGAAGTAGGGGTAAGTTAAGGAATCATATCAAGGTGATGCGGCTATCCATCTACTATCACTATTATGGTTTCGTTTTCCATATATACGCCCAATAACACGCTAAACGTGGCATTTGGGTCCCAGGGGCTTAGGCTGTGTCTATCTTGTAAAGGAAAAAGTTGCGCCCCGGAAAGTAAACAAAACAAACGTATATTCTACAAAGTTTATAGTACAAACTATAAAAATAAAAAACTAATTATTTCGGAGCTACGGTGCCACCAGATAGGCACACACAAACAGATCCATTCAAAGTATATGACTACCCTCTTTTTTTGTATCGTCTGTTATAAAAGGCCTTGTCTCTTTTTCTGGGCCCTGGTAGAGGGATAGAACAATGATCCCAAGATATTCGCTTGACGTTTAGAAAGCCGGAAAGCGAACTTTGGGTTTTGGTGGAGGAACATATAAGGATACATTATGAAAACACGGCTTTACTCACGTTTTATTACGTCGGATCCGCCGACTAGTTTCGGTCTGTTACGAAGACGGCGACGCGCGAGGCGGCCCTCAGTGTTTTGAGGGAAGCGTAACCGTCGTGACGCCACCCCTTTCACTCGCCCCGATGATGGTCTTCGTAACAGACCGAAACTAGTCGGCGGATCCGACGTAATAAAACGTGAGTAAAGCCGTGTTTTCATAATGAATTTATCTCGCGTAAGTTTTAATATTATTATATAAGGATACAATTGACATTAAAGAAAAGAGTCAATTTTCAAATAATTACAACAAAAAAAAATCATGTCTATGGTATGTTCACTTTCCGCTTGGTCCAACAAATAGAAAATGTTTCTTCAAAATTGCATTTTTGCGAAAAACTTGTTTTGTATTTATGAATCAGCAAAGAGCTTATTAAGACAAAAAAAATCAAAGTATTTATTGACTTAGACTAACTAACAATTGATTCGGTAGGTAAATAAAATAAAAGTTGGTGACGGTAAATGGTATCAAGAAAACGTATCTCGTAAACGTAGTTACGTATGTAGTTCATATTTTGAAGGTTCGGTTAGTTCATAAGCCTCATTATATGAGTAACTATTAATGGAAAAAGTAACTGCAATAAATGTGTCAGAAAGAGAAGATCATGCGCCGCCCCTGATTGCCCCGCGTCCCGGGCGCCATTCTATGTATCCCTTGGCCGTAGGTAAATACGCCCCGAACCCACATGTGGTTTTGGCGGTTGCGGCCCCCGTGTACACTCGACCTTTATAGCTTATTATCACCCGGAGCTTTTGACTCGTGCCCTTTGTAATTATACCGTATAACTGGAGCGAATTAAAAATTTCACGACTAATTATTAGTCAAGTTGTGTGGACGTTTTGTTGTGAAATGGAGACGGGCACTTACAATCCTTGCTAAGTTTGCAACCATTCGATACTCCTATTTTTGAATGTCAAATTTATTGCAAATAAAATTTATTTCATTTAAAATTACCAACTAGGCAAACAAACACACACACAAAATTGAAAGCAAAAATATTGTAACGCTCAACAAAAACCCATGTAGTGAAATGTCGTCATTATACCAATAATTACGAGCAGTTAATTATAAATTAATATAAGTTAAGAAGAACAAGTAACTTGTAACGCCTTAAAGATACTACAATGCCTTATAGATCATGCATGATACTTAGGCATAGATATAGATATATACAAGATAGCAATATTGTTCAGAATGTCTATGTCCATTCACGAAATAAGATTCAGTTTATTAGGTACTCGTATAATATGTATAACTACCTCACAGTACTTGAACTTAATCTATAAAGTAAATGAAATCCAAAAGCATAATTGGAAGCTTTTAATTTTCTGAATCAATGTGGGTAGAGAAAGCCTGGAGCTTTCAGGCGAAGCTTATCGGGCGATGTCAAAGGGCGATTAATAGGTCGTCTGCCCGTCGTTGCACTACGACAGTCTGGCGGAAGTGGCTCGCACCGAATAATCGCATCGATCGCCAAAAAACTAACCCACATACGCACTGGCAGCGTAGCCGGAATTATTAATCGCGCGGAGTAAGGGGAGGAGGGGTGAGGGCGAGGGCGCATGCGCGGGCGGGCGGCGGGCACTCCGCGAGGAAGGCTCGCGCGCGCCAGCCGCTTCCGACGCCCCGGCGTCGCCATGCGCGAGCACCCGGCCCCGCGGCCGCTCCCACAGGCGCCGCGCTAACCCATACCCATGCAGTGGCGAAAACTTACCAGGTTGAAGTCTTCGCCGGGCGGACAGTCGCGCGCTCGGAGGATGCTTTGCTGCGGCCGCAGGAAGGTAGGCGATTCGATCGATAGCGCGCGCCGAAACCGTCGCCCCTCCCGGCCGGGACGCCGACGCCGTTCGACGACCCCGGCTCATGTTCCTCGTGGATTATTCCTTATGTCTGCTACCTGCAAGTGATGATTAGATCCCCCTTTGATTTTGATCGTTAACTCCGAACCGATTCGTAAAACTACTAAAATCTTCGGATGCGCTATGGACGTCGTAGGTCCGCTACGGGATTGCCGCTACGAATTCGTAGCAGCCACTTCTGGCATTAACTAACCGATGCTGATAAAGATAATATGTAGTCTTATTCTTGTAGAATACGAGAAAGTACTGTTCTTGAAAAGTAACGATGTATAAATATTGTAGCAACTACTTGTGAAAATTAGTGTCGATTCAAACGAATGAGGGTCTAATCAATCACAGTTTTGTAGTACAATTTGACAAGCTAGGCAATACTCGCTTATTAATGACTTATCTATATTTAGACTATGTGTGTTTCATGTAGACTATTCATAAAGCTACATGTATATGTGTATTTAAGAAATATATCTAGTCTAACAATTCAATGTTAGCTCCTTGCAGTTACATTCGCCATCTTTAATTTTAGCGCCAATCGCAAACGTCAAAAATCCAATTTATCTGTGAATTTTATCACAGTTGTCTTCTGAAACCAGATATTCCTTAAAAGCTCGTTTATTTGAAAGCTCGGGTTCACCAATCATCCATTCAGAAGGCATTTATCATTGCTTATCTCATTTACGCCCATTCGTCTCGCGATCCGTCGGCTCCTTTGATATAGAGTTGGAAAGCCTCTCCCTGCCTACTTATATACTTTAAGACTTTATCTACGTGCTCTACTTTATCTCGTAATGGCATTGTGGCAACTTTGTTACAAGTAACTACTTTGTATTTGAGTCGTTGTATGTTGTGTACTTTTATGTATCGTAGACGTTCTAGTTGTTGTGCGTATCCTATGTTTGTACATAGTATTGTTTTTCCTCTGTGCCTTCATATCATCAATACTTATATTACAAAGAGGAGACATTTATTTGTTTGCTTGTTTAAATTGTTGCTGTAAAACTATAATATCAATTTTCAAATTTATTTAAAAATTATTCAAATAGATAACCAATTTATCTGCGGTTGACATAGGCTATAATTTATGCGAACAATGTTGCGGGAAAAATTCTATTTGTATAATTTTATCTCACATAGATCTCTCATGCTCTGCAAAGAGTCAAAGGTTGAATATATGGAAAGAGATCGTGAGAAAGATATGTTGGGTGCATCAGGACGCTCAGCAGTGAGCAGATCACTGAAGCAGGAGGGAGATTTTTTTTGGTCTTCTTGGAGTACTGGAGATAAATGGCCAAGGTCTAAATGACCCGATCGTTGACTTCGAAACTGTAATGACATGCATCCTTTTGCGGTTTTTTGCTAAAAATTTAATTTGGGCCGTTTAAAAGACCTGGTGTTGCAAAATATTAATCAAAACCACATAACATAATAAAAAGGGTAAAAACATGTCACCTAGAAAGATTTCTTAAAGTTAATAAAGTTAATAGAATGCGCATGCGCACATCAGAATGTAAAGAAGATTTTACTGCTAAGGCAGGCATTCTAAAACAGCTTAATTTTTTTTTAAATCTGATAGTTAGCTGCAGCTTAGATAACCACAGTTCCAATCACAGTGTGTTTGTTGAATAAAGTTATAGCCGTTTACGGTCATACTTAAATACTTTAGTATATTGACTAACTATACACTACAGAAAAGACGATCAACTACAAATATAAGTTATAACTATTCATAGAGACGATTTACTTACTACATATTCATTTTTTAATGTCGATTACTATTATTAAATAGTCTGGGTACTACATATACGTACATAAAATCCTCTATACAAACAACAAAACCTGTGTAACGAAAATTTGCATATGATACAATTATATTCAAACCAAACGTACAAAGATAAATAAATAAATATATAGGGTCAAATCATACTAATCTAGGGTATTTGTAGGTCGAGCTATTGGAAAATACTGCTCTTGGTCAAAGACAATCTTGGTAAGCAAAATGGATTAATCCAAATCAAGCAATAGAAACTGTATATACTGTGTTGACTATTTTTAAACGTTTATTTAATTATTTTGCTTGAATCGAAGAAACTCCACCAAGGGCTGTCTTGTTCAAATTTTCTTTACATCTTATGGAGCCGAGGGGCCTGTTGGTCTAGTGGACGTGAGCATAATTAGAGCTTACCCCAAGCGCATTCCCCACTTAGATGGGTGACCGCAAGTGGCATAAAAAATATCTAGAGCTCCTCCGTGCTTTGCATTAAACCGTTGGTGCCGGCTGTCATCATTGATGGCAATCGTTTAGCTATGTCAGATGCCTTTAGGCAGCTTAAAAAATCTGATACCACTTACACACACGAAAACAAATAAACATCACATTTTATGAATAAATAAATATTTACAGGGACAAATCACAAAGGTTGAGCCCTATAGTAAGAACATGTACTCAGGATATTAAAACTCATATAGATTAACGTCTCAAAACCAAGTCAATTTGAAAAATAAATATATGTACGGACAAATTCTTCAAACTACTGATATTGATAGATGGAAATAAAGGTTTTTCCGATATTCTTGCACGTGTCGCTATGTAGGTCGATCGTGATAAGTGGGGTGCATGCACAATCCACGACGAGTAATTTATTTATAAACAAACTATTGGCCTTTTCACCCCTCGTGAAATCTATTCATGATTTTGGTATTATTTATTTTGTTCCTGCCATTATGGAATAATTAGTTTTTTAGTTAATTATAAGAGCCCGATAGTGTAAGCATTCATTATGAGCGCTTACTCATGTTAAGCAACCTCGGACATGATCCCCACTGGGATGGGTGACGGCAAGTGTCATAAAAATATCAAGTTACGCTGTAAGTCCCGGGCGTCATCATTGATGGCAGACGATAAGTCGCGTCAGATGCCTTTAGGCAGTTTAAAAAGTTTGTCTTTAGAATCAATATAATTTTACATCTTCCTTTCTTAGGTACCTTAAAAAACACCTAGTTATATTTTTAAAACTATAGTAATTTTCCCGCGATTTAGTCCACGTAAAACTTCATCAGGGACAGGAACCTCCTTAAGGTTGAATTTCTAAAAAAATCTTTCTTAGTTGTCAAAAGAAACCTCTGAACCAAATTTCAAGATTCTACGTACAGTCGTTTTTCGCTTTGCGTTGTATATGACAGTGAGTCAGCCAAGTTTGCCTTTTACATAGGTAGGTATATACCACATACACTTTTCGCTTTCATAAAACATGGCATTAACCCATGCCATATTAATATTACAGCACTTCCACTAAGTTCCATTATTTAGGCACGTGTTGGTTTTCATCGGATACCGCACCGAGGCTCGATTGCGTCTCAAATTGATAAGATTACAGATATGACGCTTTTCTGAAAATATGTAAAAAGGTGGTTGTACATTTGCCACAACATAAATTCGTCATTTTTTGTAAACTCCATACATTGAAGATATTAAAAGTAAGTTCGTCACATGCTTTAAAAATTTGTGTAAATTCGTCACATGTGGGTAAGAGTCCAAGTAAATTCGTCAATTTTTAATTAAATGTACCGACAACAAGCAAGTTTTTGTACATTAGTTTTAGCTTATTTATCTGAAAATATTGTTAGGTATCTCACAAGTACATAATCAATCAAAATAATTATTACACGCTGAAATTATGTGATTTTGTTCCTTCAATAGCAGAGAGTGTGTAGAATGACCGTCAACAAGTTATGAGTAGAACAGATTTTTACTTAAAACGTAAAAGTTCAATTCCTTAAAAATGTTAAATAAGTTTTACCCGACGGAAGATACAATATGACGCATTTACAACAATCCAAAATATCATGTAACGAATATTACAAACTTTTTTCCGGGACGAATTTACATTGTGGCAAGTGTAGTAATGTTTTCGAGCGTATGTATGTATTTTGAAGTATGTTGTGTTAATTTAATCACACAATGTGTCATTAAATTTATTATTCGTGACGTGTCATAAGTGATGGACTTAAACCGCTTTCCGAAAACGACATACGTGTTTTCACCTTTTGAATTAATGCTCATTATTATGAAGAGCTTTTTTAAGTAATTGGTTAAATTGTTAGAAGTAATCAAAATTAGATCCTATAACTAAAAACTTTTCTGAATGAAAAAAATTAACATTTAATCAATTTTAAGCGATGCAAAGGCAGATTAGCGAGGATTTCAGCTCATCATTACTAGTAATAAACAAATATTCTCCACCAAAATTGAAATCGCTACGTTTTCTTTATGATGAAAAATGAAATAAAAATTACGAAAAAAAAGTGAAATTTCATTAGGGCTATAAGTAAAATTTCTATTACCTCCATATTTTATGAGTAAACCATGTCAGTTACGTTTTCTCCGAAGTTGCTGGAATATTCAGTTTCTAGAAACTTGCTATAATATGATACATGTGGACTTATAAGAGTTCTCGAAGGTATTAGCGTTTCTCACTATTCGCAGATTCTTTACATACAACTACAAATAACACGTTATTTTGTGGAAATATCGGGAAATATCGGAAAAGTTTTATTGTTGAAGTTGTCGCGGTATTATAGGCTCATAGGCACGGTAATGGTGTATCTAAAACTAAGGTGTATAGGATTTGAGGTAAACACTTTAATTTGCAATCTAGGATTTCATATTATTGATATGCCTATGCAATGCCTTAAGGGAGGTACTTAATAATCTTCGATGTCTTTTAGTAAGTTTGTTTGAGAGTGAAAACTAAGAAATACCCATTTTTTGTCAAATATGCAAAACTCTGTGTGTAGGTATAATAATAGGTAACATTGATCTGAACCATCGGCGCCAAAAATAACTTATAAGCTCTAGTCCTGAATGACTTTTATGTGGGATCGATGCGGAGGTTTCACAATTGTATTTGGGGAAAATGATCTTTTTATTTTATAAAAACATTTTATCAGCCTCAAAAAAGAAAAAAAAAACAGTCGGCCTTCTAACTAGTAAATTGAATATAAAAGAGGGCATTTGGGCATTGTTGTATATACAAAATTGTAGATCCCTTGTTTTCAAATGTGATTGTTATATATACTAATATATATCAATCTGCCTAACTTAGCTTAGCGCTAATCGAATTAACATTTTAATTATATAATTTACTAGCTGTTAGCCGCGGCACGACGTGCGCCCGCACGATATAGTCTACGTCCTTTTCAGTAGGTACCTTCACCTTTATATATGCAAAATTTCATGTGGATCGCGGTTCAGTAGATAGAGCGTGAAAGCGTAACAAACAAACAAATAAACAAACAAACTGAATTTTGCATTTATTATAATAGTTAGGAAGTTAGGATAAGCTTAAGTTAATAACTATTAAAGTTTTCTGAAAACTCTTGTCTATTTGCCCGAAGCTTTATACAAACAAAGCGCTGATACGCTGCAGCTAATGGCTTTATAATTGCATCGAATTTCCATAATATCCAGCGAAACAACATCGGACAGATTTCACAGTGCGATTAGAACAATCGATTTAAAATCGAAATCAATAATTTTTATCCATTAGAGAAGCTAAATATTAAATGGAATTGTGTAATGATTTGATTTTATACATTATTAATTGAAATAAAATTACTTTTAATACAGTTTTATCGCGTTTATTCGTGTTATCAAATCATTACTTAAACACTTAACGTTTCGTTGATCTACCGTAGGTCCACCAAACCAGAAGTTTTAATTTTTTTCTCTTCTGTGTACCTATCCCTTTTTAAGTACGCGTAAATATAATTTTATATAATGTTTAATACGGTTATAGTTTAAACTAAATTAAAAAAAAAATTCTGCAAAATTATTGCATTATTTTTAATCATATGCGTTTAGTTCAGAATGTAAATGTAATTTATCAAAATAGTATTATGGGTATAGGTATTGCTATTTTAGCATTCCTAATAACAAAAATGACACCAAAAGAAATTGGACGCATCTATTTTATAGTCTCGCAACATGTTGCAACAATTTTGAAAGAATTGACTGGATTTAGATTTATAAGATTGTTTACGCAATTGTTTTTTTTAATAATATTCAAAAATGGTCAAGTACGAATGCAAATCGGGCCACAATCGTTAGCTTTTACATGTAAATTGCTGTTTTATATACCTTTTGAATGTTCTATACGAAACTCGCAATGTACCCGCCTAGAATTCTAGATTAAAAATGTACTAAGTAGAAATAAATGGTTGACAGCAAATAAACACGAAGGAAATAAATTAGTTTGTTCACCACGTTACTCAAACACAATTTAACGCTAACTGTTGGAACTGGTGTTACCAGCAGTCTATCAAATACGGTAGTTTAACTATTCAGCGACCTTGATAACGACCACGAAACTAAAGTATTTGTAACCACAAAAGGAAATACAGCATAACTGGTAACTAAAGGTGAAAAATCTGTTTTGAGGATAATTTGTTAGTTGCAGAGTAACGGTATTTGTAATATCTCGAGTAAATAACCCACCAAAAAGTATCTAGGATCTGTCAAAAGACATTTGTTAAAAAAAAATCTCTTTTACACGCAAATACACTCGTTGTAGGTAGTCTAGTAAGGGTGTAGGTAAATACTTTTGTCAACGAAGTTACTGCAGCGTCAACCGCACATGTTTTGCCGCTACCTCCAGCAGGCTTCATATTTATGAAATAAGCATAAAATATGTTTAGTTATCAATAACGGATTATTACTTATTATCTATTTGTTTGAAAAACTATTATCTGCACACAGCCTTACATGAATGTCCATAAATATAGTTGAATAAATTAAATAGGACAAATAAACAAATATGTGAAAATTATTCCGCCTACGTTTAATTCAGTCATTCAGGCGTACTATGAGGGTTAGTATACAAGTACATTCTAAACCCACGTACAGTCTCAAGTGGACAAAGGCTTGCCGTCAACCCATTCATGACCGTTTTGCCCTGAACGGATGGCCGCCCACTCGTGACGTCACCACTGCATACAGCCTGCTATCACAATGTCATTAGTGCTATGATTATCCCATATAAGAAGGACGACACATTTTTTTAAATTTATGGATTTTCAACATATTTTCAATTTTAATGATTATCCTATTCTTTGTACCATGGAATTTAGTCAAAGGTTATTGCATGCTTCTTATGCGTTTGATTTATACAGTTTATATATACTTAGCTCCATAATTTAATCCTTATCTAATTGTTTTAGTCGTGTGTAACATTGCATATGGTAAATTAGACTGGACGCCATATGATATGAGATTTGTTCTACATTTTGTCCTGAACGGATGGCCGCACGCGTGACGTTACCGCTACATACCGCCTTATCACGATGTCACTTTGTGCCATAGTTTATCTTATGTTTGTTTAACGGTATATAATCAAGGGAATAAGCCTATGAATACACCAAATATAGCTTACAATACTGTTAAATCTAGATATTTATGTGTTTATCATTATGGCCCAAGGGCCAGACTACAAGTAATAGAATAAGATCGTGGCCGAGATGCCGCCATATTGGCGCGACATCGACGTCTAGCTAACTAGGCCACCAGACCAAGGATCCTGATTCCTGTGCGTAATGTATGCTTTTTACGAGACTAAGAACAAGTAAAATATTAAATCAAGATATTTGGGTTCTTAACTGCATGATGAGAACAAGAACCGAGAGATATGAAGAGTACTCCACCGACAAGAACACAGTTCTTATATAGATAACTGCATGATGCGTTGATTCTGAAATATAATGTTTTCTTACGCTTTCGCACTTTTATCTGCGACCACGAACACTGAAAATTGTTCGAAACGTGACGTGTATAGATAAAGTAATAAACGCGATAAAAACCGTATTAAAATAAATTTATTTCAATCTGAAATATAAATTATTATAGCGACAAATCCCATAGATTGAGCTAGCCCTACAGGAAGTTATAATCTTGTGTCAAAGGATACTACCTACTTATCGACACTAGGTACTACATACGGCATGTAACTTGACCTTTGACATACCCTTAAACGGCTGGCTTAGCACGCAAGTATGAACAACTTTTGCTACAGGATCATAGCTGGGAACTCAAAAAAAAACCCTCATTCTCATACAAAAGTGTTCAAAAGTCCGATGATCAAACCCGGACCCCCGTGTCAACTGGCGTGTTTACCACTACGCCACAGGGGCTTTCTTTATACGTTAATGTCTACATTAAAATAACAGCCAAGTGCGTGTCGGGCCACGCGCAGTGTAGGGTTCCGTAGTTGTGAATTACAACTTTGAGTTCACACTGTTCACACCTGCACCTTACAGTTTATCGACCAAAACCATATAACAATGAAAAAAAAAAAACTTTTTTGCCATGATTAATATACATACCTATACCAAATTACAGCTTTCTAGTACTTATAGTCTCTGAATAAAACCGCGGACGGACAGACAGACAGACAGACAGACATAGCGAAACTATAAGGGTTCCTAGTTTACTACATAACAATAAAGAAGCTAAGTTTTTTTCAAGAAAAATTAAGTACCTTGAAACCAAAGCTACATTAAACATGCTGTCCTCGTCATCGTCTTATATGACATTTTTATTGTGAATCTCTGTAAATGTTCTTTTTAATGCATCGTGAATATTTCGTAGACATTTGCTACGAGAGCTGTAGAGGTCGCTACGACAGCTCTTGTCACGCGACCAAGCCAAAGAGCTTTTTAAAAAGGCTGCTCAGGTACTGATTTTATTTAGGTCAAACCGTCTAACACAGAAATCATTTTAAGTTTACAATATTTATTTTTATTTCTTTGTGAATGAGCTTAGTGAAAAGATTATTTACATTATTGTGTGCCCTAACTTACAGACATGAGGCGAAGCCGAGTGCTTTTCCGAATGTGTATTGTTGAATACCGGCCGTGACACACTCAATGTTTTTTGTCTCACCAAATAACAGTTACAGTTGTCCATGGGCAGTGGTGATCACTTACCATCAGGTGACCCGCTTGCTCGTTTGCCATCCTATGATATAAAGAAAAAAAAATAGGAGCAAAAAATATTTTTTTTGCTGCGAAGCAAAAAAAAAAATTTTTTTCTCCTTTGGTGTAATACGAAAAGTGTTCACCAGTAAGTAAGTCATATTAACAGGGTGAGTCACCCCTTAAAGATTATGTCGAGGGTTAATTTACACGCCACGTACCGTACGTTTACCGACATGCTTTTATTTCAGACGATGCTCAAGTCTGAACAAGATGTGATTTAAATTGTTTTTAAAAAGCATTACAATTTTTTTTTTTGCAATGCTCTGTATATTATTTAAATTGAAAATATGTGATGAAACAAAATTCGCCACAGGTAGGATTCGAACCCACGAGTCTTTGCACCCTAAGTGTGATACCAACTACACCACCGTGACTTCGAATCATTGCGTCGAATTCTCTCATCACATATGACCCGTAGTGTATAACGCATTCAAAACATGCGTATTTCTTCAATACTACCCACTATTTAGTAGTGTGGTATTCTACTTCATTCATATCTAATGAATAGAAAGTTAATTTTAAATTTAAGAAAGCTCTTACTCAATTAATGCGTTATACCGTACGTGGTGATGGATGAGAGAATTTGACGCGGTGATTCGAAGTCACGATGGTGTAGTTGGTAACATACTTAGGGCGCAGACCTAAGACTCGTGGGTTCGAATCCTACCCGTGGCGAATTCTTTTTCATCACAATTTGAATACATGTAATTTGTGATTTAAGATAAGTCAGTTATTTCACTGAGCATGTTTAATTGTTTAAATATGTTGTTATAGAAGTGCGAAGTACAACCGTTTCGATTAACTGAATGACTTGCATATCTAGTTTTGCATGTTTAGTTGTGGTAGAGCCACGCTACCGGCAAAAATCACTTCAGCTGGTAGCATGAATGGGCCGGCTCGTCCGGGGAAGTACCACACTCTCACAGAAAATCGACGTTTGAGTAGTAGTTTTACAGCTTCTATGCTTCGTTCGGTGAGTGAGAGAGCCGGAGGCCCATCCCCCGTCCCCTCTGGGGAGGGAAAACAAAAGGCCGGCGACGCTCTTGTCATACCCCTGGTGTTACATTAGTCCATGGGCAGCGGTGATCACTTACCATCAGGTGACCCGCTTGCTCGTTTGCCGTCCTCTGACATTAAAAAAAAATCTAGTTTTAAGTTTAATTACAATTCGACTCATAATAATTTCATCAATTATGTCGAGTAACCTACATTACTAGATTTTCTAGAGTCCAGAAACGAGAAACAAATGGCAGGACATTTCATTGACCCGCTCGTTACGTTGCGGCTCCGTTTTTTGGGCAACAAATTCTTTCGTATGTCACTCTTTCCTGCTGTCCGGCTTTTGTCGTCCTATGCGCCATTGGAATAGACCTTAGAGATACAAGATGACATATTTATATTTACTAAAATAAAAGTAGTTTTAAAGATGACTAGCTGTTACCCGCAGCTTTGCCCGCGTGATATATAGTTTATGTCTTTCTCAGAACCCTAACCTGTGTGTATGCCAAATTTCATGATGATCGGTTCAGTAGGTAGAAAAGCGTAACAAACTAACAAATAAATTAAGTCACTTTCGCATTTATAATATTACTTGGGATGTTTGCAAGACACTTAAAAATATAATTTGACTTTTATACATATTCTAACGTAAGGTCAAATTATTTATTTCTTTTCATATGCACTTGTTATTTGCTGATAAGGCTAAAATTAAATTTATTCTTATTTTTTTATGAACAATTGTATGCAGCAACATCTTCAATTAGTTTTGCATTGCAATCATCATCAGGTCTGTATTAATCTCCACTACAGGAGCACCACCCTCTCTGTACTATTAGACACATAAAGTACCCAGAGCAGTCAGAAGATTTGGCCTACACTCTCCTAGCTGGCCAGACGGGTTGGAGAGGTCTCTTTGATCGTCTAAAAGCTTTGTTTAGCTTGTGTTTCCTAAGCCGCTTCATACGACATCGACGCGAAGACTTGGAGTGGTCCTATTCTACTTACTCTGCCGGGAACCACACGGCCAAACCTATATTTTTCCTTTTTCCATAAAGTCATAATCTATACATACACTGTTTAACTACAAAAAAAGTCAAAACACCTTTATTCTTGTCCTGATTTTCACGTCAAATACGTCTGTTCCCATCGATGTTTTGGCAATAAGCCATCTGGGGGCAGGGACCTCGCATCCCGATGTAGGTCACAGGGATCATTGAAGTACATGCACATAAACATACGTACACATCTTCATCTACATAATGCATGCAGACCCTCGATTTTCCTACTATTCGGGTATGGTTAAGGATAAGGCTTACAAAACCCCGAATGGTGTTTAGTTTTGTTCCAATAGTATTGTAACTAAAAGGAATAGAAAAAATGATTTTTTTAACCAAAATAATAGAAAACATGCTTTTATTGGCAATTCAAAAACTAAGTTTTCATTTCACCAACGCATAACTGAAAATTACCGAGAAATTTTAATGTCTTTTTAATAATTGTATAATTGGTAATGTTGAATATGCCTATATCAATACAAAAAGCTCGTACATAAGCGTGTGATGTTTATTTGCATCATTTAGATCCACGTGTTATGGTTTGTGGAAAAAATTTGGTATACAAATAACTACAAAAGCTTTTATTCAGTTTATGTAAAAGTCTGATTCCTAAAATACGTTTTCGTTTAAATTTTCCATTGGAGCCATAAATCAGTGTTGTCTAAATTCAAGTGCTCTTTGTTTCGATTTAAATTGTGCTGTCAATCTGATGTCTTTATTCCAAAGGTTTTAATTATACTTCGGGCTTCCAAATGAAATGCTCAGTTTGAATTTATAAAGATTTTTATATTAATGTATGTATTATACAGGTTTCAAAAAAACATTTTGTAAATCGTGTAAGTTATTCGTTCTTATCTTCTTTTGTTACTGAAAAATCTACTGTCTTAAAAATAGAGTCGTAAAATTCTATCAATATGCCACTTGGCGCTCAAGCGTGAGATTTTTATTTACTTTTTAGCATTTGCTCTTATTTCTCACAGAATAAGAGCTACTTTCGCTTGGGTGGAGTTTCAGTACGTTTCAGCACTTAGGGGGCTAGAGCTCTCGAGAGTTCGAGTTGGCACCAAATTTTAGGTCTCAACGCTTCTCATTAGACGCTGCTCGCAGGAACGGGTGACAGAGGGGGTGGACTGGTTCTAAAGGGGAAGGGAGGGGTAGGGGGAGATATAAGGCGTCAGACCGAGGCAGGCCATTGTGCCTTAAGACGGGACGTTTTGTTTCTCGGCTCTTTATGTGCGGGGTATGTACCAGGTTTTATGGAGTGATACATGGATGTCACTCACTGATATTAGCGCCCCTCGCCGGGGAGTAGGGATTTTATTTTCTGAGAAACCACTTCCTTTTTTAGTCTTTTTGTTCTCGTTTGTGTAATGCGCTTGCAAGGTTTGTTGTTCTCGAGCATTTCTTCAAAATCTTATAATTGTTTTAATAAATACGGACGCTCAACGTTTTAATTGATATTGTCAAGGAACACATCAATATATTTATAGTAGCTTTAAATGAGACAGTAAAATCTAAGGATAGTAGCTTAAGCTTATATTAATTTAAGTACAAAGCGTTACTTGTTTGTCGTTTTTATGTGCTTAAGAGTGTCTGATTTTTCAGCTTGCTAGCAAGCATTTGTCATTAATAAGAGATAAAATAAGGCTTTGAGAAATATTGTCCTATAGCATAGAAGCTACCTCGAACTACCAATTTGGCTCCACAAATGCTAGACTAAGGCAGAATTTTACTAAAGTGTGTGCCTCACGGAATCAACATGATTATGTTCATGACTCTTAGTTTATATTATCCCTTATTGTAATTGAGACCCTTTTTTAGGTGTATGCTGCGGCGAAAGCTGTAGTTTTGCATGTGGTGTAAAATTGATCTATATTTAGTATGGAAACCTTCTATTTTTTTTCACTGTCAGATCATGCAGGACTTTCGAGTACCACCAAATTAAAAAAAAAAATATATTACAAGAACGATAAATCTTCAGTTTTCATTCTACTCATAGCTACCTACTCGTACGTAATTAGATTTGTATGCGTAAGAGGCCTCTTGAATTCATAAAAGCCTCGGTGGCCATTTCACTTATCTGACAATTAGTGAAAATTAAAGACACCGTGAGTTACTTCCGCAATTCGCTAATTATGCCAGAGGAAATTCATTGTCCCGGCAATTAAGATTTTTACCTACCAATTTATTGCTTTCAGTTCTATTAATGTGCCGTCTTAAGTTATGCGTTTATTTTAAATGAATTTATCAAGCAAAATTATTATATTGTGTGACTAAAATCTTAAATGGAGTTTACGAATCATACATGGATTCGTAAATTTAAATTTTGTATTGCAATCACATTCCATACCCACACTTATACACTATATTTTTTAAGAGTGGGTATATAATGTAATATACCTCTGCATGATTTTGTGTACAAAATTGAAACTGATGTTTGTAAGTTTTGGTTTATAATTAAAATTTTGTATCATACTTATTAAGGTTTACGAAACAATTTATTGGAATGAAAACAAGCAGTATTCGTTTTAAGAGTAATTCGTCCCGGGTAATTTTGTGCCTCTGAGTTTTCTAATTTGATTCAAGTGCGGTAATTTTCATCGAATACCACCTGCTATACTGTTACAAGCTGTATACGAGTATATCATAAATTCCAACGTCAAAGGCAGCTCTAGAAATCTTACACTACTTTTAACTATAAACACACTCGATAGTAGCAAAATAAATTAATAATGTCATGTTACTATAAATATGTGAACATCATGACATCGCATCTAAGAGTTAAAGGTTATTCTTCCAGACTGTATCTATTTGTATGCAAATTTTTACATGAGCAAGCTTTCCTGATAGCGTGCATTCTGCATATTTATGTACCACTTAATTCAAACTCGAGTCATAGTCTTCGAAGGTTAAACCTCCTGGGACCAATATGCAGTAAATTTATTATTCAAAATATTTAAGACACAGACTTATTGCTTATGTTTATATTCATTAGTAATTTTATAAAAATGTGTGACATTCACGAATACATTAGAGTAAAATTTTCAAGCTGTCAATCGCTTAACGGCCGCTATTTTGTATATAAAAGCACCTCTTTAGCTTCAAAGTGTTTTCCTTTGGCATTATTTGTTCGATAAAAGTAAAATTGCTAATTCTAATCCTATCTAATATTATAAATGCGAAAGTGAGTTTGTTTATTTGTTTGTTTGTTGCGCCTTCACGCCCTATCAACTAAACCGATCATCATAAAATTTTGCAAACACATAAGTCAGGGTATTGAGAAGGACATAGGCTATTTATCACGCGAGCAAAGCCGCGGGTTACAGCTACATAATTTATAAAATCTGTCCCCTGATTTGTCATCAGAAGCACTTAAAAACACTCAAAGACAATTTTCTTGTCATTACGCCCGTCTAGCCGTGTAGGCCCAGTAGGCAGGGCCGTCTGCAGGCGACGCGTGTAGCCGCCTTAATGAACTGTGACGTCAAGCACACGTCAGCTTTAAGCCAACGTCATAAGCACCATTTTGCTTTGACATAATTTACATCAAAGAGATGAAGGCAGGCCAAAGATTGACAGCGGGCTTTTTGTGGAGATCCCCTGGTATTTTAAGGCTCTTTAATTTTGCTAAATTAAGATGACGTGCATGTTAGTAGGTTACTTTATTTAAGGCACTTTTTTGCGAAGCCTTTAAATACTTGCTAATGTAAGAATAGGTTGATGAAAATAGGTTCTCAAATTTATAAAATAATGATAATGGTTTTTATAAAAGGACCTTAACAACTACTTCATTATGTACTATTTTCTTACTTTTTCCTATGTATACTCGAGCACGAGCTTGATGACCTGGTTGACGTAAGGTTCGTTAACGCCTAGCCACGCATATTAAGCTACCCGGAATGTTTTACTACATGGATGGATGGCTACAGGAAGCTTACAAAATCTAGAGTTTGCCCTAGCTTTGGAATATAATATAAACTGTTGGTCCGAGCTATAATTACTAGATGACCAACGTCAAGCTATCTAAGAGCTATATCTAACTTAAAAATCTGACACCAGTAGTCACAATTTACGTACACCAAAAACATCACTAAGCAATTGTCTGTAATGGAACCATTGAGACATAGATTACAAAAAATCGTCTTTCTGCATTAAGATATGGCCTTGTCACTGAGGCTTAGAATTTGTATTAGTAGTACCGATCTCCTCAAACTATTTGGAACTACTTAGTGCAACAAAAAAGGTCTTAGTTAATATTATTAAACTTTGACTACGAAACTAATGACATGGGTACGATTATGTGTATAACAATAATGTTTATTGTTCACCAAAATCATAATATAAACATTTTCAGGCAATGTAAATACAAAGAACTTACTGTTGGGTTCAATTATATAAGGTTTTGTTCCATCTTTTAAATTCTGTTAAAATTTATGAGGGTGAAACAGCAAATTTATCCAAAATGAGGTAGTAGATACTGTCACGGGGTGTATGTAGGGATATGTATGCTGAAATTAAAATATCACTGTTGTCTTATTGTTATCTTTTACTTCTTGAGAACAGTTAATAATTATACATATGCGTCTTCGTACAAGGTACAACTGCGTGTATCACAAACAATATTTTCTTTTGGAACGCATCGAAAGCTTTTCAAATATCCTAAACAAACCTATGCTATTACTTCTATAAACTTTGCGATCGTTTTTCTAATTGGTATAAAATTCTAAAGATCAATGTTAAATATTCAACTGCCTCATGAAAGTCACACATCGCCCTGAAGAGTTAAAAACTTGAAAGCTCTGAGCACAAAGTTCGTAATGGCGGCGACGTGGTGCGGGGCCGAAGCACTCTTAATGACAACATCGAATTTTCAAAATTGCTTTGTAAGTCTCTGATCTTAAAGTACTTGGGCACACCTTCGGCGAATGTTTTATAATTTGATCGTTATTTTAGTACTTTTCATGGTACGAAAATTTATTAAAGAAGAAGATTACGTTGCTGCCTAGATATACTTTAATTGACCGAGATAGCGCGAAACTTCTCCGTTTCAAACTGGGAAATATTCTTTCGTATGTTCATCCGTCTAGCTGCTCTGCTCTATTAGGTCACATGTTTTAATCGGTTCTCGTGAAAGTATGGTAAATATGAATGCATTCTGTCAAGTTTTTTTCTCTTGAGGGACAGACAGAGCCCAGATCTGTAAACCCTAAAGACCACGTTTAGCATGTTGGTGGTCTTGTAGGTGGAGAACGGATTCAATGTTATGAATAGATTCGATAATTATTTTAGGCGATGCATTTCTTGAAATTTCTTCAAAATGGCAGAATAGTTATGGTCTTCTCTTATCACTACTATTCTGCCATTTTGAAGAAATTTCAAGAAATGAAACTGTCTACTCAAATGAATTGTAGTGATAATAAATTTTAATGGCTAATCTAAAAGGAATATATTACCATAAATGCTTAATGCTACACCGGATTTCGACGTTTCTGCATATGAGTAATTGTTAAAATTCTTACACACCGAGAAACATAAGCTATACTTTTTTTGGCAAGTTTTTTACGAGGTCTACGAAACTCGTAGAGAGTGCTACACGAACATTTCTTCTCATGTGTGCAAAAAAATAACATCTAATAATTGGACTATATTTATAATCATCTTCTCAAAAATAATGAATTTAATCCCAATATATACTTGAAATAAATACGACAGCATAACTTCTTAATTCCTAAACGAATTTCCACGATTCCCCGTACGTCCAATTGTTTGAATTCCTTCAGCTTCTCGAGTTACATATGCTACAACTTTCTGGCAAAACATTAACTTTTTTAATTTTGTTCGAAAAAGGCTTGTATTTCCAAAAGCCATTATAAGTATAACAAAATAAAGAGCATGTTGAAGATTTCGTAGACGTTTGCTACGTGGTCTACGAAAGTCGTAGTGGGTGCTACACTAATATTTCTTCTCATGTGAGCAAATAAATAAATTCTGAAAAATAGAATATATTTATGTATTTAGTCCAAATATCTATATAATATGTTCAGTTGAACTTAACGCTACAACATAAGTTCTTAACGTCTCAACGGATTTAGAAGATTCCCCATACGTCTAATTGTTAGAATCCTTACGCCTTCCGACAGTCGTAGAGGGTGCTACTCTAACATATCTTTGTGCGTGGGCAAAATAATTACATCTGAAAGAGATAATGTTATGATCTTAGCTGAACTTACTTTGGGGCTAGTTCAATCTGTGTGATTTGTCCGTATATATTTAGATTATAATTATTTGCTATTGATATATTTATTTTTGCATTTGATAACACTCAATATCATACAAAGAAAATAACATCAAACTTCTTGTATTTGCACAAATAAAGATTTTCAGAACGAAAAAAAAACAAAGACATACAAATAAAAGTAACAAGTTTGTTGCTAGTCAAAAATCTAAATAAGCTTAAAAAAATAGTTACTTCCTTCATATTTATTTTCAATCCTTCATTTATAACGATTTTGTAAAAAGAGATAATACCCTTTAGGTATTTTGTTCTATGTATTTGATTTAATATGATTTTAAGCTTTCGCGGTCACACTTACTATTATTTTCACTACGGGACTTACCGCAGTTAGTATCGAGTTTCATCTGATATTTCGCCAACATTGCAGCTGCCATTTTCACAGACTGACTAAGTAATTAGTGTATGTTGAGCTGTCAAGGGAAACCGTATCGGTCTACTCTCTTTCTTTGTCCTTTTATTGCTAGTCTTTATTGCAGACAACACTCATATCTAATCGCGGTAAGTCCCGTAGTGAAAGTAAATATTCTTTATTATTGCACAAAAATAAGTCATTTAACTTCAATCTTTAAACAACAAACAAACTCACTATCGGATTTATAATATTAGTTAGGATTAGGATTAATAAGTAATTTAAAAAAAGCAGTTAAGCACAAATATATTACAAGCTCATTAATATACACACATACACACCATCACTCATAAACACACCCTTACACACACACCTTTTACATATCAGAGAAATATTGTGAATCGTTTACGGACGTGAGAGCAATGTTGAAATAGAAATTATACAGATATTTTGCTAGTGTAATAAGTCAAAATGCTATTTCTACTTTCTCTGAATCCCAAAATACAGCAAAAGCTAGTTTGGGAATCAGCGTGTTCATAAGCATAAGCATACTTTTAGGTTTCTTACTATCGCTGTATCGGACTCACCTTTGAATTCTTTATGACGCTCCCCACCACTCGAGATACAGGTTTATTCCTAGTACGATGGTGGGCAGCTGAATATAACGGATTAACTTTGGTTTGTTCAAAACTATATGGTAGTAATTAGTAAGCTAGTCTTAGGTACTATTACTGTAAACATAATGTAGAATAAAAAGAAACCTTGTTTTCACATCTATAGTCGCAAATTATAAAATATAAGAATTCATTAACTCACTACCTCGTTGACTAATTAATTTATCAAAATCCTTCATCAGTACAAAACAAATTCCCTACAAAGGACTGGCTAACAAAGGCTGGAGGCATTAAAATGGGAACAAAACAGGTTGCGATGAGTCAGAGGTGGCGTCATCTGGTAATCCCGATTTTCTATGGTTTCTTTGCTCACCCTTAAGTTAAGACTTAGTGAATGAATCAGACGAAATAAATTGAAAATATTTACATACAAAATACACCCAACATATGCCTAAAATTACAGTAAAAACATTTTTTTTATAAGATAAAAAATGCACGCAATCGAAATTACGTAGTGACCAATTTTACATCAATCCGAATCCACCATAATTTGCAATCCAAACGCATGCAGCATTTCTATAGATAGATAAATAAATAAATATGTAGGGCACATCACACTGATTGAGCTAGCCTCACAGCAAGTTGTACACTTGTGTCGTAGGATACTAACTCAACGGTACTATATTTTACTATAGATATTTATACAGGGTGGAATCGAATTCGTTAGCATACGCAAAAAAAAAACACGCAAAAACATTTCTTGCGTCAACATTAAATCGCTGGTTGTGTATCAGTCTAAAGTCACTCGTTTTTCGTAAATTTCACCGACCGATTGATTTAATGCTGTTTAAATGAATAAATTTTTCGGTGTTTTTGGAAATTCAGTCATGTATTAATTTTTGGTTTTTATCCTCAGTAATAGCCTCTATCAAGGCGTTTAAGTTAGTTATTGAGTTTTTCTTAAATTTGATATATGTGTAATTTTTATTTACTCGAAAGTAGTCTTAAATAACTTTCAATCATGAGTAAAAGCTATATTTAAAAGGTATTAAATTTAATTGTAGTTACTCTTTGTGTTTACTTACCAGTTATTTTTATACTTTAAAATGTTTCCATGGTTCTAGTACCGCTCGAGTAGAAAGAAATAATTTAAAAAAAATATCATTTTAGTAAAATTCCACTCGTCAAATCATACTCATTTCATCCAGATATAACCAGAAACGTTTACTTGAACTTCAGCCACCTTGAGCTTTTACATTGCAAATAATTGCTCATGTAGCTTCTTTGTTATACTCAGCATTAACAATACACAACAAAACAAACGGCTCACTCTGGAGCAGATTAAGGGAGTAAGTAAGCAAACTCGACGTTATTGTTATGTTCGGGTGGCTCCCGATCACAGAGCAGAGAATATGACAGTATTTCTACAAATTACATACGAAACAAGCGAGTCAGGGGGCGACACCGCTTATTGAGGTTTTTTGTTTCAGGGTGATTGTAGAAATGCAAAAATCTGCTATTTTCTACTTTAAATTATAAAAGTTATATCAAAATTTTGTTTATTATCTTTTTACTGTAATTATGATACTGTATCACAGCACATTGGGGTATTTTTACGTTTCTTTGAGCACGAACTGACAGGTCGAGTATGCTACTTTCGTCTCTAGTAGGTCGCAAGCGACATTTCGTGATCTGTGCTCCCAATCAAACGCAGTTTTAATATTCACGTGGACTTTAACCCTTAAGACATAGGACCGTTTTTAGAAATGGAATGTAACGCTTGATGTGTAGTCTATGTTGATGCGAAAAACGGTCGTCGAAGCTTAATTTATTCTGGAGATTGTATTTGAATTTCAAAGGCAGAGTTGGTGTAAACAATACGCTAAGGAGTTTTTGTTGAATGGCAAAGGCAGCGAAGTACCTACTTTCAATTTGTCGCTTCTGTTTGTTGCGGAGTTAATATTTAATTAGACAAAATACATCAAATTTTATATTCCTAGTTAAATGCACGATCAAATAAAGTTTTCAGTTTTAATTCACTATGTAAAATTTCACTTTAGCTGGCTGAATGTAAAAACCATTTCGAAATTAACGCTCAAATAACAATATGTTCGATGTTACAGATTTAATTAGTGAGAATTTAAGAAATAAATTTCGCGTTTTTTGACGTCAAATGCGGACTCATTTTTTCTAACCCCAAATTAATCCTATTAATATAGATTTTCCATGTGAAAAATATTATTTTCCTTAATAAATGACATCATACGTGATATTATGTTACTAAGAATATTGTGTTTATCTAAAAATAAAACGCTGCAACGAAATCGCCGTCAATTGCAGAAAATTTAAAATTCAAGTATATGAATGAAAACTTTATTGAATCGCAGAAGTACCGCAATTATTTTCTTAGAAAATTATTTTTTCACATAAAAATATCCCTTAAAACTTAGCATGCCTAATTGACAGATCCAAATGATACTACTTCTCGTTTTGCATCATGTTGATGTTACTGAATTTGATACGGTATTTTGTAAAATCGCATTATATCGCTAACATGAAGTCCTCAATTGTACAAAACTCTAGGTAAGATGAGCGTTTGAGCTTTTATTACTTACTCACATTTAATTTTCTTTGGAATCGCCGACTAATTGCTAGTAAATATTCTGATATTCGTGATAGCCGTGTGGTTCCCGGCAGAGAAGAATAGGACCACTCCAAATCTTCCCGTGGATGTCGTAAAAGGCGACTTAGGAAACTCAAGCTAAACAAAGCTTTTAAACATCAAAAAAACCTCTCCAATCCGTTTGGCCAGCGTGGAGAGTGTAGGCCAAATCCTCTGACTGCTCTGGCAGTACAGAGAGGGTCGTGCTCCTGCAGTGGAGACTAACAAAGACCTGAAGAAGAAGAAGATTCTGATATCTATGTTGCTAGTGGTCTTTTACAAAAAGCATCTTCGCTGCGAGTATCGGTCATCCTAACAAATAGAAACTAGTCGATGAACTCGATGAAAATTGAAGTTATCTTGCGTAAGTATTAATATTGTTATATGTAAATTGTCTGTGGAGTTTCAATAAGCACGGGGTGTGATTCGTGATACCCTATCTAGCTAGATTACTACTTCCCCATCCGACGTGTGTCTTCAGTCTATTCATAGATATCAAGACCATTCCAGACCTGCTTTTCAGACGGTGTAATGATAACTATAATATGGAAAATATCTGTAGTTGAAAGTGAGTCTAAATACTGGTATAAATAATTTAGTGGCTCTGTACGCGCTTCGCAGCGCGTCAATTATTGATCTTTATCCCCCACCTTACTGCCTACTAAGAGACCGGAGTCCGTAGTAGATAATCTAATACCTTTGTGTAATGGTCCTAGGATTCGAATCATTTACAGGAGCTACAGTAGAGAGATACAAATCATTTTTAACCCCTGACGAAAAAAGAGGGTTGTTATAAGTTTGATCGCTCTGTTTGTGTATGTGTCTGTGTGTAGCACCGTATAGCTCTAAAAGGGGTGAACCGATTTAGATGCGGCTTTTTTATTTGATAGCAGGTTTTTTGGCCATGGTTAACCGATTTTGATAAATAATCAAAATCGGTTCAGCCGTTAACAAGATTGAGGGGTTTTCATGTAAAAAAAAAATTAAAATTTTATTTATCTTATTATAGGTTTATTCTTATCTAATGAAGAGCGACGATATACTTTGAGTTAAAATTACACGATATGCTCACAAAGCGTTAAAATTAAATATAATTTTGAATTTGTATAATTTTCTTTGCATTAACCCTTCGAACACAATAAGCAAGGTTAAGCTGTCTAGACAGGCGCCAGCTATCAGCTTAAAAGAGCGACATCTGGCGGGTGACGTCACTAAACCTTCAATCGAAGGGCTAATGGGGCTGACCCCTATGCCTTCCATGTGACCTACTTAGACTTTACCCGATACATTAGGACTGATTTATATATAAACGCGGTGGTAATAGAATGGTGGCCTGTTGGTAAGGCATTGGTCATGCAAAGACCAAGACGTTGTTTTGAATCTTACCCGCTATATATAATAAAATAGAGAAATACAAATGTATTTCTCTATATTATTTTTTCTTTTAAACAGGTTTTTAGAAAAAAAAAAAAATAGGGGCATTCCTATTTTAGTACTAAATTTTATGAAAAAAGAATTGTGGCTCTAGAATCAGTTTTCAGCGAGAAAATAGAGAAATACATTTGTATGGAAACCATATTGAAAAAATACTGCTAGTATACGCTCTTAAGGCGCTCCTATAGTAACACTAGCGCCACCCAGCAAATAAATTCCTTAAATCATAAATTGTATCGAATTTTAAAAATCTAACAAGTACAAAACTACAAAATTACTTATAGTATTTTTTTATATTACAAGTAATTTACTAGTGCCATATTTAAAGAGAAAAACAGGTTAACGCCAAAAGTGGCCACTTTTGGCGTTAACCTGTTTTTCTCTTATTTTATTACGATTATTAGTGAAAATAAATACAAAAATACTACAAGTAATTTAATAGTTATGTACTTGTTAGATATTTAAAATTCGAAATAATTAAGGATTAAAAAAAATAATTGTTGGGTGGCGCTAGTTATATACTTGTTAGATTTTTAAAATTCGATATAATTAAGGATTAAAAAATTTATTGCTGGGTGGCGCTAGTGTAACTATAGGAGCACCTTAACATGTAATTTAATTTAATAAGAGTAAAAAAATGAATCAGGTTTTTTAAGTATCAATTTTGTGACTTTGTTGACGAAAATTGACTGTAAAAGAAATTAAAATAGAATTTATTTATATTGTAACTTAAATGCCACCTATATGAAAAATGGAATCATAGATGTATAAAGATAGGTATAAAATTTTACATACATATTATCACGCCCATTTCCCAAGGGTTAGGAATAGGTATGGACCTGGAAAAGACTATGGATCTCCACTAGCTAAGATCCTCACTAATCTCTCAGATTCATCACTCTTCTCCTGCATGCTCTTTGATTTCGGGTACTTGTTACATCTCATTTAGGGCTTTTGATCGCAGTACGTTCAACGACATTGACCCTTTGATATGACAAATGTAGTAGAGAATCTATTTAATTAATAATAATAAAAAAAACATCGTGTTTTCTAGCTTTGCCCCCTGGCTTTGCTCGTGTTTGATACAAACGTTCGAAAACCCCGTTTCTGAATTTTGAATTTTGAATAATCATATATTGGCGAATGACTACCTTTATAATAACTATCTGCGTGCCAAATTTCAGCGTAATCCAGATTTTTGACTTGTGTGTTAGTCAGTCAGTAACGGCTCCCTTTAATATATAGATATATAGAGTATACAGATTACCTACTGAGATATGACCAAAGGATATAACTAGAGCGGTAAAAGATAGATATGGACATAAGAAAGATACATTGCATATGTTTTAATGCGTTATAACATTTACATATACTTAATTATTCCTATGCTATTACTAAGTTAACAAAAGCCTATTGTGACAAACTGAACTGTTAAGTCGACTTACTTAAGACTTGTCTTGGAGGAACACTACCTAGACTTTGTGCATTGACTTATTTGATAGAAGCTTTGTGTAAGTAAACGTTTGTATCTGCATTCTATTTGAATAACTTGAATAGCAAACAAAGAGAATTTACCTTACATTCAAGTTTATTTTCACCTAATTTTAAACGCTAAACAAACAATTGGGTATTTGTTTATTTTTTTTTCATCTTTTCTCAGTGTATTTTCTTAAATTCTGAGCTATGCTATGAGTTTGGGTCTGCTCAATTATTTAAACTCAAACTCAAAGTTTTAGAGATTTGCATAACTATGTAAAATAAAGATGGTGAGATATGTCACGTATCAACAGTTTGCCCTATCGGGCTTGCAATGTGTACAAAGTGTAATAAATACTTACTCTAAGGTTTTTTTTGAATATTCATGCTCTCTCTAGACAATTTTCGTTTCTATAAAAAATAGTACAAGGTAAATAGTTATTACTTCAAGTTTTATTTTTCTAAGATAAATAAAACATACCTCGTAGAGGCGTTATGACCCAAAGGCCACTAAAAAAATATTGATGGCCTATTGACATGCTTGCTTATATTTTCGCTCATGCCCTTAGCTGGCTTCTACGGTCTGCATGGGAAAAAAAGAAGCTGGTACATTCTATCTATATATTTTTCTCTTTATATCAATTTTTTTTCTTTATACCCAGACCAGCATGAAAGACTTTTATTTTTCTATTTCTTCAATAAGCATAAGGAGAAATAATATTCTTCTTATTCTAAGGAGGGATACTAAAGGACACTGATTTAATGTTAATTTTCATTTTGGCATTACCATATTATAAGCTTATTGAAGAAAATATCGTCAGTGTAATGTGACATTTCACCCCCGCAAAAGCGTAGGATCGTTGAAAAACCTACGCTTTTACGTCAATTGTTTTTAACTAGAGGTATACGGTTGTTATTTAATTTATATGAATGTAAAGCTAATTATGTGAGTATATTGAAAATTGTTCGACGCAATAAGTGTTTTGCTATGAATAAATATATTGAATTGAATTGAATTGAATATTGCGCAAGAATAGTAATAGGTAACTGTTGAATCATATTTGGCCGATCTACGTATTTTATTTTTGTCATATACCTATTATACTAGCTGAATCCGCGACTTTGTACGCACATGTGTAAAGATTTTATTTGTGTAGTGCACAAAATTAATTTTTGGATTTAAATTATTTATTTATGTACCTAAATTGATTAATTTTAGTTTTCTATTAGCACATTATCGATTTCTATTATGCTCCACCCTGTGGTTTGTGTATATCGCCTGACTGTAGTCCTCCAAACTGAGTCCTAGGTCTACTCAGGTCTATTTCGTCATTCTCACCACTAGGTAGACAGGTTTGTTGAGCGCAGTTTGTTTGGCTTATCTCGGTTCCGACGCTGCTACCCATGGAGGGTAGGAATCGGTTGGACTGGATGAAATGGATAAAGCTATTTTGGATGCTACTTGCCATGATGGATTGGGAATGTGAAAGTAGTAGCTCAGGAGGCCGGACGCTTACCATACCTGCAACCACGAGACAGGCAGCGGAGGATGACACACTTGACCACTGATGATGACTCTGGTGATAATTAACAATGACTCTCTCTTATGTTTAAGAGTCAAGCTCTTATAGGTGTCACTGTGTTGAAAGAAACGCATGCAATATGAATATGAATATTGTCCACTATTGTTTATTGCCTTACTATTATTTTGTTCATCACTGAAAGCAAGCAGCTGTCGATGAAATGACCGTACTGGAGTCAGATTGGTCAATAAACTTTTTTTTTATTTATTTTATTTATTATTATTAAATCAGTTTACATAGTCTTACTGACTACTAACTGAGGAGGTTCCAGCTGAGATGTATTGTGAATCAGTCGGGTTGTGAAGAAGATGTTTAAAATGGGATTAGGAATTTGAAATTAATATATGCGCTTATAGACTGCGCTCTTAGACCTTACTTAAATAATTAGTATGCATTATTTTCGGTAATATGAATACTATTTATATTTCTTTTTTTGTTTTAAACGATCTCGTCTTTCAACAGGTTTCTCGTTATAAAGAGAACAATGTTGGTAAATTTTTAAAACAATATCTATTTATAATATAAGCTGGAAAGAAAACGAAAGCTCCTCCCACTCTTGCATATTTCACCTGGCGATGCCAACAAGTTTCGTGCAATCTGTAGGTTATTGAAAGCATTGCCCTTTGTTTTGTTTCATCTGGCGTCTAAATTGCACTGTATTTTTCAGACGAAGTAACAGAATTTAAATTCAAATTAAACTGACTTTGTAAATTTTTGTTCAGTGAGAGATCTTTTGTCTCGGGAATAACAAACACGTATACATATTGTTATACCTATTGTTTTGGAGGTAGGCAGAGGCAATGTTTCTCTAAGTCCTTCGATGCTATCAAACAATCAAATCATCTTTATTGTGGATCATAGGTTGCTTACAATCCTCTCTCATTTCCTATACATCCATGACCTCTTTTGTGTATGTTCTCAGGCTTCGGAGATTCCTGATCTCACGGAGACGATTATTCCTGACGATAATTTTTATCACTAAAGCATCTTATACTCTTCATCAAAATGGCCTCTGTGGTTTAGTGGTACCGCAAGTGCCTTTTAATTGGCAGGGCCCTAGGTTCGAGTTTAGAGGTAGGTCATGATGGAAAACGATTTTTTAATAAGCCTGCGTCTCGTATGTGAATGTATAAATGTAAATTATAAAATACTAGCAGACGTCCCCGGTTGCGCCCAAGCACGTTTTAGGTATTCCTATAAACATTCTCATGAATCACTCTATCTATTGGTGAAAACCACATGAAAATCGTGTTGATCCGTATATTTATAATATATATGTTACAACAACGAATTCATTGAAAAATCTGAACAAGACTACCTTTGGTGGACTATCTTCGAAATCAAAACGATATAATAATCATCATAGAATAATCGAACACAAATTACATCATAGATATCAGAATATTTACTAAGTATTATTCTATCGCTCGATTTAGATCAGCCATTTTGCTTACCAAGAGCAGTATTTTCCAATAGGTCGTCGGCAAATACTTTGATGTTGAATATCTTTGAACTCTTGTGGATGATGATTCAGCGAGTGGGCTGGTAATTAAATGTCAATAGTCGCGTAAGAGGCTAATTAAATCCATGTTGATTCGAATTGTGGAAGCGATCCGAGGGTTAGCATAATCTTATAGGAAAAACATATCTATATAATTATGGTTTTTAGTTGTGACTACAAATAAAACGTTAGTATATTCTTTTTAACCTTTCACGCTTTAAACACAAGTAATTTATGTATATTATAAATGGGACTTACTTAGTACGAACATTCGAAGTTGAAAAATAGGACACAGTTCAGTTATAAGCCAAAACCTATTTAAAGATTTTGTTATATCTTTTCTCCTTTCCTGCTATTGGACAAAATCTTTTGAACTTAATAATTTTTGTTTATATATTAAAGCAAATCTGGCCTCATCATCATCATCTGATCTTTTTTAGTCTCCACTATAGGAGCACGACTCTTAAATCGACTTCAAATCGATTTTATTCATCGTCAGTAACACTTAGTTTGACATCAATATGATTGGCAAATTTTAGAGTTTTAGTAAATTACCTATCTTTAAAAATAGGCACCCACTGCAACTGAACTACCTACTGACTTGATTAAAATGAAAGTGAAATCGGACTTATGAAAGGTATAATACCGTTCCATAAACAGACTTTTGAAATAACCAACATTTAATAAAAGCAAACGAATTTAGAACTGTCTTTCTAGAAGTCGGTAGTTAAATTGGTAAGACCCTAAAGGTATGCTTCAAATTATACAAAATCAGGATTACAATGTAAATTATGCAGCTTTATTAAAACACAGAAATATGATAGTTTAATTTTAGCCTTCCAATAATCTTAACGAAGATCATTATCCTCCCTCTGCCCGCTACTATGCACCCTTGAGTGCAGCGCCGAAGGTTGCCACGGTGCATTGACTCCGGTAACCCAGCCAAATTCAAAAGCCGGCGTCTCGTCTACGACGAAAGAGCAGACGGGCCTTTCAAACGAGGCAGGGTTATAACTGGGTGGTAGTATTAAGCAACAGGTGTTGTTACTGCGCGTTACGTAAGTAAGGCGGCGCGCGCACGCCATTGAGGCGGTTGTACGAGATATCGATTGGGTGTACGGCCGTCCATCGATCTGACCCAGCGTTGTATGCCGCGCTAAGTTTCTCCGACTCTCGTTGGTTGTCTTGTATTTTTAAACAGCTACGACTGTTAATTGGGGGTGATAGCTGGTTGACGAGGATAAATTACAGCATTCACTGTTTTAGTTTTCAGTCACTTGTTATTGAATACCTTTTTACTCAATTTAATATTTTACTCGTATTATGTAGGACATTCAAAGATAAAATTATTAAATCGATTATCGGGTTATTAAAATAGGATAGGGTAGAAATGTTTCCTTTACAAGTCAGAAGGTGGCGCTGTGTATGTCGGATGTCCTATTAAATATCGACATCGACATTGTGATTGGTGACAGCGCCCTCTGCAAGGATTGCGTATGGAGTGGCTCTACCATGAAAATTTATTTATTAATTATATGGTGGATTTCCTTTTCTTTTAGCCTTGTTATATCAGTAATTTTAATGTAATTATTATTACCACACGTTTGAAAATTCCGGATTATATTTACTTAGATAGGTATTTACTTTTAGGTCTTATTTATATAGTCACAAATTATTTTCACTACGGAAGTTATCGCGATTGGTTTTGAGTTTCGTCAGATATTTCGTCCCGTAGTGGAAATAATAGTAATTGTAACCGCAAAAGCTGAAAACCATGTATAGTTACAAAGTTTTTATACAAGGTTCTTAATTCGTATGAATTGTTTTATCGGTACTATTAATGAAATTAACAACTGTTGATATTTATGTAAACGTTTATAAGGAGGCGTGGATAAATAAGTTATTCCTTCGCACAAAAGTCGTGCCAGATTTCGATAAAAGTAGTACCATTTTAAAGTTTAATAATTATTTTTAACAAAAAAGTAAAACCGACTTCAACCCTATACGTAAATGTACAAACTGGAACTTAAAATTAGGTTTTAGTGGGTGTGGTAGTTCAATCAAAATAGAGGAACAACGTCTTCATTACTTTCTTGATTCGCGAAAGAATTAAACAGAAATAAAATTAAAAAGTTTTTGTTGATTTTTTCTAAAAGTACTGTAGTATTTTTGAAAAAAGCGCTCAATACAATTGCAACAAAAATTTTATGGGACCACCTCTGGAGCATTACCTATCAAACAAAAAAGAATTACCAAAATCGATCCATAATTGACAGAGTAATCGCGTAAAAAAAACATACAGCCGAAATGAGAACCTCCTCCTTTTTTGAAAGTCGGTTAAAAATCTCAAAGCACATATACTATAATTTACGTGGACAAAGTCGGGGAAATAAGCTACATAATTTCACTGTTTATGTTTATTTAATTAGTAACTAGTACTATCAAGAGAAAAGATATGATTGGTTGTTTGTTTGCATTGAAAAGGCTCTGAAACTAATGAACTGATTTTAAAAATTCTATCATGTATAGAAAAATCGAATGTCGCGAAAAAATTGCTAGGTTTTAATATTTTAGCGTGAGTAGTTATATAAACACCAGTACGAAGCAGTTTATTTCAAAAGTAAATAAAATTGTGTTTTATTTGAAAAATGCACAGAAAGTAATCGCTCTCGCGAACTCGATTTCTCAAGATAATAAATGAAATATGGTAATGAGGGAGACCTTGGTCGCGACGTAACGACTATCATACTTATGGATGGCGTCCATTTTTTAGGATAACTGACAATGTGATGATAAAAACCTTTTGGAAATATATTAAAATACAAGATGCTTAAGATTATTTACCGTAGAGTCTTTACTTCGAAATATTCTCACAATACCAGATCTTAGAGTCAATTAAAATAGTAAAGGAGTATATGGAATACTTATTAATCAGTGTACATAATAATATTAATTATAATATATCATATATATTTATTAACCATCATCATTATCAGGTCTTTTTTAGTCTAAACTGCAGGAGCAGGACCCTTTCTGTACTACCAGAGTTTTAACCACGTAACCAGAGTAAGTACGATGGTATACTTTTTTTTCCACGGTTTTGAAGTAAAATATATTTCTTAAAGACGTTAGGGCAAGAAAATCAAAATACTATGTTTTTGATATACCCTATAAATTTTATGTATAGGTTTCGTTCTAAACTTTTGTTAGAGTTATGAAATTTTCTTATACGCCGTGTGGTTCCCGGCAGACTAGAATAGGACCACTCCAAGTCATCTCGTGGATGTCGTAAAAAGCGACTAAGAAAAAACAAGCTAAACAAAGCTTCTAAACATCAAAGAGACCTCTCCAACCCGTCTGGCCAGCGTGGAGAGTGTAGGCCAAATCCTCTGACTACTCAAGCTAATATATGGCTCTGGTAGTACAGAGAGGGTCGTGCTCCTGCAGTGGAGACTAGAAAGACCTGATGATGATGATGATGATGAAATTTTCTTAAATTCATTGAAATTGGAAAATAAATTCTACTCATAAACATTTTAAGATACTTTCAGTAGGTTTATGATCAAAGGAGAGAAGACGCAAATTTTTAAAGAATAATTTAATCAAAGTAATTTGACTTATTATCTCTGACTTTTGAAATCACCTTTAAATTCAATGAATAATGTAAATTTATTTCTAGAATCGTAAGTCGTTTGCTGTGTTTGAGCTTTAAAAGGTACATAAAGGTGAACTTCTGAATAAATAACTTGAGGAGCGGTGAATGTAATGTCATATAGTTACTTATCGTGAAATACTTAATTTTCTCCTCCATTAAAATATAACTTGCACTCGCAGTTACCAATTGTGAATTATAAAGGTAAACATTCATTTGTATATAGTTAAAAGGTAATTTTTCAGTAGCTGGAAGTAAACAATATATTTAGTATTTTTTTTTAAATGACACACTTTTATTTTAAACCAGCCAAATTTTTTCTTCGGGTCCCACCCTGAAAACTCGAAAAGAAAATTGACAATTTCATACAGAAGTTTTCGGCCGGCCCAGCAATTTGTATCAAAATGTCGAAATTTCCCAACATTAGTCCCATAGGAAAAGTTGTTCATTTTCACGAGCTCATTTGATGGACTGAAGGAAATGATTGTCTACCCTAACACCCAGTATTTTGGATATTTTGAGTGCACGCCATACATAATGATACCTAGGTTAGAAGACTCATATATGTATAGCTAGTATGTTTTCAGGCATATATCAAACGAGCAAACTTCAAACATATGTATCTTTAATCTTTTCAGATGTATTTAAACACAAGTCTACATCGACAATGAACAAAAGTAATTCAGGAATCCTTATTCGAAAAACGTCGCAGTTATAAAGACTCTATTCCACAAGTAATTTATTCAAATGAACTGTTCCAATGTCATGTTATTCCACTTTTTCACCGTCGAGATTAGTTCCAAAGGCAATACCGTAGTGATAGCATGACAACCAGTAGAACTCTATTATCTCCCCGTCTATTCCTGTCCCGTCGGTGTCTGGATATTAAATATCTCGGTCATTTTAAAATAGATTTTACGTTACCTGCAACAAGATTTGATTTGCAGTGAGGGCACGTCTGTAAATACGTCGTTACAAAATGAACCGTGGCTGTTGGTTACACAGAAGGGACATGTAAGGTCATGTAATTGCTTTGCAAACAAAAAAGGTTGGAAAAGTCACGTCCAATGAAACGTGGGATTATAATCGATTTTTTCAGTATTCAGTATTGCTCTTTTTGTTACGTGCGCTATGAGGGCGGGCGGACGGAATGAATCAACAATATTTTGTTGTTGATATGAAAAATTGCTGGGCATTGAATGCCGCCAAATAACAACGAATTTGGTTGTTATTTGGCGTCGAGACGGCGAAATTTTTCAATTGTGTACTTGCGTGTGGTGGAGCTTGCAACGATTGTTTGTGGTATTATATACTGAAATGTACGGACAAATTTTGTTACATTTATTTGTTTGCTTAAATTTATTTGTATCGTTCTTTTAATTGCTTTTCTAAACTTGTGACTTTAGGTTCAAAAATTCAATATCTGCTTGTTATAAAAATAACTGACAATTTTTTCCATAATGACGATCAATTTTGACGTTTATTATTATTTTGAGCTCCTCCGTGCTTCGGAAGGCACGTTAAGCCGTTGGTCCCGGCTGTCATCGTTGATGGCAGTCGTTAAGCTATGTCAGATGCCTTAAGGCAGCTTGAAAAATCTGGCACCAGTGTTGGCCACTTACACATACGAAAAACAAACAAACAATTATTTTTTTGAATCAAACTACAAAGTAAATTGTAAATACTTATACTAGCCCAGTCAATATTGACATAAACATTGCAAACGTGCATGTATCGGCGATTTTTTATATATTGTAGAGAGAGACCACTTAGAATAGTCTACACCCAAGTTTGCAACTGGGGGGCCCGAAAGTATGGGACTTTTTCAGTTTTTCCAAAAAAACTACCTTAAGGAGGTTTTTTCGGGTATTTTTGTGGTATGCTTTTATAAAATACACTAAATTATCCACCGTTTGAGTATAATTTGAATTCTCAGTGACTTATGGTTATTGAGTCATACCGTGTCAAACCATGCCCATTTTTCTCCAAATTTGGCACAATTTCGGGTAGTTTTGCTTCCCGGGCTCGTACCAAGGAAATTAAAGATCTTACAGAAAAGTTTTAAGATAGTTTTTTCGTAAGAACTGAAAAAAGTCCCATACTTTCGGGCCCCCCTGGGGTAGCACAAGGTTAAGAAAGTTGCAAACTTGGGTGTAGGCTATTCTAAGTGGTCTCTACAATATAATAAAAAATCGCCGGTACATGCGCGTTTGCAGTGTTTGACACTTACACGTTACTGATGGAAAGAAAGATATTCAGATAGATGGTCATAATAGCAAATCCCAGGCTTCGAATCATCAAACGCCAAATCGAATTCATGACTGAGGGTCCAACCGGGAAAACGCTCAGATATGAGAAATAGGTATATAGCGTATAGTTATAATAGTTTGGGGTTATATTTCACACAATATAAAACAAGCAGACACATTTTAAAAAAATAAATTAATTCCTAGTGACTGATGCATACTTAACTTACTATCTTAAAAACTACTGAATCGATTATAATGAACCTTCCAGTATTCCCTGTGTAGGACTATACATAGTTCAATAAAAAAATTCAATCCATCTTACAGTTTCTGAAATTTGCTCGGACAAACAAAGTAATATACACATGAAGTTCGGCACACATGTAAAAAAGCTATATTAATAAAAACCGTGTAATTATTACCATATTTTATTCATACGTGTAGAATTGATAACCACTTGTTTTTGAAGTTGATTAAAAGTTTTTTCCTTTATAATAACCAGTCTGTTGCTAAAGTTTTGAGGATGTTTACACAAACCCCTCTTCCCCATCATTCTTTATCCCTGTTATTGGATTATAAATTAGTGGCTAGCGCGATTAAATTAAGCATTATTAATTAAGAAACGATCGTTTATCAGCGTCTGACGCTTAGGGATAAATTACTCTGAATTTGCAACAGATTAATTTTCTTTATGACTTTGATAATCGCTTGAATTATGACGCCGGTAATATGATCGAGGTAATAAAATGAGGTTTTATTAGACTTTGAGGCCTTTGTGGTCAGTATTAATTGTAAACGTTTAGTAATTGATTTTAGATTTAAATTTAAAATACTAAACCGGGTGCAAATTAACCCCTAAATCTCCTTAAAGGGGCGACTCAACCTGTCAGTATAACCAACTGTAAATATGGGACCAATTCTAGGAACTCTTTTCTTTACTTCCTCATACAAAATTGTTCAGCCGGTCGGGCGATTTGCATAAAATAATCTTAATTTTCTAAAACAGTTCTTCTTTAAATGTTGAATTTAAACTTCTTATCTTAACAAGTGTCATTGCACTGGCAATAAAATATGAATAAAAGCAGATTGAATGCAAACGGGTGGTACAATGTACGGAATAAGTCCAGTCACCTCTGCGGCATTCGGGGGCTTGCAACTGCAGTACACTGACCTCGTGCGTACGCGAGCGGGGAGCGAGGGGGTACCAGAAGTAGGTCAGGGCCCCTCTCGCTCCCACCCCGTCCGATCGACCGCCAAATTTAACGCATTCGCACAGAAACAAAAATCTCGACTCACGAACTCTAAGCAAGCCGAAGTGGGTCACAGTTGTAAAAAGTCCCTAAAGTTTTAGTAAGCTGCTTAAACGGCAAATGAATGCGGGAAATGCTATTATACAGCAAATACTCAGTCGTAAAACATTTATTAGTTGCTAAGAGTGCTTGATGAAGAGGAAATGTTTAAGTAACAAAGTCTAAGTAAGTAGTTTGGTATTCAAATTTTCTCCTCGGCCGTCATGAAAAATATAATTTTCCTATAATTAGAAAATTGTAGTCTTTGATCAAGTATAAAAAAACCACGTAAACATATTTAAATTTTTACATTATCGAAGACAGTAGTGCCAAAAATTACTTGATACTTTGAGCTGCCAAAAGTTATCAAGTGACATAGCTTAAAATCTGAATTAAATAGCAATAAGAACCGAGACTTACTTCCTTAAACTGCTATTGAAGAATTAAGGAGCTCATAATTCTCTTCAAGCCGATATTTAGTGGCCGTGTGGTTTCCAGCAGTGTAGAATAAGACCACTTCAATCAAGAACGGACCACAACAAGACAAACTTCAAAGTTCTCCTGTGGATGTCGTTAAAGCCGACTTAGGAAACACAAGCTTACAAGCAGCTTATCTGCAGTGGAGACTAAAAAAGTCCTGATGATGATGATTATGATATTAAAGAGCGATGTATGTGTCATTGAGTGGTTTCTAAGATTGACTTGTCGCTTGTAGAAAACACGCTGTGCTGTTTGTTTCCGCTTCTTCTGCACCCAACTTTGGAAGCCACACTAAACTTGGCCGAAAGTAAGTTACTGATGGCAATAATTTTTCAGTTGTGAAATATTTGAGACAATTAATAAGTGTTCAAAGTAACCTATATTAAATTAACGTTTGAAATCCTTAAATTTTGTTTGAAATTGAAATTTAGATGCAAAGAAAAGGAAGGAAATCTTGAAAGCGCGATAAAATAAATAAAGAAAAAAATTGATAGGATTAGCCCGGGTAAGCCTGTTTCCGAAGGCTTTCTCAAAGCAAAAATCGCATTACTGTCTCATCTCAGTGCCGTATCTCCAAAATATCGCGCTCAAAAGGAAAAATTGGGCTCGGATTTAATTACGAACGCCCACATTTCAGCCCCAGTTTAAATAACCTCTCGCCCGATTGCCGATCTCCGATAGGATGTGACGATATTGCCTTGCAAATAAAGTTGGCACAGAATAATATTACCATCAGTTTCTCAAATGCTTACTTACGTGTCAACTATGATTAAAGTTTTTAGTTTTGCATGGTTTTTGTATGGTCGTATGTCAAAACTGAGATTTGATTTTACAAGCTGACTGAAATAATCTGACAACTGCCATTTCATAATATTTTGGACGACGTCATTTTTGCGTACATTGAAAATTAAGAATCACGCTTTAAATAATTATATGTAAGTATAATAACTTCTAGAAATTTTCCCGTAAGTTCGTCCGCGTAAATCATAGCTTATGCCACCGGCAGATAAATTAACTTTCTGTAAGTGAAAGAATATTGAAAAACGGTCCAGTAGTTTAAGAGCCTATTCTAATGAACAATCAAATCTTTCCTCCTTATAATATTAGTAAATACTCGTAATACCTGCAAATTTTACTTAAGACGACTGGACGCGCACGTCTCCATACAGACGGAAATAAGGAATTGTGTCAATATTAGACAATTTTGGAGTAAAATTAAGCATTCAATCAATAAATCTTCTTATAATCTACGTACGTTCCTATACAGCTTTGTAAAATTATCAGTGGTTTGAGAATTATAAGCCTCTCAACATTTCCATACAAATTTTAAAAGGCTTATAATTCTCAAACCATTGATATTTTAAGGAGGCTGAATAGGAACATACGTAGATTATAATGAGATTGATTGATTGAATTATCAAACCAAAAAACCAAAATTATCAAATATTGCCACAATTCCTTATTTCCGTAGACGTGCGCGTCCAGGGCCCTCTGAACTTAACAATATATTATAACAGTCCAATTATATAAGCTAACTAAATTATTACATTAGATTTAAGATACATAAGTTATTCTTCCATGACCGCGATATTGTAGGCTATTGCAGAAAGACGGAAATCGAGACCGCTCTGTGTTTGTTTGTAAAGTAATAATTCCTGAATGAAAAGGGTTGGATGGAAATTTTTATTAGTTTTACTCTCGCGCCTTTCGCTTCTTCTTTGAACGCGGCAATAATGTTTGCGGTTTATTGTATGAAATCATTCTGGTAAAAAGGGCTTCGTTATTGCGTTGTCTTTGTTTAGATTGAATATTTATTTTTATAAAGCGACGTAGGTAGGTACTTTAGTTATTGTTTAGTCAGGGGCATATAAACCTGACCCTCCTACAATTTAGAATCTATTTTTTTTTAATAATTATTGAATTAGGCATTACATATTTGTGCCCTTCGCCGTGGAGACCTTAGGGCCTTGGGGTGTGGAAGCACGACAGATTTTCAAAGAGATCTCCGCACGCCTAATCGACGTTTCCGGTGACCAAAGGGCAGACGCGCATTTTGGCCAAAGACTAAGTTTGGCAATCCAACGAGGAAATGCCGCCAGCCTTTTGGGTACCCTGCCCGCTGACTGCAGCGATTTGGCTTCTATTTTTTATTTAACTTAATGTTTTTTTTTTAGTTTATATAAATTAAGTACTAATCTTATATGTATAGATAATTATATAAACACAAACAAACACAAATTACATATGTGCTAAGCTTTTCTAATTAGGCATTTGTGTCTCCCATCTTACTTGATGGTAAGTGACAATGAAGACGAAGTTGTTACATGCTTATCCAAGAGATATCCGTTTATTCTACTTTGTAGGGGCGTCTGGTTTATCTGCCCCCGGTTGTAACAGAATATTTATCCAAATATGAGTTCATCACGTTTGATAGTTTCGTTTCTTAGTGTGTAGCATTACCTTGGTGTCAGATTTTTACAATGGCTGAGATAAAGATTTATTTATATTTTTAAGCTGTACCCCATTTTGACATTATTTTAAACAAATCACAACATTTCAAGGGATATACGTAATATAATATTTAAAAAAATATGTATTTGTAATAGAACAAATATTTGAATCGGGTTGATATTTAAAATTGGTCCCCTTTTTAAACACCTCGCAAAGAGTCTAGTTCAACAAGGCGAAAACAGTCTGTATACAAGAAATAAAAATAATGAACTTCTTCCACGCTGGCTTCGATCAAATATGTACTAGATTCAGTGTTCCATACAAACACAGTGCAAAAAATTGCTCGAAGAAACAAACACGTTTAGGTTATCGTAATTTAATTTACCGGTCATATTGGAAATCCTTGGCCTATGTCCAGCAGTGGACTTCTTGCGGCTGAAATGATGATGAATGATGAATTTAAACTAGTTAAAACAAAATTACAATAAGCAATGCTTCAAATTGAAATTGTGATTGTTACAGGAAAATGGCCGCGCGGCGCCGGATTTGACGGCGTCGCCGGGCCGCGCGCCGCCCGGCCCGCCGCAGCCGCCCCGCGCCAACCATGCGCCGCCCTGCGTTCTGCAGCCTGACTTCCGGAAGGTAAGCCTTCTTCTTCTTCTTCATCAGGTCTTTATTAGTCTTCACTGTAGGAGCATGACCCTCTCTGAACTACTAGAGCAATATATAGAAGGTAAGACTACCGTAAAAAAATCAGTGGCACTCTGGGAGTGCCGATAAAAGTGAAAATTTGAACAATTACGTGTGTATTTTTTGCATCGTCAGGAAATATTATCATCATCAGATCTTTTTAGTCTCGACTGCAGGAGCACGACCCTTTCAGTACTACCAGAGACATATATTAGCCAGAGCAGTCAGAATATTTGACGTACAATCTCTACGCTGGCCAGACGGGATGGACAGGTCATCAAAGCTTATGATTCCTAAGATGCCTTCTACGACATCCGCGGGAAGACTTGGAGTGGTCCTACGAGTATTCTACTCTGCCGCGAACCACACGGCATTAGACGAGTTCCGTAGCGCAGCGGTCAACACGCCTGCCTGCGACACGGATGGTCCCGGGTTCGATCCCTGGTCAGGTAAAGATGGAAAATGATCTATTTCAGATTGACCTGGGTCTTGGATGTATATGTATCTATATAAGTATTTATTATAAAAATATAGTATCGTTGAGTTAGTATCCCATAACACAAGTCTCGAACTTACTTTGGGGCTAGCACAATCTGTGTGACTTGACGTATAAAAAAATTAAAAAATTAAATAAAAAAATAATTAAGAAATAACATATGGGAAAATTATTCCACGTGAACTGGATTCATACCAAGACAAAAATGGTTTGATCTTATTACTTTTAATAAGAGTACGATTTTTTTCTTCAAATTCTTTCCAAGTGATGGAATCAAATACTCTCATCTAGTTGCTTTAAAACCTCCAATAAAGAAATGACACTGCTCGGTTGAAATATTTTCTTGAAACCAAGAATAAGAAAAAACAATTGATAATCAACTGATATCTTTTAATTAATTTAACGCGCGCCAGGTAATTGTTATACAAATCCGAGCTTATTCAATTAAGTAGGTTTTAATAGTTTGCTAACATAATATTTTTTATTTTTCAGGTATCAGGTGTTAGCAATGAAATCTTCAGACAAATTGAAATGGTTGAAAATGACCACGACTCGACCACGGCCGCGGCGCTCGAGGTGAGTTGTTATTACTAAAGATATTATTTATAACTTAATGGTATGTAAAAGAAACCGGAGGTACTCTTTCAAATTATTTATTTCACGTGGGGCAGCACTGTACCCTGAAAATATCCCTATAAATCCCTATATCCCCGATATTAACTATACGAGGTAAAGAACTGTGGCAAAAAGAATCGTGACAGAGTTTTCGAAAAAAAGACTGTATTCATATATTTTCGATATCCGACTTATTAATTCTATTTACGGTATAGTTTTCACCAATGCGACAATGAAAGTTTACCTTATAACTAGTTATAACTAATACATTTCAATGCAATATTTGCGATTTTCATCAAAGTACAAGTGAAAATATCTAGATCCAACTAATCTTCGCATATTTGTTGTATGCTGGTATAGGAGAAAAGGAAAATATAAAATCTATCAGCTGCTTTTCTTTCCGCGCAGACCGTAAAAGCCGGTCAAGAGATTGAGTGAAAATCTACGGAACCACATTATAGTCGATGTGGCTAGCAACCCATCATTATTTTGATTCCGCTTTCCACCTTAACGCCCACAAACACGCTAAACGCGGCCTTTGGGTTTTACGACCTTGGGCTTTGTCTACCCCGCAAGGGATAAAGACGTGGTAAGCAGAGAGGCCTAGTTAGCGCTGCTTGATTTATAACATTTGTCCTATAAGGTATAGGAATTAGGAGGTATTTGAAGATTGATCTAGCTTAGCAGCTATTATCTCTGGGGAAATATGTTTCCCAACAACGCTGGATATTATTACTAATATTTGAATGATTCGCAGGCGGTGGAGCGCCGCGGCGAGATGATCGTGCGGATTCTCGAGCTGAGGCAAGTGGGCCGGAACAATATTGAAGCCGCCAAGAAATTCTTTTCATTACAGGTGAATTTACATTGCTATGTCAAATATAAAATAAGTTTTTCACAAATGACTGTTTGTGGCAAGTTTTGTTTTCAATGGACGGATGCGGTAATGACTCCATAATACGTCATCCAACATATATTTTGTATCTACGCTAAATATAATCAATCAATTTAAGCTTGGTATTAAGCACAGTCGGGGGCAGATAAATCTGGCTTATACCTAATACAAAATCTTTCTGAAGGTGGTCAGATTTGTCGGTCCCGACTGTATAAACAGAATTTATTATATAATATATTATTAATTCGTTCAAGACCTAGCAAGTGTAATTAAATAGATCGTTTGTAGTAATAGGGTTAACATTAATGATTGATGGTTTCTCTATCCCATGAATTATATGTAAATATAACATTTGCTTTCTGCTCTTGTATCTTATTTATGGTCAGGAAAAGGGCTAAAATAAGCCAGATTCACAGACGTTTCAAAATAACCGGCCCATATAGGTGCACTATTCTGAAAATAGGCAATTTTCCGCGCTCCATTGACCCGGATTCTAAACTCGTAGCGTAGCTGGTCCCGTGAAAGAAGTCTCCTCTACGCTCATTGTGCGGCTGGCCTAGATCGCGTGGAATGCGAGCAATCTGCGAGGCATTGTAGCGCAATATGCCACAGGACGACAGCCGCAGGCAGCGGGAATATTGCTGGAACTCTGATTATTTGAGCAATTTAAGACAGTTTATAATATCGGCTTATAAATGATTCGACTTCTTTAACTCATATCATGTAGACAAACAGGCAATCGGGAATTATGACGTAATCACGGTATTAGCCAAGCATAAAGAAAGACTTTCAAATTCGTTATTAAATCTCATATGCCGCCTTCGTTCATAGTGTTATTTTTACTTTGTTGACTATTTGACTCATTTTGGTCAAATATACTCGTATATCATTTTTACGGCCGTTGATACGCAGAACATTTATCATTACATTTGTGAGGAAATATGTTAGTAGACTGAAATGAGCATATAATATATAGCGTTTAAAATATTTAACCGATTGTGATAAATGACATGCCAATTGATTTTTGTTGGAGGGTGTCATTAGGCTACATTTCATATTTTTTTTGCGTTTCAACTAGTTTTCAAAAGTTTACAATTAAAAAAAATGTATAACTTTTAGTCATCATATTTTCCCCCTTCAGGATTCACGCCACATAGTCCAACTAGTGGAGATCGTGAAACGTCCAGGCCAGACCCTGGGCCTGTACATTCGTGAGGGAGATGGAGGAGCCAGGACCGACGGTGTATTCATATCGAGGATAGCTCTAGAGTCTGCTGTGTATAACAGTGGCTGTCTGAAAGTGGGAGATGAAATCCTGGCAGTGAATTTGGTGGATGTAAGAAGAATGTCCCTTGATGACGTGGTGATCATTATGTCGATACCGAGAAGGTTGCTGCTCTGTACGAGGCAAAGGAAAGGTAAAATAGTAGAAATTTAATATTCGATAACCATAGATCCTTGCAATGCCCTGTGCAATGCATTCTCGGACTCATAACTTTTGAGTAAAGGGGTATCTTTTGCAAGCAGAAAAGCAGAGCAAAGATAATGATAAAAGCAATTTATATTAAAGGGCATTGGGTAAAAGTGGCCTGATTTTCAAAATTTGCGACCACCGTTCAAAGTTTACTCATTCGAAAGATCATATTAAGATGTTTATTTTCATCTATGGCCGTTTCTGTCTACAGTGTATCGGAGCCGAGATATCGGCATTCATAATTAAAAAATAAATTACAATAATGTCGTCTAGATAGACAAAACAGGATCTTTATTTTATTATTTTTTCGTGTAAATATTACTTGATTCTATGATTTATATTATTTATATATAAAATAAAAACAGTTACAGTGGGGTATGCGACATTCATAATTAATACAACAAACATTAATATATTATTTTTATTACGCAGAATTTGATGATATCCTACTTCAGGCACTCATGCATGTACTTATATATTTTTACGAAAAAATTGTTTCATATGGCATAAAATGACACGGAAGACATGATAAGTCTCACACACAGATTTTTTAAGCCATTCGAAGGTAACTGATATGTCAGATGTGGATTAGAGAATTTTCTATAACAAAAGACCGAGGGTGAATGTGATTCATAACTTTTAGTGCGTTAAGTAAACAAACAATGGGAAGTTCCTAGAAAGTTGAAAGGCCCGCTACCGGTCGCGTTCATCCAATCACAGCGCAGGGTTCATTTACCTGACTCGGTTAGGCTTTGAAAATCGAGCAGGGTGGAGTGGAGGGGTGAAGGAAAGAGGTGCAGGCGCAGGCAGGATTCACTTCCCGTTTAACCTTTGTGTTGAGTGTGTGCAAGTGCGTTATATACTTTTGATTACCACGACCTTTGCTTTGTTTTTGGACTCTCTCTTTATTATCTTATTTTGTGACCTGGCATTACTAACTGGACTAAGAGTTTGCTGTAGTGATTTGGACTTTAAAACAATATGGATGCAGATAGAGCATCGTGTGTTGGCTGCCATCGAAGTTTGAACCGCATTGGCGGCACTCGCAGGAGATCTATGGTGTTAACGGCTCAACTGATGGAGCAAAACCCATGTTTAATGGCATACTGCATTGAAGTTATTAACATTCTTGAGGTAAGTGATGACATTTCTTATATAATTATTAATTGTTTAACTTTCTTATTTACACTAATATTAAAAAACAGTTGGTTTGTTAAAACGTGATAAACTCAGGGACTGTTGTGTCAAACATTATTTCATGTAGGTACAATATCCCAGTGTCAATTATATTTTGTTTGAAGTACATATCTTAAAGCGATCTCACTCGTCACAAAGCCATTCCTAACTTATTGAAAACTGGCCACTGGTTATATTTTCCCCTTTACCTTGATTATCTTTTGAGTGTCAAAGAAGATTAGTACTTGTGTTTCTTCCGCTTGCTCCCAAACCGGCATAAATGCAATAAGATGCAGTACGTGCCACTTTTTTTAGTGATTACTATATGTTTGAGACTTGCTATATTTTCGTAAGTCAAGTAAAAGAGGAAATGATTTCATATTTACTAAAAAATAAATAATTAAATCAATTTACCCAGTTAGATTTATCTAGGTACTACGATGTGTTTTAATTATTTTTTACCTATATATGGAGCTAATACGTATACAAATATATTGATTAAGCCTATATTTTGTATTTTACAGTTTGGTGGCGATGAACGGATATGTCGACCATGCTTTTTTCGAGCTCAGCGCTATGTCTCAAGAGATCAACAAGCAGAAGTTGCACCAGACCTACTTGAACAACATGCAGATGATCAAGTATTAGAGCATGATTCATCGCAAGGAGGCAATACAGAGGAATCTGAATCAGATCTTATTATTAATGAAAATATGCGAGACCAACAAGTGCAAGTTAGTAGACCGCAAACGATTGAAGTTCCTGGATATTCCAGAGCACCACTTAATACACAGTTATGTATTTTTGCTGATTGCACCAACACCAATCTTCAACGAATTCATGTTGACATAAGAACCACAATTCTTCAAAATAAAGGATTTTACCTTCCACGGGGTACACGTGTATGTAGAGAGCATTCAGATTCAGGGTTTCAAGATATTGAAACAAGAACACGTCGTGTAATTGCAAGTTTCTCGTCGAAGCAAGTGAAAGACATGATGGATATTTTAAGAAATCGTAGTAATTTTTTAGATTTTGAGAGACTTTCTTCCATTAATAATGGAGTCTTTCATTATTACATTGGTTTCTCTAAGGAAAACTTTATGCGAATTCTTGAAGCAACCCCAAGTATCACACAACATCACAAAAAGGCTAAAACAGCCCTTGCAACAGTTCTTGCAAAACTTCACACCGGTGAATCAAATCAACGACTTTCTAGCGTATTCAAAATGACAAGAAAAACTTTTGAAAAAATAATGCGAGAAGTGAGACAAGAATTAATGACAGAGTTTGTGCCACAGAATTTAGGCTATGATCATATTACAAGAGAAGAAGTCATATCACGTTGTCTGACTATCCCAAATGTATTATTTGGAAATCCAAATGCTCCTCTGAGTGAACGTAGAGCCATAATTATATTAGACGGGACTTATATATATTTACAAAAAAGCAGCAACTATTACTTTCAAAGAAAATCCTATAGTCTGCACAAGTTTCGTCATTTACTAAAACCCTTTTTAGTAGTATGCCCTGATGGTCATATAGTTGATATTTATGGTTTATATGAAGCTACTACTTCAGATGCTCGTATTTTGTCTGAGATTATGAGAAGTGAAACTGATACATTTCATTGGTATTTTCGTGAAAATGATGTACTCATTTTAGATAGAGGCTTCAGAGATTGCATTGATGAAGTGGAGTCATATGGATACAAAACGTACATGCCAGCCTCCAAAGACGTAAATGAAAGTCAGTTAAGTGTGCGACAAGCAAATGATTCTAGGAAAGTTACTATTTGCCGTTGGGTTGTAGAAACAGTAAATGGCAGATTAAAAAATCAGTTTCGCCAATTACGTCACCAATACTTTAATGTAGCTGCAAGGCATCTTTTCGACGAGATAAAAATTGCTGCGGCATTATTAAATGCTTTTGGCAAACCCCTAACCGACCACCGCTTGGTGAACGAAATCGTAAACAAAATAATTCAATGTGATGGTGACAGAAACAGGTTAAGTGAATATGTTATAGAAAATAATCTCAATCGTAGATGGGCTCGTTTTCAGTCTATTGATGCGGCTTTATTAGATTTTAATGATTTCCCAATATTAAGTATGGACGAGCTTATTATATATGCGTTGGGAACGTATCAAATTCTCCAAGCCCGCAGTTATTACGGGGAGCATGTAAAAAATGGTTCGTATATAATTGAAATATATAAGGAGCCCCACATAGAAGATTTTAGAGAGCAGAATTTGGATTGTCGGAATCCATGGCTACTTAGAGGAAAAATTCAATCAAGACACGTGACAAGCAGAATTTATTATGTTTATATTTTATTAGAAAGGGAACTAGAAGGAAGCAGCGCAATATTGGGCCATTATTGCTCATGTGTTGTCGGAAAACGGACTCTAGGCTGTTGCTCGCATGTAATGTCCATTATATGGTATTTGGGATGGGGTAGATACCAAGATAATCTATCTCCCCCAGCTCAGTTTTTAGACACAATAATACGACATGATCAAGAAAATGAAGTTTACGATGAACCGGAAAATAACTAAATTGTATAAATCGGAAAATAACTAATCTTGTAAACTAATAATAATGTAATATATTCATATTGATATTGTATGTGCCTATAATAAATGATTTGTTTGTGTGTATCTGTTGCATTTTATTTATCACTAGCAGTCCGCCCCGGCTTCGCTCGTGGTACCTACATAGCCTATTTCACTCCGGGATAATGTAGCTTTCGAATGGTGAAAGAATTTTTTAAATCAGTTCAGTCGTTTCTGAGATTACCCATTACAAACAAACAAACAAATCTTTCCTCTTTATAATATTAGTCTAGATTCCTATCCATAACGACATACTATACGCTTTAATCAAATCATTTTTGTTAAAAAATATTACATCTATATAGACGACTTACTTATTATTTGTCTTATTTTGATATTTGATATTTCGGCTCCGATATAGTTTACATCAATAATGTTTTGTATATTGTTATTCTCAACTATAAGGCTAATTAAAAATACTAGTTATATTAGTGGTCGCTGAAAAAAAAAATCATGCCAAGGCTCATACAAAATTACCCAAACCCCTTTACCATAGTCGGTTAAAATTTGTCTTGTATATTTTTGTTTGTGTACAGTTACCATAATTAAATAAAATGAGAATCATGTCTGTAGATGAAAATAGTCATGATAAGGCAAAAAAAAGTCAGGTGTAATCCAGAATAGTTTCAATAGCTTATCGAAGATCAGGGGTAAGTCAAGCTTTTAGGTCTCATAGGCCTAGGTCAGTCCACCTCGCAAGGTTTGACAGAGACTTAACAAAATGTAATAAGTATTGTAAGATCGAAAGCCTTCATGAGGTCACCTTCAAAATCGTACATTATTTCAATGACACTGATTATCACCATCATATTTCTCGCAGGTAAATCAGGCCCGGGATCGCCTTCACTGCCGCGCTCAGAGCACAAACCTCCCCCCGTGGTCGTGCTGAAGAGGGACTGTCGTGACGACGACGACCGCGACCGAGACCGCGTCGACGGCCTCTACTCACAGTGAGTGACACTCAAGTGAAGCCACTTGGTTCAACTAGATTCAACTTGAGACATACTTGAATAAACTTTGATGAATGAAGAGTTCTTCGAGTTCTTGAACTATCTTGAAGTGTCTTTTTTGACCTAACTTGGTTGAAATGATAATGTTGCCTTAACTGCCCTGTATTTCATTAATGATTTGAAATCCTAGGATTTCAAAGCATAAATGAAATATAGGGCATGAAATATACCTAGGTATTTAATAGGAATATATTTATTCAAGAGTTAAGGCTCATTAATTTAAATATGGACAATATTTTTGTTTGTTCTTCTACGATACTATAGATATCTTTATAATTATATGTAGTTTCGAGACAATCCAGTTGACCGTAAAAACGATTATATTACAGTTTAATATTTTTTAACCTTGGTCGGCCTGTATTTAATGTTGAGACAGTTTATTTCAGCAGCATGAACGACCCACATAACTCTATAATGTTTCAGACATGGCACTCTCCGGTCTACTGGAGGTCCAGGCAGCAGCGTGCGTCCTGTCGGAGATGGGAGGGAAGAGAGGAGTCGACTTCAGCTTGGAGCTCTCTCGCCTGATTCTACAGCTCTTGACTTGTATTACAATCCAAGGCCACCGTCTGATCACTCTACGTGGAGGTAAGTTAATAGACAAGGCGCATTTACAGTATCTACCTATGTATACAGATGGCCTGTTGATAGACGTCCAAAGGGAAAATTTAGATGCCTTACCTTAAGGGGTACGCGAATCACCCCCATGTATGTTCCACGATCTTTTGTAGTTAAGGAGCTAGAATTTTTTCAAATCTTTTTATTAAAAGTTTTACCTGTAGTCGATTTTCATTTTTTTTGCTGTCTTGTTTCTTTTTATTTTTTTTCATAGTGATAATTGTCACAATGACAGGTATTGCCTAAAAAAATAAAATATGCCTAGCTATTACGGAACTTTCCCTAAATTTCAACTAAAGTTCAAAATTACTGTTCTTTTTAATTAGGAGAAAATGTTAAGTACTTGAAAATAAAATAAAAAAGAGGTGCCAAGGACTTTAAATTGACGTCTATCAACGGGCCGCTATGTATATCTCCACACACTAACAGGAAGTGTTGTTAATCGTCAATTCGAACATCGTTAATTACATTGCTTAGATGATTACTGTCTCATCTAGTTTATTGCTTTCTTATGTTTTCAGTTACTTCTCTATTGTTTAGGATTCGTTAGTTAGCATAATGAAACTGCCTCTACTCAATCTTTGCCGCTAAGCTAGAGTCAAAGTCAGAACCAAAATAATTTTTGAATGCTAAGAAGGTGTGCAAATATAAAGGTACTTATTTGCTAAATCAATACAAGTGGGTCATCATCATGTTCGGTATATAAAACCAAAAGTTTGGGGGTTTGATTTTTCTACAAAACCGCCATTCCGCATTTTAAACGGTTTATCAGTTCACTCCTGTTTATAAAACAGTCTTCTACATCAAGATACCTCCTTATTCACCTGCTTTATTGTACAATGTTTTCCTAGAATGTTTAAATGACTGAAACCTCAGTTACAGGCCACCACCGCCGGTGATCACGGAGCAGCCCAAGTCATCTACAACTCACTTCGTGCCGTACGAGCGGTCGTACCCGAACACACTCGAAAGCTTAGCAGAGAAGGTGCATTCTTTGTATCCAGGGGATAGTGGAAGGTTAGTATTTAAATATTCATATATCAGAACACCCAGCTCTGTCAATATAATGAGAATTGCCAAACTAGGGTTAATTAATTGACAAAAACAAGAACTTCACATGGGAGCTCGTTATATCTGGTTTGATTCCTTACACTGTGCGCCTTGCTTGGCAGAATCCAACCTCAATTCAACTGAACGTAAATTGCGACCAACTTAACATCATCGTATTACTGGTGAATGAGGATTTGAATAATGTAACTAAACCAAAGTTTTTTAGAATATCCTTAACATGAAGTTCCTTACAGTTCGCGATATGGAGGCCGTGTTCCTCGGTCTGGTTCAGAACAGCAGCTGCCAAGGGCGGAGACACATTCGGACTTTGGTCGCCACTCATTGCTCAGATCTAGTTTGAAGGCTTCCGCTGCCGCTGGCACTGGACGTAAGTCTCATGGTAAATCCGTAAAATATGGATGTACGAGTATTATTTCAGTTTAACCTTACTCTACGTTCTTTTTACCCTTTCAGCAGCAAGCTTGAGATATAATCAACGATATGGAGGCGTTGGAATGACCGGCTCAGGTTTAACCGGCAGTGGATTAACGGGCTCTGGTTTAGGCTCAGGCCTGGGACCAGGTATGCCTTCAGGATTATCAACTACTGGCCTAAGTGGACTCACAGGCTCAAGTCTAGTTGGATCTGGCTTGACAAGTTCAGGACTCGGAACAGGATTATCAGGAACTGGATTGGGATCAACTCTTGGAGGAGGATATGGCACTTCATCATTGGTCTTACCTTCGTACACCACTAAATTTGGAACGACCAGACGGAATCGAAGTTTAGACTATTCATCAGATACGGAAGCAACCGCGCCGACAAGGACGCCTTACTATTCTGGTCTCAGTGGATACCGGAGTAGTACTCTCGGCAGAGATATTGGATCTAAGTTTAATTCTTTGCCTAGAGACGTAAGAGGTACAGGTCAAAGGTAAGATCTTGTTATACAGAGATGTTCATTGGCATCTTTTTAAATATATTAGACTATTCCCATGATTTTAAGTAATTTAAGACTACAATAAATTAAATTAGAATTACACATTTTCCCATTAAATAAAAGCTTAAAAAATATGTTAAACACTTCGACAGAAAAATTGATCCATTTTTAAACAGTATCAAATGTTACGCGAACCATCTGATTTTAGACTGGTACATGAACTAGCTAATTAGAGTAGACGCAAGAAATGTTTCTATGCCAATGCAGATGCCAATGAATTAAAATTCTATTTACTTTATGGAACTTAACTTCGATACTAACCTGATGTAATTTTTAACCAGATTGGGATTAAGTAGGCGCGCTGGCAGCGTCCTACAAGATGAGCCGGAACCATTGTCTTCTCGATTAGATCTTCGTTCTTCCAGAGGTACTACTCGTACAACATAAACTATTTATCACTGGTAACACATAAACTTCCAATAGTTAATGATAAAAAATGAATCTACCGTAAAGTTATTTTTGATTTTATTGTAGTTTTTCTTAATGTCTTGTCTTATCTATATAAAACTTTATCCTTTTCTGTGTAGGTCGTCTCCCGTCTTCGCCATCTGTGTTCACTTCCGATGAGTACCGAGCGTGGCTGTCACGTGCGCCTTCGACCAGCGCGCTCTATGAGACCCTTCGCCCTCGCTTGCCTACTCACTATTCTGCTGAAAATATTCACGATGCGCTCAAAAATGTAAGTTAAAGGTGTTATTTATATTAAATTATACATGATCTACACTTGTGACAATTGTTTTTGTTTTGGTTTCCTTCACCAAAAAATGTTATTTATCACATCTTTTTTATGGTATAACGAAGAAAGAGGAGACTATATAGATTTTTCATTGACAGATGGAAAGCGGCAGCCGATTCGGTTCGTCACTGGGTCTCGCTGGCCGACGAATGGAGAGGCCTCGACACCTCCCCGCGCGCTCACTGTCTTCGCAACAACTGGGGCCCACTGCTGGAGGGTCACCCTCAGCTCGTCGAGTGAGGCAGTTACTGGAACTTGGCTCGAGGTTCAACTGCCCCAATCCAAGTCCGGTGCCTACACCTGGATCGAGGCATCAGCGTCATCTTGATATCAACCCCAATGGTACGTATACCATCAAACATCTTTTTTATAGGCTTTCTACCTAGGCCAGAGAAAGAAAATGAAATTATGAAGACTTCATTGATACTCGTAAAAAGCTCATATCTTGTACGCCATGAAGCATTTTACCTTCTTTTGCAGAGTTCCTAAAATACAAAGTGGAGAAACCAGGGTCTGGTGGCCTCTCAGCGTCCATGACTGGACTGTCCCGTCTATCGGGCGGGATGTCAGGAATGCTTTGGGTGCATCTGTTAGCTGGTCGGGGATTACGGCCTGCTCCCTCAGGATCGTCTCCAGGGTCACCTCCTTCGGGACCTCTGGCGCCAGCACAACCGCCAGTCGCGCCGAGGGATCTATACTGTGTCCTGGAGTGCGACCGAGTTCATAAAGCTAGGACTGTGGTAAGTAATAATCATATTTAAATAATAAATAAATATATCCCCATATATTTATTTATCCCCGTATCACACCAATTGAGCCAGCCCCACAGTAAGTTGTGAACTTGTGTCGCAGGATACTAACTCAACGATATTGTATTTTATAATATATACTTATATAGTTATATAGATAAACATCCAAGAATCAAGTCAATCTGAAAAAGATCGTTTTCCATCATGACCTGACCGGGTATCAAACCCGGGACCCCCGCGTCGCAGGCTGGCTTGTTGACCGCTGTGCTACGGAGCTCGTGGCTCTTTGATGCACTAACGACGTTTTGCTTAACTTCTTGTAAATCTGTCTGGTCATCTGTGCCTGTACTAGATGAAGGTATTACGTAGATTTAGGTATGCTGATACCTAAATCTACGTAATACCTTCAGGAGAGAAAGTTCTGAGAGTAGCAAAAAAAAAAATCCATAACAGAGCGCTTAATATATTTAAATGGTAACGGTGCAGGATGATGATGATAAGGAAATGAGGCGAAAAGCAACATGCAGCATGAATGAAATATGTAGTATCGTTGCAACTCCAAAAGCAATGGATGACTTAACAATTATTCATTTTCAGGTTCGCACTGGAGAACTCCAGTTCGACTGGGACGAGTCATTCGAGCTGGAGCTAGTGGACAACAGACAGCTGGACGTGCTGGTCTACTCGTGGGATCCCCAACACAGGCACAAACTCTGCTACCGAGGCATGGTCATATTGCCAGACATATTGTCTCGCTCACCATCGCATCAGTTGGCGATCAAGGTAAACTTGGTCAATAATTTTATATAATTTCCTATTTCCCATTTGTATGGAGTAGAAGTGGCGGTGTGCCCGTCAATATCAGAGGATTTTTTTCACAATAGAAAATCACAAAAAAATTAAGGTATTTACCTTCCTTTAAATTTTTGTTTCCTGTGTGAGATATTTTATTCAAATTATTTTGCTCTGTTTACCAGATGGAGCCTCGTGGCACTCTGTACGTCCGCTTCCGTCACACGGAGCCTCACGAGCTGTTCAAGCGGCGCCCGGCTCCATCCCGCCTATCACCACCTCCCCTGTTTGGGGCGGAGCTGGATGCTGTGGTCGCGAGGGAGGTCCGCCCTCCCCATGCGCCGCCTGTGCCGCTTATAGTGCGGCGGTGTGTTGAAGAGATTGAGAGACGAGGATTGGATATTATCGGTAAGTCGTTCATGTTTGTAGAAAAGATAAATAAAAGATTTCTTGTCGTTCGTTTGTACAAGCGCTAAACGTAGTGTTTCACATTGTGGCAACATATGAAAAACAATTACTAGGACTCCTAGTAGTTGTTTTCAGGAGTCTCTGCCCAAAAGTTTAACCAGAACGGGTCCGTATTTGAATGCATATAATTAAAAGACATACATTAAGGTCGTCTAACAGTTTTTGGCATAATCATCATATCGCATAACGCATAACGTTCAATATGCTTTCACCAGAACTCTATTCCGAGAGCAATTCTAAAACAGTATTTTATTTTGAAGTGGAGTAAATTGTCTATGTTAAGCGAAATCGAAATCTTTGGCTATCCATAACTCCGGAGAAAGCAAAATTTTGTTACTTCGATAGAATATAAGCAACAAAGTTATAAAAGTATTCTTTGTTTGTTCCCAGGTCTATACAGGTTATGCGGCTCAGCGAGTAAAAAGCGCATACTTCGGGAAGCATTTGAGAGGAACGCTCGTGGCGTTGAATTGGCACCAGATTCGGTGCCTGACATCAACGTCATTACAGGGCTCCTGAAGGACTACCTAAGGGAGCTTCCACAGCCACTATTCAGTCGGTGTTTATTCCAGATGACAGTAGATGCTTTGGGTAAGTATCATATCCAGTCACCATGACACGATAGGTTTACTGATTTATTATGACCAAAAGTAGGCTTAGTAATATTTTAGGGTAAGGAGCCAATGTCTTACACTAAAAGTTTGTATTAATTTTCGATTATTTAAAACCATAGACAATGCTTTCATTGAAATTGAAACAAAACGACTGACGGAAGCTTTATCTATCACAGCAGTGTGCCTGCCCGATGACCGCGAGGGCAACGCGCGGCTTATGGCGTCCATCGTTGAATGTCTCCCTAGAGCCGCTCGAGCCACTCTCGTCTTCCTTTTGGATCACTTGGCTCTCGTGGTCGCCGCACAGGACCGCAACAAGATGTCTCCGCAACATCTCGCCGTGGCTCTGGCCCCACCACTCATGCTTCATTCGCAGACGCCGAATGAATTAGAATATCAACGACCGATCCATGTATTACAAGCACTCCTGCAGATCTGGCCGGCTCCTAAACGTTCAGGTAATGTCATCTGATCCTCTTGATTCACTTTGAATACTTTTCATGCACTACACGCTGCCAATTTACACTTTTACTGAGCAGATATTGACACCATGTTTCAAACTGCAGTGGAAGAATCAAAAGAAAAATGATAGATTTGGTTAAATACCGGCTATCTTAAAATTTATTTCTTTCCACTAAAGGAAAATGAAACCAAAGTATACATTCCAAAATTTTTAAATAGATGTCAGTTAGGATCTAAATATTGCAGTGTATTTTAAACATGGTGTCCATAATTCTGAACTAAGGCTTAAAGATATTGATTTCAACAACATAATTGTTGAGATTGGTACTGAAGATCACTGGCTTATTTTTTCCACATTCACCAGTGATTCTGACATTTTAAGTGCAGTCATTTCTTTGATTTTACATCAGGAGCAAGAATCTTAACTTTTTCAACAATCAGCAAGAGTATATTGTGGTGTTGAGATTTTTGAGTCTAAGGTTCTGTGTGCTGAATTAAGATTCTCTCCACAACAAGGGATTTCGACGTGGCGAAGCAAGAGCTAAGCGGTACCTTAACGCATGTATGTTTGTAGACAGTTCGGCGCGGCGAGCCAGCAACCGGGCCGCGTGGAAGCAAAGTCAGTGCGTCGCCAGCGGGCTCACTCATCCTCCCCCAAGGTTAACAAACAAATATTGAGGGTGTGGTGCCGATTCTATTATGCACGAACAATATTATTCTAAAGAATAAGATTGTCATTTACAAAAAGAATTCATAACGTAAATAAAATTTGTTTGCAATTGTCACTATTTCGCGCGTTTTGACTTTTTATATAAGCGTAGGCGTAGGCTGCATTTTTGTGTGACGTGGGCATTTATAATGATGAAGTACTACTGAATATTTATCAAAATAATGCAGTGCGTCTTTTTCGGTGACATTAATATGGAGAGCAAAAAATATACTTATATTAGTGTTTGGATCGTAAAAGAATCGGCATCAATTTCTTAAATTATCCCTTTGATCATAAAACTGAATGATTTATTCGTATGTTCAAAAAGGTGTCCGAAGAAGACCTTATTCTTGCAGTTTCTACGAAAATTGTAATTATTTTACAAATTACGATTACCTCACTTTTGAATACTAACCATAGAACACTAAACATATTTGCATTTTTCTGCATGTTAGAAATTTGCATGACGGAATTAGCCTGCAAAATCATAGATCATTGCTGAAAAGAAATTAACTGCATAGAAAGACAGAGAGCAAATTATAACTAACAATTCATGAAAACCTATCAGTGAAATGAAATTGTGAACTGGTACTAACACATTATAATATTATTCTGATAGGCACAGTGTTTCGAGGCAACACTGACTTGAAAAATTTTGTATTTTGACTTTAATTCAGCAGAATGTGTATAAAAAAATCGCTAATTTGACTAAAATAGTGGCATTTTGTACTCTAGGCTCAAGTCAATACTTGCACGATGGTAGATACTATAGACCAAATTTGAGTAAGACAACATTTGCGTTTGTACGAGTGAGATTGTAGTTTGGCGTTAAAACAAGCACAAAAGATGAAAACAATTTATAAAAGCTATGATGATAGATGGCATACCTATAAAGTATTGAATAGTTATCATAGTGTCATGATTTAATACAGACTAGACAAGTGCACTGTGTAGAGAGACGACTGTACAGACACCTTTATTGAGTACACTGTAGTAAAAATTATAGACTTAGCTTTATGAAGCAGAAAAAAACTCTTAGCATGATGATAGTATAGAAGAGAGCATATGAACAAACAAAGTTTAATCAATAATGTTGAAAAAGATTGAATTTTAACTACAATCTAAATCAATTATTACATGAATTGGAATTTCTAACAAGGCATACAAAAAAAAGCCTTTCCGACATAACTTAAAAATGGTAGATCAGTAGGTAGCGTCATCCATGTAAGGACTGATCAGATCACTGAATAAAATATAAGCTGGAGAAATAGTCTTGCTATATCACTCGCACAAATGCAAAGCTGTCTCTCATCAGCCTCTTTGCTAACGAGAGCCCCCCCCCTCCAGGCCGAGTTCCGCCCTCAGTCAGTCCATATCGGCCTCAAGCGGCAGCATCAGCAGCATCTCCGCCGCCAGCTCTCTTGGCTCGGCCCGCGCCCGACCGCTCGCCGCCCGCACATGTACGTACGCACAGCTTCCTCATTTTACAAGGCTAGAAATCGAAGCAGCATCTTGCTAAATATGATAAAAGAAGTATGATGACTTTGAAATAAGTAATAATAAGTAAAAAAATACAGAGAGGGTCATGCTCTTGCAGTAAAGACCAAAAAGACCTGATGATGATAATGATGATGAAGTACAAAAATACATATTAATTATCAAGTAATAATTATAAAATACAAGACGACTTAGGAATCACAAACATCAAAGAGACCTCTCCAACCCGTCTGGCCAGCGTGGAGAGTGTAGGCCAAATTCCCTGACTGCCCTGACTAATATATGGCTCTGGTAGTACAGAGAGGGTCGTGCTCCTGCAGTGGAGACTAACAAAGACCTGTTGATGATAATGATGAATTATGAAATAGGATAGAAATATAGAGGACAAAAAATTCTTTAACTTTACACGGTCCATGGCGAGGCCTGCTAAAATCTTCTTTCCAATTTACTTCGATAAAAAAGTATCTGTCTCAGCCCAAACAGGTGGGTTCTTGTAATATGTTCTACGAATATTCTTTATTTTAAAACAAATTACAATGCTATAGTCTATATGATATTGAATGCTGCTCTGGTGTCTAGTTAAATTTTTATATCACTTTATGCGAAAACATCGCTTTTTGTATCATGAATTCATTTTAAGGTTTGCATAATTTAATAACAGTTTAGTAATAAGATCACATAATACATATATTACTGGAAACACTGTTAAACTTTCAGCGATTTTGGATGCGATTGTTTGCATACTTAAAAAAGAACATATTTAAAGATATTATCCAAATGGGTATATTAAATTAAAACAACAAAAAAATATTAACTAGGCAAGTACAATTTCCGAACATAAATATCCAAGGTGGTTTTTTTATTTCGCCAGGTTCTCTCATCAGTCAGGGTCGGCCAATATCGTCCGCAGTCGCCTCTGCGCGGCCCACTGCCCGCTCCGCCTCGCTCCCGTCAAGTGACGGTGTCGTCGCCCGGTTCTCCCAGCAGTAGCTCGGGCAGCCACAGCCCCGCGGACACAATCAAACACGGCGGCTCGGTATCCTCCATCCTGCGCCAGCCGGAACGGGCCAGTTCGCCAAGAATGTCGCCCAGAAATTCTCCGAGAGCATCGCCTCGAGATTCACCCCGGACTAGCACGCCGCGGGAGAACTCATCCAGAGAGATGACTCCAAGGGATATGACCCCACGGGAAATGACCCCAAGGGACATGACGCCGAGGGATTTGACGCCACGGGACTTGACTCCGCGCGAAGGCGGCGGACGGGACAGCTCGCGTGAGTCTCCACGCTCCGCTATTCCGGGTACTTCAGCGGGACTCGCGGTCACGTTGAACGCCAGCGGAGCGCTGAGCCCTCGCTACAGCTCCACAAACCCCTTCCTGCAGCAGTACGATGCTGAAGAGGAGGCGGAGGCCTGGCGCGCCGCCGACATTTTCTCCTCATCCACGCACACATAGTGCTAATAGCGAATTGAGATTTTCTAGTCAATTTTTTTAATCGAATCGAAAGAGTGCTACGATTCTGCTGTATATTATGTTGTTCGACGAGCGTGGTGCGCGCTCGTGTAATTGTTATATATAGAGCGAGTTACGATGTATATTATTGTGAGAATGTATACCTGCTGACTCGCCTCGCCGGCCGCCGGGCTCCGCCCCGTAGCCACTATAGTGTTTATGAATATTGTATTGTACATTGTATATAAAATCGTATGATAACGTAGGTACGCTCCAGTTTTGTACCGTCGGGCGTCGGCGGCCGGCCCGCGGCGCTACACACATCATCCCACATATCAGAGGCTTGCGGGCGCGGCCGACGCATCACGTCACACTTTCCATATCTTAGACTAATGTAAAATTCTGTTCTTACACTTACAATGAATATTATTTTCTTAACCTCGATTACCTTAAATTTCAGTGACTATTCCGGCATCAAAAGTCAAGAAAATTGTCAATAAATTGCATATTTTTTTTATTATCTAGTCTTATCAAAGAAAAACAAACACATGAAACAGTGTACTTTCAGAAAGTTATACTATCTGATAGTAAACATTCGAAAACCGTCCTACTTTATAATATTTCTGTAGGCTACGAGTGTCCACAAACTTACAGCGTCGCCCGCGACCTCAAGCCAGTAGCTCGAATAGGGAGAGTGTATCATAGTTCAGACGTCGGACTGTCTTGAGACTGAGACCATATCAGGTAGCTTGTAGGCAAGCAGGATATCCGTCGTAGAACGAGCGATTGCGTCTCATACTCAGCTCGAGTAAAAAACAAAGGCCAGACGAGACATAAACGAAAAAAAGCTTAAACTAGGTACTAATAAATACAAATAAGAATACATTTATAAACAAAAAGTACACATTTTTCCGGACTTTAAAACTACCCGAATGGTTAATTGTTTGTACCCTGCATTTTTTTAAACTTAACGTAAAGTAACCTTTAAACTTTCCATAACATTATGGAACATCTTACCTTCCCGAATACCAATCGTATAATAGTACTAAATTGTAAGGAGATAGGTACTTTTCTACATGAATGTAATCAACCTATTGATAACAAACTTACTTTGTCTTTGTTTTTTACTTGGCCCTAGATCACATATTGGACACTAGGCAACTTGTTATGAATGTTATATTCTAAATAATCCTTGTTCATTAACGTACTACATATAACGATATTTAATAATAGTGTTAGACATTTTTACGAGTCGCTAATTCTATGAAGGAACGGAGATATTGTCCGATAAGATCGGTCGCAATCTCAAGATCAGGGGTCCTTTGTTCGGATATTGAATATTCTGTTTTTAAAAGCAATTAAATATAATAATAAATATATAGGGACATATCAAACAAACTGAGCTAAGCCCACAGACTCAACGATACTATATTTAATAGTGTATACTCATATAGATTAACATCCAAGACCTAGGTCAATCTAAAAAAGATCGTTTTTCACCATGCCGGCCCGGGGATCGAACACGAACCTCCGTGTCGAATTGTACGAGCTTACCTCGCACATCGTATTAAAACTACTTTCTCCATGACATGGTCTTGTATCTCCACACCGCCATCTTCAACCCAGCAAGCAGCAACATCTCTCCTTATATGGTGTTGGGCCTGACCAAGTCCGGCACCATACAGCCATCATTATATAGTCAAAAGAAATAAACGTTATTTTAAAAATGAATACAGTTAATGAATGTCTTTACATGTCAAATCAACTGAAAGGTATATATGCAGGTTTAACGACTGATTTAACGTAGATAATGGAGCCATAATATTCATAGATTTCAGATGTGTTGATGTTATCCACATATTTATAATGCTACAATTTATAAAGCTACATTTAACTTCAATGTATTTGTTTTAAATAATAAAAGCATGCTCAAAATCCGAAAAAAGGACCTCAGTTCTTAATTTAGCGTCTGCTAGACATATAAGAGTGAGGAAATCGACCAATGAGAGCACTGAGCTAGCATTCACTGCCATTATTGGTCCATTTATGATAGAAACATAATATTATACACTTGTTTATATGTCTGTCGGAGGCTACGCGGCTACACCACACTTTTGAGCGACACTTCAAGACAATTTTGTTATTTAATATCTACTTTTTATAGATTTGCACAAATAACACGACTGATATGGGACACAAAACGTTTTTGATACTTTTACTTTTGTACTGTTCCTCGTTTGTATCGATAATACTAGGAGTTATGTTGAGAACCTCGCCTATACCTCTGTAACTAATAAATTTTATGCCCGTCAGGAATTCCATATTAAATAATAACCTACGATTAGTGAATAATCCTTCGCAGGGGCCTGAATATTGTTTAAAAGTTAATTTGTATATGGGGTTCCTGTACGGTTATTTCTACAAAATTCCCCATGATAGCAAAGCAATGACAATACGTAGCGATATTCTTATTAATCGTTAATATTGACTAAAGTGCGTTCGTGGGGATTTTGTTCTCGTGGTCCGTGGTACGGGGCGCCGAGCGTTTACACACGTATTATCGACTCTTCTTACTCGAGACTAGGTGAGGGCCCGTTCACAGAATTAACTAGTTAACTGTTGGGTTTGTTAAACAAATTAAGATGTAATTCGTTTTATAAGGTATTAAAACTGCAATTTCTACGCTTGAAATTTAATTATAATGACACTATGAAAGAATTTATTCTAAAAATATCTATTAATAAAAGTATAATCTATAAAAATAGAAGTTAATATATTGATAAATTTATTTAAAATATATTTGAAATATTATTAAGTATACTACTACATAAATACAAATTGTACGTATTAATATTTCCTATGAATATTATACCCTAGAATTTGCTATCTCTATCGTATACTTTGGGAGTTATGGGGTGTGTCGGTTCTGCCCCGTATTGCGACCAGTGTGTTAGACAATATAGAGTAACGTGGCTTGAATTGTCGCTCGACAGTCGGTAGGGGGCCGCAAGTAGCGGTAGTAGTGTGTAGTGACTACGGCGCACGGCTTCAGTTGGCTTCGTGGCGATCACGGGCGCCAGAGGAGAACGCTTTATTACCTAAACAACCTCTAAAATGCGCTCTTGATAGAAGATACGCGTTATGCATAGCGCATATGTAGGAAAAGCACACATATTTCGTTCACGCCCTCGTTAAATCGCCTAGCCAGCGTAGAGCTGCTACGATTCTACGAGACGTCTACGGTCTTGTAGAGGTTTACTTGGTAAGAAACAGATTATTTTCAGCATTCGTGCTATAGAAGTGACAGAAAATAAGTATGTATATCCAAAAAGCCATGAAACTCAGATTACAGAAATCTGCAGTATATATTATACGCCGCATTGGCGTATAAAATTGAGACATAAAATGTAAGCTTATTCGGCGTACGTCAAGCCGGCGGAATGTCAATTGATAGTTGTTGATGGCAACCAGCGTATGTGTAGACTATCACCAATTTTATAATGAACAGTAAAAGTCAGAACATACGATCGACCGATACGCGAGTGTGAAACGAGGTGGGCGCGGGGAGTACCTACGCCGCGTTTTTGAACGCATACAATAATTATTACATAGCGGCTACTGGAGATTTCTATATTCTGAATCATGATCACCACCACCAAGTAAATTCTGCTACATAAATGAGATAAGGTGCACACCAACCCAAAATTACCTAATGACTAGGTACGTAATTTTGGTAATAGCAAGATGACATGCGATTTCAAAAATACAATAACGAGAGTTTGTTAGTTGTGGTGTGATTACGAAAAAACTAGGGATATTTGTGTGTAATAGGTAGCGGGAAATGACAAACCACTCGGTATAAAATGTGTGGGTGTGATGTTGAAAATTCTGCGTTTATTTGGACTTAACAATGTCAAGTTGTAAAAAAGTTTGGGACGCGTGCAGTGTTTAATAACTTACTGTTATAAACATAGTTGTGTATAAAAACTTTTGTATTATAATAAATGTTATTTCGCATGTAGTGGTTGTATTTCAAGCTACCTATAAGTATCCATTGTGATCTGTTAAACATATATTTCTTGTTGTACTTTGATAACGATTGGCAGTGTTTTCTAATTCTTACACTTGTTATATTGTCAGGAATGAATCTGTCGATATATCTTCACATGCAGGGGCTCTGTTTTTGAAATGGTGGGTCACTACAATTCAATTCAGTGACCGTTTTGTTTAAAAATAGAGTTCTACATTTCAAATTCAACTTGTTAAAGTGATGTAATTTGTTGTCGAATAAAATATTATATTTGATGTTTATAGAGCTGTACATTGATTTCCGAATTGTTTTGGCGAGATTAGGATAAAATTGCACTTTTCGCCATATAGTGAAGAATATATTGAGTATATATGTTTGGATTAGTAAGTGATGTTGGTGAGCGTTCCTCTGCTGCCCGTGGCCGCATCTGTTTGCGTTGCAGGGTTCTTGGCCCTCAGATAATATCAGTATTTCGACAATTTGGTAAAGTAGCGTTACTACATACGTGTACTTAACGTAACAGTAAACGTCGCTCGTATCTGTACCGAGCGGCTGGAACACAGACGAAAATAAATAATACGACGTTAACTTTGTATTTATTTACCACCTTACCTTCACTATTATAATAATGGCCTCTGAACTTAGTGTCGCCACGCGAATACTAAGTCTAGTATTTGAATGTTTGTTTAAACGTTTTTCATATGGGAAAAAATCCTCGCGGGCAGGACTTCAACTAGCAGTTTTTACTTTTTGTACGAGTACCAATTAGGCCACCGCGCTTCATATACTACAAGTCGAATTTCTCCACCATATTCTATTCCCACCGTCACCTGAAATAACTATACTCGTCTATTATAATTGTGGTATCTAATTTAACCTATTTTAAAATAAAGTTGAAAATCAATTATATGTAGGAAGATATACAATATTTTATAGGTATTTTTTATGCATTCACAATGCTGTTCAGAAATAAGAAATCTTATTTCTTAATTTAATAAGAGTATCAGGTATTATTTTATGCATTCACAATGCTATTCTGATATACCTTATTCAAAAAAAGATACTTCTACCTATAATAAACGTTTTTCTTGGTTTAAAATGTCACCCAATACGCAAAATACGTCGTTTTATACGACGTTGATAATCGGGGTAGAAAAAAACCATACAGTTTAACTGGTACAGGTTTCCGAGGAATATAAAAGGTACTGTCTTTGACTATATACTCTCTAGACACCGTCATGCCTTTATTTCAATGATTAAAAAACTGGCCAACTATTCAATGCTTGTGTGCGTGACAGCTTTGTGTTATTACACGCGTCCTGTCAATTTATGCCCTCAAAATCAGTCAAATTGGTAGCTGTGTGTGTGCGCCACCGACTATGGGTTGGAAACTAGTTTTTTCTACGTTTCAGGCTAATAGAGTCCATCTAGGCTTATATAGGTACTATGTACTTTACAACTTGGTTAGGATTGATAAATAAATAAATATAAATAAATAAATAAATATATAGGGACATATCACACAAATTGAGCTAGCCCCACAGTAAGTTGTGAACTTGTGTCGCAGGATACTAACTCAACGATACTAAGTATATTTTATAATATATACTAATATAGACAAACATCCAAGACCCAGGTCAATATGAAAAAGATCTTTTTCCATCTTGACCTGACCGGGGATTGAACCCGGGACCCCCGTGTCGCAGGCTAGCGTGTTGACCGCTGCGCCACGGAGCTCGACTATAATGATGATGACGATGAAGATGGTGATGATATAATAACTGAATTTAATTTAATAGGTACGTGCGTAGGTTTGATGCATAGATCACATTTTATATTTAGTAGTAGACTAACTTTCACCTGCGGCTTCGCCCGCGTGGATGTTGGTTATCACGACCGCGAAGCAACATTTGGGAAGGGATTTAAAAAAACCGGAATAAACGTGTTTGATTATTTGTAGTTGCGCTTCGCCGTGTGGTTCCCGGCAGAGTAGAATAGGACCACTCCAAGTCTTCCCGCGGATGCCGTAAAAATCGACTTAGGAAACACAAGCTAAACAAAGCCACATACTAATACAGTTATAAACTTAACACGTTATTTTATTGTACTGATACAATATCACGACAAGGCAAGGTCCAATCGCCGCACGAATAAAATACTATGTCAAGAATGCTGACGGGCAATTGACATTTTTGTATAATATTTCTCGTCTGTCCGTCTGTCTGTTAAGATCTTTCGTGTGGACTTGTCAAGCAGAAATTGATATTTAGCCCACGCAAACGAAGTCGTATTACATATTTAGATCAGCAGTTACTTGAATCCTCTAATCTAAGTCAACGCAATCAAAAATTGTGAGGTAATGTCGAAGTTGCCCGATTGGTCTAGAAAGATGGAAAAATCATGGTGTATACTACAAGTTAAGGGAAAAATCCAGAAAAACTGCTATGATTGTCAAAAGACCTACTTTTCTTATACAGGAACCTCGGTGGTTGAGTCCAGCTCACACTTGTCCGTTTATCATTACTATTACTTTATACGATATTTTTTATACCTCGAGCCGGATGAGCCAATATTGTGTGTGAATCAGAGCTTTTAAGCCAATTTAAAATTTTCAAATTACCATATACTTATTCAAGCTTACTATTCGAATGTAACAAATTGAAAAAGTATGTATGTGTATTTTTTAATGAAGTGCGCGACGGTTTATTCAACTGTTCTAAAAGACTGTTTTTTCAGTAACCTATACTAGCCTTTTTTCTAAGAAGCACTAAAAGGTTGAAGACTGGGTTTCCTTTAAACATTTTGAGGTGGGTACGGTACTCTGAACATAACTAAGTTTTCATAGCAACTTGCAATATTTCAAAAATATCAGGGCTCTAACAGAGCTGTTTGTTTGCCCGCAATCAGTCTTTGAAGAAGAGTAAATATTTCTGCAAAATTTTCTTATCGCTGCGACACGGGCGCGAATCACCGGAGCGGATTTGCCGTACATTTTCCAAATCGAAATGAAATTCGCCTTTCGGAATTACGTGGAGCAATGGCGAGTTATATAAACGAAGGGAAGGTAATTGAAAAATACGTGCACGTACGATTTGCTGTAATCTTGATTTAAGTTGAGAGAAAATGTTTGAAGATATCTCACAGCGAACGCACGAAGGGACTGATTGTAACAATTTGAGTTTCACTTATTTTTATGTTTTTATAAAATAAAGGGTTTTTCATTTTGCCATAGATATAACTTCTTTATATTATGGTAAAAATAATACTTACGCAAAGATGTTTGGACCACATTTTTCGACTATGACACATACGACAACGGTGGTTAGTGGCCACTTTACATTCAGCGAATAATTTTATAAATGGACCATTAAAGATCTTTCAATATACCCTTGTACTAAATGACATATTCCTATTAAATAAAAACTACAAAGAAACCAAATCCTTACAAGATTTCATATTATAGTCCTCCCGCTATTATTATCCTTCAACATTTAAGTAAAATTAATAATCTGTCCTATACTTTTTACATCTATACTATCTGCACTAGCATTTACTTCTCATTTAAAAAATGGCTTGATCTCACGGTATGTCATTTCTATATAAAATTTAATGCTATTGATTTATATATGTAATTTCGATCCCTTTTATTTTAATTACATTTTTTCTTATTCCCAAATTACAGTTTACTAACTAGTTTGGGTAATAAGTGCTCCCTAATTAAGTAACGCTTGTTGTAAGTTACCTACTTACATATTTACTGTACATCACATAGACGCAAACCGGTGTGGTTGCATTCTGTAAGAGAGTCCTAAGATAAAGGTATACCTATTTTGGTGACGATCTTGCAGGTGAATCTGCCCTAATTGCTGTGGTAATGTAATTTTAAGTAACCTTTTGTACTAAGAATAATGTAAGTATCTTGGAGAAATAAATGTTTTTCTTTTACGAGAAAATGCCTTCGTAACGTAAATACTTATAACATCGATAACTGAAGCCTATAAGGAAATAAACTTTATTAGAAAATGCACAGTTCATGTCAATAACAGTCCGCCTATTTTTTATGAATCGATTGAGTGCTTTGACTATTTCTATTTATATCTTTCCTGATGGGAAGCAATAATGAGGTCTAATACACGCACATTCAAACGTGCCTATTCACTCTTGCCTTGAAAATTCGTAAAACAGTGACGCATGGAGGATTCATTCTTTAGCGATTCGCTTATTGAAGGAAGAGGCGAATTTATAGGTCCGCTGAACAGACTAGTGCGGCTTCCTATTAGTTTTATTTCATTAGATTAACGGTCTCATTTATTTAAAAACTTAGGTAAGCGAAATATCTAATAGTATATAACAAATGCAGACTTCAAAATTTAATGTACAAAAGAAATTCATTTCCAAAATACAAAAACAAATCCATTTAGAATCACTCTCCTTTTTATATTATAAATAAAATATTCCAATGGGTCTTTTGATATGAAAATGAGAAATCATGAAAGTACAAATAAGGTTCTTTGAAAGCGAAGACCCATTTCAAGGTGGACCTAACCGAAGGGATGACAGGTAGAATTGATGTATGTGAAGGTACCGCTTATTTAACTTTCTGATGTTCGTATGTGTATTTATAAAACCTTTTTTACCTTTTTCATCATTAAGATAGCTGTCGGAGAATGTATTCATGTAGGCGTTCATGAATAATTAATTATAATATTCATGATAACATTCATGATAGTTATTTATATAACCATACTGTAGATTGAAAAAATATTTATTTCGTTAAATATAATACCTAATTGATTTGAAGGAATCAGCCTTCTTTTGGGGTCAGTATAATTTTCTCAGTAAATATGTATACTAGTATCATAAATAGGTAAGGTTTGCTTTTAGGGGTAATCTGAATGATCCCCCAGCATTCAGATAACCCTTATAATATAATACAGTCTTTCTATATAATAGTCAGAAAAAACATTTTAATAATGAATCGGGACAATCACTATTTCATGATATAGATAGTTATTACAAGTCCAAGCAAATAATTGTTTTGTTTGAAGACTTTAAATGATACATTTAAATAATGTTTTTTCTTTATGTCTCATTGTCATCATCATTTATGTCTGTATGTATTTATTACAGAATATCATTAAAAAGAGCAGTTTTTAATATAGTATCTTAAGTCGGATTCCAACTTTCAGTTCCTTACTACCGTACAATTTAAACTCTCTAAAAAATACAAAGAAAATGATGATGATGATGACCTGATTCAGCCACCATAAAGGAGGAGCATGTTTTAGCCACGTATGTTCATATGTTGGTATATTGTTTAGTATGTTTGTGGGTATATAATTGCAAGTATCTAAATATTTCTGTTTCGTCGTGACTTCCTATAGCCTCAGGCATGAATTCATAAAAATATTGTATGGCTCCTACTTATTAATTAACTTTCAAATTCATCAAATACCACCTGGTAATAGTGGTGTAGTTATGTTAGGCGAAGCAAGCCCTAATGCGTATAAGATGAATGGGATATGGTTGAGACATTCGATGTGTAGCTTTTGGATCAAAGCTTGGTGGCCTAATTGTAATGGCATTAGTTGTACAATAAAGATTACTAGTTAAATTCCTGCCTACGTGGAATTTATTCCCATATGCCTCTTATTGCGTAATTAAATAAGAGAACATTGAAAGTTATAATAAAATTTTCAAATACATAAATAATAAGCTTTTTACAAAAGAGTCCAGCCGTATTATTTTTCAACATATACCTACAGCCTCTCCGGATTTTTTGCTGAGCGCTGATTAAAATTCCGTGTACAAATGGCTCGAGTGACGCGACCCAAATCGCTGGACTTGAATGAAAAGTTGTCTGAATGCGAATTCAAAGACTGTCTCAAGAGGATTGATTTTTTAATGAAAGTCACGAGCTCTTGATTGTACTTGTTTTGTCTTCAAGCTCGCTGGATTTGAAAAGAAAAAAGGAATAAATAAAACTGGTATTAGTTCTAAAAATAGGCATTTTTCTCAATAGTATATTGTTCATCGAGGGGGGAAAGTGAGTATCTACGAGTGGGCACTTGTGACCTGACCTCATTTTTATATGTGCCCCACTACCCACTCATAGTACGACCTCAACAATGCCTCAGCGACTGGCGTGGCTGTTGCAACATACTGAAGGAATAAAATATAAGATTTTCTTAGACTTTTTGAGCCACCGACACGATAAGTAGAAGAAGATTCGACCCGAAGGCTAGAATAACACAAACCACATGAATTGGGAATGAACCTTTCACCCCGAGCTATTCATAGTGCTTCGTACGACACTAACGAGGATTTCTTTTTCAAAACTGATAGAAAGTAGTCTATGCCTAGCCTATGCATGAATAGCTATAATACCCATTTACAGCCACTTTGGTTTGAACAATCTGAGTACCATTTGGGTACCATCCGGTATGTACCATGTATACCAAGGTACGATTTTTCTTGTCTTGCACCAGTCACATATTGTTGGTTGGTGAATTGAAATGTATTTACAATGTACAAAAATAAAAACACGGTGAACAAAGAAATGTTATATTTTCTCATATTTGTGTCTCATAAAAAGTATGCCTGATAAAGCACCTTCAGCTAGTAATACTACTCATACATCACTATATCTTCTGTAGTTTGTAATCTCCACCACGGGAATTAAAGGTATGCAGCATTCAATACTCCCAGTCCTTATTTTTGTTTTTAATAAATTTAACTAGCCAGTGAAACTCAATTTTAAAAATTCCGTGACCAAAAAAGATTCAACCTTTTCTGTTAAATGTTTAACAACATTTTTGTAGCATACGTTTTCGCTCCAACGAGAAAAAGGGGTTTGGGTAATTTTGTATGAGCCTTGGCATGATTTTTTTTTTTCAGCGACCACTAATATAACTAGTATTTTTAATTAGCCTTATAGTTGAGAATAACAATATACAAAACATTATTGATGTAAACTATATCGGAGCCGAAATATCAAATATCAAAATAAGACAAATAATAAGTAAGTCGTCTATATAGATGTAATATTTTTTAACAAAAATGATTTGATTAAAGCGTATAGTATGTCGTTATGGATAGGAATCTAAACTAATATTATAAAGAGGAAAGATTTGTTTGTTTGTTTGTAATGGGTAATCTCAGAAACGACTGAACTGATTTAAAAAATTCTTTCACCATTCGAAAGCTACATTATCCCGGAGTGAAATAGGCTATGTAGGTACCACGAGCGAAGCCGGGGCGGACTGCTAGTGATAAATAAAATGCAACAGATACACACAAACAAATCATTTATTATAGGCACATACAATATCAATATGAATATATTACATTATTATTAGTTTACAAGATTAGTTATTTTCCGATTTATACAATTTAGTTATTTTCCGGTTCATCGTAAACTTCATTTTCTTGATCATGTCGTATTATTGTGTCTAAAAACTGAGCTGGGGGAGATAGATTATCTTGGTATCTACCCCATCCCAAATACCATATAATGGACATTACATGCGAGCAACAGCCTAGAGTCCGTTTTCCGACAACACATGAGCAATAATGGCCCAATATTGCGCTGCTTCCTTCTAGTTCCCTTTCTAATAAAATATAAACATAATAAATTCTGCTTGTCACGTGTCTTGATTGAATTTTTCCTCTAAGTAGCCATGGATTCCGACAATCCAAATTCTGCTCTCTAAAATCTTCTATGTGGGGCTCCTTATATATTTCAATTATATACGAACCATTTTTTACATGCTCCCCGTAATAACTGCGGGCTTGGAGAATTTGATACGTTCCCAACGCATATATAATAAGCTCGTCCATACTTAATATTGGGAAATCATTAAAATCTAATAAAGCCGCATCAATAGACTGAAAACGAGCCCATCTACGATTGAGATTATTTTCTATAACATATTCACTTAACCTGTTTCTGTCACCATCACATTGAATTATTTTGTTTACGATTTCGTTCACCAAGCGGTGGTCGGTTAGGGGTTTGCCAAAAGCATTTAATAATGCCGCAGCAATTTTTATCTCGTCGAAAAGATGCCTTGCAGCTACATTAAAGTATTGGTGACGTAATTGGCGAAACTGATTTTTTAATCTGCCATTTACTGTTTCTACAACCCAACGGCAAATAGTAACTTTCCTAGAATCATTTGCTTGTCGCACACTTAACTGACTTTCATTTACGTCTTTGGAGGCTGGCATGTACGTTTTGTATCCATATGACTCCACTTCATCAATGCAATCTCTGAAGCCTCTATCTAAAATGAGTACATCATTTTCACGAAAATACCAATGAAATGTATCAGTTTCACTACTCATAATCTCAGACAAAATACGAGCATCTGAAGTAGTAGCTTCATATAAACCATAAATATCAACTATATGACCATCAGGGCATACTACTAAAAAGGGTTTTAGTAAATGACGAAACTTGTGCAGACTATAGGATTTTCTTTGAAAGTAATAGTTGCTGCTTTTTTGTAAATATATATAAGTCCCGTCTAATATAATTATGGCTCTACGTTCACTCAGAGGAGCATTTGGATTTCCAAATAATACATTTGGGATAGTCAGACAACGTGATATGACTTCTTCTCTTGTAATATGATCATAGCCTAAATTCTGTGGCACAAACTCTGTCATTAATTCTTGTCTCACTTCTCGCATTATTTTTTCAAAAGTTTTTCTTGTCATTTTGAATACGCTAGAAAGTCGTTGATTTGATTCACCGGTGTGAAGTTTTGCAAGAACTGTTGCAAGGGCTGTTTTAGCCTTTTTGTGATGTTGTGTGATACTTGGGGTTGCTTCAAGAATTCGCATAAAGTTTTCCTTAGAGAAACCAATGTAATAATGAAAGACTCCATTATTAATGGAAGAAAGTCTCTCAAAATCTAAAAAATTACTACGATTTCTTAAAATATCCATCATGTCTTTCACTTGCTTCGACGAGAAACTTGCAATTACACGACGTGTTCTTGTTTCAATATCTTGAAACCCTGAATCTGAATGCTCTCTACATACACGTGTACCCCGTGGAAGGTAAAATCCTTTATTTTGAAGAATTGTGGTTCTTATGTCAACATGAATTCGTTGAAGATTGGTGTTGGTGCAATCAGCAAAAATACATAACTGTGTATTAAGTGGTGCTCTGGAATATCCAGGAACTTCAATCGTTTGCGGTCTACTAACTTGCACTTGTTGGTCTCGCATATTTTCATTAATAATAAGATCTGATTCAGATTCCTCTGTATTGCCTCCTTGCGATGAATCATGCTCTAATACTTGATCATCTGCATGTTGTTCAAGTAGGTCTGGTGCAACTTCTGCTTGTTGATCTCTTGAGACATAGCGCTGAGCTCGAAAAAAGCATGGTCGACATATCCGTTCATCGCCACCAAACTGTAAAATACAAAATATAGGCTTAATCAATATATTTGTATACGTATTAGCTCCATATATAGGTAAAAAATAATTAAAACACATCGTAGTACCTAGATAAATCTAACTGGGTAAATTGATTTAATTATTTATTTTTTAGTAAATATGAAATCATTTCCTCTTTTACTTGACTTACGAACATATAGCAAGTCTCAAACATATAGTAATCACTAAAAAAAGTGGCACGTACTGCATCTTATTGCATTTATGCCGGTTTGGGAGCAAGCGGAAGAAACACAAGTACTAATCTTCTTTGACACTCAAAAGATAATCAAGGTAAAGGGGAAAATATAACCAGTGGCCAGTTTTCAATAAGTTAGGAATGGCTTTGTGACGAGTGAGATCGCTTTAAGATATGTACTTCAAACAAAATATAATTGACACTGGGATATTGTACCTACATGAAATAATGTTTGACACAACAGTCCCTGAGTTTATCACGTTTTAACAAACCAACTGTTTTTTAATATTAGTGTAAATAAGAAAGTTAAACAATTAATAATTATATAAGAAATGTCATCACTTACCTCAAGAATGTTAATAACTTCAATGCAGTATGCCATTAAACATGGGTTTTGCTCCATCAGTTGAGCCGTTAACACCATAGATCTCCTGCGAGTGCCGCCAATGCGGTTCAAACTTCGATGGCAGCCAACACACGATGCTCTATCTGCATCCATATTGTTTTAAAGTCCAAATCACTACAGCAAACTCTTAGTCCAGTTAGTAATGCCAGGTCACAAAATAAGATAATAAAGAGAGAGTCCAAAAACAAAGCAAAGGTCGTGGTAATCAAAAGTATATAACGCACTTGCACACACTCAACACAAAGGTTAAACGGGAAGTGAATCCTGCCTGCGCCTGCACCTCTTTCCTTCACCCCTCCACTCCACCCTGCTCGATTTTCAAAGCCTAACCGAGTCAGGTAAATGAACCCTGCGCTGTGATTGGATGAACGCGACCGGTAGCGGGCCTTTCAACTTTCTAGGAACTTCCCATTGTTTGTTTACTTAACGCACTAAAAGTTATGAATCACATTCACCCTCGGTCTTTTGTTATAGAAAATTCTCTAATCCACATCTGACATATCAGTTACCTTCGAATGGCTTAAAAAATCTGTGTGTGAGACTTATCATGTCTTCCGTGTCATTTTATGCCATATGAAACAATTTTTTCGTAAAAATATATAAGTACACATGCATGAGTGCCTGAAGTAGGATATCATCAAATTCTGCGTAATAAAAATAATATATTAATGTTTGTTGTATTAATTATGAATGTCGCATACCCCACTGTAACTGTTTTTATTTTATATATAAATAATATAAATCATAGAATCAAGTAATATTTACACGAAAAAATAATAAAATAAAGATCCTGTTTTGTCTATCTAGACGACATTATTGTAATTTATTTTTTAATTATGAATGCCGATATCTCGGCTCCGATACACTGTAGACAGAAACGGCCATAGATGAAAATAAACATCTTAATATGATCTTTCGAATGAGTAAACTTTGAACGGTGGTCGCAAATTTTGAAAATCAGGCCACTTTTACCCAATGCCCTTTAATTCACAATTCCAATATTTTTAGTCCCGTAAGATTAACAACGTATTTAAGACCCTAATTTTGGGTGGCCGTTCTTGTTTATTGAATTGAAAAAAATACATAAGTAAGAAGTTCACTATCTTTTCACAACAGTACTTATTTCCAATTTGCGTTTCCATATTGTATTGCAGCTAAAGTTGGTTCCGATGAACTCATTTTAAAGTTTTTTGCCTATAGTTGGACAAGTTTTGCGTTCCACGGCGGAACTCTCGCTAGTTCCCGCCTGTTTATGACTTCCGTGATAAACCACCCGCCTGGATCAGTTTGATTAAAAACGGGAACTCGTTACATATTACTTCCTGTTGCATGGAAATAATATTTGCAATTTATAGGTTTCAATATATTACGTTTGCAAATGAATATATAAAATAAATACGCATAGCGTAGTATTCGGACGTAATAATCCTGCGTAGTAATCACCATTAATCCGGACTCTGCAAAAAAGTAAGAAGTTCACTATCTTTTTACAATAGTATTTCTAATTTACGTTTCCATATTGTGTCGAAGCTGAAGTCGGTTCTGGCGAGCGGAGCCGCGGGCCAAAGCTAGCAAACTTCGAGCAACACGGCCTTCCGTACCGGAAGGATCATACGCTGCGTTCTCCTCTGTCAAAGTACAAGCCAAATTAGGCATATGCATGTCTATGTGTTAGTTGTGTGTGACTTATCTGTACACAAATTATTGTTTCTTTATTATGTCATTTTTTGTGACAATGTCATAATTACTATCAAGTGACAGTGTAAGTTTTGTATGTAGGTGTGCGGAACTAAACTTGTGTGCACATTTCCCCCCGCAAAAAACGCCAGAAAAATTGTAATAGTAAATTGTCGCTTTGCCCACTCTCTCCGTCCAGTACGGAGGCCGTTTGCTCGAAGCAAGCAAGTGATAAGAATGTGACCTTTTCAAACAACCTAACTAAAATAAAGGCATCGCTGGTTACGATTCGCATAATTAATTAACTAATATCCCGAAAGTCAAGCAAATGGCGCGCGATAAAGGTATTCAGGTCGCAGGCTGATCATTCATCAAGACAGTTCCAAAGGTATTTTAATACCGGGCCTTCGCAGTTCATAAATCATTGTTGGAATGAGAAATGAACTTGAAAGTAGAGTGTAGAACAAAGAACCTAGTCAAATAGTTATTTGATAATAATTTTGTTATTCAAAAACAAAAGATTACACATACTAATTATATTAATGAAAAAGTGACACCATCTGTCGGTCTGTCTGTTAGTTTTTCATACTCATTTGACTAATCGTCATGAAAATTTGCATACACTTTGTCAATTAGAAGGACTTAGAGTACCTACAATGATTCATCCCAAAAGATAGTATACAACACAAGCTAAACAAAGCTATATATTAATGAGACCTCTCCAATCTGTCTGGCCAGCGTGAAGAGTGTAGGCTAAATCCTCTGACTGCTCTGGTTATTATATGGCTCTGTTAATACAGAGAGAATCGTGCTCCTGCAGTGAAGACTAAAAGACTTGATGATGATGATGAAAATATAGTATTACCGTACCCGATGTTACCTGTAAACAATCATGTACCACTGCGTTAGCCACGCATTTTGAAATCTGCATAGATTTTGGCTATTCTTCTACGCCTAGCAGAGGAATAGCGAAAAAGTGCATATTTTGCTAAGCCCAAATTAACTTCAAAAGAATATAGATAAAAGAAGAATTTTCGGGGATAGAATGACGTACTCGTGAAAAGCTGGAACATTTTGCTAAAACTTGCAAAAAGTAGGTAGAATCAAGTACATAAGAACTTACTTACAGAAGTAACAATTAAATATTTTGTGCTATAAAATCAAAATTCAATCAATTTTTCCTCGACTTTCTAGCTAATTTAGCTGAACGCGTTGGCCAATAAATCGCATATTCACCTATTATGTTCCCTCAAGTGGAGTGTGCCAAAATTAAATTAATTTTGCTACCCTTTGACTACAACCTCGCTCAAGTGTATAGTGCTCAATTACTGTAATGGAAACTTGAACTAAGTTACCGAAGCGGTAGTGTCCTAATGGTCTGAGATCGCAACTCATAACCGAATGATGCGGGTTTGACACACTGAGTGTGTCATCTAATTTATGTAACTCGTGTATGAACGGACTTAAAGTGATCACAACAATACCTGCTTTGAGTGAAGGAATACATAGTAAGGAAACTTATGCTAACCCTCTTTGAGTAGCTCTAAAACCGATGCCACTTGGTAACATAAGGCTCGTTTTTAAGGCTGTGGTGATTGGTGTGATTGAATCACACCAAAACGGCAAAATACTCGTATATCATTAGACGTAAGGATACGGCAAGCGTGTAAGCATGATAAGCGCATTCGCATGTTAAGCAACCTCGGACGTAGTCCCTACTTGGATAGGTGCCCGGAAGTGGCTTAAAATAGCTCGAGCTCCTCCGTGCTTCGGAAGGCATGTTAAGCCGTTGGTCCCGGCTGTCATCATTGATGACAGTCGTTAAGCTATGTCAGATACCTTAACGCAGCTTGAAAAATCTGACACTAGTTTTGGCCACTCACAGACACGAAAAATAACAAACAAGCCATATTTGAGTAATAACAAGTGTGAGTCAAACTCACGCAATGAGGGTTCCGTACAATATGCTTCGTGAACACACACACAATGTGCAAAAAATGTTTTATTCAATTGACTAGCGCCATCTAGTGGTGTTTTAGTGAACTATTTCCCTAGATGAACTTATTATTGTGAGTTTACCACTTAATTTTCAAGTGATAGAATTCTTATCATTTTTCCTGTAATCTTCAAGGAATGAACTACATTTTGTAATTTTTTCAAAATTTTCGGCCCAGTATCTCAGGAAATCAGGGGGGGGGGGGGGGGGAATGGTAAATTTTTGCCTTCTTTCGTGAATAAAATCAAAAGTATTGATTTTACCCGAACAAAAAAAAATATTTTTGAGGTCCTCATAATGAGCCCTTTCATTTGATATATGACAGTAAGGTTTGCAAAAACTTTCTTTTAAAATTTTGTAATTGGGCCCCTCAAAATGACCCTTATTTCAAAAAAATCTTAATTTACTTTGCACATCCGTGTTTGGGTCATAGGATTACACTATCTTACCAAATTTCATTTAATTTGGTTCAGTAGATTCGGAGGAAATCGGCTGTGACAGACGGACGGACAGACAGACGCTCGAGTGATCCTATAAGGGTTCCGTTTTTCAACTTTTGTACGGAACCCTAAAAAAAAATCACCGCTGCAAGATGCCACAAGCGGCCAGAGAAGGCGGGAAATTACTGCAAATATAGCAAACTCTAGAGTTGCCACGCGCACAAACATTACCGCGAAGATTTATGCTTGAGTCATCGTAGCTTAGTAAAGTTTAAGATGTAACATTTCAGGACGTATTTTCCTGGAATGTACCATTTTGAGATACTATAAACTACTTGTGCTATTATACGAAGAGTATTGTAAACTTCATGTCGCTACAGATGTACATTTTGCTTTAAACGTTTAACTTATATGTAGACTTGTTCTTTCCGTTATTGAAGATTTGCTCCCTTCGAAGTTAATCTTTATAAGACTTTTACATATTGTATTTCACTCACGTAGGTAAATTGTTTGTAAATAGTTTTAAAAATGAAAGAGGCACAAAAAACAAATATTTATTGATCATCATTATCAGGTCTTTGATAGTCTTCACTACAGGAGCACGACCCTCTCTGTACAACCAAGAGCCATATAAAGAAACAAGCTAATCAAAGCTTATAAACATCAAGAGACCTCACCAACCTGTCCAGCGTGGAGAGTTTAGTCCAAATCCCCTGACTGCTCTGGCTAATTTATTAATATCAGTTAAGAAATTTATTCACTACATATATTTTTATTAAATGTCTAAAACAGTAGGTAGCTCGTACATTATAAGGTTAAATAAGTTGCGAAAAAAGGCGGATATAATTCATATTACATTGAAAAGAGGGTCAACACAAACGAGACATTTCCTTATTTACTTTATTCCCGGATTATTATAGCGGGTATTTTCAAATGGTGGTCAAAATTAATTACGCTGACCTAGTCAATGGGGTCAAGGGGTGCTAACAAAGGTGATACTCAGGACGGAAACATACGTGAAATATAGGGTTATCATTGGTTATTTTAAAGTATTAAGAGTATTAAGAGTATAATATGAATTGCTTATAACTATTTTCATTACAGTTCCTAAAATTACCTTAATTTAGGTATACTTATGTTACGGTTAATACACATGATTTTAGCCAGCTACAACTGGGTGCAGCCGGTTAAATGCGGCTTAACTTAGGCTTACATCCTCCTTATCTTCGGCTAGAACTTGGTTTAGCCTACACCATAGCGGTTCGAAGGTGCAGCTTCTCACTGGTGGTTAAGTTTAGGTGCATCCTATTTATAATCGGCTAGAGCTTAATATACATGGACAAATCACACAGATTAAGTTAGCCTCAAAGTATGTTTATGGCTTAGGTTATGGGTTACTAACAAATACAATATAGATATAAACATGACAACACCCTGGTCAATCTGAATAATAACATTTTCTATATTGACCGGGGATTAAATCAGGGACATCTGGTGTAAATGAAAATCGACTAAAATAATAATTAAAATTATTAAATAAAATTAAACCTAAAATTTGTCTAAGATTCCATATGTTAAAGAATTATTTTATTACATTAAAATACGAATGCATTAACATAAAAATGTAACAGTTATTCCCTGTAATGTTATATTAGTAAAATATCATATTTTAAAGTGTTTTTTATGTTACAAATATAGCTATATGTTCAGAAAATGTTATTTTAAACAGGTGATCAAAATTAATTGATTTGACGGCAAGTTGACCCTTCGAAAAGGGTTAGGGGGCCAACAAAGGTGACTCGGGTATAAAAATATAGGGTTCGTGTTCAGGTGAGAATGCTATAAATCTTTTGCTAAATAAAATTTTTCTTTTACTATTTATAAGCTTTCGTTCTTTTTGTATTTAGCGATTGTTATTTTTTTGTTAGTATCAACCCATTGAGACCCAGATTCTAAATCACTAACAATAAAACCTTGACATTTGTCGAAGCAAGGCGCTGGATACCGGCCACTTCAAATCGGTCGTATTGGAAATCCTTGGGGGAGGCCTTAGTCCAACAGTGGACTTCTTGTGGCTGAAATGATGATTTACTGAAAAGAGGTTACTATTGGGGGATTAAGATTAAATTGTTGGTTTGATTATTTCTTAGAGAATAATGAAAAAATACGACTAGACGAAGTTAAAAAGGCATTACCTCCACTTCATCTACATTAGGCAGAGTGCAACATGATTAGGACAAAAGGGTTACTTGACTATTTCTTTGAAAATTATTTTACATTGACAACAGAAGGTAAATTGGTGCATTTTGTTTTATTTTTCGTGTGTGTATGTGGCCAACACTGGTGTCAGATTTTCAGGTTACTTAAAGGCATCTGACATAGCTCAACGACTGCCATCAACGATGATAACCGGGACCAACGGCTTAACATGCCTTCCGAAGCACAGCGGAGCTCTAGATTTTTTTTATGCCACTAGCGGTCACCTATCCAAGTGGGGACTGCGCCCAGAGTTGCTTTACATGCGGAAGCGCTTATAACGCTAACATCCAGTAGGCCATCGGGCTCCGCGAAGTGAATTGGTGCATTATCTCCACTTCAGTTCCATTTTGCTATGGTGGCACGAAGGTGCACAAACATAATAGTGTGCACGTCGGTGCAATAAACAGAGTGCAACACAATGAGAATAAAGCTGTTTGTTTAATCATTTGTTTGAAAATAATTTTAAATATACAACTGCAGGCGTATTTGCTAACTCGGTGTACAATGTTTAAATAGTCATTTGAACATCCATTACGGTTTTCATATCTTAAATAAAAATAGTCAATCATACAGAAGCCGTAATGAATATTGAAGTTACCATCAAATGATGTACACCGTAGTTGTCAAAAGTTAGCAAATAGGCCTGCAGGACGAAGGTAGTATTTCCACCTAATTGCGATATTGCTCGGGTGGCACGAGGGTACACAAATGCATTAACAGCATCGTGTGCACGCCAGTCTTCGAGCAACACGGCTTCTGTACCAGGAAGGCGTGTTGCTCGAAGACGCCGGTGCAGTAAGCAGAGTGCAACACTATGCGATTAAAATTGTTTGTTTGATAATTTCTTTGAAAATAATTACGACTAAGGTAGTATTTCCACTTCATTTCGATATTGCTACCACGCTGGTATGGGAGAAAAGGCCAAAACGTAGAGTATATCAGCTGCTTCTCTTCCCGCTGAGATCGTAAAAGCCGATGAGGAATCATGTCAATAGGCGATGTGGCTAGCAACCCATCACTATTTTGATTCCGTTCTCAACCTGGCTCTCAACGTGTCCTTTTGGTTGTATAGATCACGGTTCTGTCTACCCCGCAAGGGAAAAAAACGTGATAGTATGTACGTATGTATGTTCAATATTGCTCGGGTGGCACGAGGTACACAAATGCATTAACAGCATCGTGTGTGCGCCGGTGCATTAGGCAGAGTGCCGCATAATGATTAAATTGCAACTCAAACACTTTCAGAGAAAATTTACTGCGACAGGTCAGGTGACGCTAAACTATGCATTTTCAAGATTTTTGAAGTGAAAACTATTTAGCGGTGCAGTGCACTTTTTGTGATGGGAAAAATGTTAAACTCGCGACAGGTCACGTGATTGACTGATTTGTCAGATTGAAAATTCGTAAGACACTTGACCTGATTTTCCAACAATACGGCTTCCGTGTACCGGAACCATGTTGCTCTAAGGACATCAGAAATGACGGTAATATTCAAGTTTTCACTTCTGCCGGCAGTACTGGAGTGCAACCCGTCGCTTTTTTTCGTAACTACGAGTACGTTATAGAGGCGCCGCTATGCATTCGTATACATAATGTCATGGGATCGTAGGTGTTAAAAAGCGTAATAAAGTAAAGCGCGTTAATTTGACCCACTTCCCGGTCTTCGATTAGGATGAAATTTTAAACACACTCTGAGTTCTGATGACAATACATTAAAAGCGTGTTTTTTATTTTATTAAACTATCTGAGAATCACGGGTGTTACCCCGGAGGCTTGCGTGGGGATATAGATCCAACACGTAGAGGCCCTTTGGAGAAGTTGATGTAATGTAGGTCTCCAGCCAGAACCCATTCCTGGAAATACCAATGTATGATATGCCTTGAACAGGTCTTGGCCAGAGGTGGGACTATTGCATTTGAAATGGGAAATAAATGGGTTATGGGGCTGAAATATGGATGGACCTTATGCTGGGTTATTGCATAGGGTCGAACACCTGCCATAATCATGATAACTGACTACAATTGGCAGGTGGCGGCTTGCCGCCCACTAGATGGGCCCCTCAAACTAGCCGACGATAACTGCCGACAAAAGGGGCAACACCGGTATGGGCGACTCAGGGGTGTCGAGAGGTGTGCTGCGCTTTCTCCGAAGTTACTCGCGTCGTTAGGCCTTTAACACTTCCACCCCTGGAGCAACAGCTCTAACGACTCCTCTCTGGACGGCCGACTAAGGCAAGCCAGAGCCGAGAGTACTGCGAGCCCTCTTGGGTTTCCACCCCGACCGACGAAGACACGTCAGGGGCGAGGGCTCTGACTGACTCTCTGGAGCACTCGGGTCCGTAGTGTCGTTACTCACCAACAGCTCGCCACAAGCTGCCCTGCGATTTTATTAAACTATTATTATTATTATTGAACTATTTATTCAAATTACTCGTCTGAATTAAACTTTTGTATATTTAATATTCTTATAAAAAAAATCTTTGTTGTGGTGCTTCAAAAAAATAAAGCGAGAGAGATTTAAAAGAAAGCTCCAGATAAATTTGACTATGTTCAAGTTTCATTAAAGCCGTAAACGTTGCGAATGCCACCACATATTTTTGGTTTTTCATTTGCAAAGCCTAAAATTCCTCTAGTGTTGCTAACATTAATTATCCCGTGACTAGTGCAGTGGCGTGTCGTAGCATAACGACATATTCTGCATGAACTTTCAGATCTGATATGCATTATTCATTAGTAAGCACAGAGCAGCGGCGGTTAAAATCACAAAAAAGTGAAACTACAGAGAAAGGTACTTATAAAATAAGTATCTTAAAATAAAAATAAATCATCAAAGCTTACATACGAAAATTATTATTATAGTAGTTACCATTTGGATACCATTTCCCTGTCCCTCCGGGGATTACAATGAACTTGCATTGATTTTTTTGTTTAACAAGATATTTTTATAGTACCCCTTTTCTTTTTTTTTCACATACTTGTCAAACGCATACATATTTTTGTCTACCTAGATAGATATAGAATAGAGATTTTCTTCAACTCGTGTTTTAAACGAGCAATTTAGATTCAACAATGACCTCAGCTGAAAAATTAGGAATCGATTACGTCTCTGCACAGCAATATTTAAAAGTCTGTAAAACATGTTGATAAACTCTGGAAGAATCGATAATGAGCATTTAAGACCTTTGAAATTAAGTACATGTACGAGCGGAAGTGGCTTGTTTGTAAATTATACAGTGCGTTCAACTCCTGTTTAAAAATCCTATGTAAAACTTAAAATAAACATTCGAAATACATAACAAATATATTTAATCATTTTTTGACATTGCACATTTCATGTTTCACTATGCTTTCGGTATTTTGTACACAAGTTGTTCGGATTTTGAAGCGTGTGTGATACGGAAATGTGTGTTGATTGAATTTATTGTTGTTAGTTGAAGTTATACAGGCAGCATACATAATTTTTTTATTTGCTGTCAACCTCGGGGTCTGCTTAGTAGCAGACATGAGAATTTAGTTTATAATTGCAATGTTGTAAAGTAATGCATCTAAGGTTTTACGTCCAGCTGTCTGCCAAACACTAATTCTTTCGTCGCTAAGCGTCGCTTTTGCACTAAGAATAACGGCATACCTCTATTATAGGTACTACCTCAATTATACAAAATTATTACCGCTTTTAGCTAAAATATGTTTTGTCTCATTCGTGATTGATTGAAGAAAATGTAAATCATTGGAAAGAGGGATAAGGAGAAAACATATTTAAAGTCAAATAGATTTTATAAGCGTTTGTTGTTTTTAGGGTTTCGTAGTAAACTAGGAACCCTTATAGTTTTTCGCCATGTCTGTCTGTCTGTCCGTCCGCGGTTTTACTCAGAGACTTAAGTACTAGAAAGCTGTAATTTGGTATGGGTATGTATATTAATCATGGCAAAAAAGCGGTAGGAAAAATATTGAAAAAAAAATTTTTTAGTGTAGCTCCCATAGAAGTAAAGAGGGAGTAATATTTTTTTTTATATACAAACCCATCGTATTCGATATTGTTTAATAGTCTTCAAAAAATATTGTGAGGTTGAGAACACCATTTTTCGATTTAGGGATCCGTTTCCGAAATATTTGGTTTTAAAGTGCAAATTTTTGTTGGAAGTAAGTCTGAAAAAAATTACAGTAGTATTATATACTGCAGTTTAAAGTAAAACTATCAGAGCTGAGTACTAAGTACAAACTAAAAAGTTATAGGCAACCAACTTATAAAATGTACTCGAAAATGTAAAATTGCATACAATTTTCATTGTTAGATGTTTTTGGTCGGTATACTGTGAGGTGCGAGTGTGAACAGTGTGAACTCAAAGTTGTCATTCGCAACCCTACACTGCGCGTGGCCCGACACGCACTTGGCCGGTGTTTTTATTAATAAGGTGTGCTTAATAAACATAAGGCTGTATTAGATGTAAAAATCGGGCACTCTAGAAATTTGAACTCAACAATTTCTTGTCCGTGTTCTATCCTGGCTAGTTATGCTGCCAAGAGCGTTCCCCCCTATCGAAGAACTATGTAAATATTTGGGGCAAAAAAGCAGCTTTTTGTCACCGGGCGCAGAGATAAGCCGTGGGACAATCTTTTCAAAGAAGCCCCTTGAACTAGGGTCTTACCTACTTAATTTAGTTATTCACTTCGTATACCTATAAGGTGTATTTAATGGTGCCCTTTTAAATATAAACTCTACGTAGGTATGATTGAAAGTAATTTAATACTTTAAGGTAAATTTAATATTTAAGACTATTTCATATTCATCATCATCAGGTCTTAGTCTCCACTGCAGAAGCACGACCCAACTACCAAACGACTACCAAAGCCATGTAACAGCCAGAGCAGTCAGAGGCCTTGGCCCATACTCTCCACGCCAAGACCAGACGGGTTGGAGAGGTCTCTTTGATGTTTATGAGCTTTATTGTTTTTTAGCTTGTGTTTTCTAAGTCACCTTCGACATCCACGGGAAGAATGGAGTGATCATATTCTACTCTGCCGGGAACCAAACGACATAGGTATTTCATATTATTTAAAAAAAAATGTATTTTTTAATAATAATTTACTAATGTAAAATTTATAAATGACTCGATACACAGACAATCTATCGGAAAATCGACATAAAAGCAGGTCGCGACGCAAACTCATTGATCAAAATTCAATTCGCTCGCTGAAGGGAGTTTGATCTATGTGAATGAATTATTCATGACGTCACGGCTTCGTCGCAATCAGCGTGTGATAATTCACTTCGAGTTACTTCTGAGAACCTTGCGTCTCATTAAATATTGTAATCGTGAGGAGCTTTGTTATCAAAGTATATACAAACTAGCCTTTGCTCGCGTTTCCGCCCGCATGACTAGTACTTTTTACCAGGACGAAAATCCGTCCTCTCCACGTATTATCTTATTAAATACTATATAGTCCATTCTAAGTTCAAGCATGAAAAGTCACTGATAAACAAAATAGGAAGAGTTACTTCGCATTTTTTGTACGGTACAATTTAACGAGGATGAACACTTAGGTAAATAGATTTTATGCAGATTTGCTAAATATTTTTGCACCAAGAACCGAACAGACTATTTTAAAACAGTTACCTACCTAATGATAGTAGTTATATAGCTACCTCAGCAGTTTGTTACTTGTCATATTTTCTTAATCACCTACATGCTAGCCTACATGGGTAAAAAATCGGGGAAGTCGTTTTTGAGATAATGCACAAATATTATAAGTATAGAAAGTATATTCTAAACCACGTCTAGTATCTATAGAAGCCTCCAACCCGTCTGGCCAGTGTGGAGAGTGTAGGCCAAATCCTTTGACTGCTCTGACTAATATATGGCTCTGGTAGTACATATTGGGTCGTGCTTCTGCATCGGAGACTAAAAAAGATCTAATGATGATGATCATGATGATGATGATAGAAGGTTATTCATCATCTACATCTGACTTTATTATGTTAGGCAATAAAAGGCCACATTTCTGCACACCGATAAAGCATTAATAAGTTAAACTAACTCTCATCTCTCAGGACCGAGATACAAAGTCGTAAAATAAGGAGGCCAGGCTAACTAGGCTTTAATTTATTAAGTTAATAGCGACTCAGTTTACGAGCGCTCATCTTCGTGGCACAATAAATTGTCCGCTGTACACTGTACAATGCCGTTATTGCTCGGAGCCGAGCTCCGCCGCACCGCATCTGTGCGCCGATATTGCTCTCTGTAAATTATACCCCTTGATATCAGTTTCCATCGAAAAGTAAATTTAATTTTCTACTACAACTGCTAAAATTTGATTGGGCAATACAAGGCTACAGTCTTGTAAACTGACGATGCATTAATACATTAAATTAACTGTCACAACCGAGATAAAAAGTCGTAAAATAAGGAAAGCAGGCTAACTAGACCTTAATTTATTAAGTTGATAGCGACTCAGTTTACGATCGCTCATCTTCGCGGCACAATAAATTGTCCACTTTACATTATTGCTCGGAGCCAAGCTCCGCCGCACCGCATCTGTGCGCCGATATTGCTCTCTGTAAATTTTATCCCTTGATATCAGTTTCCATCGAAAAGTAAATTTAATTTTCTACTACAACTGCTACTATTAGATTGGGCAATACAAGGCCACAGTCTTGCAAACTGACGATGCATTAATACATTAAAGTAACTGTTATCTCTCACAACCTAGATACAAAGTCGTAAAATAAGGAAGGCAGGCTAACTAGGCCTTAATTTATTAAGTTAATAGCGACACAGTTTACGAGCGCTCATCTCCACGACACAATAAATAGACCGCTGTACAATGCCGTTATTGCGCGGAGCGGAGCGCTGCATCTGTGCGCTAATATTGCTTTCTGTAAATTATACCTCATGATATCAGTTTCCATCAATGAGCAAATTTAATTTTCTAGTAAAACTACTACGTAAATACAAGGCCATAGTCTAGCAAACTAACAAAGCATTAGGTTAGATTATCTGTTATCTCTCAAGACCCAGATACAAAGTCGTAAAATAAAGAAGGCAGGCTAACTAGGCTTTAATTTATTAAGTTAATAGCTATTCAGTTTACGAGCACTCATCTTCACGGTACAATAAATTGTCCGCTGTACAGTGCCGTTATTGCTCGCAGCCGAGCGCCGCCGCCGCGCCGTATTGTGCACCGATATTGCTATCTGTAAATTATACCCGTTGATATCAGTTCCCACCCAAGAGTAAATTTAATTTTCTACTGCAACACTACTGTCTGTTTATGAACCAAGAACATAAATAACTACTTTTCAATAAACTAATGAATGTATGATATACTTTATTGCTTTATACGTGGTACAATAGGTGGATTGTGTAAAGATTAAGTATCACACATTAGTCATTTATGACATGCAACATGCATGCAACAGACAGTAAAATTTGTCAAATTAGGTACAACGATGTCAAACTAAATTAAACAAGCGAAGTTATTAAATTTTGTAATTTACAGATATGCTAAGATTTTAAAATTAAAACAGTTCCTTTTTTACATTCGGGTGTTTCGCGGCTATGGGCTTCGCATAACGGGGGCATTACGGCAAATTCCTCAAAAACATTTTATGGCAAATGGCAAATAAAATTAATGCAATTGTGTACAATAAATATTATAGCTGTACTGTGCTGCGGCCGGGCCTTTAATTAAATAAGCAAAATTTATACTTTTTAATAATTTTCATGACGTAAGGGTTTGATTAAAGAATGACCAGGCAAAGCCATCGTTTTTTTTATCTTAGTATAAATAAAAAACGCATGGCATATTTCTGTAGAATATTAAATAAATTAATATGTACAGTATACAGTATAAACAGTATTTTGGTGGGTTATTCATAAAACTAAAGCACTTTTACAATACCTCACAGAAATAACTCTAGAACGTAGCAGTAAGGCAACAATAAGCGAGCACGAAATCGGATTGCTGTTGAATTATTGATGTCCAATCTGGAGGCGGCCATTATTCTATGCAGTTTATGCGTCGTCACAGATATGGCGCTTCACACAAGATAAGTGATCATCATCAGGACTTTCTTAGTCTCCACTGCAGGAGCACGACCCTCCCTGTATTACCAGAGACATACATTAGCCAGAGCAGTCAGAGGATTTGGCCTACACTCTCCACGCTGGTCTCATTCGTCATCATCGTCATGAACAGAAGATGTGTTTCCTAAGTAGCCTTTAACTACTTTTAAACTTTCGCGTTGCATGATTATTAAATGCAATGTCGGGAATTAACGCGAAAACATACCGTTTTTCTCCAGACGTTTCGGCCGGGTTACACCGACCGTGGTCATCCAGTGACCACGGTCGGTGTAACCCGGCCGAAACGTCTGGAGAAAAACGGTATGTTTTCGCGTTAATTCCCGACATTGCATTTAATAAGTAGCCTTTTACGACATCCACGAGAATACTTGGAGTGGTCCTATTCTACTCTGCCGAGAACCACACAGCACAAGCGAAGTGACAAGAACATGCTGCGAGTTCCATTATGTACGTTAATATTTTTTTCTTTTCCATGCTGGATGCAAGGAAAAACATAGAATAAAGCAGCTCCCGCGCATATCGTAAAGGGATTGGATGCAAATGTAAGGAATCACGCCCATAGGCGATGCGGCTAGCAGCTCTATCACTATTTTGACTTCGTTTTCCACCTTAATGCGCATAAAACGATTCACTTTGCCTTTGAGTCTTATGACCTTGGGCTCTGTCTACTCCGCAACGGATAAGACTGGCGTCGTGCGGTCGTCAAATCATGACTAAATTATTTTAATGAAATTTAGTTGGCACTTTTGACAAGATGACTTTCAACGTCATTGTATACAAATTAGTTTCGCATTGATGCCTAATTAATTACGGAAATGATTCTCTTGAAATTTTTACTCAATAACTGGGTACCGAAAAGGTATACTTTTCATCTCAGAAATATGTACTATTCCCAATGGGTTCATGTTAACGGAGCCGCAGGCAAAAGTTAGTATAATAATAAGTAAAGAAAATATCCACATTTTTCTTAAATTTGAAATCTTATTCTATAATCTTTATTGAAACTCTGTTATATTTTTTTGCTTTTTGTGCAATTCTCTAAAGAATTGCTCTCCAAACATTTTATTTTAATCCTTAGTGTCGACCTTTCAAATTGAATTAAACATTTCTTACTGTATTTATTTTCACTTCAAATCGCATTACAGTGACGTGTTTTGGCTCTTAACAAAAACAGTTTTTATTTTTTTCAATATTTTCAATTTTCGTTTTCTTTTCACAAATTCCTAAAATTTATTGGGCACAATACCTTCAGCAACATTTGAGAAAATAGTCTGCTAACAATAAAATCAAAACAAAAAAATCGGCCAAGTGCGTGTCGGGCCACACTCAGTGTAGGGTTCCGTAGTTGAGAATGACAACTTTGAGTTCACACTGCTCACACTCGCACCTCACAGTTTAACGACCGAAAACATCTAACAATGAAAATTGTGTGAAATTTTACATTTTCCAGTACATTTAATGAGTTGGTTGCCTATAACTTTATGGTTTGCACTTAGTACTCAGCTCTGATAGTTTTTTTTTTAACTTCAGTATATATACTACTGCTGTAATTTTTTTCACATATCCATATATAACCGTATAGCACATAAAGGGGGACAGACCGTTTAGCAGACAGACTTACCTCTAACGAAAATCTGCACTTTAAAACTTAATATTTCGGAAATGGATCCCTAAATCGAAAAATGGTGGGCTCAACCTCACAATATTTTTTAAAGACCTATTTAACGATACCCCACACGATGGGTAAATAGAGAAAAAAAAATTACTCCCCCACTTTACTTGCATGGGGGCTACCCTAAAAAAAATTTTTTTTCCAAATTTTTTTTCTACCTCTTTTTTGCCACGATTAATATACATACCCATACCAAATTACAGCTTTCTAGTACTTATAGTCTCTGAGTAAAACCGCGGACGGACAGACAGACAGACATGGCAAAACTATAAGGGTTCCTAGTTTACTACGGAACCCTAAAAATATTTTTACTTGGCCCATACTAGAGGTACAACAATACAAAAGGTGTAGTCAAATAATCGACATACATTACTTATAAAATATGAAACTTCGTAACAAATAATATTAAGTAACGTGAAATGTATTGACAAGCGATATAAATCGGTAGCTTTCGATCAGTTCAAAATGTGTCGCAGTACAGGTAAGATGCACATTGTATAGAAATGTGATTTTCTGCCACATGCCTCATGTATGAGGGAAATCTTATATTGAATTTTCACATTTCCTTCCAATACGTTCATGCATTTTTCATGACTTCAAACAGTATTACTCTTTAGACATTGATATGATTTTTGTTAAAATATAAATCTATTTTGTTACATACAAACTAATATAGATTTTAGAAAATACCCATTTTCGAGAGTCTGTTCCTGTACTATTAAAAAACTTAGAGAGGTAGAATTACACTCATTTGAAAGCTTATTATATAGTGGTTTAACTTTAATAATCTTTAGTTTCTTTGGTATGGGCCCGAAAAGCAAAATTACCCCGAATTGTGGCAAATTCGGAAAAAAGTTGAGATGGTTAGACAAGCTACGACTCAATAACTATAAATCACAGGGAGTACAATTATACTCAAACGGTAGATAATTTTGTGTATTTTATAAAAGTATACTACAAAGATACCCGAAAAAGGCATTCCTAAGGTAGTTTTTTCATAAAAACCGAAAAAAATCCCATAATTTTGGGCCCCCTAGGATAGCACAGGGCTAAGAAAGTTGAAAACTTGGGTGAAGGCTATTCTTAGTGGTCTCTAAAATAATTAAAAAATAGTCGATACATGCGCGTTTGCAATGTTTGACACTTTTTGTGTCGATATTGACTGGCCTAATAGCTTATGTAAAAAATTCTAAATTTGAAATACAACTCGAGTATTTTCCTTGTTTTCTTAGATAATTCTATTACTCCGAAGGAAAAGTCGAGGAAATTCTTTCTAAACTTAATGTTTATCTTTTCTTTGGCGTTAATATTACAAAGAGATGAGGTGAATTTAATAACAGTCAACTTAAGTGTTTGGAAATGGTTCCAAGTTATAAAATATTATTTTATTATTATTTATTTGATTATTTTTAAAAACATTTTACTTAACTGGCGGTTGGATCCTGATGTTTAATTGTTTATTTGTCTGCTCTTCATTACACAAATCTCGAACCTACTTTGGGGCTAGCTCAATGTATTTATGTGATTTGTCCGTATATAATTAAAAGACGTTGCAAGCTACATAAAAAGCAGTCAATCACGATTAACTTTAAATTCGTGAAACTGATACCAAGGCAGTAATGATTTTGGCATAATTCAGAATTTATTGAAAAAAATCTTATAATAGAAACCGCAAATGAAAGGGGAGAACGGGCCAAAAGGGAAACGATAAGAAATTTATGCGAAACTCTTTGATTTTTTAATCAAAAGCCGTCGCGACGCTAAAATTGAAATTGATTTCAATAATAATTCTGGTAAGATACGAATCTGCTCGTTACGGCCTCTTCGAATTGGAATTGAAATAAACGGGAATCTCTTTTTAGGAATTTTAATGATGTGATTTTTACATTACTGCTTTAAGCTGAATTTAAAACTTACTTTCTTGTTGATAAAGGTTACAAAATAGGGTAGATGAAATTATTTCAATCAATGATTCGTGGACGTTTTGAAACTAATATAGGAACATATATATTTTCTGGTACCGTGGCACATTGGATAACACGCAAGCTTGCGAAACGGGGGCAATGGGTTCCATTCTTACTTTATTTTTACTCCCTTTTTAACAAGAAATTTGTCTATGCTAATTGCAAATGTATTGAAAAACGTCGTATGATGCTCGTACTCAGTGTGCTAGCTATTATTGTCATCGGTTTATAAGCTCTCTTTTTGCGCCTCATACCTTTAAACGCCTAATCTATAATAGCTAGCTTACCGTTCTTGCATCATAATGTACTATTCAAAACCCTTTCACGCTTTTATCTCCAGACCTCAATTTTTGAACTTGTAACATCGATCCGCCATTCATTAAGCTTCCGCATGGTAGATCTAAATTGGCTCTATTTTTGAACCATTCTTCCAATGTGTTCCCGAAGGTCGCACAACACATCTGCTTCAAAGACAGGAACCGACCACTTGCGAATACCATCTGAGTACCATCCATTTGGCACCACCGGGTACCATGGTGACGGTGGTGATGTGGGACTGACAGTTATATAGTGGAATGGAACGTTTCTAACAGCATTCTTTCAGCAATCTTTGGGTTCGGGTAGATAGAGTAAGTAGGTTGTTTTTACGTTCAACATAATTGACTAAGCGCTTCTAAATTAAGTCTGCTAAATTCAATTCTTTCATAGATCAAATTTCAATGCGTCTCGGATGATGAACCGGTAAATAACGAATCATCGATATCAAATACCAAATGGGTAATTTTTCTCCTATATTATAGTTCCTTCGTAATTTCAATCAGAGAATATCAGAATAGCATTGTGAATACGTAAAAAATACCTATAAAATAATAAATACCAGTTGGCAGCAGTCCACAACCGCCAATGTCCCCGCTCTCCCATCTGCCGATACCAACGAGGTATCTATTTCAATTTCCGACCGGCAATAACTCGCGATGAGGCCGGTGCGAATATTTGTGGCATTATTGGGGTAGGCCGGATATAACTAGGCTGCAGTATTACTTCGGTATCAGATTGACATTTATTCAGGAAAGTGTAAAAGGTGGCAATGACAAGGGAAAAAATGCTACGGATTATCCCTAGTATTTTTTCAGTCACTATTCGTTACCGGGTTAAGGGTTAATATTCATACCGCCAAACCTAACAAAAAGCTATTCTGCATAATAGTGAGATACTATTTAAATTTCTAATATAATATAAGATTTATAAATATAGCCTTTTTGACTCGAAAAGAAGAAGAAGAAGATTTAAATTTCTAACCAGCAATAACTGGCGATGAGACCGATGCGTATATTTGTGGTATTATTGGGGTAGGCCGATAACTAGGTTACAATTTTACTTCGGTAGTAGATCATTCACAATAGCTCTGTAAAAGATAGTGAATAAAAAAACCTACAGACTAGCATCGTTTTTACTCACCATCGCTAGCGGGTTTAGGTTTAATTTTCCAAATTTAAGAAAAAAATAAGCTATCTTACAGATAACAGTGAAGTATTAGGTATATTAGGTATTTATATTTTCGATCGGTAATAAATAAGGGGTGGGATATTATTGTGGTAGGACGGATATAAATAACAAGCAATTTTTCAGAAAAGCTATGCATGTGATTGCCATCAAGAGTGATAAAACGCTGAATAATAATTCATACTGCCAGGCCTTAGACTATATAAATATAGATTTGTTGCAGATAAAAGTGAGGTATATATTTCAATTTCAAACTAGCTATAACTTGCGACGAGGCTAATGCTGTTATTGATGATATTGTTGACTGTTATAAAATAATCGTTGAAAATGGTAATTTCAAAAATTATGAAATAATCTCTTTTTTTGATCTTCCATGAATATTTCCATTAAAAATATGAAACTACTATGGACAAGTTTCTATGAACAAGGTAATATAAAATTTAACAACCAATACAAAATGTGTATCTAAGGAGTTAATTATTTTGCCCCTGAGCATATAACAAGATATTTTACTTATTCACTCGTTTTTCTTGTTAATAACAAAAAAAAACACAATGTCGTAAACCCATCTACAAAATGGCATCCATGCTGGCAATTCAATCAATTTTTCGCTGAAAAGCGATTATCCGGCGTATTTAATTGGGTTATACAGTAATCCCTTTAAGCGCGGACTTAAATAATTCATGTTAGCTACACCCCCGGGCTGAAAAAGGAATTTAAAAATGGTCCCATGGCGCGCTGTGAAAATTGTGGAACCCGGTGAGGAGCAGAACGAATTGCGTTAATTAACCCAACGTGAAAACTGTGCTAGATTTTTTTTTCTGTTTTATATTATAATGCCGGTGACTGAGGTATAAAAATACGCACATATTGGTATATGCTATGCACAATGTGATGTGATCTGACGAGCTCCATGGCGCAACGGTCAACACGCCTGCTTGCGACACGGAGGGTCCCGGGTTCGATCCCCGGTCAGGTAAAGATGAAAACGTACGTTGTAAATTATTGGCTTCAGCAACACCTACTAACTTTAAACACAGCAAAAACTAACTTTATTCAGTTTTCCATGCGTCATTTGCAGTCATCTCACTCTAACATGAAAATATATGCACATCACTGCACAAACCCAACGACTAACACGTGCGACTGCCCAGACATCTCTTTCACAGAAAAAACAAAATATCTGGGTATTGTAATAGACAAAACTTTTTCTTTCAAACATCATAATTGAAATCTTAAATGGCAGAATCCATAAGTTAATATTCGTATTCAAAAAACTACGTTCTATCGCGGACTCAAAAATAATTAGGCAAGTTTATTTTGCCCTATGCCAGTCAGTTTTAACTTATTGTATTACATCCTGGGGTGGCATAGCCAAAACATCATTACTAACTATTGAGAGAGCTCAGCGAGCCATTCTTAAGGTTTCAACTTTCCGCCCTTTACTTTTCCCTACAGAACTTCTCTATAAATCCTGTAAGGTACTTACAGTTAGACAATTATTTATATTAAGCACAATCCTCAAACAGCACGCCGCACTGCCTTTCAGCACTCAATTTACTAACAAAAAACGGCAGGATATTGTTTGCAAACATTTACAAATAAAACATGCCTTCTCGTCTCGGTTCTTTCTATTTCTAGGTCCACTGCTTTACAATAGACTTAATAAAAAGATAGGTTTTTACCCCTTTACCTATAGAGCTACTAAAAAAGTTCTACGAAAAGCCCTTCTAAATATGTCATACGATGAAACAGAGGAATTACTAATAGTTTTAAAATAATGTGTTATTTTATTTAAATGTAATTTAAATTCCAAGTGTTATTGTTTATTTTTTATTGTTTTCCAGTTTTAAGTACAAATGAGTATTGTAACGCCTGAAACACAGGATGATTATCATCCTAGCTCAGGCACCATTCGTTTACATTTCCTTTTATTTATTAACAATGTATTGTAAAATGTTTAGCTCTTAATTATTTGAATAAAGATTTATTATTATTCTCTTTATTTATTTCTTTAATCTTAGATTTAGGAACTTTCTTCCACGTACGCTAAAGTTATGGAATGAACTTCCTGCTATGGTTTTTCCGAGAGACTACAATATGGGATTCTTCAAAAAGGGCGTGAAAAGATTTCTTCAGGGTCGGCAACGCGCGTGTGACACCTCTGGTGTTGCAGACGTCCATAGGCTACGGTAACCGCTTCCCATCAGGTGGGCCGTATGCCTGTTTGCCAACTTAGCTGTATAAAAAAAAATTAGGTTTTTATAAAATTGACATAAAAATTAAAATATAAAAGTATAATACAAAACATAAAAACTTTATAAAAACCTAAACCTAGAGTGCCGCCAGCAGTGGAGCAAGGCTCAAGCTACCAGCGGTCGGGCACCAGAGAAAGAAACCTTCTGACAATACGTGCCGTATCCAAGAGTACTGCCTTCTGTATCTGTCCCTTGATCCAGCCATCTAGCGAAAGCCTTATTATTATTATAGAATATAGTATCGTTAAGTAAGTATCCCATAACATAAGTATCGAACTAACTTTGGTGCTAGCTCAATCTGTGTGATTTGTTCGTATATTTTTAATGTTGTTTTAAAATCCCAACTATTCAAATCCCATCCCAACTAATATTATTAATGCGAAAGTGAGTTTGTTTGTTTGTTTGTAGAACGTGAAAGCACGTTCTACCTATACATATATTACGCAGGTAAAGCCGCGGGCGGGTAACATTGTAATAAAGTCGTGTGTGTGTCAAATATGTAATAATCTATTTTGTTATTTGAGACATACGAGGACATAAGAAATTTATAAGAATACAAGATACACGCGTAGCACATAACCCTTTTTATTATTTAGCAGTTGGGTAAAAAAAAAAACGAATTAAGGACATAAAGTTCCTTAAGTAGGTAGAAAATTGAATTATTAAAACAGGAAACCTTTAAGGTTAAAGTGAATGGTGAAATAAGTATTAAAATTATCGTTTTTTTGTGTACGAGTACTTATACCCAGGAAAGTTGTTCTAATTTAAAATTATTTTTTAGGTTCGTAAATGAAACGTAATATAAAACACGACGAGCAAAGAAATATTATAATAAGTGACATTTTCCCATTAAAAGAATGATGTGCTTCAATCATGCAATTCAATCATATTGAGGAGCCTAATAGGCGTGAGCATTATTAGCGCTTTCGCATGTTAAGCAATCCCGGGCCTCCCCACTTGGATGGGTGACCGCAAGTGACATAAAAGTATCGTGAGCTTCTCCGGGCTTCGGAAGGCACGTTAAGCCGTTGATTCCGGCTGTCATCATTGATGGCAGTCGTTAAGCTACGTCAGATGCCTTTAGGCAGCTTAAAAAATTCTAACACCGGTGTTGGCCACTTACACACACAAAAAACAATAAAAAAACAAACAATATATTGTGGGTACGCAAAACAGTTATTAAGTTTTACATTTTAATAAAGTAACTGACCAGTGAATTGAAATTCTATAAAAATATGATCCGACCATTCTGGTCACATAAAGTTTCGCTAAAATCATAGAGGTAAGATAATCCTGACAGATACAACATTTGTGTTCAGAATCCAAAATCTTTTTAGTTCTGTAACGAACGAATTGCGACACGGCGTGACGTCATAGCCCGCCCCCACTACCCGCCATATCGCCATTGTATTCACCGCTGCGCGCTCCGCTGAGCGAACGCGTCACTTTTTGCCGAGCAGCCGACCGCACAACATAAGCCTAGCCACTATATTGTTTGCTGAGTGTTAATCTAACTGTTTATAATCGATTAAAATGCTCGTTGTTACGCGCCAGTTCTGTATTTAATTTCAAAAAGCCTGATCATCAGAGACCCTGCCTCGTCCCTTCTGTTTCAGTTCTTTGAGAATAAAATCGTATTTTAGACCATTCAGTGCTACCTGCAACTGTTCTTGTTTCGAATAGATGAGATAAAAAATATTAAAACCATCTTGTAGCAAGAAAAAGTAGAGCTATGGTACGTATCTAAAGGCAGCCTTAAAATCTGACAAAAGCACTACGCTTGCAAAAAGTGAACCTTAATCTAAATATTTGACAACGGAGACTGTAATAAAATGGATATCTGGTGAATATCAGGTTATCCGACATTAAATCCCGATTGCGGCTTATCAGATCTGAAGTCGCTCATCCGTGGCGATAATTACATCAGAGGGCTTGCAAAGCCCTTTAATATTACCGCAGTTTATAATTATACAGTTTCAAAGGAAAATGCGAACTATTATTTAACGAAACAGTTGCTTATTGTAAATTACTTTTTGAAGCAGCAATTCCAGTCCTGATTGAGGGTGGAGTTGAGGTAGGGTTTTGGTGGTAGGCCTGCTTGTGACTCATGTCTCTATATGAAATGCCGATCATCCATCGGCTGTGTCAATGAGCGGGACACTAGAATAAGTAGAGCCTTTGCCAGTCCGAGTCATCCACGTATCTATCGTCCACCCTGAGACCAGCTACAGCCGCGCTATTGCACAACTGCTACCTCGAGCTGTAGCTGCCAAGGATGCAGGGCACAGGGCGAGAGTTCTGCGCCCAAAAAACAGCCACGCTATTGCAAGATTGCTACCTCAAGCTGTAGCGGCCAAGGATGCAGGGCACGGGGCTAGAGTACTACGCCCAAAAACGAAACGCAGAACAGGCAGGATACCTGAACAAATCCGAGTTTGTCTGTCAATTCCGAGGTGGCAGCCCCACCAGCAGACTAGGATACAGTGGGCTAATCACCTGCTTGTCCGAAAATAACGTTTTAGAAACCGAAGAAGTGCACGGGATTTGGTGATACCAAGTATTTGACAGTCGACAGACGACTTCACTAAATGGCAGATTTTTTTCATATAGCGTGAAATGTGACCCTCAAAATTTCTATATGGGGCAATGCTAGGAACGCAAAAAAAATATATATCATATAGAATTTCTTAATCGGTCAATGCGTCTTCGAGAAATCGGGGAATATAACTACATTAAAAAAAAAAAAACATTCCGACGAATTGAGAACCTCGTCCTTTTTTTGAAGTCGGTTAAAAATCTTAGTGAAGTTAACCTTTAAATAATAGTACTCCTGATCCTCCTGTCGCAATATCTGACAAGTCTGACAATAATAAATAACGCTATAATACGGAAATATGGCTGAAAATATTTGAGGCCAGGCACACGACGCGGATTTTATTAATCTTGTTAATCGCCTTCGCGCTGGCAGACAAATATTTTTCTATAATATCCCGATGTCGAGCCTTATGTATTTTAGGTAGTGACAAATTTTGTAATAAAACTGGATGGTGAAAATGAATTCTTGCAATGATTGTGATTGATTGAGAGATTGAGAAAACTCGAGCTCTTGTATCAACATTTTAGACTCTCAAATCACAATACTCAACTCATAAACGCACACTTTATTGATCAATGTTATGCGTCCTGCGGTTCACTAGCGCTATTCGCTAGCACGCGTGTCTTCTTGTGATATTCTGAAGATGTGTTGTCGAAAAATATTAATGATGATGTGGTGCGTCCTAGCCCTGGGTTTGCTATTATGGCAGGATGGTCGTTTATACTTTTTTGATGTAAAATATATTTCTCTTTAGATCTTCTCCACAAGGCATAAATTGTAGTCAAATCTGGGATTCCTGATTTCTAGACGGTTTTCTTTCTTTTTTAATGTAATGGAGCTAGTAAAGCACAAAATGCTTTGAAGAGCTGTATAGATGTTTAATTTCTGATGTGAAAGTAAAATAATGTGAAGCTTTTATTTAAAATGAGAAAATGTGTAAACTATAATATCCGCAAATCAGTTAATAAGCCGACATTGTTGCTTCCTTTTAATCAGGAAAGCAAATAAATCGCAGTCACTGCAAAATGGTACAGACAACAAAGTAAGTCGCATGCTGCTTTTGAAAAGGGCCTTTACGTGGAGGAAATAAAAATGCTTTGTTAGGATTTTTAAAGCTATTAGATTGAACAGTAGCATGAAAAATGACTAATTTGAATATTAAATTTTTCTATTTCTGCTTTGTTTCATTTCATATTTTTCTAATACCGTTAATATAGCTTTTATTGTATAACTGTACAAAGTATAATAAACAAAAAGCGTTGCCTAAAAATTCAGAAAGTGAATCGCAGTCACTGCAACATTTTACAAAGCTCAAAATAAATAATAATAAATAAATATATACGGACAAATCACACAGATTGAGCTAGCCCCAAAGTAAGTTCGAGACTTGTGATATGGGATACTAACTCAATGATACTATATTTTATAATAGATACTTAAATAGATAAACATCCAAGACCCAGGTCAATCTGAAAAAGATCATTTTCCATCTTGACCTGACCGGGGATCGAACCCGGGACCATCCGTGTCGCAGGCAGGCGTGTTGACCTCTGCGCCACGGAGCTCGTCAAAAATTTCATGATGCATTTGAAAGCGGCCTTTGCGTGGAGGATATGAAAACGCTTTGATAGGATTGTTGATTGGATTAAAAAACGAGATGAAAAATGCTAATTCTCATTTCAATATTAAGTTTTCTACTTTGCTTTGTTTCATTTCATAATTTTTCTAGTATCGTACATAAAACTCTTGTCTTTCGGTACATAGAGCAGTAAACAAATAGCGTTGCTTTTCAAAAATCCGGATAGCGAATAGATTGCCATCACTGTAACATTTTACAAAGCACAACATAGTAAGCCGCCTGATGCATTTAAAAGCGGGCTTTACATGGAGGAAATAAAAACGCTTTGTTGGCATTGTTGAATAAGCTTTTCGATCAAAAAACGGGATAAAAATGCTAACTCTAATTTATTTAGCTTTTTATTTCTGCTTTATTTCATTTTAAATGTTTTGCTGGTATCGTTTATTAGTCTTTTTGTACACAGTGTAATAAACAAATAGCGTTGCTTTCCAAAAATCCAGAAACCGAATATATTGCAGTAGCTGCAAAATTTTACAAAACACAACAAATCAAGCCGCATGATGAGTGGAGGAAATAAAAAATGCTTTGTTGAAGCTGTTGGATTCAACAACGAGATTAAAAGGCCATCTCTCATTTTGATAATACGCTTTCTACTTCTTCTTTGTTTCATTTCATAATTTTTTACATACCGTAAATAAAACTTTTATAGTCTTTTTGTACACAGTGTAATAAACATATTTGTTTGCGTTTGCGTTGCTTTCCGAAAATCCGGAAGCGAATACATCGCAGCATCTGCAACATTTTACAAAGCCCAACAAAGTAAGCCGCATGATGTATTTGAAAACGGCCTTAACGTGGAGGAAATTTCCATATTTTTTCTAATACTGTAAATAAAACTTTTTATCGTGTTTCTGTACACAGTGTAACAAACAAATAGCGATGCTTTCCGAAAATCCGGAAGCGAATACATCGCAGTATCTGCAACATTTTACAAAGCCCAACAAAGTAAGCCGCATGATGCATTTGAAAGTGGCCTTTACGTGGAAGAAATAAAAATGCTTTGTCGGGATGTTGAAGTTATTGGATTATACGACGGGATGAAAAATGCTGACTCTGGCAGTCATTGGATTACATTTCTGTAGCTCGTTTTTAATGGTTCTTGTGTTTCGTGATTTCTTTACTACTCGCAGTTTTTGTTCGTGACTTCGTTCCCAATAATAAGTATCTTAGAGCAAAGACAATATAAAACTAACGTACCATAGACGTCTAGTTATCAATAATAAGTATCTAAAAGCAAGGACAATATAAAACTAACGCATGTATCTTTCAACCATAGACGTCGATACGCATAGACTGACAATAATATAAAACATGCCTTGTGATTCCGGACAGAATAGAAAAGGACCACTCCAAGTCTTCCTGTGGATGTCGTAGAAGGCAAATTAGGAAAAAGAAGCTAAACAAAGCTTATAAACATCAAAAAGACCTCTCCCATCCATCTGGCCAGCGTGGAGGGTGAAGGCCAAATCATCTGACTGCTCTTGATAATATATGACTCTGATAGTACAGGGAGTCATGGTCCTGCAGAGGAGACTCAAAAAGACCTGATTGTTTTGTTTTTCGTATGTGTAAGTGGCCAACACTGGTGTCAGATTTTTCAAGCTGCCTTAAGGCATCTGACATAGCTTAACGACTGCCATCAACGATGACAGCCGGGACCAACGGCATAACGTGCCTTCCGAAGCACGGAGGAGCTCGAGATATTTTTATGCCACTTGCGGTCAGGGTATCCAAGTAGGGACTGCACCAGAGGTTGCTTACCTTACGTAAGCGCTCATAGAGCTCACACCCACTGGACCATCGGGCTCCTCTGACCTGATAAGAATCTAAAATAATATTTTTTTATCGAACAAGTAGATTGCTGAGAGCAACACAAGGATAGGGTCGCGGGCGAAAGCTAGTCATGAATAAGAGAAAAGAGCAGAGCTTAGCATTAATAATTCAACGTAATGAGCAAAGACAAACAAACGGCTCCAAATCCGCGGCTCTAATTCACGAACAAATTCAGGTGTTCACTAATGGATTCTATCCAACCATTGTTTGGTTGCTGCCCAAGAGCTAAGAACGAAATAGAGATGGTTATCTGGTAGAAATTGCTGAAATGAAATGAAATGAAATGAAATGTGATTTATTGCATAAAATGTGGTACATACAATGGTGGAAAATGAGCAGTGTTTCACACATTTAGTCATTTCTGACGTGCAATAGACAATATTGTCATAGATAATTTCATAAAATTGTCATCAAAATTATACTATCATTTAATTATAAATTACAAATATTAGTCATTTTCTCAAATAAGTCACAAATATTAGTCATTTCCTCAAATATTCCTTAACACTATAATAACATTTATTTACCAACCAACTGTATAAAGTTCTTTTAAATAATTTTAGATTAGGTATATTTTTAATATCTCGTGGTAAATTATTGAAAATTTGTATAGCCATGGCATAACAATTAGTACTAAACATAGATGTTTTCATCGTTGGTATCAACAATCTTTTAGGATTTCTTCTTGTGTATTTACTTGGCATGTCATTACTTGTTTTAAATAAGTTAGGATATAATTTCACCATTAAACACATTTCATAGATGTACATGCATGGCAGGCTTAACAAATTCAGTTTTTTGAATAATGGCCTACAGCTTATCAGGGATGATACTCCGAAAATTGCCCGTATGCATTGTTTTTGGGAGACAATCCATCCAAAATACGCAAGTATGGCCGTTTTTCTACCTGCTATTTTCGTTAGTCTTCTCAGTGCATACGAGAACCTATTCGTTTTATTGCATACGCTTTCTATATGTTTGAGCCAAGAACAGTTATTATCTAAAATAATTCCCAAAAATGTCACGAAGTTTGTTTCGTCAATATTTTCTCCATTAAATGTTACATTGATGTTGCTTTTATTATTACTACGTATATTGTAAAATTGAATAAATTTCGTTTTCATGATATTTACCTTCAAATTGTTTTTGGTTAGCCAATTTATTATATCGGTTACTGTATTATTTATGTCATTGTTATATTTGTTAATGTCATTAGAATTATTTGGAATTATAACAGCTATGTCATCTGCGAAAAGTGTACAGGGATAATTTGTAACTTTTGGTATGTCATTTATATATATTAAAAACAAACAGGGGACCTAAAATACTTCCCTGTGGTACACCGACTCTATTTATATTGTGCTTTGATTTGTAGGCTTTCTCATGTTTATTTTTATCAATATTATGTATCTCTACATACTGAGATCTATTCTGAAGGTAGGTACGCAGCCAATTTAATGCTTGTCCTCGAATACCATATTTTTGACATTTTTCTAGCAACATATCATGAGAAACAAAATCAAAAGCCCTTGTCATGTCAAAGAACACTGCTGTAGTTGGTATTTTTTTTATCTAAATTTTCTAAAATATGACTAACTAATTTGAAAGCGGCTAGGGTAGTCGATTTTCCTTTTTGAAACCCATTTTGCTCTTCAACTATAATTTTATATTTTGTTAAAAATGACAATAATCTGGAATGCATAGCTTTTTCATAAATTTTTGATAATATAGTTATTAATGATATGGGCCTATAATTTTCAATGATTAATTTATCTCCTTTTTTATGAATCGGTTTTATAATAGAGATCTTAAGAGCATCCGGAAATATCCCTTGAATAAATGATAAATTTATGAGATAACTTAGTACTGGAGCTATTATTTTTGCAGTCAGTTTTAATAATTGCTATTAGCAATAAGACCGCCTATTTTACATAGTCTTACCACTTGCTAGGTTGACTGGTAGAAAAGGCCATTGGCTTTAGTCCGCTTTACACGTGTAATAGTGTACGTAGTTAAATAAATAAATGTAAAATTAATGTTTTGTAAACTTTTATTTTTTTTTGGTGTGCGATAAAGTATTACTTACTTACATTTGTGCATTTTTACGGTTCCATTCACAGCTGTGGTTTGTTGGTGCTAGTGGTAATGCTATTATGACAGCATTCATGCTGTAATATTGCTAATTGATGACAAACCTCATTGGGTAGGTTCGGAAGCATGGACGAATACCACTTAAAATGAAGTACAACTATTTGTCCGTGCCAGGTATCAAACCGGTGGACTTTGCGTAGCATGAGCCATAGAGGCTATCAGGTTATATTTAGACTACTTATTATTGTTTTATCAACTGACATCGCACACAAAATTGCTAGAAGGTATAAAATAATCCATTGTAACCCAATTTCTACTTCAGCTGTGATGCTTTTGCGTCTGGAACTGGTTATTTTTCTATTCGTACAGTCTTTGGCAATGTTGATTATGAAAATATTGGCCAACTTATCATCATAGACAACATTAAGCTACAAAAGTAAAACATACCATTTGTTGAGAATATCTCGTTTACCATTTTATTTACAAACATAGTTTTCTATTTGGTTTGAATCTCAGTGGTAGTAAAACATCAACTTTCAGAACCCAGTTGGTTGGTTGAACCCAAGGTTGGAACCATTAAGCCTGTGGTACACAAATAGAGTGAGGGTATAGTAAGCGATAGTGTGCTAGCAACTATTGTATGCTATAGAAATATATAACATACCATGTTGCTAGCACTCAACCGCTAAAAGAGCAATAACCCTTTTCTACTCCAGCGTTAATTAAACCGACTACTAGATACTCGATCATTGATAGATAAGTTAGGAGGTGCTTACAATAAGAGATCGAATGACGTAGCTACGTGGTATTCTGAGAACCAATTACGTACGTGCAATCTATGTGGTGTATGTATGTGTTGCTAAAGCAAGATTTAATGACGAAACTTTAATGTTCGGACATTTATTCTTCCTTAAAAAGCAGATTACTCTTAAGAAATTAAAATAATATTATTGGCACTAAGGGTTTTCCCGCGATTAATTTTGAGTATCGCTTCATATTTTGTCTGTAAACATGGCAGCTGCAATGTCGCCGAAATATAAGCTTAATTAATAGCGGCAAGTCCTATGGTGTAGATTACTACCAAGTGTTCACGTAAACTAGTCCGCTCTAAATGCACTATCCCCGTAAACCAAAGACCATAAAGCTATATGAATAAAGTTTATGCTACGTGCATTGGCTTTTGAATGAGCAGAGAGGGTTATTGAATTAAATGTAGTAGGATTAACCTGTGCAAACAAATTGTAGCCAGTGACAAAAACAGGCAGTGCCATTTATAATTCTTTTCGTACAGTAGTACTATTCCTATTGAGAACATTTGTTACAAATTGAGCCCTATTTCCACTGCCACTAGTTTCAGTGGGAGCCTTTAGGCAGAGGGATATGGTTTTCTTTTCAGTGCATGACAAAACAGATATAGGAATCATATATGTAAAAGGCACGCCAGCCTGCGGCACAAGGGGCAGGACCCCTTTGGTTCGATCTCCAGCATGATGGATAATGATATTTTTTGATTGGCTGGGTTTGAAGGTTAATCTTTATTACCAGCTGTAGCTTTTTTTCAGTTCCTTCGCGATCATGGTCCTTGTAACTGGATCGAAATATTGAAACCTCAAAGACTCTACAATAATCATCCCGATGTATTTAATTCTAATATTGCTAGCTGTGCCCGCCACTTCGTCTGCGTGAAAAGTAGCCTTATGTCCTTTTTCAGACTCTATTCTGTTAACCAAATTTCATTTAAATCAGTTCAGTAGTTTCAACCTAAGGTAAAGTTATATATGTATGATTTGTCTCTTATTTATTTTAGTACATTAAGTTCAAAAACATGCAACAACAAATTCAAAAGGAAGGCTAACGTCGGCGGTAGGCTGCTGGTTCTAAAAAATATTTTAAGTTAGACTAAAAAACTTAGGGAACATTGCAAGTTTCATTACAATCGGTTGAGTAGTTTTTTGAGGTAACAAATGTTTTTTTTCTATACTGTTATTATATAGTATCAAGTTAACTGTCTCAACCAGTAAAGTAACGTTTTGCCAATCACGATAAAGGCACGACGTTCCCATACAATAAAGACGTCAATCAGTGTGTTCTAACGGGAGTTCTCAATAAAGCAAATTGAAACGGAGTTCAGATACGAAATAATATAGAGGGATAAGAAAAACATTTCTACGACATGGAGACTGGGACAATAGGCTGAGCGGAATGATGTTCTCACCAAATTGAAGTAGATTGGTTGGTTCGAATAAAGTTGAGTAAAAAAATAGTGGATCGCGTGTGTAAATTCTAATCAAACCAATATGATGGCCAAATTTCCATCAACTAACAGTTGTTAGTTACTAGTTAGCAACGATGTAGTTGATAAATCTTGTTTTAAATGAAGAAAACCGCAAGCGAATATAATCTACTGATTTGGTGAAATTTAAAACACTCCTTGCTAGGTATAGATCTAGCAAGGAGTGTTTTTAAATTTTATTAGTGTCGTTGCCCAAAAAGTACATGATTGTTATCATAATTCTAAAAAAAGTCCTTTATTTTGATGAAGGTAACCATTCAAATTGGTATCTTATCATAATATCACTATCAATATCACTACATTTTAATAAAATGTTTGGTACCTTAACTAAAATCAGCTTTAATCCTATACATAATTGAACAAACTGGAACTGAAATAGAAAATAATAATTTATGTATTTAACTAATAAATAAGCTGAGTAGCTTTGATCACTTTTTACATAACGCATCTACATTACCCTACTTACAACATCATTGTCTGAAGGGATAAAATTGAGTCGGCTTGCCCTGGGCCAATAGGGATAAGGTCGGGGCAATTCCAGGCGGTTTTTCGGGCCATTATTTGCGGGCTCCTAAAGGTATGTTGCGCACCTTTGCGTATTTAATTGGAATATAAAATGGAACGCAAAATGTATTTTCCTCGTTTTAATATTGGGTGATATCTTTTTGGAATGTATTGATAGATATGCTTATAAAGATTTCCAAAATATTTGAAAAAGTATCTGATCTATGTGTTTTTACAAGCTTTTATTTCATTTTTTTAGTTTGTCTGTAAAGGTCAAACCTTGAAGCACTTAACCTTTACCGATTGACCTAAAATTTTGCGTACTCATGTAAATCGGATGACAGTGCAATAAAACAGGTATAATGTGATACCATAGGCCCGATCTGACGATGAAATCAGAACGTGGCAATAGGTAAACTAAAGAAATAAATACGGATGTATTTATTTCTTTAGTTAGTTTACAGTATGAATCGCTTGTAATAAAAAGCTTGCTGCAAAATTTTTGCTCTTAGTTATTTCTTTTATTTTTCACAACTGCTTTAATGCAAAGTGTTATGTTTGTTTACAGAGTTGATTGTTGAATGTCAGTTTTTTAAATCACCACTACAGTCAAGTACTTATGAATACCTCATTTTGATTTTTAAGATATGTTTACCGTTAGGGTATCAATTAAGATTATTTAATTCACGAATTCCACGATCAAAATTGACTATAGAAATAAATAAAACGTATTCTATTGTGCAAAGATGGATGCAGTTATGAAGTTTCTTCATTACCGAAAGCCCTTGAGCAATGAATGGCTGTTCGTTAGCAAGATAAATTTATTACGAAGACTATTATTTTCAAGTGTCCCTTTGTTTGAGCGATAGCCTTTATACTTCAATTAAATTTGATTAGTACTGGCTCAATGATTTTCTTTATTAAACCTTGTGATATAAAATAATTAATTGCCTTTATGAGTTATAGGGCACAATGACAACGTTTTCTCTGAATGTCAATTCAGTTTTAAAAGAAGTTAAAACATTTGTCTGTAATCAACAAGATATCAAAAGATTTTTATTTTTAACTAGCAGCCCTCCCCGGCTGCGCTCGGGCTTGTATTATACCCTAAAACCTTTCCCATGAATCACCCTATCTATTGGTGAAAACCGCATGAAAATCCGTCCAGTAGTTTTTGAGTTTATCGTGAACAGACAGACAGACGCGGCGAAAGGACTTTGTTTTATAACCTAAATACCTAATAACTAACTAAAACTAGCTGACCAGGCGAACTTCGTACCGCCTAACAGTCAATGATTAAGTATATATCGAGTTTTCATTGTTTTTAAGATGTATTCTGCTATTCGGGGCGGAGACAAATCCAACGAATCAATAACCATGAAAATTGGTTCAGCAGATCTCGAGTTATAAGTGTTGTAACAAACCCGTCTTTGTTATATATATATAAAGATAAAAGATATGTAGTGATATATATGTAGTGATAGTAACTAATCATCTTCCCACGATTTCGTCACCTGCTTTTAAAATGAAATCCTAACTTCCTAACTAATAATGCGAAAGTGAGTTTGTTTATTTGTTTGTTTGTTTGTTACGCTTTCACGCCGTATTTACTGAATCGATAATCATGAAATTTTGCATACACATAGGTTAGGGTACCGAGAAGGACATAGGCTATAAATTACGCGGGCGAAGCCGTGGGTAACAGCTAGTATTCTATAGGTACAAGTTTTAATTTTATAAGCATGATCTGGGTCAATTTGTAAAAAGTCGAAAAATTTGACACCAGTGTTGGCCACTTACACATACGAAAAACAACAAACAACCATATAAGGAAGGTATACACAAAGTATTTTCATGGAAACTCGTCTTCATTCAGTCTATACTTCTTAGATGTAAGCTCCTTTGATGCTCTCGATAATCCTGACCTACTCATCGCAAGCGCTTATATCCGGAATCTGACATTCAAGACGTATTATGAAATATACGAGTATTCTCAATTTATTCCAACTAATATTATAATGCAAAAGTGATTTTGTTTGAAACACTTTCAAGCCCTATCTACTGAACCGATCATCATGAAATTGTGGTACATAGGGAACTGAAAAGGACTTAGGCTATATACGAGTATCACATGAGTGAAGCCGCGAGCAACGGCCGATAAAGTTTCCAAGTCAAGGTAAGTTAATCATCATCAGAATAGCACATAGGCTATAGATATTTTACGGGGACAAAGTGACAGAAAATCACTACATATTATAAAACAAAGTCCTCCGCCGCGTCTGTCTGTCTGTTCGCGATAAACTCAAAAACTACTGCACGGATTTTCATGCGGTTTTCACCAACAGATAGAGTGATTCACGAGGAAGGTTTTAAGATATAATACATGCCCGGGCGCAGCCGGGTAGGGCTGCTAGTTACTTATAAAACATAAACTTTAACAGCTATGAATAATAGTGCTGTTGTTTGCTTAGAAGCAAACAACATAACGTTAACAAAAAGCATCTTAACTATAAACTCTCTCAAATTTTGTTCTGTCACTGTCTGTCTAGACGATAACTTAAAACATCTTTGTTTTGCAAAACAGACAACTCAGACATTAATAGAGTTACGAATGTCATTAGTTAAGATTCTTTTGGGTATTTGGTGGTAAGCAATCTTCATTTTCAACAAACTTCAAAAAGGAGTTTTTGAATTCGATCCCTTTGTATGTAATATTGTCAGAATTACACAGTTTTTGTATGTGTTGTTAAAACACGTGTGCCAATATTCATTAGTGAATGTATGTCCGCGCGTATAAAAAAATACTACAAGGTGGATAACTAGTTATGTATTAATTGAACTTGGTATAGTCCAACTTAGGGAATAGTGCAAGTTTAATCGAAATCAATTCAGTCGTTTATGAGATAGCGAGTGTGTCTCGTCTCGTCGCGAGCTCGCGTACTTGACCTGGAAAATACTACTTAAATCTAGGCCTATTGATAGTCCACTCAAAGATGGGGTTCAGTACCAAGTACCAATTTTTTAAAACAAATTTGTTTAAAACTATAAGTATTTAACAAATTTTACAAATATGTATTTTCCATGATACAACTAAAGTATTTTTGAATCCCCTAGAAATGAAAATTGGTAAAAATCATCAATCCATATTTTATTTACAAGTTTTTTCCTTACTCCGATTAAGTATACCATTAAATACCGTGATTCCGAGGTATAAATATTGACAGGGTTATCGACTGTATATGTTACGTTTACGTTTAACGTTTATTTTTCACCATAAGTCAAGATAACAAAGTATATAAAAGAAATTGTTACAAATTGAGAGTATGGTGGGTTGACGCCTAAACTAGGATAGTTCCTGTATCTCAGGTTGCCAACCCTCCATCCCATAAAATAGTTACATTTTTACAATAAAAGGTTTTTGTTTTGTTTTTGTAAGGTAGTAGTACATTTACAATAGCAACAAAACGCGCGTACGCGCGTCAGGTAAGTACCTAGTATTGACAAGCAGATAAGTGACTTACTTAATTCAAACAACTAGTGTATGGTACAAGTAACAAGCTTTTCAACATCAGGACAAATTATAAATACGTATACATTGAAATTCACAATAGATTGTTCCTTTTTATAATAATAATAACAATGTGTTAATATTATGTATTTTATGTTATATATTACTTTTATATATATTTATAGATAATAACCCTAAATCTAAGAATTAGAATAAATAAATAAGAAAATAACGCAATTGTATTAGCAATTATAAAATTAGCAAAGTGTATGTATTCTGTTATTTTTCTGTATTATTAATAACCGACTTCAAAAAAAGGAGGAGGTTCTCAATTCGTCATAATCTTTATTTTTTTTATGTATGTTCCCCGATTTCTTGAAGACGCCTGGACCGATTTAAGAAATTCTTTTTTTGTTCGATAGGTAATACTTTCAAGATGGTCCCATTAAATTTTTACCGAAATATGATGAGCGCTTTTTGAAAAAATACACAAAAACAAAATTTTTTTTACAAGTATGCCGTTTGGTTTACAGTTTTTTAAATTTAATTTTTACGCTTATTTAAATAAATTGATAGGGTTGAAGTCGGTTTTTGTTTTTTGTTAAAAATATCTTATTATTATATTAAATATTATTATTTAATTTTTATATAAGCGTAATAAGACCCAAATCAAAGAAGTTATACCAATATTTTAATTAATAAATTTAAGAATATTTTCCGTTGCAAGGTAACCTAAAGCTTTCAACTTACATTTTAAGGTTGATTTTAGGTTGGTTCTATTCATGTTAAGGATTTTATTAGTGTTATTGAAGTGTCTGTACAAGAAAGGGCCAGTATGTGAAATTTGCCGTCGCGCAAAAGTGGACTTGACATTAGGCACGCTGATACGTGTTCTTCTTTTCTGTTGTGGTATTACAGAGGGTACAATTGTTTTATGATGGCGGAGAACTGACTGCAGAATAAATAGTTGACGGACCGTTAGCAGTTGGGTTTCCGCGTAGAGTGTGTCGACTATTATCGACTAAAATTCTATACGTGCTATTAGCAAATATATGTTGACGACCTCCGTAGCGAATTGGTTAACAAGCCAGCCCGTAACATAGCTGGTCCGGGGAACGACACGTAATTTGTTAGAATGTTACTTGAAAAAAGTATACGTACATATTTCATATTAGCAAACATTTGTATGTCCATTAGCATGGCAGTATTATTGCTAAAGAAAGGTACCATAAGGTACTGTGATAAGCAAAATAAACGACAGTATGAAGGTACGCAACCCTAAACTTGCGCCCCTTAATTCCTCCGCACGAGCTCCTCATCACGCTGCTATAGAATGTTCCCTGAGTCGCGACGAGAGGCCGAGAGCACTCGTATCCTCTACAAGGAAAATAAGAGAAAACTGAGGACAAGCGTAGGAACTTTCTAAAATACATACTTAGGCACATTAACTGCCTCCGTGGTTAACATATCTGCCTGCGGCACGGGGCCCCGGGTTTAAACCCCGGCCAGTTTATATTGTATATTTATATAAGTCTGTTGTATATTTTTTTCTAATTATCACGCTGCTATAGAATGTTAACTGACAAGAGGCCGAGAGCACACACACACACACACACACACACAGAGAGTGTCTACCAGGAAAATAAGAGAAAACTGAGGACAGGCGTGGTAACTTTCTGTATATAATACATATTAACAGTCTCCGTGATGCAGTGGTTAACACGCCAGCCTGCGGCACGGGGTCCCGGATTTAAACCCCGGCCAGTGTATATTTTATATTAATTTAGGTCTGTTGTATGTATTTTCTGTATAATTATCACGCTGCTATAGAATGTTCCCTGACTCGCGACGAGAGGCCGAGAGCACTCGTGTCTACAAGGAAAATAAGAAAAAACTGAGGACAGGCGTAGGAACTTTCTGTATACATAACATAATATTTTGACAGTCTCCCTGGCGTAGTAGTTAACGCGCCAGCCTGCGAACGAACACGGGGTCCCGGGTTCACTTTTTATATGTATCTAATAACATTTTTGAAGTGTAGTTAGCGCTGTGCACTTTTTGGGGAAAAATTATAAACTCGCGCCAGATCACGTGACCGACAGATTCGTCACGTGGAAAATTCGTAAGACGGTGCAGGGCGCTTGCTCAAATATGCGTGTGTATTTGAATTACAGCGTACTACGTACAGCGTACTACGTGCACATCCATGGATGGAGACTGCTGTTAGGAAAGGTATTAAATTATGAGTGATATTAAGTTAACCCATCGTGTTGGGTATTGTTAAATAGGTCTTTAAAAATATTGTGAGGTTGAGCACACCATTTTTCGATTTAGGGATCTGTTTTCGAAATATTTGGTGCAAATTTTTGTTAGACGTAAGTGTTTTTATCTGCTAAACGGTTATATATGGATCCGTGAAAAAATTACAGCAGTAGCATATATACTGAAGTTGAAAGGAAACCTATCAGAGCTGAGTACTAAGTACAAACTAAAAAGTTATAGGCAACAAACTTATAAAATGTACTCGAAAATGTAAAATTTCATACAATTTTCATTGTTACATGTTTTTGGTCATTAAACTGTGAGGTGCGAGTGTGAAAAATGTGAACTCAAAATTGTCATTTGCATCACAACTACGGAACCCTACACTACGCGTGGCCCGACACGCACTTGGCCGGTTTTTTTTTATCTATGTGTTACCTTACGAGCGAAGGTGTTACATCCTACCAGTAATGGAACAGTCTATGAAATCATGAAATATTCAAGCAAATGATTGTAAATAAAATCGTTTAGTATAAACCAGCGAGAAATATTCCATGCCATTCTTGGAATTGCTGCTATCAAAATTTAAAACTCTCTCGATATTCCATATCTTCTCGCATCGCACATAGTTTTACATTATTCAACAGCGATCGTAATTTATGAGATCAATGCATCCAAATGGAGAAAATTATACTTTTGAATATAATATTGGGCTGATCAAATGGAACGGCAATTAAGTATTTACTTGTTGCGATATTGAGATCACTACGATATAACGAGATATTTTTTTATATATCGTAAAAATTTACTTTAGTGTCTGGTGACTTGCACTTAAAAAAGTAATCAATTTAGTATTGCCAATTAATTGGAAATTATAAAAAAATGTCTAGACATTACAACTGTTGTGTACAAAAATTTTGAAGTGGTACACTAAATCGCATACAATACAAGCTACGTTTTACATCTCAAAATTATGCGAAAAGCATTTATATGGTCGTGCTAGGAAGTACCACAACTTTAAACCACTGAGCCTCTAATCGTACTCAATGTAATAATATTAATATTATTAAGTCTATTTATAGTAATATTATTTCGACAACAATGTTAAAAGTTTCGACGCGCTCCTTGATATCACCCACCAATCATGCAGGAATGCATGCCGAGAACCTCGCTAAGGCTGAGAAGAATGAACCTACTCTTATTAATTTAAGAGATACTAATCGAAAAAAAAATCACGTGGGCAGGATTTTATACAAACATGTATAGTACACACGTGAACGTAGTAACAGACAAAGGCAATGTGAATTTTATTTATTTAAAATAAGACTTTATATCCTTGTTTGAATCCATCCAATGGTGATACAATCTCGGCGCATTCCAAAGGGAATTGCAGTCGTATCGTGCAATTTATGTGCAAAGCAGATCGCATTAAAATTTATACCTTATAAACTGGCAATATCGTGAACGGCAATAAAGGGGACAGTGGCATCTAGCTAGGCTTATCTTCTTTGAATGACTAACAAAATGCTTGAGTAGTTACTAACGTATTATTCAATGAATATTTGTCTAACCATAGCCGTTTAACCAACTTTTCCTTATGTATCAGTGCCAAAATTTAGGTCAGAAATTTCTATTGCATAATGGCATTTGCCATAGCTCAAATTCACATACGAAAGGAGTCGCAAGCGAATGTAATGTTTAAAATGCTTGAAATAGAGGTTTTGATTCCCCATTCGGATCCTGCCATTGGTGATACAATCTTGGCGTATTTCAACGGCTATTGCAGTCATATCGTGCAATTTATGTGCAAAGCAGATTGCATTAAAATTTATACTTTATAAACTAGCAATATCGTGAACGGCAATAAAGGGGACAGTGGAATACAAATGGCGTCTAGCTAGCTAGACCTAGGCCAATCATCTTTGGATGACTCACAAAATGCTTGAGTAGTTACAAACATATTATTCGATTGAATATTTGCCTAACCATAACTGTAAAGCAGCTTTTCCATAGTTTCAGAGGCCAAAATTTATACCAGCTATATGTAATACTTAGATCTGACAAAGCTCGATCTCAAACACGGAAGGAGTCGCGGGCAAAAGTAACGTTATTGCTTGAAATAAAGATTTTTATTCACCTTTGGACCCTGCCGTTGCGCATTCCAAAGGCAATGCAGTCATATCGTGCAATTTATGTGTAAAGTAGATCGCATTAAAATTTATAACTTATAAACTGGCAATATCGCGAACGGGAATAAAGGGGACAATAGAAGACAAATGGCTCCTAGACAATCATATTTGGATGACTCAGAAAAGTGCTTGCGTGGTTAGTGACCTTTTCCTTTCGTTGAATTCAAATGGATATTTGTACCGCAACTATAATGTGTATTTGTTTTTTCGAAAGTGGTGGAGTATTATTATACTAGTTATAGGTATTTTAAACTGCTCAAAGGCATGCTGAAATACCGTAATTTAATTTATCTATTAACTAACTTTTCGTGTGTGAAAATTTCTCAAACAAATTTATTATTTTAGTCACTTTCGCATTTAGAATCTTCTCCCATCATCGTCATTGACCTACGCATCTTGCTGTCTATATTATCTTAACTCATATTATATGGAGGATAGTGGAAAGATTTCATAGATTTCATTGTTTGCATTGAATAGTCCCCAAAATACTAAGCCTATTGTCATGTTGACTACAATTTTTTCCATGTTGCTATGTAAAGACCTGCCAAAAATAAACACAATAGAGACAGAAATAAATTTCTAAATAAAAAACTCTTTCAGTTATAAAAGTTTTAAAGACACATGTTTTTAGACGTAAATTTTTAGACGTGAAAACGCGCCGCTGAAATGCCTACATATTTGTGACGTCACAAGCTTGTATTTTGTATGGGTGGCGTGAGAACTTTGTTTGGTAGCTATACGAAATATTTAGTTTATGGTAATACTTTCATAATAAAAGTTGCTATAAATTTTGCAGACTAAAGTACAGTATAATTGTAATTAAAGACTTTCATACTTTAAAAAATGGTCCTATTCACCAAACTTTAAAGAAGCTTTAAGATCACTTAACGAATCGATATCAAATTGAAAGTGTTCTTTATAGTGTTTTTAGATAGAAATTAGTCTCATTAGAAACAAATTTTATATAATCTTAACATTAGGCAACTACCGTATTCTTTCATTTCTTTTGAGCGAATCGTTAGTAGGTAACAAATAAGTTACTAAAAGTCAAAACTAGTTTTTAGGATAGCCGTTTTGAGCACTGAAAAGATTTTGAGCCTGTCAGATATTCATGTTTGCGCGCCCTTTGTAGGGGTATATAGGTAATGATTTATGCAGACCAGCTAATTTAAGTATTAAGAAATCAATTACTACAAGACAAAGGGCGTAATAAATGCTCCTCTAAAACAAAAGGAGCCGCGGACAAAGCGGGTGTTCCGCTCCACAAACAATACCGTGATTACTACCCGCCCCTGTTGCGGATCTAGGGCGGGAAAGCTAAGGGGCTTGCTTCATCCAAGTTCTTTCGTACACAAGCCACAAATCAAGCCACGAATCTTTTTATTATTAATCGATAAACTAGGTACTATAATACCTACAATTTCACACGCAATAAACACGGTTATGCAACATTTACAAATCAAGATCTATTAAGATTACTAGTAAGATATTTATTGTATATTAACTAACTAATATTATAAGGAAGGATTTGATCGAGTTTGTATGTACAAACATAATATGTATGTACATACTAGCAGTCCTCTCCAGCTGCACCTGGGCATGTATTACACCTATAAAACTTCCTCATAAATCACTCTTTTTATTGGTGAAAACCACATGAAAATAGAGTGATTATCGCGAACAGACAGACATACGCGATGGATGACTTTGTTTTATATATGTAGCGAAATTCAAACTACTAGTCTATTTTTAGTAAACGTGTAGAACGTACGTCCATAGGTTACAGTAACCGCACCCTTAATGTTTCAAGGGTGCCATTCGCGCATAGCCGACCCTGAAGAAATCTTTACACGCCCTTTTTGAAGACCCCCTGCAACTGTCATCATTTGTTCTTAAGAGTCGCCTGGAAACGCATGTCTCCATACAAACGGAAAAAGGGAATTGTGGCAATATTTGATAATTTTAGGGCAAAATTAAGCATCAAATCAATTAATCTCATTGACCTACGTACGTTCCTATACAGTTTGGTTAAATTATCAAATGTTTGAGAATTATACGCCTCTCAAGATTTCCATACAAATTTGAAAAGGCTTGTAATTCTCAAACCATTGGTATTTAACCAAGCTGTATAGGAACGTACGTAGATTATATTAAGATTAATTGATTAATTTTACTCCAAAATTATCAAATATTGTCACAATTCCCTTGTTCCGTTTGTATGGAGACATGCGCTTCAAGGCGACTCTTAAATGGATTTTATCCCTTTACCTGCACAGTGGGGTCAAGCCCTTCTAAGGATCCTGGATCCACCACTACCTCGCTTAGAATACACTATGGCTTATGCAGATTTGCTTACCTTTGTCTACCAAATGGAAGGACGAAATTGTAGAATGATTTATAGATAGGTTAATCACAACTTCATCTTCTTATACCCTGTCAGGTTGCCGTTATACACTCCTGACATTTATTCTCATCCATAGTGAGAGAATGTTTTAATAGTAGCTTTGGTCCCGGCGCATATCTAATATACGTGAAACTTATGACTTAACTCCTCTGGAGTTTGTAGGAGGTATGTGCCCGTTCAGTAATATTCCGGATTTATTTAATTTCCACGTGTGCAGTAGTTTTGAGTTCCTAAATTTTATAAATATTTTAAAATTAATGTTTATAATCCTATGGTCTACAATTGTTTATTTTATGTAAACTTTGATATTGTTGCCTTATTTTTTGTTTATGTGTGTAAGTGGCCAACAATGGTGTCAGATTTTTCAAGCTGTCTAAAGATATCTGACATAGCTTAAGGACTGTCATCATTGATGACAGCCGGGACCAACGGCTCCACGTGCCTTCCGAAGCACGGAGGAGCCACTTGCCGTCACCCATCTAAGTGGGGACTGAGCCCGGGTTTGCTTAACATGCGGAAGCGCTTATAACGCTCACGCCCACTAGGCCATCGGGCTCCTCGTTTCTCATTTTCTGTGAGAGTGTGGTACTTCCCCGGACGCGCCGTTAGTTTTAATTAAAAAACCGGCCAAGTGCGTGTCGGGCCACGCTCAGTATAGGGTTCCGTAGTTGCGAATGACAACTTTGAGTTCACACTGTTTACACTCGCACCTCACAGTTTAACGACCAAAAACATCTAACAATAAAGATTGAATGAAATTTTACATTTTCCAGTACATTTTATAATTTGGTTGTCTATAACTTTTTAGTTTGCACTTAGTACCCAGCTCTACCGTTCAGCAGATACACAACCGTTTAGCCGTTGCAGCAACTCTACAAAACCGTTTAGCAGATAGAGGGGGGGGGGACACGTACCTCTAACAAAAATTTGCACCTAATATTTCGGAAACGGATCCCTAAATCGAAAAATGGTATTCTCAACTTCACAATATTTTTCAAAGACCTTTTTAACAATACCCCACACGATGGGTAAGTAGAGAAAAAAAAATTACTCCCCCGCTTTACTTGTATGGGAGCTACCCAAAAAAAATTTTTTTTTCAAGATTTTTTTCTAGGACTTTTTTTCCATGATTAATATACATACTCATACCAAATTACAGCTTTCTAGTACTTATAGTCTCTGAGTAAAACCGCGGACGGACAGACAGACAGACAGACAGACAGACATGGTGAAACTATAAGGGTTCCTAGTTTACTACGAAACCCTAAAAAGGTGTACCTGTAGGTATATCCCGCGCAAAGCTGCTAAATAATTTTTGAAAGAGCCATACACTGAATTCCGAAACGCTTTAACAACACTCTTGTGTACGACACCGTTCATTATACTTAACGTCGTTAAGGACTCGAGTGAAAAGTTTGTTGGAGAGAGTGAGACGATTTGCCGAAAGTTTTACTAGATGTGGGGGATTAAGTGCGTACTTATGAGTGTGTTTAGGTCTCAGGATAACCTTATCTTTTACACATTAAGTATTTAATGTACATCATTATCGTCTCGCAAGAAGTCCACAGCTGGACATAAGGCTCTCCTAAGTTTTACCAATACAACGGGTTAGTAGCGGCCTGCATCTAGCGCCTTCTGTGACCTTGATCGGGTCGTCCGACCACCTGGCACGGGTGTCCAACGTTGCACTTGCCGGTATGTGGTCGATATTCGAGAACCTCTGCCCCATCAGCCATTATGGTTCTATGTGCTATGGAAACCGATTACCGACAGTGCGAAAAGGATTAAAATGGAAAAATCTGCCATGTCAATCAATCAAATCAATCAAAAATCGTTTATTTTTCTCCACAAACTTTTTGTACAAAAATGCCCTTCGATTGTATATAATATACCAAGTGTACTGTGTAAAAAAATTAAACCTAAATAAACAAAAGCGAGGTGGAGAAGGAACGTGGTGCCTATGCTAGGTTTTCCTGTATTACCTACAGGTGACCAGGACCCCCCATTAGCTTAGTTTATGTTTTCTATTATCTTATCTAATACAAAATAAAGACATTACCGTTATTACCGTGTTACTTACAGAGCAGTTTATGTGAAGAACTGGTGCCCATGCTAGGTTTCTAAGAAACCTGTATTACGGGCAGTGCTCGTGCAATATATAAATAAACTAGCTTTAGGGTGGGTAGAACACGGAATAACAATTATTATTTTAAGGAGGTGGGGTGAAAAAGTGGGTTGGAAACAGAAAGACCCTAGCCTGCAGCTTCAGTCGCGTTAAATACGAACTTTGGACTCCCGTTTGTAAAATTCTTTCATAGAAAATTCCCTAGGCATATGAACTATCTGCTTGCCAAACAGCGGAATCCGTTAAGAATCCGAGCTACAAATTGGTAAATCAGTCACTTAGTAACAGCTGATTTGAATTGAAAAAAATAGAGTTGACCGTTGCGAGTAATTTGAATTGTGTTTATGTATTTTGCCTTGCTGTATGTATGGCTCTGACATGGATTTTATCGGAAACCAAATGCAGCTCGTTTGCGAGTGTCGCCGCACACGAGCCACCAACCACAACCACAAAACGCAGCCACCAACCTATTTCCTGTTGTTTTCATACATTTCATAGTGTCACCCCACACTGACGGACGATGCCGGTGGTCGCCACTCGCTTCAGATAGCGGAGATTGTGGATGTGGCTAGTGGCTTGTGTGCGGCGACTCTTATATGTGAATATAGTCTAATGAGAACAAAACAAGCGGCTAGGTTTTTGTATCAGTGCAGTGGATTCAAAAAGTTCTAAAATGACACCCACGTGGATCACACCGTTTATAAAATGTTGACGTCATTAAGGACTTGAGTGAAAAGTATGTTGGGGCAAAAGAGACGATGTACCGAAAATTTTGCTGAAAGTGGTGGATTAAGTATGTACTAATAAGTGTATTTAACGCTTGGGATAACCTTACCTTCTACACATTACCTAAGTTGTGGAAAGGAATTTACCTCGATTTATCGCACAAATGGTTTTTAGATGAAACTAAATGTATTGCGTAGCTGAATTTTGCGAGAGCGCTCAACCCTTATAGGCATCTAAAGTCTAATTAAAAACCGGCCAAGTGCGTGTCGGGCCACGCGCAGTGTAGGGTTTCTGTTCTGGTTCACTGTTCACACTCGCACCTCACAGTTTAACGACCAAAAACATGTAACAATGAAAATGTATGAAGTTTTACATTTTCGAGTACATTTTATAACTTGGTTGCCTATAACTTTTTAGTTTGCACTTAGTACTCAGCTCTGATAGTTTCCCTTTCAATTTTAGTATATATACTACTGCTGTAATTTTTTTCACGTATCCATATATAACCGTTTAGTAGATTGAGGGGGGAGACACTTACCTCTAACAAAAATTTGCACTTTAAAACCAAATATTTCGGAAACTAAACGAAAAATAGTGTTCTCAACCTCACAATATTTTTTAAAGACCTATCTAACAATACCCAACACGATGGGTTTGTATAGAAAAAAAAAATATTCCTACCTCTTTACTTTTATGGGAGCTACCCTAAAAAAAATTTTTTTTCAAAATTTTCTTATACTACTTTTTTGACATGATTAATATATACCCATACCAAATTTCAGCTTTCTAGTACTTATAGACTCTGATTAAAACCGCGGACGGACAGACAGACAGACAGACAGACAGACAGACAGACAGACAGACAGACAGGCAGACAGACAGACAGACATGGCGAAACTATAAGGATTTACTACGGAACCCTAAAAAAGCTGGCAGCTAGTTTGTTATGGCACAAAAAATGCTCATGTGGACCTCACCATTTATAAAATGTTCTGTCGTTAAAGACTTGAGTGAAAAGTTGTTGGCGCGCGTGACTCAATTTACCGAAAGTTTTTCTGGATGTGGTTTACTAGTTCCTACCTACTTACAAATGTGGTTGGCTCTCTATATAAGTATAAACTTAAGAATATATCTAACAAATGATGAGTAACTTGTGACAGGTATCTTAGCTGTGGTTGGTCTCTATTTTATTTTGAGATCTTTCCTAGTCTTTATTTTAAAGACTCAAGTAGAAAGTTAGCGAGATATAACTATTTGCTGAAAGTTTCGTAGGTGTGGCGAATTACTAAGGACGTACACATGAACGTGTTTGAGTCTAGGATAAACTTATCTCTTCTACATATGATCTACATACTTATGTTTTAGCCAAGGTACAACCCAAACATAGTTTCTTTTTTTAAGTTGACAGCGCGAACCCGAATACGGCACAAGCTTTATGCAAAAAATATCTACTCTACCTTATTCGTAGCCTGCAATCAAGGTGACTAGAGTGTTATTTATAACAAAACAACGAATGATTTTTGTATGATTCAAGATTCAAAATAGTTATTAAATATAGGTCTCTTTGTCATATTTGATTTCACTACTGACAATGATTGACGTCAGTAATTGACTTATGGCTAAGTTTAGGCCACTTCCAAAGCGACGTTCAAAAGAAGCGGTATTAAACTGCACGGCGCATTTACTCCAATAAAAATTATAGTTAACTCTTGCAAGTATTTAGATATCTGGACTGTGTATCGTCATCATCATTACCATCAGGTCTTTGTTAGTCTCCACTGTAGGAGCAAGAACCTCTTTGTTTATTAGCTAGAGCCACATTTTAGCCAGAGCAGTTATGGATTTGGCCTACACTCTCCACAGCTGGCTAGATGGATTGGAAAGGTCTCTTTGATGTTTATAAGCTTAGTTTAGCTTGTGTTTCCTAAGTTACCTACTATGACAACCCTTGCTGACCAGACATGGAGTGGTCCTATTCTAATTTGCCAGGAACCACACCGCATTGTTTTATTTAAAAGTCACGATTAAAATTATTATTCTGAAGAATTATTCGAAAGATATAGAATTCTTAAAAAAATACCATTTAGGGAAAAATCTCTCGGTTTGTGAAGATACGTGTTCCAAAATAGTACCCCTGGCCATTAGTTTATTTATCAGAGCAGAGTCACAACGGATTCCAAAACCACACCGTTCTTTAAAGGTATAACCTCGTTAAGGACTCAAATGTAAAGTTTGTTGGAGCGATTGAGACGATTTGCCGAAAGTTTCGTGAATGTGGTGGATTAAGTTTGTATTCACGAGTGCGTTTGATTGTTAGGTATTCTGGTCTCTCCATTTCTAACTTTAATTTACATTCCAAACATATATTTTAGTATGCCGAGTATAATCTTTTTGAGTCGTGAGCTGCGTATTTTGCGTTAAGTTCATTATAGCGACTAATTTCAAACCGAATGCAATGCAAAGAAAAAATAATGTAGTCCTTGTGCCTTTCATTTTAAATATGCAAATTTTGAGCAGTGATGAGTTTTTGACCATCAAAGAGACCTCTCTAACTCGTCTGGCCAGCGTGGAGAGTGTAGGCCAAATCCTCTAACTGCTTTGGCTAATATATGCCTCTGGTAGTACAGAGAGGGTCGTGCTCTTGTAGTGGAGACTAAATAGTACCTGATGATGATGATGATTCTCGAAACGTGGTTGAAAACTCGATGTGGTTGGAAGAAATATACCTATTTGTAATATTGCAAACAATTATTGAAAAAACAATTATTGTTGGTTAAGTTCAACTTCAGAAACCTTAAATCATGAGTGTTACAGTGGGGAACATTATAATTATAATATTAGCAAAGCAAACCGCATGTAAACAATAAATTGTCAACGCGACCAATTTACAACAAACCCGCCAAATGGGTTAGTAATACTGGGTCGGAGCCACGTGGCGATGTAGCCCGTAATTAAACCAATCCATCAGCTACGCCAAATTTAATGGCTTTCATTATTGGATCGTGAATACTAGTCTAGATGTCATTACCATTATTTGTTTTTTGAAAAAGTTTCGTACTAATGTATGATACCTTCATATCAATAACGTAACTTTTGCGGCTATGGGGTTGTAGTAATTTTGTATTTCCCATTACTTTTTTATGCTCCTTAAAAGTATATATATTTAAAAACTAATTTTGCCTACACTGGTATCAGATATTAAAAGACATCTAAAGTAATTTTTACAATAAAAGTGTATATTTTAAATCTGACTATACTACATTAATTATCTACTCAAAAAAAGTTTTGTACCTTCTAATGGAGGAATATTTCGTTATGCGCAAACAAACAGACAAACCCTTGTGTTTGCTGGCTTTAATTTGATCATAAATTGGTAGTAAGACCTTATTTTACGCTATTTAGTTTCCCGCAGAACTAAAGGTTGTTAGATTAAAATTATGTTCCTAAGTTCGGACGAGGCTTACGACTAGACCCAGAATTAATAAAGAGCATATTTATGCGCACGTTGTAGGTTAAAACACGAGTTTTCGTAAAATTTCATGTTCACGATTTATGAAATTTTAATAAACCACGCCGCTACGAACATTTAAGTTCAAATAAACCCCGGTTTGCCAGGATTTTTAATAATTTACGACTTTTGCCCGACGTTGGTACAAGGGAGCGTTTATATTTAGATTTGAGAGCAAGACGGTACATACATTATGAAAATATTCATTTTCAAGCCGTGTAATGTAATATCCTTGTGGATATTTAAGAGGTGGAAATACAAATGTATGGCGTTGGTGCGATAAGGTTTGCGAATGTTTTGAGAATTGTGTTCTTATTTTCCAGACGTTACGATTATATTTATTCAATGTTCATATTGATTTTAACCAATAGGTTGTCATGTGGTGATACGTGTGCTATGGTAGTGCTAAAATGTTCAGAATGACATTGTTTTGTTTCATTTATGATTCGAATAAATAAAATCTTCCATTTTCTAATTCGAAAAACTATTTAAATAATGTCACACACTAATCCTTAGAAAATTCTATTTCTTTTCCAGGCAGTAGTGTTAATTTAAATGAAACTTCTGACTTAATTAATTTACGTATTTATCATTTAGACTTTAATATAATTAAAGAGCACGTCTAAAACGAGTACATTCAATATTAATGGCGGCGGGAATATGATTTGTAATTATTTTGTTAGACAGAAAAAACTAGGTAGTTTCCTTTACAGAAAAGCCAAATATACCCTTTCAAATTCCGCTACAGGTAAAACTTTTCCTTTTTATTTACTTAATATCAAAATCTGTTTTTTTATTGGATAAGAATCTATAATGTAGGTTGGGAAGTCCATTTGAATAGTATGAAAAGCAATGAAAATAATATTATTATGTATTAGATATTTTTCAATACATTTGCTAATAATACGGTTTTTATGACATCGAAATCTGTATCGTAATGATGTATTTACGGCTTTAGTGCTTTTACTTTACACCCGTCACAGCCGCTCAATCCCTCAGTAATAGCCCAATGCCACAGATGCAAAATTCAAACTTTTTCATGGAATCCTAGCAAAGAGTTTCAAGTTCAGCATGAACACTTTTTTCTGATTCGTGAGATGTGAGTTTTTAACCGACTTCGAAATGTTATCAATGTACTTTTTGATGAAAATAAACCTGAGTAAATGTACCTGATTATAATAAATGTATATTTAAAAACTGCTTTAGTTCCTAACGTTTATAAATTCCTTATTTGCTGTAATCGCAAATGTATTGAAAAACGTCGTATGATACTCGTACGGTAAACGGTCTTTTATAGGCGTCGGTTTATTATAAGCACTCGGCTTCGCCTCGTGCCTATAAACACCTCGACTATAATATCCAGCTTACCGTACTTGTATCATAATGTAGTATTACTGAATTTCAATTTTTTATAAGACCGATACTGTATTCATAATATTTAATTATCCGAACAAAGTTCTCACGCGTCTCGTCTCTTAACAAACAACAGCTGTGTTTCAGATAAAAGCCTCTAAATAAAGACAGAAAAAAGAACTGAAGTCTGAACGCGCTATTCACTTGCATTTTTAGGGTTCTGTAGTAAACTAGGAACCCTTATAGTTTTGCCATGTCTGTCTGTCTGTCCGTCCGTGGTTTTACTCAGAGGCTATAAGTACTAGAAAGCCGTAATTTGGTATGGGTATGTATATTAATCATGCCAAAAAAGTAGTAGAAAAAAATGTTGAAAAAAAATATTAGAGATAACAAGTAAAGAGGGAGTAATATTTTTTTTTCTATACAAACCCATTTTTCGATTTAGGGATCTGTTTCCGAAATATTTGGTTTTAAAGTGCAAATTTTTGTTAGAGGTAAGTGTCCCCCCCTCTATCTGCTAAACGGTTATACATGGATACGTGAAAAAAATTACAGCAGTAGTATATATACTGAAGTTGAAAGAAAAACAATCAGAGCTGGGTACTAAGTACTAACTAAAAAGTTATAGTCAACCAACTTATAAAATGTACTCGAAAATGTAAAATTTCATACAATTTTCATTGTTAAATGTTTTTGGTCGTTAAACTGAGCGGTGCGAGTGTGAACAGTGTGAACTCAAAGTTGTCATTCGCAACTACGGAACCCTACACATATCATCCAAAAGTGTGCCTTTATAACTGTAATATCTGAAATACTTTGGTTTAAGACAGTATATTTTCACTGATTTCCCTACTTCTGGAAGCTCTATCTAAAGCACAATGAAAAAAAAGATGTTTCATCAATTAGCGAGCCTTAATCCAGTACTTAACTACTGGATTACGCTTCTATTAAAGAGCAATACAAAAACAAAAGAATAGTCGACGAGTGCAATCAAGAATAATGGCAGCTGAGAACACAGGACAACAATTTGTCATCGTTTTGTTGGCCAACGAATATTTTTTTCGTTTTTTTTTGGGCTAATGGGCTCAGCGTCGCTGATACAATTTATCAGAATTTATCGTAACTTAAGAGCTTCCACGCTAGCTTGGGAGCTAATAAAAACAAAAATGTGTCACCATCTTTTATGGATATTTAAAGTTGATCAAGGTAATAGGCGCATAATTGGGTAAATATTAGTTTAAATAGGCACTTACATAGCCATGGTCTCCTCATCATCATCTTAGTGGCTTTTGTTCTTATTCTCTTGGGCTTCGTCTACCATTTTCAGTATTGTGTCAATCTACTTTTTATACAATTAGGTTTATACTTATAAAAGAAAGTACTAGTGTCATAATATACGTTTAGAACATCGATTAAAAACGTAAATTGTGTAATATAACTATTTACGTCACAAGTAAAATAACAAAGCTGTCAAGACGACAGACAAACAATACCAGCCAGTTATTAAAAATATGCAAAGAAAACTCTGAATGAAAGTAGTCGTGCCCTGTTGCGTGGCAATGAAAAATGACGTGGCGTGGAGCGAACCACCTGCCTGCCCTAATGGCGCCGCATTATTAATGGCTGTATCTACTATGTACTATTATGTCTGCTGTCATATCCGCTCTTGAATTAGTACCATCAGTGCTAATGTTGGTGAAGGAATGCTTTGAACACATAAATATACTTCATTGACCCTTTTTTCTTAAATAATGTTATTATGAACATAGGTTGTCCTGTTGTAAGGCGTTAAAAAACGATGCAGTTTGGAGCGGTACCAGCTGCTCTACATACTATTGTGTCTGATCTGATGTTATATCCGCTCTTGTTTCATCATCATCGCATTAGTATCATCAGTGCTAGTGTTGGTGAAGTTTTTGACATATTAATATACTTTCTTTACCTTTTTTTCTAGAAACATGGTACTATGAACGTAAGTGCCCGGTTTTAAGGCTATGAAACTGATACAGCTTGGAGCGGTACCAGTAGGTCCAGTACGGCGGTACCGGTAAATACAGATATTAATAATGGCACCGCATTATCGGTATCTAGTAGGTATTTATATGTTTGCTGCCTTCGTTCTTGAATAAGTATCATCAGTATTAATGTTGGTGAAGATTTTGTTATATAAATATACTTTTTTAACCTTTTCCCTACAAACATTGTAAGTATTATGAACGTGGAACGCGAATAAAAAATGATGCAGTGTGGAGCGAACCAGCTGTACTAATGGCACCGCGTTATGGCTGTATCTACTATGTACTTGTTGTGGTAGAGCCTCGCTACCGGCGAAAATCACTTTTGCTAGTAACATGAATGGGCCGGCTCGTCCAGGGAAGTACCACACTCTCACAGAAAATCGACGTTTGAGTAGTAGCTTTACCGCTGCTATGCTTCGTTCGGTGAGTGAGAGGGCCGGAGGCCCAACTCCCTCTCCCCTCTGGGGAGGGAAAAATAAAAGGCCGGCAACGCTTCTATGACACCCCTGGTGTTGCAGTTGTCCAGTCCATGGGCAGCGGTGATCACTTCCCATCAGGTGACCCGCTTGCTCGTTTGCCGTCCTATGACATAAAAGCAAATACTATTACGTCTGATATCATACATGCTCTTGAATTAGTATTATCACTAATGTTAGTTAAGGAATATTTTTACCCTATAAATATACTTTCTTCACCTTTTTTCCTTAAAATATGGTATTATGTGCGTAGTACGTCTTAGTGTAAGGCGATAAAAAATGATGCGGCGAAGAGAGGAACCAGCTGCCTTAATGACAGCGAGTTTTTAATGGCTGTATCTACATGCTTATACACATATCTGTTGTCATATCCGCTCTTAAATAAGTACCATTAGTGTTAATGCTGGGGATGCTTTCTTAATCATTTCTGTAAAGTATAGTATTATGAATGTTGTCCTATTTTGAGGCGATAAAAATGATGTGGCGTGGATTGTTGCCGCGTTATTAATGGATGTATATTTACTATAATGTGTGCTGTCGTATCCGCTCTTGAATTAGAACCATTAATACAGAAGTTGGTAATGACGTTTTTTAAAAAAAAAAAATATTTTGTAACATTAAAAAAAAAGAAATTTCTTATCTAGTTCAAAGAGTATTTTTTGACCATACACAGATTTTTTTAACTTAAAACTCTAAACCAGTTCAGGAAATTCATATTGTAATCGATGCATTGATGACACATGATGCATGTACCTATTATAAAAGTAATCATGCAATGTTGCTTGGCAATGAAAATGATGTGACGTGGAACGGAACCAGCTGTCCTAATGGCGGCGCATTATTGTTTAGCTGTGTCTACTGTATACGTAGCGGATACAGTAGTGTCACAGAATTTATGATAGTATTAAAGTAGTAATGTCTGTTGTCATATCTTCTCTTGAAACTTCTGTATATAATGATGTTACAAGACCGCTTATTGTTGACCGAATATTGTATCGTCAAAAAGTTCCTTAAAAAAAAAACAAAAGTGATCGTGCAAAGTTACTTGACAATGAAAAATTATGTAACTTGGAACGTAACCAGCTGTCGTAATAAAAGCGCGTTATTACTGGCGGTATCTACTGTGTCGCTAGCGGATACAAGGGCAGACACAGTAATGACACTAAATTAATAATAGTACTAACGCAGAAATGATTACTGTCATATCTGCTCTTGAAGCTTCATTATAAAACAGTGTTCTAAGACCGTTTTTTGTCATTATGACAGAATACAATTCCGTTACTACATTTCCTAAAAAGGATAGTAATAGAAAAACAGTTATGTAATGTTGCGTAGCAATGAAAAATGATGTGGTATTGAGCAGAACCAGTTGCTCTAATGGCGTCGCTTTTCTAATAGCTTACCTACTATGTCTGCTTCAATATTATCTGTTCGAGAATTTGTAAAAAATATTTATTTTTAATTCCGTTCTGCTCGAAGGCGAAATTAATTATTAATAAATTATTAGTAAAAATTCCTAAAAACATAGTATTTTTAAAGCAGTCATGTAATGCAGCGTGGCGATGAAAAATGATGAGGCGTTTGATGGAACCAGTTACCTTGATGGCGTTGCTTTTTCAATATACTTACTACGTCTGCTTTCATATCTGTTCGTGAATTAGTACCATCCATTAGTGATAAGATTCAAAAAAGGAAATGACTGCAGACATGATCCTGATCATGATGTAGACAGACCTGTCTGATGGCATATCCGCTCTTGAAGTTTCAGTTTTATCGATGTCAAAACGTATTTTGTCATATGAATACAGTTTCGTAACTAATTTCCTCAAAAGATAGTAATATAAAAGTAGTCATGTAATTTTGTGTTGCGATGAAAAATGACGTGGCGTGGAACGGAACCAGCTGTCCTAATGGCGGCGCCTTATAACTGGTTGTGTCTACTGTTTTCATTCTAACTACGGGAGCAGACATAGCAGTGTCTGCTGTCATATCCGCTCTTGACACTTTAGTGTTAACTATGTTATAAGATCGTTTTTGTCTTAAGAATATAGTTTCGTAACTAAATCTCCTAAAAAAGATAGTATTATACAAGTCATGCTATGTTGCGTGGCGGGCGATGAAAAATGATGTAGCGTTTAGCGGAACTGATGCCCTAATTGCTTCGCTTTACTTAATAGCTGTACCTACTATTTCTGCTTTCATATCTTCTTCTTAGCAGTGGTCTTTCCGAAACGCCAGCAATTTTCGATTTTGCGAATAAAAAAAAAAAATATCAAAAAAGATTAATGACGTTCAAAAAGTGATATATGAGATCCAAAAATTTGTATGAAAAGTATTTATTCATTTCATTCATATCTGTTCGAGAATTGGCGATATCTATCAGTTTGGTAAAACTTACCAAATTGGTTCTTGACCGATTTCCAAAGAAAACTGTGCTATCAACTCATGGGGTTCATGGATGGATCATTTATACATGTAATATAGATAGTAAGCTGCTTTGTTGGTAGTTTAGTTGTTACGTAATATAGAGAAAATAATATCGTCATCGGGTCTTTTTAGTCTCCACTGCAGGAACACGAACCTCTCTGTACTACCAGAGCCATATATTATTAGCAGAGCAGTCAGAGGATTTTGTCTACACTCCACGCTGGCCAGACGAGTTGGATAGAGAAAATAATATATAATATACAAAAGACCCTCCCAAAATTTATAATATTATAACACTTAAATATTTCATACTTTTTTTTTGCACCGTCGCAGGACGTATTGCCATAGCTAAAGTTATTTTTCGATGCTGTTGCGACAACAATGGCCACAGACGTTAGAAAAACTATGGCTCACGCCCTTAGGCGGGACGTCGTATGTAACGTGATGAGGCCTAAATACGCATTCAAATAATATGTTACCTAAAACTTACGATATGACCCAATTTCTTTGAAGAATAAGCGCGCTGTGACCCTTGATCATGGGACTTGTAATATTGCTATGGGAATCGCAGCGGCTACAGACGGAAAGGTTAGTGTAGACGAATCAAAGTTGGTCGGCAATAAGTGTGTTGTCATGTTACTAAAAACTGAACTTGCGTTGAACGGCGGCTATGGGCAGGACGTGCGGGAATGTGTTGAAAGGTGAAATTTTTTATGTCACTGCTTTTATCTACATAATACTTGCAAGATTGCGATAAAGGTCACGAGAGGTCTCATAAAAAATAAAAACTCAAGTTATAATAAATTCTAAAAAGTATTCCAGCTCCATGGAGACCATTAGCCGTGAAATAAAACTGAGAATATACCTATTATCTGTCCAACAAAACAATGACAAATTGTTGTCCTGTGTTCCCAGCTGCCATTACTCTTGATTGCACTCGTAGTCTTTTGTTTTCGCCATGCCCTTTAATTAGGCGGATATGGTTCCGTAATTTTATTTTCAGCTAGTTTGTTCTTTTTTCGTATGTGTAAGTGGCCAACACTGGTGCCTTAAGGCATCTGACATAGCTTAACGACTGCCATCAACGATGAAAGCCGGGACCAACGGCTTAACGTGCCTTCCGAAGCACGGAGGTGCTCGAGATATTTTTATGCCACTTGCGGTCACCCATCCAAGTACGGACTGAACCAGGGGTTGCTTAACATACATAAGCGCTCATAGAGCTCACACCCACTGGATCATCGGGTTCCTCGCTTGAGCCAGTTAGGACGCTTTACGAAAAATAAAATCTTTGTTTAATACATTTACTATTAATAAATATTGTTGTTATCATAAACTAACTGAGTGCCCCGGTTTTGCCCATTGTACTCACGCCTATGACACTCAGGGATCACGTACCTATCTAATGCTGCTGTCTGATTAGCGCGTTTCTTGAATTCCTTCATCATCATCATCATCATCAGGTCCTAATAAGTCTCCACTGCAGGAGCACGACCCTCTCTGTACTACCAGAACCATATATTAGCCAGGGCAGTCAGAGGATTTGGCCTACATATATTGATTTCCTTACTTTTCTTATATCGTATTCTTTTATTTTTGCGTAATACGGTATATATAAAGTTATGATGCAACCAGCGGCGCCATCTATGAGCAAACATCAGAACAAATCTTACGAATAAGAGGATGGGACTCAATAGCCCAGGGAAGGAAAAAGGGTTTATAGGGAAGGAAAATCTTTTTATCCTAAAAAGACGGTACTGTTTCAGAGGTATTTACATTCACGAGAACGAAGCCGCAGATGAAAGCTAGTCAACAATATTAATAAGTATAGACTTAACCTTACAGGCGCACCTGCCGTATGATTGATGGACAGTCAAAACGTTTTGATTGGGAACGTTTGTTTTCGGCGGCAAAAAATCGACGCGCGATTTTTATCGCGATTCCTATTCGCTATTTGTTTTTCTCTGTGTATGTTTGACAAACATCAGCGGAATTTGATATTTTATTTCCCATATTTGTGTGTGATATAAATTTGTGTTAGATTTTAGATTTGTACAAATAGACAGAGAAGCAACAAAAAATTAAATTAACGATATATTTTATAATGAAATCATGTTAATTTAGTCGGAATCACCGTCTAGTTTCACTTTCGTAGAGTTTATTGAGGTAAGCAAAACTGCTAAGTTGTCACCGCTGATGGTCTTCGTAACAGACCGAAACTAGTTCCTAAACCGTGATATCATAATATTTTTTTATCGCGAAGTTATGCATGCTACAGTGCCCGGCAAATAAGTTGACCTAAGTGTGAGTAGGACACCGCAATACATTGCCACTGATTAATATAGGTGTGTCTCGCTCACACTTAGTTCAACTTATACGCCGCGTGTTGTACATAGTTTATAGTTGGCTTTTGACACAACAGGAGCTTAACAGAAGATAGAGAAGACAACCTTCGATATGTACAAATTGACAACAACAACAACGTTTAATGAAAAAGCGCTAAACCTGAAATTGGTTTGTTCAGAATCGAGAGTAGAATCGTTCCGCAAATAAAAAAGAGGGGCCAAATTTTAACCAAAAAAGTAAGTATTTTAATTGCGCCGTGTTAGATCATTATTCATTACTTAACTCTATCATGCGGCGACACGCGAAATGGCATCGTCGCACTAGATCGCGCGTAATTACCATAGACTTTATAATTTGCATAAAATACTAGAAAATAATAAAATGCTAATAAAATTTTTCGTCACAAATCGCTTAACCAAAACAATAAAAGTAAAAAAAAAATTGGTTTGGATAGTACTTTTCGTGTAATATACACCAAAATACTATACACAATGGGGATTAAACTATCATTTTAAAGATTTAATGTTAGCAGAGATGCCAAATTAAAATACAACAAATTCAAAAACGTATAAAAAATACCACTATCAGTACTTATCAGTATATATTCCTTCACAAGATCCCTTTTATAACAAAACCGGTATTGAAATTTTCATATCCTTGGCCTCTGGTCAGGGTGTACTAGTTAGTATGCCATCTCCGTTTACTGCGACCCTTAGGCGACATCCATCAGGACGAGAGGGCGTATAGTGACGTCACATCATGGCAAATATAAATGAGGGTGATATTTGATTAATATCGAAGTTATTAGAAAACGTGATTTGATTTTCGATGGAAAAAATTGCGCAATGGGAGTATTCTTTTATTATTGTTATCAAATTGGCTGGGTTGGTTATTATAGAGGCGAGAGCGTTGATGTTCTAAGCAAAGTGTTCAGTGTATTCTGACGAAATGATGTCACTCAACAGAGATTTCAGGATATTAAACTTTAAAAAAGAAATGAATTGACTGCGATTAGAGCAATGCGCTGTGCAGTTTTTTTGCTGTTTCTTCTGCACTCCGCTTTGCAAGCGGCATTAGACTTGGTAGTAAAATGAAATATGTATGACAATGAATAAGTCTTCTAAGAAACCTATATTGTATAAACGTTTTATATATAATTAAAGCATTTTTAGCCTTTTTTGTTGGGTTTCAGTATATGATAGTGTTTTGGAGTACGTCAACAATGAATGTTCATACATTAAAGTATCATATTTAATCAATCAATGTTGTCAAATAAACCAAATAAATAAAAATAGGAAGATTCGAGTAGAAATTAAATTATTATTCTTTCAAAAGGGGGTCATTTTATATCAAAACCGGTATTGAAATTTTCATATACTTATACATATATTAAGGCCTCTGGTCAGGGTGTGCTAGTTAGTATGCTATCCCCGTTTATCGCGACCCTTAGGCGACATCCATCAGGACGACAGGGCGTATAGTGACGTCACATCATGGTAAATATAAGTGAGGGTGCTATTTGATTAATATCGAAGTTATTAGAATTGTAATCGTGATTTGATTTTTGATGGCAAAATTGCGCAATGGGAGTATACTTTTATTATTGTTATGTAATTGGCTAGGTTGGTAATTAAACGGGAGGCGAAACGGTTTATTAGACGGGTTAGCGTTCAGTGTATTCTGATAAAAATTAAATGATATCACGCAACAGTGATTCTATTCAAGACATTTTACATTTTTTTATATTCTGAATTTACTTCGATTGGAGGAATGCGCTGCTGCAGTTTTTTTGGCGCTTCTTCTGCAATCTGCTTCGCAAGCGGCATTAAACTTAGACATAAGTAAATTACTGACGTCAAAATTTTTAAGTAGTAGAATGAAATATGTATGACATTTAATAAGCGTTTTGAGTCATCCATGCTTATAATATAAATGTCAAAGTAATTCTGTCTGTCTGTCCTTCCCCTTTCACGCCGAAACTACAGAACCGATAAAATAAAATTTGTTACACAGATCTAGAACTTAGAGCTTGAAAAAGGACATATGCTACGTTTTTCCACGCGGACGAATTCGCGGGCGCAGCTTGTTTGATTTTTGACTAATTGGTTGCCAAATATTACACTCAAAAATGTAACTATAAATCAAATTGAAATAATTTTGTTTATCTTCGATATAAGTAAAATAAAATATTCATACCAGAACATAAGAAAGCATAAACCGAGATACACATTATCTTGGAAGCCATAAAATAACGTTGCCCTTCGTTCAGGACCTCCTTGTTTGTTCAGTCAACACGAGCAAAAATCATGCGTCGAGCGAGTGTTTTTAAGGGCCCTCTAGCCCATGCTTACACGGAATTCAACTTTATGAAAAATTTATTATTTTTTTTACCCGAAAGGTGGATTAAGATTGATTTTTCTGAAAGTTTCGTTGGTTTTCGAGTATTCCGGTACAATTAAGAATACAGGGTGTCAGTATAAGTTAGTATGAGGTGTTAGTATACAAATATTCTTTAATTCCCTCCTGGGTTATTCCCTACCTGGGTTTTTCTGTTTTTCTGGAAGTTTCGTTGGTTATCAAGTTTTTTTTTCCATAGGACGGCAAATGAGCGGGTCACCTGATGGTAAGTGATCACCGCTGCCCATGGACAACTGCAATTCCAGGGGTGTTACAAGAGCGTTGCCGGCCTTTATTTTTATTGAGTATTCAGGAATAATTAAGAATACAGGGTGTTAGTAAAACTATCTTATTATTCAAACAAGCCCATCAAAATTAACAAATTTTCCGATTGGACTCACCTGGAAAGTAGAAGCAAAAAATAAGTTAAGTTACTTAAAACCAAAAGAGGAATCATCATTTGAAAATCTGAAATTTCGTGTCCCAGTCACATGCGGCAAAAACGCTGGCTGCATTTTTTTTAGATATACGAGTATCTATTAGTTCTTGACGACCCTCAAATAATTTACGCAAAAATTTGGGTAAAATAAATACTTAGTCTAAAATAAAAAGGACGGGAAGGTTTTCAAATCGTTTGTGTCCCGCCACGATGGATTTAACTCCATCACAACTTCGGAATAAACAAACAGCAAAAAGGGTCGGTCTAACTCCCTTCCAAATATATAATTAGGACAAAGCTGTGTAGAACACTCAAAAGCAACTACAAGTCTTCTACAGGTATACAAGTATTATTATGTGTTTTCTGCCAAAGTAGACTACGAGTATTATTAATGTGAAAGTTTGCATAGATATAAATATGTGAATGTGAAGATTTTTATGCATGAAATATAAAGGATGTAACTACTTTGATAAAAACTACAATGTTATAGGTTATAGACATGAAATCAATCAGAAAAGCACATTGTCTTTCATAGGGTCCTGGACGCACGTGTCTCCATACAAATGTAGAAAGGGAATTGCGGCAATATTTGATAATCGTGGTGTAAAATTAAGCATTCAATCAATTAATCTCATTATGATCTACTGCCTCCGTGGTCCAGTGGTTAAGGCGTTTGCCTTGTTGACCCGGGGGTCGTGGGTTCGATTCCCACGGGAAGCATACTTTGTTAAGTTTTTTCCAGTTTGGTTAGGACATTGCAGGCATGAATCACCTGATTGTCCGATAAGAAAGATGATTCCGTGCTTCGGAAGGCACGTTAAGCCGGTGGTCCCGGCTGCCATCTGGTAGTCGTTAAAGGAACCACGTCAGAAGCCGAGAGGCGGTTCCGAAGAACTCTGACACCAGGGTGTGCATGGTCGACTGACCGTATCACCTACACGAAATGATGATTATGATCTACTACGTTTTTATACAGCTTGGTTAAAATATCAATGGTTTGAGAATTAAAAAATGCTTTAAAAAATTGTATCGATATGATGAGATGAGATGAGGATATTGTCATATGAATTGTCGGGTTGGCTGAAAACTTTTTGTGTGTCAATCATTGACATACAATAAAACAACGTGTCAATGGATATTTTTCATAAGATTTTAGGCCATTTCTTAGACCGAATTTTACAATCTTCGCTGAAAGAAAAGCAGCTGGTATAGTCTATTAATTTTCTTTTCTGACCAGCATGGAAAGCTTATTAACATCAAAGATACCTCTCCAACCCGTCTGGCCAGCGTGGAGAGTGTAGGCCAAATCCTCTGACTACTCTGGCTAGTATATGGCTCTGGTAGTACAGAGAGGGTCGTGCTCCTGCAGTGGAGACTAGAAAGACCTGATGATGATGATGATGACCAGCATGGAAGCTTACAGCTAAGACTGTTATTTCTTTGATTAATTTCCTCAAAACTGCCTTAACTCGAATCAACCGCAGCCATTTAAATTGTCAGTCATCTTGTTCTCATAGTCAAAGTGAGGAAATGTAATAATTAACCACCAAAATAATCTTATGTCTACTATAGACACAACTATCAAACTGCCAATTTGAAGTATTCTCCAAAGATTTTGAGGACAATGTTAATAAACAAATGAATACCGCTAGTAATAAGTGATCTTCGCTTACGTAAAATAATTCTAAAGGTTTTCCACTAGGTACGCGCTCGAAATTATTTGTTTCAATGCAAGCTAATTCATCCAGCTAAATCTGGGGTAGATAGTCTGCAGAATTCACTCGACTGCTCTGTAAATAATACTTTCCGACTGCCCGTATGTTTAACTAGGACGGGGTTTGCGGCTTGGGTGAACTGGGACAATTTAAGCGAAACAAAAAATGTATAACCAAGCGTAATACTTAGTAGGTGCATACGAGTATATTCTTTTATAGTACGAATATGAAGTTACCGTATGCCGTGTGGTTCCCGGCAGAGAAGAATAGGACCACTCCAAATCTTCTCGTGGATGTCGTAAAAGGCGACTTAGGAAACTAAAGCTAAACAAAGCTTATAAACATCAAAGAGACCTCTCCAATCCGTCTGGCCAGCGTGGAGAGTGTAGGCCAAATCCTCTTACTGCCTTACTGCTCTGGCGGTACAGAGAGGGTCGTGCTCCTGCAGTGGAGACTACTAAAGACCTGATGATGATGATGATGATGAAGTTACGCTTTAAGACTACGATAAGCCAATCTGTTGACTCGAGAAAAATAATTTTATATGTGTCGAAAGTGGGTTGCCTAATAATTTATCTCAAGGACAAAATTAACAGAAGAAGGGGGTTTAAAATCAAATTTATTTGTTCACAGTTCAGTCTTTATAGTGGGTACAATCGTAGTCAATGTTATATAAAAACGTTAGGTTGGTAAGGCAATAAAATGCTTGTTGCTTGCGCGTTTGCCATCCTGTCATAAGAAAGAAATAAAAAATATATGATAAATAAAACAAAAAAAAAACCTTATAAATTACACTTACAAATTATGACACATTTTTAATCTAACTACATATCATCAAACAATGTATATTTTAAATACATAATATAACATAATTGATCTTTTACAAAAACATGTAAACAATCGTATCGCGATATACTTCTTTTTTAACATATTCAATTTGATTTGAAGCCCGCTCGACGTGTTCGGATCCTCTTCTCACATTTTTTGCGACTTTCACCTCGCTAGCTCTGAAACAAAGCCCCATACAAGAGCAAGCTCTCCGATATTGCTTTTTCAAGTCCCATATTTTTCATTTTCCGTATCGACCGGGCACACAATAGCTAAAATCATGGCTCGCCACACCTCCATTATGTCGCCGCTATTAAGGCTAAGCCGTTGCCGGGATCAATACAGCCTATTGAGCTTTTGTCTCACGGCTCCCACTACCCGCTGCATTTAAAGAGACATTAATAATATGCATATGTTGCAGTCATCTGGTTGAATCTGCTATTTGATTGAATAACTAGCGCGTTCATTGAATGACCACGTTTAATTGAATGACTAGGCCGAACGTTGATTAAAGAAGCGTCGCTCATCGTCCAACTAGTTAGCGGATTGTAACATAGCCCTTTGAACAGAGCGGACATAAAATCAGTCAAGTGATTCAAATTTACTTAATTTTTTTCCCACTGCGGCGCTAGTAGTCACCAAAACAAATAAGGCGTCAAACAGCTCGAACAGATTAGCACGGTGTTGATATATTTTTCGATTAGATTTACTTAAAAGTGGGTTATTTGTAATAAAATAGTATGACATTATTGATTTACCTATTGCTATGCCACCGCCGGCTACTTTAAAAACTAAGAAAAAAATGTAAAAATATGAGATTAAATAAAGCTTTGGAAATCATGCTACCACCAAATATCACAAAGTCGGCTAAGATTCAACGACTTCGCTAAATGACGTTCATTCAGTCAAGATGTTGAACGTTACATTCAACGACTTGACGAGTTGTCCTTTAGTCATTCAGTTAAACATGGTCATTCAATGAACGCGCTAGTCATTCAATCAAATAGCAGATTCAACCAGATGACTGCGACATATATACCACACTCGCATATTTTTGCTTACCTATATTGCCCCGATGCTGGGCCAAGGACGTCCCCCGTTCCTCTTTACTTGTCTCGATCCAATAAAGTTTCGGAAAACATTAAGGTCATCGCGGCAACGCTTCCTAAGCCGACCCTTATGGCTACATGTGAGCAAAGGAATCCTGGAAATACATCACTCTTTTTTGTGTGCAGTCCCGAGACAGAAAACGAGCGACAAGAAAATCTAAAGATAAATTCAGAGGTACGAGTAACGTTGCCAACTTTTAAGTTCCAAGATTTTGCAAGTGTAGATGTGAAGGTACCTCTTAAGCTTTATAGGAACCAATTATCTTGCATCTATGACAGCAATTTGCCTTTATGATTTATGAAAGTCTATTGTCTATTCATATGCATGGATGTGGCGGGGTTCAAGGAAACGCCTTTCTCTCATCTACAAAGCACTAGTTTTTAGAAATTTTTAAATAAATAGGTCACATGGCTTCAGTTCATTTTCCTTTATTTAATCACTAGTTCTTAAAACATCATTTCCAAAATTTGTCTGTCTTTTATAAAATAACTAATTTATTCTGTATGTACCAGAATCAATGAAGACTAATGAAGAAAATAATTTTACGTTCAACCGTGCAAACAAAGGTGTTATCTATCATACCATTAAGAATAAAGACATGTTAGGTGCCAAATAAATAAAAAAAAGCTTTGTCAAAGATGGAACCCAGATCATTTTCGTCATAGGGTAAAGAGCTGAAAATTTTTAGATTTTCCCCAATCTGTACACCAAACCCCTGAGGTTAACCTAACGACAGCCATCCTAAACTCCGATTAAGGTAAATTACGGGTCGTTGATGTAAATTAAACTGCTGGCTATAAAAGTACACCTACCCAAAGTGGTCTTGGGCTCAAATCATGATGGACGCATCTAAAAGCCATCCACGTTAGTGTGGCCGCGATAATGGCGGCTGGGGACCGCCTTTGTGCCACTAATCGGAAAGTCAAAGTCTAGTCTACACGGACAGGTAAAAATACGTTGGATATGGCAGTTTAGTGAAATTATTTCATAGGTTTTATTAAGTATGTACCACTATTATTATTTATAATAGTAAATAATAAAAATTTGGCCTTAAAAGTACACCGACATTAAGTGGTCTTGGACTCATGGACGCATCTAAAAGCCATCCACGTTAGTGTGGCCGCGATAATGGCGGCTGGGACCCAACCTTTGTGACCCGCCTTTGACGAGCTCCGTGGCGCAGCGGTCAACACGCCGGCCTGCGACTCGGATGGTCCCGGGTTCGATCCCCGGTCAGGTCAAGATGGAAAATGATCTTTTTCAGATTGACCTGGGTCTTGGATGTTTATCTATATATGTATTTGTTATAATATATAGCATCGTTGAGTTAGTATCCCATAACACAAGTCTCGAACTTACTTTGGGGCTAGCTCAATCTGTGTGATTTGTCCGTATATATATATATTTATTTGTGCCACTAATCGGAAAGTCAAAGTCTAGAAATCTGGACTGAAGAAAGATGCATCTAAAAGCCATCTACGTTAGTGTGGCTGCGATAATGGCGTCTAAGGAGCGTCTTTGTGTCACTAATCAAAAAGTCAAAGACTGGAAACACGGGCAGGTAAAAATATGTTGGATATGGCAGTTAAGTGAGGAAATATTTCCGGAGTTTTATTAAATAGCACTATAATTCATAAATTTTTGACTCAAATCAAGAAAGATGCACCTAACAGCTATTCACGTTAGTGGGGCCGCGATAATAGCGGCTAGGGAGCGCGTTTGTGTCACTAATCTAAATGTCAAAGTCTAGTAAGATGGACAGGTAAATACGTTAGATATGGTAGTTGAATGAGAAAATATTTCGAAAGTTTTATTAAGTAGCACTTTTATACATTTTTGACTCAAATCAAGAAAGAAGGACCTAAAATCTATTCACGTTAGTGTGACTGCGATAATGGCGGCTAGGGAGCACCTTGGTGCCCCTAATCGGAAAGTCATGGTAACTGGACAGGTCAAAATACGTTAAATACTGCAGTTAAGTAAGAGAATATTTCTGAAGCTTTATTCAGTTGCACCATTACTTATACATTTTAACTCAAATCTAGAAAGGTGCATCTAATAGCCATCTACGTTAGTGTGGCTGCGATAATGGCGTCTAGGGAGCGTCTTTGTGTCACTTATCGGAAAGTCAAAGACTAGAAATATGGGCCGATAAAAATAAGTTGGATATGGCAGTTAAATGAGAAAATATTTCGGAAGTTTCATTATATAGAACTATTTTTATACATTTTTGGCTCAAATCAAGAGAGACGCGTCTAAAAGCTATCTACGTTTGTGTGACTGCGATAATGGCGGCTAAGGAGCGCCTTTGTGTGACTAATCGGAAAGTTAAAGTCTGGAAACATTGACTGGTAAATACGTTGGATATGGCAGTTTAGTGAAACATTATTTCGGAAGTCGTATTGAGTAGCCGATAATTATACCTTTGTAACTCGGATCAAGAAAGATGCACCTAAAAGCTATTCATGTTAGTGTGGCCGTGATAATAAGGGCTAGGGAGTGCCTTTGTTTTACTAATCGGAAAGTCAACGTCTAGTGACATGACAAATTAAAATACGTTGGAAATAGCAGTTATGTGAGAAAATATTTCAAAAGTTTTATTCAGTAGCACTATTACTTATATATTTTTGACTCAAATAAAGAAAGATGCATCCAAAAGCCATCCACGTTAGTGTGACTGCGATAATGGCGGCTATATAGCGCTTTTGTGTCACTAATCAGAAAGTCAAAGTCTAGTAACATGGACAGGTAAAAGTACGTTGGATACGGCAGTTAAGTGAAAAAATATTTCGAAGTTTTATTAAATAGCCGATATTTATAGCTTTGTGACTCGAATCTAGAAAGATACGCCTAAAGGCAATTCACGTTAGTGTAGTGAGCGCAAGCTACTCTATTAAAAATGGGAATTTACATAAAGCTCACTAAAACATCACCATGGTGATGTGATATCTATTGAGCTTCGACTTCTATATTTTTTACTTCTTACATCCGCGGGATAACCTGGAGGATGTCTCGCATCGGTAAGGGTCATGGATACGCGCATATTGCATACTAAAGACCGACACGCACACATACGCAAGCGCTGGCCAAAGGACAGTGATATTACACGACACCCCTACGATCAGGCTCTCGCAATTTCCTAGTGTGTATAATTACCATTTTAGTACCTAGTAAGTCCGTTTTCTTTCTTGGTTTTATAATGGACAAAATTAGAGAAAATTAGTTACTAGGTTGACAGTTACGTCAAACAAGTTCTGACCGTACACGGAAAGAAATACATTTACATACAATACAACCAGAACCAGAACGTCGGGGCAGATAAATCTGGCCCCCTACGAACAGATTTCAAAATACTGACTGTATTCCTGGGTTTTATGGAACGCATATTTCGGGAATCAAAAGAATTACTGCGATAAGGGCATTTGCATTCCGAGGATAATCTTTTTAAAAGTGAAAGAAAAATAGATTACGAAAAAATATTACTTACACTGAATTTTTAAAAAAGCAGATTTTAGCATTTCTACAATAACCTTGAAACCCAAATCCTCATTAAATGGTACTGCCCCCTGAGCCGCTTGATTCCTATGAAATGTGTTGAAAAAGCGTCTATAGTAACGCGCGAGCGACAGTCACATTCCGTGCTCTTTAAATAATCAAAGTCCCTGCTCTGTGATACCAGGCGATCTTGTTAAGCCCTCTTTGCCCGAGCGATGTATTTGTATACCCTTTATTTTGTCTGCGGTCTGTCCCTTCCATTCTAGGGTCATGTCAGAGCTTATGCTGACGTTTCAGGACATTGTTTTGTAGTAACCAATTGGGAAAGAATATCTATGTGCGCTTATATCTGTGCCATGTCGATTCTGAATTAGAACTTATCCTTTTAGGGATGTCGTCCGATGCGATGAATTGATGCGCGTACGATTGGTTCCATACCATTATCTATACAGCATTAGAAAATTGAGCAAAAACCGACAAAAATCACGTTTGATATATGGGTTCCCCCTTAAATATTTATTTAATCTATTTTTAGTATTTGTTGTTAGAGCGGCGACATTCATGGTACGGTTCATGAGATACAGTTTAGTGACGGACAGACGAATAGAATGACATTTAAGTCTCAGTCTCACCTACTTCAATATTATAAACTTTTTTTGCTCTCCCTATGCAGCGAAAACATAGGTATTAGATTTTTTTTTATATTGTATACGAACACTTTTAATCATCAGGAATAGGAAATAAAAATATTAGATCCATCGAATGACAATGACAATATTTGACAAATCATTTTCCATATCAGGAATTAGATGTTTATATTCTGTCATATTAAATACTATCAAAGGCATTCACGAATTAACATACAAATCAAACATTCCACATAAATTCACATAACTAATGGTGTATCCACATTGCAGATATTAGCAACATTACAACACGGTAACATTAAGCCTTAGCATTAGGAAACTATATAATATTAAGGCCGCACACTAGGCACAGTAGCGACGCCAATCATTTTATTTCTAATACCTACTTTACAAATAGAAAGAAATTACGAATGTAAATCATATAAGCACTAGTAAATAACCTGAAGTATTTTTGGAATCATGTTTAAAAACAGCCGTTTTTAGCGGTAATCACGTTTTCTCTCAATGACTGATTCTCATAATATTAAAACATGATTCCAAAAATACTTCAGGTTATTTACTAGTGCTTATATGATTTACATTCTTGAATTTCTTTCTATTTGTAAAGTACCTATTAGGAATAAAATGATTGGTGTCGCTACTGTGCCTAGTGTGCCCCCTTAAGAGCTATGGCAGATTTTTAGTTCGGGGCACCAAAAGCATCTTAAAAACTCATTGCAACCAAAAGCATATAATTTTTTATACGATTTTTAGTTTTATTCTTTATCATTATTTTAATTTTTAGTTTCTAGTAATTAAAAAAAAAATTGTTGCGTAAATACTAAATACATAATCATGTTTACTCGTAATACTGATATAACCTATGAAACTTCTAAGCATCATAAGTAAAAAATCTCTATAATTCTGATATTTTTACCTTTAGAAACTGCAGTAGGTACATGTTCTTTAAAACAAGGTATATATCATTTATAGACACTAACTTTCATTATTAACTAAAATGATGTATGGGAAGCTACCATAACTATTTTGTGCCTACTTGCTACCTACTCAGTTATTAAGATTCGAAAAGCAGTCACGCACCGTCTCCTATTTTGCACGTTTATCATCATCACCATCATCATCATCATCAGGTCTTTATAAGTCTCCACTGCAGGAGCACGACCCTCTCTTTACTGCCAGAGCAGTCAGAGGATTTGGCCTACTCTCTCCACGCTGGCCAGATGGGTTGGAGAGGTCTCTTTGATGTTTATAAGCTTTGTTTAGCTTGAGTTTCCTAAGTCGCCTTTTACGAAATCCACGGGAAGATTTGGAGTGGTCCTATTCCTCTGTGCCGGGAACTACACGGAACGAAAGTGTGTCAATGCTGTAGAGTATATTCAAAATCGGATGTACGGGCTGCATCGTTATTTAAATTTATCTTCTTATAAAAAAGTGTTTTTAGTGTACCTGATAACATAAGTTTCAAGTATCTAAAATCGATTTATGGCTTAATCTGACTGATATGGCTCGTTTGTAATAGTTTTAGGCATAAATATAACTCAGCTTGTATGAAGCGCTATATGTGCGCTTACATGACGTCGTGTTCTGTTCAAACCACCAATAATTATGAACATAATAAAATAATGACAGTTTTCAAAAATTAGGCAACAACGATAACAATAAAGGACTTTTTTCTATCAGATGTGCTCGGTAACACTTGGAAACTTTGTTCTACAAAAAGTTAATGCAGTGTGAATGCATCTTAAAAGCTCATCAATATAGCAATTGTAACATCAATTGCAGCGTGATTTTGTAAACAAATATCTAGTTTCACTGATTCTGTTTATATAATGAGAATACGAGTACCTCGGTAATGAATAATTATGTAGCGGCAGAGCTACCCTTCTCTCCCTGTATTATATCATTGTTTTCTTTCTTTTTATATGCAGTAGTTACAGATTCAGTTGTGTTGTTAGTTATACTGTATTAAAACTTAAATAAAAATGGGCTAAGTGCGAGTCGGGCTCGTCCATTAGCCAAAAACCTCTATAATTTTTCACCAGCAAAACAATTTTGTTTTTTATAATGTTTGGATTAATGACATAGTTATTTTTGCGGTGTATGAAAAAGTGCTATAACTTTTTTGTTTGTACTTAGTACTTAGCTCTGATAGTTTTCCTTTCAACTTCGTTATATATACTTCTGCTGTAATTTTTTTGACGCATCCCTATATAATCGCTTAGCAGATAGAGGGGGGGGGGGACCCTCACCTCTAACAAAAATTGCACTTAAAAATCGAATATTTCAGAAACGGATCCCTAAATCTGGTTTTGTCCACCTCACAATATTATTACCTATTTAACAATACCCCACACTAAGACTGGACTGAGCTGTTTGGCTCCGAAACCTGAAAAATGGCTGAAGAATTTAAAATTATAAATACTATAGGATGCTTGCAGTAGGTAATCTGCCATACGAAATGATGATGACCTGACGTGGCATTCTTCATTGCTTGCACAGGTATCGCTTTGACTAGATAGCGGTTTATGCCAAAAACACTGCGATGATTGTGTTTCCGATAGTTGAATTGATTAGGTGTGGGATGTTTGGTTTGTGTAATGATTCGTGGAAAGCTTTGCTATTTATTTTACTTGGCAAAATGATTATTGCTCTTGTGTATGAATTGATTAGAATTAAACATGTTTCGGGTATCTTTGTGGTATACTTTTATAAAATACACGATTCAAGATTCAAGATTCAAGTATTTATTTGCATAAATGTAGGTACACTGTAAGTTGACAATAATTATTTTGTTTTACCAGTACATTTTACCTTCACAAAGTGTGCAAATATTAGTTAAGAACATCTTATTAATACTAAAACATCTAAGTAAAAGCTAAATTTCACTTATTCCATGCAAATAATAACATGCGTATAAATATTAATAGTCAATGATATGTCAAAGCTAATTATATGATAATAATAACAATGTCAAACAAGTATGTAATTAAAGCAATTAAATAATTATATTATAATGTCAAAATTTACTTATTATATTAACAATGTATTATCTGATAAATATTCATCAATATTATAATAACATTTTTCAATTAAAAGTTTTTGCAATTTAGCTTTGAATTGTTTGCTATTTAGTTCTTTAATAAAGTCTGGTAGTTTATTATACAGTTTTGGTGCTGTTACATATACTGTTCTGTCATATGTTACTATGTTAGAAATATGTTGTGGAAGCACCTGAACTTTATTTCTCGTCGCTCGTGGTCGCTTATTTTTTATAGTTCTAAACTTATTCATATTTTCTTTAACATACAAGCAAGCTTCCAAGATATACATACAGGGCAAGGTTAATATATTTAGTTTTTTGAAATAGGGAGCACACATACGTTCACGTATAATTTGAACTCTCTGTGACTTATAGTTATTGAGGCATAGCTTGTCAAACCATGTCAACTTTATCCGAAATTTGGCACCTTTCCTGTAAAAACATTAGTTTCGTTATTACGGGGCCGGAAAGCAAAACTACCTCAAATTGTGCCAAATTTGGGGAAAGATAACCGAAAAGGCATCCTTAAGGTACTTTTGACACTTCAAAACTGAAAAACGTCCCATAATTTTGGTCCACCCAGGAGTAGCACAGGGTTAAGAAAGTTGCACACTCGGTTGCAAGATATTCTTAGTGGTCTCTACAATATTTTAAAAAATCGCCGATACATGCGCGTTTGCAATGTTTGATGTCGATATTGACTGGCCTATTTGCCATTCGGACAATATTGATATTGGACTAATTAGTTGGTATGACCAGACCAGAGAGCGTATTCAAAATCTTGTAAGGTACCTTTGATAATAGAATGATCACATTTTCTGCGTTGAGTGATAGTTGACTGTGTAAAATAACAATTTGACTGGTTTTGCCTGTACCAAATTTGCCTAAGTTGTAAGGGATGTTGCCGTTTAGAGAGACTGCCGTTTAGCGAAGGTGCATAATACTAGAGAACGAAGTTGCTTTCGCTGTCTGTCGCTTAGCTGTCTATGCGATAGACAGTGAATTCATGAGGAAAGTTTCTAAGTAAAATACATTCATAACTAGTTATAATACAAATCAAACATTAGATAGTGGTTTTACCAAAACCACTATCTAACAAAAACACTATCTATTTAAATTGATCCCTGCGCAAGTAATGAAGAATGCCACGTCAGGTATGTAGGTACCTTTGCGTAATGAGGGCATCGGCGCCCTCGGCCTACTTTCCCTGCATTATGACTTCGTTCTGAGAGGAAATCTTTTGCGGTAAATGAGCAGATAGAGTTCACGGGTTAGTAGCTTTGTGACTGCATCTCAATTAGACTCAATATCTGTAAGACTAAATCTCTGAATGACTAATATGATGCCGTTTGGACAATATTGATATTAGATTATTTAGGCGCTATAATCATGCATTATAACAAAATTTTAACACACAATCAATACAACATGATCGTTACGCATATTTTTTTGGGTTCCATATCCAAAAAATGCCAATGCGCCCTTAACTTACATATTTACTACTTATATGAATTTGATATTACAAGTATAATACAAATAAAATATTAAGTAAATTAATTAATATATAAAGACAAATCACGTAAATTAAACTAGCCCCACAGTAGTTGTGAACTTGTGTCGCAGGATACTTACTTAATGATACTTTATTTTGCAATAGTTATTTATAAAGATAAATGTCCATCAGAAGAAGATAATTTTACATCATGACCAGACTGGGTTTGAACTCGGGACCACTCATGTCGCAGGCTGAAGTTAAGCGCTGCCTTTTACACGCAATGTATTTTTCTCAAACATGCTCGGAAATGTAGGCATTACTGTAGTAAAAAGAAGACCGGAAGTTTGTAATTCTTGGCTCATTCATCGCATTGCCGGCCTAGGCCAGGAAATAAGTATGAAAATTACTTCCCGGCCGCTGCTCAAAACTTTTTAATTAATCTATGTAACGTAAATTATGTCACTTGTCATACAGCCAGTTTACTACCACTGCATTTTTAAAAAATGCATATAATACGTGAATATAACTACAATTTCATTAAAATATCGATATGTGATCATACGAAAATATGCTTAATTTTCGTTGCGAGAGAAGAAAACAATAATCTATGATCTATTAAATTTTTTGTGAAAAATATGACTGGGCTCTATGGGCATTGTTTCCTTTGCTGGAATTGACAACTGAAAATAAAAAAATTAAAAACTCGGGAGATCTGTTATTTTCACTATACCCGTAGTGATTAACGCCACTGCCGAAAAACTGCCTTTACGGATTTTAGGGCATAGAACACACGTCAATTGACTTTGAATTTATGGCCCCCCATAGAAACTCAAAAGGAATTGTATGGTATTTTTTTCATTTTCACCCTCACTCCATTATTTGTCTATGATCCTTATTGCCTAGAGAAAACATATGGCAGTCGGTCGTCTGATACTAGTAATAGTATCTTCTTCGTAGTTTGTGATTAACGCTTTGCAGTAATTGATTGACATTGATTGTTTTCGGTAAATATGTGCAAAGTTGGTTATTTATTCGAAATGAAACGGTTCAAAATGAGTTTTAGTGATGAAAGCAACACTGCAATGGATTTTAAGTACCTACTTCGCCTAATTTGAAACTTGAAAGTGGAAAAATTACTACCGGCAAATACCTAGTAAGGGGAAATATTTAAGGCATGTAAGTTTATGTGTAACTTTAAGTTAAATTTCCTCACATTTATTGAGAAAATCTCTATACTTTCCTCGGCGGGAAAGGGATTGCCGGACTCGTAACTATTGTCAAGGCCTCGCTGACGCTCGGCCTTGAAAACTATACTCGTCCGGCAATCCCTTACTTCCCGGCCTCTGCAGTAATGTACTATTACCAAAATCACTATCCAATTTAATTAATTGATTCCCGTACAAATAATGAGAAATGCCACAACGGTATACGCCCTAGGTACCTTGTGGTAACTATTAGTCTGAGGATGCTGATTATTACCACAAGGTACCTACTTTCCCTGCATGATGACTTTATTCTAAGAGGGAATTTCTTGCGGTGAATGCGCAGGGAGGCTCTTTGATCCAACTGCAAAAGAATGTTTATGCGTAGTATTTTGCTAAATAAATATAGACTTTTAGCTAAATTTTAAGTTATTGACTGCTAACATATATACTAGCTAAGTAGTGGAACCTGGGCTCCGAAACACTCCAGCTAACGATAAAACCTGGATAACACTCAGATGAGAGAGAGAGAGAGAGAGACTATCACACACTAGCTATTTCTTGCGACTTCGTCTGCATGGGATATGGTTTAATCACACAGTGTATCAGGCTCTGGACTCCGGGTTCCAAAGCATAAAGATGCTTACCCAGTTAGAGAATACGGTTAGATGACAGAGATGTCTATTTATACTCAGTCTATCTGGGTACACAGGCCAACCCTTGGCCCCTGAAACCCGGATTCTGAAGCTTCTAAGGTTAGGATGTTTCCGGGAATACGCTTAGATGACAGATACAACTATTTATCACACAGACTACCCGGGTCCAAAGCAACTCAAATTCAATTTGATTTAATTTTTATACGGTTTATAGTTTATACGGGCTACTCTAGATTTCAGCAACAACTGATTTCTTTGTTAAATTATTTATTTCATTTATTTTTTTATTTACTCTAGTATACTTACAAAGTCAGCAACCGTGCGGATTGAAACAAATCCGAGCGCACATTACAGCTGCCATTTTCACAGACTGATGAAACTCAAAACTAATCGCGGTAAGTCCCAAACATAGTGAAAATAAAAGATGTTTTGTGAATTTGATTGATGATTTTTGTGAATTTTGTGAACATTGATGTTTTTCTTGAGTCGATTAATAGTATAAAACGAAAATTAACAACTCAATTTGTCTAACCAATATGAAATGTTACCAGTTCAAGTTAATTTATTTACCTATTTACCTGGCTGAAGGTTTTTGTTTATTCCTTTTTCCATTTTATATAAATGCTCTAACGCTAAAAGGTTATAAGAAGAGAATCTGCCATGTTTCGAACCGTTCTGTATTTGTTTTGTTATGTAAACAATTTTCGGCACTGTTGGTCATTTTAAAAAATAAGTTTTATATTGTTATTTTGTTTGAATGACTGTTTGTTGCCATAAAATAAATAAATAAAAAAAAGATGTGACCGCGAAAGCTTAAAATCATGTATTTTAGAAAGTACCAATACAGAAATAGCACACAAATACCAATAACCATACAATAGAAGCCATTTAAACTACGTCAATTAAATTTTATTATATTCGACCGGCGAACGAGAAATACAAGGGAAAATAAAAATAATGCTGAACACGTTAACTGCGTTGCCCGAGTCAATCTCAATAAATGGCAACTACACTAAAACCCGCGTAATAATATTTTCAGAGGGTCGAAAAAACGGTTGATGCAGGAAACACGTAGTACAACTCTCGATTATAAATCTTTACAGGTTTCACTTCACTTATGTTATTCCACATTTTATAAATGAATACACAATAACATGTGAAGTCAAAAGTGATTATATGCGCTTTGTAAACACCCTCGATCAGACAGATACAGAGTAGTCAAATTTATACCCTTCTCTTTGCGTCGGGGTTCTTCTACTTCTTGTCGAGCCGTAATGTCTTCCATTATAGCAGTTTTGCCCAGTATGCGGGCATAGCTCTGCTGCTCGGTCATTAGCCTCCTTTGCGTCAGGGTTTAAAAAGAACGATAACCTTGTATAAAAACTAGAATATAACTCTGACTATGAGCACGTTGAGAGTTGCGATAGTGTAGGCATATGGTGCTAAACTTACTTTTGAGATAAAGCTGTGATGTGAAGTGAGTAAGCCTTCAGAATAGGTTTAGTCTGGAATATGTGCATGATCACGAGATGGGAACATAAAAGCTTGGAACAGCGTTAAGCAAATCGTATTAAGTCAGCTTATTGTGATTCAATTTTCTCAGATAATCCTCTTAGCGTCATCATGTTATTGCGTTAGTACTGGGATTATGTGTTGGTTGACTTGCCAGTACAAGCTGTTGTTTTAAAGGCATACAGAAATTATGTTTTGTTTTCCACGTTTCAGTATTTTTTCATTTCATGAAAAACCTATTTTTAGGGTTCCGTAGTAAACTAGGAACCCTTATAGTTTCGCCATGTCTATCTGTCTGTCTGTCTGTCCGTCCGCAGTTTTACTCAGAGACTATAAGTACTAGAAAGCTGTAATTTGGTATGGATATGTATATTTATCATGGCAAAAAAGAGGTAGAACAAAATCTTGAAAAAAAATTTTTTTTAGTGTAGCTCCCATACAAGTAAAGTGGGGGAGTAATTTTTTTTTCTCTACTTACCCATCGTGTGGGGTTGGGGTATCATTAAAAAGGTCTTTGAAAAATATTGTGAGGTTGAGAACATCATTTTTCAATTTAGGGATCTGTTTCCAAAATATTTGGTTTTAAAGTAAAAATTTTTGTTAGAGGTAAGTGTGTCCTCCCTCTATCTGCTAAACGGTTTTAAATGTATATGTGAAAAAAAATACAGCAGTAGTATAATTATATATACTGAAGTTGAAAGGAAAACTATCAGAGCTGAGTACTAAGTGCAAACTAAAAAGATATAGGCAACCAACTTATAAAATGTACTGGAAAATGTAAAATTTCATAAAATTTTTATTGTTAGATGTTTTTGGTCGTGCAGTGCGAGTGTAAATAGTGTGAACTCAAAGTCGTCATGCGCAACTACGGAACCCTACATTACACTTTGCGTGGCCTGACACGCACTTGACCGGTTTTTTTTTCTTAATAATGAAAGAGAATAATGCGTTAAAAATGTGTATCATTAGTGATCAGTTACCCGTGGCATCTATACTAATATTATGAAGCTGAAGAGTTTGTTTGATTGGTTACGACGCGCTAATCTCAACAATCTGGCGATATTTTAATGTCAGAATCAGGATCTTTACTAGAACAGGTATTCTGACTTTATCATCGAACTGTTGCCAAATTATTTAGAATAATCCTGAATATTTCGAAAACATTTTTAAGATCGTGACATTTTTTGGAAGTTGATAGAAACTTATGTATTCCATTTGAATTTCTGTAGTCAAAAATATTTATAAAGAAAAGAAGACAGGCGTATAAATAGAAACCTGTAATACAAGTCAGGTACTTGTATTCTGTATATCTGTTCAATTATAAGTAAGTGCTGAAGGAATTTTTAATTCTTTGCCATTGGATCCATTAGGATAATTAGGGAATAACTCAGCCGGCGTCATTAGATATTCATGCAAATCAACTTGGCTTAATAGGATTCCAATGGCATCTCGTCCAATTAAGTCCAAAATTCTGTCGCCCACGCAGGGCAGAAAGTGCGAAATATTAAACCGCCTAGATTTTAATATTCGATCAGATCATTCGAAGTTAATAAAATGAACATAAAATTTTATTTTATATCTAATCAAAAAGATACGTACTACTCTTCAATCTTTACTGTATAATTTCACGACAATTCAAAATGATAACTGTTTCTAAGCTAAGCATTGACCGTGAAAATTCCAATATTATCCAAACGTTTAAGTATTGTAACAACCTTTTAGCTAGGTATGGCCACTTAGCACTCTTTAAGCTTTGTAAAGTAATTTAACCGCTTTTATCTTTAATTTATTTTCTAAACGAATAAAGATAACAATACAGTTTCTATATAGATCGACAGAGATTTTTTAAATGTAAGATTGCATTGAAAAGAAAAAAATTACCAGATGTCGATTAGCCGCCTTTTAGTTTGAGGATGGCAGACTGTAGCCTATATAGTACTACGCGGGGTTGTTAATTACATAATTTTTTTTTAAATTGAATAGAACTTGTAATATACTAATTTTTTATATTTATATTAGTTACCTCTGTACTCTCTACGTAGACAAAGGATACGTTTAGCGTGGCGTGAGTAGGTAGGCCCTAAGCGTATAGATATAGAAACGGAATCGTACTTTACTGAAAATTAACTGTTCTTTATAAAACCCAGACCTATTTTGTAATGATGTTTTGACCAGCCAGCTTACTTGTCTTGATTGCATGGACGATGATCTCATGTTCAATTATAAATTGACTAGCTGTTTCCCGCCACTTATTCCGCGTGGATTTCGATTAGTCTTCTTTCTGTGTACCAAATTGCAGTAGTTTTGAAGGGACAGAAAGACAGACATACAGAGTTACTTTCGCATTTAAAGTATTAGTATGGAGCATAGATAGTATGCAAGTAAATGTATGGATAATAGCTCTTTGTCTTCAGCATCATTACTGCAAGAACAATCCTCGAGAAACATACCGCCTCAACCTGGGATTTCCCTTCGGTGTCGTAACTCGGGCCGGACATGGCTTACCTCTTCTTCAGGACAAAACAGGTCGATCGTTCCCACAAAGTGATTACTTTTTAGCCAAATTCGTTAGCTTCTCCTATTTTCTTTCAAACTTACAGCGATCTTATTTCACTACTACTAAGTATAGTCTATTATAAATACGACTATACTATCATTATTTTAAAAGCAATGCTCGAGAAACCATAGTCTTAAAGTAATTGCTTCTTAACCAACTTCGTAAGTATTACCTATTTTTTCATAAACTTACAGCTATCTTACTTTACTACTACTAACTATAGTAAATAACAAGTACGACTATACTACCATTATTCCAAGAGAAATCTTCGAGAAACATACCGTCTCAATTCGGGGATTCCCATAGGTGTCGTAACTCCGGCCGGACATGGCTTACCTCTTCTTCAGAACCAAACTGGTCGATCGTTCTTACAAAGTAATTGCTTCTAAGCTAACTTCGTAAGTTGTAAAACCATGTTGCATTACCGGTTTTTCCCACAAAGTGATTGCATAGGTTAATTTCGTAAATTTGCTCTATTTGCTATGTATCTTAATTGCAGTAAGATACTACTTTAGTAAGTATCATTATTCCAATTGAGAACCATGCCTCTTTTCTACTCGAGATTTCTCAGTGGTGTCATAATTCCAATCAATCACAGCTTCCCTCTTTATCAGGTTGTTTATCAGCTGTTCCTACAAAATAATTGCGTTGGCTTACTTCAAAAGTTTCGCTCCGTTCTATTAAACCTACAGCTTACTTAAAAATTACAGTAAGTTACTATAGTATATTTTTTCCAAGAGTGTTCCTTGAGAAACATACCTACTCCCCAATTGGGATTTACCTGTGGCGTCGTTTTTCCAATCAAACACGGCTTCCTTTTTTGTCAGATTGTCTGGCCAGCTGTTCCCGCAAAACAATTGCGTTGGCTAACTTTAAAGCTTTGCTTCATTTTGCATGAATCTACAGCTTATTTAAAATTACAATACGCTACTATAATACTATTATTCAAAAAGTATTACTTGAGAAACATGCTTACTTTCTGCGCAAGATTTACCTGCGGCGTCATAATTCTAGACTAACAAGGCTTCTCTCTTTGCCAGGTTGTCTGGCCAGCTGTTCCCACAAAATAATTGTGTTGGCTTACTTCAAAAGTTTCGCTCCGTGCAATAAAATCTAGAGCTTACATTACAGTAAGCTACTATAGCCTAATTATTCCAAGAGTGTTCCTTGAGAAACATACCTACTTCCCAATTGGGATTTACCTGCAGCGTCGTTATTCCAATCGAACACGGCTTCCCTCTTTGTCAGATTGTCTGGCCAGCTGTTCCCACAAAATAATTGCGTTGGCTAACTTTAAAGTTTTGCTTCGTTTTTGGTAAAAATAAAACTAAGAGCTTACTTAAAATTACAATACGCTACTATAATATCATTATTCAAAGAGTATTCCTTGAGAAACATGCGTTTTACCCACTTGGGATTTCCCTGCGGCGTCGTTATTCCAGTCGAACAAGGCTTCCCTCTTTACTAGGTTGTCTGGCCAGCTGGTTCCACAAAATAATTGCTAACGCAATTTACTACGTTATTTACTTATATTATAGGTCTATATATCTATGTCCTCAACAACAAAGGGATTTTTTTTACTATCCCATAGATCATTTTTGTATGAAATCTTCAATTTTTTTTCAGTTCCCAGCATTGATCCCATAGCTTTTAAGGTTCCAACAAGGTAACAGGGACACATTGTATAGTTAGGTTTCCCACTGTTCTAAAAGGAATATTGCAATGGTTTGTATTTCACATGCTATATAGTTATTCGAGTTCTTTAAGATCTCTTACAGCTATCACTACAACAAGAATGTCCAACGTTTCCAAAGCTTACTATGATATATCGTCAGCGTAGTGGGCGGACCCTTAGTGCTCCATCATCATTTGTTTGTCCATCCATCGTTTACTAGCGTCAGGGACCGCGCCTATCTTGCCCTATTTCTGTTTATTTGAGGACAAGAAAATACCTACTACAATTTGAAATGGAAAAAATCGCGTATATTTGTATGGGCATTAGTGTTTATAGTCGCTTGAATATTTTTGGTTCTGTTATTGCATAAACGTTAGTTTATTTCATAGGTTAAAACTATTTACATAGAAAATAAAGCAAAAAGGACAAGGGTTAATAAAAAAACTAAAAATTTATAATTAATCCTGCCTGTGTGGCATGGTGGCAAGAACGCTGGCTGGGGTCCCCCGTTGGATAGCTATGTTAATCCGTTGGATGAAAAAGCAGCCAGCTCTTATTACCGGCAGTGGAGGTAAGTCGCAAAAAAATACAGTTGCATAAACTGTATTAACAAACACGATATAGGCAACTAAACCAGTTTATACTGCTCCAGTTCCTGCTTTCTAACTACTATATGGTTAAGTTACTAAAAATTGTAAATCTTTCGAGTAAAGCGATTTTTCGGAGATCTTTGAATAGATGATTTATGTAAAATTGTAAGATGGGCTGAGTTCCACTCAGCCTGGCCCTTTAACCGTACATTTACACTCAATATACGAATGTACTTTAGTTATTAATTTATCTTGGTGACTTTCCATAACTGTAAGTTTATTTTGTTTGAAAAAAAAAGGATTACCAATAAAAGTGCATCAGAAGTATCTATGCACAAAATTACCCTTTCAGCCCTTTTCAAGATAACAATGAATGCGCTGTGGACATCGAAAATGCATTTGCGGGCCTCGGCCACGTAACCGACGGCAATTTGTGGCTAGATGTGCGGGAAACAACAGCGTCGAGGGATGGCATTGTTCTTTGAAGATGGAACAATTTCTGTCAATGCCTTCAAGCAGAAATCGTAATTAAACCTTACGAAATTCAGTAAGATACTCATAAGTATCCGGTTTAAACAAAAAAAAAGGTTTTTTTATAGTTTCAGTTCCATGTATGGGGTTTTGTTTTCGATATCGTAAGGCAGGTCACTGAATTAATTTGGTAAGGTACTAAGTTTCAACTGAGTAGTCTTAATAGTTTCGGAATAAAATGGCTAAAAAGAATTAACACGAACAAATAGATAAACATAACGAATCTATAGGGTTCCGTATTTTACCATTCGGCTACGGAACTCTACAAATACGAGTACCTATTGAAGTTGTAGAATTATTTGAGGCACCAAACCTTTACATTATTTCCAATTATCACTAACTTGTAAATAAAGATTACCAATAAAAGCGCATCAGAAGTATCTATGCACGAAGCTATCCTTTCAGCCTTATTCAAGATAACAATGATGCGGTGTGGTGTGGACATTGAAAATGCATTTGCAGGCTTCGGCCACGTAACCGACGGCAATTTGTGGCTATTTGAGCTTGAAACTAGAGCGCCAAGAGATGGCCTTGTTTTTTGAAGATGGCATAGTTTCTGTGAATCCTCAAGCAGAAATCGTTCTTTTAACCATAGAAATTCAGGAAGACACTCATTAAGGGCCCACACTAGCGACGCCAATAATTTAATTCCTCATACTTTACAAACAGAAAGAAATTCAAGAATGTAAATCATATAAGCCTAAGTAAATAACCTGAAGTATTTTTGGAAACACGTTTTAATATTATGAGAATCAGTCATTAAGAGAATTACTGATTACCGCCAAAATCGGCCGCTTTTGACGGTTAATCAGTACTTAGTTCTTCTTCTGCGTTCTCGTCTACCCCGCAAAGGATAAAGACGTGATAATATTTATGTAGGATGTATGAAATTCAGTAAGTCACTCGTAGAAATGCGTTTACTCTCATAATTTATTAATTAAAAATATAAAACAAAAACGTAAGCCACGCCACAGGAATTCAATTTAAATAATATTAATAAAAGATAATCTCGTCTTAATCTTAGGATTACATAACCTTGAAGATATTATAAATATAAAAGTTTTTTAAGGAGGTTAGAGATTGTGCGGTTATTATTGTTCTTATAAGAATAAAAGGTAAGGTGTTTATAAGCAGTTATTTTCAAAGATATTAACTAATGCCTTAACGGATTTGAACGTATGCTATCGTTAGAATCAGAGAGTATTTGGAAGTCTTGAGTTCGAATCTAGGCGGAAGGTGTTTAATATTTGAATAATTTTACTAATGTCTATTTTCGACAAAGTTATTTAAATTACTATTTTAATCTATAAATGGCTTTTTCATCATCATCATCATCACCAGATCCTTTTTAGTCTCCACTGCAGGAGCACGACCCTCTCTGACTATCATAACCATTTATTAGCCAGAACAGTCAAGAGGATTTGGCCTACACTCTCCACGCTGGCCAGACGGGTTGGAGAGGTCTCTTTGATGTTCAAAAAAGCTTTGTTTAGCTTATGTTTCCTAAGTCGCCTTTTACGACATCCACGGGAAGACTTGGAGTGGTCCTATTCTATTCTGCCGGGAACCACACGGCTTTTTATTAATCTCGTTTGAATATTTAGACAGAAAACACGAAGAAAATTGTATTATCATCTGAACTCATTTTCCCCCTTAGGTCTATTTTAGTTTGGTTCATACTATTTTGAATCTCTGAAACATTGTAAGTCGGGCGATCATAGTAATAAATAAATTAGCAGCTTCAAAAAATGTCAAAAAGAAGAAGTAGAAGTGTTCATAGTCAAGCGGGTCTATCGTTTGGAAAAACTGATAGGTGGCTCATAAAATATTCATACTAGATCCTACAGGATTATGTGAGAAACTAGAGGTGATTTCAGATTGTCTAACTTTCTGTTCTTTAGAAAATGTGGCGGTATTTCTTGATTCTTGATTTTTCGATAGGTATCAAGATTCTAAGAAATGCCGCCATATCAGTCAGATTATGCCATAAATCGATTTTAGATACTTGAAACTTTACTTATGTTTATCAGGTACACTAAAAACCCTTTTTTTATAAGAAGATAAATTTAAATAACGATGCAGCCCGTACATCCGATTTTGAATATACTCTACAGCATTGACACACTTTCGTTCCGTGTGGTTCCCGGCAGAGTAGAATAGGATTACTCCAAGTCTTCCCGTGGATGTAGTAGAAGGTGACTTAGAAAACACAAGCTAAACAAAGCTTACAAACATCAAAGAGACTTCTCCAAAACGTCTAGCCAGCGTAGAGAGTGTAAGCCAAATTTTCTGATTGCTCTGGCTAATATATGGCACTGGTAATACATGTTGCTGCAGTAGAGACTAAGAAAGACCTGATAATGATGATGATGACACAAATGTGAAAACACACAGGTAAATTAATAAATAAAAAAAAAATTAAAGAAATATTAAAATGTTAGGTGAAATTTTCATGTAATAAAATATTATATTTTAATTATGAATTGAATAAATTTTTGGCCCAATCTGTTCAAGCCCACGTGGGCCGAATAAAACCATGGTTTTTTTTCAAATCATTATAAATCGGGCATTTATGCTCAAATTGGCAATTCATGAAAAATTCTTGTAATGTGTGAACTGTCCTATAAAATACTATCGAGGGCGGACCTGGGGAGTATTCGAAGGGTTGACATGATCTCCTTCAGTCCTTGAGTTAAACCATAAATAAATAATATACAGGGTATTAGGGTCAGCCGTGTGGTTCCCGGCAGAGTAGAATAGGACCACTCCAAGTCATCCCGTGGATGTCGTAAAAGGCGACTGAGGAAACACAAGATAAAAAAAAGCTTATTAAAATCAAAGAGACCTCTCCAACCCGTCTGGTCAGCATGGAGAGTGTAGGCCAAATCCTCTGACTACTCAGGCTAGTATATGGCTCTGGTAATACAGAGAGGGCCGACGTGCTCCTGCAGTGGAGATTAGAAAGACCTGATGATGATGATGATGATAGTAAGCTCCGTTGTCCCTCAAACCATCAAATATCTCGTCAAAATGAACAACTTTTACTATAGGTCCAACACTGGAAACTCTAAAAAATTTCGACACTTTTCATACAAATCGCTGGGTCGAACGCTTTTGTATGAAAATGTCGTTTTTTTCGAGTTCCCAGCATCACTACATATTATAAAACAAAGTCCCCCGCCGCGTCTGTCTGTCTGTCTGTCTGTTCGCGATAAACTCCAAAACTACCGAACCGATTTTCATGCGGTTTTCTCCAATGGACGGCGTGGTTCTCGAGGAAGGTTTTAGTATATAGTTTGTTAAGTTTTTGTATACATTTTTGTACATACAAACGATATTTGTTGGAGGTGTCGTAAAAAATTGAGCCGTTTGGGAGCTTTCAACGAAAACGCTGTCTAAACCCTTTGAGATATAACAAAACAATGTATGGTGGAATTGTGTATCTTATTTAGGTCTACAGAAAAGTCCGCGATGGCATATGTCTATATATTAAGGATAACATACTATATTCATTTTAATACTTAAAAAAATGGGCAATTATCAAAAATCACGCGCAGGCCAGACCCTTAGAGCTAGAAATTTGAAATTTTGCTCACGTATTCCTCTTATGACATAAGCATCCACTAAGGAAGGATTTTTCAAAAGTCATCCCCTAAGGGGGTGAAATGGAGGATTAAAGTTTATATGAAACTTTTTATTCCTTGGACATATTTGTATGAAATTTCGTGTGAATTGAGAACGGCAAAAATAAAGAGTAACATTTTTAATAGTTTCCCGAAATTAAACTTCTTAAAGTGTAAATCGGGGTATATGTTTAGTTTACCGCAATGTAGCGTCATATTTTATAATCCCCGCATTCCAAACCTGAAGTCACCGTGGACGAAGTCGCGGGTAACTGCTAGTTGGTTCATAAAAATGTTGTTGATTTTGACGGGTTGATTAGATGGTTTTAGGGACAACGGTGCTTACCTTAAGGCGAGGTGAGTTCACACACTAGCGCCACGCGCGACCCAGCAATTAATTTATTCACGAATTTTTACCGCCAAAAGTGGCCACTTTTGGCGGTAAAAATTCGTGCTCATAAACGTAGATTGTAATATCTATGAAAAGTAATAAAAAGAATACTACAAGTAATTTACTAGGGCAATAAGCTATTGCATTTTTAAAATTTGATTTGATTTAGGAGTAAGTAATTGAATGAATTGCTGGGTGGCGCTAGTGTGTGAACTCACCTTGCCTTTACACCCAGATTTAATCATAAACCAATGTGCATCCCTCCTAATAGGAACTTTCACGTCCGGCCTTTCCACGCCACCGGGCGGTTATTGAAAAAGGTCTGAAGAAGATTAGAAATTTATTGAAAGGTCTAAGCTGCCGATGAGATTGGAAACGGAATAGTTCGACCTCCGTTCCTGGCGCGACCCGATAGCTCCTTTTGTATGACCGACCGATGAATTCAGTTTTCACGTATATGTAGGGAACGGTTGTAATAATTCTGATTGAAGTTCAAACATTAAGAGACGAATTTTTTTTTTTAAATCTATGTTTTGCAATGTTTGTTTGTGATAATGTATATTTATGAATGTAATCAAAGTTTCGTGAAAATTTAACTTAAAATTTTTGTATGTTAAACTTTAAAATAATTTGTTACATCGTTTTCCATGAGTAAGAAGAAAGATACCAAACAAAGAAAAAAATATTTCTCACAACTACATAATATGTAGTAGGGTGTCATTAAAATTAGTTTCTCACTGTCTAATTATTTCTGCAACTAAACATAATCACTCTCTTTCCCTTCAGTTTGGGTCCAGAAACAAAACCTAAACTGTATGAAATAGGTTTCTGCAGATTAATTCCTCTCTTGGATTGGACTGCAAGTGGCATAAAAAATATCTCGACCTCCTCCTTGCTTCGAAAAGCATGATAAGCCGTTGGTACCGGCTGTCATCATTGATGATAATCGTTTAGCTATATCGGATATCTTAAGGCAGTTTAAAACACCAATTTTGGCCACTTAAATACACTAAAAACAAACAAACATCAACATTACTTTCCAAAGCACAATGTCAACAGAATCCAATTTGCGGGAAATTTTAGATCGCGTAGCGTCAGCGGATTTTAAACAGCGTCGCGTAAATTATTAAAAACGTGTCAACACCAGATACAATTACTGGTAATTTTTAACATATATCCTAACTTCCTAACTTATAGGTATATTATAATTAATGCGAAAGTGAGTTTGTTTTTAACGCTTTCACTCCGTATCTACCGGACCGATCATCATGAAATATTGCATACACATAGGTTAGGGTACTGAGAAGGACATAGGCTATATATCACGCGGGCGGAGCCACGGGTAACAGCTAGAGCAATAACAGTAAAATAATTGAATCAGTTACCTATACTAATGTTAAAACTATTTTTTAAAGTTTATATTATAAGAGATATGATTAATAAGAAGAAAGTTAACAGTTTATCATTTCAAGATAAAAAAAATTATATCACTTTACAAAACACAATGCCAGCAGAACCCAATATCACGAAGCGTCAGCGGAAATTAAATAGAGTCGCGAAAAATTTAAAACGAGATTTTCGTGTCGACACCAGTTGCAATTAAACGATAAATTTTGTCATCTAAACGCTTTAAAAATGAACCTGATACGGTTACGACAATAAAACTGTCTAAATTAATAATATCTTCTGCTAAGGGGTATATTATTCCGTAACTTGCTGGAGTATCTCCTGAAATTTCTGGAATAGGACAAACCCAATGAAGTTGTAGTGCCATCATTTATTATAACAACATAACAGAAAGCCATATAGATAGATGTTGTAATAAGAAGAAAGTTAACAGTGTATTATTACAGAATAAAAGTTTTTTTTTCACTTGACAAAACACAACGTCAGCAGAGCCCAATATCACGAAGAGTCAGCGGAAATTAAATAGCGTCGCGTAAAATTGAAAACGACATTTTCGTGTCGACACCAGATGCAATTACGTGGTAATTTTTGTCATTTACGCGCTATAAAAGCTTGCTCTGATACGAGAAAGGAAATAAAATAGACAAAATTGTCACTTACTTCCGTAAAGAGAAGGTAACGGCATTTATTTTCCGTTACATTACGATGCCTATTGTTTGGTACATAGATTTAAAAAAAATCTATCTCTGGTTTTGTAGGTACAACATGTCAATGTATCCATATTTTTTTATGTTTACATGTTTGTTTTCTTTTTTCAAATAGTGGTGCGGAATTAAATCTAAAAACATGTTTCTTTTTTACTATAAGGCTTGTTTATTTATCCCAATTCAAAACCGAAGATAACGCTATCGATTTATGTGCATCCTGACTTATATTTTAAATGCACATTTTTGAAGTTCGTTCCGCTTTTAACTTCTTAATATTATTTGAATAAAGTTACTATATCCGAGCGATATACAACAATGCGATTGAAGTCGCGAGCTGACACCAGTATTCTTATAAACTTAAGAAACGGTTTTTCTTTGTCCATGTAATCTACTTACTGTTAGAAAGGTCATTGAGTAGGCAGTATACGGACACAGGTTATTAAAACTTTTGTCGAGGTTGAATAGAATAATGGTTATTATAAATGTACTTGTACGTGTTGATGTTAATGCAACCTAGGTACGTACGTTACTCCCAAGCATCTATCGCATTGCCACCGAGGATAACAAAACTTATCGCTAAGGAATAGATTTGTGGGCGGCCTTGAACTTCAGCTATAGAGGCTTCTATCATCAATCTTGAGCCGGCGGGATGAGCACTCATTGTTACAGCTCACTGGGTAAATAAATGGGGAGCTGCACTTTTTTAAAGCGGCTAGTGTTTTTCACTTGGAAACAAATATGTGTTAAATCGTATATTACTCCGATTGGTTCTCCGTGCATTGTTATATTAGCTCAACATAATTTTACTTGTCAAGTAATATCGAATACTTTACAAACATTTCTGTTAAAGAGTAAATAAGAAGACAAAAAATAAACAATAAGTAAATCGAGATCGCAATGTATACTGCAAAATGTATTACAAAAGTTTCAAGTTTGTTTCGCAACTCACACAGACTACGATGACATAAAATTCGGCCAATCCAATAGAGGAAGTTTGCCCCCGTACAAAATGCAAATTCATTTTATTTTGTCCAAGCTCCAGTACTTCTTTGTTGTCTTGTGAAGGAGGTTCATTGTTAGACCCCGAAACACCATTTGGCAGACAAAGGTGTATGCAAATGGGTTTATAATTGTTTTTTTGACTTTCTAATATTTTATTCGTTTTGTTCCTGTGTCTAGGAGTAATATTTTTTAAATAAGGAGTCAAAGTATGTAATAATTTTTACTTTTTTTTTTAAATATAATTATAATGAAAATGGAGTTAAATGAGAAAACAAACAAATAAAAAGTCATAACTCGATTATGAAAATGAGTACCTATCTAGTACTAACTTGATAAGATGTAAGTAACCAAAATTAAAAAAGAAAAAACTTCTTTAACCTCTATGGTTTTTAGCTATTAACTGATTTCAATGAAGGAATTGGGAGAAAATTTCTTACATAAAATAAATTGATTTCTGAAGACCTTATCAAAACCCATCAAGAAATTTCGGAGAATACTGGTCCAATTTTGTTACGACTCAATTAAAAGGAGTTTCATATTCGAGAACTATCATTACTATAACTTCATTTGCCACGTGTAAATTTATCCCCGACAGGCTTAAATGGTGATGCAGCCCGTTGATTTCAACGACTTTTCGCAAATTGCCCAGCCTGCTGAATAGCTACAGTTGATACAAAATTACGTAGGATGTCGCCTGCTTGCGACACGAGATCATCGGGTTTAATTCCCGGCGTCAAAGATTTTTTCGGGTATAATGGTATTAATTCCTGTAGGATTCGCTGTTATTTTTTTTTACTTGCTGAATCTAAATCCACTTCAAGATAAACGCTCAAATAACATAATTTTCGATTACAAATTAAACAAAGGTTTAGTGAGATACTCAAGAAATAAATTTCGCGTTTTGTGACGTTATTCGCGTACGCATTTTTTCTAACCCCGATTTAATCTTCTTCATCATCATCATCATCAACAGATCTGTCAGTCTCCACTGCAGGAGCACAACCTAATAATTAATATAGACTTTTTAAATAATATAATTTTTAATTAAAAAGTAATAATTATATAATTTTATTATTATTATATAATTATTACTTTTTACTTAATCCTCTTAATATAGACTTTTTCACACGAAAAATATTATTTTTCTTAATAATTGACATCATTTATAAGATTTTATGTTACTAAGAATATTGATTTTCTCCCTTATTCGAAAAAGCGACACCGAAAATGATGTCATTTGGGGAAAATTTAAAATTTAAGTTTATGAATGAAAACTTTAATGAATCGCAGAAATACCGAAATTAGTTTCTTAGAGTAATGTTTTCTCTCACATAAAAAGATAAAATACCTATAAAAGTAAAATAACCTTCATAAAAGTTAGCATGCCCAAGTAGAATAATTATAGTATCAGACATGTCTCAATGTATGTACAAAATTGAAATGCAATATTCGACACCAATTTATTTCTAGTGCTTCATTATATTAGTGTTATTAAAATGGAAATTTACAACCACAAAGGTGGACTGCACTCAAACTTCGGAAAGTCGTAACTTTTGATGAATAATGTTTGCAACATAGGTACTCACAACAATTTAGTATTCCACTCCCTGAAATAAACTTTTAATACCATACATAATAATTTTAGTTGTTTGATATTAGAAAGAGTAAAGACTATGAAATTTCTATAAATATAATTTAATTTGTTTGAAAAACGGAAAACAACGTCTTAATCTAATTTTTGGGTTTTCGGTATGGGCCTCATAAGAAAGCTCAACCTCGCTCAAAGAGGGAGAGGTCTACGCTCGGCGTTTCTCTGCGAGATCGAATCAGAAACGAGGAGATCCGTAGAAGAACAAAGGTCACCAACATAGCCCAGTGGGTTAGCTATTTGAAGTGGCAGTGGGCGGGGCACATAGCGTAAAGAACCAATGGCCGATGGGGCAGAAAGGTTCTTGAATGGCGACCACGTACCGGCAAGCGCAGCGTTGAACATCCACCGACCAGGTGGTTGGACGACCTGATAAAGGTCGCAGAAAGGCGCTGGATGACCGAACCTGAAGACCGCTTCCAACCGGTCGCATTGGAAATCCTTGGGGGAGGTCGATGTCCACCAGTGGACTTCTTGCGGCTGAAATGATGATAATACCTAGAAACATAATTTAAAAATGATTTCTATTAGTAGAACGATTGTCAGCCTCCGTGGTGCAATGGCTGACAAGCTAGCCTATGACACGTCCCGAGTACCCAGGTTCAATTTACAGCGCGGGTGAATCTGTATACTTCATGTTCACACTTCAAAAGCTACACAAGGTGTTGGCGTTAGGTAGCTGGCCGTAAAAACTTTCACCAAATCTTAGCACAACATGAATGTTTTTACAATCGCAACCTTTAGGCTCCGACGCATCGGAGAAAAAGGAGGTAAATATATTAATTGAATGAGATATCATCTGTATCGTTTTGTTTGTTGTATACTAGCTATCGCACACGGCTACGCTCGCGTTAGTATCAATCCCTCGGGCGGGAACAGTACTTTTCTCCAAGATGAAAGGTATCCTATCTCCTTTTCCATACTCCAGACAATGTGTGTGCAACATTTCATGATGTTTGATGCAGTAGATAGAGCGTGAAAGCGCAACAAATAAACAAACTTACTTTCGCATTGATAATTTAAGTTGGGAAGTTGGGATTTACACCCCTTTTTAAATGTTTATTTTAATTTAGTTACTGTTCTATTTGTTTATTTTTAATTGAGTTACTTTTTTATTTTTAATTTTGTTACTTTTATTTATTTCTTTAGTTTTAATTTAGTTACTGTTGTAAAGGTATAGTAGTTAGTGTTCTAATTTGGTTTCCAAACTGGCGGTGAGTGACAGCCGCGCGACGGGCGCTAACAGGACTTCCGCTGTTGGCTTTGAGCAAAATGTTATTTATAAAAGCTTCACGCTTCAGTGGTGCATGAACTGCCTAAAATAAGTTTTTTTTTATTCACTTTTGTGTTAAATTTGTTTTCATAGTAATTTACTTACATTTTATGTTTTTATATTTCAGTCATTCGTTGTGGTTTCCAGCAGATCAGAATAGAACTCCAAGTCTTTTCGTGAATATCGGAAAAGGCGACTTAGGAAAAATAAGCCAAAGAAAGCTTATAAACATTAAAAAGACCTCTCCAACTCGTCTAGCCAGCGTGGAGAGTGTAGGCCAAATTTTCTGACTGCTTTGACTAATATATCGCTCTGGTGGTACAGAGGGTCGTGCTCTTGCAGTGGAGACTAAAAAGACCTGATGATGGTGATATTGATTGAATGATAAATCATCTGTATCGTTTTGTTTATTGTAAATTTACGCCCCTTTTGTTTATTTATTATTAATTTAGTTACTGTTGTAAAGGTATAGTAGGCAGCTTTCTAATTTGGTTTCCAAACTGGCGGTGAGTGACAGCCGCGCGCGACGGGCGCTAACAGGATTTCCGCTGTTGGCTTTGAGCAAAACGTTATTTATAAAAGTTAAAATTCCCCCGTTACAATATTGTTTGGCCAGTTTCCACGCGACACTGGTGCATGAAATGCATAAAAAAAATTTCTCTCTCTTAGTAAATTTGTTTTTATAGTAATTTACATAGATTTTGTTTTTATTCCATTCCATGTGTTTCCTCGCAGAGTAGAAAAAGAACACTTCAAGTCTTTCCATGGATGTCGTAGAAGCTAGAGAAAGCTATGCAAACATCAAAGACACCTCTGCAATCCGTCTAGTCAGCGTGGAGAGAGTAGGAAAATTCCTCTGACTGCTCCGACTAATATGGCTCTGGTAGAACGAAGAGGGTCGTGCTCCTTCAGTGGAGACTAAAACAAACCTGATGATAATCCAGTCACAGATTCTAATGAACTTTACTTACTTCTCAAGACTCGCCAAGGGTAAACACTATGTAAAACGGAGAAAAAAAAATTGGGAAGCGGACAAGTTTGGAGCACGTTAATCTCTCACACCTTTTGTCATGTCCCTTGTGCACAAAAGTCTGTTGCGACCTACTGGAGGGTCAAAATATAAGATTTTTGTTAAGTCACTGATACGATAAGAAGAAGAAGGGAAGCAACAAGCTCAAAAGGGAAATGCCAACAGTTTAAGCTACTGATTGCTCTCTAAAGTGTATTTAATATGAAATTTTATTCGTCCTCGGCTTACGCCTCGTGCGTGACAATCCCTCATTTTCGATTCTTAAATATTTTTCTTTGTACACATTAAGCAGTTTTCCCGCAAATTTGTCTGCGTATATTATAGCCTATGTCACCTTTAAATAAGATTTTTTTTCCTGCCCTCTTTTAACCAGCTTGCATCTGCAGCTATACACTTTCTTTACCAGCTTGCACTGTCAGATTTACTTCACAGTCAGAGGTTCAATTATCTAAGCAAAATAATTATTGCTTTAGATTTTATCGAATGATTGCTCATACTGAAAATATATGTTAAATCTGACATAAAATAAAGAGGAATTTAACTTAAAATGTAAGAAAATGTATTAATGAGTCCCAGATGAAAAGGCATGAATATCCCTTATTTTTAGATAGAAAAAAAATAGAAAAAAACAATCAATCAACAGGACAGATGCAACTAAATAAACTAGCTTCCTAAAAAATATAATTGGGCAAAGCAATTTTCAAACCCTAATGTGAATATCTTGCTTCGATACGCGTTTACAAGATTATTTAACATTGTTATATAATTAAATTGCCTTCTATTATGTTCTTACGTTGTAGGCACTTAACGCTGGCGCTCTTGGCAATCAAAATGAGATGTTTAATAAATTGTCTTATAATGGAGACTAGTTTAATGAACGCCAGTCCTCAGGCCTCTCATTAATTTTTGCCTATTTAACGAGTACCTAGGGTTTCATGTTAAATCTTACCAGACTTATGATATAGACCTAAAAATGACAATATATATTATGTTCTTACGTTGTAGGCACTAAACGCTGGCGCTCTTAGTAATCGAAATGAGATGTTTAATTAAGTCTCATAATGGAGACTAGTTTAATGTACGCCAGTCCTCAGGCCTCTCAGTAGTTTGTGCCTTTTTAATGAGTAGATTTTCAAGAACGGTTAACTAAGTCTGACATGTTAATAGACCTAAAAAGGACAATATATAGATGACAAACTCTGTAGCTCACTAGTACTGCAAGTGCCTTTGGATGGCAGAATTGGTCGGGTATCAAATCCAGGACGTGTTGGATAACCGGTCAGGTCGTAAAAACGGTATATTTTAGATTATATGGCTATTGTATTGTATCTATATCAATTTAGAGTATCGTTGAGCTAGTAGGTATTCCTTGACACAAGTTCACAGCTTGCAATGAGGACTAGGTGAAACTGTGATTTGTCTTTATTTAATTATACACTAGCAATTATCCCGCGACTTCATCCCCGTAAGTTATAGCTTATGTCGCCGGCAGATAACTTAGCTTTCTAAAGGTAAAAGAATTTTCAAAACCGGTCCAGTAGTTTCGGAGCCTATTCAATGTGAACAAACAAACAATCAAATCTTTTTATTGCCTGTATTAATAATAATAAAGTAAATAAAAACGAATATACAGTACTTTTTCTTTCTTTCTTCTTTTAGATTAATGCTTCAACCGAGATTTCAGTGATTCTGCCAATGTCCAGTAAAATGAGATACTAAGTATCGGCGTTGTACGGTATGTGGCATCAAAGATGGCGTATATTCTTTCGTAGCCTCGTGGGAGCTTCTGGAGACAAATCTATACGAGTCCATATAACAGTCTACTTTAACTATTTCACAAATTGTTCTCAAGCACGAGCATTTATAAGACCAAACTACACCAATTTCATATTATAAAGTCCACTAAAATCAATTTGCAAAATCGTCTAAGGCAAACTACAACCTACCCCTTGATTTCCCACCAAAAAAAAAACAATCAATTCTTAACTCTGTATCATATTAGTATAGATTACTTACCTCAGAAGCTCCTGCTAGGCCTCTTACTTATTTATCACTTTCAAAAGATAGTAAGGCGAGTAAGGTAGATTCTAATACGCATAATTGTGTTTCTGCCCATGTCATGAATCCCTTCTTAGTTCAAGGCGAAGTGAGTTCACACACTAACACCACCCAGCAATAAATTCTATAAGTCCTAAATCATATCAAATTAAAAAAATGTAATAGCTGAATACCCTAGTAAATTACTTGTTGTATTATTGGTACAAGTTTTTACTATTTTTAATTTGATGAATTAAGAGAACGAATTATTACCGCCCAAAGTGGCCACTTTTGGCGGTATTAATTCGTTCTCTTAAACTTAGATTATAATATCTATGAAAAGTAATAAAAAAATACTACAAGTAATTTACTATAGTAATTTAGGACTTCTAGAATTAATTGCTGGGTGGCGCTAGTGTGTGAACTCACTTCGCCATAAGTCACTCTTATTTTGTTTACAAAATATGAAAGTTTTAATAAAAATTACTGGTTTATTTTTCTGAAATTCTGTTTTCAATAATATAAATTATCTTTCTATTCATTATCATCACCATCAGGTCTTTTTAGTCTCCACCGCAGGAGCACGACCCTCTCTTTACAGTCATTATATACATATTTCCAGAGCAGTTAGAGGATGTGGCCTACACACTCCACCCTAGCCAGACGAGTTGGAGAGATTTTTTAAAGTTTTTAAGAAATATAAGTTTTGTTTAGCTTGTGTTTTTTAAGTCGCCTTCTACGACATCCACGGGAAGATTTTGAGTGGTCCTATCCTATTCTACTCTGTCGGGAACCACACGGCAGTCTTATCTTCAATTATATACTATATCTTTCTGTTGTTGAATTGAAAAATAGAATCGAAAACTGTCGGTGAAGTATAAGCCTTTCATTCCCAGCCATCTGTGCACGTAACGGATGCTCCAGAAGTTATCGAGGGCGGTCCAGAACGAGGGTAATTGTTTTCTTCGAGAACTTAGCTCTTTTATTTTAGTTTGTACCATTTATCAGAGAACTATTCAAGCGTCTGTATTTATTTATACGTTTTTAATTATAATAGTAAAATTAAAAACGTACACATGACTGTAGTCTACGGCTGGCCTAGTCTAGGCCAGCCGTAGACTAGATCATCCATACTTGTCAAAGCTCAGATATTTTCTTATATATGGAGAATAGTTTTAATGTAAATTGATATTATGACCTATGTTTTACGTGATTATTGCTTATCTTTTAGTATGGCACCAAACATCGTATCTTTTAGGGACTATGAAAAATAATTTAATTATGTTTTCTAATATATTTCTAATAGTTAAGTACTTAATCAAAAAGTATTGATTGTCGGAAATGATATATTATAATGACTCCGTGGTGTTACTATTAGAGTAGTAAAGGAAAAAATTGTTGTATCAGAAGATGTAAGTAGGAGATATGTCAAAGCTATGAAATTATGACCATGGTTATTTAAGAGTTATTTAATACAAGCCCTAATATCCAAGATACTAATGTTGGATGAATGCTGAACCAAACATTAGTATCTATCCAACACTGACACCATATAAAATAAGTTTCTACTCTCATAATTTTAAAGTACCTAATGAAACAAACATTTTGTGTGTCGCAATAGGAAAATTTATTCGACTTATTTTTTTATTTATTACAGATCTAAATCATTGTTGTGACTAGAGTCAAAGCAGCTTAATTCAATATCCTTCTTTTGATATATTTTATGCCCTACTTGCAACCACTGGACAGGCAGTTGAAGATGGCATCCCTGACTTCATGTTGTAACTTTTATTCACAGCTTTATCCCTTGCGGGTTAGACAATGTGTGCTAGTATGTCTTTAACTGTTATGGCTGCAATTTACATGGAAAGAGACGCAACTGGCATGTATGTATTTTTATCATCATCATCTGAGCCACAATAACGCCACTAATGGCGTACATATTTTGACCTTTTCCTCATAATACATGTAGCATCCATTAAAACCCGAGCTGCGTAATCCTAGCGCAGCTGAGACCGGCTGCTGAAATATGTAGACCTTTCATCCTTATCTGTCATCATGTGTTCTATAATGTTGGTGATTATTAGAAATATAGTGTTGCGAAAAATAATGGACGCCTATTTTTCGTATTAACCTCTCAAGTATTTAGGAATTTACATAATATATGTCTATCTACGGAACTGTTACTATTTTGAATACAGGTTGATTGTAAATAACATGGCAATAATTTGATGTTTGAACCAGAATTATTAATACAATGCAAACTTCCAAGAAGAAAGAAGAAAAGAGAAAAAAAAAATTGTATTCCCGTACTAAGTCACCAATAATTTGTTCAATTTACGATTATTTTTCTGATTTTTATATTTCAAAATATTTATCTACCTTTTTTTTGCCTTTTACTTATGCTACTAGCTACTAGGAATTTTGAATCCTTCATTTGAAAAAATCATCATGAATTAAAATGAAAAATGTTATAACTACGATTAAAATGAACTAAATTTTAGGAAGTGTAATTTTATTTTCTAAAAACGGTTTCTTTTATTTTTCACTGAATCTTTAATTGTGTATAATTATTATTTGCCCACGTGATAAATTTATCAAATGTGCGTACTCCATAGTAAAACCACGCGACAAATTATACATGATTTATTAATCGTAGTGCAATTTAATGCCAACGTCAATCTTAGGTTTTAAAATACGTGTACAAATTATATATTTTTATCAAGAACACAGTTTTATTGCAACCCCAGAAAACTACGGACTTTCCGAGTCATTACCGAAATCGGTTCGTCTTAATTCACCATGATTTACGAGAGGTTAGCGTGTGCTGAGTTCCCGCAAATACAACAAGACTCGGAATCAGTATATTAAGTCGAAACAGAGCCCATGTACACATCGATACGGATATTTTTTCCCACGGGATCTACTTACTTCGGAAACGAAAGAGAATGCTTTCGTGGTCAACTCGGTCTAGTTAATTTTTACAGTTAAATGTGGCAAATTATAAGAGTAGAAAGAGATAATGTGGATAAATAAATCTTTGGGAATTTGTGTTACAAGATAGGTAACGATACATCATCATCATCAGGTCTTTCCAGTCTCCACTGCAGGAGCACGATCCTCTCTGTACTACCTGAGTCATATACTAGCCTGAGTATTCAGAGGATTTAGCCTACACTCTCCACGTTGACCAGACGGGTTGTAGAAGTCTCTTTGATGTTAATAAGCTTTGTTTAGCTTGTGTTTCCTTAGTCGCCTTTTACGACATCGACGAAAAGACTTGAAGTGGTCCTATTCTACTCTGTCGGGAACCACACGGCAAGTTACGTTAACGATACAATACTTTATAATTATATGAACAAATACGTTTTTACGTTTTGAGAACATACTGGATTGTGTGAATAACAAAAACGTAGAATGTTCCAGTCGCTTCAGCTGCAGCTGCAGACCATAGTAGTCGGTCAAGGGAATTGGCGAAAAGTTAAGGAATCATGTTAGCAGGCAATGCGGCTAGCAACTCACTGGTTTGATTCCAATTTCCATTTTTAATATGCATACAACCGCGCTGGACATTTTCCGTTTGCTTTTGGATTAAACATACACATGTACTTCGTAAGGGTTACAGACGTAATAGGTAGTATATTATGTATTTTAGAAAATTATGAAAAAACTTATCGCTGTAGTAAAATGTGAGTCACCGTCATAATGGTTCCCAGTTACGGCTATATAAAACCGCAAGCACTCAACAAATAACCAAATTTTCATTAAATCACTATGCTAACACTACAAGAGGATTATTTCAAAAAATAAAATCTGGTTGCTTTTTTTACAGTTTACGTCCGCCATATTGATTTTTGCTGTCACTCCGGGGAAGAATACAAATCTAATGATACCGAAATCTGTCAAGGCGTTAAGGGTACAGGGTGCAACAATGGAACAGACATACTTCCATACATACTTATATGTATATACGTGCGAAAAACATTACTCTCCTTCTATGTGGGTCAGTCAGGTAGTAACACAATACAAAACATTCTCCGAGCCTTTTTAAAATATAAAGCAATTCCATAGACACTGAAAGGTCCTCGTTTGTTCGTATCTACAAAAAAATCCGAGTCAGGTGAAAAGCGTGGCCACTGCACAAACATTTAACCGCCCACGGTTTCTTTTGTTACTGAAACGCCCTGAAACTCTTTGTGGGAGCATTTCCTACTCGACCCGACGCAACCTGACCGACTGAACTATAGACTAAGTTATATAGAAAGGGTTTATTACTTAAATGGGTGGAAATAAAGTTTTCTTCATGCATAAAAGTTAAAGCAAGAAATGTGGTCTCTTTTGTAACTTAATTGCTCTAAATATATTGTCTCTAAGGATTCTGTAGATTTTATATCATTCTTATAACAAGGAGAATTTTTAAAGCAAGTTTTTGAGTTTATCTTTTCCAAACATTCACACCAATCCTTTTTTTTTATTATATCAGTCAAGATTGTACACCTGAAGCAAATTTACAGTAGTTAATAAAAATTATCCGCTCCGGCCGTGCACGTTACCAAAGTTATCTGTGAGTGACCGAAGTATTACCACCGGTTACATTAACCGGTTAAATACAACCTTCTATCAGAGCTTGAATTATGTAAAAAAAAAATACAATACATTAATTAGGGCTCAGAGGCACAGATCCAACTGGATGAGTTTTCGGTATGAGGTATGGTCAACAAAATGATTTGACAAAAACCACGCATGTGGTTTTTCTTTACTACGCCTCTGACTTAATCATAGCCTATGATTACTGTTTACCCTTTCATACGAGTTCCCGCTTCCATACCTCTCGTACTTTCATTCCTGCAATAAGTTTTTTATTTAGCATAATTTTTACGGAGATGCTTGTAACATTGAACATACAGCTTGAACATGCAGGGCCTTATATACATAGTAACTTATTACGTCTGTATTATTTATGGGATAGACAGAACTCGGATCCTCAATACCTAAACGTGGTGTTGCTAGTGTAGATGTCAAAAAAAGTAAAGTAAAATAAAATAACCAGCAGTTAAGTAGTAATGCCAAATTAATTATTATAAGCTGGTTAAGGCAGCAAAAATCTCAATATTAACCTTCTGCGCTTACCAATCTATGACTATGCGTTTGAAACTCGTACAAGAGTAAATTCGGCCCAGCTTCTTATAACACAGTTCATTCAGAAACGCTCCCCGTGGGTCATGTTTCTATTTCTTTTGATGTGGCTGTTTTGTTTGCTTAAGGTGTGTACTGTGCCTAGTGTGCCCACACTAGGCACAGTAGCGACGCCAAACATTTTATTCCTAATACTTTACAAATAGAAAGAAATTCAAGAATATAAATCATATATGTAAGCACTAGTAAATTACTTGAAGTATTTTTGAAATCATGTTTTAATATTATGAGAATCAGTCATTAAGAGAAAACGTGATTAAGGCCAAAAACGGCCGTTTTTGGCGGTAATCTGGTTCTCATAATTGTCACTGATTCTGATAATATTAAACATGATTCCAAAAATACTTCAGGTTATTTACTAGTGCTTATATGATTTAAATTCTTGAATTTCTTTCTATTTGTAAAGTATTAGGAATAAAATGATTGGCGTCGCTACTGTGCCTAGTGTGCCCCGGGTCTAGTGGACCAACCTTCGAATAGCGATAAATCTAGTTATTTTATCGTGGTTGGGTTTGTTTCAAAAGAGCCGTCATTATTTGCAGTTCGGGGTTACGACAGGGTGACTTTTCCTAACTTAATCACTCGTATAATCAAAGTGGATACCTACAAAGTATTATTATTAGAAATTACCAAAATAATGGAACAAAAATATTGGAAGCTTTTTCGATTTTCACCCAACTGTTATAAATAAATAAGTATATACGGATTAATCATACAGATTGAGCAAGCCCTATAGGGCTCATAAGGTAAGTATGAGGCTTGTGTTTTGGGATACTAAATTAACCTTACTATATTTTATACCAAATATATGAATACAATATAGTATCCTTACAAAGGCAACTCAGTCCGTCAATATGAACAACTTTTTCTGCAAAACTAATGCTGAAAATTTAAATAATGCGGCGAAAAAAATTTGTATAAAAATATTGAACTTTTACTCGAATTTCCAGCATTAATCCCATAAGAAAAGTTCTTGATATACGAGCGACCTCAACGATCCGACGCACGATGCCTAGTTTAAACATTTAATCTAAACAGAAGTTAATCAAATTTCTTCTTAGGTAGGTATTATAATACGAACACAACTTTACGCGTGTTTGCATTTTCAAACCATAGTGTGAAATACATACATATTATCACGTCTAAATTCCTCGCGGGGTAAACAGAGCCCCAGGTCATAAAACCCAAAGGCCACGATTAGGAATTAGTGGGCATACAACTGGAAAACAGAATCAAAATAGTGATGGGTTGCTAACCGCATCGCCTTGATCCTTAGAAAGACAGGTATATTATACAAATTACGAGTTAAATTAACTTCTGCTGTTAGTAGGGATAATTTAACTTTATAATGACTTTGGTTGATTAAGTGGTTCGTTTGTGAGATATATCGATCGGAGTATTTAACAATTTAAATCAGACCAATTCGGTGCGAACGGGCCGCATCGAATAACAATGGAAGAAAACGAGGGCCACGACCAAAGAGACGGAATAGAGGAAATAATTGATTTTATTGTTTTGTAATCATGGTATTTTTGAACCTTACTTAACATAGTTCTTACTTAATGTTGTACGAGTATCCTACTTTCTTATTAGTCGTGTAGTTTCTGGCGGAGTAGAATTAGGACCACTCCAAGTCTTCCTGTGGATGTTGCAGAAGGCGACTTTGGAAATACAAGCTAAGAAAGCTTATAAAGATCAAAGAGACCTCTCCTACCCGTCTGGACAGCGTGGAGAGTGTAGGCCAAATCCTCTGACTGCTTTGGCTAATATATGGCTCCGGTAGTACAGAGAAGGTCTTGTTCCTAGAGTGGAGACTAAAAAGACCTGATTATTATGATGATCCACTTACGGTCAGGGGTGTCATCCTCAACTAGTTGTCCGGTGGTTGCAGGTATGACATCAAGTACGCGCGTCCGACCTCTCGAGCTGCTACTTCCTCATCCCTAAACCATCCGAGCAAGTAGTATCCTAAAAACCTTTGTCCTGTTCCCCCAGTCCAACAAACTCGTTCCAACAACCCTTCCCTCGCTTAAAAAACGGTTTGAAGGACAGCAGCGTCGAAACCGATATCAGCCAAACAAATTGCGCTCACCGACCCATTTGCCAAGAGCGGTGAGTATGGCAAAACCAACGATCTTTGGGGGAGGCCTATGTCCTGCAGTCGACTTATTGCGGCTCAACGATGAAACAAAATGTTGAGTACCTACTTAAACTTGTCTCTTGGACATTTCACGTACACGTATGTAATAAACTTAAAAAACATCCTTTTTAAATATAGTAGACAGGGTTTTACAGCCCGTTTAGTCCATGATACAGCTAACTTATTTCCACAAATAGGTATGATAAAATATAATAATTCGCTGTTCCATATTAAGTCCAATCAACTGATAGGCCAATCTATACGGGCAGGCAATTTTTTGGTTTTCCTCAAAATCTTTTTATGGAAATCTGTACAGTATCAGTTACATAATCTAATGTAAAAAAATTGTGACTATCTAAAAAAGTCGCCTTGTATTTCAATTGCATAGATATTTGATCTACAGATGATTACGTAACAGATTCATTTAATTTGAGAAGATGGTACCTATAATTTATCATCATCATCATCATCAGGTCTTTATTAGTCTCCACTGCAGGAGCATGACCCTCTCTGTACTGCCAGAGCAGTCAGAGGATTTGGCCTACACTCTCCACGCTGGCCAGACGGGTTGGAGAGGTCTCTTTGATGTTTATAAGCTTTGTTTAGCTTGAGTTTCCTAAGTCGCCTTTTATCTTTGGATTTGGTTCTTCCTGTGGATGTGGTATCCACAGGAAGATTTGGAGTGGTCCTATTCTTCTCTGCCGGAAACCACACGGCATATACTACACTATAATTTATAATCCGATGCAATTAAAAAACTATGACAATCGGAAATCTACTACTACTCTTACAACTAAACACTACGCTACTTTTATAAGCCATTCATGTACGCTAACAAAGTTGATTCATTTAATATTCAAATATTACATAATCCGTGGGCATAGCTGTATAATACATTCTTCCCAACAAACTTTAGGGTTTTGTTGAATAAATAATTCAAGAGGCGTTGAAGGGAGAGTCAAACTTTTTTATCCTCAATAGCACTTTTATTATGCTAAGGGAATGGCGATTAACAACCAAAAACCAGGGTAGGGAGGCCTTTGAATGCTTTTGGCAGCGAGATAATGACTTATAAACATAATACTAACGTTAAATCTGGTATCTCTATCACTACCTTTGGCAAAAATGGATACTTTAAGGAAGCTTAGAGCTTATCTTACAGCTTAAGTTGATGTGAGATGATCTTTACTATTATGGCTTCTTGAAGCTGTGGTTATCAGATTTTTTTATGTTTTTAGGCGTCATTTAATGATATCAGGATATTCTGTATTCTGGGGAAATGAAAAGATAGTAAAGACGTAGTTAAATGAAAGGAATTTAATTAGTTTTTTACACCAGGCGTAAAATTTACTACTTAACATGACTCAAACCTTAAAACAAACGGCTTTTACTAGGTGAAAAATGCTGAAAGTCGAAAAAAATAACAATTCCTGGGCCAAGCGAACACTTTTTTATACACTTGGAATGTCATACACTCACGATATTATCTGAACATCCCTTACTGCATCCTTAGATGTTAGACCAAGGGTCGGAGACCAGCTAAACACAACATGTATTTTTATGTACCTTTGAACCAGGTATAGTACCCGGGGAGAAATTTTTGATTAATTTTAATAACGGTGCGTGTGTTTATTAACCTTGTACTGTTTTATTGGTTCATCATCATCAGGTCTTTCTAGTCTCCACTGCAAGAGTACGACCCTCTCTGTACTACTAGAGCCCTATACTAGCCTGAGTAGTCAGAGGATTTGGCCTACACTCTCCACGCTGGCCAGACGTTTTATTGGTTACTTAATAAAAATGACTTTTTTATAAATATTACAATAGATTTAAAAATACGTTGAAATTAACTCTTTGAAGCATACAGAAAGAATTACTTCTGCGTTTTTTTATAAACCTAAGTTGATTTCAGTATCAACTATTTTTAAAGAAATTAAGATTTGACGGAAATTTTAATCAACTTAGGTATATAAAAAACCGGCCAAGTGCGTGTCGGGCCACGCACAGTGTAGGGTTCCGTAGTTGCGAATCACAACTTTGAGTTCACCCTGTTCACACTCGCACCTCACAGTTTAACGACCAAAAACATCTAACAATGAAAATTGTATGAAATTTTACATTATCCAGTACATTTTATAAGTTGGTTGCCTATAACTTTTTAGTTTGCACTTAGTACACAGCTCTGATAGTTTTCCTTTCAACTTCAGCATATATACTTACTTCTGCTGTAATTTTTTTCACGTATCCATATATAACCGTTTAGCAGATAGAGGGAGGGGGGACACTTATCTCTAACAAAAATTTGCATTGAAACGGATCCCTAATTCGAAAAGTGGTGTTCCGAACTTTACAATATTTTTTAAAGACCTATTTAACGATACCCCACACGAAGGGTAAGCAGAGAAAAAAAATTACTCCCCCACTTTACTTGTATGGGAGCTAAACAAAAAAAAAAGATATCAAGTTTTTTTCCTACCACTTTTTTGCCATGATAAAAATACATACTTATACCAAATTACAGCTTTCTAGTACTTATAGTCTCTGAGTAAAACCGGGACGGACGGACAGATAGACAGACAGACATGGCGAAACTATAAGGGTTCCTTGTTTACTGCCTAAAAACGCAAAAGTAACTTATTCTATATCTTCTTCAGGCATCAACCACTTATTTAGATGAAAGTTGGTATGGATATGGTTGAAGGCCCAGGAAAGGACATAAGGTACCTTTTGTCCGGGAAAAAGGTAGTGTTCCCGAGAGATATACAACGTGTTAATGAATAAGCGCAAAACCTCTTAGGTGGTGATTGTGCTTATGAATATGAACAATTCTTACTATCGGGCCAACTCTGCAACTCGACAAAAAAAATCTGATGTGTTATACAAATTATCGATACCTACTCGACTAGAATGTATGAAACAGCTGTTCTTTTTTTCAAGTTGCAGAGTCGGCCCCATAGTAAAAATTGTTCATATTCATAAGCACAATCACCACCTTATGAGGTTTTGCCCTTATTCATTAACACGTTGTATATTCACGCAAGTGGAGCCGTGGGTGAAAATTATATTCTCTTTATGTCTCTTTGCTCTCGATATTTTATTATAAGCTTCGCCAAATAGTGGCGTCGCCACAAAACAATCCTCAAAGATAACAGATAAATCTGTGTGAACGACGCGACATTTCCAAGTAGTCTAATAATGTTGTTTATTTTGTGGTCTCCAGTTCCACGTCTCGTATTATTCTACGTTTTCTTTTTAGGTAAATAGAGAGTATAATAGTCAAAGGTATCTTTATAGTTTATATGGGATTTATTTTGCATTCACAATGCTATATTACCTTATTTACTAAATAAAGAAAATAAGAAATGGTGAAAAAATTCCACGCGGGCAGGACTTGAACTGCGTCTAGATCTCAGTACGATCTATGCGTTGCCAATTACGCCACCCGGCGCCGAATTTCTCCACCATATCCCATTCCTCTTACACGCATCAAGGGTTGGGTGATGCAACCTTAGCGTGCCCGCGTGGAATTTTTTCTCCATTTCTTATTTACTTTATTTAGTAAATAAGGTACCTTTATATTATACATACAATGTTTATGATTGCATATTTTGTCGTATTTGTAGCAGTTTTAATAAAATACTTCACTACATTAAATACATTTTTACTTATTTTGACATGACAAAATGTTAGGCTAGGCTGCTGTCAACGTTAATCCGTACTAGCTAAGAACACTTTATCAAGTAACTTTGATTTGCTAAGACTTGCGGTAGAGAGTGCCGGCTCCCTAATTTGCATGATGTCAGACAAGCGGGGTTTCAATTTGACTCAGTTCATTCGCCACCCAAGCTGTTACTTAGCAATCAACGTCTTCTGTGGATATATGGAATACGTTTCAACTTATTTAAAACTTGAGATATCAAAACAAAAAGGTTTGACACTCGCTCTGAAGATGGCCTACTGATTAAGCTGAAACTTTTGGCATTTTCCGACTAAAAATACGTCATTGAAACCGTTTTGTTTTATGTATTTTGTAAGAAATAGAATCATTTGTTTAACTTCGCCAGTGCAATTTAAAGCAAGCGAAGCTTGTGAAGTAATATTATATGTTAGGTTGCAGTCAACATTTTGTACGCCTTTTGCTAAGTACAACACTTTAAATACAAACGATCTTTTTTATATTAGTATACTAAATATCAGTCGCCAAGCTACACCTGTAAAAATATCATGTGCTTCAGTTTTACTATGTTATGTACCCACAAATAAGTATGTTACCAATGCAAGCAAAGAGATGAATAAAGTGTTTTTTTTTTTATTTGTATTGGAGCAAGTGATTGTGATTTCAAAGAGGATAAAACGCGGAAAAGAGGACGAACTAAAAAAAGATAGATGGATTGTGTCACGGAGAGTATGAACAAGAAAGGAGTGACCAGAACTATGGTACAAGCATGGAGATATATGATAGAACGTGGTACATGACAAAACTGACATACTGTGCACATAAAAAACGTAACGAATAAGTGATGGCAATAAAATAATAGGCTGAATATAATATTAAATTGTATTTGTCGTAACAAATACAATTTTTTTTTCACCGCTTTGTATACATAGAGATTACGATTAATACAAGCATTCTTAATGGAAATATTCTAATATGAACACATGGGCAATGACAACATTATTTCTTTGAAATAATCAGCTTAACACTGGTTCCTACTTTTAACACAGTTGTTATGTAAGCATCCAGTCATTGTAGATTTAGATAAGTGGGTATACTTCATCCTTCATGAAGTAACTTTGATCTGCAAAATCTAGCGATGAATAGTGCCATAATTTGCATGATATTAGGCAGACAAGCAGGGTTTCAATGTCACTATTCATTAGCCATCCAAGCTGTAACGTTGATTGCGTATTCTCATTTAGATGATATTCAGACATGCCTGGAATGGCATCTATCTATCTAAGATGGAGTATGTCGTTCAGGGCCCTCCATGACTCAAGATTCAATCGTTTATTAAATATAGGTTTCTTTGAACACTTATTAATTGTCATACTTGTGTTTACAATTTTTACAACAAAAAAATTTTGTTTATGTCAATGATTACTTATGGCTAAGTTAAGGCCGCTCCTAAAGCGGAGTTGGCCAGATTATTCATTTTTATAGGTTAAAAAATAAGTGGCGGAATAGGGAGTATAAATTTGTCTAGTAGTGAGACAGGTACGGCAAAATATAAAAAAAACTAGCTGTTACCCGCGGCGTCGCCCGCGTGATATATAACCTATGTCCTTTTAAATACTCTAACCTATGTATATGCAAAATTTCATGATGATCGGTTCAGTAGATAGGGCGTGAAAGCGTTACAAATAAACAAACAAACAAACTTACTTTCGCATTTATAATATAAGTTAGGATTAGGATGTCCTTCTCAGTACCCTAATCTATGTGTATGCAAAATTTCATGATGATCAGTTCAGTAGATAGGGCGTGAAAGCGTAACAAACAAACAAACAAATAAACAAAAAAACTCACTTTCGCATTTATAATATTAGTTAGGATAGGATGAGATTAGGATTAGGATAGTTAGGAAGTAAGGATTAGGATAATATTAGTTGGGAAAGATTAGGATACAATGGCACTCCGGATGCCGATGGAAGTGAAAACTAGAAAAATGTATACACAGAGGTGTTAATTTTTTGGTAACAAAGTCGCGAGTTCAATGGTTTTTTCCCATCTCGAAAACACCCAACTAAATTTTCACTTCAAAAGTTTGAGAATATAAACGCGATGACGTAGTTTTTATTCTACGTCACCCGGGTTTAACTTCACTATGCAAATCAGCAAATACACTTTCATAGGATTGACGTCATGCGCGTCGCGACATGGGATCGGAGTTTTTTAATTTCGCAATTGAAACATTAATCTTACGATCTTAATTTAAAACATTAGTATGTTTGTTATCTCAATGATATTATAAATACAATACTAGCAGTCTGTCCCGACTTTGACCGTGGTACATTCATAAACATAGCCTATGGCACTCAGGGATATCGTACCTACGCAAAAGTGAAAAATTTTTGAAATCAATATAAAATATATAAATAAATATATAGGGACATATCACATAAATTGAGCTAGCCCCACAGTAAGTTGTGAACTTGTGTCGCAGGATACTATTTGAACGATACTATATTTTATAATATTAGATAGACATCCAAGACCCAGGTTACTCAGAAAAAGATCGTTTTCCATCATGACCTGACCGGGGATCGAACCCGGGACCCCCGTGTCACAGGCTGGCGTGTTGACCGCTGCGCCACAGAGCTCGACTCAACTCAGTAGTTCCTGAGATTAGCGCGTTCAAACAAACTCTTCAGCTTTATTATATATAGATGTAAATAAAACCCTGTCTGATTGTTACAAGGGCGACTCAGCCAATCGATATAAAAAAACCTATGGGACTAATGCAAGAAATTGGAAAAAAAATACATTACCATACAAAAGTGTTCAGCTATCAGGGCTATCTGTATATCAATACGGCTCACAGAATTTCATGGCATTTCAATCAAACTACTTTGTAGCAAAAATTATACAAATTAGTGAATATATATCTCGATTTAATCTTCAATAGCACTTTATTCTTGTAATATCGCTGCTATTTCGATATCGCATATTATACAATTTCAATCAAAGGCCTTTGCAGTGTACCTGAATGATACAAATAAGTAATATATGGTAGAATATCTCGCCGAGCAAATAAAGAAAAGATAATAATTTAATCCCATAATAATGATTTTAATCCTCAAAAGCACTTTATTGTCTTGTAATATTGCTACCTACCATTTCTATATTGATTGACAAATTACACCATATTACCGCCTTTTATTATGAAAATTCAATACGGCTCACGGAATTTAATTAAATTTTAATCAGAGGACAATGAAAATAAAACAATAAGTAATAATATTGTAGTATATCTCGCTTGAACCAGCAAATAAAGAAGAGATAATAATTTAATACCTTAATTAGTATTTTAATCCTCAAAAGCAGTTTATTGTCTTGTAATATCGCTACCATTTTTATACCAATATTACTGATTTCAGATTATTAGAATATAATGTAAATTCAGTTCAGCTCGCAGAATTTTATAAACTTTTAATCAAAGGAAAATGAAAATGGTATACAAATAAGTAATAATATTGTAGAATATCTCGCCTGAACCAGCAAATGAAGCTATAAAGATAATTTAATCCCCTAATGAGGATAACTCATTTTCGCTTATGTAATTACGTACTTACCGAAATCTCAAAGCGATACGAATACATTACAAAATAACTTTTTCTATTAAAAACTTCATTTCGCAACCGTCTTTGTGTTTCACTTTACTTTTTGTTCCTAAGTACACAATAATTCAATTGGGGCGTGTTTCGTAACGGTATACAGTCGTTTTGATGTTTGTTGCTTTGGGAAAGTATGAAATGATGCTTTTGAAGGGATGCCTGTGTCGTAAGCCAAGTTTGCGTAAGTTTTAATTTTCATGCTCATGCTCATGAATTTTGTAGTAACCAGCAGGGAACCCTTATATCCACCTATCCATCCATGTCTATCTGTCTACGGTTTAGCCTAGGAACTCTAAAGACTTAAAAGCTGCCATGGGTGCCTAGTGCATACTTAATTACGCCGAAAAAACCAATTTTCTTTTTTCCTTTCATACTCGTAATGTATGGCGGTTTGTTTTTTTTTCTTGTAGATATCTGTTTGAGTTGTCGTTGGATAGGTCTTTAAAAAGTTCAGTTGGTGAACATCACTTTACAATTCAGGGATCATTTTGTGATATATTAATTCTCAAAAAGCTAGTTTTTGTTGAATCCAAATGTCCTTAACAAGTTAAATGGTTGTTTAAGGAAACATCGGGGTTGTAGCTCATGTAACGAAGTTTTGAGGAAAACTATCACAGCTATGTAAGGCTCACTAGTCAAAAAGTTATATTCAAACAACTCATTAAATGACGTGCAGCTACAGAACCTTAAACTGGACGTGGCCCAACACGCACTATGAAATGGTTGGAAATCATTCTGAATTCAGAATCTGATTGGGTTTGAAAAATCTAAAATAATTGCATTGTGCTTTCAAGCGAGCGGGAAGCGCAAACGAAGCGTTTCCGTTTCAGCTTGGGCAATAATTCTGTCCGCCTGTCTGTTCCGCTCTCTGGCTACTCTCCTGTGTAGGTCACAATTCTCAATCTATTCTCGAAAATTTTTGAGACCAGGTTTTAAAATCCTGTAGACTTTTAAAATAAATTCATTTTTCGAAAACATACAGAAATAGCGGGAAAAGACTAGACTTTTAAAATTAATTCACATTTGGAAAACGTTAAAAAATGGCGGAAAATAAAACACTTAAGCACTATTGGGGTCTAAAGCATTTAGGACCATTGTGAGTTTGATATGATAAGAATGGTGAGATGTACAGCTTATAAAGCCAATAGTCAATGTGTTGGTCATGACTAAATCAAATATTAAACATCCTCAAATAACTCTGTACTATGTGAAGATCATTCCTGTATGACAATTTAGGAAAAAGACCTTAATAAAACCGGCCAAGTGCGTGTCGGGCCACGCGCAGTGTAGGGTTCCGTAGTTGCGAATGACAACTTTAAGTTCACACTGTTCACACTCACACCTCACAGTTTACCGACCAAAAACATCAAATAATCAAAATTGTATGAAATTTTACATTTTCGAGTACATTTTATAAGTTGGTTACCTATAACTTTTGAGTTTGTACTTAGTACTCAGCTCTGATAGTTTTCCTTTCAACTTCAGTATATATACTACTGCTGTAATTTTTTTCACGTATCCATATATTACCGTTTAGCAGATAGAGGGGGGGGACACGTACGTCTAACAAAAATTTGCAAAACCAAATATTTCGGAAACGAATCCCTAAATCGAAAAGTGGTGTTCTCAACCTCACAATATTTTTTAAAGACCTATTTAACCCACACGATGGGTAAATAGAGAAAAAAAAATGACTCCCCCACTTTACTAGTATGGGAGCTAGCCTAAAAAAAAAATTTTTTTCAAGGTTTTTTTTCTACCACTTTTTTGCCATGATTAATGTACATACCCATACCAAATTTCAGCTTTCTAATACTTATAGTCTCTGCGTAAAACCGCGGACGGACAGACAGACAGACAGACAGACAGACATGGCGAAACTATAAGGGTTCCTTGTTTACTACGGAACCCTAATAAGCAGTGAGAATCAGGTAGCATCATATCTTTTTATTACAATGCTTCCAAAAATACAACCCTTATCCCAAACGGTAGGAAATCATCGCGTAGATATCGTAGGTCTGGGCGGGCGAGCGCTGAGCTCGTCCGAGTCGCCGCCCTCAGCCGCCCCGCGCCACCGCAGTCTACCTCCAGCTACGAGCCATCTCGCACGTCTACCCAACTCTCCTGCCGGTGTACGCGCGAACGCACCATGAATTAAAACATTCAGTGAACTCAAAATATTCTATCAAAAATTTGTGCCCAATATTTTTAGTGAAATTGTGAATTTTGGTGAAATTTTCTGGTGTAACAGCGGCAGATTCTTTTCTACTCCTGGTTGGCTGAGGTAAGTTTGAATTAAAATAATATAATATTTATATTTTCAGGTTATTGCTGCAAGTAAAATTGGGACATCACTAAATAGATATGAAATGTAGAGTAAGCAACAATAAACATTAGCATATGAACGGTATACGTGATACAAAGATGCATGTATGTTTACATTTAAAATACTATTGTGCTAAGAAAAGATAAAGAGTTTATGTTCGTAATTCGTATGATGGTAATTTAGATAGATAACCAGTCGCATCGTAAGCGTAAATAGATAATAGATTTAGGTACTTTACTATTAAAATTAAATTTTTTGTTTGTGTATTGGTGGATGAATGTTTGTTGGTCCTTCACGCAAAAAAATACTGGATACATTATAGTATTTGACAATATTATAGAATATATATAAATTACGCAGAAGAAGGCGCGGGAAAATTGACTATGGTATATTGTCTTTGGTGTGTTATAACGTAGTATGCTGTCGGTATCTCTATGTTATCGGTATACTCACAAAGGTAAACAATACGATAAATTATAGGCCATGCGGGCCAGACGCCGATCATCTACTGATTCTATGAAATATCGAGTTCTATGGAAAGACGTGGATGGAATGTGTCAGATCGGATATGAGGGAATGCGGCGTAAATATAAATATGGTAAACGATAGAAAAATATGGAGAGTGTCGACCCACAAAGCCGACCTTAAATAGGGATAAGGCGAGGAAGAAGAAGAAGATCGAGTTCCAAGGTATTTACGCTGATTTTACACCGTTTTTACTATTACTTACCTATCTAATTAGATGTTATTTTTTGAGGACAAAGAAGACAATTAGCAGTACTTACTGACACCATTACATGTTGATGGTTTAGTATAATGGTTTGTCGAATCCTGAAAGTATGACACTATCTTACTTAGGTATACAAAAATGTGAAATTCTGCATTATTCATAATTAATTAACAGCACTCTTATTTACTAAACACGACTTTGACACAAAATTGGCTTAAAAATTAACAATGTTTTTATTTATTGTACAGAGCATCTGTACTTAGTTGCATTAAACGACGTCCATAGTAATGTGCAGAAACATACAAATAAAAGTAAATTTATAGCCAGTGACACTTTGGGTAAATATGGGTCATTACGATATACATTCAAATCTATTCAGGTATTTGAGAATTATAGGGTCATAAAAAATTCACTTAGGTATTACCGGGTTTGACTACTGCTGCAGTATAATACTTGTAGATACTTTATTAGACTTTAACCAATGGTATGAGTATACAGAGGTATTTGTCCGCGGTTATGGAGATACGATGAGGTTGGCATCAGGCCGGCAGCCGGCCGTAAAAAAAATTGCTACATTATATATCAGAAGCAATGCTGTCATAATAGTGCTGCGGATCCGGGAAATCGCTCGGATTAAAAGAATAAAGAAAATGACATAGAAATTAAAACATGAACTAAAAAATTACTTCATTCTTATGGCCAGTTACTTTGTGGACTTTCGTATTAAAATGTTCATTACAAATGCCAGTAAGATGGTGTTCATACCGATTTTTAAATCATATGATGTTTAGTAAATAAAGAATACAACAAAGAGAAAAATAAAGTCTAATAAGATAACTAAAACTATATAAAACTAGAAAAAAAAGATAAAAACAAATCTTTGTACTAATTATATAAAAAACGGCCAGCGGGCAGGGTGCCTAGTAGGCTGGCGGCATTTCCTCGGTGAATGGTCAATTAATTTTTGACCAAAATGCGCACCAGCCTTCAGGTCACTAAAACGTAAACTAGGCGTGAGGAGATCTAATTTGTAAATAATTCTAGAAAAATAATAGCTACTATCAATCCAGAATGGGACTGAGTTGGAAGTATACTCTACTAAATAAATAAAAAATCGGTTTACCCGCCCGCTATAATATTTAAATGTGGAAAGATTTGATTCTTTGTTTGCATCGAATAAGCTCCGAAACTACTGGACCGAATTTCAAAATTCGTTCACATAAAGAAAACTAATTTATTTGCGGGTGGTATTTACGCGGATGTAGTCGCGGAAATATTGTTAATAATACATAAAAATCGATTCCAAAGAATTGAAATCCTCCTTTTCTCGAAGTCAGTCGGGAGTAAATGTCACCTTTTGAAGTGTAACGTGATTATTCAGATATCTAGTCTCTTGAAAGACTGTCTCAAAATTGAATACATGCTTTCAACTGGGAATCTCGACTCCCGACGCTAACAAGATCCGCCGTCTCCTTGGCAATACTTAACGAAGAAAAAATCCAGCTTATTTTACAGGGATTTCGGATTTATTTTATTTAGCTGCAAATATAACAATTGAATAAAAAAGAGATAGATCCATAGATAAAACCTAAAAATGCATTGAAGTAGTAATATAAAAACGTGATAAAAACAGAATTGTATATTAAGGCTGTCAATATTGAAAAAAAAAAGGTGAAAACAAGGTGCGCTTCTAAACTTGGCTATAAGTAAATTATTGATGCCAACAATAATATTACATTATAAATAGATAAAATTGTAATTAAACTTGGCGTTCATAAAATGATATTTAAAATATCTTACGATGAATAGTATACCTGAGTTTGAGTTTGATTGTTACAAAGATTACTCACATCGTAAATTTACAACCCAGGAATTCCAAATTTCAGTCTTGTGAGGAGACATCTGTACAGACAGCGACAGTTACCTTACACTAGACTTGGCGACGAAAATCACTGCGTTCTTTCATAAATGATTTTTTTTACGCTCAGAATATGCGTTGGATCCTAGACTGCACAACAAAGAATAAAACAAACTGTACTGCAAGGCTGAAAAACCACTTCAAATTTTATTTCACTTTATCTCTCTCATGTGATTGTTTCCCTGGTAGTAACTTCAACTCATGAACGTAAGAATAATATGGACCGGGCGCTGAGAACATCACATGTGACGCCCACTTTTTACGTTACATATTATGTGCGGCATAAATATGTAGGTACGAATATAAGCCCCCCTCTACACAATCGCTGATGATTAGCTGTCATAATTAATTATTACTGTATATTGTTGCTTTAGACAGAAAACTATTAAAAACTTCAGTGACACAAACAGCAATATGTATTGAACTATCGCGATATCCGCCGATCATCGGCTAATTGAATTTTGAACAGAGGAAATGTAAGACAAAAGACAATACCACCATTAGGATCTATGGCGCTTAGAACCATCATGAGTTCGCGTGATGAGACTCACAGGATCTTTAGCTCACGGAGCCATTAGTTAAAGTTCAAAATATGTAAATAATCATGTAACCATTGATACCAAAAACCATGCGTAATTGAGAAGAAATTTCTTAAACGCAACTAAGAATAAGTAGTGACGATAAGTGAGAAATATATCAAATGCAAAAGCTGAGAAGAATTTTCAAGCGCTATTTTAAATTGAGTACATGTACTCAACTCAGAAATCTCAACGCTAACAAGATCCGCCATCTTGTATTCCTCTACAACAAAGAAAAAACGAATCTAATGATGTACCGCCTTCTCTAGTACATCTTCAATCAACGCAAGATAAAAGTTTTAATATAAAAAAGCCGCGAAGCATCTTTGAGAATACGTCTTTTTAAATATCAGTTGTGTTGGAGTTGTCTTTGATATTAAATAACATATGTGTTTCGCTGTTTTATTGCTTGATTTAAGAGGCTAACATCACCGAAATTAGCGACACCCGTTATTTTATTCTTGTTCTCCGAAATAAGAACAAGTTGAAAAAATCTACGTAAGTACTTCCTTAGTAAATTACTTGTAGTATTTTTAGTAGAACTTTTCATCGACATCAGCATTTGAGATTGAGAGAACTATTCATTAACGCCAAAAGTGGCCGCTTTTGGCGGTAATGCGTAGTTCTCTTGATTTACCAAATGCTGATTATTGAAAAGCAATATAAAAAATACTAGAAGTCATTTACTAGTGAAGTACTTACGTCGATTTTGTCAATTTGATCTTATTTAGTAGTAAAAGAAAATAAGATCAAGATCGCTAGTTGGCTGGTGTAAGCGCCTTAAGAGTGAGGAGTCGTTTCAAATTTCTAAAATAAATATCCAATATTTAAATCCAATTTGAATGTTTTGTAAAGCCTTTAAACTTGTTTAGTGCCTGAAAGAAAATCATGGTTTATACATGAATAATTAGGATTTTGTTAGATAAACTAAACTACTTACGAAGACTCAAAGCTATAACCTACACATTACACTAAAACAAGAATCAAAAATACAAAACTTAAAAAACTAAAAATTGAATTATGTTGGTATAAATAAAACACTTTTAGGACTTTTTTTAATTAAGGCAATATAACAACGTATAATCATTTTGACATACAAAATAACTTTCAACTGCAAAGTCATTAATTTAATGTACATTGTACATCTAAGATCAAAATATGTTATTAATCGATACACACCTCATTTACCACTAGTACAACCAAATAATACCTGTCATTCTACCAAAACACTACTGTGTTAATTGAATTCAATTCACTCGAAACTTATGGCTTCATTGATGAAAATCTATTAACTAGACTAATTCAGATTATTAATAACCAGTTTTACCACGAAACTGCCAATCAAAACACTACCTAATTTGTTTGAAGTGTAATAGATATTGAGTCAAAACATGACTGGAACCAAATAATTGCTGTTATTTAATATCTGGCCGAGCCACCTGACAAACATAATGTCACGTTTTTTTCCCTTACAGGCTACGTTGCATGTTGGTGGGCTTGTAGGTGGAGATTGGAATCAAAATAGTGATGGGTTGCTAGCCACATCGCCTATTGACATGATTCCTCACGCTCATCCCCTCGATCGGCTTTTACGATCTGCGCGGGAAAAGAAGCAGCCGGCACATTCTACGTTTTTTCCTTTCGCCCAGGCCAGCGCGGAAGATTGAATTTATATTGTAATATTTATTACTGTAGTTTTATAGGCTTTTAATCAGAGTTTCGGGTCAGAAATTGAGTCAATTGTACGATTGTACAAATTAAGCTTGCAATACATATGTTCAAAACGTGAGATAAAAATGCGACTATTTGCAATAAATAATATTTTTTCAATCAAAAAGAGTCGAAAGCCGAAATCCCATACAAACGTAGTTTGGTTTAAATTTTACAACAGTTAAGCCAATCACAACCAAATTTCGTACATACGACCAGATAAGGTATATTGATGTTTATAATTAGATTTCAATTTTAAAAACAATACCTATACACAATTACAGCGAGTAGAAGTTTTCGATACGAAACTTGTACTTGATTTCGGCTCTACGTGGGACTCTTAAGAACGTACGAAAACTCAGTATAATCATGACTCTATGCCTGTATCAGATGCTTTTGGAGAGTGAGAATCACTTACACATTTGAGAAACAAATTAGCTATCGTTTTCGAAGGGAGTGTAATTCGTGAAAAATTTTCATACTTATTTTAGGGATCAAAGAGATTCTACGTAGAAAGTACTTTTTTTACGGGGGTCATCATTATCTCAGACGCAAAAATTCCACGACTGGATAAATGAATGAATGAATGAATACTCTTTATTGTACCATAAAAAAAATTACAACTGGACACAGGCTTCCTCGAATGATTTTCAACATGTGGGAGTTTTGCCATACTCAACATGCTTGGTAGATAGGTTGGTGAGCGCAATTTGTTAAGTTTATCTTGGTTCCGACGCTGTTGCTCTTCGAAACAATTTTTAAACGAAGGAAGGGTATGAGATTTTTGGACTGGGGGCACGGGAAAGAGGTATTTCGAATGATACTTGCTCGCATAGATTGGGGATGAGAAAATCAACTCCCTGTCTGATCATCATCATCATCATTTCGTGTAGGTGACACGGTCAGTCGACCATGCACACCCTGGTGTCAGAGTTCTGCGGAACCGCCTCTCAGCCTCTGACGTGGTTCCTTTAACGACTATCAGATGGCAGCCGGGACCATCAGCTTAACGTGTCTTCCGAAGCACGGAATCATTTTTCTTATCAGACAATCAGGTGATTCATACCTGCAATGTCCTAACCAAACTGGAAACAACTGCTTCCCGTGGGAATCGAACCCACGACCTCCGGGTCAACGAGGCGAACGCCTTACCCACTGGACCACGGACGGACCACCACCACCCTGTCTGATGCCTGCTACCATCGGACAGGCAGTTAAGGATGAAACCCCTGCGTGGGATACAGAAGATAAACATAGAAAAAATACTCTTATCAAGGGATTGACATCGAACGGAGCCTTATGTAAAAGATAGGTTAGCATTGATCCACATTCCAAGGAAAGAAAATTCATAAGTATTCTTACCGCGTAAACGCGGCCTTTGGGTTTTATGACCTTGGGCACTGTCTACCCTGTCAGGGGTACAGACGTGATGTAAGTATATATATATGTATGAATTTTCACATCATAATAACCTGGTATCAACGTACCTATCGTAATGAATCGGTAATTTCCAGCAGAGAGCATTGCAGTATTTATTTTAACCGATCGTTTTCATTTCCAGCCAAAGCGCATATTTGTTATGAAAACCGCTTTGAAGTAAACGATTCATCATGTTAGAATTTGCACAGACCACGCAAGCATATTTGCTGCATGCTATTAAGGTTTTCATTGGTACTCTTGGTGCATCGAAATGTTCCTTTACTAGCTGAAAGTCCAATTTTCATAAACTTTGTGTCTTTACTGATAATTGAAATTACTCATTATTTTAAAAAATATACTTATTATCATATTTCTCGCTGACACAGCCTATGGCTAACAAGCCGTCGTCGCTGTAAATTTCTTGCATAATATTAGTCATTATCATCATCATCATCAGGTCATTTTAGTCTCCACTGCAGGAGCACGACCCTCTCTGTGCTACAAGGGCCATATATATGCCAGAGCAGTCAGAGGATTTAGCCTACACTCTCCACGCTGGCCAGACGGGTTGGAGAGGTCATTTTTAATGTTTATAAGCTTCGTTTAGCTTGTGTTTCCTAAGTCGCCTTCTACGAAATCTACGGGAAGTTATAATCTTTATATTATAATATTAGTATAGATAACAATCTCTACAAAAATTATAAAGGTGAAAGATTTCATTGTTTGCTTGTTTGCATTGAATTGGTTCCGAAAATACTACACCAATTTTCAACACTTATTTGCAAATGACACAGGGAAAAGATAACGCGGACGACGTCGCTGGAAAATTGTTAGGATTTTATAAAAGCTAAATTTTTACCAGGATGTTAAAAAAGACTGGTAGACGATAAAGAAAGATGGAGGGAGCTCCACCGACAAGAGCTTCTGTCTTTAATTTAGATGACGAACAGTTTAGTAACTAGCGCATGTCTCCAATTAATTCTATCTATATATATATATATATATATATATATATATATATATATACATAGATAGACTAGCAGTATTTTTTCTCTATTAGTAATGTATTTCTCTATTTTCTCGCTGAAAACTGCTTCTAGAGGCACAATTCTTTTTACATACAATCTATTACTAAAATAGGTATGTCCCTATTTTTTGGATACTAGTACATAACGATAAGAAAAAAATAGTGATAAATACATTTGTTTGGAAAACTCACTGCTAGTATACCCTCTTAAGTGGTACGCAATCTTTGTAAAATCGTGATCGTGAGCGTTTGTACCTGTGTTGGGTATACTTGGCCTGGGAAGCTATGGATAAAATGACGAAGACGGTCACTGTTTCTTGTTTTAACATTTAACATATACAGAGGAAAAAATATTGCGAATCAGTGAACCTGTTTTTTATAGGTATCTTAAAGACATATAACGTGTCTTATACACATCGCAAAATACAATAGATCCTACCTACTAAACAAATGTAGTAAAACATTGTAAAATAATAAGATATACTCAAAGTTGAAAACAATTTTATTTTTTGTTTCTTGTTATGAATAGTAATTTTGTAGATAATAAAAAATACGATATTTTGATAATCTCATTGTTATGTACTCACAACATTCTGATTTGCAGGTTTTATGGGGGGGATTATAAGGCCATAAACAATTACAGAGGCATAAAAACAATTCTTTGTTCTAGGCAACACACAAATCTGGATGCTCTGTTTACATTTCTTCTAGTTTTCACCAGCAGATTAAAGCCACGGTTCATTGTTTGAGATACAATCGACATCAAAGGAATTTGTAGGGAACATTAAAATAACTGTAAACAAAGGTACCCAGGGAGGGTTGGCGTCTGGCAGCAGAAATATTAGATAGTAAACTAGAAATAATAGATACTACTAGCGTCAAACGCCGTGTGGTTCCCGGCAGAGTAGAATAGGACCATTCTAAGTCATCCCGTGGACGTCGTAAAAGGCGACTAAGGAAACACAAGCTAAACAAAGCTTATTAACATCAAAGAGACCTCTCCAATTCGTCTGGCCAGCGTGGAGAGTGTAGGACAAATCCTCTCACTACTCAGGCTAGTATATGGCTCTGATAGTACAGAGAGGGTCGTGCTCCGCAGTGGAGACTAAAAAGACCTGATGATGATGATGATGATGATGATGATGGTGATGATGATGATGATGATAGCGTCAACCAATGAATTCAATTTATTATCAATTTTACTTTTTTACTGCAAACAAAAGGAAAGTAGACTCAGTTTTTACATCATTCGATATTTTTGTCTACGTCTGTAGCTTTTTATATATTTACAGCTTGTTTTTCACAAAATTTCCAGTATTGTTGCCTGACGGACATATCTTTCGTCATTACTGTTCCAGTTTTCATCCCGAGATGCAATGACGTGTGCTTCCGCGGACTAAGCGACGGTGCGATTGGCGTTTAAACATTTCTACAATCAAAACAAACTAAACATACTCCCACTCACCCACTCATACTGAAAAGTGGGTTAATGTAGCATACATTTGTAGTAATACGAGTAGAACTGCTGAAGCATGAAACACTATCTTTTTTCTCCTAACATTTTGCCTTTTTACTGTAAACAAAAGGAAACTCAACTCATTTTCACATCATTTGATATTTTTGTCTACCTCTATAGCTTTTTATATACTTACCGCTTGTTTTTCACAAAATTTCCAGTATTTTTGCCCGACGGACATATCTTTCGCTATTACTGTTCCAGTTTTCATCCCGAGATGAAATGACGTGTGATTCCGCGGACTAAGCGACGGCGCGATTGATTTCTATAATCAAAACAAACTAAACACACTCCCACTCGCCCTGAAATGTGGGTTAATGTAGCAAACACCAGTAGTAATACGAGTAGAACTTTTTTTACTAGAAACAAAAGGAAACTAAACTCATTTTCACATCATATGACATTTTTATCTACCTCTATAGCATTTTATATACTTGAAAAGAATGTATTTGATGGATTTTTTTTTGTTTTTTTACGAATATATATATATATATATTTAAATAACGGTTACAAATATGATAAAGGTTTCAACCGATTTTTCATCTAGTTTAATTGAACTTCAAGCAAAAGAAAAAACATATTTTCACATCATTCGATTCATATTATATAGCTCTATAGCTTTTTATTACCTGACTGCTTATTTTTCACGAAAACACCCGTATTTTTGCCCGACGGACACATTTTTCGCCATTACTGTTCCAGTTTTCATCCCGAGACGAAATGACGTGTGCTTCCGCAGACTAAGCAACGGTGCGATTGGGGTCGAAACATTTCTACAATGAAAACAAACTAAACATACTCCCACTCGCCCTGAAAAGTGGGTAAATGTAATAACACTAGTAGTAATACGAGTAGAGCTTTTGAATCGTGAAACACTATCTTTTTTCTCTTACATTTTGACTCACATAGTTTGATATTTTTGTCTACTTCTATAGCTTTTTATATACTTACCGCTTGTTTTTTACAAAATTTCCAGTATTTTTGCCCGGCGGACATATTTTTTGCCATTACTGTTCCAGTTTTCATCCCGAGATGAAATGACGTGTGCTTCCGCGGACTAAGCGACGGTGCGATTGGCGTCCAAACATTTCTACAATTAAAACAAACTAAATATCTCGCACTCATCCTGAAAAGTGGGTTAATGTAGCAAACACTGGTAGTAATACGAGTAGATCTTTTGAAGCGTAAACACTATCTTTTTTCTTCTAACATTTTTACCCGACTATTATATTAGCCCAGAAAGAGGGTATTGTTTTTCGCCCGTATCTCTGTATATAAAACATGGAAATATTCTATGTGTCAATGTAAGTATGTCTGTTCCATTGTTTCTTCCTGTAGCCTATGGTGGATTGGGGTAAGGTTTTATTAGATTCGGATTCCCGGAGTGTCGCAAGCTATGTAACGTTAGCAAAAAATCAATATGGCGGACATAAACTGTCCTAAACGACAGTCGGGATTTTATTTTTTTAAATAAGCAACTTGTTATAACTCCACTTCTGCGAAGCGTCTCTGTTTGGGCAAAATGTTTTTGGTATGTCAGTCCGGCTGTTCTTCTCTACAGTTCACATTTCTCATCCTATTCTCATGTAGTTTTGTGAGCAGGTTTAATAATTACATTAATTTATTTTTACGATTCAGTGTATATTGGTTCTGTTGTTTTGGTTTATTTTATTTGAAACATTGTTCAAAATATTCGTCTCAATCTTTACATTCAAGTTACTTTAACTCTGTATTTATTTTTATTTCTATTAACCAATATGATGAACATCACATTTAGATACTGAACTCTTGAACTCCATATTATTTCGTTTTCATAATGATCGTCATTCCATAATGATGATCATTATGAAAACGAAATAATTTTTGTATTAAATAATTTAATTGTGCTTCATAGCTCAATCCTCTTTGAACTATCAAAGACGCCAGAGCAGTACTAAAAAAATATTTTAGTAAGAAGGATATATCTTTCGTAGTTAAAACTCCAGTAATCTCGCTCGAGATGCTAATGACACGTACCTTCATACTTCCGCGACAAAACGTTGATTGCGTCAGAAATTCCTACAATCTAAACATACTCCCACTATTTCACGAAAATGGGTGAATGTCAAGCACCGCTTGTTATAGATATTATAGTTATCTCACTTGACATTAGTTCATACTTATGTTCGAGTGGCCCGTTTGTTTTCGACTAATGATATCTAACAGAATTAAAAGATTATCACGTGTTTCCTTTATTTTCAGGTGGCAGTAAAATTCTTATATTTACGATTTTAATTCAAGATTTTTTGGGAGATAGGAGTAAACATAGAATATACCAGCTGCTTTTCTTATCGCGCAGACCGCAAATCCAGTCAAGGGATTGGGCGAAAATTTAAGAAAAGCAGAGATGCGGCTTGCAACCCAACACTATTTTGTTTCCGCTTTCAACCTTAACGCCCACTAACATGCTAAAACGTGACTTCTGGGTTTAATGACCTAAGGTTCTGTCTACCCCGCAGTGGAAAAAACGTGATATTATGGTTTTTTTTATTATTAGTTCATGGCCAGACTCCGAGCTCCCACCGTTGGCGGCTTTTATCTGACAGTAACATTGAAAGATTTCACGCTTCTTTCTAGCTTATAAAAATTTAAGTTTTCTCAATCATTTTGTTATTTCTATTATTTAGACATTAGCAATTTTCTAGGTACACGTAATGGGAAATAAATGTAATTGGCATGGTTGGTAATTTTGTAACAGAATTTTTTCTGTTATAAAATTACCAACCATGCCAAGAAAGTTTTTAAATACCCATATTTTTTGGATCATTTTATCTAGTAACAAGGAAAAAATTCTCAATCAACGTGTATAAAGTACACGTAAAGGCAATATTTGTCCGATTTCAAGGCTGATCTATCTCAGACAATCCATCTTTTATTTGCGAGAGTCTCAGTAATAATCTTATGACGCATACTCCTACAACGCTCGTATTATTTTGGACACACTTCATCTTCTGGACAAAATAGGATTTGGTTAAGATTTTAGTCATTCAAATGGTAATTTTTTTATTTAAAAAATGTTCATTCAAATTTTAATGACTAAAGCTTTGTATATTGCAAAAGCTAAGACAAATCAAATGAGAGCAAACATGATAGATTTATTTTCTTTGGTATATTGAACAGAATCGCCAAATGGTACACGTAATGGCAATACTGGCCATTTTATAACATAAAAAGGAAGGTTTTAAACACTTATCTGTATTTTTTTTGGATAATTTTACCTTGTAACACGGAAATAAAAATCCTCAATCAACGTGTATAAAGTACACGTAATGGCAACATTTGTCCGATTTCAAGGCTGACCTATCTGAGACAAATCCGTCTTTTATTTGCGCGCGTCTCAGCGATAATCGCATGACGTATACTTACTCCTACAACGCACGTATATTTGGACACACTTTATATTTAAGAACTATGACATAGTTTCATATTAAGAAGTAAAAGTGCGATATTTTGTCTCCTTAGAATTATTGAGTACAGTATTTTCTGGACAATATAGTATTTTATTTTAAGATAAACTTATCGTATTTTTACTCATTTGATTTGTCTTGGCTTTTTCAGTATAAACCGCTTTAGTCAAAAAAAATTTCAAGATGCACTTATTTAAAAAAAAATTGTTTATTTGAATGTAGATTTTAGACATTATTAGACAGTATTTTAGTAAAGTAGTCGTGTATATGGCTACCTTCTTTCTCTTCTTCTAAATGTACTAAGTTTTTAATTTTTTTTGCGATTCTGTATTGAATTCGGGATTCTAATTCCGAGATTAAAATATTGCCAGGATCCAATATCACTCTGACTTCTCAAGCTAATGTATAGCTCTGGTAGTACAGAAAGGGTCGTGCTCCTGCAGTGGAGACTGGAAAGACATGATGATGATGAATATCACTCTCAACTTAGTATTATTACATGACCTCTAAAATGGGGTACATAAATACTATTTGTCAATTTCATGGCTTAGAAATCTACGCCAGTGGTACCTACGTATTATAAATGCCTTAACTTAAAAATCCGACACAGGCTAATTTTTTTTGTTATGTTAGTAATTTTTTAATATGAAAAATAATGGCTTGCCTTAGATACTAGTTAGCGGCAAAAACATTCAGTTGCATCACGTGCATACAGGTACTGATGGCAACTAGCCGTATCCGGCAATTTCTTCACATGCAGTTTCTAGACGTGCTTATGATAGCCACTATATCGCGATTGACGGATGACTCATCAGTTATGAACGTTCATTTAACATTGACCTATTCAAACGTATTACAACATCTATTTTAGATTACTCTATTCCGCGTTAGATGTGCTAAAACAGTTTTAGCAATTTTAAGACAGACAATTACCAGTTTTAGTAATTTAGTTTAGTTTTAAACCAGTTTTAGTTTAGTTTTAAACCAGTTTTAGCAATTTTAAGACAGACAATTACCAGGCGAGCTTGTGATAGCCATTGAAACGCAGTCAGTAGATGTCTAATCAGTAACCAACATCTATTTTACATTACTTTTTTCACGCCTCAGGTATGCTTAAACAGACTGTTGACTATTTTCAGCAATTTCTGGACAGACTCTAGGCGAGCTTGTGTTATCCACTGTAGCCCAGTCGATAGATGACTAATCAGGTACGAACGTCCATTTTATATGACCTAATTAAAGCGTAAGGTGTGCTAAAAGAGCAACAACTACTTTCAGCAATTTCTAGACATGCCACACTGTCAACTATTTTCAGCAATTTCTAGACATGCAGTTTCTAGGCGTGCTTATGATAGCCACTATAGCGCGATTGACAGATGACTCATCAGTTATGAACGTTCATTTAACATTGACCTATTCAAACGTATTACAACATCTATTTTAGATTACTCTATTCCGCGTTAGATGTGCTAAAACAGACTGTTAACCAGTTTCAGCAATATCTAAACAGACAGTTTATAGGCATTCTTGTAATAGCCGCTGCAGTTTATGATAATCAGTCATTAAGAGTACTTCTACTTACTGCCTAAAACGGCCGTTTTTGGCGGTTCCTTAAATGACTGATTCTCACAAGATTAAAACATGATTCCAAAAATACCTCAATTCATTTACTAAGGTTTATATTACTTAGATTCTTGAATTTGATTTATAAAGTATTAAGAATAAAGTTAACGGTGTCGCTAGTTGGCCTAGTGCGGGCCCTTAAGAGACTAAGACAGACTGTTTCTAAGCTTACTTGTCATACACTACAGCGCGGTCGGCAGAAGACTCATTATTTAAGAACGTCAATTTTACAGTGCCCTATTTACGCGTAAGGTTTGCTAAAACAGACTGTCAACTATTTTCAGAAATTTCTGGACACACCTTATATGAAGTATCTAGGCATGCATGTGATAGCCGCCTTAATGCAGTCAGCAGATGACACGACATTTATGCAGGTCTACATAACGTATTATTATGTTTTATCTCACGGAAATATTCATACGGTAAACCTATTTAAACAGACTTATATCATCAAATTTCTTTATTAAGGCTTTCAGGTATACAATGATTTTCCCAAAAAGGTTACGTATCAGTCTGATCTTTGTGAACACGGGCGCGATAGTGTCTGAGTGCAATAGAAACAATATTGATGCGCTGTAGCGACCACTAGCGCCGCCCAGAAATTGTTTATCTTTTTAATCCCAAATCCTATCGAATAAAAAAATATATCATTCATGTACATCACTAGCAAATTACTTGTAGTAACTATTTTGGTTTTGCTACAAGTAATTTACTAGTGCATTATTTAAAGACACGCCAACAGTGGCCACTTTTGGTGTTAGATGGTATTTCTCATAATTTGTCAAACGATGACGATTAATGAAAAGTAATACTAATTATTCGATTTAGGCTTAAAGAATTAATTGCTGGGTGTTAATTAATTAATTCATTAGTGTCGCATACTACAATTAGTAAACAGACACTTTTTAATGTCCGACATATTATTTTTGCGGTTGGCAGATGACACAAATTCATGAGCGATATTGTACACATTACATTACCATCTCCCGCGCAATATTCGCGGGAATGCACTTCGCTGGCCGCAATAACCTGAAAATTACGTCGTTGCGTTTCAGAATAAGTTTAAGTGGCATTAAAATACTGGCCGCTAAGGAAATTAACTACACAGTTTAGGAATGGGAGATAATACTGCAATGTTCTCCCGCCAGAGGGCAGCATTAGCAGAGACAGTAAACAAATGTTTGACATTGACAAGTATGTCAAACTTCCATTAATTTGCCTTTATTTTACATCCGAATACGCAGATTAATTGCATTTTTATATTTTAATACTTATAGAAGTATTTTAAAATCAAATTAATAAAGGATTAATGTATAATTTCACAAATTAATTGCGACTTTGACACTGACATGTACATACTTGTCAGTGTCAAACCTTTTTTACTGTATGTGCTAGTGGCGCACTCTGGCGGCACAGCTTTCAGTAATATCTCCTATTAACAAGAACAATTTAAAAAAATTATACTGACTTCTAAACTCTTTTATCCAAAAACTCATTTTGATGAAATTTGCACTGTTTCCTAAGTTCCTTAGGGAACAGTGCAATTTCATCAAAATCTATTCATGACAATACTTAATGGGCAACTTGCATGAAGAGCACATTTGAAAAACTATTTCTGATTATATAAGCATCTAGCTGGAAAAATCTGTTAAGGACACTTTCAGTTCGATATCGATACATTAATTTTGGTTAAGATTGGTTAGAAAAGTCCCTTCCAAAAATATGAAAATTGCAAAAATCTTATATTACTATGACATAGCTCTTTAAATTTATAGCAATTTTTGTTATGAAGCCATTTACCTAAACGCAATATTTAACATAGCTGTCAAACAAAGTCCTCACAACACGCATACAAATTGCTAAAGGAGTGACGTCACTAGTCAGTTGTTTTTTCTTAGGGACGTTTAGGCCGAGACGAAAAATTAGAATTTTCAAACCCTTATGTCTCAAAGAGTTTTTGGGTTATCAAGATGCTTTTTTCACTGTTATTTCTATTTTGAGAGCTCTTTTCATAGGACAATGAAAAAAATTGGGTGAAAGCTCCGCATTCAACTAAAAATTATTTTTTGCTAAATATTTTTTTTTTGAGATTTTGCGCGCATCTCAACAACAAATACACATATATTCCCTTATAAAATTTTGCACTCAAGTATAGTTACTATAATAGATTAACATACACAAACTGGGCTCTTCTGTAAATTTTACATACATTGGTTTTGATAGCCTTCTTTTTTTCAAGTCGGTTGTTAAACAGGTGAATATTGTTTGGTTCCCAAGTTCAAACCAGTAAGTTAATTTATGTTTTGTTAATATCAACCAAGTAAATGTAGGACTTCTTTTAAAGTACTTACATCAAACCCTATTTTTTCAGAAGGAACTCTCGACGACTTTCCACTTCACTTCAACACGGCTCTCGACAACCGCGTGAAGCCCCAGAATTGGTATTCCTTTGTGTAAAATGACCTCTTACTCCGTGCGGCATTCTTGACGTGACCTTTTTTAAGTCTTTTTGGTGTGAATGTATTTTTTCTAAAAGAGAAGCGGACAAGTGAAGTACCTGTATTAGATCAACATAACTAAAAAAGACTTGACAATTCTGACAATTTAGAAGAATTTTTGAAATGATTCGGTACCTAATTTATTGAAGTCGATTGAAATACAAATAAATATTTTGTAGTTCTCAAGTTCAACTAAATTTCTGTGTTATTAATATCACCCAAGTAACTGCAGGACTTTTTATAAAGGTACTGACGTCAAACCATATTTTTTTCAGAAAGAACTCTGAAAGACTTTCCACTTCAACACGGCTCTCGGCAACCGCGCGAAGCCTTAGAATTAGTATTCCTTTGTGTAAAATGACCTCTTACTCCGTGCGGCATTCTTGACGTGACCTTTTTCAAGTCTTTTTGGTATAAATGTGTTTTTGTAAAAGAATAGCGAACAAATAAAGTAGCTGTAAGAGACCAACATATACAAAAAGTGGGCAATGCTTACAATTTTCTAAATAAAATACAATTTTACACACATACGGGTCTACTTAATTGATAACTTTTTTTTTAAGTCGGTATAAAAAACAAGTGAATATTATTTAATTCTCAAGTTTAAACTAGTGGAGTTTCAACCAAGTATGTAACTATAGAACTCTTTTAAAAGAACGCACATCAAATACTATTTTTTTAGAAAGAACTCTCAACGACTTTCCACTTCACTTCAACACGGCTCTCGACAACCGCGCAAAGCCCCAGAATTGGTATTCCTTTGTGTAAAATGACCTCTTACTCCGTGCGGCATTCTTGACGTGACCTTTTTCAAGTCTTTTTGGTGTAAATGTATTTTTTTTTTGTAAAAGAGAAGCGAACAAAGAGCCTGCCCTTTGAAATCGATTACGTCGCTGATACATGTAGCGGAAATGTTTCCATCCTTGTCGTTCCACCTGCACTGGCTGCTTTCCAACCAAAATACGGCAATGCTGTTTACTTATGCGTTTGGAAAGTGCTGGTACACATGAAAATATTCAAGGATGAAGTTGCATGTTCGTACATTTCCTTCCTGTCTTTTGATAGAAAAAGTCTTTAAAAGAAGCTTTATTTCTTATAGAATTTTTTGTTATAGCAAATATGTCTCTAAAAGAAATAATGGCTTTTATAGACGGCATTTCTTCAGTCCTCATCGGTTGCATCTTTTCATCATATTATCTTAACTCGCAGCTGTAACTTGTGGAAGTCCGGGTCCATAGGTAATAATCATGGCTTTTATGCTATGATATGATTTGGCACAACTTATTATTGCCGGCCGTGTACCTGACACCAACCACCAACAATGGTTAGCTCTGGAACCGCCGACGGGAAACACCTGTGAAAATGAAGTACAAGTATTTAGCTGGACCGAAAATCAGACCTGTAGTGTGATTGGTGTCTTATACTGACGTGTTAACCACTGCGCCACGAAAGTCGTATCCGAATCGATGGCAAAGAACAATATAGGTATTTTGCAGTGATTTATAGTTATGCGATGATCAATTGGAATCAGTGTTTCATTTTGACTTTTTATCCAATGTTTAAACTGATATAATTATTAACCTTCATTAAATGTAGTAACAATTGCATTTATCATTCATTTAACTATAATCTCTATTGTGTAATTTGATAAAATATCTCATTAACAAATAGCAAATGTTAACAAAACAGAATAATAAAACGCGGGCTTTAACTGGGTTTTTCTTATCATCTAACCTAATTTTGATATTACTTATCTGTCATTATATTCCCATAGATATCAGTCTGTAATCGTTATGATAAATTTGTTATATTCAACATCTCACATAATTTGTATTCCTGTTTATGCTCTCTAAGTCATATTTCGGTATCAATAAAATAATCTAAAGAAAGACGTTGAGACAGGCAATTTGGCTATACTTCAAGGTCTATTTTGCTAATGAAGACACACGGTAGCGATTCTTAAGCGGCTTAGATGGGCCAGCTAGCGCCACCCATCATTTTATATCTTTTACTTCTAAATTAGATCAAATTGAAAGTAATATATACCTTTGTTGGTTGTAAGCGCCATATACCCCAATCAATGCAATTTAGATAAATCAACTTTCGTAAATTTGCAAAAACTTAATTGTCAAAAAAATTCAATGTTATTATCGAACGCTCACAAAATTTTACGGAAATCATTTGAAGCTAAGAATTTAATTGTGAAGAAGAACAGCCAGTCAGCTGAACAACGGGCCAGACTAAATAAATTTACTCTAACTGGGAAAGGGACGCTTCGTTTATATTTCGGCGAGCTCTGTGGCGCAGCGGTCAACAACACGCCGACCTGTGACACAGATGGTTCGATCCCTGGTCGGGTCAAGATGAGAAATGATCTTTTTTCAAATTGACCTTGGATTTTGGATGGTTATCTATATATGTATATATTATAAAATATAGGATCGTTGAGTTAGTATCCCATAACACAAGTCTAACTGAAGAACTTACATTGGGGCTAGATCTGTGTGATATACGTGCATCAGCACCAAAAACAAAATCTTATGCATAAATCAAAGGACAAACAATTATGAGTTTATTTACACTGTTAGACATAGTAATAACGTAACGTAAAACCACACCGCGTTATCAAACTTTTGATAACCGCACAAAATGTCGTCATTAGTCGCGCTGGGTCGTAAATTACGCGCACGTGGGATTAATTACTCCAATAAAGCGATCTCATAGTTTTATCAGACGCCTCATATTTGCTAAACTTTAGGGTATGATAATTTAGTTTTCCAGCAATTAGATTTAACAAGTTTTGAGTCACGACTCAATTCATCTGATTAAAAATATGATTTTTCAATCAGCCATACGGATTCTTAATTTTCATTAGAAGTTCTGCAGTAGTTTAAACGTTTTTGCGTTCCTTAAAACCATTACATCCTCCCCTGAGCTGCTTCTGGATGGGACGTCCGGTCTGGGGTCGGACCGGAACTCTGATAGATTGTTTTTTAAAACCGGAAGCCACGCAGACGAAGTCCACAGACGAAACTCATCATTATCAGGTCTATTTTAGTCTCACTCGGCCTACACTTTCCACGCCAGCCAGACGGGTTCGTTTAGCTTGAGTTTCCTTAGTCGCCTTCTATGAAATCCGTGGAGAGACTTGGAGTGGTCTCATACTACTATGCCAGGAAGCACACGGTGGATTAGAATGGACGAAAGCCACCATCTTTTTATCCGCCATTATGCGTATGCGTAGTTTTAATTCTTAATTATATTGTTTCAGGTATGTGCTGTCATATCCTGAATCAAATAAAGGTATTTAACAACTGCAGCTTAAAGAGAGTCCTACACTACACACTCAAGAAGATTCCTGTCAATATCTATTACTCATCATCATCATCCAAGCATATACGCGGTTGCATCCTCAGCGGTAACGTTATCCTAGGTGTAATTTGACGAGGTTATTGGTTTTTAAACAGCCGTCTCATCTCCGCAACTCAAAGGATAGACGAAAATTAGTTCTGTTGGATCGGTCCTAGGATAGGTGGCAACGCTAGATGGCGTGGGATTTTAACCATAATCTCTGGGTTAATAGGCAAACGCCTTGATCACTGGACCACAGAAGCACAGGACCTATCATGACTATTATTATCTACTAATAACTTTCAAATTCATAAAACTAACCATTTTTGTTCTAATGTTTTCGCGATTGTTGCTCATTTAAATAAAATTTATTTTTGATACGGTTTTATCGCGTTTATTACATTAATTAATTTTATACATCTAACGACTGAGTCTACCTGCGACCACAAACACTGTAAAGGGCTCGAAACCTTAGGTGGTGTGTAGTATGTAATGAACGCGATAAAACCTAACAATTTTGATTAGCGTTTCTAAGCTATTCTAAGATAATATAAATAAGCACTTTACTATACAAGGTGTCTCATCGAGATGGATCAGTGAGGAAAAATTAGAGGAAAATGGTCAAAGGAACCATGACACTGGTTTTTAGAAAATAAATAATGCGTTTATAGATTTTAATTTTTGTTTACATCTAATGCGACAACGTTTAAAATTACAAGTCAATACAAATAAATGAAAAATTGAAATTATAGTTAAGCCTTTTTGCTTATCGTAACCGATAAGCAAAAAGGCTACCTTTTGTGGAAAGTAGATCTACGTACTAAATTGTTCTTGTAAAATGTCCATTTGTGTCTTCGGTAACGACTCGAGAAAGTTCAGAGTTTAATTTGGAAGTGCCTTTGGAGCAAACTTTTTTCAATAAGACACCGTCGAGATTGGATCCTAAACAAACAGGAAGGATCAGAATTCCGCCGCCTCATTCTCTGAGTGTTTTGCTTTTGGGATTGAAAATACTCCGATAGGCTGTAAATATAAAATTGGCTGCTCGTATCCATCTGCCAGTTTAATAATATTTTATGTAACTGTTAAGTAATAAGGGTCCTTAAAAAACGAATTCATAATAAGATCGCATGAGTATTTTAAGGACTAATCCGAACAATTAATACGAACAGTTGCATACAAGTACTTTATCTACACACACAGACACACACACACACACTATAAAGAGTCTTTAATGTTTCAGAAACAATTCTATAAACTTTTTCGCTGCTCCGTAGAGAATTTTGGGTAGTGTAACTTAGGTACTTCGTCATCACTTTTTCGGTACGCTATCATTTAATATTTATTACAAATACCTAACTCTACCTATTTCGCAATGGCGGTGAATCAAACTCTGTCAAGGATGCGTATAATGTACATTGGATGACCTTAACCACGTAGTACCATTTTCAAAAATTTGTCCAAGATTCCTTTTCAATTGAATATATTCGAAATTTGAAAGTCATTACCTAATCGAAAAACGATGTCGTAATGAAACTACGTACAATATTACCTACGGCCAGCGACATATAATTGTTATTCTAAATGTGATTGTCGTAATGATGCTTATTAAAAGCCAGTTTCAGATATCGTTAAAGAGACTTTATAGTGTGTGTAGATAAACTGTTATATTACAAATTAAAGCATTAAGCTTACAAAATACAAATACGATATAGATTATGGCTTTTAATTCATAAAATAAAATATAAAAATAATTTACTTACATTGGTCATAACAAGTGACTGGAGCCTCCATTTAAGGATGTAAGACCGGATGTAAGACCGGTTTTAAGGATGTACCTATACTTGTGTGTGGAGTTTTCGCTATTTCTAAGTAGACGTAAACTGTGTAAATTCATTTCTTCCAAAGTTTAGAAACGTAAGTTTATTCCTATCTGTCTTTTTTTTACGTTTGCAGGATGACAGTAATAACATGAATCACATCAGTTCATGTTCAGCTCTTTAATTATTCCTCATCTCAATTGCCATCTCCAGTTACAATTAAACGTGTTCTTTAATTAAATATGATCTGAGCCTACATTGGGATGCAAATCCGTTTCGGATTCTATTCAGTACATAAGGGTTCTCAGGATAAGGGTAATAATGTCTTCCTGATGTGCGAAGCAAAGCAAAGAGGTATATTGGGAGAAACTGATGTTTCTTTTTATAAATATAACAGTCTTAGCTTCATTGTAGATTTTTAAAACTTAATTGAGTAGTCACACATATATTCACCTACTGAGGCTTAAATTAACCAGTAATCTCTAAAACGACCTCTAACATAATCGGAGCCGCTCATATGTACTGTTTAATGCTAGTTCTTACATTATCATTATCATCATCATCATCATCATCTCAGCTGCGAGAAGTTCACTGCTGGACATAGGCATCCCCTAAAGATTTCCAATAGGATCGTTTGAAAGTGGCTTGCATCCAGGGTCTTCCTGCGATCTTGGTTATGTCGTCTGACCACCTACTGGGTATCCAAACGCTGCGCTTGCCCACGTGGTTGCCATTCATGAGCATTTCTGCCCCATGAGCCATAGGTTATTTGCGCTATGTGCTCAACCGAATACCTTTTTAGAGAGCTAATCTTCATTCTGGAAGATCGTACACATTCAGCACACTTTATAACATATGTTTGTCATCTCATGCTTCTACGAATAAGGATTGTTCTCTAACAGTTGGGTCTATTATATGTTCATCTTTTGTGTTCTTTAATATTTGTGTATCACGATTATTGGGGTAATAATTAGTACGTTAACATTTTAATTCACAGTTCTTGTGTTTTTTATTTATATTGTTTGTTTTTTGTGCAAGGATTACATGATTAGAATGTTTATATTTATTATTTACAATGATTTCTGCTCATACATTTATTTACTAGTTATCTTTTGAGATCATGAGTGCTGTAACTCATGGCTCTATCAATTTCGTAATATCTAACTTACTTAATAGAACACTACCTTTAACTAAATTGACCTACACCTGTATAACCAAATTACTTTGCCTGTCGGTTGTTATCCGACCTCAGTTTACATTGGGATGCAAATCCGTTTTGGTAGGTAATCGGATTCCATTCTTACTGAATCCCAACCTGGTGATAAGACTTATAGTGCTCATAAAGTCCGCGAGGGTAACCCAACAACAATACTGGCCTGATTGAAATACTTTATAAACTTACAATACATACAACTGCGTGTGGTCCAGTGGTTAAGGCGTGTGCCTTGTTGACCCGGGGGTCGTGGGTTCGATTCCCGCGGGAAGCATACTTTGTTAAGTTGTTTCCAGTTTGGTTAGGACATTGCAGGCATGAATCACCTGATTGTCTGATAAGAAAGATGATTCCGTGCTTCGGAAGGCACGTAAAGCCGGTGGTCAACCACCGGCTTCCAGATGGTAGTCGTTAAAGGAACCACGTCAGAGGCCGAGAGGCGGTTCCGAAGAACTCTGACACCAGGGTATCATGCATACCCTGGTGTCGACTGACCGTGTCACCTACACGAAATGATGATGATGAACATCAATGCTCCTACACTCAATTCCTTAGCGTTTCTGTTCAAACAAAGGCAATATAAATATATATCGTATAGACTGCCAACCGCATACAAAAAAAGAAATAACTGAAGGCTTGCTATAAGTACGTACAATGCAATCGGTAGTCCGTGGCAGTTAGTTCCACTAACTGCAAGGACTTTGTTTACTACGGAACCCTATAAAACTCAAAATATTTCCGTCTTTTGCTCTACCATAGATTTGTTCAGTCTATTGAATGATCGCACAGATATATAATTATAATAGAATTTGGTAAATGAAAATATGTTGTGTAACGTGATTTCGATCGCAGAAGACGACTATTTTGGATAGATAGATAAGACATTGATTTGTTACACACACTGTACCAAAAGTAAGTAACAAGTACATACATTTCACTAGATTATAAAAAACTAGCTTACGCAGGAAGAAAAAAAAGTTATGTCATTGTCCGTAGTCTAGAGAACGTGTGTGCAAAATTTCAAGATGATCGGTTCAGTTGTTACGCCGTGAAAGCGTAACAAACAAACACTCATATTTAAATTTCTAATATTAGTTTGGATTGGGATTTTATTAAATTTGTTCTTTGCTAGTTCTTTGACTAGGTTATGTCTCTTACGTATACTTACTTAGATACACTAACCTATAATATGTAATTCTTCGTCTACCACTACATAGTATAAAACAAAGTCGCTTCTCGATGTCTGTCTGTCCCTTAGATCTTTAAACCTACGCAACGGTATGCCGTTTGTAGTTGAATGTACTAAGTATGAAACGGTTTTGAAATAGATAGAGTGAATCAAAAGGAAGGTTTTTATGAACCCACCATGTCCACCCCGGCTCCGCTTGAGGTACATTTTTCTCTCATTCCCTCCATCCATCTTGATACTTCAAGAGATATTCTAAATAAAGAATTAGAGAAATCGGTTCAGCTGCTCTCGAGATTTGCGCTTAGCAACACATGCAGCGATTAATTTTTATAAGATTTTTATATTATAGATAGATACATTATACACACACATACACGGGCGCAGTCGGGTAGGGCTGCTAGTATTGAACTAAATTAGCGTCTCTCACGGGATGTTATCTGATCACAGCCTACATTGGGATGCAAATCCGTTTCGGGAGGTAATCGGATTCTATTCAGTAACTGAGCTCCGACCTGGTGATAAGATTTACGGCGCTCACATAGGCTGAGGAGTGTATTGTGAGAAATAATATAGGCCTGATAGGATTTCTGTAGCGAACTCCAATGCTCCTAGATTAGATATTCCTAGGTTCTCGGATGTTTGTACGGTTCGGTTCTAATCACTAATAAACAGGATTGCATTCTCACAGATACCATATGTGAATTATATCAACTTTTGTACATTTTTAATGAACTATTGCCTGCAGTTCCACCCGGTGGAATGTAGATCCCACGGGAAAAGTATTTTTTCTCATGCCTCAAATTACTTATCATACCAAATTTTATCTTAATTAGTTTAGTAGGAAAGTAATCCAAGAAAAAAAAGTCCCGTACACCATCTACCATTTGGGTTGCGGAGGATAGATGGCAGTTGCTCTGTGTAAAAAGTACTACCCCTCTCAAATCACCTAGGAAAAGTAGCGGACCCAGGGTTCTACAGAATCTTGTTAACATAATAACAATCACGCAAAAATAGCAGAATGAATTTGATAGAATTTGACACATGAATTATTTCTTACTTGGATTAACACAATAGAAAAATATAACTAGCAACGTCCCCAGCTGCGCCTGGGCATGTATTATTCCTATAAACCTTCCTCATTTATCACTCTATCTGTTGGTGTAATCCGCATTAAATTCCGTGCAGTAGTTTTTGAGTTTATGGCGAACAGACAGACAAACAGATTGTCCAACTCGGCGGAGGACTTTGTTTTATAAAATGTGGTAATGATTAGTTACAAAAATCATAAAAAATATATGTATTTATTATATTTTAATCTAAAAACTAAGTCTGTACAAATGTTTTCTTAAAATTCTAAATTACGTACTTTACAACTACCCTACTGTAGGTACAACTTTTTATTATAGTACTACTATAGTACTATTAAAGTACTGTATATAAAAATAATGTTTATTTATCATTTTTCAAATAAAAATGAAAACAATGAAGATATAACAAAGAAGTGTTTTACCCAAATGGTATAAAAGACAAGGGTAGCCCATAGGTTTAACCTTTTGATGGCCATTTTCCCTGGAGAGCTTGGGAAGTCCGACCAAAGTACTTAAAAATGTTAGTTTATGTGCCGCCGCTGGAAAACTTTTGTTTGGGTACATAAATAAATTGCAAAGTTTTCGGCGTAAGGAAGCATTAATATTTTGAAAAAAGTTAGACTACACAAAGGCTTTTAATATTGTATGATATCTTCTACCCTCTATTTTTTTTCCTCAGCGCTGAATTTCTTAAATATTAGTTCCGAAGTTGCATTAATTACTTTCTTTTTTATTTTGACCAGGAGTTCTCAAAACCAGTTTTAAATTATTGGGATTAATTGATATTAGATTTTTAACACCTCTAATTATAAATCTTGAACAGATTTAAATAAACGTGTTTTTTTTTAATTATAACATACTATATTTAATTGGATGGTTAACATAGATGTTATAAATATGAGTTACCCCAATCCTGTTATTTTTTTATTGAAAATCTTCAATCAATCACCTATTTACCTTGGGCACGTGCTTGTTTTACAGAATCATATACAGAATAATATTTCCGTTGCTATGCCGTTTATTAGAAATATTAGATTTTTATTTGTGTTCTTGTTTCCGTGGAATATGGCCTTCTGCTCAGTGACGCAATTCAAGTTCCTAGTAGCTACTTGTATTATCAACAATGATCGGATAATCGGGTGCTTATATACCTACACTTCTTTCCACAAAAGAATAATGTTATCACATTATTCCTTCCTGAATTACTAAGTAATTCCGGATTCCCGGGATTACTTAGTAATACGAGAGGGTATGTTAGCATTATTCAATAAAAATATATCATTTTCACAATATATATCACTATATTTTATACATTACAGCTAGTTTCATATAAAATGACAGCGACATCGTTTGCTGCTATACGTGAGCGGAGCCACAGACGAAAACTAATATCTTAATAAACATCGTCATACATCGTCAATTCGTCACCAAATAACGTTGTTCTATCAAGAGTTCGAAACTCTCGTAATTCAATACAGTCGAGCCCTCAGTTGGCGAAGTAATTATTTGCCCAATGAAATGTCACTCGAGATTTTTCCCACTCCGATTGGTCAATTTAGGATGGCCACTCTATTGTCGGCCATTACGGTGATGTAATTTTCTTGTGTGAAATTGTATCAGCCCATCGAAATAGATTTCTGATACGAATTTTAATAAGCTCTCTTTTTACATAACTGACTTCCCTATTAGGTTGGTAATGTTTTTCGCGCGTATGTATGTATGTGGGTTTTTAAATAATGTATGCTTTCATTTTGACTTTCTGTAACCTAAACGGATTGAAAATTTATGCATTCGTTTCTGAAGAATATGTTTCTGGGACATATTCACGAATAGGCGTGAACCTTACCCCTCTTAAAGAAGAGCCCTCTCAAAGGCCATTGATCAAAAATAGCAAATAGATATTTTATGAGGAGTTCTGTTCTCAAAATTACCATACAGTACATACTGGGAACTTGAATAATATCAAAAAAAAAGAGACTAATTGTATCGATATTCCGATGCATTATTAATACCATCGGCAATTCCAACGTATTTAAATACGATCATATTCCGGCTTTTCACCTCTTACTAATAGACAAGTGTTAAAAGATTCACAATTTGAGTCTCATATGATTTTACCAAAATATCACACAAGAGTCCAAACTAAACTAGTGGCTATCCACGTCGATATTCCGATGCTGCATTATTAACGGCTCTTACGTATTTATACACGAATATATTCATTTTTACCCCTGACCAAAAGATATATCACAAGTTTTACAACTTGATTCTGATATGACTTTTCTGCAAAGACATAAATAAGATCCATCTAAAATAGTGGCATCTTTGTCAGTGCTCCGATACTGCATTATTGTTTTATTTTTCCAATTTCCAGCATTAGTTCCTAGGAAAAGTTTAGACGCCTCTTTATTTAGGATTGGCCAGGGTTTTTTAACATATTGTATATGATATAGTTAAAATATCATATAAGCTTCAGGGCAAAAATAGTGGCCATCTGTGTCGGTATTCGGAGGCTGCATTATTTATGCCGCCGTCGGCCTCACGTATTTATACACGACCCTATTCCAGCTTCTGGAAACTTACTGCTGCCCAATTTATTTAAACACAATATTTCCAATTCAATGTGCTACAATATAAATAAGATTATTTATTCTACTTTAAAGGCTAATATTGTGCTATACTACTTTAAAAGCTAATATAAGCTTTTAAAACCTCTGGAATACAGAGGTCTTGCTTTAAAAGAATATTGTTAATTACTGAAAGTATTTAGTCACAGCTATTAATTAGTTAAATGACTGATAAACAAAATGATTCATAAATAAAAATTTGTTTTCGCGATTGTAACACATTTGAAAAAAAAAATTAACAATATTTTATCGCGTTTATTACATTATATAAACACCTAACGTTTCTAACACTTGGTTCGTTACGTTAGGTTTTTAAATAATTTATTTTATTTCAACTGAATCTACAAAGGTTCCGTTTTTGCCATTCAGCTACGGAACCCTAAAAATGATGACGTTTCTATGGGAAACTTTTGAAAATTTCATAAGAGTAGTTATCAGTGGTCACTATAACAAGAAATAATAAAAATATTGTAGTATGTAAATCAATTTAAATTCTCCGCTTAATTTAATTAAATCAAAATGTAACATCTTATCTTATATTTTAATAAAATTTGCTCATCTTATCCGATGCGGCTAGCATCCCATCACTATTTTGATTCCGCTTTCCACCTTGATGCCCACTGACGCGCTGAACGTGGTCTTTGGATTTTGTGATCTTGGGCTCCGTTTGCCCAAGGCAAGCCAAGCAAGGGATAAAAACGTAATAATATGTATGAATGTATGTAGACAACATAGAATAAATATAATTTCCCAAACACTCACATATCGATTTTCATTTTGGCCGTGGTTACTATCGGTTCATAGTTCTGGGAAATCGCGCCCTCTAAATTGAATTTTCCTTTAATACCTATTTCCGTGAACTCAGGTATCCCAAAAGTGTATTCTAGGAAGTTGACATTGTTCTGTTTATGCAAGGGAGCCAACCCATGTGTGATGTTTCAATATCGCTTCTACATAAGCCTGTTTTCAGAATAAATATTGGTTCGTTGACATTGTATTATTCAAATTTAAATAGATAGGGTTGCGCGTGTATGGCAATTTTTAGCAGGTATGTTCTCTTTGGGTACTTGCTGCATCTTACAGTTGTTAAATTAGCCTTTTTAACCCCTTTTCGTCTTTATCATCAGGTCTCTTTAGTCGCCACTGCAGGAGCACGACTCTCTCTGTACACCAGAGCCATATCATTAGCCAAAGAGAGAGGATTTGGCCTACACTCTTCACGTTGGCTTGTGTTTCCTAATTCACCTTCGACAACATCCACAAGAAGACTTGGAGTGGGCCGATTCTACTCTGCTGGGAACCACACGGCTTTTCGTCTTATGTATTTTTTACTACATAGATGACACTACTTCAAGTACTAAAGGTACGGAGGCCGTGTTGCTCGAAGACTAAAAGAAACGACTATTAAAACGGAACAATCTGGACTTTTGAAATTTACATTCAGTAAACCAGTAATTCTTACTGTCTTATTTATCTTATAGATCTTATTGATATAAAATTATGAATTATGGATGTATGAGTCAAAACAGAAGAACCGATGGCCGATGGGGCAGAAGGGTTCTCGAATGGCGACCACGTACCGGCAAGCGCAGCGTTGGACACCCACCGACCAGGTGGTCGGACGACCTGATAAAGGTCGCAGGCGGCGCGGATGCAGGCCGCTTCTAACCGGTCATATTGGAAATCCTTAGGGGAGGCCTATGTCCAGCAGTGGACTTCTTGTGGCTGAGATGATGATGATGAGTCAAAACGGATTTCAAACTTTTTTTGACACAAAATTTTCTTTCTTTTCATGGATTTTGATGAAGCCTAATTATTAGAATACAACTGGTTTGTACAGGAACATAGTAAATAAATTATTACAAAAAGAAAATCCATCTATAAAAATAAATTATTACAAAAAGAAAATAATGTAATCGTGTGTAAATGTATATTTGATACATACTTTAGGTACCCGCTTAGATTAAGAACAATTTTACCACGTAGTAACCATAATTTCAAAACATTTGCTCCTACTTCACTCGAGCAGATATTTGATGACAATTTTTCGGAGCGTCATTTATTATTCCCTTATCGATTCAAACAACAATAAAAGAGGGAATGAATCAGGAAAGGTTGGAACACAATAGGGCTGACCTCGCGGATTTAGTAAAATCTTTTGGCAGGGAAAAACCAACGATGCGGATCTGGGCGCTAAGATAAACAGCTTTCCAGATTTGAAATTGTAATTTCGTTCGTATCGTGGTCACTCACCTTTTTTTTTCTTTTTTAAGAAATGCTAATTTCGTCCAGAGTATATTTTGCGAATGAAACTCGGCATTTTGATCTCGATTATTATCGATTTATATTTTGATTTTGCTAGTTTTTCAAAGTTGATGGTATTAGAAATATATATTTTTACAAACCATTCTAAAACTCAATGCAAAAAGGGTTGCATTACTTTCACCGCTATTGAATGGTTGTCTTTATCTGGGTTGAACCGCGCAAAGCAGGTTTTCTAGCAATAATTATTAGATATGTGTTATCAAAATCGATGCAGCCGCTTACTAGATATAGGCATTTTAGTGTTGTCGGGGGTTGCTAAATTTCTTAACTTTAATTTAATATAATTTGTTTAATATAATGAGTAATATTTAACTATGTATTATGTAATACAAGTATTTACATCATTGACAAATGAGTACATATAAGGCCAATAATTCGTGGTAAGTACTTGTTAATAAATACATTTCAAGCTGGAAATAATGGAAAACTAGACGGAGAAACGACTCGTTGTTTAATTTACTTCATCTGGACAAAGGAAAACTTGCAGTTAGCTAATGGAATTTAACTCTGAGCAAACATTATGTAAGTTCATTACCTACTGGTTTATACATATTCTTAACTTACTCTTTACATACTCATAGATGGCCACTTAACGAGACTCGATAGAAGTTTAATTATTATAACAGCTATAGTTCACTGCCCAACAATGAGTTAAGCAAATTGAAAACAATATCTAGTCAAAGTTAAGTTTGACGGCCTTCTTGTATGCCAGCCTACTATACAAGATCAAAGGCGACGTGTAAACTGCCAACTTAATACAAAATTTTGGCCCTAAAAAGCCTGCTTTAAAACGTACAAAGAAGTCGGGAAGCAAGCAGTCCATGGCAGTCTTATCTACTAACTGCTACGGCTGCCATATGGAGCGGCCAAAGTGCTGCAGTGCAATAGTGACAGTCGTTTCCACCCGACACTGGAAGGCGTAGCCTAAACTTCAAGTATTACGTAACCAGAATATCAGCCATTTTCACCCCCTCCCCTTCTCCCATCTTGCCAGCAAAAATAAGAGAAGCTCTTAAATAGATCGGTTAATGCTCAAATATGGCCACATATGGGAGCATTCTTCATCTCTGGGCAGCACCACTTTATTAGCTTGTTCCATTTGAACATATTCAAAAGAGATCTGTTCAAATTGACAATGAACTTTTCAATTTGCTACCTTCAGCGCGATTTTACTATCGCACGCACCACGCACTGTGGAAACAGGGTTCACGCTCATGTCCGGCGATCCACAACAACACGTTACTCTAGATCTTTTTTTTTCGCTGGTGTAAGTTGTGGAACAAGCTTCCTTCCACTGGTTTTCCTCAAAACTATGACCTGAGTTTTTATAAATGACGGGTAAATTCGTATTTAAAAGGCCGACAGCAAACATTAGGGAACGTGGGAACCTACGAACCTAACCTAAGAACGCACAAACGCATGAACGCACGAATACACACGTACAAAAAAAACATATGAACACACAAACATAAAATAAACTAACTAAATGAAAAAAAAAAACACAAACTACTAACAATGAGGCTAGGAACAGGAGACTGCGATGCGTCTTCATACGATTTGCTTTCGATTCTGGTGCCACGATATAGACGGCAATTTTGTTTTTCGTCAATAACTTAAACATCCATTCCATAGTGATATCAATAACATTATTACTTCACATAAGATATATAATAGAAACCATTTCGACTCGATAAGATGAAGAAGATTATTTCAAAATATTTTAAAACGGTAAAGGAAAAGTTATACTTGATAAAAAGGTTCTTGGTGTTGACTATAATTTGATACACGTCTCTGAGCAAAATTAAAAAAAATGTTAAAAGTTTTGCGGTCAATTCGATGGACACGGGTTTTCCCTCGAAGGGTCACTCCATACCATGACTGGCGCTGGTGGCGTATAATACACATCTATCGCATATTTAATTATTTACGATACTGAAATACCTTCGCGTAACAAATGCTTCTTACGGCTCTCAGGTCAAAATTTCGTTTTTAGGGTTCTGTACTAAACTAGGAACCCTTATAGTTTCGCCATGTCTGTCTGTCTGTCCGTCCGCGGTTTTATTCAGAGACTAGAAGTACTAGAAAACTGAAATTTGGTATAGGTATGTATATTAATCATGTCAAAAAAGTGGTAGAAGAAAATGTTGAAAAAATTTTTTTTAGTGTATCTCCCATGCAAGTAAAGATAGTAATAATATTTTTTTCTATACAAACCCATCGTGTGGGGTATCGTTAGATAGGTCTTTAAAAAATATACTGAGGTTGAGAACACCATTTTTCGATTTAGGGATCCGTTTTAGTTAATTTAGTTTTAAAGTGCAAAATTTTGTTAGAGGTAAGTGTCTTCCCCCCCCCCTCTATCTACTAAACGGTTATATATGGATACGTGAAAAAAATTACAGCAGTAGTATATATACTGAAGTTGAAAGGAAAACTATCAGAGCTGAATACCAAGTACAAACTAAAAAGTTATCGGCAACCAACTTATAAATGTACTCAAAAATGTAAAATTTGATACATTTTCATTGTTACATGTTTTTGGTCGTTAAACTGTGAGGTGCGAGTGTAAACAGTGTAAAATCAAAGTTGTCATTCGCAACTACGGAACCCTACACTGCGCGTGGCCCGACAGGCACTTGGCCGGTTTTTTTTTTCTTAAATTAATTATGTCACCGCTTCTGTATTCGAGTTCTTATAGTATATATCGTGACTCAAAGACCAGTTGTTTCCAACACTACACAGGCTACCCACTCGCGGCGGTAACTGCTTCTTCCGTAATTCCACTATATCCGTCCTCATTTCTTGGAGCTCGTTAACGAAGATAAGTGTCGTTGTGTTAGTAACCCGAGAACTGATCGTAATAAAGGAGAATTTTATTGCGTTTGTTATGGCGCGGATATGTTAATGGCAGACAACACTTATGTTAGTTCTCATATCACTTATTTTGAATATCTAGTAAAATGGCGTGTTACTGCTCATCTTATATCTTTACATTTATGAATGAAAAAGATATTAAAAAGTTACCTATTTTTAAGAAATCTCAGAAACCCTGTACCTAAGAGTGAAAACAACGCAGTGTATAGGTACTAACACTTTTGTCTCTTACATGAGCGCCCTGATTTCTATTTTCAGCGCGGGCATATACCTACATTGCTTCATTTTATAGGTATATGTTTGCAGTTTAAAAAGCCATTTAGGAGGGTTAGCGTCAAGTAGGCAGCCGGCTGTAAAATCTTTGCCAAATTAAAACATGAATTATCGTTCGGTCATAACAGCGGACCGATGTATTATAGTTGGTACTTCCAAAATGCTTAGGTTAGGATGAGGTAAGATAGAGGGTTTCTACGAAACTCAACACCGAAGTAAAAAAAAACTAAATTACAAGAGATATAAAACGTTAAAATTTCATCTTATTCGATAATATCGTCACATATTTTTTAGTTTTGTTCAAACTATATACATATAGAATAGTTTCTCAACACCAATCGTCTAATTCCAAAGTTTAGACCCTTTTTTCTTCTTGTCGGGTCCAAAAGGTAACTTACCTTTAGATATCTTTTTACCAATATTTTGTCATGCCAATCGCCATATCATAAGCCTCATTAAGCTCTTTAACTCTAGGAATAGTGGGCAGTTGTTAAGGTACGACAAGAGGTGAGTCATCAATTGATTGGCATCGCTAATGTGGCCCTACGGATAACATGCTTAATTAAACCTAATTGGTACTGGTAAGCATATTTGCTAAGCCAGACAAGGGTTTCAGGGCCGCAATCAAGCGATATTAGCCGATTTACCCGAATTGAGAGCACTTCAAAACTGAACATCAAAGTAGAGAAAGCCTTTGCCAAATATTTAATGATGCAATGTTAACGTTACGTTAAGGACCAAAAGGACCCCTAAAGGTCACAGCACACTTATCAACTCGTAAACGAAATGAAAACGTAGGGATCAAACTCGAGCATTTCAGTAGGTATTCTTTGTAGCTTCCTACTGCAACGCACACTAATCAGAAGCGTAACGTCTCACCTCGGAACCAGCTCATGAACCGCTTTGCGGGCCGATAAACTTGTGGTCCCCAGTCCCCACGCTTAGGGCTTGTCTTTCACGTGTTTACGTCTTACGTCATTTTACAAGCCTTTTTACGGGTATTTTTTGCGAGGCGTTACCTAGCCGTAGTCTAGACGTATCGAAGCTGATCCGGTTTGGCTACGTGCTTACGAAGGTTCACGCCTAGTTGACAGCAAGGCAAATGAAAGGCAATTCGGTGTCGATTCCTTTCCGAGTTGATAAGTGTGTAGTGACCTTAATAGTCGATCGGTCGGAAAAGGAGCCTTAAAGGAATTGTTCTGAACTTTTCTAACGAAAACCACTTAAGGATTGATCGCAACGAACTTTCGGTCCCGATTGACGTTGACTAACTGATTTATATTGGTTTTGACGGGGGTTCTTTTATTTCGTTTCAGGTAAGGTGGTTTGGAGTCGGGAGACGTGGACGGCTACCTTGTAACTTTTTTAATTTAATTTATTAAGAGAATATATAATTGAACGATGAATTCGACAGACGTGCCAGAAGACTCGTTGATGATGAGCTGCTTACGGCAGAGCGGATTCTGAGCCTCTTACAGCACTGATTACTAGCAAGTCTGTGTGTCTTTTACAGGCTTCATTTCGGGGAGTGTGCACCAGAACTGCACGATCTAATTCTCCCTGCACCATTCCATCTTTGGATGACACGGCGTGGGCGGTATTCCATCCATATGTGGTCGATATTTCTGCTCATCGCACCTTTAGATTCGCCTCCTCCTTCATTATGCGAACCCTCCCAGCGTCGCTGTTTCCCGACTCGGTTAATATAGGGATTTTTAAGGCAAGAGTGAATAGGCATTACACCCTAGATCTCATCGTTGCTTTCCATCAGGCAATATAGTAGTAAAACGCATTCAAATTTTTAATAAAAAAACGTTGTCCTTGAAATGTGCAAAACGACATAATTTTCTAAGACATATGTATTATTTACTATTATTATACATATATATTATCACGACTTTATAGATGCATGTAGACAGACCCAGGTAGGTCTTACGGTCACGTTTAAGCAGTTTGGTGGGCGTATAGGAATTAAATAGTCGGGTTGCTGATAGATATTCGCCCAATTACTTGGTCAGCTTTTAAGATCTGAAGTTAGCAAATTTAGGGGTTTGCTGCCCTCAGACATTAATATAGTTTCCAGATGGAATATAAATAAACATGGCCCACATGGCGCAGTGGTTGGCACGCGAGCGACTAGAGAACACCAAGTTCAATTCCTGGCACAGTTAAATACTTGTACGTCATTTTCACAGGTTTTTTCTGAGTTTCTGGAGCCATCCAAGGAGTTGTTGTCAATTTATGCCAAATTATATTACAGCATGAATCCTTATCCTTATTAAAAATATAAACGCGAAGGTTTGTATGTATGGCTTTTTATTACTCTTTCTCGCAAAAACTACTGTTAATAAGTTCAATTAAACTTTACACTAAGTAATATAACTTATACATCAGAATAACACAAAGGCTATTTTTTATCTTGAAAATAGGTACTGTTTTCTAGGGATTAACGTTTACGGCCAGCGAAGCCTTGAACGACAACTAGTGCTGTGCTAGCGAACTTTGAGCTCCGACGCGTCACAGCTAACGTCACAAACAGGAAAAATGCCGCGATCAGAGAGAAAGAGAAGAGAGAAAAAGAGAGAAGGGATACGAATAAGCTTTTTCAAACGAAACTGAATTTGAATCTGAATAACAGATTATTGCAAATGAACAAGACGAGGCTTTGTATTTCTATTGTCGTGGCTTGTAAATTATATATACCTAGCTAACAAATAAAGCGCCGAATTCACATTAATCCCCGGTCGGCAGCTGTTATAACAAATACAATACTAAAATATTTGCTACCAAATGCGATGTCCTTTCGCAAGTCGAATAACTTTACAAGTAAGAAGTGAATTATTTCAAAAAATAAAAAAGACTAATTGTGTTTTTTTTTCCGTGTGATTTCCGGCAGAGTAGAATAGGACCACTCCAAGTCATCCCGTGGATGTCGTAAAAGGCGACTAAGGAAACACAAGCTAAACAAAGCTTATAAACATCAAAGAGACCTCTGCAATCCGTCTGGCCAGCGTGGAGAGTGTAGGCCAAATCCTCTGACTACTCAAGCTAATATATGGCTCTGGTAGTTTGGAGAGGGTCGTGCTCCTGCAGTGGAGACTGGAAAGACCTGATGATGACTTGTTTTTTTGATAGTTTATCGTCCATCATTCTGATTTTTTCCTGATGTTACATAGCCTATGATACTCCAGGGTAGAAAACAAATCTAATGACACATTGCGCTTCAAAATCGGTCAACTCGTTAAGGCTACAAGAAGCAACAATGGAACAGACATACTTACATACATACATACGTGCGAAAACTATTACCTTCCTTATGGATGGGTCATCATCATCATCGTCATCATCAGGTCTTTCTAGTCTCCACTGCAGGAGCATGACCCTCTCTGTACTACCAGAGCCATATACTAGCCTGAGTAGTCAGAGGATTTGGCCTGGATGGGTCATTCAGGTAAAAATAGCCCAGAAAAGAATTAGTTAAATATACAGCCAGTAAACTCTTGAAAATATAATAGAAATAGATTTTCTTATAATACGTTATTTGAAGTATATCATACTTGTTTATTCGTTCAAGCAAATCGGATACTCAATTATATAACTCCGTTGTGTAACTTAACTCAAGCATGAATGTAACCTTCCGTATGTTCTGCAGACTATTATTAAATCACTAACATGTAATAGGGCCTGCCTGCATTTTGTTTAGTACACTCTTTATAATTATGTTCATTTATGTTTTGAAAGTATTGTACTGTGATTTGGAAGCAAATAAAACATTTAGCCAAATAAAGTTTGATTAAATATTGCATTACTCAAACGACAGAACGAAAACAGAAGATGTGTTGGTGACGAATAATTTGGTGAATCTGAATGTTAACGATATTATGATCCAAGTTTATTTTTCTAAACGGGACTGTAAACGTTGCTTTTTGTAAGACATATAATACACAATGGTGATTTTAGGATATCTTTTGGTATCCTTACTAATATTATAGAAGCGAAAGTGAGTTTGTATTTTACGCATTCACGCCGTATCTACTGGACCGATTGTCGTAAATTTTGCATACATATAGCTTATGGTACTGAGAAGGACATATGTAGGCTATATATCACGCGAGTGGAGCCGCGGGTAACAGCTAGTTAGTATATTTTTTCTTTTACAATACATTATTTTTCTTTCATGGTTACTTTTTGTACATTTTTTTGGAAAAGAAACTAAATTGACTCCACGAATATTGAAAAGCGTCATTACAACATTACATTGATAACACAAATATCTAACATGCTGTTTGACTAGGTTATCAGCATGTAAATAAAACATACCTTGAAAGATATTTACAATCGCCTAGTAGGTAACTCCAAATATTAACATAGAGTCTTGCGTAAAATAGATAATATGAATAAATATACAGGTAGATAAGTTTAAATATTTAGGAAGTACACTTACAGCAGACTCTAGAAATTCAACTGAGATTAAAACTAGAATTGCAATAGCAAAAAAGGCTTACAATAATAAAAAGCAACTATTTACATCAAAAATATCCAGAAAATTAAGAAAACATCTAATAAAAACCTATATCTGGAGCATAGCTTTATACGGATGTGAAACGTGGACGCTCACACAGAAGGACAGTGAAAGGCTTGCTGCCTTTGAAATGTGGTGCTGGAGGAGGATGGAAAAAATCAGTTGGACAGAACGAAAAAGTAATGAAGAGGTGCTAGAAATTGTAGGAGAGAAAAGAAGACTGATAAACGAAATAGGGAATAGGAGGGGTAGGATGATTGGTCACTTGATACGACATGATGCCTTCTTTAAAAACATACTGGAGGGTAAGGTAAAAGGAAAGAAAGGTCCAGGGAGACCAAGGAAAAGTTTTGTTGACCAACTAAAGAAGAAGGCTGATGTCATGTCGTATCAAGAACTAAAGTCTAAAGCAGAAGATAGAGAAGTTTGGCGCTTACTCCATCGACAAGAGCTATAAAGCTCTTAAATAAGAAGAAGAAGAACAAAATTAAAAGTTAAAAATTATTTACACAATCCATTAATTTATATTATTTATAGATAATTTTGATGAACGAAAAGTCTTGCTAATTACAATATTGACTGGTTTGGTGGTATAAGTAACATATTATTAGCACATAAGAACATCAATATTTTTTTTTTTGGTATCTCATTATTAAAGGAAATATCCAAATAAAACATTTGACTCGCGCCGTAGCCGTTCATTTTGTTAATTTGGGGCAGCCACAATCTTCCAATTCAACGTTATGAGGACTAAAGACACAAACTCTCTTTCGATTAGGCCTTATGTATTGTACTGAGGTATTGTATAAGACTAACGCATAATCAATTAGTACCATAAGAAAAAATCGAGCTGATGTAAACTTTGCTAAATGGAAACCATGTAGGCCTTTTCTGTGCCTTTAATTGAGATACTGATGTTTATTTGAGCGAGACACGACGCGTCGTCGCTTGTCGGGCTGCTCATTCAGCTATGAAGTGAAGTGAATACGTAGCTCAAGTAATTTATATTATAAGTTATGTAAAATGCCGTAAAGGTTTTTATCACAAGATCTATCACTTTTCACTAGAAAATGTCTTGTTAAGAGACGCCTGGACACGCGAGTAAAATTAAGCATTTAATTAATTAATCTTGTTATAATCTACGTACGTTCCTATACAGCTTGGTTAAAATACCAATGGTTTGAGAATTTACAACCCTTTTTAAATTTGTATGGAAATCTCGAGAGGCGTATAATTCTCAAACTATTGATAATTTAACCAAACTGTATAGGAACGTACGTAGATTATAATGAGATTAATAGATTAATTGATCAATGCCTAATTTTACTCCAAAATTATCAAATATTGCCACAATTCCCTTTTTCCGTTTGTATGGAGACATGCGCGTCCAGGCGACTCTTAATTTGAAGCAGCAAAATTTTTCCAATTTAAAGTTATGATGACTTACACAAAATATCTTTGTTAAGCCTTTAGTATAATGTTTTACGCGTGTCTATCAATATGTAAAAAACGTTGAAGATCCAACTGGAATAAACGCCTCGCCAATATAAAAACCATGTAAGCCTTTTCGGTGCCTTTAATCGAGTTATTGATGCTTATTTGAGTGAGACACGACGCGTCGTCGCTTATTAGGCTGCTCATTTAGCTATGAACTAAAGTGAATACGTAGTTCAAGTATTATTTAAGTTATGTCAAATCTAATTACCTTTCGCTAGAAAATGTCTTGTTAATATGAAGCAGCCAAAATTTTCCAATTTAAAGTTAAAGTGACTCACAGAAAATCTCTCGGTTAAGTCTTTAGTATAATGTTTAACACGTGATCAATCAATATGTAAAGAAATTCATCACCATACTCAAAAAACATAGAAGAGACCAACTGGAATCAATGTCGCCAATATGAAAACCATGTAAGCCTTTTCGGCGCCTTCAATCGAGTTACTGATGCTTATTTGAGCGAGATACGCATCTCCGCTTGTCGGGCTGCTCATTCATGTATAAAGTGAATACGTAGCTCAAGTAATTTATAAGGTGTCTAAAATGCCATATAGATTTTCATCAGTGAAATATAATTACTTTTCGCTAGAAAATTTGTTTGGAGCAGCAAATATTTCCTTATTCAACGTTATGATAACTAAAGACTCAAGCTCTCTTACACATAAGCCTTATGTATAACACGAAGTAACAGATCAATCAATGTGTCAAGAAATGTATCAACATAGGTACTTACACAAAAAACAGAGGAGACGGTATGGAATAAACGTCGCCAATATGAAAAACATGTAAGCCTTTTTGGCGCCTTTAATCGAGTTACTGATGCTTATTTGAGCGACATACGACGTGTCGCTGCTTATCGGGCTGCTCGTTTGGCTGTAAACTGAATACGTAGTTCAAGTAATTTATAAGGTGTGTAAAATGTTATTAAGGGTTTTACCTCAAGTCTAATTACTTTTCGCTAAAAAATATCTTGTTAATTTGAAGCAGCCACAATCTCCCAATTCATCGTTATAATGACTAATGACACAATTTCTCTTTCGGTTAAACCTTAACGCATAATCAATCAATGTGTCAAGAAATTTATCAAAATACTTACTCAAAAAACATAGAGGAGATGATCTGGAATAAACGTCGCCAATATGAAAACCATGTAAGCCTTTTCGGCGCCTTCAATCGAGTTACGGATGCTTATTTGAGCGAAACATGATGCGTCGCCGCTTTTCGGGCTGCTCATTTATCTATAAAGTGAAGTGAATACGTAGATCAAGTAATTTATAAGGTATCTAAAAATACCATATAGATTTTCATCAGTGAAGTATAATTACTTTACGCTAAATAAATATCTTGGTAATTTGGGGCAGCCACAATCTCCCAATTCAACGTTATGATAACTCAAGATTCGACCTTTCTTTCAGTTAAGCCTTGACTGGTTCACAGACCCTCAGACCATATGTGATCTAATTCAATTGTTTCACTATTCTGTTTCATTTATGGACTGTAAAGGGGTTCAGTATAAGACTAACATATATAATCAATTAATATGACAAGAAATTTATCACCGTTCTTACTTAAAAATACACAAAAGAGACCAACTGGAATAAACGTCGCCAATATGAAAACCATGTAAGCCTTTTTGGAGCCTTTAATCGAGTTACTGATGCTTATTTAGGTTCGCTGAGCTGCCCATTCAGCTGTGAACACGTAACTTTGGAGCGACAATGGAGTGAAAGACCTTAATTGTAAAGGCAATTAGAGCCCTTCCTTTAGGCCAGCGATACGACGTTATGATAACGAACAATGTAAACATTGGGGTGGATAGTAGGGCAATGAATAGTGGAAGGGTATTCATATAGGTAACGGTATAGAATTTATCATTCGCCTTTACTACACAGATGTTTTCAATTTGTTTTTATTTTTTCAAATCGGAATCTCTTTTCGGAATACCTATGCTTCAAGTTTTCCGATGAAATATTGAAGATGAGAAATATATATTTTTTTTAATTTATTACTTTAACTTAATGTAATTAATGGTTGACAACTGTTAACTTAATGTAATTAATGGTTGACAACTGTTTACTTTTTATTATCATACTAGCTTTCACCCGCGGCTTTATCCTGTGTGTGTCTGTCGATCCCTCGGGAATGGTACTTATTTCCGGGATGAAAAGAAGACTATGTCCTTTTCTGTACTCCAGACAAAGTGTATGCAAAATTTTATGATGATCGGTTCAATAAATCGTGAAACCGTTACAAACAAACAAACTCACTTTCGCATTTTTAATATTAGTTAGGATTAGGATGTAGAGTATATTATTACGAATCACAAGGCTTGCATCACGCAGAGGATTATTCCTAAGGCTTACTAGGCACGTGACTAAGGAGATAGCAAGACCCCTAGCCCTCTTATTTTGTGTTGCCCAAAGTTACGTCGAAAAGAGGTTGATGGCTCCCCGTCGTGGCATGTCAAGTAGGGCGGCAATAATTAAATATGCCTACGGGCGGCAAATATGTAAATATGTTAATTCGCCTCTGGCGCCACGTTTAAAATATCATAACTTTCATCTATGATAGGACGCACCCTATTAATATTGTTATAACATAGGTAACAATTTTATACAATATGGCTTGTATTACATCTTTTGTATGAAAACAATACACTATTTTACCTACATAATATATCGTACCATTAATTTCCGCTTATTCACATATAAAAAACGCGTAATACTAAGACCATAACGTTTCACGCGTTTCTTAATGTCACTATAATTGCCATTGATTATTTTAAACGTCTCCCAAAGCGAAAGCAGCGGTTAGGTACATCCAAAGGAAATCAAATCAATTCTGTAAGCACATCTTTCGAAATGAATAAATTCTTTTCCGGATCTTATTGCTTTATATAATGATAAAGAAGCGTTTGTTGACCCAAGAAGGGTCGGCGGACAACCAGCTATAAAAACTGTGCCAAATCATCCCAACTAATATTATAAATGCGAAAGTGAGTTTGTTTGTTTGTTTGTTTATTTGTTAGTTTGTTTGTAACGCTTTCACGCCGTATCTACTGAACCGATCATCATGAAATTTTGCATACACATAGGTTAGGGTACCGAGAAGGACATAGGCTATATATTACGCGGGTGAAGCCGCGGGTAATAGCTAGTATTAATATAAATCATAGTATAAGTTGTCAAAATAGCGGACAGTAGTTTTCAACCACATCATAACTGAGGGTTCAAATAAGAAATGCTCTGAAGAGTAAGTAGTATGCATCGGACCAAATTTTGAACCTTTTAAAATTTATAAATCTTGTGGTAAATTTACTTTGAAGTCTATGAAATACGAGACAGACGAATCAGTTGTTAAGGCTCTCCAGATAAGAATAATGGGCGGGATTCCAACGCTGGTTGCATCAATCACCACTAAATACTACCAACTACCTCCAGCTAACGCCAACTACCACCAGATACAACTAACCACCATCAACAACGACTGTAAACTATCTAGAAGCACCACATCTACTGTAGGAACCTAATGTTTATGCATTTTTCTGATAAAAATCAGAATATCCAAAAAATAAAGGAAAGAGGAAAAAAATATCAATATCCTTATTCTACAGTCTGCGGGAGACTTAAAATTTTTATACATGTTTTCCTCCTGCATATTTTATAGGGGAAATAATATATTTTCGTACATTTATGTTAATAAATATGATGCTTTCTTAGAAGGTGTAATTCAAACATACTTTACTTTATCGAATTGACAAATGTTGTTGTGAATTTATTTTGAAATCTAGGAAATACCCTATTACCGGCTCTGCTCAAGTATCGCTTCCGAGATATACGACTTGCTCGTAAGGGCTCTCCTGGCAGGAATAATGGACGGGATCCTCGCTAGATCCGTTTCACGGAACATCGTCAGACGTGCTTGATCTACGAAATACCAAACGCTTTGTAAACCTGAGAAACATATTAGTTGTATTGTTAGATCTGCATTTTTCATTTTATTAAAATTTATTTTCAAAGTAATTTAATAACACAATTGCCGTGCCAATATTATTGTAGTCAATCATTGTCAAAATATTGTTTTTTAAAGACAAATTAAATTAAGGAGTGTCCTACTATTCAAAGTTTAAAATGATGACTTAGTATTATTGTAGTATGTACTTGCTGGTAATATTGTTTTGGTTTCTGATTTGTATTAAACAGTTGAAATTTGCATTAGTCTTAATCGGAGATAGCATATTGTGAGAATAATAAAATTTGCTTTTTCACATACTTTTAAATGTAACCATAGGTATAGTGTGTATTAAACATTAAACATCTTGAATTACCCATGTAGGTATTGACGAAACTTATCTAACACTACAATACAATCAGCAAAGTTGCGAAATTGATCAGGACATTATTTAGAGGCTGCCAACGTGTTGTTTATGTTGGGACGACAGCGTATGCGGGGAACTTTGGGCGTTATCGATGCGAAGATGTGTTGTTTTCGTCGTGATTCGATTTCCGATGGCGATAATATGTTTCCTTTGAGGCGAAGTTCAAGATGTTTTCGCCACTATCCAATAAGGAGTGTTCTGTTTTGAGAGTCATGCATGTTCTTAGTTAGCAATATTTATATATGTAAGTTTCTCTATTGCACAATAACTCTCGCTAGAATCTTGCGTTGTTTAAGTGACATTGCAATTTTTTTTGGCAAGACCGTTGTGTTTTTATCTGCGGTTTTTATTTTAGAAGTACCTACAGCAGATAAACCTGTATAATGGAATATCTATTATTTTTTTTTCTTGATAGTTCCTATTACACTGTTTTCACAATAAACTGTGTTTTTTTTTATTTTTGTCCACTTTGTTTGTCAGGAATTTTGAAGGCGTTATCAATAGGTATTCGAAGATGCTTTATGCCCACCGTGATTCAATGATTTTAATAACATGTTAGCAACGGAGAAGAAATCATAAAAGCCTTGACAAAAAGATAAGTTAGCACCTTATGCAATCTTTTCTTTAATGTAACAAAAAAATATGTGTGTACTCTGAAACTGTGACATAAACTGACAAACATCACTTCTCTTTGAGGCTGGTCTGTTTGTTTGTTTTTAGTGTGGTGTCAAATTTTTCAAGCTTCCTAAAAGCATCTGACATAGCTTAACGACTGCCATCTATGATGACAGCCGGAACCAATGGCTTAACGTGCCTTCCGTAGCACGAAGGAGCTCGAGATATTTTATGCCACTTGCGGTCACCCATCCAAGTGGGGACTGTGCCCAGGGTTGCTTAACATGTGGTAGCGTCAAAAATGCACACGCACTGAGGCATCGGGCTCTGCCTGATCTGTGAGAAAAGAAAACAGGTGGAATAAACCAGCCGGTTATCTTACTGCGTTGATCGTAAAAACCGGTAGATGTCAATAGGCGACTATCATTCACTATTTTGATTACATTTTTCCCCTGCACGGGACCACGAACAACAAAAGTAGCCTTTTGTTCTTATAGCTTTGCCATTTACGAGGTAGACAAAGTACATTGACCATATTGCCAACCCCGTAAAAGATAAAGACGGGATACGTCGTCTACACTGACAAACTAACTCAAATAATATATAGTTACTTAATTATACCGACAAAAGAACAAAAACTAGTGATTCATAATCAAAAAATAAACACCTTTCAGTTCTGTATCCATCAAAAACAAATTAAAGGTACACACCGTATCCGAGAATAGTTTTTCATCATTTGAATGTTCGGATCGTGAATCATACCGCAACCATGGCTCTACAAAAACCGAAATAGATTGCAAACAATCGAGAACTTTAGAACGCCCCGTATTGTTCTCATAGACATGCAGATCGATCGGCGTTCAATACAAATTGTAGCAAAACTTTCTATATCGAAGACCGATGTTTTAAAATATTATTTTCGGTACTTCCTTGCCAAACTACTTCGCCAAATTGATTTGGCTAGCGAGAAATTACATTTCCAACGTAGCAAAACTTGTCTAAAAATAAGGAAAGTAATTACAGGTACAAAAATAGAAGTATTCTCGTTTCTCAAAATTTAACCCCTTATTTGACCTAGATATTCACCGAATCAAAAAGATAAAACCTCATCTAGTTGTTTCACCGTTAGCATCCTAAGCTAATTGCGTCGGAGCACGGAATCGGTATTTTTCTGTTACATCCCACTTTTTCATCCCAGTTTTGTAAAATTCTTTCCGCTATCAAAGTTCATGCTGTAATATGACTTGGAAAAAAGATTACCTCATTTTTTCTTCTTCTACCACACATCCGCCTACATAAGTATATTAGGTACCTGAAATTAATCTCAAAAGTAGATGAAATAACTTTGCTAAATTTCAATATTACTCGTATGTTTAAATCAAGTTCCCTTGAATTCACACCCTCTCGGGCACAGATCACATAGCTCGTCGTAGCAGGTTTTGGGAACTACATTTATTAAGAGAGATTGTTTGCGTAGAAATCGCGTAAAAGTTTTAGTACCAATAAATAATATTGATTTAATTCATCCGAGCAGAGTTTCCCATAAAGCGCAAAGTTAACTCATTTGAATTAAAGACAAAACCTTCTCAGACACATATCGTAATATATACCTACATTCTACAATATAAGTAATTCACCTGAATCCAGTGTCTCAAAAGCAAAAGCAGAAGACATAACTTTGTCTATGTTTCAATATTACTTTGAAATTCATACCATCGCATCGTATAATCAAATCAAGTTCCCTTGAATTCATGGGTATGAATTCAAGGGAATATAATATGTGATCTGTGTCTGAGAGGGTTCTCGGACACAGATCACATAGCTCGTCGAAGCAGAAAGGCCCGCATACATACACATCATAGCTATTCACAAGGGACTCATTGAAATGGCAGGTTTTGGGAACTCCATTTATTGTGGGAGATTGTTTGCGAAGATATTGCGATATTGGTTTGATACTGTTTGAAAGTATGAGTGTACATTATTATTATAAAACGATCTTTTTCAGATTGACCTGGGTCTTGGATGTTCATCGATAACAGTAATGTATTTACTTTAAAGTTACTTAGTATTGTTGAGTTAGAATTCCAACACAGGTTTATAACTTAGTATGTGATTTTTCCCTGTATATTATCTAATTTAAATTTAAGCAAAATTGATTTAATTCATTGGAATTTTATCAAGTGTTTTTGAAATAAATATTGATCTAGTACGCACATTTTATTTTTAAGAAATCTAGCAAAATTGTGTCATTCCTTAATTTGGATAAATGTGAACTTAAAATTAAATATAGAAAAGCTTTGAAATCAATTTATCCCAATCAGTATGGACGAAAATTAAGGTAGAATACAGTAGTTATAACATTAACTGAATGATCTAAGTTTATTTATTAGTATTCTTTCCTCTATGATTACAATACATGAACAATTTGGAGATTGTAGGGCAAATATATAATCAAGAATGGCTAATTTCTGGGCCGCGCGCGACAATTTAATGTTTTTGAACCTAAAAGTGGCATATCGCACGTCATCCAGTGACCACGGTAGGTGTAACCCGGCCGAAACGTCTGGAGAAAAACGGTATGTTTCGCGATAATTCCCGATATTGCATTTAATAATCATGCAACGCGAAAGTTTAAAAGTAACTAAAAGTGGCAGTTACAATACAACTTTGTCAACAGCATACAAATTAAAGCGACCTTCGTTTTTTCTTGAAACAAACTGTGAAAGTTGCAATGCAGGTGGTTAACTTTCTTATTATTTAAACTGTTAACAGAAATTATAATGTAGTTTGGTTTACAGTTGCAATTTATTAAAATCTCAGTAAATACAATTGCACCAGCTTTTTGATTTGTATTATCAAGTCGTTTTACAAAGATCATTTAAATCATTGACCGAGCTAAAACGAAGTGTCGGCGTATCAGCTTGTCGAAAAATCTATTGTCTTCGATTGTCCCGCTATCTAGCCGGTCTCCTCTACACATATCTAAACCGATTCTCCGTAACAGCACTTAAGGTACTATGGTGGAATAAAATACTCACATACAAAATCACACTTGAAATCTCAAAACCTGACACTCCTTTGCTAGAGCAGTAATGTCATATCCACCTACAATTAGTCCAAAAAAGTCAAAAATTAATTTCTCGTAGTTGGCTTAAATACTTTATTAATTCAGAATGCTATATAAAAATTCTTTGTGACTTTTTCTACCTATTCATATAATAGACGTTGTTATTGCTCAGCTTAGCAAGTTAATCGTGTAAAAGCTTGCCAATCAACTAATTGCCTCTGCTACTATTATTTATTAATGACAACTAAACTCCATGTAATTAGCTCACGGGATTACGATTAGGCTTTGTCGCAACAAACAATAATTATATTACAAAGTAACTTACGTTTGCCTGTATATTAATACAGTATCATAGTTATTTATTGTCATTTTATGAATTACACATAGTTACTTCTTAGATTACGTAAGGAGCTACTAACAGACATTCTAATGAAGTAGTGTAAAAGGTGCAGCTTTACATTTATTTATGAATTTATAACATTTAATCAAAAATAAATAGCATATGATACGGAATGTTGCTGGAAACAATTGGTCAAGATATTTTAAGGGTTCCGTACAAAAGTTGAAAAACGGAACCCTTATAGGATCACTCGAGCGTCTGTCTGTCCGTCCGTCCATCTGTCACAGCCGATTTTCTCCGAATCTACTGAACCAAATTAGATGAAATTTGGTAAGATAGTGTAATCCTATGACCCAAACACGGATGTGCAAAGTAAATAAAGATTTTTTTGAAATAAGTGTCATTTTGAGGGGACCAATTACAAAATTAAAAAAAAAAGTTATGCAAACCTAAGGTTAAGGTAAGGTAAACAGCTGAATGTTATACTTATGCAACATAGAATTAATAAAATCTCACGGGTAAAAGAAATTATTTAATGTGACATAAATAAATTTGAATTTGAAAAACTATTGCCCTGATTTAAATTGAACAAGCCATAATATCCCATTCATGGGCAAAGTCCTCCCCGCTTTACCACTAGATGGATTCATCATCATCATCATCATAGACTTAATATAAAATATCTATTTTCCCTTGCCCTTTTATTTGATATATGACACAGTAGTGTCATATATCAAATGAAAGGGCTCACTATGAGGATCTCAAAAATATTTTTTTTTGTTCGGGTAAAATCAATACTTTTGATTTTATTCACGAAAGAAGGCAAAAATTGACCATTCCCCCCCCTGATCTCCGAAACTACTGAACCGAAAATTTTGAAAAAATTACAAAACATAGTTCATTCCTTGAAGATTACAGGAAAAATAATAAGAATTCTATCACTTGAAAATTAAGTGGTAAACTCACAATAATAAGTTCACCTAGGGAAATAGTTCACTAAAACACCACTAGATGGCGCTAGTCAATTGAATAAAACATTTTTTGCACATTGTGTGTGTGTTCACGAAGCATATTGTACGGAACCCTCATTGCGCGAGTTTGACTCACACTTGGCCGGTTTTTTTTTTAAATTAGTAGATTTTTAAACTTGATGTCAAACTTAGGACCTTGTACCGACCTCTTTTGGCAAGACAGCCATGTATAATGTGAGATGGGGAATCCTATGTATTTCAATAAATTAATATTTCTGTGATCGACACTAATATTTGCCATTCATTCATGCAAGCAGATTTTTACTTATATCTTTGGATATAGAATAGATATTTTATATTAAGTCTATGATGATGATGAATCCATCTAGTGGTAAAGCGGGGAGGACTTTGCCCATGAATGGGATATTATGGCTTGTTCAATTTAAATCAGGGCAATAGTTTTTCAAATTCAAATTTATTTATGTCACATTAAATAATTTCTTTTACCCGTGAGATTTTATTAATTCTATGTTGCATAAGTATAACATTCAGCTGTTTCCAGCATGAAGTGTGCACATAAAGAACATTATGTCATTGTACTGCACAAAAAAATAAACCTTTTATCCTTCAAACCATCAAACCAGCCCAAAATGAACAACTTTTCCTACGGAACCCAACCAGGTAACTCGAAAAAAAATCGACATTCTCATATAAAAGTGTTAGGCCAGCCAGGCAATTTGTTTGAAAATGACGAATTTATCGAGTCCACGAAGTTTTTGTAATGGCTCCTCAGACCTTTCCTTTTGACCGGCATGTCATGTGTAATCATTTCTAAAAAGGATCCGCCGCAAAAAAGTTTACAAACCGCTGGACTATCAGACTGCAATGCGTGCGGTTGATATTAAAAATTGGTCAGTTGATGTTGGCATACATAAAAGATATGCATCAGGGAATTGGACTGATGAATTAAAAGCAATTTCTGCAATACATATTATGGCAGTCAAGTGCTAGGTCATATTATGCAAAGCTGTATTCATTCAATTTACGTAATGTATTTGAAAATTGATCCGACTTATTAATTTCCTTTAAAAAGAAAACAATATAAGTATAAGTGTGTGTACTTGTACATTTCTTAAATATTGATGGGAACTGAATCAGCTTATTTACGTTCCATTTCGGTGAGTTGAAACTACTCTACGAATTAAACTACGTCTATCATGAATTCTTCAATGCTTTGGTTACATTCATGAAACACCGCAAAATTATATACATTTTAAATAAATATATACGGACAAATCACACAGATTGAGCTAGCCCCAAAGTAAGTTCGAGACTTGTGTTATGGGATACTAACTCAACGATACTGTATTTTATTACATATACATATATAGATAGACATCCAAGACCCAGTTCTACCAGAAAAAGATCATTTTTCATCTTGACCTGACCGGGAATCGAACCCAGGACCATCCAAGTCACAGGCCGGCGTGTTGACCACTAAGCTAGCGCCACGGAGCTCGTCGTTATCGTTTAACAAAGCTAGTAAGCAATTTTCTTGGAAAACTAGCTGCAGAACTACGTTAAAATATTTATTTAAAAAAAAACTGTGTGTCGGGTGCGCGTACCCGATGCTATGACTGCAACCACCGGACACGCAGTCAAGTATGATACCCTTGACCATAATCAAGCAAAGTTTTTAAGGCCTGCCACCTGCATTACGCCAACTCGTCTTGGGTAGGTTGGCTTGCACTTCCACGTTGATTTGTTAGAAAACCCAAAACATAGGGTATGCTAGCTGCTTATCCGCCGCGCAGATCCGCTCAAGGGATTGGGTGAAAATCTAAGGAAACGACATAATAGGTGATGCGGTCAGCAACCCATCACTTTACTACCTAAACGCCCATTGATACCATGTCCTTGGGCTCTGTCTACCCCGCAAGGTGTATGTTTAATTTAAGCATTTACCGTCAGCTACATCAATATAAATGTATTACTTTTTATATTGAAAAGAATGAAGCCAAACAAACAAATACACAAATTCACTTTCACATAATTTATTATTTAGTTCACGTCGCAGAAACGAGACATTTCTTACTCTACAAATTTGCCCAAATGTAATTCAACTTAATCATAACAAAACAACTAAAGTTAAATTTATGAAATATTAATGTCCTCAGAGAACAATCGTAGTTATTTCGTTAATGTTTCTCAAGTTCATTTTTCTCACTGTTAAGTATTTTTTTGCAAGAATTTTGCATAAATTACTAGTTGTCGTCTGCTCTTGTTCAATGCTATCAGACAAAGTGCTTTGTTTAATAAATGCAAAAACACTTCAGATGTACTTTAAATTTCACAAACACTTGAAGTGTCACTCCAATTTAAAAGTTTTCATTGAATATTTTCATTCGAAGATTGAAGAATATATTTACTTTAAGAGGTTTTTAACCTGATTTTGTGAGTGTTCGACTTGAGTTATCATTTAACAGGCAGACGTTGTCTAGCACGGGCGTAGCCAGGTTTTTGTATTTTGGAGGGTTCTAGAAAACGGCGGCGGGTAGTACAGAGGCCAAACCAAAAGACATATTAGTGTATTATTTATGATATAAGTTATGGCCCTCGCGCCTTCTTATTTTATTACTAGCTGTTGCCCGCGACTTCGTCCGCGTGGACTTTATGACTCCGGCATATTAATATACCTTAATACGAACTAAACATACATAAGCAAAATACTTGTAGCACTGTTATAAAATTGTATGGCATTGCATTGGCTGTTGCTAAATACTGGAGGGATAAAATATAGGATTATTTTAGACTTTTTGAGCCACCGACACGATAAGAAGAAGACTATATAGCTAGCTCCAAGTGATAGCGCAAGCTCACTTGGAGCTAGCTATATAGTCTTCTTCTTATTCTATTCTTCACCAAACTTTGAGGTATGGGCAGAGTGCCCTCAACCTATCGCACATCTCCAAAGGGCCATCGGGAGGGACAGACCTCGGCTTTAGGTGTTGCCTGTGTGTTCAAGGGTAGGAGAGACAGAAAACTCTCATGCTCGTACTCTACGCACTCTATCCCAGTGGAAAGAGTGACTCTGTAAAATTGTCGATATAAAATTTGACATGGTAATGTATCAAATGTCCAAAATCTTCGATTTTTTTACCTCAACAAAACATACTTATCAGGCTTAACAACTTTTGCTACAGCGTCATTTTTATTTTTCATATAGACATGTAAGTATACATTAAATAAGTTTACCTGGACCATTATAGTTTTGCATCAGGTGTTCCAAATCTTCAAATTAAATACTTCAACAAAAATGCTCATCAGGTTGAATAACTTTTGCTAAGGCGTCATTTATATATTTCTTATAGTTTACCTGGACCATTATAGTTCTGCATGAGGTGTTCCTAATCTCAGATATTTTATACCTCAACAAAATTGCTCATCAGGCTTAACAACATTTCAAGTCTTTTTATATTTAAGTCAGCAGTTCTTATGAACAATTAATGGTCGTTGTGGTCAGTTATATAAAAATGTATTTATGTTCAAAAATATATTGTATATTTGGCTGCATTGAAAATTTACAACAATAATATATGTATCTTTGTTTCAGGTTAGTTGAAAAGGCCAAAACTCTACGAAGCAGCAATGCAGCTGCCTAGAACCGCTAGTAAGAATTTCGTATGTACCATGCTTTATACTCCAATTCAAAACAGCATTCACCTACATATACATTATAAATATATGATTAGTAACTATTGACTGCCCTTCTGTTCCCAAGTAGCTCATAAAAAATTGAAAGGTATCGATGCAAAATTGAGGAATTGAGTTGAGAGACGATGCGGCTAAAAACTTATCACTGTTTTGATTTCATTTTCCAAACTTCACGCCCACAAAAATGCTGTACGTACCCTAGCCTCAAGCTCTGGAAAAAAGGCGGGATTAAAAAATTATGTTTTACGGGTAATTCAATCAGACAAAAGCTTCAGAAACGTTGTATCTCGTATATCCGTTGCTTTATTACTGGGAGCCTTGCTCTGCCAGTGTAAGCTATGTACAGAGAGAAAAATAAAAGCCCCGGTTTAACGATAGGGTTGCCAATGCTGCAATTGGCATGTTGACTTATTTTTTTTTGTGTTGCTATGTAAAGACCTGCCAAAAATAAATAATAAATAAATAAATATAAATATATAGGGACATATCACACAAATTGAGCTAGCCCCACAGTAAGTTGTGAACTTGTGTCGCAGGATACTAACTCAACGATACTATATTTTATAATATATACTTATATAGATAAACATCCAAGACCCAGGTCAATATGAAAAAGATATTTTTCCATCTTGACCTGACCGGGGATCGAACCCGGGACCCCCGTTTCGCAGGCTAGCGTGTTGACCGCTGCGCCTCGGAGCTCGTATATATAGTATGTGGGAAGGCAATCATAGTTTAAGATAAATCTTAATGTCAGGTAGACCAACGCACACGCACGTTCACAATAACGGTAGTAATATAAAAAGTCATTCGAATAGTTTTTACTAGCAACCCTATCTGAATTCATCGATACGAGCTTTGCAACAGGTAAAGTCTTCGGAACAACGGATTCCACAAATAGCCCGCGTTTTTCACGAACATTATTTGTTGGGAAAACAACTTCTTTTTCTTGTGAAGAGTTATATTCCAAAAATACCTGGTTTTATAAACTGTTTTTAACTTTTATTTTCTTTCTATCACTGCCATGCTGGTTTAGGAGAAAAATAAAAACATAGAATATACCAGCTGCTTTTCATAAATCGCGTTGATAGACGATATGGCTCTGATACTCATCACTATTTTGATTCCACTGTCTACTTTAACGGCCACTAACACGTAAAAAGTGACCTTTACTACCTGGTCTACCCTACAAAGGCTAAAGATGTGATAATTTATATCTATGTATTGTCTTTCTATATATCATTATTATCCGTTAAATTAAGCTCTATGGCACTCACTATTTAAAACTATATAAATATAAAGTTTTGATAGCAATTTTATAAAGGCAAGCGATCTTTACGGAATACTTAGGTGTAAAGTCACCCTGCATTGAACGTTTTCGATTTAAGAGATATCTCTTTATATAGCAAGTTCTTTATTTAGTAAAATATTTTGTCTGCACATTTAGTATTTTTGACGGAAATGGATAGAGGGACACATAAAAAAAATAATAGAGCAAAAAAAATTTTTTGTAATTTCTTGTCTGTCTGTGTGTATGTATGATCTCGTTTATCTTCGGAAATATTGGACGGATTTGAATGAAACTTTTTTTTGCTATATAGTTATTAAACCAACAGCAACGTATAAGGTAGAAATAATTTTGGAAAATGGAACACCTGATGCAGCATCATAATGGTCAAGCTGAACTATAAGAAATTTAAAGTTGAGCCTTAGCAAAAGTTGTTAAACCTGATGAGCATTTTTGGTAAGGTATAACTTATCTGAGATTTGGAACACCTCATGCAGAACCATAATGGTCCAGGTAAACTATAAGAAATATATAAATGACGCCTTAGCAAAAGTTATTCAACCTGATGAGCATTTTGTTGAAGTATTTAATTTGAAGATTTGGAACATCTGACGCAGAACCATAATGGTCCAGGTAAACTATATGAAATATAAAAATGATGCTTTAGCATAAGTTGTTCAGTCTGATTAGTATTTTTCGTTGAGATAAAAAAATTGAAGATTTAGAACATCTGATACATACCATGTCAAATTTTATATCGACAATTTTACAGTGACACACTCTCCACTGGGATAGAGTGCGTAGAGTACGATTAGCTCATATTATTGGTGACCGCCCAGCGGTCCCCCTTTTGGCAACGTAGTTTTCAGCCCAGACGGCAAAACATGAGAGTTGGCTGTCTCTGTCTGTCCAAGCCTTGAACACACAAGCAACACCTAAAGCCGAGGTCTGTCTCTCCCGGAGGCCCTTTGGAGATGTGCGATAGGTTGAGGGCACTCTGCCCAGACCTCAAAGTTTGGTAAAGTAGCGCAGGCTCACTTGGAACTTGCTATATAGTCTTCTTTTTATCGTATCAGTGGCTCAAAAAGTCTAAAAGTATCTATATTTTATCCCTCCAGTATTTAGCAACAGCCAATGCAATGCTACACAATTTTATAACACTGCTACAAATATTTTCTTTTGTATGTTTAGTTCGTATTAAGGTATATTAATGCCGGAGTCATAAAGTCCACGCAGACGAAGTCGCGGGCATCAGCTAGTCTAAAATAACAATGTTCCGTTTTCCTGTTTAATTTAATACTTACGCTAAGCGCTTTGATATATATTCTTTATAAAGACTTTCCGTGTATAATTAAATCATTTGCGAGCGACTGAGAATAAGCAGGATTTCTTAAAACTGTAATCTTCTCAGAACAAAATAATACACAAAGAGGAGGGTTTAACTTAAATTTATTTATCAAATCTAAATAAAGTAACATTGAAAAAAAGAAGATATAATTTTTAATCCCGATTAGAGAACGATCAACATTCTCCCACTCTGCAGGAATCATCCAAATATATTTATATTTAAACAATAAGTTAGTAAATCCTGTACAAATTGCCAATCCAGCTAAACACTTAGGAGTACAGAGGGTTTTATAGCATATTGTAAAATTGAGACTAAAACTTTTAGCTCGTAATAATTTAAAAAAATATATACTAGATACGTCAAACTATTTTGGTGACATATTCCGTCAAGCTGTCATTGTTTTGTATTTTTATATGCACCAAATAAACATTTTCTAGAAAACAATAGGAGTTTGCGGTGGGAAGTTAAGAGGTACAGTTGAAGTTTGCCGTAGACAATTTTGCCAATTGATTTTAGTGGACTTTATATAATGAAATTGGTGTAGTTTGGTGTTATCGCTCGCGCTCATGAACAATTTGTGAAATAGTTAAAGTAGACTGATAAATGGACTTGTATAGATTTGCCGCCAGAAACTCCCACGAGACATCGAAGAACATACGCCATCTTTGATGCTACTTGGAAAAACTTTACCGTACAACACCGATACTTAGTATCTCATTATACTGGACATTGGCAGAATCACTGAAATTTCGGTGGAAGCCATAATATAAAACAGAAGAAGAAGAAGAAGAAACATTTTCTATTTTATTCTATAAATGTAAAAAACAACCTTGTTATGTATGTAGACGAGCTCCGTGGCGCAGTGGTCACCACGCCAGCCTGCGACACGGGGGTCCCGGGTTCGATCCCCGGTCAGGTCATGATGGGAAACGATCTTTTTCAGATTGACCTGGGTCTTGGATGTTTATCTATATAAGTATATATTATAAAATTTAGTATCGTTGAGTTAGTATCCTGCGACACAAGTTCACAACTTACTGTGGGGCTAGCTCAATTTGTGTGATACGAGTATGTCCATATATATTTATTTATTTATTTATTATCATAATCTGGCCTTTCACCTTTCACGTCATTCTTGTGTTACGAGTAAACGTAATTAATTCATGACACGTTAGTTTGAAAAAAACATGTGGAACCAAATTTGTTGCACGCTTGATTTATATCTCCCACCCACTTCCTCTTTACATGACTAAGTCAGAATAGTTTTTGTTCAAGTCTGCCCTCATCATCATTTCGTGTAAGTGACACGGTCAATCGACCATGCACACTTTGGTGTCAGAGTTCTTCAGAACCGCCTCTTGGCCTCTGACGTGGTTCCTTTAACGACCACCAAATGACAGCCGGGACAAGGAAAGTCTGCCCTGTGATTTCCATACAAACATATCCCAGCTAGTTCTAGGCTTTTTGCACCTGCATTCATTGTAAAAATCAATGAAGGGAATGAAGGGGGTAGTAGGGAACCTACTATTTACAATACTTGCCATATTGTTAAACCAGGTATTTGGTCTTGCGGCTCTGTCTACCTCGTAAAAGATAAAGACGGACATTTTGTATGTGTCTACAGTCCAGTATAATGATCGCACTAAATTAAGAAAAAATAATTATATGTACAGAAAAATAAGGAGAGGTTGCTTCTCATTGTAACACAAAACCACAGAGTAAAGAATAAAATCTGGGTTTTCACGAGGTTTTCACAGTCCGCAATGTACATCGCGCTACTTATGAGTTGGATCGATACGCTGTGGGTCGCAACAGGTGCCTGAGCAACCAAAAATTAAAGAATTACAGATGCAAACACGTATAATCCACGCTCTAAAGCTGATCATTTGCTACGTTTGTAAGAGATATTTATGTAAAGAAGTTGTTTTTATTTAGGTACTGATAAGAACATGAAATTAAGCTACTTACTTTGAGTTCTTCTGTAAGTTTCTTTAGTTCATCAAAGCTCGGGCTTGGCTGTTATGACAACCTTCATGCTGTAATTTATATATTATCAAAGATTGTCCTGTCGCCAGCGTCTTGTGAGGTTAGATTAAGTACCTATTTACTCTTCTATACTATTACTCTTTATATCATACTCTTTGTACCACTTACTTATATGTGTTTTCGTCAAATATAATCAGTTCTATTCGAGCAGTCACTTGTTTCATTTCTCTGACAACATCTCTCCTTATATGGCGACCCTGCTTATGGACTCTGCCCGCGCGCCGCGACGCGAATTTGAGACGTTACGCGTGTAATCGTTAATCAGGACAATGGAAAACTTCCAGTTCTATCGTTGCTCCGGACAATACGCGAGTGTAACAGTGAATAAAATTATAGACCACCAACATGGGCAAGCAACAATCTAAAGAAGAAACCCTGGTCATCCAGAATTCTGCGGCTGGTAATAATCAAGCCACTACAGAGGAAATTCGTTTTCATATGAGCACCACGAATATTATCCTGTGTGTTATCCTGCTACTTATACTGATTGGCGCTCTTATCTTTATATATCGGCTCTATAGAAAATGCCATAGAAAATGGATTGTTAAAGAGATCAATCGGACGACTATGAGGAGATCACTTTTTCGACGGCAATTGGAGGAGACCAACCCACCCCAAAAAATGTATACAAAAGAAGTCGTGTAAAATGAAATTAAAGTGTTTAAAAGTTGAAATGTGAAGTGAAAGTGCAAAAAAAAAAAAAAAGAAAAAAAAAAAAAGTTCAAAATAAAATAAATACATAAATATAAATATATTATAATCTATAAAAAAGTGTAATAATTAATCAAATCATAATCAAATAAACTTAATATCATTTCTAAGTACGAGATAGAGGCCATGAACTGGTAAGGAATGCAGCGACTTTCCATATACGGATGATGCACTCTGATTGAACTTTGTACTTTAATGCATGTTAGGTGCAATCGTGATTAAGTTTTTAAGTATAATTATAACTTAGTGTTTTGTCATGTGTTTTTGTTTTCTATGTGAACAGATATAGGAATATTTTAGTTAACGTTATGGTGGTAAGTACCTCATGGATATTATCATATCATTGTATGATGAATTGAAGAAAATTAGAGTGTATTTAATTAAATTAGGAGCCAGTCGAAGAACGGAAAAAGTGTTAGCAAACAAATTAAATGAGATTAACGCAATTTATGAGCAATACGAGATTTGGCTGATAGATTTTGAAGAAAAAGTTAAGAAAAAATATTATAGTACGGAATATGTTTTATTATTAGAAAATTATTGTAGTAAATTTTTAGAGTTACGCGAAAATATTTTATTATTGTGTAGTGATAAGCCGAAGTCGTTCAACATGAATTCTTTCGATTTAAAAACGGCTTTAAATCTTTTGCCTATTATGACTAATGAGGAGTCAAATACGAAACAGTTGATTGACAATATTGAATATTATAATACATTATTGAAGGAAGATACATGTAAACAACATTTAATCAATTTTGTATTAAAAAGTAGGCTTTCTTCAGAAGCTAAGTTGAAATTAAAATCTAAATATGACACGGTTGATCAGTTAGTGATTGATATGAGAAATGTATTATTGTGTAAGAAAGCTGCAACGGCAATACAAAATAGGTTACAAAAAATAAGACAAAATGAAATGTCAATTGCTGACTATGGGAAAGAAATTACCGAATTATTTGTGGATTTGACGATAACGCAAGCTGACGGTAATGATCAATGCTATAATATATTAAAACCAATAAACGAAAAAATGGCTGTTAAGCAGTTCGCGGACGGTTTGCGTAATCGTAGACTCAGTACGATTATTTCTGCTAGAAATTACAGTTCTTTAAAAGATGCTGTTCAGGCAGCCCAAGACGAGGAAGTCTCGACTCCCTCAACATCAGGCGAGGTAATGGGTATGTACAGGAAACCTTATCAAAATAAATATTTTAACAACGGTTCAAATAATTTTAGAGGCTGGCGTGGAGGACGCGGCTACACCCCTGCATACAGAGGACAAACACGAGGACAGCAGCAAGGAGCTCACTTTTCTTCTCGAGGGCAATGGACACGAGGTCAGTTCACGCGAGGAAGTGGCGGACGTAGGCAGCAGAGAGGTAAGTTTTTTAATTTAAATAGAGGAAATCAAGGGATACGTAATGAGCGTAATATTAATGTTATACAAAATGATGATAATAATTTTGAAAACTTGGAAGTGTCGGAAGTTTCATTGAATAAGTTTTTTCGTGATGAATAGTGATAAATTTATTTTGGCCAGTGACAGTAATTGTTACATTTCTTTACATTCGTCATCATATCAAAATAATAAAAAATATTTTCTAGTAGATTCCGGAGCCTCGATATCGGCATGTACATATAAACACGCTATCGAATGTAACATTCCAATCCATAAAGAGAATGTAACAATAAACGGATTAGGTGGAAGTGTGCAAGCAATAGGATATTTGTTTTTACCTTTGACTTTTGATGATGAAACAATCAAACATAAGTTTTTTGTTTTTCAAAATTTACCTATTAAAGGAAGTGGAATTTTTGGCCGTGATTTTTTAAATAGATACAAAGCTCAATTAGATTTTAATGAAAACATTTTGACATTATTTATTAATTCAAAAATTACTCAATTGCCATTGGTAAATATGTGTAATGTTACTTTTGAGATTCCTGCTAGAAGTGAGTCAATACATTTTACACACACGGACATTAATGAAGATTGTGTCATATTATCTCAAGAACTGAAACAGGGTGTATTTTTAGCAAGTACCATTTGTACACCAAAAGATGGATTAATTCCTGTTCGGATACTTAACGTTACTGAAAATGATGTCCAACTAATGGATATAAATCCAAAAATCGAAAAAGTAAGTGACTTTAACATTTGTGTATTTGAAAAATCAGGAACAGATGCAAATAGAGTGAAAAAATTATTTTCGTTAATGAAATTGCAACATTTAAATAATGAAGAACAAAACACTATCGAGAACATTTGTGCTAAATATTCAGATATATTTTACCTTCCTGGAGATAAATTAAGTACTACTGATGTATACACACATACTATCTCAGTAAAACCTAATACAAAGGCAATATTTTCAAAACAATATCGTTTACCATACTCTCAAAAAGACGAAATAAAACGTCAAATCGATAAAATGTTAGAGGAAGGGATAATTGAGCCTAGCAAAAGTGATTGGTCTAGTCCGATACTGTTAGTACCTAAAAAGTTGGATTCAACAGGCGACAAAAAATGGAGATTAGTTATAGACTATCGGAAGTTGAATAATCAGATTGAAGATGATAAATTCCCATTACCAGATATTACAGAAATTCTAGATTCGTTGACAGGCAGCATTTATTTCACGCACTTAGATTTACATCAAGGATACTATAATGTAAAATTAGATGAAAATAGCAGAAGATTTACAGCTTTTCATTCAGGACAGTACCAGATGACACGTATGCCGATGGGACTTAAAACTAGCCCAAGTTCATTTTCCAGAATGATAACATTGGCAATGGCCGGTCTAAATTATGAAAAATGTTTAATTTATTTAGATGATTTGATCGTTTTTGGCCGTAATTTAACTATTCATAACAAAAACTTACAAGATGTTTTTGAAAGATTACGAAAAGTCAATTTAAAATTGAATCCAGCAAAATGCGATTTTCTAAAAAAAGAAATTTTGTATTTGGGTCATGTTATTTCAAGTGAAGGTATAATGCCAGACCCTGCAAAAATATCTGCAGTACAAAATTATCCATGTCCAACAAATTCAGACGAAGTAAAACGATTTGTAGCTTTCACGAATTACTATAGAAAATTTATCCCCAAATTCGCAGAAATCGCATATCCTTTAAATAAGTTAACAAGAAAAGGCGTACCATTTCAATGGAATACCGAAAGTCAAAAATCTTTTGAAACTTTAAAACAACTACTGATAAGTCCACCTATATTACAGTATCCCGATTTTTCACAACAAAATCAGTTTATTGTGCAAACTGATGCGTCAAATAATGCTATAGGAGCAATTTTATCAAATGGAAATGGACGACCAATAGCTTATGCTAGTAGAAGCTTAAATAAAGGTGAAAAGAATTATCCAGTGATAGAGAAGGAATTACTTGCAATCGTATGGGCTGTGAAGTATTTTCGTCCATATTTATATGCACGCCCATTTAAAATACTAACAGATCATAAACCACTAGTATATTTGTTCAATATGAAAGATCCTTCTAGTAGGCTTATGAAATTTAGAATTATATTAGAGGAATATAATTATGTAGTAGAATATGTTAAAGGTTCTGACAATGCAGCTGCAGATGCACTGTCTAGAATCACTTTAAACGATTTAAAAGAAATGCACGAAAGTGTTATGAATGTAATGACAAGAGCGCAAGCGAGAAAATTATACAATACTGATTCAGCGGTAGATATGAATGCTTCAGACTTGAGGCCTGATCAACCAAAAGTCGTAAGTACTCATATTAGACCGAAAGAATCTGTAGAGTTAAAGCTAATTGATATGAAAGGACTAAAAAATCTAGAGAAAGAAGGAATTATCACTAAAGAAAATAAAATATTATGCTATGTTGAAAGTAAAAGAACAATTTATGTGAAATTTCTAAATTCTCAATCACAAATGACGCGAGACGAATTTGTGAGAGATTTAGATAATTTTTGCAATTTATTGAAGTTAGAGGAAATATACATACTAAAGAGTAAAGATAATGAAATTTTTATAGAAAAGTTATTAAATAAAATAAAAAATGAGAAGAATAGGTCCGGACCGCGTATATGTATTTTAAGTAATGTAAAAAGAGTTGAGGATAAACATGATAGAAAATTAATTTTAAATGATTTTCATCTCCTGCCTAGCAGTGGCCATGCTGGCATGAGAAGAATGTCGAACAATATAAAGAAATATTATTTCTGGCCTGGCATTGATAAGGATGTTAGAGAGTTTGTAAGGCGTTGTGACAGTTGTCAGCGACAAAAGCATTCACTACCAAAGAAAGAGCCAATGACGATTACTAGTACAGCACATACTGCATTTGAGAAAGTTTTCTTAGATCTTGTCGGACCCTTGGACAGAGATAATGATAATTATTCTTATGTTCTAACGTGCCAATGCGAACTTACAAAATATGTTGAAGGTTATCCCTTAATTTCCAAAAAAGCTGATGAAGTTGCGAGATCGTTTGTTAATAATTTTATTCTCAGATACGGTGTGCCGAACTGTATAGCTACAGACAGAGGGAAGGAGTTTCTTTCAGAAATATTTCAAGAGGTATGTAAATTACTGAATATAAAACAACTCAACTCGACAGCCTATCATCACCAGTCAATCGGAGCTCTAGAAGTAACACACAAACATTTGAATGCGTTTTTACGTATACAAACAGGAAATCACCCTGAAATGTGGAGTAAGTGGATTCCCTTTTGGTGTTTCTCATACAACACAGGAGTTCACACAGAAACAGGCTTCACCCCGTACGAGTTGGTGTTTGGTAAGAAATGTTCTCTCCCCAGCAATCTGACAAATAATGTAGATCCTCTTTATAATTACGAGAGTTATCCACATGAATTGAAATACCGTTTGCAACTTTCTCAAAGAGAGGCTAGGAATAATCTGTTAAAAAGTAAGTTAAATAGAAAATGTGTGTATGACAAAACTATTAACCCTGTTAGCTATAAAGAAAATGATTTGATTTTAGTGAAAAATAATACACCTAATAATAAGTTTGATAATATATATTTAGGCCCTTATAAAGTTGTTAAGGACATACCACCAAACGTAGAGATAATTAATGGTTATGGTAAAAAAGATATTATACATAAAAACCGTACGAAACCGTACTATGTACCTTAATTTATATTCTCAATGTTCGTTTTAATATTAAAAAAAAAAATACCATACGTTGTATTTTTTTTTCTATAAGTGCGGTGATGTGAGGTTGGATTAAGTACCTATTTACTCTTCTATACTATTACTCTTTATATCATACTCTTTGTACCACTTACTTATATGTGTTTTCGTCAAATATAATCAGTTCTATTCGAGCAGTCACTTGTTTCATTTCTCTGACAACATCTCTCCTTATAGTCTATACGGAATAAGACATTTTTATATTACAAGTAGTCCAGTCAACGAGGAGATTCGTTGTATGGAGACTTCCGAATAATTCTCCCGCCAATGAAACTTGGCACATGATAAAACTGGGTAATACAGACTATAGATATACAATAATCCAACAAATTTTATTACGAGAAGTTAGGTATTTTTATGTATTTTTACCTAAACATGAAAATCGTTTATAGCTCTCTGTGAAAAATTCCTCAGTCTAAAATTCTTTTTGTATACGTACTTAAGTACAACTTAGAATATGTATGTATAATAATCCAATATTTTTTCGATTTCGGTTATACCCTAAATTCAATCTTTAATATTTTGCGCTATAACTTCTGCTGAAAAATTGCTCTGCTGATTTTAATTTTTTAATGTGCTCTTATATGGTCAAATACAAAGGTTTTCTCAGTAATCCAAAAGTTTTTCATTTGGAAACACATATTTTTTTTATTTAAGCTTTTTGACGCGATGAAAATTCCTCCGTCCATTTTTATAAAATTATTGGTCATTTGATTGTATTTTAAAACTGATTTACCAATAATCCAACAAATTTTCAAACGTTCAGTTACCTTTGAGAATGTACTAACCGCAGACGAGATGTAGTTTGCGAGCTAGGTTCAGCGATCCGTTCTTATTACTACTGCTCTAAGGTTGAAATTGTAACAAAAGGTAGGCGCATGTCCGTAGCGAGTTTTTCATTACCTTATGCTTTATACATTACAAGAAGGTAGGTACAAACGAATATTTTAAATATTTTTTTATATGTCGTTCGTTTTGTTTGTTTGTGATATCTTTATTGTATATTAAATATATTTTCAGTCATTGGGCATCAAAATTGGTTCATTAGTATATGAGATATTCAAATAAATGTTCGCTAGGTCCAAGTTAGCGACGAACTGCTAAACATTTGGTTGATGCAATAATGTGGAAATCTTACGGTATAATAACCGTAGGTATACCTATGGTCAGGTGGGGCAAGTACGTCTACCATTCATATTTCGAAAACGAGGCTCATAGGTACCTATACGCATTTTCTTGTATTAAACAAACGCCGGGTTCAGGTTTAATACAATTTTCTACTTGTTTAGGGGAATACTTATTACAGTGCAGAACAAGACGTAATTTTATTTGTTAATTAGATCGTAAGTCAAGTTGGCAGGTGTTCGTTCAAGCGCTAAAGAAATTCAAATATCATAAATGACTTGACTAAACTACAAATGTTATATTTCACACATGTATGTTTCATTTATGTTTGTTCTGAAATTGAAAGAGGCAAGTGCAACTTTTGCTTGGGGCAAATGCATTACTATGACGAGCTTGCCCCTAATCAGAGATTTTAAACTTTTGTATTTGAATTTTAACGGTTGAATTTATATTTGTACTGGTCTATGTATACCTAACGTATTTAATAAAGAGTTCTGACTTTTCCTAATTAAATTAAACTTTGATTTATTATTTAATATGAGAAACATGACAAGTATTTTAATAAAATTTATTAAAGGATAAGAAAAATAAAAACACAAACAATATATTCGCTAAACGGTAAATCGGTGGAGCTCTCTCCATTTTTCTCTGTCCTCCACCAGCCTTTTGACATCTTAGTACGACACCATTTAACTTTTTCTTTGATTTGTTTGATATAACTGTGTGGGTCTTCCCCTACCCCTTCCACCTTCTATTTTGCCTTCCATGACTGTTTTTATAAATTCGTCGTATCGTATCAAGTGTCCTATCATATGTCCTCTTCTATTTTCAATTGTTGACAAAATGGATCTATTGAGAAAATGAAATAGAAAATGATCTATTGACAAAATGGATTTATTGAGATCAATTATTTCTGAAATTTAGTTTACTGCTTAACAAATTAAGGTTACTTTAAATATCAGCTCCAGGATGAGTTTTGCATGAAGTAAGTTGATATCGGTTATTACTTTTAATTAATATAAAATCTATTTAGTATCTTCCTATATCTCCTGGCATTATCCAGGTATACAGCTTCCTTTCGGTAATTTGAAATATGTATTTGCTATACACATTCCGTTTTCCTAACAGAATTGCACCACTCTGTTTCCCCTTTCATTTTTTACACCTAGTTTAAATAGCTATGGCAGCTTCCGATACATCATTTTAGTTATTAATCAAAGTTAGTGTCTATGAATAATATATAATATAATATTATATTTATCTCCACACATACACTAATCTAATAAAATACAAAATAAAAAAATCACATTAGCTAGTGGGAGCGGAATGGACGAACATTGGAGTTTACCTCTAGTTCTTACACTAGGCTGTGCCTGTCTTGTAGGCAACTAGTTAATTTATGATATATCTGAACAGTGTCAACTTTTTTGGAATAAATAGCTAAAAGAATTAAGCTTTAAAGTTAATACAAACAGAAAAATTAAAATTCTTGTAGAAAAGAAAAGAAAGTTGGTTATGGAATGGAGCAGTTGATGAGTGTTTGTGATATAGTGTATTGTGCATGTTTAAGTGTGTATATGTGTGTGCGCGCTTGTATTGAGCAGCATACTGTGCTTGTAATGTGAGTGTATGTGTAACATTTCATGTTTCTAGTGTTATCCTGTAATAATTATTGGATCCCTTTAAGTATTAATTCAATGTCAGTATAGTCTAAAGTGTTGAGCCAGTTTGTAATCTTTTTCTTTAATTCTCTAGTTGTGCAATTTTTAATAGAACACTTTAAATTTACTTTATAATATACATATGGGTGAAGATATGGACTGAACTTACTAGCGAATTTAGTTTTAAAAGATGGAAGCGGTAACCTGGACAGTCAAGTCTTAAGCATGTTTTCATAATTTTGTGATCTGATAACTTCTTTATGTGTTTTAATCATTACTCTTAGAATAAACAATCCACGCACACTTAGAACGCCAAACTCTTCATAATTTGACTTAGTAGGATATCTGACTGGTTTTGAGGGTTCCGTAGTAAACTAGGAACCCTTATAGTTTTGCCATGTCTGTCTGTCCGTCGGCGGATTAAATCAGAGACTAAGTACTAGAAAGCTGTGATTTGGTATGGGTATGTATATTAATTATGCCAAAAAAGTGGTAGAAATTTTTTTTGAAAAAAAATTGTTTTTAGGGTAGTTCCCTTACAAGTAAAGTGGGCGAGTAATTTTTTTTCTCTATTTACCCATCGTGTGTGGTATCGTTAAAAAGGTCTTTAAAAAATATTATGAGATTGAGAACACCATTTTTCGATATAGGGATCCGTTTCCGAAATATTTGGTTTTAAAGTGAAAATTTTTGTTAGAGGTAAGTGTCCCCCCCTCTATCTGCTAAACGGTTATATATGGATACGTGAAAAAAATTACAGCAGTAGTATATATACTGAAGTTGAAAGGAAAACTATCAAAGCTGAGTATTGAGTAAAAACTAAACAAAACTTTGGTTGCGTTATGAAACGGTCAACAACGGTCGTACAAAGATGGTTATTGTTATTATAAGGTAAATGGCTGAAGACTACGAAACATTAAAGTAACACTAAACATCAGCTTATTCTTAAAACACTGAACATAACTTAGGGACTCCGGTGATGTTGAAAACTATATAATAGAAAAAAAAATTACAAATTATTATAAATATTTACAAAATATAGACCATCACCTGACAATTAGTAAAAAAAAATAATTTAAATTCGGCAAAAATCCAAATAGATTGAAAGTTTCTACTGGATTGCAATCACAATTCACAAAAAACGGCACGTAGCTGACTTCATACGTAAGTGACTTGTATTTTACATATTAATAAAGTCACAAAAACTTGCGACTTCGGTCATGCCACGAATAAATAGGTGATATTTAATAATTTATGTCTCAGCTATTATCTGACTGATTTCTAAAATTGTTTTAGTAGTTTATTAGTCAAGGTCTATTCTATTTGTAAACAATTTAATGTAATTTTATAGTTTTTAACATAGCAGAATAGGCATGTATCCACTGAGAACAAATGGGTTGGATTAAGGTATGTAAAAAATAATTATGATATGTAGATAAGGAAAAATCAATCTATTCAACAAAATAATTTATGATTGTTGATATTTTTACAAAACAAATTATGAAAATATAGGCATCAGGTCATGTGACCGGGAACACCAATCACAAAGCGTTACGTCACTTTGTGAAAAACATAATCGTTGTTGTTGACATTTTCATAGAACTGAGTGTTACAAGCTATTATTTTATGGTTTTATCTTTTGTCGTCACATTTATTCAGTTATTTAAAGTATTAAACTGTAAAAGAACACCATGGAATTTAGATTTTATGAAAGGAAATAGCAATAACTTGCCTAAAATTGGCAAAATTTTAGCATCGAACAGCGACTTTTGTTCATCGGAATTCCGCAATGTTAAAATTTTGATGTAATTAGTAATAATTTAATTTCTCAGTCGTGATACATAATATGTTATTTTAATTGATTATGTTTCGACCACAGTTTTGATACATGTACTTATTTTGAGGATATTTTGAGGTTAGAAATATAGTAAAATAGAAATGATATTTTTTAAAACTTTCATGCTTATCTAGTAACAAACAATAACTAAAGAATGTATGTACCAGTTGTAAAAGTCAATCCTAGGAACGGATAAAAATCTCAGAAATCATGTTATAGACAATAATACTAGCCAATCTTAAATTGACTAACGTGGCTTTTTGTTACCCTTACTCTTGTTGAAAGATTAATGTACTTAAATGAATAAACTCAATTTCAGGGCCATCACGAGATTTTTATAGAGATGATGTTGTCAGCTATGTGTAAGTTAAGCGAGAGGGTAAACTATGTACTGAGAAGTGTAAAATATGCCCGAGCAAAATTCATCTGTGTTGTTATAATTATCTTTAAAACGCTGAATTACATTTTGTTAAATATACTGACATCAAAATGATCTTCACAATAATATATTCTAAATTTGTTGAAAAACAATGTGCATCATTCCTCCTTGCAAGTGTTTTTTTCCATATTTTCCGAATTTTTTGTTGCTTGGGACAAATATAAATAATTTGTTTGGTGTTTTAATGCTTGTGCTCTCCCACTGGGGCACCATAGTACTTGTAACACGAAGGATTCATGTTTAATCACATAACATTTAATTTACAATCGCCATACCCAAACAGCTCTGTTTCGCACAGGGTGACGTCACACAATACGCCATGACAGTTTTGAGCATTTTCGGGAGAAATTTAATGTCATTTTTTTTTAATGCGAAATACAAGTTGAAAATCAATATATTTTTAAAATATAATATTTTTCTCATGTGTAACGTATAATAAGGTATATTGTCTAACAATCAATCAAATTTAGGCAACTAGCCTATTCACAAGTCTAGACTATATCGCCTATAACTATGAAATGCAACCAAAGATTTGTTGAGTTTCTTTACTAATTAGCGAATATATAGTGTATTTTAATGTTTCATTATTTTCAGCCATTTACCTTGTATTTATTTTTTAGTTACAATAAATTAACTGTGTATGAGCGTTGATCCATAACACAACTGAGTTTTTGTTCATTACTATTTGCAGCCATTTACCATATTGTTTTTTTTTTTCGGTCAAGATAACACATTTTTCAGGTGCTATATTTCATTACCATATGCAACCACCCCGTGCAAGCAAACCGACATATTTAGCATCGTTGCCCTCCATCCTGTGAAACCTGTGGCGGTCAGGTGGGGCAAGTGCGTAAACGGGGCAAGTACCTATACCTTTCATATTTCGAAAACGAGGCGTAGGTGTATACGCATTGTTTTCTATTAAACAAACGCTGAGTTCAGGTTTAAATGCAATTTTCTAATTGTTTATAACAATACTTATTACAGTGTTCATATACCTAGTTGAGTTTGTTTTTTAAACAAACAGTATGAAAAAAAATATATTTGCTAGCAAAAAATATAAAAATGAATTTTGGCTAATTTAAGCTTGCTACTACAGAACCTTTCAAGAGCGAGCCCGACTTTTTTCTCAATAGTGTTTAGCTAGATAATGGTGCCGATTTTATACTTGACATTACCTTACCGCATTATTTTGGCTTTTGTGTTAATAAGCTTCTTTATGACACGGTGTGTTAAAAAATTAAATGCAACCGTTCCTTAAACAAGTCGGTATATTACCTACTATAGCTCAGTAGGTACACGCAAAAACAAATGTTGCGTTTTGAATTTCGAGCGAGACTTTAAGTATATGTGACAGTTCGCGCCTGCGCGGCCGGGCGGCCACTGCTCTGACGCGAGCGCCCCGCACTCCCCGCACTACTATAAATACTTTGAATTACCGATTAAGTTTGTGTTTAAAACTTGTTATTTAGTTAAATTTTAATTAAATTATTGAAAAGTCGGCTACAATAGAGCGACCTCTACCTAAGAAACGCAACAAATTTGCCTGAGTAATTAATAATTATTCACACGACGTAATTAAGAAAAAATAAAAATTATCTAATAATGTTAAGGAAAATCTTTTAGATTACTTATTAAAGCTATTTATTTAAGTAAATAAAGCCATATAAAAAAACAAAAATCAGCGGAGCAATTTTTCCGCACAAGTTATAGCGCAAAATATTAAAAGTTGAATTTAGGGTATAACCGAAATCGAAAAAGTTTTGGATTATTATACATACACATTCTAAGTAGTACATAGGTACGTATACAGAAAGAATTTCAGTCTGAGGAATTTTTCACAGAGAGCTATAAACGATTTTCATGTTTAGGTAAAAATACATAAAAATACCTAACTTCTCGTAATAAAATTTGTTGGATTATTGTATATATATAATGTGTATTACCTACTTTCATCATGTACAAAGTTTCATAGGCGGGAGAATTATTCGGGTTACAAACGCCTCGTTGATTGGACTAAAGTATGAGCCTCTTACGCTTACAATGTTATTTATTTATTCAATAACATACGTATAAATATATGACGCAGTGCTTCATAGCCCTACGTAATTGTAAGTACTACGCGGCTACACTCATGCTCATAATTTTGTGTGTGTGAAGGAAAGCTCTTTTGCTCCGGTATTTACAGCTATTGATTCTTTTTAAGACATGTGATATCTGTATCTACTTATATATTGGAAGGTCAATATCTTCTTTTAAATCGTACTAAAAACGTTGAATTTAACCTTAATCTACTTTCATTGTAGGTATTTGCAAATATTTAGTGTTTTCTTTCATCATCATCATCATTTCATGTAGGTGACACGGTCAATCGACCATGCGCTGCACACCCTGGTGTCAGAGTACTTCGGAACCGCCTCTCTGCCTCTGGCGGGGTTCCTTTAACGACTACCAGAAGGCAACCGGGACCAACGGCTTAAATCATCTTTCTTATCAGACAATCAGGTGATTCATACCTGCAATGTCCTAAACAAACTGGAAACAACTTAACATAGTATGCTTCCCGTGGGAATCCAACCCACGACCGGGTCAACCGGTCAACAAGGCATACGCCGTAACCACTGGACCACGGAGGTAGTTATACCTCTCATAGTAGGTGACTTTCTGTTTTTTCATAGTAGGTAACCTTCTGTTGATCGTTTTAGTTTGCAAGGTGTACGACGTAGCGCTACGATGTGCTACGACGCTACGCCTACGTTCTACGCAATGGCTGGACCTTAACGGTTTTATAATGACTGTCGTTTGCATTTTTTATAACAGGAACTGTGTGCTTGAACAAAATTAGGTCATATTGTTTTAACCATTTTTAACATGCTATTTTTCTTACTGTGGCTTCTTTACTTTACTATTACTATCACACTATCACTAATACTTACTAAAACTGTGTGCTTGAACAAAATTAGGTCATATTGTTTTAACCATTTTTAACATGCTATTTTTCTTACTGTGGCTTCTTTACTTTACTATTACTATCACACTATCACTAATACTTAACTACATTAAACAAATTCCTCCACCGCGTGATGATGCGTGATGAACTCAAAAAGTATTGAACAGATTTTCATGTGGCTTTTACCAATATATACGGTGATTCAAAATAAAAGGTTTATAAGTATAATACATGCCCGGGCGTTGCCGGAAAGGGCTGCTAGCAATTCATAATTACCACCGGTCTTAAAACGCTTTTAAATGTCTTATACAGGATCGTAAAAACTTTTACTCAAAGTTTAACTTGATCCACTTTAACAATATTTAAAATATCAAATTATTTTTTGTGAAGTATCTTGCAAGGCGAACATTCAGCTTACTACGTCGTAGTGCTACGAAGTCCTACGATGCTACACTCACTAGCTACAACATGGCGACATAATAATGACTATTAAGAGGCTTACATCACCGAAACTAGCGACACCCGTTATTAATTCTTGTTCTCCGAAATAAGAACAAATTAAAAAAAATCTACGTAAGTACTTCCTTAGTAAATTACTTGTAGTATTTTTAGTACATCTTTTCCTCGACATCAGTATTTCAGATCGAGAGAACTACTCATTACCGCCTAAAGTGGCCGCTTTTGGTGGTAATGCGTAGTTCCCTTGATTTATCAAATGCAAAATAATGAAAAGCAACACAAAAAATACTAGAAGTCATTTACTAGTGAAGTACTTACGTCCATTTTGTCATTTTGATCGTATTTAGTAGTAAAAGAATTAAAACCAAGGGTGGCGCTAGTTGGCTGGTGTAAGCGTCTTAAGGATGCGCTAGTCCGGAACTTGAACTCGTCGGCGCACGTGGCTAATTTACGTACTATTTCGCTGAGAAAGGGATAGACTCGGTTATGAACAGTGCAAAACTATGCACACCGATGTATAAGCACATCGGAACTACAGTCTAGTGTGTGCAAACACAAATATTGTTGAAAATCTGAATCTTCGTCGTCTGAAAATTCGCGAGTATGCGTTTGAGAGAAGTGTTCTTGTGATAAAACAGCTGAATGTTTTAATTAAAAGTAAAGTTATTCAAATTTTTTAATAACCAAACTATGCTTGTATGAATATTGTTTTATAGATTTTATACTCCTTCCGGTATTTAATTGTCCCCAAAGTTGCGTTAAAATTACGTGTTGAAACGGAATATTTTGAGACTCATAACTTTTAAAGTACTTATAATTTTACAATTATGATTCCATACAAGCATAGATAACGACAAGACAAATCTATAGAATTAAAAATGTTAAACAGACGATACCGAACAACGGAGTCATCACCCTACATAATTTGTAAGGCGAAACACCTGACTAGCGTACCCTTAATTTTGCAATTCAAATTACTGGAAATATGGTGGAGGACTGAATTGGACCATTCAGCATCCTTGAATCATCACAGCCCACATGGCTATGATGCTTCGAGAGTGTGCACTTACTTGTTTAAATGGATGAAATTAGTTCACGTTTCAAACTAGGTATGTATGCTAAGATTTGGCAAAATCATTTTACACTTGGCTGCCTGTCTGACACAAACCTTTATAACAAAAGGATACCATGTAATAATTGTATACCATACCCGTCCTTTGTATTAGTAACGGGTCTGTAATGGGCAAGCAGCGGACAGTCTAGTCTTCGCTCTTCTCAGTCCCTTTGAGTGGAGAAGGTGTGAATTTCACACTTGCTTGAATGTTCAATGACCTAGTTAACATTACATTGACAGGCATTTCATCCCTTGAATAATTACATTATTCATCGTGCGTAGAGATATATACAAACCTACTAATTGAAGAACCTACCATAAATTACGTGAACAAATTTTGCTTCAAATCGATGATCAAATTTTCTTTCTTTTTATTTTCTGTAGTATAAAAGTATTAAAATATTAAACTGTGTTAGAGTTAGCTATTTTAACACAAACCCAATCGCTTCGTGCTTCTAATATAAAAATATATTTAATAATGCTTCAAGATATTTAATAATAATGAATATACATTACCGCCTAATTTATATTAATTCATTCGTTATTCTTTAGACAATGCAATCGGACGTGTGTTCTAAAAACAAATAACAAAGTGCAAAACGTTGACCTAGTGAAACATTGACCGCGAAACAGCTACATTAATTTAGTATTACATAATTATGATAGTGCAATAGTGTAAAAAAATAATGGAAGAAGTTAGCAGTCCCTTCAATCGAAGTGTGTTGACTCGGCGTAGTCCTCCATCCACGCCCTCAACCCTTCAGCCAGAACCTAGGCCTATCTCGCGGGAAGATGAGGCTCCTGATATCATTTCGACGCCTGAAATTCAAAGTTGGATGACTTCTATTGACCAGTGCCTCAAGGAAGTGTGTCTAATCTCTAGTGAAGGTAAACTTAACTCTGAGGCGAAACTTCGAATTAGCGCCCTGTGTCGTAAATTAGGCCATGGTACCTCACAAATGGCCGTCCAATACCAGTCGCTCAAACAAAAGGCAATTCAAGCGCATGCTACCATTCAAGCCCTCAGGGAAAAGCAGGACCTTACTAAGCAAATTATGGACCTACAAAAATCTATCAAAGAGTCTGCCAAACCTTTGGGAGGAGCAGTATCCTTTGCAGATATGGTAAAAAAAGGTGAAAAGAAATTCATTCAGCCGACACACGTAAGTTCAATTGCCATCTATCCGACGGACAAAATGAAGTCCAGCGAGGAGACTAAGACTCTAGTACAAAAAATTATCAGGCCTGAGGATATGAAGCTTCAAGTAAGAGGCATGCGTATGACGAGGAATGGCGGTGTCATCATTAACACGGAAAGTAAGGATGACGTCGAAAAACTGAAGAAATCTGCCCAACTTACTACCTCTGGCCTCACCGTGGATGATACGCATAAGCGCAAGCCCAGAGTAGTTATCATCGGAGTGCCCTCGACTATGCAGGAGTCTGAAGTTTTTAGCTGTCTATACCAACAAAACTTAAGCGGTAAACTACAAGGCATGAGTTATGAAGAGTTTTTGAACTCAACCAAGTTGAGCCATAAGTCGGGCAGAAAAGACGCTGAGAGATGTAATTATGTCATTGAGGTTACCGCTCATATTCGCAAGGCCATAATTACACAAGACAGGGTATTCGTGCATTGGACGTCATGCCCTGTACGAGACTTTACACTTGTAACTAGGTGTTTTAAGTGTCAGCAGTACGGACATGCGGCTAAGTCATGCCGAGCGGATGACGTTACTTGTGGACATTGTGGATTAGTAGGTCACGATATTAAAGACTGCACAAAGAAGTCTGAGCCACCAAAATGTGCAACTTGCTTGCACTTCAAAAAATCATGCGGTCATAAAACTGGTGACACTGAGTGCCCTGCAAGGACATTGGCCGAAAAGAGGTACATAAACAGCATAGATTATGAAGGCGCCTAAGAGCGCCACTTATCACTTTCATTTGAGCTCTTTAGTTTTTATTAATAGTTAATTAGTATAATGTCGCATAAATTAGTAACTGAGCTAGATAAGGTCTGCATTGCTGAATCTAAGATCTGTGAGGCCGAAAGTTGTAAATTACTTTTATCCTCATACAATAGTAATAATTCGTTAGTTCTGTTTAATCAAAATATTTGTAGTATATCAAAAAACATACCTCAAGTTAGTTTACTCTCGGCTAGAATGGGTATCCACTTAGATATTATTGTTCTCACTGAGTGTTGGCTGTCATCTAACACTAATGTACAGATTCCTCATTTGGATGGATTTTCACACTACTGCAGTACTAATAATATCTTACAGAATGATGGAGTAGTGGTATATGTAAATCAGTCTGTTACTGATGTTGTAACTGTCTCACATACTCTCCTTGATGCAAACAGTGTGGTGTTAAAAATAGGTCAGCATTCGGCCATTATAGCTATTTACCGTTCTCCGTCATATAAAAGCATAACAAGATTTCTAGGTTCTCTTGACACTATTCTAAATAACTTGCGTTCGTTTAAAAACATAATTATTGTTGGCGATATTAACATAAATATTTCCAGCGATAGCGAAGACGACAGTAGTCTAGATTACTTAAATCTCTTGGCATACCATGAACTACTTCCAGCTCACAATTTTCCAACACGCATTAATTCTTGCTTAGATCATTTTATGTTAAAAACAAGTGACCCTGCAAAGTGTTTGGTAATCGATACAGTCCTAACTGACCATGCCCCAGTTTTACTTGCATTGTCATCTAAAACAAACCTTAGCAGACGTAAATATAACAATGTTCAGGTGAATCATACGATACTTGCTACAGAAATTAAGAATAGTGACCTGTCTCCGGTTTTTGACTCATCTGATCCTAACTTTGCAGCAGCCTTTCTAATAAATACGATAAATAGATGTTTAGATACCAGCTCTACCATTAAATTCATTTCCTGCCGTAAACGTGCCTTAAAACCATGGATTACTCCGGGTCTGATAAGATGTATGAGAAACAGAGACAATTTACATAAAAATCTCAAACTGAATCCTAGTAACGAACTTCTTAGAGTAACTTATAGCCGTTATCGTAACTATTTATGTAATATTATTAAAAAGCAAAAGAGAACATACGAAAGAGGAGAGTTAAATAAAGCAGGATTACATCCAAAAAAGTTGTGGGAGGCAATACGCAAAGTAACTGACACCAACAAATGCGTTAATAAATCGGAGTCCCTCCTTTCTATTAAAAGTACACCTTTAGAATCAGTTAATAGCGTCAACAAGTTTTTCTCAAACGTAGGAAAAATATTAGCGGAAAAAATCGTGCCCATTCAAAGAAGTCATACATACATCCAAACTGCTCCGTCTCCTAAACTTGACTCTTTTGTCCTAAATACCGTTGAGGAACATGAAATTTGCAGCATAATAGATTCTTTAAAGACTGATGCCGCCCCGGGATGGGACAATATCTCATCCAAAATTCTTAAAATGTACAAACCCCAATTATGTCCGGCCATCACCCATATTTGTAACTTATGTATTACACAGGTATTTTTCCTAGCGTTTTCAAAATTGCCGTTGTCCATCCGATATACAAATCTGGAGATAGCGATCAGGTCAATAACTACCACCCCATATCAATATTGCCAGCTTTATCCAAAATTATTGAACGAATTATGAGTAAAAGTCTTATAAATTACCTTGAGAAAAACTCACTTCTTTCGGATAATCAATTTGGTTTTCGTTCTGGTAGATCTACCTCTCAGGCAGTTGATATTCTTGTCGATAATGTAGTCAAAGCTCTTGATTCTGGCACCCGCTGTCTAGTAATATATCTTGACCTCAGTAAAGCGTTCGATACCGTCTTGATTTCCCTACTTATTTCTAAGTTAGAAAAAATTGGCATTCGTGGAACACAGCTAGATTTATTTCGCAATTATCTAACTAGTCGAACACAACGTGTGAAAGTAGGTGCTTACACTAGCTCGGACCAAAATATACATTTTGGAGTCCCACAAGGAAGTATATTGGGTCCAAATTTATTCCTGGTGTATGTAAATGATTTGTGCAATCTACTCCTTCAAAATTGTAAAATAGTGTCCTTTGCTGATGACACTGCGCTGATATTTACAGGCAGAACCTGGTCAGATACATTTAAATCAGCTCAAATAGGTTTAGATCAGGTAAAACAGTGGTTGAATGATAATTTCCTAACACTGAATGTCAGTAAGACTAAATACATAGCCTTTAGTATTAGAAATATAAATCGCCCTGATCCCAACATACACAAGTTGTTTGCGCATTCTCAAGCTACACCAGATTGCTTTAGTGGCTCTTGCAACTGCCCAACTCTAGAGATGACAAAATCCGCAACATATCTCGGAGTCTTAATTGATTCCAGTCTTAGTTTTGCCCCACATACAATGCAACTCTCTGCACGAATCAGGAAGCTCTTATATATTTTCAAAAAATTACGATATATAGCAGATGCCAATATACTTCGTATGACATATTTAGCCTTATGTCAATCAATTTTATCTTACTGTATTACGTCCTGGGGAGGAGCCGCCAAGTCTCATCTTCTTTTAGTCGAAAGAGCGCAAAGAGCCGTTCTGAAAGTCTGTACTTTCAAGACATACAGATACCCTACATCAGACCTCTACAAATTTTGTGAGGTACTAACAGTACGACAGCTCTTTTTTCTTGCAACAATAATGCAGCAACATTCAAGACTCCCTTTCCTTCCGCAACTTCTCACTAGAAGTAATAGGATAATTAACCCTTCTATTTCATTATTTAACACCGAGTTCTCCAAAAAATTCTTCTGCTTTCTTGGCCCTTTTCTCTACAAGGAAATGAACAGCAAAGTGCCTTTATATAGACTAAATAGATATGATTGCAAAAGAGTTGTACGTGAGTGGTTACTTAAACTAACATACGAAGAGACCGAACAATTTATGGTGACTGTGCTATGACATTTGCGTATTACCTGTATAGATGTAAATTATAATAATAATAGATATATTTTTACTATACTTTAATGTTTCATAATTTAGTAATGTTGCTTTTTTACACTTTTACACTTTTATTAGTTTTATGTCCTTGTTAAGAATTTAATTTATAACTTAGTTATGTAAATACTTTATGTTTTGTTTAAATTATATTTTGAGATTTTGTTAATAAAGTTAATTAGGAGATAGCGAGTCCTGGTGACCCGTAATTACAGGTTCCTCGGAAACCTAGCATGGGCACCAGTCCTCCAATTACATTTCTACCTGTTTTATTGTTTTAGTTCTCTTTGTGTATTGTTTTGTATTGTTGCATATTTTGTACAGAATTGTAAGTTATTGGAGGAAATAAATACATTTATTTATTATTATATATTTCATAAAATTGAATACTTGCTTTTGTAATTCTAAATGGAGCACTGTCGCTGGGTATCCCGGAAATGGGACACGAAGAGTTTGAAAGTTGAGTTGATGATGACATAAGACAAAATGCCAGAACTAACTAGATTGCAACGACGAGAGATAGAAAAGGAAGCCGATGATGTAAAGACGTTTATATCCAGCAATAGATCGAAGACAGCTAATGATGATGATGAAATATTTAAAAACCCATGCTCGTGCTCAAACGGTTGATGAGTTTTCTTTTTAGGGTTCCGTACAAAAGTTGAAAAACGGAACCCTTATAGGATCACTCGAGCGTCTGTCTGTCCGTCCGTCCGTCTGTCACAGCCGATTTTCTCCGAATCTACTGAACCAAATTAGATGAAATTTGGTAAGATAGTGTAATCCTATGACCCAAACACGGATGTGCAAAGTAAATAAAGATTTTTTTGAAATAAGGGTCATTTTGAGGGGCCCAATTACAAAATTAAAAAAAAAAGTTTTGCAAACCTTACTGTGTCATATATCAAATGAAAGGGCTCATTATGAGGATCTCAAAAATATTTTTTTTTGTTCGGGTAAAATCAACACTTTTGATTTTATTCACGAAAGAAGGCAAAAATTGACCATTCCCCCCCCCCCTGATCTCCGAAACTACTGAGCCGAAAATTTTGAAAAAATGACAAAATATAGTTCATTCCTTGAAGATTACAGGAAAAATAATAAGAATTCTATCACTTGAAAATTAAGTGGTAAACTCACAATAATAAGTGCATCTAGAGAAATAGTTCACTAAAACACCACTAGATGGCGCTAGTCAATTGAATAAAACATTTTTTGCACGTTGTGTGTGTGTTCACGAAGCATATTGTACGGAACCCTCATTGCGCGAGTTTGACTCACACTTGGCCGGTTTTTTTTTCTAGACCAAATAGTTCAATTTTAGAACATATTTCATTAATCAGTTAATGAAATATGTTAACCCAGTTAATGCCTACTTCGTAGATGTAAGTTTTCATTTAATTAATTATGTCAAAGTTTCAAACGAAAATGTCAGACTAATGGCGTCATATGTCAGCCTCTTTGAATTAGTTGAGAACTTTCCAAATGTAGTTTCTTAGTTTAAAGGCCAATTTTGGCTCAAGGTTTTGGACGCAATACCTAATTTGTTGAACAGATCCCAAAATTTTGGGATCAAAAGTTGAATGGAAAATGTTCAGGGGTGATGAATTAAATAGATTTTTACATATAAAAAATATGTTTGCAATAATAATAAATAATAATAATAATAACCCCCCCAGGGAATGAACCTTGTCGTGGTGGGGGGGCTTAGTGGAAGAGTAAAAATGTCAGTACATCTTGACTTCACACCCCGTTTTGGGCAGTGCACATTCAATTATCGAACATCCAGCTATGCCACTAACACCTTGGCTTACTCTTCCAAACCAATTATTCCCAAACCAAATCTTACCCTCAATGGAGCAAATGAATAATAAAAAATAGAATTTACGGCCGCTGCCCGGGGGTCGCCGGGGCGCATCTGGAGCCGGTGCTGGATGCCACAGTACACGAGACACCGGTGACGAGGAGTTGAGCAGGCGGGCTCTCGTCACAAAAAATACTACAGCCGGTCGCCGTGGGCTGAGCAGGCGGGCCCGCGGCGTGGAGGCTACAGCCAAATCATCGGGCGATGACACTTCCTCTCTTTTTTCTTCAATCCCTTCTACTCGCCCCTCATATAGGACAAGGCGAACACCTACCTTGTCTTTAACTAGTACGCTTGAAAGTGTTGTGCAAGAAGTCATTCCAGACTTAGAAATTGCACCCACTGAGAGCTCTTCATCAACGCGCAGACGATGGACACCTGAAATGAACAAGTTTATACTGCGCACTTACCTTCTATTGACCTCGTTAGAAACAGATACAAAAGTGTATCTCGAACCTTTACATCTTAAATTCATAGAAAAGTCGTCAGTCGTCAAAGAATTGGAGACCAACGCAGAGCAATAGTACGTAAAAAACTACTGCCACAATCAGTAATAGACCAAATAGATACTGAAGTTAGAGATGAACTTCAACTTTTACAATCTAATATCCACTTACAAAGCTCTTTCATTCAATCATCCTCAATGTCCCATACACACCAAACAGGCTCCAATACACCTATTATAGATCCTACGAATAACTCTACACAACGTAGTCAAACCCGAATGCGATGGACAACGGAACACAACGAAGCTATAATGCGAGCGTACTATCGTATTACTCAGTTAGGTACCAATCAAACGGCTTACAGAAAATCGCTTCACGAAAGTTTTGTTAATATGTTCCCCTCCTTATCGCACATAAGTGAACAGCGAATAGCAGATCAGAGACGACTGATTATAAATAATAAATATGTTAGTGATACTAGACTAAAGATTATAGAGCAAGAAGTCTCAAATGAGTTAGGACTAAATCTAATAAACCAAAACATTGATATAGAATTCGCAGGATACAACAACGAAACACAATTATCTAGTGATACAAATTTAGCAATTACAGACCCTGTAGAAATGACTACACCCAATACAGTATTAGAAACACTCCCTACAGATTTAACTATAGGTACATCCACTTCAAATTCAAATGCGCCCACTACACACTTTGCTGAACGATCTGACATTGACAGTAACTTTAATGAAGCATTTGAGTTTTTCGTAGAGACTCAACCGACTGACCGCGTTTTCATACCCAAACAAAAGCCATCTAAAAAATTGTCTATCATAGTAGATTACATTAATAAAGTACTTTTACCAAAAATAATAGATAAAGATTCGGACTTTAATACTTTACAAACTGCCATCTACTGTGCGGCTTGGACCGCTGCAAAAAGTAATGGTGCAAAAATAACTTTGAATACCAAAGCAGTATTACTCAATGGAAAAAGAACATATACACCCAATTGGCAAAAACGATTAGAAAACAGATTAAAAGATTTACGTAAAAAAATTGCTCAGTTAACTCATTATAATAACGAAAATAGAAGCAGAAGGTTAGCTAGAGAAGTAGAAAAAATAATGCAACAATATCAAACACACTCAATACATGAACCGTTAAATACTCACATTTCCCATACACTCGATACACTTAAACAAAAACTTTCTGTCCTAGCCGGCCGATTACAAAGATACAATAATTGCACTCTTCGGAAACAATAAAATAAACAGTTATAAAATAATGAAAAACAATTTTACCGTGCAGTCAGATACACCTCATCTAACACTCAAGAAAACAGTAACCAGTCGCACAGCATCCCAGATCTTGAAGACTTACATCAATTTTGGGCAAGAATCTGGGAACAACCTACACAACACAATACCTCTGCAGATTGGATAAATACCGAAACCGAAACAAATAATTCTAACACACAACCAATGAACTTTGATTACATATTACCTGACGTTTTTGCAAAAATACTGAACCGAACTCACAACTGGAAGGCGCCCGGTTCTGACTGTATCCATAGCTATTGGTACAAGAAATTCACGTATATCCACCCCTTTTTGCTTAATTACATAAACGACTTCATTCAAGATCCCAATATCATACCGAAATATATCACGGTCGGAACCACAGTTATGATACCTAAAGACCAAAACGACCCTCAGAACCCTGCAAAATATAGACCCATAACTTGTTTACAAACGCTTTACAAAATCATAACTGCTTGTATCTCTGAAATTACGTACACACACCTTGAAAATAATAACATACTTGCTGAACAGCAGAAAGGATGCAGAAAATTGTCGCAAGGCTGCAAAGAACAATTAATCATAGACTCCGTTATACTTAAATTAGCGCAGAAATCAAAAAAAAATTTATACACTATGTACATCGACTACCAGAAGGCTTACGACTCAGTACCTCATTCATGGCTAGTAAAGGTCTTAGAAATATATAAAATACACCCAAAAATTGTATCGTTTCTCAAAGCAGTCATGTCCAATTGGTCAACCCAACTAAAACTTATTACACCCACCGAAACAGTTGAGAGTAGCCCAATCAAAATAAACCGCGGAATATTTCAAGGGGATGCACTCAGCCCATTATGGTTTTGCCTCGCCCTTAATCCACTTTCAAACCTGCTCAATGCCAAATCAATAGGATTCCCGCTAGAATGTAAAGAAACAAACAGACAGACATGTACCGACAAAATAATCTTAAACCATTTATTGTATATGGACGACATAAAATTATATGCAGACAATGAAGACAAACTTAATGAATTGGCAAAAGTAGTAGAAGAGTTCACCAATGATATTAAGATGGAATTCGGGTTACACTACTTACTACATTTGTCTAAATGTAGAACTAATTCGAGCAGGGCGGGGCAGAACTACCAACATCTATACACCTTAGAGACTGGAGAACACATTGAGCCTTTAGATGAAAACACCACGTATAAATATTTAGGTTTCAACCAATTATTGCAGATTAATCACAAAGAAGCCAAATTGAAACTAGCCCAACAATTTCGTCATCGCCTAAATGCAATTCTAAAATCTTTACTCCGGAAATATTGTCAAGGCAATCAATACTTTTGCGATACCAGTACTTACATATTCCTTCGGAATTATCAATTGGACAAAATCAGAGCTCAAATCACTCCAAAGGACCATTAATACAAGTATGACTAAACATCGTAAGCACCATCCGAGATCCTGTATCCAGCGACTAACGTTACCGCGAAAAGAAGGTGGACGAGGACTGATTGACGTGATTAATTTACATAACAAACAAATCAATTCATTGCGACAATATTTTTACAATAAACAAAATTTAACTCCACTTCATAAAGCAATAGTTTCTAATGACCATAAATTGACACCCTTAAATTTACAAGACCCAACTAAACAGAAAAATGAGGAAATAGTAGACAACAACACCAAAATAGCCGAATGGGCTGGAAAATCTCTACATGGTAGACATCACCACGATTTATGCCAACCTAATGTCGATAAAGAAGCGTCGAACGCATGGCTTAATCGAGGTGAACTCTTCCCAGAGACAGAAGGCTTCATTTTGGCAATTCAGGACCAGGTCATAGAAACAAAGAATTATCAAAAATATATCATGAAACAACATACATCTGACACATGTAGGAAATGCAATAGCGCCTCAGAAAATATTCAACACATTACCGGAGCATGTAAAGCAATAGCCCAGACTGATTACAAACACAGACATGATCAAGTCGCCAATATCATCCATCAAGACCTAGCCCATCAATATAAATTAATAGATTTTACAAAACCGTATTACAAATACAATCCAGAAACAGATTTAGAAAATGCCAACATAAAACTTTACTTTGACCGAGCAATTCTTACAGACCGAACAATCCATTTTAATAGACCTGACATTACGTTACTGAACAAAACAGATAAAACCGCATTACTGATTGACATTGCAGTCCCTAACACCCATAATCTCCAGAGCACAATAGCCGAAAAACTTTCTAAATACACCGAGCTTAAAGAGGAAATAACTGGACTATGGCACCTTCAAAAAGTCACAATAGTCCCTATAGTTCTTTCTACCACGGGAGTTATCCCAAAACAACTTCACACATCTTTAAAAACCCTCAACCTTTCACCTCACACTTACATGCTCTTACAGAAAGCAGTAATACTAAACACATGTCGCCTAGTTAGAAAGTTTCTGCAAACAGATTCTACAATCACACGCACAAGCACACTGCTATCTGTCATGAATCCCTCGCAACCACACCTTTCATCAAATTACACACAAATAGACAATTATTCTGAAACTCGCACACCTCGAGACATAAACGCCCCTGATATTCACTTGGCTTAGGCCCGTGAATATTAGTAGACTTACCGGTTAAATGCCGAGAAAAACAGAAATAAAAAAAAAATAATAATAATATATATATATATATATATATATATTATAGGAGGTTCCTTTCCTTGGAGCCCTGACCGCCGGTAGCTTGGACCCTGTTCCCGATACCGGTGGGCTACTATTTTTATATTTTTAAATGTTTTTTTTTATATATTTAAATATTTAAAAATGTAAATAATATGTGTTAAAATAAATAAAGAACAATAATATATAATAATAAGCAATAAACGGCCTCCGTGGCGCAGTAATAAACACGCCAGCCTGTGAGATGAGGGGACCTAGGTTCCATCTCTGGCCAGCTCAAGGTAGAAAACGATCTTTTTCAGATTGGCCTGGGTAGAGTTTCTATTATAAAATATAGTATCGTTGAGTTACTTTCTACGACAGTCTAATTTTTACGGTTGGAGTTTGTTTTTTTTTTATCATTGCTTCCATTCATGACATCATTAATTTTTGCCTCGTTACGTAGCAAGCTAAACAACAATTGTGTACACGTAGGTCTCAACGTATAGGTACGAGTATAAACACTTCGTCATTATTGCATTAGTAATGACGTGACGCTGTCCATAACGTATAATCATACGTAAATGATGAATAGCATAACTAATGGATATGCGACTAGATGCAAAATATGTACAGTAATTGTGCATAGTCATAGGTATACGTAATAATATGAATGCAGTTGCTTTGGAATAGGACTAGTCCACTTTATTTCTTCCTCGGACATCATCAGTGAGAGATCGTCTCAGGATACTTTTGTGATTACACAATGCACAGAGTTTAGGTCTGGCACTTACCTCCCAAGATCGAGAATTTTAGCTGATTGAGGAAAATCTCAGCTTTGGAGCAATAGGGGTTTTTAATGAACAGAATGCTTTAAAACAAAAACAAATGATTAGCAAACGATTTATTTGACCTACACAGATAGATTAACAAAATCGTGTAAAAATAAGGAAAAAAGAAAACTATCACCCCTCGTTTTCTACAGTCGGTTGTAACAGACGCCTCAATGACAACAATAAACTGGTCACCGTGTTTAATTAGCAGTTATATTTCACGGCTGGTAACTAGCACGCTGCAGTCACGCGATGTTAGACTCACAAAATACAAGGATTAACAGAAGTAAAACTGATGTATCATTTGACTTGTGGTTTTAGGTATAAATACGACTGAAGTAGCCGCTCAGTGAATGCAAGGAGGTGTACGAGTACATTGAATGTAAATAACAGCGAACCCATAGGTGGCAGGTAAAGCATGACACTTTAAATATGCTGCACTATGAAATGGCAGATCTCAAAATACCACGAAAATGCTTGGAGGACAGAGGGATCAGATACAGGCTAACCACTACGACGCTTTATGAGATTTAAATTTCTGTATCAAAAATATCCAAAATACTTTGCTTATTCCCATTACAATTATATAATATTGCAATCAGTGCCAGATTAGCCTATAAACAAATTCATCACGTTCTGGGTTGGGGGGGCACCAAAATCACCCCAACCCCCGGCTGCCGCCGTTGGAGAGGGCCCAGTAGAACAATACTCATTTATACCAGAACTCTCCATATTAACATATATATAGACACTGTATTAAAAATGTCCACTGTGTTCTTATTTGGGTCCCACGCTTGGTTATTTTTAATTTGTACTCGTAGTAAAACCTCAAATCAGGACTTGTAAATAATTCCTAATTTCCTTCCTTGGCTTCGCGATAGCATCTCAATTTTATCGCCGATGTTTACGGCTGTTTTAACTTTACTACCGGAACGGAGGTATATTTCTTATGAAATATTGTTGCTTTATTATTATTTTATCTTAGCTATGGACCAGTCAAGGTCGCCATGAAATAATGTGAAGATTTTTCGCCCTTAAAGATGATGATGTCCGTGTATATGGCGATGTTGGAAAAGATATCAGAAAAGTCTTAATGATATTTATTAGTCGATATTTTTATAGGTACTCCTTACACGGTTACGACTTTTTGTTCGCTTTAGGTCTTACAATTCACACATATTCATTAAAAGTATTATCTTATATGCTATCTATTGTATGCTATCATCATCATTTCGTGTAGGTGACACGGTCAGTCGACCATGCACACCCTGATGTCAGAGTTCTTCGGAACCGCCTCCCGGCCTCTGACGTGGTTCCTTTAACGACTACCAGATGGAAGCCGAGACCAACGGCTTAACGTGCCTTCCGAAGCACGGAATCATCTTTCTTATCAGACAATCAGGTGATTCATGCCTGCAATGTCCTAACCAAACTGGAAACAACTTAACAAAGTATGCTTCCCGTGGGAATCGAACCCACTACCCCCGGGTCAACAAGGCAAACGCCTTAACCACTGGACCACGGAGGCAGTTCATTGTATGCTATTGTAAGCAAAAAGGCAACTAACTGCCCTCATGTTTGCAGTTCCCTTCTAGGGCGTCACATGTACTTATTTCTATGTAACAACCTTGAATTGGTGACTTGCAATAAACTGAATCTGAATCTATCATAAGAGATACTGCAAATCAGGACACCACCGTGGACATGATGCGTTGACACTTAGCTGTATGAACTTAAGATATGCTTATCTATGATGCAAGGATACATACCCACGATACTACACAACAACGTGGTACAAATGGCGATTTATTATTTAATGGGAATGATCACTTCATGATATCGAAAGACTTTAGCTTTATATGTTGTATGCAAATAAAATATTAATTGATTGGCTTTCCCCAGTGAACCTACTTGTCCATTGAAATGCGAAACAAAAATGATTTCGAACAGAAACTAGATCAGTTGATTGCTCATTTTTTATGGGTTATTTTATTTTCTTAATTCGATGTATGTTCTATGGGGAATGTAAGCTGTGCAATATCATGGAATTGTGCCTTGCCAACATTATATGTCATTTTGTTACGAAGTGGTCTAATATTGATAACGCTTTAAATATGTCATATTTGTAAAAGTGACATCAAATTTAATATATTATATATTTTTTGTTCCCGGCTTGGCTGTTTCAATTTGCTCTTAATTTGAAGTTATTAAAGTACAGACAAATAACCCTTACTAAAACTAAATTAACCCAAAAATTAAAAATTATATAAAACTAGCTGTTACCCGCGGCTTCGCCCGCGTAAAATATAGCCTATGTCCTTCTCGGTACCCTCACCTATGTGTATGCCAAATTTCATGATGATCGGTTTAGTAGATACGGCGTGAAAGCGTAACAAACAAACAAACTCACTTTCGCATTATAATATTAGTTAGGATTAGGATTATTTGCTCTTGGTGCAATTGGTTCAGTGCTCAAAATCTGCTGATTCGATTTCCGCTGAAACCCACCTGCATCTCTGACGCAGAGTAGAGTCAAGTTACGTTCGGTTGATTTTATTAGCCACTACTTGCGTCTAGTGAAGGAAGACATCATGAAGAATTGATCATGATTCCAAAAAATCTGACACCCAGTGTAAGCTTTTAATCGAAGTAGAAAAACATACCATCAAAGTGTGACGTCCTAATAATGACAATAATGAATTGATAACAATATGTACTCCATGTAGTTATGGAACCTGCTCTCAAAATTTTTAGAAATACTATCCTAATCCTAATCCTATCCTAATCCTAACTATCCTAATCCTAACTAATATTATAAATGCGAAAGTGAGTTTGTTTGTTTGTTACGCTTTCACGCCCTATCTTCTGAACCGATCATCATGAAATTACATACACATAGGTTAGGGTACTGAGAAGATCATAGGCTATATTTTACGATATATAAACAAAAGAAAGCCTGAAACAGACACGCTAGGTGCCCGCATGATGAATAATTTATTCTAAGATTTATTACTAATATGTTTGTGTACGTCACAAAAATATTAAATACTTACCTATTTTCTGTTGAAACATCAAAGAGTAACAGCATCTTATCACACTCAGCACATTTATCTAACTGAGCACAGAACATAATGGTTATGAAAATGGTTATTATGCTTTTACGACGATTGAAATAATAACAGTGAAACAATAATAGCAACTGTAAGCGTAACCGCAAAGCCTGTTGATGCTGTTTTTACCAAAAACGACATTTACATCAGTCATTAAACGCTATTTATGTTCCAAACTTTATATACTCTGTTAGTTTTCAACGTATCAAAAAATAAATAAACCCGAGTGTAAAAATAAAGCATACTGATGTCACCTCCCTGACGACTGACTGGTCTCCGGGACTTCTGTCGGGGACTGCGGTATCACGTGTGAGGACTGCATCTTTCTCACTGTGTCCATATTCACTTTGGTTGATAGGTTCTTCTGTCGCGTTTGTTCGGACGTCTTTGATAATCTCTCGCTCAGTGCTTTTAGGGCGATTTGCCTAAAATGTTACATAAACAAACGGGTTTGTTAAAATTGTAATTTTCACTTAATGATGTGGTCTCTTAAATCCATCAAAGATTAAAAAAAACATCTCACTGATTTTAGGCAATTATTTGAGCTTGCCACACTTAGCCCTGTCTTTCACATAATAACCATATATATTTTTTTATATAGGTTGCTCAAAGACATTAATATTTTTAATCACAAATCATGCGAAAATGCATCATATGTTTAGGTTGCAAGCCGTGCCAAAGTTATATATTTTAGATTCAGTTGCGTATTTACAATACATTTTTTTTAGCTATATATATATATATATTTATTTATTTACACTACATTTATATTTTAAAAATATAGTCACTCGTCTGACACAGCTAGGTAAAAACTTTCTCATTCCATCGAAGGAAATAAACCCATAATCTACTCGTAGTTCTGGTATGCGGAAGGATTTCTCTGTCGTGCGCAGAAACTTTAAGCCTTTAAGACGACAACCTCAAGAGGTTGACGTTACGTGGATTTTTCCTTTAACTGACTTACGAAGTTGTTCGAGATTTCTCGTGATTTTTGCGAGTAACAGTCTTGGCCAACACAGATTTTTGTAGTTTGTGCCATTCACCTTTATATTGTTTCAGGACAGACTGTGTTATTGCCGACTGGACTCGTTATTACTATCGTTGAAGTAGATATCAGCTATTTGTTGTTGCTTCAATTGAATTATTATAATTTTCCTCTTATAATCCTAATCCTAATCCTATCCTATCCTAACTTGCTAACTATCCTAATCTTATCCTAACTATATAAATGCGAAAGTGAGTTTGTTTGTTTGTTTGTTACGCTTTCACGCCGAATCTACTGAATCGATCATCATTAAATTTTGCATACACATAGGTGAGGGTACTGAAAAGGACATAGGCTCAGTGGCGGCTCGTGACTTCAAGGAGTGGTGGTTCACCTGCTTACCTACTCGTACTGTCTCTCAAAAGCAAAACGACCTATTGAAATGCCGTACGTTCGTCAATTATTTGTAGTCGACTGCCCCTATGCACCTACATGCAGTGAAATATCTCATCATCTTGACTTACCATTGGTTTAGTGAGAGGAGCTGCGCGCTAATGAATATTCTAATAACTAGGTAGGTACTTAACTAATTCAGGTTGAAAAGCACGAGAAGATAGTTTCAAAAAACAGATTAGGCGGCATACCGCCTAAATAAGCCATAGCCTATTTTCTTTTTTAGTTCTTGTTCAAATAATCCCATTAACAACACACTTTGAAGCCACTTTCAACCACTACACTTTGAAGCACACACAAAGTAGAAAACCATAACTATGAATAATTATTGGGTAATTTCGCGCGCGTTATCTATCACACCGTGTCACAGGTGCGAAATAAAACAAACAAACTGATTTGAGTAAAGGTCAAGGACACGCCGTCGCAACAAAAATCTTCAACGAGCGAGCGAGACACCCCGGCCGATGCCGCCCGAGCGAGCCCGTTCGGGAGTATTCGGGACTCGTGCGGCGATCCGATTTTTCAATTTTTCTCATACATTGAGTACGGATCATCTTCCGTTTCACCTGCCGGAGCATTTCTGTCTCATTCCATATAGTTTCTATGGAGACGCTTCGTGCGCACTTTGAAAGCGCTCGCCCAATTTTTGGTTTAGCTAAAATGAGTCTTAAATTTTAGGTAATAAAGATCAAGCTTGTTTGAAAATATTTTCTTTTTCAGTGTGTAATTAGTTACATACTTTTGGATAAATAATAATTGTTTCGAAAAAAAAATAGGGAAATACATAAAAATCTGGTAGTGCAGTGCACGAGTGCACTGAAGGAGCGGCCGCCACTGCATAGGCTATATTTCACGCGGGCGAAGTCGCGGGTAACAGCTAGTAATATTACAAAGAGGAAAGATTTGATTGTTTGTGTGCATTTGTTTGCATTACATAAGCCCCTTTAGCCTATAGAATGCTAATAATTTATCTGCGGGTGATAGGTATAGGATATAATTAACGTGAACGACGTCGCAAGAAAATTGCAAGTATAATCCTAATCCTAACTTATATTATAATTAATGCGAAAGTGAGTTCGTTTGTTTGTTTGGGACTCTTTCCCGCCATATCTTCTGAACCGATCATCATGAAATTTTGCATACACATAGGTTAGGGTACTGAGAAGGACATAGGTTATATATCACGCGGGCGAAGCCACGGGTAACAGCTAGTAAAATAATAATGTAACATTTTCTTTTACAAAACATTTGCATGTTTTGTAAAGTACCAACACACTTCCTAAGCGGTAAATAATAAATTAAAAGCGGTTAAGATCTAAAATATTAAATGCGCCGAATAAAACTCACCTGTACATCCCAGTGTTATCTGATCATAAATTCTAAAAGTTGTTTAGGGAAAATACGTTTAATACATTTCCAAGAAACTATTTCTGCATCAATTTTTCATGTCTAACTCTTTTTAAACTTGGTATCTTTCATCGCTGTAATTATAGACTGTATTCCACCGTAAGATGTAGTTAGTATGGTCAAAACTAATGACAGTAAGCTACCGTTTCGCTTCATGTCGGGCCGACGTACCGAGGCACGCGATTCGGCAATAATGAATAAAGAAATACTATTTTCGTGTTCCACTTGCAAAAAGGTAAATGCAAAAAGGTTTTGCATGACTTATTTTTAGATTAATATTATGATATGAAGGTTTTTCATGGAGAAATTCTGCTTATATGAATCAGAGAACTAAAATTAAAAGCTGACGAACTACCTATCGATTTGTACCCAAGAATGACGTACCGATGTAGACTTTTCTTAAAGACTGTCACGCAATCAATCAACACTTCTATGTTCACAAGTCCTGGTTTATATTACCCTGCATACATACTAAATGAATCAAAAAATGAATGTAATTGCCTAAGTCACTTGTTGTTTGCTGTCATTGTGTGTGGTGCTGAAATGATTTCTAGATATTAAGTAAGGAAGTCGATTTCTACGCTTTTATCGTTTGATATAAATGTTATCACCATACGTCCAAATGGTAAATGAGAGATTTTTAAAATTAGTCATCTGTTTGGTTTTTTATTATATATCATGAATCGGTGCGTTGACGTGGAACCAGATTATCTCAAATAGTTACCACATATTGGAAAGCAGCTAAGGTATCAACCAAAAAAGTCTGGTGAAATACCTCTTCACAAGAAGAGTTGCCGTTAGGCAGAAAAGACTACCCCTGAACGTAAAGCTTAAATAGTATCTAACACCGTTTTGTTTATCTATTTAATTACCACACCCAGCTCTAATTCCGCCAATGTACCTACTTTAGTGTAGTAGCAGTAACTATAACCATGAAGGTTTTATTAGTATTGGCCCTTTCTGTTCAAACATGACGCCGTAAGCTCGCTGTGTGTGGGAGACTTGCTGACGTCATTTCCACGTCTGCATATACAGTGGGGCATATTACACCACCAATAACATACATACATACTAATATCTAGAAACCTGAAGGCCACGTTTAACATGTTGGTGGGCTTGTAAGAGAGAACGGAATCAAAATAGTGATGGGTTGCTAGCCCCATTGCCAATTGACATGATTTCTGAAGCCCATTCCTTCTTTTGGAACGAATGGGCTTTGGAAATGGAACGAATAGATTGGACAATCGGCTTTTACGATCTAGGCGGGAAGAAAAGTAGCTGGTACGTTCTACGTTTTTTCCTATCTCCCAGACCAGCATCGAAGCATACCACCAATAATACTCGTATAATAGTACCAATAGACATTTCTATGTAACTTACTGTATGTACGTACATATAATAAATAATAATAATAATAAATAAATATATACGGACAAATCACACAGATTGAGCTAGCCCCAAAGTAAGTTCTTATGAAAGACTTGTGTTATGGGATACTAACTCAACGATACTATATTTTATAACAAATACATATATAGATAAACATCCAAGACCCAGGTCAATCTGAAAAAGATCGTTTTCCATCTTGACCTGACCGGGGATCGAACCCGGGACCATCCGTGTCGCAGGCAGGCGTGATGACCGCTGCGCCACGGAGCTCGTCATACATACATAGTACACCACATTCTGGTTCGAAATGTTAACAGAGTGCTTACAGCCAAGTAACTTCACTAACTGTAAGGTCGACTTTGATATTCTGTGGCAGCATCAAGTGTCGCGTCACGACCTGTCATTTTCAACGGTTTGTTTGTTTTTCGTGTGTGTAAGTGGCCAAAACTAGTGTCAGTTTTTCAAGCTGCATAAAGACATCTGACATAGCTTAACATTTTCAATTACCTTCAAAAAAGAGTCCGTAGGTGCTCAATTCATTAGATTCTTAACGGAACCATAAATAAAATAAAAATAAAGCAGTATAAATGTGAATCTATGCTCATATCATAAAGAGATAGGATTTTATTGCTTGCATTGAATAGGCTCCAAAACAATTGGACCGATTTCATTATATTTTTTTCACACATAGAAAAAGAGATGAACAAAGAGGGTCGTGCTCCTGCAGTGGAGACTAACAAAGACTTGCTCATCATCATCATTTCGAGTAGGTGACACGGTCAGTCGACCACTCACACCCTGGTGTCAGAGTTCTTCGGAACCGCCTCTCGGCCTCTGTCGTGGTTCCTATAACGACTACCAGATGGCAGCCGGGACCAACAGCTTAACGTGCCTTCCGAAGCACAGAATCATCTTTATTATCGGACAATCAGGTGATTCATGCCTGCAAAGTCCTAACCAAACTGAAAACAACAAAGTATGCTTCCCGTGGGAATCGAATCCACAACCTCCGGATCAACATGCAAACGCCTTAACCACTGGACCACCGAGGCTGTCGACCTGCTGATTATGATGACGATGGCATAGGCTATAATTTACGCCGACGCAGTCGTGGGAAAATTGCTAGCAATTAAATATACGTCGTTCTATGTTCTTTCCTCTGAGTCCTGAATTACTTCCTCTGTGTTCTGATATCCTGCCTCTTCTGTACTCTCTAGTGAGCAACTAGCTATATATTTTTTGATTAAAACTCACGTGAGATACTAACATTTTTAATATGTAAAATACGGGTCACGTATGAAGTCAGCTACAGCCGACATGTTTCAACCTCATCCGGAGGTCTTCCTCAGGGCGAATGTGAACCGAGACGCGAATCTGACTTCATACGTGACGTGATTGACCCGTCTTTTACATATTAATAACTACCAATATACTTCACCTATTTTATGTGAAGCTCGCTCTACCAGAGAATCTGGGACCTCACAATTTCACCAATAAAACTTAGTGTAGTATACAGAAACTTCTTACCCGATTTGTGGATACAATTATATGTACGATTCAGTGGAATAAAAATCATGACGAATTTATTATTGGATAAAGTCAATTTACCATAAACGTACGTGACTCGAGTGAAAATACGCGAGAAGGGTATAAATAAAATATTTCACATTCCATTGAGTTTCAGAGAATATAAAATGTTTTGAGTTGTGTATTTTTTGCTTACTGTATGAAATAATTTAATATAGCCACTTCTAATGTAAATAAACTTAAAGGACAAAATATACTAGTAGATTAGTTCACAGTCATATAAACAAAACATAGTCGGCTTAACACGGACATGGGTGGCAGTCGCCACAAAAATAAAATATGACGTCCAATTTTCTTTGTTTTATTTTATTTCTCGTCCAGCCCGGCCCATTCAGTAGAAATCATACTTAAGAGGGCCATACAAACGGAAAAAGGAATTGTGGTAATATTTGATAATTTTGGTGTAAAATTAAGCATTCAATCAATTAATTTATCATCATCAACATCAGATCCCTTTCTCCACTGCAGGAGCACGACCCTCTCTGTACTACCGACCCTCTCTGTACTACCAGAGCCATAATTTAATTATTTTAATTAGCCAGAGCAGTCAGAGAATTTGGCCTTGGATGTGGAGAGTGTTGGCCAAATTAATTTTTATATATAATTAATCTTTCAGTCGATTTATGCTATCTGCGCAGAAAAAGAAACAGTTGGTAGTTCATTTTATATTGAATATATAGTAAGAAGTGCATAGAAGTATTGTATCAATGGGCATTATATAAATTAAAAGGATTTTCTTTATTAGGTATTTCTTTTCTTTATTTAATATAACATTGTTCGCCCGTTTCTATTCAAAAAGCTGACATATTGCAATTTACGCACCTGTGGCGTCTGCAATCGATTAACTGAACGCATGACTGTTTGTGACAGTATGAATTGAATATGCGATAATTGCCCTACAGACATAGAATGAAGGCAATTATTATTAGAGAAATAGAGAATGCAAAATATAATTTACAAAAAAAATTGCTATCAACACAAAAAGAAGAAGCAGTTAAAAAATGCTTTCCGTGTCAGACAAAAAGAATACAGTATTATGATAACGTTGATTTATTCTATACAGTGTGAGAGCTGGTACGTACGACAGCACTTTATATTATGTGAATGAATAATTCAGACGATAATTTGTGTATTTGAGCCAAACGACGTCGTCTTGTCAATTTGTAGGTATATGTAACCGTCCGTAATAATTTATTTATTTCTCTGCTTCACGTTGTAGCTGTAATAAATGAAAAGATTTTTTAACATGGCTAAGTAGGTTTCTCATATTGTATTTTTTTTGTAAACTTTGCTCGCAGTTTCACTGCACGCCATACCGCAATAACCTAAGACTTCTGAAATTGAAATTACCACATTTTTACGATAAATCAATTCATCATCAGGTCTTTATTAGTCTCCACTGTAGGAGGACGACCCTCTCTGTACTGCCAGAGCAGTCAGAGGATTTGGTCTACACTCTCCACGCTGGCCAGACGGGTTGGAGAGGTCTCTTTGATGCTTATGAGCTTTGTTTAGCTTGAGTTTCCTAAGTCGCCTTTTACGACATCCACGGGAAGATTTGGAGTGGTCCTATTCTTCTCTGCCGGGAACCACACGGCAATTAATGTATGCTAAATTAGAAGAAAACAAAAATACAAAATTCTTATTTAACAAAAACTAAACTAAAAGAATCGTAGAAGTATGACCGCAGTTTTTAAATCTATGAAATAAATAAATCAATACTGTAATAAATATTACAAGGAAAATGGTTAGGGAAACAATGATGATGTTAATTTCTATGTTGGTTACAATGCTGGTCGTTTGGCCACGATATTGGTATATATTGGCCACACACACAACACGAAATTAAAGTTTACAGTGTCAAATTACCAAAGTCATTGTTTCTAGACGCTAACGCTAAACAATTTTTTTTAATGCTTAGACCTCTAAATTTCCCGGGGTCCCGGGTTCGATCCCCGGTCAGGTCAAGATGGAAAAAGATCTTTTTCATATTGACCTGGGTCTTGGATATTTATCTATTTAAGTATATATTATAAAATATAGTATCGTTGAGTTAGTATCCTGCGACACAAGTTCACAACTTACTGTGGGGCTGGCTCAATTTGTGTGATATGTCCCTATATATTTATTTTATTTATTTATATTTAAATTACTTTGTGGTAACACAAATATATTGATATTACATTCCATCTTTTACTCCAAATATATTCCGAACTACAGTAGTGTATTGAATTTTCGTTCGCATTTTGCGATATAAATGGGGAACTATCTGGATTTTCTCAATAACAGACGTGTCCCTTCAGGCGTGGCTTAACGGGCCATGAATATATATCTATTCTTCTCAGCGAATAATTCTCACTCAATAAAGCCACGTTTCCACTGAAGCTATGCAAGGCAGAGAAGGGACGTGCGATGAATAAAATCACCAATAGTATTGCTTAATTTTCGTCATGGCTTAGCACATGCATCATTTTAGCAGCAAGAAGTCCACTACTTGATATAGGTAGGCCTTTTGAAGCAGCCTGGGTCCATCTGCCATCGGCTCTGCTCGCTATGTGCCCTACCCATTGCCACTTCAAAAAAAGTGGCAATGGGCAGGGCACATAGCGAGGCTTAGCTCAAAATTAAGGTAAATAAGGAAATGTGGTTTGTGGCTGTATTGATACTTTAAAAGTCAACTAAAAATGCTCGCTCTTCAAGGCTACGTTTCGAAGATTTTCCTTACATTCGCTTTCGCTTTGCACTCTGTAGCTACGATGGAAACGCCTTGGGAAACTCTGATATACTTTTAATATTTTGACAACTTCTGTAGCTCAGTGGTATTACAAGTACCGCTGAATCGCTGGGCTAAAGGTTGGATTCCCGGCCAGACCATGATGGTAAGTGATCTATTAAGATTGGCCTGAGTCTTGGATGTTTATCTATATAAAGATCTATAACAAAATATATTAAGTATCGTTGATTATATATATATATATATGCATAGCATGGGCACCAGTTCTCCACAATTCTCATTTTGCAAAACTAGTACTATACAGTAGTACTAATTCTGTACAGCCAAGGCTATTGTTATTTATTTTTATTGTGGAGAAAAAATAAAGAAATTGATTGATTGATTGATTGATATATATATGTATATATATATATATATATATATATAATGTAATAATGCGACACAAATTCCCAACTTGCTGTGGGTCGTATTTATTAATTTTATCATCATCACATCCGCTAGAATTCTACGGCTTCAAAAAATTCAAGATTCAGGCCAATCTATTAAGATTGGCCTGAGTCTTGGATGTTTATCTATATAAAGATCTATAACAAAATATATTAAGTATCGTTGATTAAATATATATATATATATATATATAATGTAATAATGCGACACAAATTCCCAACTTGCTGTGGGTCGTATTTATTAATTTTATCATCATCACATCCGCTAATCCGCTAGAATTCTACGGCTTCAAAAAATTCTAAACCAACCGGTCGCAGCTTACATCCAGCGCTTTTCTGCGACTTTGGTCAGCACCGAACACTTGGTTGGTAGCTACTCCTACAGGTACGTGAAAGCCATTTGAGATCAATCATTCAAGAGATAAAGAAATTCGGGATGTTACTTGCTCGGATGGATTGGGAATGAGAAAGAGCAGCTCGGAAGGCCGGGCGCGCGTAACCCGCTTGGATACCTGTAACCACTGGACAGGCAGTTGGTATGACACCGCTGACGGGCTCATGATGATGAGTGTAGGCCAAATCCTCTGACTACTTCTTAGCGTATCGACTCGGGCAAATTATATTTGTGTTGACCAAAACTCTGCTACTTATATAGCGTTATCAATAACATTGTATAGGTCTAGTCTCGCCATTGAGTCGTGGTGGAAAGATCAGCCAGTCTGCGTTACCGACTTGCTGTCTTCGCAGACTGTTGCCCAGGGTGCGCCGGACGCATAAATTACAAAGATGCGTTATTCGGGGAAGCTCTTTCCTCGCACCCACTCTAACTACTCAGGCTAGTATATTGGCTCTGGTAGTACAGAGAGGGTCGTGCTCCTGCAGTGGAGATTAGAAAGACCTGATGATGATGATGATGACGGGCTCATTCTCATAATTTCACAATCTTGCAACGCAATTTATCACTGCTCCGCTACACAGCACATCTTGTGGAAACTCAGCTTAATACTGATATCTAATTTTATTTACGTCTCAGTGATTATTTGTATAACGGATAGGTACCACACGGAAACCTTTTATAGGCGTTGACACTTTAGTACAATGTATTTGTATTTCGGGTTTATAAGGGAAAGATACATTATTAGAAGTTCTATTTAAGATATTGGTAAAGGACCGGAATAAATATTTTATTCAAGTAATGTAGGTTTTAGAATTATAGGTTTATCTAATTTTTCATATTATTTATCAAATAACCTTTCATATTTATTTGAATAAGACTGTGATTTCTAGACAAAATGCTAACTAAAATAATAAGTTACAATGCTCGGTATATTATTAAAATTTAAAATATGTGATGAAATCAATTTTAATAATATACCGAGCATTGTAATGCTATTTAAAAAAACCATTTACCCAATTAATTGTTACAGGAATAATTCTGCTGTAACAGATATAATGTGTTTATGAATGTGTATCCTTTGGTGTATTTGAGTTCCTTTTTTTAAATGAGTGACCTCGCATTATCCCCGTCATATAAAATATCAAATTTCTTGTGTGTAGAGTCTACCTACTGTCTCAGTTACGACTCTAAGAGAGACGTATTATATTTTATCTTTTTCTGATTCTGTTAATAGTTCTCTACTACCACTGGTGTAAGAATTTCTGAGCAGCCATAAGACACCTATTTATATATATATATATATACTATTTTCATATGAGTTTTGGAGCTTTTATCTATTCTATCACAATCTTATTAAATAAAGAAATGAATCTACGCGAGCATGACGACCTGCGACTAAATGTTTAATTCAGAGTAATAATAAGATTGTAAATAACGAAAACACTGGTGGATGGAAATAGAGAACATGAGCCAAATTAAAAAAAAAATACAGGTCTAGTAATTCTAACTACAAACCTAAAAATATGAAAACCTACGAATAACCTACAACCATAAGAAGTTTAGTTTTTAATATAACTCCAGTTTTTCATTAAAACAACTTTAAAATAAAATTTCTGTAATTATTTAACTTTGCAAACTATTAAGTATTCTTAATTTAAATTTTAAAAGTTCAAACGCTCCTTAGTTTGTCTTTATTTAACATGAGCACCTGAATATTATTTCTCTATTTCAGGCTTGGTTACAGGACAATAATTGTTGGCATAGATGCTGACAATGTGAATTAAAATTATTGCTAGGTCAATACCAATCACATTGTAAAACGCGTAAATTTATTCAGCAGTTTACACCGGCTTACATTAAATTATCCGACCTAACAACTTTATCGTCCAATCACGGGTGCTTTGGTTTCATCAATTCAATTAATGGGCTTTATATCGAAGAACACTGCTAATAATTAACAGATTAAATTTCCATTAATTTCATTGACATTGTTTCAGTTTTAAAAGGCATCCTATCTATTCAAAATATTAAATATGCTTACTTAATTAATTTAATTAAATGAATAAAAGGAAACTTTTGAGTCCCTTTTTAACTTTTTTATCCTTTGCTAATATTCTCTGAAATTTGCAACAATTGCTTTGTAATAGCTTTTTTGCATTGTCACTCCCTAATTTCGACCTGCTCAGGCAAGAGACCAGCTGTAAAAACTTTGCAAAATAATATTACAGCAAAAATTATGAAATATGATTGTGAGACAAGTGGAACTTGGGCTCTTACACTCCACACCTGTGGAAGGAGGATTTCATCCGCGGTTTTACTCAGAGACTATGAATACTAGAAAGCTGTAATTTGGTATGGGTATGTATATTAATCATGCCAAAAAGGTCTTTAAAAAATATTGTGTTATATATTTAGAAATCCGTTTCCAAAATATTTGGTTTGAAAATGCAAATTTTTGTTATGTCAATATCTGCTAAACGGTTACATATGGATACGTGCAAAAAAATACAGCAGTGGTATATATACTGAAATTGAAAGGAAAACTATCAGAACTGAGCACTAAGTACAAATTAAAAAGTTATAAGCAGCCAACTAATGTACTTAATTTACTCGAAAATGTAAAGTTTCATACAATTTTCATTGTTAGATGTTTTTGGTCGTTAAACTGTGAGGTGCGAGTGTGAACAGTATGAACTCAAAATTGTCATTCGCAACTACAGAACCCTACACTGCGCGTGGCCCGACACGCACCTGGTCGGTTTTTTTTATATTAAAATTATAAACAGTTACTTTCACTCAAAACGTGTCACGTGTGATCATAAAAATCTTTCTAAGAGCATCATGATTCAATTAGGTAAAAATATACAGGGTTGTCGGTTCGTGGCAACTTTAACACGTAAACGTGCACCTGCAGGTGTTTTGATTGATGTAAACAAACTACGCAAGACTCTCCTCTCCAAGTAAAATCTGTTGCAACAGGAGTCGTGCATTCATTATTTTGTAAAATCTGCTAACAAACATTTAGAATTCACTGTTTACATCTATGTTCATTATTTTAAAGAAAATTGATTGATGTTTCAGTTTTATAAATTACTAGCAGCCCTTTCCGGCTGCGCCAGGACATTTTTTAAATAAATAATGCCCATAATCCTTCCTCATGAATCACTCTATCTACTTTTGAAAACCGCATTAAAATCCGTTCTGCAGTTTTTGAGTTTATCGCGAACAGACAGACGCAGCGGAGGACCTACGAGTTTTGACATAACTGAATGTTTTTTCAAGAATAACGCGATACTGCCAGCGCGTGCATGCGGTGCGCGAAGAGTTGTTAACATTCAACCGAAAAACCGAATAACATTTATACCTACTTATTTATTTTATATGAAAGTCTAGCAACAACCAAATAATTAAATCTACTCTTGCAACGTCACTGCTTATTCACAAGTAAACCTTTATAGCATTGAACATTGAAATATTTGTACAAAGGGTTTATTCCTTACTGTCTCAGCAAGTTTAACTGTCACTGAAGTTTCCGATTGACCCCAGATAAGTCGAGGGTAAACTTACATCCGCTTCGAGACCACGAAGACCATCCCGTGCAAAGTTTCTGCTATCTACACTGGTCGGGAGCAAATAGACTTACGTATTAATAAGTTAGGAAGATAAGGCTAGTTAATAACCCAGGCTATTTGAGTTTCAAGGGAAGGGTCTTTGCCTCATACTTGTATAAAGTAGAATATATTTATAAGATGGGATTAATATATGAAACAAGAAAAAGAACCATCCTCTTTTTGTGTCTGGGCCAAAAACAATATGAAATGAAATGAAATTTTGAATATGAAAAACAATGCAATAGGACCAAAGCTGCAAGCGCCTATTAGTATTATTTTCCACTATGTTCTAGTTGTAATAACCAAGCACCAGGTAAATAGATATAAAATATACTTATTTTTAGTCCATACACAACAATTTCTGCTGATGTTATTACATCATCCCTATCTTCCCTCATATCATCAATCAAGCATTTTGCTCCTAAATTCATGTGTAGCGTCGCCATTACTGCACTAAGTGCGATAGATAAATCTTTCAGAACAGGGCCGGATTTCCGCGTAGCCCTGCATTTCCTAGGAATTACATAGTAGTAGTACATAAGAACTTATCACTTACAGCGTATATAGGACGTAGAACTATAACCTAATGGCCACGTTAAGCTTCAAGGTAGAAAATTAAATAAGAACTGGAAAAAGATAACTTGCATTGGGTAAGATATGATTCATGAGATATTTGCACATTCTTTTAGACTGATTTTTATGACTTGCACGGAAAAAAGCAACACATTCTGCGTTTTTTTTTTCTTTCTTGCCAGAACGCATGACGTGTCACGCCAGATGAAAGTAGGCCAGTAACAGTCCAAATCAGGCTAAGCATGCTTCTTAGATATTATTCAAGAACTATTTTAAATGTGCTTAGGGGCTTCTACAAATTTAATATGTGTAGGGGCCCCCGAAAAGACAATATGCCGTAGGGGCCCCGACGTGATGTAATCCGGCCCTGTACCAGCCTTACACGGAATTTTCACTATAAAAAGAGCTATTATGGACACCCTAGCTGGTTTTTATTAGCGCCCCTTTTGTGTTGACTACGAAAATCATTTCGCTCTATTGAAATGGCGAAACCCCCCTTTTAACAGGCTGTGATGAAGCTGCAGTAATAATACCCATTGTTATAGGTTTTGTGTTTATTTTTAGCCTTTTTCGTGAACATTTTGATCATGGTTGAAAATTAATAACGCGTAGTCACGTTATTAATTTTCAACCGGATTCAAAAAGGGAGGTTATCAAATACGACCCAATTGTCAGGTTTAACCAGGTTTTATTTATGTTAGTCAATAAAATAAAAGTGTAATTTATATCATCTGAAAAGTATTCATAACAGTATTTTTTTTAAATAAATTAGTAACATTTGATACAAATTTTATATTTTCTTAACATCATTCCACTACCGTTACCTATGCCATATAGATCTATGGCATATAGGTATACTTGTATTGGATTGTTTGTATGTAAAGAAGATTGTAATACCCACTTTCCGTTTTTTTTTTTTTTAAATAATAATTTCATACAAACAATCCCACAGATTGAGCTAGTACACAATACTTACGTACTCGTGACTCGTATACGACAAATACGTTGAGTTAGTATCCTACGGGATACTAACTCGACGATACTTAATTTTATAATAGATGCTTATATGCATATATATCCAAGAACCAGGTCAGTCTGAAAAAAATCGTTTTCTATCATGACCTGACCGGGCATAAACGGTACCACTCATGTCTCAGCGTGGTGTTAACAATTGCGCCACGGAGGTCGTCTATCGAAAAATCGAAACATATAAGGTCTCATCTTGTACTTTTAGAACACATAACTAACCCACTCTTTTTCGAAAAAAGCTTATATATCTAGCTAAGTATATAAACGTTTTCCCCCACTTGACATGTCCTTTGAGCCGCCCTCCGGAAGCTCACAAAGCGACGGATACGGGCGCCAGGCTCGGCCCAACTATCGGCATATTGCAAAAGCACCTTTCATTTAAAGTTTAGAGGCGCGCTTAGATGAAAATGAACTTATTTTTATCTTTTTTTTCTTCTATCGAAAACTTATATGACTATATTATTATTATTACAGCGAATATTTTATGAATGAATGATAATGAAATTCTTGATCTCAGATTCAATGTCGTAATTAGCGTGTTGTTTTATAAATAGTAGTATAGTTAGTTATTAGTAGTTATAGTAAATAATATATTTTGTTTCAATGGCTAAATGAGCTTCCGCTACTTCACCGGTCGTTTAGAGTAAAAAAGTTACCGTTTAGTGTGTAAATTCTCTCTTGAATGACGCTCATCATAAAGAAATACCTGTGAAAATGAAGAACATGTATTGCGCGCACCGAAAATCAAACCCCGTATCCCGGAGCGCCTGAATATTTTACAAATTATGCATAACTAGCAATTTTCCCGCCATTTCTTCCGAGTAAATTGTAGTCTAATGTCACCCGCAGATAAATTAGCTTTAAATAGGAGTATTTTTTTTAAATCTTCCAGTATTTTTGAGGCTATTCAATGCAAACAAACAATATAATCTTTCCTCTTTTTAGGGTTCCGTAGTAAACTAGGAACCCTTATAGTTTCGCCACGTCTGTCTGTCTGTCTGTCCGTCCGCGGTTTTACTCAGAGACTATAAGTACTAGAAAGCTGTAATTTGGTATGGGTATGTATATTAGTCATGGCAAAAAAGTGGTAGATAAAAATCTTGATAAAAATTTTTTTTTTAGCTCCCATACAAGTAAAGTGGGGGAGTAATTTTTTTTCTCTATTTGCCCATCGTGTGGGGTATTGTTAAAAAGGTCTTTGAAAAATATTATGAGGTTGAGAACACCATTTTTCGATTTAGGGATCCGTTTCCGAAATATTTGGTTTTAAAGTGCAAATTTTTGTTAGAGGTACGTGTCCCCCCCCCCCCCCCCTCTATCTGCTAAACGGTTATATGGATACGTGAAAAAAATTACAGCTAGCTGTAGTATATAATTATACTGAAGTTGAAAGGAAAACTATCAGAGCTGGGTATCAAGTGCAAACTAAAAAGTTATAGGCAACCAACTTATAAAATGTACTGGAAAATGTAAAATTTCATACAATCTTCATTGTTAGATGTTTTTGGTCGTTAAACTGTGAGGTGCGAGTGTAAACAGTGTGAACTCAAAGTTGTCATTCGCAACTACGGAACCCTACACTGCGCGTGGCCCGACACGCACTTGGCCGGTTTTTAATAATATAGATAAGATTTATACATATGAACACATATACGTATAATGTATTATACAATTATAGTTTAATCAAGAGACTTACAAGCTAACACTTCCCAAAGAAAATAAAATGATAGGCCTAAAGTAGCTGTTTGCACTGTTTGCACTTTGTGCAACCAAGTCTCTACCTAAATATTTCAGAACACGTATAATTTACTTTCGGGTCTATTTTAAAAGTAAAATGGTGTCACGTTAACCGATAGGCAAAGCTTTGGATATTTTAAATTCCGCCGCCTCTACCGGGAAAGCTGGCACATTTAATGCCTTTTCACGTTAAATATTTTAACGCCCGGAAAATCCATACGCGCCGATTATGTCGCCGTATCTAAATACCGCGCCGCTATATTTGTCGATAGATAGCTTTTATGTAAAACTTGGCAATTATTTCACATAGCTATTCTTGTACTATACCAAATTATATTTGATTTAGATAACTGACACTGATTGGTATAAAGAATTATGATTGAAAACGAAAACTTAAATTCTATACCTATTTATTCGTCTATCATTGAAAATGAAATTTATTACAATAAAGCGATCTTCGCATCTAGAATATTCTGAATGCTGGATAGTTGTCGTAGTAGAGGCAGACCAAGGTCGAGATTTCCCGTCATATTTTCAACAAACTGGCAAATTCCTTTGCTTAACAGTTGGACAGGACACCTACAGGCTAATAAAAAAAAGATCTTCGCATCTAACTTATTGTGCAAAAAAACATTTGACTACAATTAACAATTATGCTGGCTTGGAAGCGCTGATAACAGGCTAGTAGGATACAAGTAGTAGAGGTACTAAAAGTACGACATATTTGGTGAACATTTTGTATTCAAAGTGGTAACATTAAAAATCGCACTCAGAATTCGTCAGGCTAGCCGCAATACTACAGAAGAGAACATTACAATGGCGTGAAAGAAAAACATTCTAATATAACCTAGACTCACGTTTCCAGACCGTTAACTCAATTGCCGTAATGATGGCGCAGTTTCCACTTGGATGGGTGACCGCAAGTGGCATAAAAATATTTCGAGCTCCTCCGTGCTTCGGAAGGCACGTTAAGCCGCAAGTCCCGGCGATAGAAGCTAGAAAAATCTGACACCACTTGACACGACACGTGTTGGCCACCTACACATACGAAAAACAAACGAATTGCCGTAATCGACGATTCGCGATAACCGCTTGTTGGCTATTCGGACAAATGTCGGAAAAATGTCACGAGCACTCGCCGATCAGCCCCCAAGCGTACTTTACTGATATTGTTATTTAATTGCCCTTTGTGTAATATCAAAGACAATATAATACTAACGTAGTAACCCTAATCCTAATCCTATCCTAACTCCTAACTAATATTATAAATGTGAAAGTGAGTTCGTTTGTTTATTTGTTTGTTTGTTTGTTACGCCTTCCCGCCGTATCTACTGAACCGATCATCATGAAATTTTGCATACACATAGGTGAGGGTACTGAAAAGGACATAGGCTATATACAACGCGGGCGGAGCCGTGGGTAACAGCTAGTATGACATAAATTTTACGTGAGAGTTTTCGAAAGTCTTGAAACATAACAACAAAATTTTATTTTGTTATCACCAGATGTCATTGCTATCATCATCCATCCATCCATCAGGTCCTTTTTAGTCTCCACTGCAGGAGCACGACGCTCTCTGTACTACCACAGCAATATATTAGCCAGAGTAGTCAGAGGATTTGGCCTACACTCTCCATGGTGGCCAGACGGGTTGGAGAGGTCTTTTTGATGTTTGTAAGCTTTGTTTAGCTTGTGTTTCCTAAGTCGCCTTTTACGACATCCACGGGAAGACTTGGAGTGGTCCTATTCTACTCTGCCGGGAACCACACGGCTTATCATCAAGTGTTTAAGAAATCCCTTTTTCAGTTTTATGTGACAGACCAATGATTAGCTGATATATAATGTATACAGGATTATTTGTAAAACATCAATAACCTCGTAATATCGGAACCAGAATCCCTAACATTATAAAGACCCACAAGAAAAAATGAGAAAAACATATTTAGAATATCCATAGAAACTCAACCTGATCGGTGAATTTGTATGAAAGATCCAGTAGTTTTTTTTGAGATTTTTGCCTTTTTTCTAATGAGCGTCTGGGTTATTATGATAGGTATGATTATATTTTAAGAGGTTATTGATGTTTTGAAAATAACCCTGTAAATTGTTTATAACATTGAAATCATTAAGATAATCCTAACTAATATTATAAGTGCAAAAGTGAGTTTGTTTGTTACGCTTTCACGCCGTATCTACTGAACCGATCATCATGAAATTTGGCATACACATAGGTGAGGTTACCGAGAAGGACATAGGCTATATTTTACACGGACGAAGCTGCGGGTAACACCTAGTTATACATAAAATTATTTAATGATAAATTCTTCTATACTTATGTTGTTAGCTCAGTGGCCATTTTGAGGAGCCCGATGGTCCAGTGGGTGTGAGCTCTATGAGTGCTTACGTTTGTTAAGCAACCCTTGGTGCAGTCCCTACTTGGATGGGTGACCGCAAGTGGCATAAAAATATCTCGAGCTCCTCCGTGCTTCGGAAGGCACGTTAAGCCGTTGGTCCCGGCTGTCATCGTTGATGGCAGTCGTTAAGCTATGTCAGATGCCTTAAGGCAGCTTGAAAAATCTGACACCAGTGTTGGCCACTTACACATACGAAAACCAAGTGGCCATTATAGCGGATAGCCGCCCACGTTGGCCATTGAAGGAATGGTCGGGTAAATGTCACGAACATTTGCCGCCCAGCCTCCAAACGAGCTTAATTTCTGCAGGATCGCCGGTGCTTTAGTTCTATTGTTGTTTAATGACACTGATTTAGATTATTGCTATATGAAACATTAAATCACATAGAAATATTTCAATTACCTATATTTACTTTAATATTCGAATTCAGAGTTTTTGAAATAAGTAACAGCGCTGAAACGTCGGATCCCGCAGCCGTGATTGGGCAATCATCATCATCATTTCGTATAGGTGATACGGTCAGTCGACCATGCTCACCCTGGTGTTAGAGTTCTTCGGAACCGCCTCTCGGCCTCTGACGTGGTTCCTTTAACGACTACCAGATGACAGCCGGGACCACCGGCTTAACGTGCCTTCCGAGGCACGGAATCATCTTTATTATCAGACAATCAGGTGATTCATGCCTGCAATGTCCTAACCAAACTGGAAACAACTTAACAAAGTATACTTCCCGTGGGAATCGAACCTACGACCCCCGGGTCAACAAGGCAAACGCCTTAAAACCACTGGAACACGGAGGCAGTTGGGCAAGAAAGTCAAATTTTATCCAATGAAAACCTCACACCGGACCCTACGCTTGAGATAAACATTTCGAAAAACTCTTATAGCCGAAATAATGTTGTACATCAAAATTTAACTTGCATTAATATAAAACAGATATTTTGAATTTCGAATATTTTATTTTTTAAACTTTTTAAAGTAAAACTGAGTAACTAAGTTTTTTCAAATTTTCAACCACTCAAACTCGTCAAAGGACACCAAAATGACAGTTTTCCAGTAGTGTCACTACACTCGAGGGATATTTACAACCAAGAATACGATCTGAATGCCTGAAGTTGAGTCGAGTCGAGGGAGAAGACATAAAAAAAGCGGCTAGTGCTTTCAGTGGAGAAAGGCAAAACCAAAATAAGAACAATCACAGAGAATTGTAAAGAGAAATCGCGTAAGAAATATACTAAGTACCACCAGATAACTAAACTAAAATCGTGTAACAAACATACAAAAAAAGCATTAGAAAGTTGAATGGAGAACTCATTCCTTTCTTGAAGTAATAAATAATTTTTTTATTTATTTATTTCTTGAAGTCAGACAAAAACGAAACTTAGGTACCTGCGCTGAGAACATAATCGAGGAATTACGTAGTACGGCTTATGCTTAACTGCTATTGTTGTAAAATAAATAAATAACGGACAAATCACACAGATTGAGCTAGCCCCAAAGTAAGTTCGAGACTTGTGTTATGGGATAATAACTCAACGATACTATATTTTATAATAGATACTTATATAGATAAACATCCAAGACCCAGGTCAATCTGAATAAGATCATTTCCCATCTTGACCTGACCGGGGATCGAACCCGGGACCATCCGTGTCTCAGGCAGGCGTGTTGACCGCTGCGCCACGGAGACTGTCAAGGTCAAATGACCCTCATTAGTTAAAGGCGGTATTACAACATTATAATGTGAAAACTAAATTAGGTATCTATATAATCCGATTTCATAGCAATCCATATTTTATTGAAATTCTATGTTTCACAATATCCCTTCCCAAGAATTTCCCAGGAATAACTTTAATTAAATTGCCGATAGAAATGTTATTCAAGCAAGCGATTTACTTTAATGATTAATTTGTCGATCAATTTCAAATATGACTTAAAACGTTTTGCAAACTTTTTATTTTTTATTGAAAGCTAAACAAAGTTCGAGTTGCCTTAGGTGGTGAATCCCTACCAGTCTGCTCCGACTTCCGGTACCTAGGTTCCCTTGTGCAAAACGACGGTGATATAGACCGAGACGTGAAAAGCCGTATAAACGCAGGGTGGATGAAATGGCGGCAAGTCACAGGCGTAACGTGCGATGCTAGAATGCCCCTTAAGCTCAAGGGAATAATCTACAAAGCTATTATAAGACCTGTTATACTATACGGCTCAGAATCGTGGACCACCAAAGCAGTAGATGAAAGACGACTGCATGTTGCGGAAATGAGAATGTTTAGATGGATGCGTGGTGTAACGCGAAAGGACAAAGTAAGAAATGAGTACGTAAGAGGAAGTTTGAAAGTAGCACCCGTGACTGAAAAATTAAAGAGTAATAGGTTAGGTTGGTATGGCCATGTTATGAGGAGGAATGAAAGTCATGTAACGAAAAGAGTTTTGGGAATGGAAGTTAGGGGTCGTAGAAATAGGGGAAGACCAAAGAAAAGGTGGATGGAATGCGTAAGAGAGGACATGTGTAAGAAGTGTGTAACAGAGAGTATGACCAGCGATAGAGTGAAGTGGAAGAAACTGACATGTTGTGCCGACCCCACATAAAGTGGGAAAAGGTGAAGACGAAGAAGAAGATTGAAAGCTAAACAAAGCTTATAAACATCCCAGAGACCGACCTCTGCAACCCGACTGGCCAGCGTGGGGAGTCTAGGCTAAATCCTCTGTCTGCTCAGGCTAATATATGGGACTAGTAGTACAGAGAGGGCCGTGGTATTGTGGACCACTTGCGTAAATTTAAACCAGCTGATTTGAGCATATCAATTAATTGCTTTTGAAGAATCCTTATTTGCATCACAGAGTCACTTCCGGTCAATAAATCATCAGTGTAAAAGCAATTTTCTACGGCATCTGCTGCAAGTGGATATTTGGCAATGTTATCTCTAGCTATTTGCCGTAATGTTCGCATTGCTAGATAAGGCGCTGCCTTTGTACCATAAGTTACGGTTGTTAGCTTATACTCTTGCAAAGGATCTTGAGGGGATGCTCTCCAGATTATACTTTGCAGAGGCTGATCACATTCCCGAACGAGAAACTGCCGAAACATCTTCTCTATGTCGGCTGTCACAACGTATTTGTGAAATCTCCATTTCAAGATGAGAGCTTGAAGATCGTGCTGCAAATTGGGCCCACATTCCATTAAATCATTTAAACTATGTCCCGTTGATGTTTTCGAAGAAGCATTAAATACGACTCTAAGTTTAGTAGTCGTAGAGTCCATTTTCAACACGCCATGATGCGGTAGGTAACACGCGGGTCGAGTGACGCGATCAGCTGCGCGCATGTGACGTAACGTCTCATATTCGTGCATGAATTCTCGATATGCACTTGATAGTGAGGGATTATTAGTCATCCTTTTTTCTAACTGTATAAATTGAGAGATAGCCTTTTGTTTTGAGGTTCCGAGGTTTTCTTCAAAGCCTTGTTTCATCGGGAGTGCGACTTCGTAACGGCCGCAATCCAAGCGACGAGTTGTTTCTGTATAAAAATTTTCACAGTACTCCTCTGCTTCTGTCAGAGTTTGAGAGGGCAGATTAATATCTTCTACCTCCCAAAATCTTCTTAGTTCGCCGATGTCTTTAACTACCACATTGCAGTTGAATGTTTTGATGTTGCCTGATAATATCCAGCCGAGCTTTGTTTGCTGGGCTATAGGCGCTTGAGGTGACCCTTTCACCAGTCCACTCATAATAATATCTGAGTAAACGCTTGCATCTAACAACAAGTCGATGGGCTTCGAAACGTTGTACTCAGGATCAGCAAGGTTTAAATGTTCTAAGTGAGGCCATGAAGTTCTCTTGAATGAAACGTTCGGTAACTGATTAATTACTCTGGAGATGACTAACGCCTGAGTTGTAAACTTATAGTCACCATAAATAGACTCGCATTCCAGTGTAACAATTCCTCGGCTTGATTTCGAAGAAATCCCTATGCCAGACACACAGGCGTTATAACGTTTTCTTTGTAGCCCCAGTAGTTGAGCGGCATGTTCTGATATCAGTGATATTTGAGATCCTTGATCTAATAACGCCCGTAGAGTGATATACGTATCATCGCTTGTTTTTATTTTCAATAATAATGTTGTTAATAAAATTTCTTCGTCATCGGCGGCAACATAATTCACTTTATGGTGTTTGTTACTAGGTGACGTCGGGGTGATATCGCTCGATGACGATTGCGTTGTCGATGCATGGGGCGATGAACTTTGTGACCTAGGTGTTTCAAGTTGCGAGGCTGATGACTGGATATTGCGCACACGTATTATATCGTCGTGAATAATTGAATTATGTTCTTCATTGCAATGTTTACATCGGTGTGTCGAAATGCATTCTTTGTCGTTATGCTTGTAGAGACAATTCTGACATATTTGTTGTTTTGTTAAAACATTGATTTTGGTTTGGGATGGCAAATTTAGAAATCTTTTACATTGCCATAGATTATGATCTGATTTGCAGTGAAGACACCTCTTAGTAAATGCAGGGGCCGCTTGATAACTTTTCCCAGCGCGATTTCTGTTTTGGTAACCGGGCTTGAAGTGAGGTACTCTTGAAACTTGAGAAGACGGCGTAAATTTATTCTCCGATGTATCCCTCTCTTTCTTGTTGATCGGTTCAAGAGCGACGAATTTACTCTCAATGAAAGTCATAAGTTCATCGAAGCTTGGCAATTCTCTTGGAGACCGGCGGGCTTCCTTGTAGTCCTTGTAGGTCTCAGCGTCTAGTTTTTTCGCAATAAGATGGACTAACAGGGGATCCCACGTGGAAGTATCTACTCCCAGGTTATGAATCGCGTGTATAGTCTCCATAGTAGTGTCGTGAAGACGCTTAAGTTCATATGATGTCTGCTTGGTAACGTTTGGTTGGTTCAAAAATGTCTCTATTTGGTAGGTGAATAGAGCGCAAACGTTATTGTAGCGGTGGGTGAGGATGTCCCACGCTGTGTCGTAATTATGTGATGAGATGGTAAGATGCTGTATGAGGCGTTCTGCCTCGCCCTTCAGTTTTCCCTTTAAGTGTTGCAACTTTTGAGCCTTGTTAAGGGAATTGTTATTGTGTATTGTCTCCTTGAATAGATCGAAAAAGGTGGGCCATTGAGAATATTTTCCGGTAAAAACAGGAATTTCAATTTTTGGCGTAGATTGTTGCATGCACGATGTTGAGTTAAGCTTTTGGTTGAGCTGCCGTTTGATATTATGTAACCTTTGTTCATGACGCGAAAACTCTTCTTCGTATCTCAGATCACGTCCTTGTAAGTAATTATCGATCCGAAGATGTATCTCATCAATAATACGCCAACGACGTTGCAGCTCCTTCAACTGATCTTCAATCTCCCACTTTTCTTCCAAGGAGTCAACTAGGATACGGTCCGCAATGCGAGAAAACGCTCTGAAGTTAGTTCTCTGCTGGGTAAGTAGATCATCAATTAATCTACTGGTGTCGCATTGGGGGTCCGTATTGCTGATAGGGATGTAAAATTTATCTTCCTCTCTGTCTGAGTCTTCCGCGGAGGCTGTCGACGTTGAAGCAACAGGATATTCTGCTATTCTTCGTCTCTCAGTTTCATAAAATGTCTTCATGTGAACATAAATATTTTTTCTAAAATATTCATGAGTGCGATCTTCAGATGTGCTCAATTTTTCATTGTTGGATTCAAACTCACCCCAGAGCGAATCTAGCGCCAAAAGTCGCTTCTCAATATATTCCTTAGTTTTGCGGCTAGGTCCATCCTTTGAGAAATTGACACAAATTTTCTCAATGTTCTTGAGGACTTCGCTCTGTCGTTGGAAAAGCTGTTCCATGATGATGGGAACGGGTTCAGTGGCGACTTGAAAGTGACCAGTGAATTAATGTCAGGATGTCTAGGACGACGTAATGTGGCCCTTGACGGTAATATTTTTATCAAAGGCGACAGGATGTGGCCTCTGACTGATGTGCTGAGGTTCCAAAGGCGACGAGATGTGGCCTCTGAAGAATATGCTGGTTCCAAAGGCGACAAGATGTGGCCTCTGAAGAAGATGCTGGTTCCAAAGGCGACGAGATGTGGCCTCTGAAGGATATGCTGGGGCCAAAGGCGACGGTGTGTGGCCTCTGACAGATGTGCTGGGGTTCCAAAGGCGACGAGATGTGGCCTCTGAAGAATATGCAGGTTCTATCCGCGTGCGTTTGCAACCTCTATGGCAATCGCCCGTCTCAATCCACCCGGTGGTTCCCGCTTGTGGGAGGCCAGATGAACCGATGCGCTACCACCCGAGAGTACAAAGCACACAAGACAGAAAATATAGTGATGAGAAGTAGGTACTTACACGCAGTAGCCACTCCAGTGCTTGCTGGTTCAGTTGTTTCTCGAAGGACCAAAATATGTAGCGATAATATCCTTATGGCTACACTAAATGCTTGATAGGATGTGATAAAGGGCGGTGGTTAAAGGTAAACGACCGGCCAAGTTGACTTGCTTTATTAGAAGTGATTTATAATTATATTTTACAAAACATGTGAGTTTCGATTTGCGTCATACCTATCAAATTGCTGATACAGAGAATTAAAAGAATGTTAACTAAATAAATTATTGGCTAGGTACGGAAAATATTCCGTACAGCTATTGTTGTAAAATAAATAAATAACGGACAAATCACACAGATTGAGCTAGCCCCAAAGTAAGTTCGAGACTTGTGTTATGGGATAATAACTCAACGATACTATATTTTATAATAGATACTTATATAGATAAACATCCAAGACCCAGGTCAATCTGAATAAGATCATTTCCCATCTTGACCTGACCGGGGATCGAACCCGGGACCATCCGTGTCTCAGGCAGGCGTGTTGACCGCTGCGCCACGGAGACTGTCAAGGTCAAATGACCCTCATTAGTTAAAGGCGGTATTACAACATTATAATGTGAAAACTAAATTAGGTATCTATATAATCCGATTTCATAGCAATCCATATTTTATTGAAATTCTATGTTTCACAATATCCCTTCCCAAGAATTTCCCAGGAATAACTTTAATTAAATTGCCGATAGAAATGTTATTCAAGCAAGCGATTTACTTTAATGATTAATTTGTCGATCAATTTCAAATATGACTTAAAACGTTTTGCAAACTTTTTATTTTTTATTGAAAGCTAAACAAAGTTCGAGTTGCCTTAGGTGGTGAATCCCTACCAGTCTGCTCCGACTTCCGGTACCTAGGTTCCCTTGTGCAAAACGACGGTGATATAGACCGAGACGTGAAAAGCCGTATAAACGCAGGGTGGATGAAATGGCGGCAAGTCACAGGCGTAACGTGCGATGCTAGAATGCCCCTTAAGCTCAAGGGAATAATCTACAAAGCTATTATAAGACCTGTTATACTATACGGCTCAGAATCGTGGACCACCAAAGCAGTAGATGAAAGACGACTGCATGTTGCGGAAATGAGAATGTTGAGATGGATGAGTGGTGTAACGCGAAAGGACAAAGTAAGAAATGAGTACGTAAGAGGAAGTTTGAAAGTAGCACCCGTGACTGAAAAATTAAAGAGTAATAGGTTAGGTTGGTATGGCCATGTTATGAGGAGGAATGAAAGTCATGTAACGAAAAGAGTTTTGGGAATGGAAGTTAGGGGTCGTAGAAATAGGGGAAGACCAAAGAAAAGGTGGATGGAATGCGTAAGAGAGGACATGTGTAAGAAGTGTGTAACAGAGAGTATGACCAGCGATAGAGTGAAGTGGAAGAAACTGACATGTTGTGCCGACCCCACATAAAGTGGGAAAAGGTGAAGACGAAGAAGAAGATTGAAAGCTAAACAAAGCTTATAAACATCCCAGAGACCGACCTCTGCAACCCGACTGGCCAGCGTGGGGAGTCTAGGCTAAATCCTCTGTCTGCTCAGGCTAATATATGGGACTAGTAGTACAGAGAGGGCCGTGGTATTTTTTTTTTTTAGTTAAGTATTGAATTAGGCATTTGTCTACCTCTCACCTGATAGTAAGGAGGATGAAGACGATGACGTTACATGCCTATCCAAGAGATACCCATTTAATCTGCAGTTGTGTTTAAAAACGACCTGATAATGATTTCTTATTGGATTTTATTGTTCACAGAATGCGTCCGTGGCGTGGCGTAACCAGTGCGGGGTGAAGCCGTGAGGGGGCGCGATGAGCGCTCCGGAGCCGACAGTGCTTCAAGCGCTGCAAGGCTACACCCAGCTCAGCGACAAGTGGCCCGGACCCCGTGCTGTTAAGATCTATGTTGCCTCCGTTTACAATGGTAACTTTTTTTTATAACACTAATGGCCAAGTCTTCCCGTGGCTGTCGAAGAAGGCGACATTGAAAACACAAGCTAAACAAATCTTATAAACATCAAAGAGACCTCTCTAAGCCGTCTGGTCAGCGTGGAGAGTGCAGGTAAAATCTTCTGACTGCTCTAGCTAGTAAATGGCACTGGGAGTACAGAGAAGGTCATGCTCCTGCAGTGGGGGCTCAAAAAGAACTGATGATGAAGTGGCTCACATGACACAAGCTGTAGAACTCGCGAAACTTACGATGGCAAATTCATAATGGTCCCAAGCAAAATAAACACCACTGGCTGTTAGGTTCATTATGCCAATTCCACCTGACTGAAACTGAATTAGTTGACAAATGCGACCTTATGAAAACAGCCGGGATACGTACGAATTTTAGCTTAAGCCAAAGCAGACGCATCATGCGCGCTTTTTGCAATTCCTCGTGTAAATTCTCCATGGTATTTATAAATATTCAAATCAGTAGTGGATACATCGCCTCTTAAGCTAGTTGTTAATAGATTTTGATATAAATGTTCGTATCTTGTACTAGTACAGTTCATGCAATCCACAAATTCTACTGGAATTAACTTGTGGTAATTCGGTATTTGCCTAATGTTAAGATTATATAAAATTTGTATCCAAGGATACTAATTTATATCTAAAAACACTATAAAAAACACTTTATATTGATATCGATTCGTTAAGTGTTCTTAAAGCTTCTTTAAAGTTGGGTCAATAGGACCATTTTTAAAAGTATGAAAATCTTAAATTACAATTATACTGTATTGTAGTCCGCTAAATTTATAGCAACTTTTATTATGAAACTATTACCACAAACGTAATATTTCGTATAGCTACCAAACAAAGTTCTCTCGTCGCCCATACAAAATACAAAGTTGTGACGTCACAAATATGTAGGCAAATCTGCAGTGAGTTTTCACGTCTAAAAATTAACGTCTAAAAACATGTGTCTTTAAAACTTTTATATCTGGAAGAGTTTTTTGTTTAGAAATGTATTTCGGTCACTATTGTGTTTATTTTTGGCAGGTCTTTACATAGCGACACAAAAAAATTTTTAGTCAAGTAGCCAATTACGTTTCTGTGTGACACAGTGTGAGAGTAAAAGAGAATGGGGTTAACTATATATCTAAAGTACGGAAAATTTTATAATTTCGGTGTCTATTAAAAAATAAGTCATTGATATCGCCTACATTTTGATTCTTCTGCTTTTTAAAATATTTGGTCATTCCTATTTGGTCGAGTACTTATTCTATGGATATAATGAAAAAGCCTGCGATCAAGGTATTCTTGACAGATACTTGGTATAGCTTACATTCACATTCATTCATTCGCCCATCATAAAATGCATGGATTGTAGGTAATAAATATGATGATTTGATGGCTACTGACGTTTGTTTCATATCAACTATGCTAGTTATAACTCCCCGAATTCTTGGATATAGCTCTATTGATTTCATTAAACAACTCTACCTACGCATATAGCAACGTTAAAAAACGTATGTTAAGGGCCCACACTATAGGCACACTAGCGACGCCAATAATTTTATTTCTTATACTTTACAAGTAGAAAGAATTTCAAGAATGTAAATCATATAAGCCTTAGTAAATAACCTGAAGTATTTTTGGAATCACTTTTTAATATTATGAGAATCAGTCATTGTGAGAAATAGTGATTACCGCCAAAAACGGCCGTTTTTGGCGGTAATCTGATTCTCATAATCCTCACTGATTCTGATAATATTAAACATGATTCCAAAAATACTTCAGGTTATTTATTAAGGCTTATATGATTTACATTCTTGAATTGATTTCTTTTTGTAAAGTATTAGGAATAAAATTATTGGCGTCGCTAGTGTGGGGCCTTAAGTGACTTTTATACAGTGTACCTAAGGATTGTTTATTTATTAGTACCTAGTATTATGAAGAAGACAGAACGTTCCTCTAACTGCTGTCAGTATAGACAGGGTCATGTTCCTGCAGTGAAGACTGAAAAAGACTTGATGATGATGATTAGGAGGAAAATTGCTAGTATCTAATAAAAGATAATCAAGATCATTCATTTGGCTTTTGCTTAATACTTTCCCTATCTTAGAGCCAGGCTTGTAGGTGTTGTGTTCTTTACTAAACCAAGTTAACATCAAAAAACAGCAACGGGTTCAAGTACTAAGAGCCAGATTTATTCATGCAACACTTATTTTCACGTGTCTTGTTTGTTCCCTCTCAAACAAACCGCCTTTGTGCGCCGAGTGCGTGTTTTGCCTTGTGTTAGCGGTGTTTTAAGGGCTTCGTGTTTTTGGGTTCCGTACGAAATATTAAAATAGTTATCTTACGAGACAGTAACTGAGAATGCCGGCTTTTAACGTAGTATCCTTCAAAGAACATAATATAAATATCAGAAACAAAAAAAAAAGATTTAATAAACCCGTTTAAGATAAAATTCTAATATTCCTGGATTAAATTATTTTTCTTCCTCTAAGTTAATATAACAAACCTGCGGTCAGGAGAAGCTCTGACTGTTATTAAAACAGAAAGATGCTTATTAAAATATAAAGTCCACAAATATTACGAAACCCTCGGTTACCAACCTTGATAGCACTCTTGTCCTGATTTTTTCACAGAGTACGGCCGCCGTGTGTTCTTAACTGTGTTTTTTTTTACAGATTTCCGTGAGGAGCGGCGTCAGATCCTCGAAATGGTCGGGCCGGAGCTGCAATCCACTTACGATGATCGATATATCGAGGTACGTAAGCCGAGGGTGTATGTTTCGTGTCAATGGTTTTATTTTTTCTTGTATTGACAAAAGAATCTAAAAAAAGCTAAATCTTTATTTGTGATACTTTTTTGTGAATTATGAATACAAATAGATTTTGCAAAATGTTTACAAATACGTTATCAAACATTGATAATCCACAGAAATATTTTCTTGGCATAATGTCAAATTCTGAACCAATAATTATATATGAAGAAGCATGCTGCATTGTGTTTCCAATATCGATGCAATGTAATTATACCTTATCGTCTTAACAACTGGCGGAAGAAAGAGAGGAATGGAAGAAGCTCCACCGACAAGAGCCCAGCTCTTAAATTGGATGATGATGATCGTCTTAAAATTTTACAAATCTGAGGTAATATTAATCAATGTCACAGCTAAAAACAACATCCAAAAATATTTTGTAACAGCAATGTCTATGAACCTAATGAATTACGCTAATTAAAGTATTCCTTACTGTTTTTAAACAAAAAAGACCATTTCATGCTCTCAAATAAATAAATATCACGTACATATTTTTATCATATTTTAATTTGCAGAACTGTAATTAACTAAGATCATTTCTCGTATTTCTAAATCAGACAGCTGGGATAAGTGACAGTGGTCGTTAATATAATGACCTCTAATTATTCATTCTAATGCTTAAAAGCTTTTAATTCGAGTTCTGCATTATATTAACTTACAGATAAAATAAGAATTTAGTAAAAGTTTTAACGCCCATCATCTAAATTATTCTCCCATTAAAGAGAATAAGGAGATCTAGCTGTAGTTTAGTCTTATTTTATGTGTCTTTCATCATCATCATCATCATCAGGTCTTTCTAGTCTCCACTGCAGGAGCACGACCCTCTCTGTACTACCAGAGCCATATACTAGCCTGAGTAGTCAGAAGATTTGGCCTACACTCTCCACGCTGGCCAGACAGGTTGGAGAGGTCTATTTGATGTTAATAAGCTTTGTTTAGCTTGGGTTTCCTTAGTCGCCTTTTACGACGTCCACGGGATGACTTGGAGTGGTCCTATTCTACTCTGCCGGGAACCACACGGCGAGTGTCTTTATGTAAGTATATTTAGAAAATTCTTATAAATTCATAAATCCAGTCAGGGATACATCTGTTTCATATTAATTAATCTCATAGTACAGTCAACGAAAAAAATATATTATCTAACCTAACCAGAGTACAAAACTCAAAAGCTCAATTTGTGTTTGAATTTTGGTAAAAAGCAGACGGTGATATACCATGTGTATAAAAGATAACCATCCATAATCATTAAAGTTAATTAAAAATATTTTATTAAAGAAAAATAAATCAATTACGTAAATGCGTCGGACGTCTGAATAAGAATAGGGGGTCCGAATAGGTACCAAAATTTGAAGTTAAAAATTCTTTTATATAAATGAGTATCATCTCCTCATTCGAGAGTTTTCCAATTGCTACCTCAGCTGTATGTTTTTGCAAAAGTTTTGAAGCCAGGCAAACATTTGTACATCATTTTTATTTGTCTAAGGTTCTGGAAATCCCCGAGGTACGTCAGGTAATTAGGCAGCTGACATGTCAGACACTGCACCATTGAGGCCGTCAATTAAAAATGGTACTAACTACGGCCTTTTATAATGAAAGTTTAGAGTCTGTCTATCTTACGTGAAAAAACAAACTCAATTTTTCCATAAACAAGAGAAACGTTTTAGTTGAAATTCAAAAAACTCCAAGTCTTCCCGTGGATGTCGTAAAAGGCGACTTAGGAAACACAAGCTAAACAAAGCTTACAAACATCAAAAATACCTCTCCAACCCGTCTGGCCAGCGTGGAGAGTGTAGGCCAAATCCTCTGGCTAATATATTGCTGTGGTAGTCTAGAGAGGGTCGTGCCCCTGCAGTGGAGACTAAAAAAGACCTGATGGATAGTTGAAATTGACTGTTGTGGTTGACTGTACTTAACACTTGACAACATCTGGATACTGTAAAGATCTTATAATAACAACTCTTCGTTACTTTTTACTACATCCAGATTTAGTGAGACTCAAGAAAAGGCTATTTTTAGTTTGTTTACAACAACAAACTAAAAATAGTCTGTTCTCGAGTGTTACTTCTCTTTTGAGGAAAAAGGGAAATGTTTTGCAAAGATATCGTTTTTCAATATTTTTGTTTGACTTTTAAGCGTCATAACAATGTAGTTTAAAAAACAAAATATACTAAATTCCGTTCTCCACCTGCAAGCCCACCAACATGCTAAACGTGGCCTTTGTGTTTGAAAGACCTGGGCTCTGTCTACCCTGCAGAGGAAAAAGACATGATTGTATAGGTATGTATGTATGTATGAAAGATTGGCTTGTTAGTTTTTAATTGGTAAACTCAAAAAGTACTAAACCGACCGATTTTACATTACAGGCCGAGTATGCGACTGTCGCCTACTAGCGAGAGTTGACACGCGGTATTATTATTACTTTCGTCTCTAGTACGGCGCGGGCGCGGACGCTAAAATGTGGAGCAAGAAGAACAACACTAGTTGAGCGGCTAAAGGGTGGAGAGGTGTCACTGGACTTTAAACAACTATCATTTGCTCCCTTAGGGTCCCATCAGTTACGTTTCACATCCACCCTTCGAGCATAAAGCTCTCGTGACTCCGCTCTGGCCGGCCGGTGAAGGCAACCCAGAGGTAGGGGTTCCTGTTACCGCTTCGGTTTCCACTCCGACCGACCCACTAAGGCATGTCGGATACGAGGAACTGGGTCCTCCCCTAGGAGCACTTAGGTCCGTGGGGTCACTATTTCCCCCATGCCCCATGTGCCCCACTACCTGCACAAAGTATGACCTCAACTACGCCTCAGCAAGTGGCGTGGCTGTTGCAACATACTGGAAGGATAAAATATAGGATTTTTAGACATTTTGAGCCATCAACACGAAAAGAAGAAGAAGAAGAACAGCTCGCCAAAAGCTGCCCTGCGTGCTAATCATTATTAGAGTGTTTTCATGACATTGGGTATTAATTTCTGTTGGTATCCTTTATTTTGTTTCATCATTAGGTATAGTTTTTTAAGGTAGCTTGGACAAAAGTGACAGTTTAGTTAAATTATAAGTTCAGTTTACTTAACTTTTAACTATAAGTAACTAGCAGACACGTCGAACTTCGTTTCGAAAATGTTATTTTTTGACGTAAATACTATACAGGAAAATCAATACTATACAGGTAATTCAGAAATTTTAAAAAATATGACTTACAGACGAACAAACTCACTTTCGCATTTATAATATTAGTTGGTATTGTTTCTCTTTACACAAATTATGTTCTATTCGTTCTATTCTCACATACTTTGTTACATTTCTTCCCAAACGTTGACTCATAGTGACAGTACCTACGTTCTGAATGTCACGTACGTCTACTCCGGTGTCATGTTTCCCGGAAGTTTGCCGCACACTCGTCGCATGTCACCCCAAATATCTGTAGTTGACAAGAACTAACTTTGTTGTGAAGCTTTGTATCTAACTAACTCGATTTTAATTCACTTTGGGTTCTTTGAATAATATAAGTACGAAAAGAACGTATCTTAGAAGACTGTAGAGTCTTTCACGTAGGTGAAACACATTCGACAGGTACTTACTTAGTAAGTTTCACTTTATACAATTTACTTCAGATGTGAGGTTTTTATCCAATACTTGATACACGTAAAGACGGTATCTACGTTCTTTATCACGTACATCTTTTACGATATCATTTTTCATGTAAATTTAGCCATATAATCGTCAACATGGCGCCCCGAATGTCCGAAGTTGGCCCACACTTACTTTGCGGACTTCAGGCTTTGTTGTAAAAACTTCATACTTGTAGTTAACTCGTTTTCAATTCACTCAAGATTTCTTGAATAGCATTATTACGAAGAGAACTTAAATATTCTGGTTTTGCAGTGGTCTATTGGCAGCGGTGATCACTAACCTTTCGACGCATAACACCATATACGTGAAACACCACCTCTTGGTTTACTGGCAAAAATAATTACGTCAATTACCAACTACGGACAATTCCACAAATGCAAAACACCACCCCATAAAAAATATTACGCGAAACACCAACTCGAGATATAATGGTGTTTTTAACATCAGGTGACTCGCTTGCTCCTTTACCGTCATTTATTATAAAAAAATAGAATATATCTTCTCTTCCTCTATCCCTTTACTCTAAAACTTGATACTCATAGTGACATTACATACATTCTAACTTGTACAACTACATCTGTAACCATATCGTATTGCACGGAAAGTTCGGCGCTCACTAAGTCGACATACGTCTTAATTTTTTTGATGTATGTGCCTAGGGCGGTACATAAATAATAAATAATGTGGGTATGTAACACCAACGTTTTTGTCTAGCAGTTTGGAAATAAACCTGCAGTCGCTCATACGTGTGTTTTATTCTTAGAGAATCTAGATAGATCTACCCAGTTCCCAGGCATCGGTATAGATATTTTACAGTGGCGACGATAGCTCGAACCTGCGTGAAGTGAAGAAAACAAAATGTCTATTGGCAAAATAGCGGAGTTTAATGTTCGGTCTGACAACTGGCGGTTATACGTGGAACGTCTCGAACAGTACTTTTTAGTTAATAAAATTGCCAACGAACTAAAAGTGCCTACATTAATAACTGTGATCGGGTTGGAATGCTACGAGTTATTGGTGGATTTGTGTACACCGGAGAAGCCGTCAACAAAAACATTTGAACAGTTAACGAGTGTGTGATGCCGTTCTAGCATCTGCAGCCTAAGCCGAGTATTCTCGCGGAACGTTTTAAATTTAGGCAGAGAAAACAGGCGGTCGGTGAAACAGTGGCGGACTACGTGGCGGTGTTAAAAAAACTTTCCAAGACCTGCGAATTCGGGAACTGGTTGGAAGATAGTTTAAGGGATCAGTTTGTGTGCGGTATACAGTGTGATTCGATTCGGCAACGTTTATTTCAGGAAGAAAAGCTCGATTTCGCAAAAGCATATAGATTGGCTGTTAGTATGGAGGCGGCTGAAAAGGATGCAGCAGCGGTAGAATGCCATTCTGAGGGGACAAGTACGGGAACGGGGGTCGCGGCGTGTCAGGCGATGGCTGCGTGGCGCTTGGGTGCGGCGCCGGCGCGCTCGGGCGCCGCAGCGACGGCGCGGGCGGCGCGATCCGGCTCGGCCGTGCGATCCGGATCGGCTGTTGCAGCTGCGAAATCTAGCTCGGCAACGCCGGCGGCGCTGAAAACAGCGCACGGGCGGCCGGATCAGCGGTGTCGCGTTTGTGGTGGTCAGCATGACCAGGCAAAGTGCAAGTTCACCAGTTACGTGTGCAGGGTGTGCAACCAGCAAGGACATCTACGGCGCGTGTGTCCTAATGTGAGAGGACACCACAATGTGGACACAGCTGTAGCGACGGAAGACATGTCTATAGATAGTGAAGGCAGTGATGAGGTAATAAAAATTGAAATGAATCAATTATCACTAGATTTATGCAAACCATTTATAGTGACCGTGAATATACACGGAAAAATGATTAGTATGGAATGCGATACGGGTAGTGCCGTGTCATGTATAAGTTATGATTTATATAAGACATATTTAAGTGATTTAGAATTGAAAGAAAGCAGATTAGTTTTAAAATATTATACCGGGCAACTTGTGCGGCCGGCGGGAAAAATAAGACCCTTAGTTAAATACGGCGATCAGGAAAAGCTGTTAGATTTGTTTGTGGTTCATGACGCCAAGACTACGTTATTAGGTAGGCAGTGGTTACTGGAACTAAATATAAGCTTGTCAGACATAGGGATCACACTAAATCATGTATCGAACGAAAAATTCAATTTTTCCGATTTCAGTTCCAGATACTGTGAGGTGTTCGCTGAGGGTTTGGGCCGGTTCACGGGCGGCACGGTGAGCATCCACGTGCGCGAGGGGGCGCGGCCGGTGTTCATGCGCGCGCGGCCCCTGGCGTACGCGCTGCGCGAGCCGGTGGAGCGCGCGCTCGCACAGATGGCAAGCGACGGCGTCCTCACTCCTGTGGACCGCTCGGACTGGGCCACGCCGATTGTGCCGGTAATGAAGAAGGACGGTAGTATTCGGATTTGCGCTGACTACAAATTAACTTTGAATAAGGTAATTGAGGTAGACCGTTACCCGCTTCCTCGTGTAGAAGATTTATTAGCTCGTTTGCACGGTGGCGAAATGTTTAGCAAAATCGATCTTTCACAGGCCTACGCTCAGTTCGAATTAGACGAAAGTAAGAAATACACGGTTATAAACACACATAAGGGATTGTATATGTTTAATCGGTTAGTCTTTGGTCTCTCATCTAGCCCTGGAATTTTTCAGAAACGTTTAGAACAGCTGTTTGCAGATTTGCCTTATGTGGGGGTATTTTTAGACGATATAATAATTACCGGTCAGAATACTCAACAACACATAGATAATTTGCATAAAGTGTTCGGAAGATTAAAAGTTAGTGGTCTCAGAGTCAAAAAAGAGAAGTGTGCTTTTTTCCAAGAGTCTATAAATTACTTAGGGCACGTTATTAATAAAAATGGTATAGAAACGTGTCCGGAGAAAGTCGAGGCAATAGTGAAAACGCCAGCTCCCACTAATGTCTCCGAAGTAAGATCATTTTTGGGTATGGTTATGTACTATGCTAAATTCATAAAAAATGTCAGTACGATTTTAGCGCCCCTGTATAATTTACTCAGAGCGAATATAAAATTTGTATGGAGCAACGACTGTGAGATGGCATTTAACGTTATCAAGGAGCGACTGACTTCGAGTGAAGTACTTATTCACTACTCGGCGGAGCTACCGCTGATACTGACGGCGGACGCCAGCAGCGTCGGCGTCGGTGCCGTCATTTCGCACGCCACGCCTGACGGCGAGCGACCGATAGCCTATGCTTCGCGGTCTCTTACAGTGGCTGAACGAGCTTATTCTCAGATAGATAGGGAGGCTTTAGGTATAATTTATGGAATCAGAAAATTTCATCAATATCTTTATGGTCGGCAATTCACATTGAGAACGGACCATAAGCCATTAACCTACATTTTCGGTAACAAAACAGGGATTCCGATAATGGCAGCATCGCGGTTGCAAAGGTGGGCTGTTCTTTTGTCAGGATACAATTATGCAATCGAGTACGTATCCTCGCACAAAAATTGTGCGGATGCGTTGTCACGGCTGCCACAAATAGGAATCGCGAGCGGTCACGTGATTAAAGAGACTACATATTTAAATTTCGTGGAGCCGTTCCTACCCGTAACGAACGAAGACGTTAAAAGAGCGACTAGCAAGGATACAGTATTGAGTAAGGTTGTCCTGTATGTACAGTCGGGTTGGCCATTGTCTTGTACAGACGATGAATTCAAGCCTTATCATAGCAAACGTAATGAGATATATTTAGACCGCGGTTGTTTGATGTGGGGATATAGAATAGTTATTCCGCCGCTTTTGCGTAAAACAGTATTAAAGCAGCTTCACACGGGTCATTTGGGCATCGTAAAAACAAAATCTGTAGCTCGAAGTTTTGTGTGGTGGCCGGGCATTGATGCTGATGTAGAAAAAGAGTGTCAAAATTGTCTTACATGTGCAGCTGAAGCCCAAGCACCAACGCGCAGCCCACCCAGCCCTTGGCCATATGACGTGCGGCCGTGGAGTAGAATACACTTAGATTTTCTCGGCCCTTTCAATGGAAAAATGTTTCTGATATTAATTGACTCCAGTACGAAATGGCTAGAAATTTTCGAAATGGCCAAAACAAATGCAACATCAGTAATTAAAGTTTTGAGGGCCACATTTGCGCGTTTTGGTTTGCCAACTGAGGTAGTATCAGACCAGGGCCCTCCGTTTACAAGCGTTGAGTTGAACGAATTTTTAACAAAAAATGGTATTCGGCAATCATTTTCTCCAGTCCGTCATCCGTCATCCAACGGGGCCGCAGAAAACGCCGTAAAACTTTGCAAACGAGCTATTAAAAAGGCTGTTAGGGACTCCGTTGACATCGACGCTGCACTTCAAACATTTTTATTGGCGTACCGTAATAGTGTGCATAGTAGTACCGGCGAAAGCCCTGCCATGTTGCTCCAGCGCAGAGTTTTGCGCTCGCGTTTGGATCTACTGCGGGGCGAGCGCGCTCGGGAGGACCGAGTGCTTGATGCGCAGGCACGGCAGGTAGAACATGCAGGGGGAAAATCGCGCTCACTACAGGAGGGCGAACCAGTGTCAGCTAGATGCTTTAGCGGTAAGGACAAATGGTTAAATGGTACTGTGGTAGGTAGTGAGGGCTCCAGAAGGTATGTCATTGAAAACGGTAACGGTCAACAGATCCATAGGCACATTGATCAAATCAGGCGCAAGTCCCGATACTCCGTAGCGGAGTGCCCACGTCCCGAGAGTGATGAAGTCGTCGCTCCATCCGGCATTGATATTAATAAAGAGGGCGTGGAATCTAGTATAGATAGGGAGGATAAGGGTTCGACTTTTGATCAGTTAGCAGATAATTTGTTAAAACCCGGTTTGCCCACTACTTGTCCTGATCCGGAACCAAAACCTAAGCGAGTATCAAAACCAGTTTTGAGGTACGGAATCGATTACTGATTATTATCAATTTATACATATGTGTTTCTTTATTTCTATTTTAGCGCTAGTAAAGATAAAGTTTGTATAACTAAATCATATAGGTATAAGTGCTCTTATGTTTTTTTTTGTATAGAGGCTGTAAGTATATTAAGTGGGGAGGTGTGATGTATGTGCCTAGGGCGGTACATAAATAATAAATAATGTGGGTATGTAACACCAACGTTTTTGTCTAGCAGTTTGGAAATAAACCTGCAGTCGCTCATACGTGTGTTTTATTCTTAGAGAATCTAGATAGATCTACCCAGTTCCCAGGCATCGGTATAGATATTTTACAATATGGATACGTGAAAAAAATTACAGCAGTAGTATAGATACTGAAATTAAAAGGAAAACTATCAGAGCTGAATTCTAAGTACAAACTAAAAAGTCATAGGCAACCAACATATAATGTACTCGAAAATGTAAAATTTCGTACAATTTTCATTGTTAGATGTTTTTGGTCGTTAAACTGTGAGGTGCGAGTGTGAACAATGTGAACTCAAAGTTGTCATTCGCAACTACGGAACCCTACGCGTGGCCCGACATGCACTTGGTCGGTTTTTATAATATGTACCTGCTATATTTTAAACTAACTTTAGAGTATAAAGTTGAACATCTAAAAAATGTGTTTCCTGGAAAAACCTGCCCTATGGCGTAAATAAGCTGGCTCAATTTTAATCATCGTTTTTTTAAATAAGTACTTGCTATATTATAAACTAAGTTGAGAGTATAAAGTTGAACATCTAATTCAAGAAAAAATATATCATGAAACGTTACACTAACTAAATAATGGATTGTGTAAACGTACGTGAGGTGGAAAAATACCCTTGGAGCCAATATCGGATCGCTGGTAAAAGCCGCCAGCTGTGAACTCGAAGCGTCTCAAAAAAAGAACAATCTTGCGACAACTTTGCGTTAGACAATTTTTATCCTCGTATAATGAATAACCCGGTAGCGCTTTGCCACGGAGATTTCAGGGCCATGGGGTGCAATGGCTTATCCTTACCGTACCGTTTGGCGAAATTAATCTAGTTAAATTTTTATCATAGTTATTTTTTTAATAGGTACTTGCTATATTTTAAACTAAGTTTAGAGTATAAAGTTGAATATTTAACGATAAAAATGTTTCCAAGAAACATAAGTCATCATTTTGAATTTTGCACAATATAAACGAAACATTCAATTTTTTCAAGTAATGAAATAACATATGAAGTTGGATAGACCTTATGTTTTAGAGAAAATAACAGCGATTTAAATGATTTCTGAAAGTGCTTTTTCATCATTAATTAATTTTAGCATTTTTTAGTCCGTATGAGATGGCAGTCGAATATATTGGTGCTTCTAAACACCAAAATAGTGACTTATTGACTGTTTTTCGTAAATAAAATTAAGACTTTACAGGGGAAATGGTATTAAATAAATTTTTCGTTTTTCCCTTTTTTCTTGAAATAATTCCCATAAGGATTTCTATTACGAAATATCGATATAGGTAAGAGGTTTAAATAGTCTCTAATGCAAGTAGGTCCCTACCTACCTATAAAATATACAGGAAAGTACTAAGCTAAAAAAATGTTCAGAGCAAACAACAATTTTTCAGGGTAAAGTGCTGACCCATCTGAAATAATTTGAACGAAAAAAAGCCAAATATGGCCGCTTTTGACAAAAATGGCCATATTTGACATATTCGGAAGAGTTATTCATAAAATATTTTATCTAAGGCTTCACAAAACAACATTTTATATGATATGTCTGTTTTCTTTCAAATCAAGCACTGGAATCTTTAAAATTCATACTTGGGGAAGATATACTTAAATCAATGTCATTGGCTATTCAAATGACACAAAAAAGAAAATACTTGAACTATAATTGTGAAGGTTTACTTAGCAATCAAGCAAGCAAGACATCGATCGGGAGCCCTATTATAAGTTTAGTTCAGTTTACTGTATGATTGGACGTTCTAGAAGCTTTGGGTTTAAAAATCAATAGAATATTTAAAGAAATTTTAACAACGTCACACGTTTGTCTCCTATGTGCTAGGTAAGTTTTGTATCGGAACGTAACTTTGAATAATTTAAGATATTTTTAACAAGAAACAAAAACCGACTCCAACCCTATCAATTTGTTTGAATAAGCATAAAAATAAAATGGAAATAAGTGTAAACCGAACGGCATACCTGTAAAAAAAAAATTGGTTTTTGTGTATATTTTCAGAAAGCGCTCGACACATTTCGATAAAAATTTTAGGGGACCATCAAACAAAAAAAGAATTTCTTAAATCGGTCCAGGCGTCTTTGACAACTCGGGGAAAATACATAAAAAACAAAGATTACGATGAATTGAGAACCTCCCCTTTTTTTGAGAAGTTGGTTAAAAATTATAAAAGCTATTGGGACATATACGTCATTCACTTAGCTACGACCCCGTCCCTCGACACTAAGGAGTTAAGATAATTAATGTTCTTCTTGTTAAAACGTAAAAATAAACCACTACTTCGGATTATTATTCAACATCCCAACAATACAGGTTTTTCGAATATAAATACTTTTTTGGATGAACAAATATAGTATTATTGCTACGTTCTAGCTACTATAATAAGCTTTTAAATTAACTCGGTCACTTTTTTAAGTCAAATGGAGAATATTTTATTGTAAGTCCTATTCTACTTGGTATAATTATATTAGCCTTATACATGAACATAAAGTATTGCACTACAAATGTCATAATATTTTTTTTGACTTTCGCGATTTATCATAATTATCATCAAATATCCACGGAACTTTACACTATCCTTTTATTTAAATATTAGGAATTTGCCCGCAACTTCGTTCACATACAATCTACCTTATGTCATCCGCAGATAAATTATTTTTTATAGGTAGAATTTTGTAACTCTGTCCTGTAGTTTCGGAGCCTATTCAATGCAAACGAACAATCAAATCTTCCTCTTTAAGTATGATATTAGTATCGATTAGTTTTGATTTCTGCAGACTTTTCTACAGAGCTACATTCAGTGGAATGTTAGCGGAAATAAATAAATAAAGAATTTATGCTATTTATTTATTTAAACTTTATTGCACAGTAAATAAAAGTACAATTGGCGGACTTAATGCCATAAGGCATTCTCTACCAGTCAACCATAGGACCAATCACAAAATAAAGTGTGGCTGTTCCGTGGTTTGGTGATGAAAATAATTAAAAGAGAAAAAAAATAGTAATAATCTAACTGGATACATACGTAATTTTATAAAATTTAATTAAAAATATTGTTTACTATCATAAAATAAGCATAGTATTAATAAATATTTACTTACTACACAATAATACCGACATATAAAAAATAACAATTACATATACTACATATATACATACAAACACATAAACATACATATTTATATATTAGGATGACGCAGGGTTAGAAATATTATCTAGGAATAATTTAAATACTGCTCGCCTGAATGCTAGACGACTAGGGGCTCTTTTGATTGCTTCAGGTAGAGCGTTCCAGAGATATCTATGTATAGTTAAAAAGTACCTATCACTATGATAATGATGATAACGTTTAATATAGTTAAAGACCGGTTTTCCGATAGAGATCTTCTCAACGCCAAATAGTTTAGTCTTAAATTTATGATTCATTATATTTTTAAAATCATGAATGTACCAACAATTAGCCGGAGGATAATCTGTTTTAATATACTGTTAAAATTTTAAGAGTTTCTAATCCAATCCTATAATGATTGTCATAATTTGATTGGATGTCAACGTTGAAATAATTAAATAAATAAATAAATAAAATAAATATATACGGACAAATCACACAGATTGAGCTAGCCCCAAAGTAAGTTCTTAAGTAAGACTTGTGTTATGGGATACTAACTCAACGATACTATATTTTATAACAAATACATATACAGATAAACATCCAAGACCCAGGTCAATCTGAAAAAGATCGTTTTCCATCATGACCTGACCGGGGATCGAACCCGGGACCCCCGTGTCGCAGGCTGGCGTGTTGACCGCTGCGCCACTGAGCTCGAATTCTTAGGGTATTACATTAAAGGAAAATATTTAACTTGCAAAATTATCCTATCCAACTCGATAGAGTCTAAAAGGTTTGTAATTTATTATCTGGCACATACAACCATAAATTGTAAAAGGTCATATTTTTTACACAGCATGTTTTATTATTTTTGCTGCGCGCTAATTTATTTTGTACATGTTAATTAGATTTGCTGCTTTAATTTACATTACAAACGAATAACCATATTTGAATTACCATTTCTATGTAGGTATAAAATAAGGTACCCATACGAGAGTAAAAGTATACTCGTAGGCTTTGCCTATAAAGTTTTGTCAGCAATTGTAAATATGACTTATACAAGACCACTATAAATCGATACAGACAGTTGTAAATTAGTGTAGGTCAAGTAACTTAACTCTACAGGGTTGCTTGTAAAATATCAGTAACCTTGCATGAGTTCATTACTTACGTCATAAACGTTTGTTCTACGACTATTGCTATTCTTTTAGATATAATTTCATGCAAATACAAAGTTGAATTTCCTACACTAAAAAACCCTGGTGTGCCTGCGTCGTCCTTTCGTACAAACTAAACATAGACGAACAAGCGTCACGATAGGTCGATAAAACTTTGAAATATCATAATTTAATTTTGAGTTATATCCTGTACCTTGGACGATCTGATGATAGCTTATACTAACGCCATCCAAGTGGCTGCATTTTGGGAGCAAAAAATATAAATTAAAAATAATTGGTTTGCCACCGACACGATGAAGATGATATCAAAACTCGAAACCAATCGATGTTGTTTGTGATCTTATCTAGTCCTGCAAAGATACTGGTAACCCTGTATGTATAAGGCAAGCGGTGCATTCATCAGAGAAACTTACTTAAAAATCTAGTACAACAGAAACCATTAATTCAACCGCTTTACATAATAGCTACCTGACCCTGGGGTAATCCAACTAAGTTTAATTTACTGTAGCAAAAGTTCTGACTGGATTACGGTATAAAAGTCATAACTAGCGGAATCAGGAATCGGGGAATTCATAATAGATGTGGTTGGAGTTACAACTCGGGAGAAACTTGCTCCATTCACTTTTAAACGTTTTGCTCAGTTTATCACACAACGGTCGAGTTTAAAAAGTTGAAAATTAGGAATTACAAACAAATAATCGTTTTAAATAAGATTGCAGTGCATTATGAAAACACGGCTTTACTCACGTTTTATTACGTCGGATCTGCCGACTAGTTTCGGTCTGTTACGAAGACCATCATCGGGGCGATTGAAAGGGGTGGCGACACGACGGTGTACACGTGAGTAAAGTCGTGTTTTCATAATAAATTTATCTCGCGTAAGTTTTAATATTATTATTGCAGTGCATCTTACTTATTAGAGCACACCATACATTCATACCGTATCGCTTACAGTCATGATTCTTCAGCTTTTCACCCATTATTAAGCTGGTTTTTACGGTCTGTGCGAAATGAAAAGCAGCTGGTACATTCTAAATTTTTTTTCCTCAAGACCAGCATTGAACAGAATAGTAAAATAATCCTAACTAATTTTATAAATGCGAAAGTGAGTTCGTTTGTTTGTTAATTACGCTTTCACGCCCTATGTACTGAACCGATCGTCATGAAATTTTGCATACACATAGGTTAGGGAACTAAAAGGACATAGGCTATATATCACGCGGGCGAAGCCGCGGGTAACAGTTAGTATTAAATATAACAATGGTGACAAATGGAGACTAAAACAAATATTTTGCAATAGTCAAAATATAATTTATATCGATATTAATACACATTTGAAAAAAAATCTTATTGAATTTTAACTAAATACAAAAAGTATGACGCATACTTACTCTATTAATAAATTCAAATTTAATAAAGCGTGTTCACTTTATGGTAATGACTGAAGTATAATTTAGTCTTTATAAATGTATCATGTGACACGCAAAACGTTTTTGACGCACCCTCCTATGTTATATCGTTCGTCTATACATGTAAAATGAGTCACTCCCTCGTCTATATGTTTTTGGGTCATGCCTCGACAATAATCTATACTATATTAAAAAGAGGAAGGCTTTGTTTGTTTGTTTGCATTGAATGAGCTTTGAAAATACTGAACCGATTTTTTAAATTCTTTCACCTCGTGACAATGTCGCAGAAAAATTGCGGGAAAATTGGGCCATGCCTCTACAACAATCTGTACTGTACTACGTAATATTATAAACAGGAAAGAATTGGTTGTTTGTTTGCATTCATTGAGCTCTGAAATTAAGGGGCGATTTTCAAAATTCTTTCACCTTGCAACGAAGTCGCGGGATAATTTCTAGTACATTTTATTATACATTATATACTTATAAGTATGCATTTTTTCCACAAACGTAAAACACATATTATTATGCCATATTGTTGTGGAAGAAGAAAACAACATGTTGAGTCCCATTTCAACACAGTGCATACATAAGTCCAAAAACTTTTTAGCAATGTTGGTGGGCTTTTAGGTGAGAACGGAATCAAAATAGTTGTGTTGCTACCCGCATGGCCTATAGGAATGGTCTCGGTTAAATAAAGTATTTAACCCACTACTAAGCTGGCTTTTTTTATGATATAGGACGGCAAACGAGCAAGCTTATTATTAAGCAAGCAATATTGACTTGTACGGTCAGCGCGGGAGGAGAAACAGGTCGTTCATTCTACGTTTCTCGTATCGGATTCCGTAGAAAGTTTAATTTTTAAATCTAATACTAAAATTATTTTACTGTAAAACCACTTCCACTATACTTCCACGCTGGTCTAGGAGAAAAGAAAAAATGTAGAATGTACCAGCTGCTTCATTTCCCACGCAGATCGTAAAAGCTGATCGAGGGAATGGGCGTTAGGAATCATGTCAATAGGCGATGTGGCTAGCAACCCATCACTATTTTGATTCCGTTCTCACCTAAAATCCATGCTAAACGTGGCCAAAAGGTTTTTTTACAGACCTGGGTTCTGTCTATCCCGCAAGAAAAAAAGACATGATAGTATGTATGTATGTAAAACCACATCATTTACTATTTTATCTATCGCATATTCTATTGATAATAATAGCCGGAAAGCAGACCCCGGGCTTCGAAGCGTTCTGAGCATCCAACTGCAAATACGCTTAGATGAGAGAGAGATATTCTATTGAAAACAATATGCATAAATTTAAAAAAAAAATGCGTCTTTTTAATGATATTTGACCATTGACAGCCATCACAAATAGTAACAATGCATGATAAATTACTTGGAAGCAACCCGAGTGGTCTGAAAATTGCCTCGGAATCGCACCCAATCAGGAAAGTGGGGCTCCCGCGAGGTTCGAACCATCAATCATATCTGGTTGCGTATTCTGACTACAAATAGTAGGAGTTTATAACTGTGACATTTTTTATATAAATATATAAGAAGGGTCCCGAGTTCCGAAATACATACATAAACATGTATGTATTTCGGAAGATTACATTTGTCACATTTTCCTTTGCGGGGTAATAGACAGAGCCCAGGTCTATAGACCTAAAGCCGCGGAGGTGGTGGTGGGCGTGGAAATAGGTAACGGAATCACACAATCACATATGTTCGTGCAATATATAATCAAAAGTTAGGTAGGTAAACATTGAAAACGTTATGATAAAAATCTACATCATCATGGCATTTGAATCAACTCGAATGCAGTTACATTTACATACAAATCTGTTAAGTATCTTACTTTTATGTATGAGTATAAGCTTGTTTTGCATAAAATGTGAAATCCTACCAACAATGTGGATTTGCTTGAAAAATTGAATTACATGAGTGACTGAACACAAGCCAGATATATTATAACCATCATCATTCTGAAAAAAAAACCTTGCTTAAAAGAATTACCTTGCAGTTTTTCAATAAAGCTGGTAGTTATAGACCATCATCCCAGCGTGACAAACTTATTAAAACAATACTGCCGATCGTGGTTATAAAGACTTTAAACTCAATCTTTCAATCAATTGATAATATAATTTTAAAAAAAATGGTCAAAATACCATAACTTCTATATGCTTCCTATCCGGATGTAAGAAATTTGATGTTTATATTCGATAATGAAGTGCGCATCAATTTATGTCTTTAAACACTATCTATACATAAGAAAATCACACTGGGACGACGGAATAATAAAGATAAATCGGATTGTCAATTAAGCTTTTATATTTCTTATTGATAAGGTTCTATCAAGATGGAACAATATGTCTGAATAATTGTGCCCATTTTATGAGGTTCTAAGTGAACTAGATAAAAATCAAAATAAAGTAATCTTAATGTTAATTCAGAAAGAATAGTAATATATTGAGCGCCTTGTTAAAACAATTACCTATTTATGGTATTTTTCAATACCAATGATATGCGCATTTATTTTGTAGCGACATATGCATATCATGCATTTTTATGGATATGCAAGTTTGTGAGGCGGCTAGCGGACGAACCCCCCGCGGTCGCTCAGTCGTCAGTAGGCAGCCGCATCTGTGGCTTGTGGCACTACAATAAACCTACATTATCCGAGATCTCGCCGTTTCAGTTCTCCCCTAGTCACCAACCCCCGACACTTTTTGAATTTTCCTGTTCTCGGACTCCTCATATATTTGAAGTAATCTACCTTTCAGTGCCTCAAATCTGTTGCTGGAAGGTGGGTCCACAAGGATGTCAGATACTTGCTGGATTGCTTCCTTGGTCAGCTTGAAAACCACAATGTTAAATTTGGCTTCATCACCCATCTTCTGTGGTGCCAGAATTGCTTCCGTCCGAATAAACCAGACCCTGGGTTGATCTGTCCAAAAATCCGGAATTTTTGTGGATAGGCTGATCGCAGATAAGCCCAATTTGTCATCTGTATCTTGCGTTGTCGCAGAACCGGCGACTGTGGGAACGGGCAAAGGCGCGGCAACCTGCGACGGCACTTGAGGATTCATTTTGTCGAAAAAAATAAATAACACGAACAATAGTCTTATACAACGTCCACTTCTCACTTTCGCGGGTCACCAGTGTCGGGGGTTGGTGACTAGGGGAGAACTGAAACGGCGAGATCTCGGATAATGTAGGTTTATTGTAGTGCCACAAGCCACAGATGCGGCTGCCTACTGACGACTGAGCGACCGCGGGGGGTTCGTCCGCTAGCCGCCTCACAAACTTGCATATCCATAAAAATGCATGATATGCATATGTCGCTACAATTTAAAACATTTAATTTCAATGGATGAATTTTGCAATTTTTTTTATGATATGTAGTCAAAACGTGACATCAGCAATTAATGTAATTAATGGTAGACCACAGAGGGAAAACGAATATTAAAAAATTTACAGAATTGAAAAAAAAAATCACAGCGAGTTCATACAGTGACATGACCCCGCAAAAAGATGCAAAGAACTTTACAATTATCTTCGACGACATAACTCATATTAACAGAGGTTTTATTTTTCTTAATAGGTCGATTTTGTGGACATGCACTACGGCACCGACGGAGGCGACGAAGCGAACCCGGCGTTACTCCGGTACCACCTCAAGGAGATCCAGTCGTGCAATCAAGCCTCAAAAGCTGGATACTTCCTTGTAAGTACTTTTCATCATCATCATCAGATCTTTTAGCCTCCACTGCAGGAGCATGACCCTCTCTGTACAACCAGAGCCAATTATTAGCCAGAAAAGCAAAGGTTGGAGAGCTCTCTTTGAAGTTTATAAGCTTTACTTAGCTTATGTTTCCTAAGTCACCTACGACATCTACGGGAGGACTTGGAGTGGTCCCATTCTACTCTGCCGAGAACCACACGGCTAGTAAGTACTTTTGGCATGCAATATTTTAGAAAAGGTAGGTATAAATTCAGATATAAACATCAAATAATAGTTTGCTGGGTATTGTACGTACAAGATTTTATTATCAAATTAAATACAGTACATAATATATAGCGAGTTTTCTTTGTTTATTTGTATCTGGATTTATACCTTTTTTACATACTTTTTAGAATATCATTGACACAAACAGATCACAACTCCAATTTATTTCCTTATTAAACTTAACAAAATTAAGATTGGCAAGTGAAATTAAAAAACAAACGCCGCAAAACATTGCTACGCATTTGTAAAACAAATTAAACTTCTCTCCTGTTTCTTACAAAATTTGTTCTATTGCGAAATAAATGAAAAAGTTTACAATAAGTATAGATAAATGTTGGTCATGAATTAGACATATTATTTGCATAACGATTATTATGATTTCATGTCCATTAGAAAATTGAATAAACTGAACATATACCATAAAATGTCGTAGGTAAGCATCATCTACATAGGAGCTTAAAACAGTCAGATCGACTTTAAACCAGATCCAAATGTAAAAACAGTTGGTGTATATAAAACAAGCTGTTTTTTGCATTATAAAAACCGACCAAGGGCGTATAACCCTACAGTTTACAAGTCAAAGAGTTGTGATGTGTTTGTGTCAATGATATCATACATACTTTACTTCTCTTAAAACTTTACACTCCATTTTTGACGCAGTTATTTAAGAATAAACCTATATGAAAATCTCGTTGGTCTGAAGAACTCGAAAAAAATTCAATAGGCGTATACTTAGGTTCAATTTGTTAGTGAAAATCAATGAAAAGTATGTTTCTAAGGAAAAAGATAAATATAAAGTAATACCGTAGGCCAAAATAAAACATGAAGCTTTAATACAAGTTATATTGATACCTAAACTCCAATATAAGTTAGCGAAACTCAAACAATAAAACCAGCCAAGTGTAAGTCGCACACACTAGGGGTTCCGTGCATATTTTACTACAAAAAATCACGGATCTTGTATGTGGGCTATGAAGTATTTATATAGACGCACTTTTAATAAGTTTCTTGTATGGGTACCCACTATTAAAAAATCTTAAAAGAATAATGAATATAAATAGACTAAATAATGTTGTATCCACTATAGTTTGTATATTTTTTCTTTTATTTGTTTTTATCTTAGATTATATAAAGTCTAAATAAACTCTTAGCCTAAAGCGCAAAATGATGACACATACCCACTTCCCACTTATAATACATTGCTCAGTGGTCTGACCGCTTCCCACTTATAGCTTACACGTATTTGATGTTAAAAGTAAAAATAAAATGTCTCTCTCTCTATTGCGTTTTAATAACAGCCCTGTGACAGACGGGCGAAGCTTAGTGATAGACCCCTATTTTTACGGAACCCTCAAAAAACATTTGGCAGAAAAGTAAAAAAACAACTTTTATGACTTCTTAAAAGTTGAACAAGAATCTATTTTCATGCAAAATAAAAAACAAACTTTATTGTTCTTCCTGACAAAATAACTTGCCATAGGAAATGGCGGCCGGCGGTATTTATTGTTTACCATGCTGATAGCGGATTTTGGCGCCCTTTACTCTCCTGTTACTAGTAAAGTAATAACTCTTGTAAATTTACCACCGCTAATCCCTCAAGCCTTCAGTACACGTGTAGTAAGTGGTAAAGTACACTAGCCTACTAATTCGGGTACTCAACCAGTTTGGATAAAGATTTCTACACGTAAATTTGTATTTCGTTAGTGTACGCCGCAGCTGTCAGCACTTGAAATTTACTCTACTAAGCTTAAACATGGGTAGAATAATCAAAAATTAGTAGATTGGAGGCAGTAGTAGTGGGAGGCAACATTACCAATAGATATATTATATTGTCTTTGCCAATAGTTAGTACTCTAGGTACCTATGCTGTTAACACCAAGGTACCTTTTGACTGGCTGAGTCACTCCTTTTAGAGAATGTCGGTGGCGAAACTACACAAAGTATTTTGCCTGATTAGCCTAACGATTCCCTGCTAGAGTTACAAAAATGTATTTGCCTTTGAAATAGGAGAAACCTTTTTAATTCGTCGGATCTAAATTGAAAAGATTCATTTCTTTTTTTGAACTGTTATACTTCTATTTTTTTTTTGTTAATGAAAAATTTAAATAAGTATTTCTGATTATTTATTTTTTGTAGTGCCTTCTCGGCGGCGACGCGTCGTCCTACCAACCAGTGTTGCCATTCACAATCAAGGCCGATTTGTTCGAGAAGCTGGTCAAGTCGGAGACTGCGCAGGCGGCACTCGTACGGTCTTGCTACAGGCTGAACGATGATGGCACTTACCATCTGGAAGGGGACGATAAATGGTAAGTAATCATGATCATCATCATGCCTTTTTGAGTCTCCACTGCAGGAGCACGACCCTCTCTGTAGAGAGTTAGAGTTAGAGGGGTTAAGCTTCGTTCTGCTTGTGTTTCCTCAGTCGCCTTCTACGACATCCACGGGAAGACTTGAAGTGGTCCTATTCTACACTGCCGGGACACGGCAATAACGATGAATCAAAACGGTGGTCATGATCATAGCTGATGTATTGCTCGAATGACGACGGACCTTTATGGCGCAGTGGTTAACACACTAGCTTGCGACACGAGTGGTCCCGGTTTAGGTCGAGTCAGGTCATGATTGAAAATGATCTTTTTCAGATTGGCCTGGGTCTTGGATGTTTATCTATATAAGTTTTATTGTAAAATGTATTATCATGGATTTAATATCTTACAACTCAAGTTCACAACTTACTGTCCGACCAATGTGGGGCTCGCTCAATCTGTGTGATTTGTCCCTATATTATTATTTGCCGAGCTGTCTAAATCGAAAATCCGAAGGCCCCCTTAGAATGGACAAGTACCTATTGGTAAATGATGATTACAACTTATCACCAGAGACGACTTAGTGCAATCTACACATATATGACATACAGATGTTTATTACATAGGAGAATAGTCTTAGCACGTACATAAAGTAGTGAGAAACAAAAAATAAACAGTAGCTACATACAATACATCTAATTTGTATCTATTGCTTGAAATCCTATGTTACTATTGGTTTTTAGCTTCGGGTATCAATTTTAGACTATATCAGTTAATATTGATCATTGAACAGATGTTTCGTAAAATATCTCTCTGGGTTGGTTATTTTGATTATTTATTACCATGGTCGATATGGCATGTTGTCAGATAAGTCCTGTCTCTTTTCATCTTTCATTTTACGGTACTTTTTATCCCTGTGAAAGAGACGATTATTTCTTATTGTTACGAATATTTTGATCCGAGGATCCGCGAACGATTTCATTATTTTTTCAACGAGTTTTCTTTTTACGCTTTATTTTAGGCGTCTTCCCTACTTGCTATGGTTTTGTTTCGCCTCGCGCATAGCATATTTTTTAGCAATTTTTATTAGCATATTTTAAAAAGAAAAGATTATAATTTACAACACAATTATGTATATTTTAGCTTTGATATAAATCTAAAATAATAATACAGGTATGTAAAGTAGGGACATTTATTTATACATATATAAAAGGTGTTTCTTTAAGTGTTGATTCTTAAACTGAAGAAAAACAACGATGTTCCTCTTCATAAACTCTAATTAAAAAAAAATATCGACCAGTGGCGTATCTACGTTTAATTCTCCATAGATAGTACACTACAAGTATCCGTAATTATTATATTTATCTATGTTACTGTTCCCTTAGGTTATGTTTTCTATTCATTAAAACTTGAAACTGTTGCCACTTAGGAAGAGGGCCTTTTTGAGTACCCTTACCTGTGTATCCGATAATATCCTAAGGACTTTGATCATTTTACGCGACCCATCTATTTAGGCCATAACAATTTATTGTTACCCTCTCAACGAGAGCCGATTACTCAGTAGGATCGTAAAATAAATAATTTATCGAACGGGCTTCCCCACATAAATATCTCCACCTGAGAGTTTTTTCTGTTATCTTTTATTGTAGGGACAACGGGCATTCAGTGGCCGAAGAAAGGTTTGCATCAAATATATTTTATTCCCTTGGAGATTTCCCCTTCCATTTGGTCCCTTTACATTTTCTCGTGAAGAAAGTTATTTGTTAACTGTGTTTGCTTCGTGTAGTTTTGTGGTAGCTTTGAACAACAATTACTTAAATACACATTATTTAGTACGATCATTCTAAATGTGATTTGATGTGAATAATGCCTGCAAGGACCTATTTTGTAAATAAGCGTTTGAAATTGAGTAACAAAACTACTATCAAGTAACGGGTGGGTAATATGGAAATGTTTGGCAGTATGAATTATGTAATTAACGATCAGTATAATTGTACTATAACTTCAATGACTAACATTATCGTATCATTAACTGTCAAGCTAATTACGTAGATGTTTCATATTTCGTGTAATAACTCAGTATCGATGGCTGTTACAGTAAAGGGCCGTTACGAACGAATTGTAACAACATGATTACTTGGTTAATTGCTTAAAATATAAAGGGCTGCTTATTACCGTTGTACGTTGTGGGACCAGCGCAATTTATGTGATATTTCCCTATATATTTATTAATTTCGGCGTGGTCTACACATTGAAAGTGATTGAGATCATAAATTTCATATACGGCCTTCGTGGTGCAGTTATTACCACGACAAGCTTTAGGTTTGATTTCCTGTACGTTTTATAATTTCCACAAAATACTAAAAAAATCAGGAGTTGTTATTTGTAATGTATGGAACTGTCCGTCAAGACGAGGGCAAATACATATTCTTAATTTTTACAGGTATTTGTCATGAGTTTTGCAGCTACCCAAAGATAACGTTAGGTAGACAGCAAGCCGTAAAAACTTGGCCACATCGTATTACAGCGTAAATGATGTCACAATAGCGGACATCGGATCCGACGCACGCTAAGGATGCAACCGGGACCGGGAAAACGCTTTGATAAGGAGGGCAATTAGTGTTTCACCTTGCTTTATGCTAGCAACATAAGGCACCGTTAAATATTGGGGAATATTTCGGCCGGGGCAACTTTCAGTCTACAGTTGGATGGATGGATAAATAGATTGTAATACAAGAATTTAATTGCCAGGTTCAGCGATTTACTCGAGCGGGATGAGCAAAGGAGTCGTCTCTCAGAAGTCCAGAAAGCCTTCACCGCGTTAGCCCTGGAAGCAATAGAAAGAGGTGTGGAGGCCACAGATCTCTTAAGGAGTTCTGTCGAGCTGCAGTGTGAATTAGCTTTAGGTAAGTTATTTTATTACCAAAGGGTTTCTTAAGGTATTTAATGCATTCACAATGCTATTTTAAAATAATCATATTAAATCAAAAACAACTCCACGAGCGCAGGATTTGAACCTACAGATTTTTTAAACGCTTTGGCATATTCTTATTTAAATAAGATATGGGAAAAATTTCCCATCGTCGTCATCGTCATCAGCCTATACTCGTCCACTGCTGGACATAGGAATCCCCATTTGCACGCCATCGAGATCTATCTTCGGCTGCTCGCATCCAGCTACTGCCAGCCATCTTGCGCAAATCATCACTTCTCCGTGCCTGAGGACGTCCTACACTACGTTTGCCGAGATAATTTTCCCCATGTCTTATTATAATAAGAATATGCCAAAGGGTTTTAAAAATCTGTATTCAAGCCAACGCAGCGAGATTACGTCTAGCTTTGTAGATGAGCATTATATGCTTTTCGTCAGGTTTTAGTTAGTAAAGCCGCATCGTGTAATAAGCATAATTTCTTAAATTTTCGTGTACTCCCTCGACCGTCTTATATGGTTTGAGTAATTGCTGATACATTTTAAATTTTTCTTTTCCTTTAGACCAGCATTAAAGATAACTAATAGCTATTAATCTTTGCTAAAAATAAATATATATATATATATAAATATAAATATATACGGACAAATCACACAGATTGAGCTAGCCCCAAAGTAAGTTCTTATGAAAGACTTGTGTTATGGGATACTAACTCAACGATACTATATTTTATAACAAATACATGTATAGTTAAACATCCAAGACCCAGGTCAATCTGAAAAAGATCGTTTTCCATCTTGACCTGACCGGGGATCGAACCCGGGACCATCCGTGTCGCAGGCAGGCGTGATGACCGCTGCGCCACGGAGCTCGTCAAATAAAAGAAACATACAAAGAATGAAATGGTAAACATTACATTTTATCTTTATTCAATAGACGGCGCTAGTTAAATTTAAAGGGTATTTTATTATAGTAGTTCTAGAACAAAGAAAAAGGTTATCTTTATAATAAATTATAGGTACCAACCAACTGGACTTAAAAAAATAGTTTACTATAATATGGTAGTCAATGATTCAATTATCTCTGATAGAGGTAATAAAACGCTCTGGCTTAGGAAACAATTATGTTTCTATAATGTTTTGCATTTATAATGCTGGATAGGCAATCTCATATTCGGGATTCATCTGATATTTCGGTAAAATAACAGCTGCCATGTTAGTTCACAAACTCGAAAGTAACTGCAGTCCTATTTTCCAATAGTGATTATGAACATAAAATTTTCAATCAGCCATCCTTATACCTCAAAAGGTAAATTTTTACTTCTAATTAATTTTGTTACGATAAGTAAGAATTAATCTGCTTTGTCTTATATATGGCTCTAGTAGATATTACAGAGAGGGAGATTAAAAAAGACCCGATGATGATGATTAAATAAGAATTCATTAATAAAGGAATTAGAATAAGTAAAAAAATCCTTTGTTAATTGGATATTATTGCTATGTCAAGGACATTATGTATAATAATTTATAACTAAAACATTATTCTCAAGATACTTTACAACCACCAAATACCTTCAGTAGTTCGTCAGAAAGTTCGGCAATAAAATATAATTTATGCTAATATAGGCGAACGCGGTGTTAAATTTCGTAAGCGAGGCCCATTTTTACTGGTTAATAACAACTTTCATAAATAATTTGCATAGCAATAACAGCTTAGAAGGAAATAAATGGATTATAAAGACGCTGTTTGAAACAAACGATTAAATACATAATAAAACCGATGTTCCAATGGGCTTTTCCGCCAAAACTCCTCTTATTATCCTTATGTAAGATATCAAATATTTTTGTTAACCAATTAGAGTGCATCCACGTCTTTAATCATCACTATCACTACATCACTACATATTATAAAACAAAGTCCCCCGCCGCGTCTGTCTGTCTGTCTGTCTGTTCGCGATGAACTCCAAAACTACCGAACCGATTTTAATGCGATTTTCTCCAATGGATAGCGTGGTTCTCGAGGAAGGTTTTAGTATTTTCGTGTGAATTGAGAACGGCAAAAATAATGAGTAACATTTTTAATAGTTATTCCGAAATTAAACCTCTAAGGGGGTAAATCGGGGTATATGTTTAGTTTACCGCTTTGTAGCGTCATATTTTATAATCCCCGTATTCCAAACCTGAAGTCACCGCGGACGAAGTCGCGGGTAACTGCTAGTTACCTAATACATTAGAAAACCGCGTTAGGACAACGTTATGGTATAAATAGCTGAAGCTTCTTCGATGATTCAAAACTTCGTTTCTAAATGCTTTGTGTCCAAAGCGCGTAGCCATTTTGTACACTAAGCATTTTGTGTTGATCACAGTTTATAAATCGAAAAGAAATGAGCTGAGTTCTTCACCATATTATAAAACTTAACTATTTTATATTCAAAATTTCATTTTACGCAGCGAATTCACATAGTGCTAATTTTTGTTGTGCTTGTATTGACCCTGTTTATTTAACAAAGAAAAAATTTGACTGGTCAATTATGAGAAAACCGAAAACGTTGATTTATTAACACATCTATACATTTTCAGATCTATTATCAAGTGGCCCTCATCCAAAAGGAGTGATAGCAGTGTTCCGCGATGTCCAAACGGAGGCTGATGTTTCCAAACTGGCTGTGTTGGCAAGCACGAGGTTAAAATCCTTGAAAAGGAAGTTTGAAGATGCTCTGCCGGATAGCCACATTATCAGACTGGAGTGAGTAGCCTTCGTTTCTTACCCCCGAACAATTAAAAATAATCTAAAATTTCAAGCTGTCTTTGTCTTGCTAGGTTAATTAGACAGAGATAGAACGAAACTTGAGAACGATTTTAGCAAGCATCTGAGGCAGCTTTGAGTATTCGGGCGTTAGTGTAAAAGAATTTGAAAATATTTTTGAAATCACATAAAGTAATTTAAAAAGTTGAACCGATTACAAAATTCTTAGTTACTGATTCATACCTAACTCTCCATCTCAAAGACTTTTGAACTGATTTTGATGAAACTGGGCACTGTTTCCTAATTTTGACTGAATCTAGTTTATCTAAAAAAGATATTTCGCAATCCAGCTTTTAAAAGAAATCGACTTCTCATACCATTTACCCCCGGCAGTTTGACATTTTTGATTGAAAAGTTGTTTGTATTGACGGGCTGAATCTTCATTATGGAGATGTCGAGGGTATATGTACATACACGCTGTGTATGTATTTATTTATTTAAAATGATAGATAAATTAATTTCAAATTGCTTACCAATTTTACGACTATAAAATAATACGAAATGCCTATCTTCCAATTTATTTTAGTCTCATAGTATAATAAAATAAACCATACAACATCACATAATATACCAATAGGTACCTATATCAAGCCTATAAGTCCTATAACCTACCTACGTACCCAAACATATATTTTTAACATTAAATTTATATTGACGCGTAACATTACTCAAATACTAAAAACACAACATACCTATTCATCGTTTAAAAATCCATTTAACTTCATCATTCTTTATGTGTTTGCTACAATATTTAGGTCACAATTGCTTTTCATGACAAAGACCTTTTGCTATTCTTGTAAAGTTCAAAACTGTCCAAGAAGCAGTTCCATTTTATCTTTCCATTAGCTTTATTGCGATGTCTCACGGGCAATTTGTCAAAATTGCTCAGAATAGGTGAACTTTCGTGACGATATTACACCATTTCTTCATTGAACTGGCAATATAGCAGATAGCAGGATAATACTTTTAAATTATATAACGGTTACATAAGCTTGAAAAAGAAGATCGATTACTTTTATGCTATTATAGTAATTCATAATACGTGGTATTTAAAAAAAAAACATATTTTCGAGATAAGCATTTTACTATGTGCTAATTCGTACTGTAAATTGCATGCCAAGTAAAAAACATCAATCAAGATGGGTATATCACCGTTAGATTTTTGTTAGATTTTGATTCTATGGCCAGCTTCTAGCTCGACTCCATCATCATACATACCATACCATAGGCTTTTTAATTTGCAATAAATACAAGGAAACAAAAAAAAGGTAATATCTTCGAAATAATCCGTGGAAATCAAATTTAATACTTTTTTGAAATAAAAATAAGTTAGGATTCGGAGGTTTGCGCCACGTTATATGAGGTATTCCTTGTAGCGCAACCATTTTGAAACGCACCTAATGAAGCGCAACTAGGTTATTCCTCGGAGCGCACCTTTTAGTAGCGCTCACGATGGCAATTAAAAATATTAAAATTTTATTCCGCGAAGAATAATATATTCTATATAAGAATACCCCCGTTATATAAAATACAAATCATGTTACATAAAATCTTATTAAAATGAAAAAAGGGTTTTCTTTACCCTGCATCACACGTATTACTATGAAATTTGCTTAATCTAAGTGTAATTATCAATATTTATTGATTAAATCGTTACTCAGGTCACCATCAGCGGAATCATCGCGAACAGATGCAGGGTCTGACAGTGAGGAGAAACTGGCTCCGTTCAGAGAGCAGGTCTTGTCTGTGGTGTCTTCGCTGGTCGACGACAGCCTCAGCACGGAGCCCGACCAGGGGAAGGGAAGAAAAAAGACTGTACAGGTAGGTGGTATAGGTATTAGGAAGAAAAACTTTGTGTCATAAAGGGTTAGGCTTTGAATTCAATTTTAGATTTGAATAATCTATTACTGGTATTGATTGGGTGTTGAATAGATCTTATTATCTTCTTAATATTTGGTCAATTGAATAACGCTTTCTGAAATTTCCTCTCTCTAAAGACTGAACAAAAATATGGAGGTAAATATAGATTTGTAAAACAAAAGCTCTTTGCTGTTTTGTCCATGTTTGCCATGAACACACAAGAACCCTTCAAGCATTTCTGAACGCAAATAACAGCCATTACCAACTACAAAGCAATTTCGCTGTCCCTGGATTACACACCAAGTAAAAGCTGATCTAACTTTTACTGCAAGCTAAGCCCGAGAAGTCGTTAATCAAAACTTTCACCTTTCAGGAAGTATTTCTGGAGCACATCACTCATCTTAGGATATGTATAGAACATAATCGTTTGTATAAAATAACAGTTAAGCAAATTGAAGACACAGCTAAGAGTATACTAAATAACGCTAAGGAGAATTACGAAAATAGGACGCGGCATCCACCCGTTTTAATATTCGGACCTGATGCTTCAGGAAAAAGCACTTTGTTGACACATTTGTACTTCAAATGCGAGGAAATTTTCCGTAAACCTGTTTTGAGAGTGATCAGGTTTTCAGCTTCTACTCCAAGATCGGCCTACAATTTAGAACTGCTTAGAGTAATGTGCCAACAGATATCGATTATCTTGAACATTCCGGAGGGATACTTGCCAAAAGACGCGAGTTTTGATCCTTTATACATAAACAATTGGTTCCAGAGTTTATTGAGGAGATGCGAGGATATGGAAAACGAGATTTTGTTGATATTCATAGACAATGTTCATAGAGTTAATCCTTTAGAATGTGATATTGTTACGGGGTTGTCTTGGCTGCCTATGTCATTGCCAAGGAATGTTTTTCTGGTATGCACGAGTGCAGTGTCTTTGGATCAACTGCAGCTAACTCCAGCTCAGAAAGAGAAATTCAAAGTACAGAACTGTTATTACCTGTTAGATGCTATTGAGGAAACCTCGGAAAATCATAGCTATGGAGACTATATCGACGGTGCCTTTGATAATTTAGAAGTCGTCTTCGGTTCTAAAGCTTTTAGTAAATTAGCAAGTGAGTTGGTATTTTTAGCTACAATTATTTCTTTTAATTTTATGTACGCATCTATTGAACTCTTTCCGAAATTAAAAAGCATGTTTGAAAAATACACTATAGGTCATCTAAAGGTATATATAACCAAGATTGAAAAAATAGCAAGAAACAAACTTGGTTCCAAGTTCTGCTGTCAACCTAAAAATATACTAGAGCTTTCTTATAAACATAAAAATGCTGGCCTCTGAGAAATTTATTTTAATAATATTTTGTAAATAGAAATAATTCACGGTGTTATAAAAATTACTGGCCACATAAAAATACAATTTAAAAAGCGAACTTAAAAAGATTTGTAAAGAAAAGTGACAATCGTTTTCCCGCTTTTTCGTAGTATTGTTATTTTCCAAAATTTTATAATACTTACAGATTACAGCCTAAATAAGTATAGTTTGGCTTATGTACAAACGTTAAAAATGCTTCCAAGTAATTGTTACATATGATGTCATACCTCGTAGTTTAAATTCTGAAAACCCGCAAAGCAAATTCTAATTGGTGGTCCTATAGGTATAATTTTAGTTTCACACTAACTTTAAATCAATTCGTGCATGATGGAATTACGATTGTATATCATTTTAGGCTACATAACTTGTTCGGAGTTCGGGCTCACGGAACTGGAACTTTTGGAACTCCTCATGCCAACTACGAACAGCGAGGCGGTCATAACGCTGAAAGATGCCAACTTCAACTTCTCTACTTTATGTGTCGCCAAATATATGATGAGTAAGTGATATTTATTGTACTTTTCTACTTTGATTTTAGGGGAGCTGTGACGTATTTTTATGTACGGCTTTTAGATATAATAAAGTATTTTTACATATTACAAACTACACTGTTTAGAGCGGCCGCATATTATCAGAAATTTCTGTTAGAAAAATTCTGACGCTCGCCGGAAGGCACTCGCTGCATACATTTTGTATTAGCTCCCGCACACTGTTAGAAAAATTCTAACGGGTCGTCCGTTTCTGATGCCCGCCGGATGGCACCTCAGCCGGACGTCAGAATTTTTTCTGTTAGAAATGGCGGAAGCCGTGTTTTCCATACATTTTGTACTAGGCCCCGCACACTATCAGAAATTCGCGTCAGTTTACCGTCCGCCGCCGTACGCTCCACACGTGTTTGGTTGTATTTTAGGAACCTACGTTTTTGACGAAAATGAGCTTAATTCAAGATTTAATTGCCGATGTGTAAAAATATCCATGTTTGTGGAACGCGATGATGAAAATTACCAGAATAAAATACACAGAGACTTAGATATGGAGCGAATATGCCAAATATTAATTAAGTATTAAATCCATATTTCAATATCAAGGTTTTTAGGGTTCCAAAGCGTAAAACGGGACGCTAATTACGAGATTTCGATGTCCGTGTGTCACCAGGATGTATCTCATAAACCGTGATTACTATACAGTTAAAATTTTCATAGATGATGTAGGTACTTATTTGCTTTTGCCGCTATAACAATAAACACTAGAATCAAAATAAAATAGGTAATAATTAAGGGGTGATCCCATACAACAAACGTGATTTTTTTGCCATCTTTTGCTCGTTATTTATAACGGCAACAGGTAGACGCTTCAGATATTCACAAAATATTTATTTGTTTATTCATCGCTTTAAAAATAAATAATTAAATCAAAATTAAATAAATATTAATGGCGGTCGTACTAAGAACATGTTTTTCGTTGCAGTTTTTGCCCGATAGTCTAATGTTGTATAGATAATGGTACGGGACCCTTCATGTGCGAGTCTGACTAGCACTTGGCCGATTTGTTTTATTTAAATAAAAAAAGCGCTAAGAGCAATAACATACGTATCTTCATTCATATAGGTAGATGTGCGTAAGCATACAGATGAAACACGAACACGACTGGGCTCAAAAGCTGCCGGATCAAAATTTCTGATAGTATGCGGGGTGCTTCCGGCAAGCTTCCGGCGAGCGTCAGAATTTTTCTAACAGGGATTTCTGATAATATGCGGCCGCTCTTAACCCGACTGGCCAGCGTAGATAGTGTAGGCCAAATCTTCTGACTGCTCTGGCTTGTATATGGCTCTGGTAGTACAAAGAGGGTCACGCTCCTGCAATGGAGACAAAAAGGACCTGGTTATTATAATAATAGTGATGTGTCAAAGAAGTTAAACATATTTTGAATATTTTTGTATACCTTTAAGTCTGTAATAGTTGCATAGTTATGCAAATAAAAACTCACTAGACACGGGTAGTAACAATGTTAATATTAATACTTATATCTATCATTTTACTAGGTACTTACTTATATAAAAACTTGGTTGATTATAAAGTGTTCTTTATCCATGTTGAAAAAATTTAATATAGTCTTTAAGATCATAATAAGTATTTACCAATTAGGGATAATTAAAATTGAATATAATTTTAACCATCTCCGATCTCAATATTTTTGCTCCTTTGTTTACTTTCATTTTGGGTTAAATAAAATAAGCCCTTTTCTAGTTTATTGCTCGATTAATTACATCGACATTTACTCTACATATAAAGTTTATATTGAACTTTAGTGGGGATTAAAAACATTAACTAAACGTACCGTAGGTACTCAGACATATAAATTACAGATAAAAACAAAAAGTAATCAAATTGAACAGCATTGTTGCCGATACTTTTAATTTAGACACGAATTGATGGGTTGTTCGAACTTTTATGTTTGAGTTTTTATATTTATTTTTCCGAAGGAGTATTTATTTGTATTGATTGTTCTTTGAGTACATTGAACTGTTGTCTTTAAAGGTTTATGGCTCAATAATTAAGTCGAATAATTTTCCGGAGATATAGAGGTAAACGATATGTTTGTGTCATATCCCGTACGTGCCGTACATAAAGTTTCTTTTTAAATTAGACGACTTGCAATCAGGTGAATAATCTAGTTTCTGCCTTAAATATTAGTTTCTTATTTTCAAGGCAGATCCAGGGGGATCATGGGGATCTTGAACCTCATGGGATGGGTCCATGATCTATGTTGATCACTAATTAAAATTGTTAAATACTAGCTAAAAGCGGCTCGAACAGTTGAATTATTAAAGTGGAACCCACACGAACAAAGTCGCGGGCAATGATAGATAACACATTTAAATACTTATAGGTAGGTATTATACAGCAGGCACACACAACAGGTACAGTACCTACTTACAATTATTATAAAAATACTTACTTTTGACTTGATCTATTATTATCAAAATTAAATTATAACTTCTTGTGACTTGACTATGATTAAGTGACTTAATCCTGGTCCACCCTCACTCCTAGCGCCAAAGCATATTTCTGCCCTTTTTAGGGTTCCGTACAAAAGTTGAAAAACGGAACCCTTATAGGATCACTCGAGCGTCTGTCTGTCCGTCCGTCCGTCTGTCACAGCCGATTTTCTCCGAATCTACTGAACCAAATTAGATGAAATTTGGAAAGATAGTGTAATCCTATGACCCAAACACGGATGTGCAAAGTAAATAAAGATTTTTTTGAAATAAGGGTCATTTTGAGGGGCCCAATTACAAAATTTAAAAAAAAAGTGTTGCAAACCTTACTGTGTCATATATCAAATGAAAGGGCTCATTATGAGGATGTCAAAAATATATTTTTTTTGTTCGGGTAAAATCAATACTTTTGATTTTATTCACGAAAGAAGGCAAAAATTGACCATTCCCCCCCCCCCCCCCCTTGATCTCCGAAACTACTGGGCCGAAAATTTTGAAAAAATTACAAAATGTAGTTCATTCCTTGAAGATTACAGGAAAAATAATAAGAATTCTATCACTTGAAAATTAAGTGGTAAACTCACAATAATAAGTTCATCTAGGGAAAAAGTTCACTAAAACACCACTAGATGGCGCTAGTCAATTGAATAAAACATTTTTTGCACATTGTGTGTGTGTTCACGAAGCATATTTGTACGGAACCCTCATTGCGCGAGTTTGACTCACACTTGGCCGGTTTTTAAATCATTGAAGTTAACACTTTAGCACATCCATTCATAACCAATACATTTCCTCAAACAGAAAACCTGATCAGCGAAAACGTAGTATCCGGCCGCAGTACGTGGCGCTGGCGGGCAGCCGCAGCGGGCGCACGCGCGCGCAGGCGATACGTGCGCGTTCAAGCCGCGTTGAGAGATGCGCATTCTGACTTAGCGGCATTACATTTTGCGCATTTCTTGAATGACGCTGATGATACTGATACCAGTGATGCTCAAGAACCAGGTTGGTTACTTATTTACTATTTTGTATTGTAGGTTTGAGGATATGCTCTTTTTTTCTATTGGGCTATTCGAGTAAAATTGTCCCTTAAACCCTATATTTAATTGTCAACTTTAAATGAACAGCAATTACGTTTAAAATTTCGTGCATTTATAGTAGTGATAGATCCTATCAATGTTAGAACTAACTTGACTTAAACTTGATGCTACCTGTTATAAGAAGAATAAATAATGATCACCTTACTCTAAGACTCTGTATGATGGTACAATAATTACGTTAGCTTAATGTCACATGGAGTAAAATTGTAAGTAGTCATAGAGCTTGGTGCCATACTATTATGTAGTCATAGAGCTTGGTGCCATACTATTATTAAATCTGTGCTGGTGCTTGCTCTAATTTTCTCAGAAACCTGTATTTACGGGTCACCAGTGCTCTTTCCCTGCCTTGACGAGTTATGAAATTATATTCGAATGGTTATCATCAAATACATATAACTTATATGTATTTGATGATAACACAACTAACTTTCTGTTTCTCTTAGGCTGTGTTGATGACGATGACGCTCTCCTGGACTCGACACCATTCCATTCAGCCAGTAGAACAGCAGCCGCGTTCACCCAGAGACACGTCGAGGAGTCGTGGCTTCATCTCCTGCTGGCTGGAGACTTCTCGAAGCTGAAAGACCTTACCGTCTGCAACTTTGACTTCTTGCTTGCTGCGGTAAGTCATTTAAATATATCCTATCTATTAGGAAAATATTAGTTACTAGTGACACTGTAAGTGAGTGTAATGTGAGTGAAATTGTTCGTCTTGTATATGACAAAATTATATAATACATCATGTTTTGTTTTAAAATTACCATTTACAAGCACAATGGTCTCACAAACCTCGGTGGCGCTTCTAAGTCCTTTCTGGCAACTTCCCCATTTTGAAGAGTTTCCAAAACCTGTATCGAGAAAAATACTATATAATTATTCAACCTCCTCACAAAATTTCACGAGAATCGGTTGAGGAATACGACCTCTAGAGGGGAACACCCTGACAGACATAACAAAATATTTTTAAAAAGCTGAATCAGAGACTCTTCGCTCTAACAACTTAGTACTTAATGTTTTCTTATGTTTTCGCGATTGTTACACATTTAAATAAAATTATTTTAATACGGTTTTTATCGCGTTTATTACATTATTTATACACCTAACGTTTCGAGCACTTTACAGTGTTCGTGGTCGCAGGTAGACTAAGTTGACATTTGTCTAGTATTTTATAAGAACTGCAAAATCTACCGCCTAAAATATTTATTGATAACGTTCCGGATGTACGCAGTATTGGCTCACGGTGTCTGAAGGTCTTGCAGTCTTCTGCTTAGCTTGAGATTTGATTAAATTGATGACTGGATCCCAAGCTGGTGGTAACTGCCAACCATCCTCTCTATTGAAATTAGGATGTTTTTTAATTTCAATAGCCTCACGAAGCATTCTTGGAATGTATCTGTTTTCTTTTGCAAGAACTTGAGGATTATCAAAACGCATATAGTGGTTGGGTTTGTCTAGGGCATGTTCACAGACTGCAGACTTCGTTGAGCGCCTATGCTTCATGTCAGCAATATGTTCTTTTATACGGGTACCGATGCTTCTCTTTGACGTTATCATCTTACGAGCTGACAAAGGTAATTCAACGGTTATAATGGACACCTCGGATTATAACTTTAAAATAGAAGAACTGTTATCGGATGAAAGTACATATAAACAAGTTAAAAATGATCCTACTAACAAGATCGTCACAAAAACAAAAGAATTAATATCAAAATACTCCGAAAAACTTAACTTAGATGCCATGTCACTCGTACCTTCCTGTGTGAAACCGCCAAAATTATATGGCCTTCCAAAAATACACAAAAAAGATTGCCCATTACGACCCATTGTGAGCCAGATTGATTCACCAACTTACAAACAGGCACAACACCTAGCGAAGATATTATCACCACTTCGTGGGCACACTGATACTTATGTCAAGGACTCTTACCACTTCATCAGCTTAATTAAAGATCTACAACTAACTGATGATGACACAATGGTTAGTTTTGATTATTTACCAGCCTTCCCCTGTATGACTGTATTGAAATCGTTAAGAGAAGACTAGAGGACCACCAGCTACCTCAAGAATATGCAGAGTTGCTTGAGCACTGCTTAACATCAGGCTACTTTTTCTGGGAGAATAAATTTTACCTACAAATCGACGGTGTTGCCATGGGGTCACCAGTCTCCCCCATTGTCGCCGACATATTTATGGAAGACCTTGAGGAGAAGGCTCTTTCATCCACCCTGGCTATGCCGAAGATGTTCAAACGGTACGTAGATGATACTTTCGTTGTTCTCCCAAAAACTCAAGTATCTTTATTACTAAACCATCTAAATTCAATTAATAACAAAATTAAATTCACCTTAGAAACTGAGACAAATAATTCATTAGCTTTTCTTGACATTTTAATAATTAGAAATCCTGATAATACTATTAGTCATTCTGTGTATAGAAAGCCTACCCATAACGACAAATATCTCAATGGCAAATCCCATCATCATCCATGTCAGTTGGCTACCGTTGGTAAATCTTTGTTTCAGAGAGCACATGGCATCTGTGACACCCACCACCTCAAGGAGGAGCTTCAACGAGTAAAATCGGTTTTAAGAAGCAACAACCTCAACCTCCCAAAAACACATCACAGAAGCCGCTCAAAGCCTCACACAGTTGATCGCTTTCCTGCCATCTTACCATATGTAAAGGGAGTCACGGACAAAATTGGTAATATACTTAAGCGTGCTTCAATCAAGACCTACTACAAGCCGCACAAGAAAACAAACCAACTTTTAAGACCTGTCAAATCTAATATCCCGTTACAAGATGCTGGAGTTTATAAAATTGACTGTGAGCGTAGTTTATCATACATTGGGCAAACAAAGAGAAGCATCGGTACCCGTATAAAAGAACATATTGCTGACATGAAGCATAGGCGCTCAACGAAGTCTGCAGTCTGTGAACATGCCCTAGACAAACCCAACCACTATATGCGTTTTGATAATCCTGAAGTTCTTGCAAAAGAAAACAGATACATTCCAAGAATGCTTCGTGAGGCTATTGAAATTAAAAAACATCCTAATTTCAATAGAGAGGATGGTTGGCAGTTACCACCAGCTTGGGATCCAGTCATCAATTTAATCAAATCTCAAGCTAAGCAGAAGACTGCAAGACCTTCAGACACCGTGAGCCAATACTGCGTACATCCGGAACGTTATCAATAAATATTTTAGGCGGTAGATTTTGCAGTTCTTATAAAATACTAGACAAATGTCAACTTAGTCTACCTGCGACCACGAACACTGTAAAGTGCTCGAAACGTTAGGTGTATAAATAATGTAATAAACGCGATAAAAACCGTATTAAAATAATTTTATTTAAACTTAGTACTTATTTATAACAATGAGACTTGGGTCAAACTTCATTATAATATAAGATATTTTAATTGAAAATGTCAATTCTCTTTCCCCCATGAAAATTGATATTTTTTATTACCAATTCCAAAAATTAAAATTATGACATGAAGGTACATAAACTTTAAATTCACTTCAAAAGAGCAACCAAAGTACTTTGGTTCTTCTTTTCCCCTAAATTTAAAGTTGGTGAACTTTGCTGGCACCCGCTCGTTAGATATTAATTAAAAAACTTTCAGCACTTTGGACAACGTGTGATAACTTTGAGATTTATAGGATATTTCTACTTTGTCTGATTAAAAAGATGTTAATTTTTAAATCAGATGATTGGTGTTAATTTTGAAAAATACATCAGTTTACTAATTTACTGTACATTTTATACATTTTTGATTGTTTTGGACCCTTAAAGGGGAGATTCAACCCGTTGATACAAACAACCTATGGAACCAACGCTGGACACTCGAAAAAAAAAAAATTCCCATACATATAAATTCAGCTTGTTTGGGAATATTTCGCCATGCGCATATGTTTTCACAGTTGTAAAAAATAATTCAATAACATTTTTACGCTGTGGTTTCACACAGCATTTAAAAATGTTATTCAATTATTTTCAGATGTAACAAAACGAAATAAATGAATATTTCAACTCGCATGGGTCGTCACAGAAAGGAGTCAAATGTATAATTTACACAACTTTTGACCTTTCAATGCGAAAGCGCAATGAAAATTATCGAGTCACACAGTGGTGCGTTGTGGCCCAAAATAAGGAGAAAACAGAATTTCATTTACAATAGAAACTACGGGAAGACAATACAGCGTGTAAGTTTACCTCCGACATTCCATGGCAGCGGAAACGGATGACTCAGCAAACAAAAAAATACAACATTTCCTATGAAATCATTGGTGGCAACTCGAAAAAAACAGCATTTCCATACAAAATTGTTTGACCGGTTCGGCAATTTATTACATAGTCAATTTTTTTTATTGATTTCCTCACATTAGTCTTATTGGAAAAGATGTAAGGTTTTACAGACTGAATCGACCTTTCCAAGATACTTATTATGTTTCATAATTCTTTTCTCCATTTGGAGCAGTTCCTTTTTCCCTCGTGATAAGTCGAATGACAGTCAAAAAATTAGAGTTAAGTACTAGTTATCCTTCTGCTACGAATATTCGTAGTCCTTCTGTAATTTAGATAATGTATATGTTGATTTGAAACGTTTGCACACAATATGTCAGGGGACGCAAACATAAATGGCTCTCGTCCATGTGTTACATTTCAGTGAAGTGGGACAGGTGTTTGTGTTGATTTTGTTTAATTTTGTTTCGTCGGAATCAAAAATGTTTTTTGTTAAAAATAAGCTGGTTTCAGTGTCCACTTATTCTATAATTTTAGCACAAATTCTAGTCCTTAAAGTACGATGAAATCTATTAAATGATGCTGACCTTTATAAAAATACTAGCAGCCCTCACTGACTGCGCTCGGGCATATATTAAACCTTAAAACCTTCCTCATAAATTACTCAATCTATTGGTGAAAACCGCATGAAAATCCGTGCAGTAGTTTTCGAGTTATCACGAACAAACAGACAGACAGACGCGGTAAAGGAATTTGTTTTATAATATGTAGTAATCTTCAAGTTTTTTCAAAGAAAAATAAGAAAATTACTGCCCTGATAAAAAATTATAGCTGATATCACTCGTGAGATGAAAATAAACGATACCTTACGCATCCTACATCTGTTCTGGAATTTTTAAGTTGTGGTAGAATAAAGAAAGTCACATACGTACTAGCTTGAAAACATACTGCCCCTTTTGAGAAGTTGTGTAAAAATTCATAACTAGGCCAACGCTAGGCATTTTTCAAGTCTAATTAATCCAGCTCTAATAATCAATAAAATAGGCTTAGGAAATGGAGCACAGTTTGAGTGCAGTTTATGCCAATTAATGCACAAGCATATTTTATGTAAGCATTTTTTGTTTACTGCAGTTAATTTTAATAAAAATTCATTTAGATGGTGGCAGATTACAGAGGCCACGTTCGGATTTGAGAAAACCAACTGTTCACCAGGGCGTTACCAATTTTTGAGTCAGGTACGGGGCAGAAAAACGAGGAGGATGGGAGGGAGTTGTATATTTTGAAATTTTGTTCAAAAGTCGTTTAAATCCGCCCAGGCGGGAGGCGTGATTTTTTCACTTTAAACGTTTAATTGAAAAGGTTTTTAAAGGAGACCTTCAAAAAAATGGCAACGAAGCCCATGTTTGTAAATCCCTGTAAAAGTTGAAGCAATCCCTGACACGAAAATCCCTATATCTTGTAAACCGCTGGATCAATCGTGTTTTGAGATAATATGCCATCGCTAAATAATATGCTTTCAAATAAAAAAGTGCATCCATTTTAGAGCTAGGATGCCATCAATTGACAGACGCGCACACACACATAGTCGTCAAACATATAACACTCCTTTTTGCATGGGGAGTTACAAATACAACCTAAATGTTATAACACAAGTACATAATAAAGAGTCATTTAATCAATTTTAAAATCAATAATCTTTAGATAAAGTCTGATAAAATATACCGAAGTCCACTTACATTATTAATAACTCAACTACTCAGAATAAATATACATCAGTATTCAACCACAGTTGTTAAACTAAAGAAATTTATGTGGATCACAAGACACTCTACAAATATGATAAGTATACATGACGTAGGTAAATGTTAAAACAAGTCAACTTAGACATTTTTTGTATACTCAATTACTCAGTATCAATATACATCAGTGTTCAACCACAGTTATTAGAAAAGTTGTTGCTAAAGAGATATATGTAAAGCTAGACACCACAAATACGATAAGTATACGTGACGTAAACGTTATTACACGTCGGCACAATACACATTACACAGTAATGTAATAAGAGTCGATAATCCCCACGATCTCGTAAACTAACATCAATTAGGCCCGTAGCCAAACCAACTTGTTGTTTCCGAAAGAAACGTTTACAGAAACGAGGAATTATATTACGTGGTCACGTATCACATTACCCTCCATTTGTTACGTTTCTTTTTTAGGAAATTGGCCTTAATTACAACTGGCCGTTTGAGAATTTTATCGTGTTTTCGTGGAAGGGAAATGTTTAGGTAAAGCTTTTTTTAGTTGATGTATTTGTAATTTTGTTTCCTCTAATTTGGAATGTGGCTTGATCATTGAATCAATTTGTTTTTGAGCTACTCATGTATGCACTTTCATGATTTATTTATTTTGGACTTATAGAGTCTTTGAGTATATATGCTGTGAATGAATATGCCGTAGAGTGCATCTCCAGTGTGTATAGATCAGTATTACATTTTGGAAAGTATTCTGAAAGTGTTGATTCAGTAGAGAACTGAAATAAAGTGCACATTCCGAAGTTATTAAGTTGACAGTAGTGTTAGTACAAGTATGGAATTATTTAATTGCAAAGTTTGGTTAAAATTATGACATAAATTGTAACATATTATTCTTTTTTTAATTTTATAATCATAAAAAGTTAACTTTGTTAAAAATAAAACATTGCCAATCGTGAGTTCTGACATCGACAAATGAAAAGTAAATTGAGGGTCAAATGACTATAATTTTGATGTATCGTTCCCCCATTTAGCAATGATTAACGACATTGCTTGATGAGATCTGCCGACTGCCGATGTCATTAGGAGCTAATTGCACCTATCAAAAGAACTGAGATTGAATAATACCTGCCCTATCCGCTCAATTCACCCATAACTTGACGTGTTAAGTTGAGTAGATATTTTATATATAATTTATACCTATAATATCCAAAAATCTCGCGTAATGATCCCAGAAAACTTTAAGTACAGATGCCTACTTGAACGTGCACAGCCACTTTGGGTAAACGTCCAAACTAGTCGAGTACATTTTTTTGGTTCAGAGTGCAATAAAAAACCTTTTTTTATGAATATGTACCACTCAAAAATTAGAAAATCCGTGGTCGTGCTAGAAAGCTGAATTATGTATGATAGACCATATTATTGTAAAATATATAAATAAATAAATAAATATATACGGACAAATCACACAGATTGAGCTAGCCCCAAAGTAAGTTCGAGACTTGTGTTATGGGATACTAACTCAACGATACTATATTATATAATAGATACTTATATACTAGATAAACATCCAAGACCCAGGTCAATCTGAAAAAGATCATTTTCCATCTTGACCTGACCGGGGATCGAACCCGGGACCATCCGTGTCGCAGGCAGGCGTGTTGACCGCTGCGCCACGGAGCTCGTCAATGTATTGTGCATGTACTGTTTGTCACGGTCCCATTATGCGTAGTCTATGCTTCACATTAGTCGTTCGACGATAGTTTCAAAGTATAAATAGGTAAATTACTATAATTTTGATGTATCGCGCCCCCATTTAGCGATGATTAACGATATTGCTCGATTGAACTGCCAATATGAGCTGTCACTAAGCCTGATAGATAATGTCATTGTGCATGAAGAACAGCGGAGCGGCAGCGTTAGTTCGAATATTGAACTTATATTTTGGCCTTTCAGTTGCAAGAAAAAAGTACTCGCTATAAAAAGAACAGCATCTTTATGATACAATATGCTATGCAAAAAGAATCGTGGAACCCACTTAAATAATTTCGATGACATTAAGTATCAGAAGGTATTCGGGGATGCAACATCGTTTAAGCATAGTATGTCCCACGCTGAAAAAGTTTTCCAAGTGAAACTCCTTTACGTGAAACTTACTTAACGCCCAATAACACGCTAAATGTGGCTTTTGGGTTGTATTACCTTGGGCTATCTAACCCGCAAGGGATAAAAACGTGATAATACGTATGTATACTATAGAGTTGAGCTATGAAAGTATATAGTAGTAAGCTATGAAAATTTATTCTAAAATTAGGGCTTAATTTCTGTAACTTATTTTCAAACAGGTACAAACCGTGACCATATCGTACCTTCGCTGCATCCTGGAACACGTGAGGTGTTACATCCTGGACCGTGATGTAGAGCTGGTATACGGAGCCGTCAGGAAATCCAGCGATATCTTGACCAGGGATCCCATGCAGCTGGGGGCTCAGGTAAATATATGTATTTGTGAACCTATATTAAACTACCTATAAATAACGTTGGTTTTTGTCTTCTTGCAACTCACGTCTAGATGGATAAAAGGCAAACGGATGACTCAAAGACATTAATATTGGTAGAGGGGTTTTTTCATGATGTAAGTGAGAACTAAGAAAGGATTTTAAGAAATTCAACCCCTAAGTGGGTGAAATAGGGGGTGAATATTCGCGGACTAAATCGCGCGAAAATTTATAGTTAAATCATCATAGCACTTACTATTGTTTTTTTGGTTTAAATGTTTTAAATCAATTTTTTTAAATAAAGGAATGTATTTGTATCTTAATTAATTGGTGATTACTGATAAACTTATAGACGCATACGCACAATTCATTTCACTAATATTTCTTTGATTTAAAATCTGACTGACAGCATTTTAATATTTTCCCAAAGCATCCTCAGTTGAACCGATTGAAAACTCATTAAAATTAGACTCAGACGTTTGAGACATCAAACCAATTTGGCGGTATAGAGTCTCCCAGCAAATTTATCGTAAAACGCCTAAAGGTTGGTCCACCTTGTTTTCAATTATACGCCGTTTTCTAAGGCGGCAAGGTAATAACTTAATAATCACTAATATTAATAACACAAACAGAATTATTATTAAATAAATTTACTTAATAGTTACAAGAAATAATCATGTGATTCTGGCGGGTTATAGATTAGCCGTCCGTACCTACTCTTTATTGAGTATACTAAGTGGCTGGGCTGAATATACAATGAATTAAAGGAAATTGGACCATAAACAGTGCAATTAAATTTCATTTTCGAATGTCTTGGTGGCAGCCGGTCATGTCCGTCTTATACCGACTTTGTTTTGTTAAAATCATTTAAATATATATTTTTTTAAATTGATAATTTATTTGAACGATAGAAAAATATTATTTATAATTAAAACTTCTTATAAATTATTAAAATAAAATTAATTTAATACGGTTTTTATCGCGTTTACACCTAACGTTCTAACGTTCCACCTGACGTTCCTGCAACCACGAACACTTTACAGTGTTTGTGGTTGCAGGTAGACTAGTTCTAAACTTTATAGTGTACTTACAAACTAATTAAAATATTTACACTCTCAGAAAACCATCACCCCGCGGCAACGTGCCCAAAAGGCTGACTGCATTAATTTGTTTCCGGATATATTTCAATGTAAATTTGCCGAATCGATCAATTTCATCGGCATGCTGAAGAAGTCCTAAGGCCCGATATCAATCAATATACACCCCTTGATGACAGCAAAGCCTATAAGTACTTTACGGCTGAAGAGCCTTTGCCGAAAACTTCTGTTAACGGTGTTATCAGCTGTACTCGTGATCAATCGAGTGGCGAAATTAATTAAATGAACCAATTAATATTAATCGATTATGTCAGTAACAATTATGATTGATAGATTTCAATTATTCAAGAACTTCCTAAAGTTATATATTCTTAGCACTTACGATTTTGAACATTACAAAATTTGAGTAAAATTAATTAAAAACTTTCAAAGTTATACTTAGATTACTTTTGTTGTATAAATTAATGAAAAGGGCATACTTAAGAAATTAAAAAAAATAATACTTAAGAAATTAAAGTAGTATTTGAAATTTCAGTCCATATATTTGTGTTAGATTATACACCATCATGAATAAATATAAAAGCTAACTTATTATTTTTCCATACCACCCATAGATCTGCAAAAATCCCAACCCGGACAATTCATCATCATCATCATCTTTTTTGATAACTATAGGCTTTAGGATTTCCAAACAAAACGCGCCTGTGTAAAACCCTATAGAAAGAGGTGCCCAAGAAGGGATTTATGTATTTACTCGAGCGCTTCACACTAAAAGTTCTTACACTATTTTACCGACTTCTAGGACCTAGAAATCAGAAAAATAGTGTAAGTACATTTAATCACTATTCAAACTAGCTCATATTTAATAATGAAATGGTCATAGTCAATGTTCTGGTGAAGTTATCCATATTTATTTCTTCTAGATCATAGCGTGGCTCCGGCCAGCAGTGGCCCGTCGAGGAGTGCTAGCCACTCTCGTCACAGCAGCCATGGCCTGGTGTGATGGATACGACAAGCCGCTTCTTGTTCCGCTGAATGGATGGTAAGCTTTTTCTTGATGTATTTCTTGGAGTGTAAGCATCAGGGAAGTCATCAAAACTTACCACGTCTTTTCACATAAACTGGTTAGAGAATCCAAGATATTGTATATGACCAGGCCTTAAAAATATACCTTCCCGAATTTTGGATCACCCTGTATGGTGGCTTGGTCTCAAATGGATCCCTTGCCTGTCTCAGAGTCTACTCTTGACTTAAAAGAAAAAATAAAGTCATCCACTTTTTTCGCTGTTGGGTATTTTATTGGTAATAATTCGCATCTACTTATAGAATACGCATTGCGAATTACTGAAATTATATCTTAAAGCCGCTGAAGTAGAGCTTTAAAACACTATCATGCTAATGAAATTAAAAATATTTTGAAAAATAACTTGTTTTTACCTTAACATTGACGAGCTCCGTGGCGCAGCGGTCATCACGCCTGCCTGCGACACGGATGGTCCCGTCGATCCCCGGTCAGGTCAAGATGGAAAACGATCTTTTTCAGATTGACCTGAGTCTTGGATGTTTATCTATACATGTATTTGTTATAAAATATAGTATCGTTGAGTTAGTATCCCATAACACAAGTCTTACATAAGAACTTTGGGGCTAGCTCAATCTGTGTGATTTGACGTATAAATAAAAAAAAAATTGTAAGCTCGACCAGTTTATCGACGATAATTATTTAAATAAAATGAATTTTAATACGGTTTAATCGTGTATCAAAAGTAATAACTGCGAAAACATTGATTAGTCTTTGCTTCGAGTCGGTTGTCGCGTAACAAACGCATTTCAAAATGAATTTGTCCCAAACCACCTGTTTGGGATATGCGCACAATTCATTTTGAAATGCGCACGCAGACTCAGGTGCGGCACATTGAATACTCGTACTTCCGAGCGGGATCGGTCGTAAATTGAATAAAACTGAATGAATTGAGCGAATGGATCTCACGACACGACGTGTCTACAGTTCCTTGTGCTGCGGGGTGATTTGACCAAATTGATAATACTCATTGGTCACCTAAATAAGTTGTTTGCTCAAATTTTGTATTGTTACTTAACTGAGATCATTTCTATGTCGTTTTTGGCTTAGAGAAGAAAGTTTGCTACATAGATGGAGGAAAAAATATACACACAATATTATTCGTTTGTTATTTTTTTACATTGTTAAGCATTCAAATCCTCCGTAGATCTGAATAGCTAAAAGTCTTAATTCTTTTAACTAAACGAGATAGTAATATGGACTAACAGACATCACAATTTTGATTAAATAGCTTAGCCATTCTTTTCTTTATTCTAGTTTCTATAGTATGTGTACATACGTATACAAACTTGTTGAAGGGTATTGTGACGAATGGAAAAAAAAGAAAGTTAAGATCAGATTTAATGAAGCAAAGCATTACATAGGGAAAGAAACACTCGCCTTACATACCTTTCTAATACATAAGTTTAAAGGTAATGTATAATTTTGTTCATCAAAAACTTTTTATTTCCGTCCGGTACGCAGCTCTCTAATTAGCGTAGCACTGGAGGGCTCAGGATGCGGTTGCGTTGGATTCTCCCAAGTGAGATCAGAGGACAGAGGACAAACTGTTACAATTTTTATGTAATTATTCGCAAATGCACAAACTTTTCAAATCCCCCGTAGTTTGGACTAATCAAATCTCCATAATTCTTTCAACTTATAGCAGATAATAATAATCAGATGATGGGGTTACGGACTTACAATAATTTTGATGCTAATATCTTCTTATATGGCCTAGCTCACTCTATTATTTAGTCAAAGTTTTTGTATTTGTATAACGTATATAGGTATATTTCACTCCGGTACGTAGCGCTCTAATTAGTTAACACTCGAGGGCTCAGGTGCGGTCGCGTTGGATACTCCCGAGTGGGATCGACTGTAAATTGAATAAAACCGAACGGAGGCGGGCGTATTATTGATCTCACCACGTGTTTGTAGATCCCACGTGCTGCTGAGTAATTGATCACATTGATGTTGCTCTCAATGGGAATAGAGAGTAATACAATAGCTGGTTATTGAATGTGTTGAGTATTTTGTCTTAGGGTATTGCTAAAGTTTCCAAGTCTTTCGCTAGAGAAGATACGTACTAAAAAAGCATAGAAACTGTTACAATTTCGATATACATTTTGGCAAATACACAAACTTTCCAAATCCACCGTGGATTGGAATATTCAAATCTCCGTGTTTCTTGTAACTTAAAAAGATAGTAACAATCAGATGACGGGCATAGGAACTTTCCATTTTGATGCTAATATAAATAAATAAATATATACGGATAAATCACACAGATTGAGCTATCCCCAAAATATCTGCTTATATATCTTGGCCACTCCATTATTTATTCTATTTTTTGTGTTTGTAGTACGTATATAGATAGGTACATTTTACTCCGGTACGCAGCTCTCTAATTAATTTAGCACTCGAGGGCTCAGGTGCGGTCGCATTGGATACTCCCGAGTGGGATCGGCCGCAAATTGAATAAAACCGAACGGAGTCAGGCGTATTGATCTCACGACGTGTTTGTAGTTCCCACGTGCTGCTGAGTAATTGATCACATTGATATTGAGAGAGAAGATACGTAATACAAATCACGATCTTACAAACTGTTACAAATAGCGATGTAAATTTTCGCAAATGTACAAACCTTTTTTCAATTTTATTGTAACTAGCGGTTGCCCGCGGCTTCACTCGCGTTAACATGCCAGCCTGTGAGACGACGGTCCGGGTTTGATCCCCGACCTGGTCATCATGGAAAATGATCTTTTTCAGATTGGCCTGGTCACGGTCTTGGAGTATCTATAATAAGATATAGTATCTTTGAGCTAGTATCCTACGACACTAGTTCTGAACTTAGCGTGGGACTTTCAAAACAAACATCTGTTGAAAAGAATATTATTCAGAACAGCATTTGAGTAATTCGCGTCGGAATGGTACGTTTGCCTAAACTACGTAAGTACTATTTATAATTCTGTGCCTAAATGGATATATGAAATTGGGGTATATGGCCATGGTATACCCCAATTTCATATATCCAAGCCGATTCCATATATTTCATAAGGTTCGTCTATATTCCACATTCATTCTCAATAATCAATGAAATTCATTCTAGAATATTAAAAATTTATCCCCAATTTCGGGCCTCCTCGGTCTTGTTAATAAAATATTCTAGCAGCCTTCGCGTTAAGCGGGCTTCCTCGATACGTCTACCGATCCTGTTTATTTTGGAACGTAACTTTCTTTTAGTAACATTAGCTGTATGGAAGTTTTATTTGGAGTTCACGAGGATTTATTTACTGAGAAAACATTGAGGATGAAAGTGCCTCTATCTATTTCTTGCTTCTTAAACTTTTATGTATTACTTATCCGACAGCGAAAAAATGTGGACAGTTAAGTCAATTCAGTTAAGTCAATGTATAGGTATAGGTATATTTCTTTGGTACGCCAATTATCCTAAACGGTTTCTTGGCTTTCAATTTAAGTAGTGTAATTAGATTAGTCTTGATTGCAAAAGTGACACTGAATATATTAAAACAACAAAAATTTAAGTATCTATCCCATTTTGATTTTTCCAAGGTAAAATTCCTTGTTTTTATTACAAGGCTACAGACTGACTATGTTGGCGCCAAAAAGAATGTTTGTGTAAGTGCCTTCGAGGCCTGTTACTTGTGAGAGGCTTCGAAAGCACTTACACAAACTGTATAAAAGTATTTACTTACATGTCACAACATGTTAGTAAATACTTACTTTTCATGCTGTTTGTTATTAACTTACCAAAGAGCATGAATACAATAAAGAACGAAGTAAGCCTCATGGGAAACTCTATATAATCAATAATCAATAGAGTTTTGGTAATCAACCAGCTAAGTATCCCGTTATTGTCCCTCATTAACCTTTCGGAATACCAAATGAATGGGATTGTCTCGGTGAGAAATAATGTCGCAGCGACAGTAGATGCCAAATGCAAACTTAGCATCTTTTGTCTCTTACTGACATTTTATGTATAACATCAGTTGAATTGTGTAATTAATAGAGTATTTATACTGTTTCTGTTCTTAATCTTTAATTGACCTCCTGTGATACTGTAATCAATGTGAAAATGGATGTCGCATAGGCAATAAATGGCAAGCAGGCAATCTTTATACCTATCATTATAAAACTCCGGTCCGGTCACTATGTAAAAAGATCTTTTTCATATTGACCTGGGTCTAGGATGTTTATCTATATAAGTATCACTACATATTATCTACATATTATAAAACAAAGTCCTACACCGCGTCTGTCTGTCTGTCTGTTCGCGATAAACTCAAAAACTACTCCACGGATTTTCATACGGTTTTCACCAATAGATAGAGTGGTTCACGAGGAAGGTTTTAAGGTATAATACATGCCCGGGCGCAGCCGGGTAGGGCTGCTAGTATATTATAAAATATAGTATCGTTGAGTTAGTATCCTGCGACACAAGTTCACAACTTACAGTGGGGCTAGCTCAATTTGTGTGATATGTCCCTATATATTTATATTTACTTTATTTATATAGTAGGAATAGTAATACCTTCAGGATGATTCTGAACTCCCTGGCAATATTTAAAGAGTGGAAGTGGGATCCTCAATAGAATATGCAGGGTGATATTATACCCTGGCAATTTTTCACTATCGGAAGCAGTACCCTTTATAGTATATAGAACCGTAAAAAGTAAAGATAAAAAATGACTTGCCATGGAAAATTTACTAGATAAAAAGATCGGTGAATTTGTATGGGTGGCCCAACTTTTTTTTTTCAATTTTACCTTGTGACTTGTAGCTTTATATTATTTTAGGGATACTCATTCCGATACTGTAATATTGCCAGGGTTCAGAATAACCTGCATAATAATCATGATAATTAATTATGTAACTATGCAGTTTTTAGCCTTCGTTCATCTCCCGTGACACTGTGATCAATGTACTTGTCTCGGCGAGAATGGATGTTGCAACGACGATAAATGAAAAAAAGGCAATCTTAGTAAAAGTCATTCTTACACTTTATTGGTTCTTATGTAACATTTATGGGGTATGGTAATTAACAGTTACTTATTATTATCCTATTTATGTCCCTTTTAACTAACCGTGATACCGTCATCAAGGACTACACATGAACAGAAAGATACTATCAAAACTTGTCGAAAGTCATCAAAAGTGTTGTGAGTATCCACTTATTTATCCAGTTCATTTCTCCTATTAATCTTTCCTGATATTGCATGTCATGAGAATTGATGTCGTTATGACAATAAATTACCAGAATTTACTAATAGGTGATAAATTATTATAATAAATTCAAACATATATTTACGAAATAAAACTAGAAATTGAAGAAACAGGTATTAAAAAAAGAAAACAATTCAATTAAATTAAAACTAAAAATAACACTAAGAATTTAAATAAACAGATATTTTAAAAAATTAATTAAATATTTCGTCGAGTGCGTCTGATCGAGGAAGAGTTCCCAAAATACTGGCGCTGTATAGCAAAACTTATTGATGAGCGAGGAAGCTGCCGGCTCTGGTGGGGTCTCTCGTTGCCTCGATCGAATGCGTCGACAAGTCTTTCAAAAATAATTTGGCCTCGGGACTCGGAGCCCCACGGACCTAACGTCTCGAACGCTTATATAATCTTTGCACCTATTAGTTCCACGCTATCAATATCTTAATAGCATTTATGGGGATGTGGTAATAAACCCGCTCATTATTCTGTTTATTTCCCTCATTGATCTTGATACCGCTTTCAATGTGCCTGCGTCCCGGCGAGATTGGTGATTTAAGAAGGAAAAAAAATTTAAACGTCGTACCCCCGATGCACATTTGACTTTTCTGATGGATCTTAGTGTAAAGAAAAATGTTTTATTTTTATTTGTCAATGTTTATAATGTTTGGAACCAAAGCTTAAGCTTTAGTATAACTTTTATCTCCCAAAGAATAATATCTTTAATTTATTGAGATGTTTCATGCTTTCACCATGCTTTTCTGATTTAATCTTATTAAATTAAAGACGCAGATTCAAATCCTGTTCTTGTGTTTTTTTTTTTCATATATTATTTCTTAATTTAATAAGAACATCGCGTTATATATCACGTTCAGTGCCGAGTGTAGCGTAGGTATATAGATAAATCGTCAAAATGTCACTTTTATGGACCAGCGCCATATTGTTAGTTATTATGACGTTGATAATTTGTATTTGACCACAGAACTATAACTCTTGACAGTCGAAAGCAGTAAAAACTTTGACACTGTAGCCACGCCACTGAGATATAAAGTAAAATATTGTGATTTTTTGTAATGGTTGCATTCACAGGTTGTAACTAAGTACTCATTGCCATGTGGTTACCGGCAGACTAGAATAGGACCACTCCAAGTCTTTACGTGGATATCGTAGAGTAAGGATACTTAGCAAACACAAGCTAAGCAAAGCTTATAAACATCAAAAAGACCTCTCCAACTCGGCTGGCTGGATTTTAATAGTCTTATTTAGACTACTCTAGCTATGGTCAATTTTGGCTATGGTCAAATTCAAAGCCCTTTTTGCACTCGTGTGTCTGTGGTCGTGCTCCTGCAGTGGAGACTAAAAGGAGACCTGATGATGATAATGAAGTACTCATTAACGCATTTTCCGAATCAGCACCATCCAGAAATCGCCGTAACAGCTAACAGGAAATGAAATTGTGATAGTTATCCTATTTATTATCTCCCATTAACTTCGAATGATACCGTGATCAATTGGTTTGGGTTCCGCAGGGAATAGGACGTTAAAGAGTGATATCAAAAGCTAATCTTTATGAATTGGTTTTTGTTTGTTCCATAAAGCGATATGTGACTTGATAGTTTATTTATAGCATTCGTATTATCGAAATCGTATCGTTGCCATTTGTAGATATACTGCCTCTCTCTCTCTCTCTCTCTCTCTCTACCCTGTTTTCAAAGTCTTTGTTTTTTATTCAGTCAATTTAAAGTATTTGTTTATAGATTTCAACCTAATTGTAACAACAAATTGCCGTGTGGTTTCCGGCAGAGTAGAATAGGACCACTCCAAGTCTTCCTGTGGACGTCGTAGAAGGCGACTTAGGAAGCACAAGCTAAACAAAGCTTTCAAACATCAAAGAGACCTCTCCAACCAGTCTAACCAGCGCGGAGAGTGAAGGCCAAATCCTCTGACTGCTCTGGCTGATATATGACTCTGATAGTACAGAGAGGGTTGTGCTCCTGCAGTGGCGACTATAAAAGACCTGATGATGATGATGTAACAACAAATAGCGATGTTTGCATCTTCACAATAGTGTTATTTAGAGACTAACAATGTTTACAGTGACAACGTCCGGTTAATTATAGCCTATATCAACCTCAGATAAATAGCTTTATTATATATATATATATATAGGTGATAGATTTGTAAAAATCAGTTCAGTTTCTGAGCCTATTCATTGAAAACAAACAAATCTTTTTACTGTTTATGATATTAGTATAAATAACACATTTTATTAAAAACTTAATGTTAATAACCGTCAGTTCCTAAAGTCGCTGAATACAAAACCGTGAACTCTCCTGTCTAAACCCTGAATATTATCATTTACAGCAAATGTCATAAAGCCTGTCCAAGCAGATAACTTTCTTATTGCCTTTTTCCTGTATTGAAGAGCGAACCGGTCAGCCGGATAAATAAGATTACACTTCAGGCATTTTTACAAGAACACGGAAAATGGGGAGGTATCGGTTAGCGACTAATAGATTGAAGGAGTAAAGTGGTTTTGTCGGTTATTGATAATTGAACTGGAATACACAGAATTTTCGGAAAGCAATTTAATCATTATTTAACTTTTAATGTTTTGCGTTATTGCAATTAAATGATCAAATTGCAATTAAATAAAAAAATCAAAAGTGAAATTAATTGAAATTAGTAATAGGGCAAAGGGCAACGCAAAGCTGATTGTAGATGTCACTGCATAAGATCTTTTCAAACAAAATTATGAATATCTTTAATTTTAGCTGTTTTTGCAAATAATAAGTGCATAAAAATAGTTACAAATCATTTGATACCTTTCGGTAAAAATGTATTAAACTCATATTTGTTCTCTTTACAAAAGATTTTTATTTTTAAGTATTTTTAAACATAACTTATGAAAATCCTGTTTGATTTAGTTTTTCATACAACTTTTTTTCGGGACTTGCCAATATAAATATTTCAATAATTTATTTCAACAGATGTGTCACTCTAAGAAAAATATTTTTGACTCAAAAGTTCATACATAGGATAGTTTTTTTTTTGAAACAACCATTCTTGACATTGCTTACCTCCTTTTGAGGGAAATTGTTAGCTAAAATATAAGAGGCTTAAAACAATATTACCACCATTAAAATACGTAACAACGGGTTACTTTGAATTAAAAAGATATAACCACCGTCTTGTCCCACAGGTTACAACCTCCAATCGCATCAACAGTTCGCGTGGTTTCCGTGGGAGGGTCGACCCCCGGCGCTGGTGCCAGGCTACTCCAACTGGCGCCATCTGGACAACATCTGGTCTTGGCACCTTCAGCAGGAGATCCTCAACTATGGCACGTTATGTCGAACTCAAGAGTACACACTTTTAAAGGTAAGTACCTATGTTGTTTTCAACCCTAATAGGCTTAGAATGTACAAATAAATAAATTTACGCGTTGATTTGCGCGTATTTGTAATGGTCAAAGGTCTTTCTACATAGCACTTAAATTTAATAATTTAAATGGAATAAACAAAACAAAGTCGGCCGTCAGTGGCCGCCGCCACGTCATTCAAATATTATGTAAAATGTATTATTTTCGTCTGTTATTTCGACAACATTACAGCTGCCATTTTCACAGACATTCAAAACGAATCGCGGTAAGTCCCGTAGTTAAAATAATAATGACTGTGACTGCGAAAGCTAAAATCTTATGAAACATGTATTTAATAATAAGAATAGATATCTCAACTGGTGGCACGCTCTGGCAAAGGCTCTGGTAAGCTTAGTTTCAAACGTTATCTAGGTACATTACACGGTAACTAGACGATTTAGAATGTGTTATATAATGTGGTATATAAAAATGAGAGGCCTGCCTTTATGGATAAAACACGAATTATTCAAGTTCTGCTTGGGTCGTGGGTATGCTGTAACACATAGTATCACGTCTTTAACCCTTATGGGGTAGACAGAGCCTAACGCCATAAGACCGAATGGCCACGTTTAGCATAATATGCTGTATAGTATCAAGCATTACAATACTATCTCATATCTACATACAGATAATAATAAATGTATGCACAATAGTATCCTAATCGTATTTACTATTGAGACCCTCAAAGCGATAGATATGAAAAGGATTTGGATCAGAATTTGTTGAGATCAAAGGAAATATCGCATATTGAATATTAATTCCTTAGTATGAGCATGTTCCTAATCATACAAGAAATTCAATTCTTATGGTGGGGACTTAGCTTAGATATTATTTCTCTTGTGAGAGTATTTTTAGTTTCATCTTCCGTTGTGGTGCTGAGGATGCCAAGGTCTATTTTAAAACCTGTCATTTTATATTTCATACTATGCATACAAACCAACCTTTCTTTGGTATGCATCTGTTCGACATTCGTAAGAAAAGTGTCCTCTTCAGTGGTCCTTCTGTATAACGGAAAACACATGATTCCAGAATTATTATAATTTATGTTGTTTTCAAACGCACCCCTTTTTTTCGCATAAGTTCTTTTGTCCTAATATGCTTTGGCATACCGGGTTTGGCATTAAATATTTTGTCATAATAGTTTTTATTTATAATTATCTTTTAGGCTAATTTGTTTTGGAATAATGTTAATTGCCATAATCTCCATATGCATAGTAACTATAAGTCTAATAGTATTTAGGCATAACATTTTTAGGAGTAACAAAATAAAGTTATTTTATAAGTATTTATTTCAAATTCTTATACAAAAAGAGGAAAATTTGTTTAATTTATTCCATTTATCGTTAAATAGACGACTGACTAAAAGTTGCTAGATATAAATTTAAAGTACCAAATTATTCCTATTCATATTTCATAATCGAAAATAATTCTAAGGGCAGAAAAGAAGTTAGGTTCTTGTTATTTTTTATGATAACTCTGAACGACTGAGGGCAGGAAAGTTTTGTGCGTTTTCATAATAATACAAATTTATAAAGAATAAAAATGTTATGATTAAGAATTTTCATGCTTAAAGAAATGTTATTCCTTGATAAATTATGGTTTGATATCATTATGCTTACATACTTTTATGCTTTAAAATGTTATGGCTAAATAATTATTATGCTTAGGTACATTTTGCCTAAAATTATTATGCGTACTCTGTTATGCGTAAGGACGTTATGCATAAAAATGATTATGCCTAAAAACAGTATGCCATATTACATTATGACTTAAATTTGTATGCTTATAGATAGGGAACTGTTTTCAAACCACTAAGTCCTACATCCATTCCCCGTGCGATGAAGAACAATCCTCTAAGAAAGTCGAAATTTGCATTTAAATTGTGTGACACATATTATGTATGTTAGTATACATTATGTAATTAGGTTGCGACGTGTCGCAGAGAGGATTAACCCTTGTTTCGCTAACGTTTTGTTTGCTCGGCTAACTAGCGAGGGTGGAGTCGACCTTTTGTTGAAAATAAACGAAACTTTTAGGCCCGAACAGCATTAAATGAGACAAAGACTCTTAAGCCATTAACGGGATTAAAATCTACTATTCAATTTCAGAGTTTACATACTTTAAAGAATATATAAGTAATATGAACCTATTTTTATTAAATAAAGAAAATAAGAAATGTTGAAAAAATTCCACACGGGCAGGACTTGAACCTGCGTCTAGATCTTAGTACGATCTATGCGTTACCAATTACGCCACCGCGCTTCAATCCCCGGCGCCGAATTTCTTCACCATATCCCATTCCTCTTACACGCATCTAGGCTTGCGTCATATGGTGAAAAAATTCAGCGCCGGGGCTTGAAGCGCGGTGGCGTAATTGGCAACGCATAGATCGTACTGAGATCTAGACGCAGGTTTAAGTCCTGCCCGCGTGGAATTTTTTCATAATTCGTGTGGTTCCTGACAGAATAGACTAAGACCACTCCAAATTTTCCCGTGGATAATGAAGGTTACTTAGGAAACGCAAGCAAAACAAGCTTATAAACATCAAAGAAACCTCTCCGACCCGTCTGGCTAGCGTGTGGAGAGTGTAGGCCAAAACCTCTACTGGCTAGAGAGTAAAAAGAGATCTGATGATGAGCATATCCAATGCTTAAAATATGTGTAGTCGAGGGCAGATAAACCTGGCGCCCCCTACAATTTAAAATCTGTTTGTAGGGGGAATGGATCATTTTTATCTGACTGTACACGATAATTATACTTACTAAGTTTTTATTTGTCAACTTCTGACGAATCATCCGTAGTTATTAATAGAATAACCAAAGTTTTCATCTTGATTAAATTATTACATAATTCCTTATATAATACCCAATTATTTTTACTCAACAAAAGGGAAATAAAAATCATCTACCTTGAAGCCATATACTACATACTACATATTTAAATGTATAAAAACAGAATAGATGAATGAAAGAACAAAGGTCCAGTGAAAATAATTTGATACTATTCAATTGAACGTAAATCGGAATCGCTGAAGTTGAAGGTAATAAAACTGAATTTATGGCTCCGTTATACTTCTCAGTCATTTACGGTTTAGCTATTGTCCTTTCAAAGGATACCTTACTGGATCATCATTTAAGGTTCATAATTTATTTGTTTATTTGGTTTTTGTCTAGATTATACGCGTAAGTAGAAATAATATTTGCACTTAGACTCCCTAACAATTTCAAAGAAATTTAAATACCCATTCAAAAATTTTTGACAAATGGATCATAATGTTATGAGACATTATGTATTATTCTTACTACTATGATCACAGGTCTAGGACATAGCATTGTTTTAAACTTTAATTTACGAATATGTTTTTCTTAGTCAAAGTAGATGAATAAATTTTATAGTCTTACTCATCGAAGTACATATTAGGAGTCTACTTAAGCACACGAGATGACCACAACCCAATTACTCGGAGGTACGGTCAACCTCAACTCCATACCTAGCCTTAAAGTGAAAATCTAAGTATAAGGTTACAATAATATAATAAATTAATAAAAAAGGTTTAAATTGCCGCTCTATTTAAATTTTAAATAGTATACGTAGCTACAAGCAACTTCAAAAAAAATCTATATTGACTTTTGCAGGTGACCGTACAAGTTGAATGTGGCTGTATAATGTATGATGTTTGCAGGCCATTCCGGGAGGATCCTTTGCATGTGCGTGACCCGGGAGTCACAGTACCTTCTTACCGGCTCCGAGGATACCAGCGTTATCGTGTGGGACCTCCACACTTTGGCCGTTAAGACGAAAATATTGTAAGTACCCGCCCGTTCACTGTGAGTAATGTTGTCATTTTTTAAGAGCTATGGTAGCTCTTTAAGGACACCTGTTCTTGACAAAAAGGCGTAAGTACTTTGTTAGTTCAAATATCTGCGGAACGAAAGCTAAACTTAATTTTACTTTAGGAAAAGTATTAAGGAAGTACACTAGATGCTTTTTACATTATCTGCATCCTACATCATCATTAATTGCAAAGCAAATTGTGTGAAGGTTTACGATTTACAAGAAATTGATGCTCTTATTTCACAGAGATATAAAATACAATGAACAAATAGGTAAGAACATATATGGGATAAAAAGTATTTAATACCTAAATGAATGATTTTATTGTATCAAATTGAACATCAATCATTTAAATAAGAGCTAGAAAAGTTAATAATGATGTGAAGAAAAGCGTAGTCAATTCTTCATTCTGTCACCTCCATATCAAACTTATTTAATCTACGTAAACAATGGTATATTATTGAGGGAAACATAATATTTTGTTACAATTAGATTCCAGTTTTTGGGCTGTAATCAAGAAAAGTACGCATTGAATTACTAGGGTTACAAAATAAAACGATATTTTCCTTTAATTGTCGTTTTCTTTTGTGTTTACGATTCTAGATTAAAAATTCATTTATATGGTACCTTATTGAATAAATTCAAGTCATCAATATTACCAAATTATATTTATTTTTCAAATATTTTCTAAGCTGCTAAAATCTGATTGATTTGTATTTTTCTTAAACAGAGAGCATATTGCACCGGTATTATGTGTAGCAGCCATAGTGAATCGATCTCTCGTCATCAGCGGGGGAGAAGACTCGGCAGTCATCGTCACTTCTCTAGTTGATGGAGCTTTGGTAAGATAACAATTTCTAAATATCTAGGGGCTAGCTCAATCTGTGTGATATGTCCGTATATATTTATTATTTATTTATTTATAAATATCCTATGACAAAAGCCATTTTTTCATGAACTTACTTAGTAGTTACGTATTATCTCTGTGTTTTCCTTGAGAGTTTTTTTGCTTCAAGTATCAAATTCACACTTAGTTAACTTCTACTTTTGACAGTTTAATGTAAATACTTGTAAAGAATGTCATGATTTCTTTTGTATTCGTATCTTTATTCCTCAGACTACTAATTAAATAAAATTCATTTAAAACGGTTTTATAGCGTTTATTACATTATTTATACACCTAACGTTTCGAACACTTTACAGTGTTCGTGGTCGTAGGTAGACTAAGTTTACTTTTGTCTAGTATATAGTAGTCAGACTACTAGCTTATATGTAGTAGATATACCATAGCAGTATTTCACTTGCATCTAACGACTGTGGATGGCGACAAAGTGTTATGTGTTAAATCTGTTTACTCTTTATTCATGCGAAGTAATTTTATCTTCACACCTTTAGGTAACAAAACTAGACCACCACCGCGGTTCAGTAACTGCAGTCAAAGTGATCCAAGACGGCGAGATCCTCGTGACGGGCTCGCAAGACGGCACCGTCTGCACGTGGAACGTGGACAACTTCACGTTGCTGAGCACAGTCACAGCCGGGGTCCCGATTCACGCCATGGAAGTGACCGACGATAATGTGTTCCTGCTCACGCTGCAGGGGGAGAACGAACTGCATCTGAGGACCTTTATTACTGGGACGTATTTACATGCTCTGAAGAGACATAAGACGAAGGTTAGAACTTGTTTTCTCCATCAACTAGTTTCTCAGGATGGACTTCCAGGGCATAACCTTATGCGCATGGAACGCCACAAACTTCATAGCTTACTCAGTATCATCATAGCTGGCGTCCCAATCCACTCCATGGAAGTGACCGACGATAATGTGTTCCTGCTCACGCTGCAGGGAGAGAACGAACTGCTCGAGGACCTTTATCTCTGGGTCATATTTGCATGCTCTGAAGAGGCATAAGACGAAGGTTAGTAGTTTATTTTTTCTTTTATCTATTTCCTCAGTGACTTTCAGGACAGAACCTTATGCACATGAAACGCTGACAACTTCATAGCTTGCTCATTAACGTCATATCCAAAGCCCCGTTCCGGGCCATGCAAGTGTTTCACGATACTGTATTCATGTTGCTAGAGGAAAATGAACTGCTTTTATAATAATCTTTTATCACTCGGATGAATTTACTACTTTAAATAGACATGTTCCTAACCAAGTTTTGGTTCAAATTCAATAAATTAAGGGCAGTTGAATGAACATTGACCAACTTAGTATATAACCTTCTACTAGCTGTTTATACCTATTTGTGTAGTGTATTTCACCATAATTTATGACTACCAATTTAAATAAAAAATTTAATACGGTTTTTATCGCGTTTATTACATTATTTATACACCTAACGATTCGAGCACTTAGCAGTGTTCGTGGTCGCAGGTAGACTAAGTTGACATTTGTCTAGTATTTTATAAGAACTGCAAAATCTGCCGCCTAAAATATTTATTGATAACGTTCCGGATGTACGCAGTATTGGCTCACGGTGTCTGAAGGTCTTGCAGTCTTCTGCTTAGCTTGATATTTGATTAAATTGATGACTGGATCCCAAGCTGGTGGTAACTGCCAACCATCCTCTCTATTGAAATTAGGATGTTTTTTAATTTCATTAGCCTCACGAAGCATTCTTGGAATGTATCTGTTTTCTTTTGCAAGGACTTGAGGATTATCAAAACGCATATAATGGTTGGGTTTGTCTAGGGCATGTTCACAGACTGCAGACTTCGTTGAGCTAGTGGTAACTGCCAACCATCCTCTCTATTGAAATTTAAAATCATCCTAATTTCAATAGAGAGGATGGTTGGCAGTTACCACCAGCTTGGGATCCAGTCATCAATTTAATCAAATCTCAAGCTAAGCAGAAGACTGCAAGACCTTCAGACACCGTGAGCCAATACTGCGTACATCCGGAACGTTAATAATAAATATTTTAGGCGGTAGATTTTGCAGTTCTTATAAAATACTAGACAAATGTCAACTTAGTCTACCTGCGACCACGAACACTGTAAAGTGCTCGAAACGTTAGGTGTATAAATAATGTAATAAACGCGATAAAAACCGTATTAAAATAATTTTATTTAAATGTGTAACAATCGCGAAAACATAAGAAAACATTATGACTACCAAGTAAATTACTAACATTTATAACTGTACATCTCGTACAATTATAAAATTTTTGCTGAAAGACCTAAGACAGCTGAAGATTTTTATATCGTTCACTTTTTGAGAGACACAAAGCGCCGGTTAGAGTATTTTATGGGCGACAATAAGACTAAAATACGGCGACACTGCGGCTTGTGCTGTGCACAAAAGATTTGATAACCCGTGTTCCAAATTACGCGGCAGACGTGACAAACAGGCTGGATACATGAAAGAGGCAAAATGAACTTAGATTAGGTATATGAAGTATATACTCAAACACAGACAGTGTTTGACTATATATACTTCATATTATCTAAGTTGTCTGTATTCTCACTTATTTAAAAACTAGAGGTTAGCAGAAGATTTTAACATTATTCACTTCTTGAGAGACATAAAGCACCGACTAGAGAATTTTATGCGCGACAATAACATTGAAATACGGAGGATATCAGCGGCATGTGCACAAAATGTGTGAACTGGGATCCAACGTTCCGATTTACGCGGCCGACGTGATATACGTCCGCTGGGTTCACAAAAGATTCACACGAAGCTATATCTTAAAATTAAAGGGAAATAAAGTAAGTTTATTTTTTGTAAAATCTTTATTGTACAATAAGACTTTTAGATAAAAGATAAAAAAATGTACTTAAATTACAATTATAAATCATATAAAGCCGTCACTAACTTTACTATCTAAACTATACAATGAAGGCACCCATAAAGGCATATTATGCATAACTACTACTATTTATATTTACTAAGCAACTTTATGTTATTACTATAACTAGTGCTAGATTTGTAAGCCTAACCACTGTATGATAACTATTGAAAACCGATGACGCTAGGTACCGGCTTAACGTAACTTTTGAAGCAATGAGGAACTTAATTACATATTAATAGTGGACATCAATCAAGCAAGGCCAGCTCACGTTTGCCGCAGCTTGCCATGCCTCTACAAGCCCATCACTGGCCTATCCCTAGTGTTTACTTTTCTTAGGCTCCTCTACGAAATATAATATAAAATGTGTCAATTCTTGTTTACCTTTACGCAAAATTGAAGTCCCTATGTTATGAATTAATTTATTGGATTTATGAAATTGAATCTAGGTAACGAAATTTTATCGTAAGAGTATTATGATAATGCTTCTAATGAAGTGATTCCATAAACTTGTTAACGATGAAACTAATTTATTTATTCATTTACGAATAAAGAATTCTCTTAAAAACAAAAACAATAAATAACGATTCGCAACAGTCAAATAAACTCAAAAGAAAACGAAACAAAAAAACTAATGTTTTCTATTAATTAAGTAACAAAAGCTTTTTTGAGATAAAAGTAATTTTATTAAAGCGATTCGATAAATGCGAAGGCATTGTCGTTGACTCCATTATTACTTAACGAAACATTTGTTTAAGACAACAACGGAGAAAATATAGCAAAACATCTGAGAAGACGAAAATAACATTGTACAATTTGTACAATTTCATAATTAAATAATGCTTCGGAAAACGCGAGGAATGAAATTATTTAACTTCTCAAGTCTAAATCACTTTTAAATAAGGCCTCGTTCCAAGTTAAAGGAATTCTCTTTGCATCTAACGAAACTTCCTATTTAACCTGCCTCGAAATCGATACAGCTATTTCTTAAGCAATTTGAATTGAAATTCTTTGGTAAAATATTACTGAATAGGCAATACCCAATATAACTTTCGCAAAGTCATTCCACAGTATAAACCTTCTTAACTATTAGGTATTATTCACATTATATTTATGCCCAAATAAGTAATATGTTTTATTAGAGGAACGAGCGTACAAAATATTTTCGAAGATAAATGTTTAAGTTTGTTCTTTTATCAATATCTATGAATGGCGTATTGATGCGACTTTCCTACCCTTTCTACGTAATTTGGGATCAGCAAATCACTTTAGCTTCTTTTGTATATAAATGGCTTTCGATTTCTAGTAAGTGCTTCTTGACCTTACCTTTTCTCATATCTTCTTATTTAATAGGTAGTCATATAACATTACTAAGATCCTACTTAATAAAATATAAAGTAAATGATTTCTTAAGTGCAAAAGATTTTTTCAGAATACGTTTTGCTAATATCATACAGGTAGCTTTTAATGGAGTATGCGACTGCCAGAAAGGAGTCTCGTATCGTATTGAGTTAATGAAATCATTAATGTAAGTATGAAAGTATATACCTACACGAAGCAACTATATTCAATAACGTCAATTTAAATCTAAATAAAACTACTTTAAATATAAATTACAATATAATTATTCCATTGGATTAGCGAACAATATTCAAATTATTTATATGGATGTAGGTCATGTTTATAGGTCCTGTTATTTGAATTATTGTACAATTATTAAATAAATTTTAAACTTGTTAATACCTACAGTTAGATATTCCAGCTAGTAAATTACTGTGAATATTATACGGTGAACTTTATAACATTCTCGTAGCTTCCGTGACAAATTTCACGAAACAATGTCGTCCAATGTTTAGTAATGTTAGTTTTATAGCTCTTGTTACGGTCGTTTTAGTTTTATTTACCTGTTGTACTACTTATAGGTATATCGTACTTGAAAATATTTAACGTACCTTTTTATTGCTCACCGAATGTTCATTTTCCGGAAAGCTTTTCTGTGTATCGTGAATATTTTATACATCATTTCTACGTTGCTTCTTCTCAGACTTAATTTCTTTGTCTTTCGCTAAAACGTTCCACGTGAAAAATACGCTCTACTTTTATATTATTCAGCTGTTCTTGAGTTAAAATTTAAAGCTTTTTCTGATCAAAATTTAAAATCTATAATTGAAAATGGGCTTTACTTCCTTTTTACTTCTCATCTTTCCCAAAATTTTGATAGCGTTGTTAAATTATCGAGTTGAAGTTAATAATAATACATCGTTTGTTTTTAATCTCAAAATGCTGGTATTTCTTTTTTCCTCCGTATAATAAGTGGCTCATAATATTCACAACGTGAAATAATAAATTACTATTTCATCATCATCATCAGCATATACTCGTCGACCGCTGGACATAGGCCTCCCCAATTGCACGCTCCTGCCAGACATCTTGCGCAAATATCACTATTTAGATTCTGTTTTCCACCTATATTGTTGTTGGGTACCAAAACGCTTAACGAATCATATGGGTCTTATAGCCTAAGGCTGTATCTACTCTTTGAGGGATAATACGTTATTAATAAAAAGGCATTAAAGAAAAAAAAATCGACACCCTAACAGTTTGTCTATAACGTAAACGTCTTTTGAAAAGTTTATTCTTGTTTCTGAAACAGGTGAAATGTTTCTGCGTGGCTCACGACTCATCCAGGATAGCAGTGGGTTGTGCCGACCAACGTATCTACGTGTACAGCCTCCACACTGCTCAACTGCTGAGGACGCTCGCTGCTGCACATGACTTGGCAGCTCTGGCGGTAGCTGACAAAGACCACTTCTTGCTGGCTGCTGGTAAGATTCCTATTGAAATACTTCTAGTTCTTTTACTTATCTTCAGTGCCAAAGGTTCTCTTTAAAAATAAGATCGTTTTTTCGATCGTTATATTCGATCTCATTTCAATAAAAATAACTTTGATTCAGACTGTAGTAAGTTTAAGTTTTAATTTAGTTTCATCTGTACCAATGTCTGCCTTAAATTTTGAGAGTTACATTTGGTAAACTTCCTGGAGTTCGTGTAAGCTAAGATTTTGAATTCACGTATCAATCGGATATGAACACAAAGTGGTGATGAAGATAATCTAAAATCTCTATGATATCTACAATCTGACCTGATGATTATAAAATCTGCTGTGTGCCGATTCGGTCACATAAAACTTAAGATCAAAAATTAAAATAAAAAAAAAGTTAATCAAGTTCGAACGGAAATAACTGAAAAAATAATAAGTTTCAACTGCTAAGTGACAAGGTATGAGCATAATTTACGTGAGAAATAACCGTAGACAGCTCACGGAAACTTTTACCGCACAAAAATGTAATTTGCTACTGAATAATAGGATTTTTATCGTTGTAGGTGGCAACAGAGTGACGATTTATTCCTTCCACACCGAGGACAATCTCACAAACTTCAGACCAACGAAACAGATAAAGAGACGACAAACGAAATCTACAACGAATATAACAATGTTACAGGTAAAAATAGAGCAAGAATTTCTCTTTCGAATTGTCAATGGAACTGTATTTTTAGGAGGATACTGACCTCGATGTAAAGATTTTGAATTTTATTGAAGCATAAGGTATAAAAAGTAAAAACTACTTACTAATTAAATTCTTTTCACAGGCGGAACAAAGTGAACTAATACCAATAAGTTGCCTGGAAGTATCGCGAGATGGCCAGCTGGCCGCTAGTGGCTGTGCCCGCGGCCTGGTCAGAGTCTGGCAACTTTCCACCCACAGACTACAGACGACGCTGAACGGCCATCTTGGACACATCACCTGTGTGACGTTCTCCCCAAACAACCTGCTGGTGCTGAGCGGCTCTGAGGATCGGAAGGTCGTGGTTTGGCAGCTCGCGGATAACTCTCCCTCGCTGACTTACAAGGTGAGTGCAAAGTTACTGTAACATATCTATAGGGTTATATTGTATACTTGTTGAAACAAGTTTACAATATGACCCTATAGATATGTTTCTCTAGGTACAGTCTGAAACAAACTTTATGGCGGCCCGGATATTAGCTGCGAGCTGCGCACAACGTGCCCCGCCTCCCCGCGCGCACCCCGCAGTACCTAATAATGTGTTCTGCGCATCGCCTCACGCGATGTTCCGAGCCGCCATATAGTTTGATTCGGACTGTATCAATAAAATACAAGTACACTATCCTAGCTTTATCAAATTTCAATCATCAAAACCATGAAAACCTCCTACGCACTTAATTTCATGGAAATCGCTGGAGTAGTTGCCGGGATTTAATAATCGCGCGTTTATTAATATAGATAACATTTTGGTATTATTTATTTACGGCGTAATAAAAAATATATCATTAGATAATCGAAAGGATTCAATTAATAACAAGTTTAATAAAAATAATATTCTTAAATACTTATAGCTCCGATCAGATCTTATTCCAAGAATTTTTATTGGGGTATCTTTAAAGACAAATTAAGAACAAAAAATACTGACCATTAAATTGAATACCTAGGGTCATTCAGCAGCTCTTCAATCTCTGTTGATGATGTCCGACGGCCGACGAGCGATGTCTGGCGACCGGGCCAGGAATGTTCACGTGTGGCTCGTGGACTCTGGCATTGTTCTGCATTCCACCACTGCCCCTACTGCTAGTTTGGACGTCACGCTCAATATGAAATATGCGGTAAGTAGTTTCTATCTCAATGGTTAATACCCAATAAACACACATTTTTATTGTTGGCGTGATGTGTTCTTTCTTTTATAAATAAGAGTATCAGTGAAAAAAATGCCTAACTTTAAACAAAACTCTATATATGGATAAGTATATAAAGGTTACAAGGTTTTAAGAAAATGGGTGATAGTAATATTATAACTTTGTTCGCTAGCTTTGTTAAATTTTACGTTTATGAAAATAACTTCATAACGAAAGTTACTATTAATTTAAAAAGCTTCTTCTTCTCAAGTTTCTTTTTGCATGAAACAGTTCAATACCTCATTTCTGTTATGTGACGTGTTGTCTGCCTAATGTTAAGATTATATAAAATTTGTTTCCAATGATACTAATTTCTATCTAAAAACACTATAAAGAACACTTTTAATTTGATATCGATTCGTTAAGTGTTCTTAAAGCTTCTTTAAAGTTGGGTGAATAGGACCATTTTAGTTTAGATAACCTTTAAGTATTCCTCGTATAGGGAGATTTCCACATTATATCTTCGAATTATGTCTACCTATATAGATAGAATCGAAAATAATTTGATAACATAAAAAAACCCACTTACTACAAATGGGCACTTTTAACGGGATCCATCTGGTTGCCTCCCAGGCGAAATATGATACCAAGCGTGACCCGTTCGATTGCCACTCTAGACACAATGGTCATAAATAATAACTCAACAGGTCCTATCAGACGGAGACAATTCAGTCCGCATCTGGAACCTGACAGGTGGAGACAGTGGCGAAGAGAAACGATCAGTGTCACACGCAGAGAGGATCACCTGCTTCGCGCTCACAGCTGATTCACAGCATGTGGTCACAGGCTCCATGGACATGTCTCTGAAGGTTTGGAAGCTGGACGGGGGCAAGTTATCACAGGTGGGCCAAGATTATGTTTCATTTAATTGCGGCAGATGTATACCTAGAAAATATGAGGCTTTTTCTAGCGTCTGAACCTTCAGTTATAATGAATATTAATGAGTACAAAGATTTTAAAGTCATGTAGGCAAAGCCATTTTAATTACTAACACTTGCGTATTAATTGAATGATTTATTAGTGCGCGAAATAGCACAGACACTTACGACTGTTCCATGCTTACGGACTACTTCTATCTGCTTTGAACTTCATTGGTACAATAAACTTTGTTCATAGTATATAAATCGATAGAATCCTTTTATAATGAGGTAAATTATATGTACTTATGTGTAGTGTTTAAAATACAATACACAAAAATATTCTTTGTTTGAAAAGTTCGTGTTTCCTTGCAATTAGGTTTTAGTAGGCCACTCTGACATCGTGACCTGCGTCGCTGTATCAATCACAAATAAGACGCAAGTGGTCTCCGGCTCCTGGGACTGCAACCTCATCGTGTGGGACATTAACACGGGGTCCGACCTTCACCTCCTATCCGGCCATCTTGGAAAGGTCACATGTGTGAAGGTCACTGGCGACGGCACCATTGCAGTTTCTGGTAAGTTACTGTCTACTTCTATATATCACTTCTAATTTACAACACATACATACATATTATTACCTCTTTATCCCTTGCGGGGTAGACAGACCCAAAGTAATAAAACCCAAAAGCCACGTTTAGGGAGTAAACATTTACCAAGCAATAAATAAATGACCTTCAAAACGTTATATACTTATATCATCGTATTAAACACTAACATGAAGTTCAACTGGCAGATATTGCCATATATTTTGATGAATTTTTTTTTTGATTCGGGCAGTTTCAGTTAGCAATATCAAACAGAGATAGTAAAAAAAACAAAGTCAAATTACACGCCTAAAAGAAACTGGGTTTTTTGTTTTGTTGTCTTAAAGTCAAATTATAAATAATTAAATTTTAGAAATCAGCTCTATATAGGTTCAATATTCACAGATTTGTATTAAAAAAATTGTAAATATAAATACTTACTTTGTACACTGTAATGTAGTAAAAACTAATTTATCCCTCGAAGTTCAACACAACACGTTGGAGGGTGTTTGATAACGACAGTTATGGATAGGGTAATTTCATTTTATAAATGAAGATTCCCAGCTCACTTTTTAGGGTTCCGTAGTAAACTAGGAACCCTTATAGTTTCGCCATGTCTGTCTGTCTGTCTGTCTGTCCGTCCGCGGTTTTACTCAGAGACCATAAGTACTAGAAAGCTGTAATTTGGTATGAGTATGTATATTAATCATGGCAAAAAGTCGTAGAAAAAAATCTTGAAAAAAAAATTTTTTTTGGGTAGCTCCCATACAAGTAAAGTGGGGGAGTCATTTTTTTTTCTCTACTTACCCATCTTGTGGGGTATCGTTAAAAAGGTCTTTGAAAAATATTGTGAGGTTGAGAACACCATTTTTCGATTTAGGGATCCGTTTCCGAAATATTTGGTTTTAAAGTGCAAATTTTTGTTAGAGGTACGTGTCCCCCCCCTCTATCTCCTAAACGGTTATATATAGATACGTGAAAAAAATTACAGCAGTAGTATATAATATACTGAAATTGAAAGGAAAACTATCAGAGCTAAGTACTAAGTACAAACTAAAAAGTCATAGGCAACCAACTTATAAAATGTACTGGAAAATGTAAAATTTCATACAATCTTTATTGTTAGATGTTTTTGGTCGTTAAACTGTGAGGTGCGAGTGTAAACAGTGTGTACTCAAAGTTGTCATTCGCAACTACGGAACCCTATACTGCGCGTGGCCCGACACGCACTTGGCCGGTTTTTTTTAAGAGTAAAAATACCGAACATTTCTCAGATGATATCTTGGACGCTTGTTTGCATACTAATTTTCGTTTAAGTACTGTGTTGTGTTTGGGACATAACGCGCTTTTTGTGCAGTACAATAGTGTATTAATGTATATAATTGTACACAGTTTTGATATCTTACAAAACTAAATGTTTGCAGGTAGATATTTTATTACGTAGTTTGATTTTATGTAGAACTAGCAGCCCTACCCGGCTGCGCCCGGGCATGTATTATACCTTAAAACCTTCCTCGTGAATCACTCTATCTATTGGTGAAAACCGTATGAAAATCCGTGGAGTAGGTTTTGAGTTTATTGCAAACAGACAGACAGACAGACGCGGCGGAGGACTTTGTTTTATAATATGTAGAGATTAGATACTACTTAAAGAATCTATCTAACTACGAGTATTATGTTGTGCCATGTAGGTACCAGTATACTTCACGAAAAACATCGTTAATAAGAAAGAATTTCCTTTCCTTAGCATTCTAAAAAACAACATAAGTAACAGAATATGTGGGAGGTTCTTATTTGCTTTACTCATTCTAACAAGAACTGTGTTCTAAAAATAAATTCTAGAAATAAAACAGTGGAATATTATTGAGAAATATATAAAAACGGCATTATCAAGATTAAATGGGTTTAATGGGACAAAATTGTTTGTTACCATTTTAATGACTTTTAAAAGTTAATTTTAGCGGTCGAAATTTCAAGTAACCAAAATACAACTAAGAGATCAAGATCACAATATTTGCCTAGATTGATAACTATAGGTGCCTTTAAGCAAATATTGTTAATTTAATTACAAATTCTATTTATTCATTTGTAGTTAAGAAGTAACAAATGCATTTGTTCAGTATATCGACTAATTATACTCACTCACAGTGTGAGTCGGATTCGCCCACGGAGGGTTCCATAGTAGCTAGCATAGATTAGCCAAAATAACTTTGTTTTTCATAGTTTTTGTATGAATGACATGAAGTTATATTTGCAGTTTATGAAAATGTGCTATATCTCAAAATCTACTGACAATATCTTGTTAAAACTGTCGTTCAAACCATTTTTTGTTGAAAGCATATTTTTTCTTAGATTTTTCACTGTGTTATTTTAAAAGTGGCTATGTCAAAATTTATTCTGTAAGTAATATGAGTTGGCAATTTTTTTACGGCATTCCTCCCAATTGAAGCTCCATAATAGCGGTTATGGAGCTTACGTCATTATGTGTAGAAGATTTGTAGCTGAATATAAAATCTGACATTTATATACAGATTTTGCTGTGAATCAAATTATGAGAATGACATGAACATGAATTCACTGATACGCTTACGAACGTCTGCATAATTTTATATTCTAATCCTTTACGGCAGGAGCGCAGGATATATAAGATAAGGGGTAAGATGAAGGATTTGTATCAGGAAAACAAATGATGCACGGTATGTTTCACTCTCTGATGTTTTATACACACCAGAAGTACGCAAGAGGACTATGACGTATACATTTAAATAGAAGGGTATAACTTTTGGTCTAACCAACGAGTCAAAAAGATAAATTCCACATTATCTTTTATCTGTATTATAAAAGATAATGTGGAATTTATCTTGATTTTGAATTTATGAGCTATATTGAAATATCGGAATCAGACTCCCTAATAGAATACAGAATTGCAAGAAAAAAAAGGGAATAAAACGAAAAAAAATTAGACCTCCTATACTAAGTCACTGATCAGCTGGGCAATCTTCTGTGAGAAGTATGAATTTATTTTTGGATTTTCACCTTTTTTTTCTTACAAGTCTGTATTCTATTAGGGATTCTGATGCCGAGATTTTAAAAAAGCTCATAGGATCAAAATCAGTCTGTATAACTAGACGATAAAAAAATGCCCTTACTTTAAAATTGGTAAAAATTTCATGAGTCATAAAGCTATCTTTTATTGATTCTACGGAATTTCTTACGGTAACTTTATCATGTTGTCCAAAGACCTATTTAGGAAAACTTTTCATGAACGTTCGAAACTGTTTCGAACTTTCGAGAAAATCTTTTTAAACTTGCTTTTTGCTCTAGTGTTCCTGTTTTACTAATCAACTTTAGCTGATAAACATGGTTTCGTTTTGGTGATGGCAGTACCTAATCAGAAAAAGTAAATTTATAGAAAATCGTAAAATTGCCCAATTAGTGATACTTACGTTTTTTCCCGTTCATTAGTTCCTATGTGAATCATTAATTAGATTGATTAGTAATATCTCCCTTAATAGGAGCGGAGGATAAGACACTAATTATCTGGGAGACAAAGCGTGGGCTGGCTCTGACGTCACTGGCGCTACATGTCCCATTGCTGGGCTTCCAGATCACTAGTGATTGCGCAAGGATCGTCGTCCATCTTTTGGATAGAGGTAAGTTATCATTACTTTAGCCCAAATTCCGTTTCATGGACAAATTAGAAGGTATCGAATCGAAACCATTCATAACCTGTATGCCCAATTACTGGGAATTACCTTTCCTCTGAAAGTTTCATACAATATATGTAAAAGGGTCGCTATCTCTCTAATCTACTATGTATGTTAGTTGAGAGGGATGTATTATTTGTCAAGGTTCTTTTAAATCGCAAATGATATACATGGCAAAATTTGATCGCTTTTGGGGCCCTTAAAGGTCCCATTCAGCCCGGCGTCGATATGATAATTTTTTCCTATCGGACCAAAGCTGGAAAAAATATTTTACATTTCTATATGAAAATATTCAGCCAGTAGGTCAATTAGTATGGGAATATAAAAAGTTTCCAAAGCGGTCAAAATTTTGCCATATATACCTAGTTAGTTTTAGGTTAATCATGGTTGGATTTTAATCACTGTACTAAAGCAATCAATATAGTCCGATGTACTAAAATTTTATGAGCCAAGTTAATAGTGCGTATTTTATTGAGACTATAAAGTGAGCTCCGAGGTTTTAAAAGCTTTCATTGCATCCATTACTCTTCCTAGGGTGCCTGCCAATCATCTGCCTGCACAATACGCCTGCTACATACGTCAAGATACCTACATACGCTGCGCCTACTAAAGACATTGATGGTAAGTTTTATAAGCCAATAGGAATAAAAGTACTACGACCTTATGTCGTTACCAAGCTCATCACGTCATGTTACGTGGCTTTTAGAATATATCTAGACATTTTTCTAGGTTAGAAAAATGTAAAAGAAAAAGACTTTTAAGTCTAAAAATGTAGTTAAATCCAAATAAGTGCTTATTTATATATATTTTTTTTTAAACAATCATCTACTCACAGCCTTCGCCCGGGCACATAATATGCTTATAAGCCATCGTGAATCTATATTAGTAAAATCCGCATTAAATCGTGCTGTTGTTTTTGAGGTTATCGCGAACAGACAGAAATATAGAGGCGGTCTAGGTAGGACTTTGTTATATAATATACTTATAGTGATACGACGCTATGTTTATAATTTCATGGTTACCTTAGTTACATATTAAAAGCACTTAAAGCAAACTTAAAAAAATATCTTATTAAAACTTATTATTATTATTATTTCTTTTATTTTTAGCATGCCTTCTGAATTCATATTTGCACACCAACGTTGGTAAAACTTGTTAGGACTTAAGATTGTTACTTATATAGTTAATATTGTATTGTAATATCACATGTTTTTGCAAATAAATATATCTCTATCTTTAATTATCACTGTAGTTAAATATATCGGACTTATCGTGGTCGGAAAATTAGTGACGGTTAAATTTAATCCATTACAGTACTACTCGTACCACTTTTATAAGTTACACCGATGTACCTATTCAAATTTTTGCATGGCGCGACAATATCCGTCCGCTATTGGCTGATGCGTACGCGCCATGAGGCTCTCGGCCATTCTCGGCAGGCGTACAAGTATTGTGAGCGAGTTAGCATGAGTCCTTCTGCTTTTGGATTTCAAATCTTATGTTGTAGCAATAAGTTCATTATTTCACTGATGTTTTCATTCGGACCGAGACGGCGGTCGGTTGCGCTATTCTGCGCCATCGAACAACGCCGATGTAACTTATTAAAGTGGTACTACTGTACGTAGGTATAACATTAACTACAAATTACAATCTAATAAGCAACGACATAAAAGGAAAAAGGTCATTATTTTTTATACCTACTTTTCTATTTTTGGAAGCAAACCTATTCATAATCTTGTTTTTTACGTTGCCATTGCGTTGTACGACATTACCCCATTATGTCTGTGGAAAATGGGAAAAGAAATAGCACAATGTCGCATTATTTCCATCAGGAGAGCCGTTTTATAGGGTTTACGGTAGAAAATGATACAGACCTCCGTAAAAGGATTCTCTTAAGAAGATTGAAACATTATTTACCTCGCCGACCTGGAAAAGGATTCATAGACAATTCCATATAAACAAAGAGTTCTGATTTGCGTTTCATGTGAAAATGTAATAGTTTTCGTTAGTCATTTAGGTATTAACGTACCTAAATACTTCAAATATATGTGTACGTTTTATGAAGTTCGATAATTGTTTTAAAAACTGTTTGCATAATTCAGTAAATATATCGGGTTTGCCTTTAAAAAGCAATATTATACTCCGAAAAAACACTTGATCACACATTTCTGCTACAAATAAACTAGGAAACGTCTAAAGAAACATAATTACTCTTTATAATTAAAAATTGTGAGATTCTTTTAAAACTTTGTTTATAAACCTAATGATATTTTTGTCCAGAACTTCGACCACTGGCACCAAAGAGGCCGATGCGAAGACTCCTCAAGAAAGAGGTGTCTTTGGATACGTATACATGGCAAAAGAAATACGGACACCTCACTTCAGCAGCGATGATGGCGCAAGTCGATGAACGACTTAAAAGAAGGTAAATGTTTCGCCTTTTCCAGTATACTTTCTAGCTTATTTAAGGATTTTTATGTGGTAAAAGGTAGATATTATTAAGTTTTTTTGTAAAAACATTACATCCTGTCATAAAACTTTTGCTAATTTTTTTCGGTGACTACAGTTTTCAATTATGTTCAGATTTCAAAAGTATTTCTCTTTGTGTCCAATGAGACCCTTTTGTTTTATCATAGATTCTCCGTGTCTGCTTCTATGGAAGAAATCTCAAAAATTCAGGAAGCGAAGAATAAGGATTTGGGCTCACAGGTATAAAAATATAATAAATTATTTTGTGTTTTTTAATGTTAACAATGAAAACTCAATATTTTTATCTATCAAATAGGTGAGCTTAGGGCCGGAGGAAGCAGCCATTGCTCAGTCACAACACTTTGATCAACTGGAAGCGCTGTGGAACAAAATATCACCACCGAGACGACGCTCCAATAAGGTAAGGCATGCATATAGAACTTTGATCCATGATTACACACCAGTTTTTTGATTTCGTCTGGATTTTTAAACATTTTCTTTGTTAGTCTTGGTCAGTTATTTGGTTATATATTAAATTAAAGTCATAAAGCTAATATAAATACCTAGTCAAAGATCAGATTTATACATAATAATATTAAAATATACACGTCAATTATTTATTGTAGGTAATAGTTTTCCAGTCATATATGTTCTATCTAGTTGTCTATATAAAATTATATTTTTTGCAGTCACTATCAAAACAAAGTTCCCTAATTGAGAGTCGGTTCGATTCTTCTGATGAGGAGCATACTCCTGTCGAAGAACAAGGTGAGTGATCAAGTTTGCAGTCAGTAAAACAGCAATATCATTGCTTTGTGAATTCCTTTTCATAGCACGTTTCGTCAGAGTCGCCTGGAAGCGCATGTGTCCATACAAACGGAAAAAGGGAATTGTGGCAATATTTGACAATTTTGGAGTAAAATTAAGCATTTAAACAATTAATCTCATTATAATCTACGTACGTTCCTATACAGCTTGGTTAAAATACCAATGGTTTGAGAATTACAAGCCTTTTCAAATTAGTAAGAAAATCTTGAGAGGCGTATAATTCTCAAAGATTTGATAATTTAACCAAACTGTATAGGAACGTACGTAGATTATCATGAGATTAATTGATTGGATGCTTAATTTTGCCCTAAAATTATCAAATATTGCCACAATTCCCTTTTTCCGTTTGTGTGGAGACAAGCGCGTCCAGGTGACTCCAAAGCCCGCTCCACACTCTCGTCGAGAGGTTTCGTTCCCAGTGTTCGCCGAAACAAGACGAGATCGAGAACTGCTCTCTACACTCTCGCTTAGCACAGTTGTCTGTTTGAGGACGTTGAAGATGGACGTTGAAACTGCTGCGGCCTTATAACATTTTGTCTTGTAGCGTATTATACTTCTTACAACGAGAAGAGTGTGGAGCGGGCTTTAAAAGTAACAACGGGACCCTATTACTAATCCCTCATTGTCCTTCCGTCCGTCTGCCACAGTACTGCATCTATTAAGAGCGTATCCTAGCAGTATGTTTTCCATACAAATGTATTCCTCTATTTTCTCTCTGAAAACTGCTCCTAGAGGCACAATTCTTTTTTCATAAAATCTAGTACTAAAATAGGTATGACACTATTTTAAGTTTTTTGAAACTGTTTTTTTAGAAAATAATAAAACTAGAGGAATACCATTGTATGAAAAAATACTGCTAAAATAATGTACAGACTATGAACGAAGTGTTGGACGTCCGGCAGCTAGATGGGCCGTCAATATAAAACAGATTTTAGGCAGGAACTGGATTGAAAAGGCTAGGGATAGAGAAAGATGGCGCAGACAAAGGGAGGCTTATGCCCAGCAGTGGGTTATATAATAGAAAGCTGACTATGATGAAGAGACTAAAAATTTTCCAGAATGTTAATTCCTTTGGCCGCTATAACAACAAATACGAATTTCCTACAATTTTTTTATCTAAACGTCAAACGTAGTTTAGGAAGGACTCCGAAGGACCGATACGTGCTCGAGTTCATTATCAAGGTGGTCAATGAACTCGAGCAGGTATCGGTGCAGTAGTTTTTTGTCATCACATATCAGTAGGTTACCTTCAGTTGACTTCTGTGACGAGATTGTGATTACATTTTGCCGTAGTCGTAGTCGACGCTTCAAATAATAGCCAATGCTTTTATCCCTTGGCCTTTACACTCCTGGAGATTTATTTACATCGTAAAATAGCACTCAAACACAGAAATACACCTTTCCGCACTTCGCGATCCTTACTTACTTGATATAAAATTATTACTATAATTTTAAATCTTTTATTTATACAATCCTAACGTAGGTCCCTCTTCTTTATTAATCTAATTGTTTATTTTGAAATATATTTATCAATCAAAATATACTGTTTTTTTATGAAAACGTATGGCACCTACAAAGAAATAAGAACTGTTACACATAAGATCTGTTTGAAAACAACCTGTCGGAATTACAGGCAGATTTTTAATTGTTTGCCGGTCACCGGATGAACGAAGCGGAAATATTGTACAGTGTTCTAAGATTTTATTTTTACGTTTTAGATATTTTTTCAGCATTAATTATTAATTTTTACTACTTTAGAAAGAAAAAATAGTTATTTAATACCTCTTCTTTTTTCTTTACTACTATACACCAATAAGTGCATATTTTATACCTATCTTACAGCAAAATAAAACTTCTGTATTCGAAAGTATGTACTCGTTTTCTATTTATATTTTCAACGTGTGCAATAACTACACCTGTTAAGTTTATGATACCCCAACCATAAACATACTACGCACGTAGGCAATTTTGAATTCCGGTCACACCAAAAATCGCTGCTACTGCGACTGAATTTCATATCTGTATACTTTATATGAAAAATATTGCAATACGTACCAAAAACATGGGTATCATAATTATATTCTTTTTTTTTATTCGGAATTTTTAGATGTTTGCAAAATGCAACTTTTTTATATATAAGTAATTATTTTTTTATTTGTAGGTTTCATTGTTAGTTTTTAGTTTATATAAGTTAGTTTTAATTAATATATCCCTTCACCTAGAGCATTGAATTAAATTAGCATACACATAACAGATTTAAATTTTGGTTTTGTTCACAGAACATATGGTGGAGTAAAACAGCAAGAAGTTGGTAAATCTTTAATATATTTTAGTCGACCTCTTTAGTTTAAAATATTTAATGAGCTGGTCTCAATTTTAGCATTACCATTATTGATTTAACTGGCGCTGGCTAGTTATTAGGTCATTTGTATATTTTGTTGATTTGTCTATAACTGCCAATGATTTAATTTATTTTATTTTACATTGTACAATCCACATTAAATATATCTAATAATGATAAATGTAATGACGCGCTACTTCTAAACATTGATTTGTAACAAAATTATTGGTGATGAATTTTTTTTATGGATATTGCAATGCAGCCTTAAGGCTAGTCATTTTATTCTAAGAACGAATGGAGTAGTGTAAATATACTGATTAGTATAAATCTCCTGCCTGTATGCCATGTGATCTTCTAGGTGTAGCTTCTACTTCTAAGGGCGGTTTCTTATTCGAAGTTTTAGAAAACCCCTGACTTAAATTCCGTTATAGAAACTACGAATAAAATAGAAATCATATAATATGCATGGTCAAAAACCCGCGTACGTAGTTATTTATTTAAAAATAGGCAAGGACTTGACTAAAAATATATTTTCAAATATTTATTGTCAGAAACTGGCCCGTCTATATTTTTATTTATATAGTGTTTTTAGATTACATATTATATTTATAAAATAATATCTCTACTTACTCCTGAATAAAATTTCCTAAGCATAAGCCACAGTAACTTTATTTTGTGATTTTCATTTTATTTCTATTTAAAAGTTAGCATTATCGAACTATGCACATTGTAACCAATAATGCAGGCATTTTACTATTACTTCACCTGTTTCCCTAGGGGAAAAACTTATAATGCTTTTTTAAATACGTTCAGGTTTTTTATTTCAGTATAAATTTAAAAATGGTTATATATATATAAGATAGTTGCATAAATTAGAAAATAATTAAAAATAGAACGCATTTTAAAACGCATAATTTTTGTCATGAAAAGGTCATTAGTGGATATGATCAATTTTTAATCGCAATAAACATTTTAAAACATAGTCACTGGCTTATTATAAATACTCTAACAATACGAGTATATAATACACTGTAAGCGAAATTTTAGGACTTTATTGTACTGCAACGAAATGTGTTTTTTTTAGGTTGCTCTTATATTACTATTAGATTATCTATTTTCTTCAGTTAACATTTGCTTTTCATGCGTTTACTAAGCATTTATTGAGTAATTGTAATTCCATAACTTAACGTAGATATAAAATATCCCCGATAATTGTATCGAACTAGTGTTTCCGAACTGTGATCCCTTGTAAAGACTTCTATGTAAGTACACGTTATATTGGAATCCTTATGATAATATTAGAATATGATAAATGTCTTATAGAATATATTTGTGTATTTTCCTCCTGAGGACGATCCTTTTACATGGATTTCATAGACAATATAAGGCAAAAGTTTTTGAACATTGTAACCAATATACACGATTCACATTGTATGTGCAATGTACACCACTCTGCTTTAGCTGTTGCTGTTGATCAATATTGTATTGTGATTTATTAACATTAACTAAATATTATTGTTTTATAATTTGAAGGGCATTAAATACAAAATCGTTGTTTATTAATTCTGTTTATGTTTATGTAATATAAAATAAATGTGACTTTATTCATATCTATCTGGTTAGGTAATAAAATTGGTTTGAAAAGGTTACAGGATTAAAATGAGTTATTTTATACTACTTTCAAGTAATTCTTAAAATTTAAATGCAAGAAATAGTAGTTTATTCTGCAAGTAGAATATATTAATGTGTAGAATTTTTAATAAATGTTGTTAGAAGTTAAAATAGCAAATGCAATAATATTTCTTAAGTAGTTGCACTAACTCGTAGATATTATCGTAGTCTAAGAAAAGCTGAATTCTCCGCAAGTCTGTAACTTAGCACACAGTCCACAAAAAATATTTGTTTGTATAAAAAAAATATGAATTCTTCTTGTGTATCAAATTCAGTTTCATCTTTAAAAGAGGGCCCTGAACGTGCATGTCTCCATACAAACGGAAAAAGGGAATTGTGGCAATATTGATAATTTTAGGGAAAAATGAGATTAATATTAAATGCTTACATTTAATATTAATCTCATTACAATCTACGTACTTTCCTATACAGTTTTGTAAAATTATAAATGGTTTGAGAATTATAAACCTTTTAAATTCTTAAAGCATTGATAATTTTACCAAGCTGTATAGGAACGTACGGAGATTACAATGAGATTGATTGATTGAATGCATAATGTTACACCAAAATTACCTAATGATGTCACAACTCATTATTTCCGTTTGTATGAAAACGTGCGCGTCCAGGGCCCTCTTAAAACAAGACTTTCGATTCAGTGAAATAATGTCATCGACCTTTTGTTTTCCCAGCAATGTATATTTTCAAATCAAAAATTTTGTCCTCGACTGTGCTATGCAATAAGTTTATCATAATCGTTAGACACTGTCACCTTGTTAACTATTTGTATAGAGTTTTATATATTTATCGTTTCTTAATTCTCACCTACGTGAGTTTTATTTTTGACCTGTCGTGGTATATCTGGAAATATATTCTCTGTGTTTCTTAACTTGCGTTTTATTTTTCGTATGATTGCAAACTATTATAAAATAACGACATACTCCAGGAAAATTTACATTGATATTGCTTAAAAATTTAAAAATACCGTTTAGTTTGTCACTAAATAAGGCATAAGTACCATTATAATCAGTTAATAGCAAAAATAACTAAATAAATACCATATTATAGTCACATTAATTGTTAGTTACAACAATATACTATTTTAATGCGTTTAAGTTTTTACATATTTTATATTTAATAGACTCATAAGTGAATTGATGTAATTCTTTGAGTCAATAAAAGATCTTTAAACCTAAGATACAATTTCTTATCGCTCTCCCTCATCTGAGCGTTTTCCCGGTTGCATCCTTAGCTGGAGTGCTTTGGAGCCCGGGGTCCGCTTTCCGGCTTATACAATTTCTAGCTATTTTAATGAAAGCAAATACCTTGTTACCAGCTACAGTTGTAAATATTATGATCCACATGAGAGCCATTTTAGATAAAGCAAAATTAATTTCTTACACGAATATTATTAAAATAGCCAATCTAATCGCTGCCTGATAACAACTATCTACTTACAGTATTTTGTATGTGAAACCTATCAAAAGACTTACTTGGCGTTTCCTGAGCGCACGTAGGAGAAAATATGATAAAAGGATTTAAAATTGTCTGAATAAGGCAGTCAATATAGTTAAAATCTCAAGCAGTGCTTCATATAAGTGAGATTATATTCCGCAATGGCTATGTTACAAAGTTCAATAAATAGGAAGAAATATAGAACGGATACGAGAAAAAAGAAGACATGGCTTTGATGGAAACCTGGAGCAGTATAGATCGTGGGGTTATCCTGTACCCTGCAGTAAATGGCACGTCCAGCTGGATCGTCTTCTCTTTCGTCAGCTCGTCTTTCGGGGTAGCGTTATCATCTGCAGCCTTCGTTCTGTTAGTCCTGACCGCTGTTCGATTCCGAGAATGGAGACAGGTTTACAAAAACCAATTGCTCATCCAGTTCATGCTGGCGAGGATACTTTACACAATGGTGCGATACGCGTACGACATCAGACATATATTACGATTATGCGACATAGACTGTGTCATAGTTCTAGACAGGTTTGTCTTCCTTTATACAGAAGTGGCTTTAGTTTCGTGGATGTTCGTCTTTAGCAAACAAATGCATGACAGTTTGGTGAAAGTTTTCAATACCGAAAAAACAAAAATCTGGACGATATCTTTGTGCACGTGGTTCCTGCCAGGAATTGTGACGCTCCTTTTAAATATATCGTTCTACCTCCAAAACGGCAAAGACGTGCTTTACTACTTAATTTACTTGTGTTTAGTGAAATGGCCGCTTTTAAGCGTCAATGCTGTTTTGTTGATATCAATTTTAAAGTCAGTTTTAACAAACAATCAAAATACTGAAAACAATTTGAAAATAACCATTGTTATGGTACTGCTTATATTTTTGTTTAGTGTTCAACAATTTATGGTAGATGTATATAAGCTTGTTTACATAGTGCTTCTGGATAATTACGTTACTTATGCTATGAGTATTGGAAGTATTCTTGCTTTGTACCACTGTGCATTCTCTATCTTGTTTTGGGTTTTTGGAAATGCTAATACTAGAAAACTATGGTGGAACAAAAAAGTACGACCACAAAGTCAAATGATAAACAGAAATTCCACATTGTAATGAGAAAGCAATTATTTTTTGTTTAGAAAGCATTATTTGATTTTGAATATATCGATTTTCGTTAATTTGGTTTGCGAAACGAAGCAACGCAAACAGTATAGAATTATTGTTTGCCGCTGATAACATTTTCTGATCATGATTATTTGTGTCTATCATTTTAACAGATAACAGTTTTATTATTGATGAATAATGAATGATACCTATTATATTTATTCCTGCATTAAAATCAATGAGCCCCTGTAAATCTTGTTTTATTTATAAAGCTTAATATTGTAAAATATAAACAATTAAAACCATATAAGAAAATTTGTAGTCGTAAATCTATGCAACTTGTGTTATAATTATTATTTAATCCCACTAGAATGCAATTAATTGATCTAACATTGGATTTTATTTGTTTACTAGCAGCCCTACCCGGCTGCGCCCGGGCATGTTTTATACCTTAAAACCTTCCTCGTGAATCACTCTATCTATTGGTGAAAACCGTATGAAAATCCGTGGAGTAGTTTTTGAGTTAATCGCGAACAGACAGACAGACAGACAGACAGACGCGGCGGAGGACTTTGTTTTATAATATGTAGTGATAGTGATGTTTGTAAAACATAAAAATTATTTACCTTCTCATTTAATACAAATCTAGAATAAAAAAGTTACACATTAATAAAATCTGGCTTTATTTTAATAAAACCCAATATGAGCAGATGTAAAACAAACTTTTCCCCGCTCAACTTTTCAATGAAAAAATGTTACAAAAAGTAACTAACACGAGCGAACAAAAATTTCAAAAGTTTTTCTTCTCATATCCCGCAATCCTAACATGATATCCCTCAAAATTAATTAAAACCGTCATTTATACCCTCATGCGGGCATGTATGCGGAGTTCTCGGTAATTGGAGTGTAACGTACTTAACGCGCCGTAATTGGTTTGTAATTAGTACTAAATTACAACGGAATGGGCTTGAGACTGGAAGGGTGGGCCATCGAATTAGTGATAGTACAACCACTTTCTAGAAGGACCAAACCTTAGGACTAGTGCTTCATATATGACGAGCTCCGTGGCGCAGTGGTCAACACAGTGGCCTGCGACACGGATAGTCCCGGGTTCGATCCCCGGTCAGGTCAAGATGGAAAATGATCTTTGTCAGATTGACCTGGGTCTTGGATGTTTATCTATATAAGTATCTATTTTAAAATATAGTATCGTTGAGTTAGTATCGTAACACAAGTCTTACTTAAGAACTTACTTTGGGGCTAGCTCAATTTGTGTGATTTGTCCATATATACCTATTTATTATTATTATATTAGCAGAGCTATATTGACTCTTGTTACTTCAGCCAACAAAAGATGACATTTGTATACAGACATCAATGTGTGTATTATACACCGTTTAAATCTGTAACCTTGCCTTAATATCGACATCAAAAAATCAAAATATGAAAAATAAATGTGTTGCACACACTAAACCGATCAACTCATTAGCAGTTTTGTATGGAGAACCCATTTTTTTCATTTCTCATTCATTATCTTCATAGTTTGGTGATATCTTTTCAGCGCCAAACAATCAAAGGCTTTTAAATTCTGGTCTAATATAACTTTAAATTTATAGATATAGCCCTTTTGACTCGAAAAGAAGAAGAAGAAATTCATAGTAAAATGCATACAAATTGTTTATTATCATATTCCCTTTTCTTGAGTTTAATAATGCACCAATGACTATTTAGCATGCATTATAAGGTTTTTTTTTTAAATTTAATTATTTAAGGCGAGGTGAGTTCACACACTAGCGCCACCCAGCAATTAATTCTATAAGTCCTAAATCATATCAAATTTAAAAAATCTAATAGCTGAATGCCCTAGTAAATTACTTGTAGTATTATTGGTACAATTTTTTACTATTTTTAATTTGATAATTAATTCATCGATTATAAAACGAATTTTTGCCGCCAAAGGTGGCCACGATTGGCGGCTAAAATTCGTTTTCTTAAACTTAGATTGTAATATCTATGAAAAGTAACAAAAAGAATACTACAAGTAATTTACTAGGGCAATCAGCTATTACATTTTTTAAAGTTGATTTGATTTAGGAGTATTTGAATTAATTGCTGGGTGGCGCTAGTGTGTGAACTCACTTCGCCTTAATGTTAAAGAGTCTCACAGCATAATATATACATGAAATCATACTTAAATTTAATTATATATTTATCATAATGCTAAAAACCAGTCTGCGACTATAAATTAAACTATTGAAGAAAAACTTAAACAGAACTGGGAAGTAATAATTAAATTTTTGGAATTTTATTATATCATATTATAATTATGGGTAGATTGAGTCGAAAGAAATCATTCGTAATGGATCTTTTAACTGATGCGTTGCTGGTATGAAACAGGTCGAATTCAACTGGAAGGTTATTCATTGTATCAGCAGCTCGAAGCAAAAAGGAATAACTCTAAACAATATACAATTAGGTACTAATAAGTTACTACGTAAGTTAAACACCGCACATTTTTTTCAGGAATGAATTACCCATGTCGTACAAACTTCTTGGACATAACTTTGCCCGTAAAATGCTTATAACTTTACGAATTTAATTTTAACTTAACGATGATTAATGGCTCATAGGCCACTTTCTTCATTAAAACTTTTTTAAAATATTAAACATAATTAATTGACTATGTTACCTACATGATAAATTACCTACCTTTAGATAAACAGTACGAATAGATATAATATTATACAAGATTAATAAATATGGATAAATAAACATATTCAACTCCATACATTCATACAATTTTTCTTATTTATACATACGTTGGTTTTTACCGATTATGTCCATATACAATTGGGTACAATGCTGGGAACTCGATTTTATTTTTCTTACATTCCCCCCATACTGCTCCGTTTGACGAGCTCCGTGGCGCAGCGGTCAAAACGCCTTCCTGCGACACAGATGGTCCCGAGTTCGATTCCCGGTCAGGTCAAGATGAAAAATGATCTTTTTCAGATTGACCTGGGTCTTGGATGTTTATCTTATCGTATCGTTGAGTAAGTATCCCCCAAGTCTCGAACTTACTTTGGGGCAAGCTCAATCCGTGTCATTTGTCCATATATATATTTATTTATTTATACTAACTGACGGGCTGAGTCACACCTTTGAGTACCTATAGGTATTTATTACAGGACTTAAATATGGCCATACATTCACAAATCTTGGGTCAGAGTATATGGAAAGGTGAAAAAAAATTCTCGATTTTTTGATGTTCTATTAAGACCTATTTTTATGACGCCACGGCTTCGAGATCATCATCAGCATCACCGATATTTCCAGAGTTATCGACAATTTTCCAAGTGGGGAGCCCCAATAAAAAAAAATTGTGTCAAAACCGCAGAATGATGGCAAAAACGTGGCAAAAACCTACCCAGTCGCGTCAACTTCACTTGTGTATATATACTTTACCATCAAAATAAATTGTTTGCACTTTGATTTTTGTTTACTGAAGCACGCCGAGAGCGCCACGAGTCGCGGACTGCCACGACATCTGCCGCTGCCACCACTTGTCGAACTTCAAAGTCAGTCTATACAAGTCCATAGCAGCTAGTAGTGTCTTCGGCCTCCATAATAAGTATCATGTGACCCCTGCTGCTATCTCTGCAGAACTTAAAAGTTATATTGAAGCTGGGTGAAGGCTATAAATTGAACTACGAAAAAAATTACGTGACATGGCGTCTTCCCATGTTTCATTAATGTCAAGTTGCATTAGGGCGGCTTTTCACGCAAAGCTGTGCGAAGAAGATATACGGTAAGTGATAAAAATCAAATAACATTATTTTCTAATAACCTGTATACCAATATGTACAATCTCAACAAGACACTGCAATGACTACATGGTAGATATGTATCTACAGCGTTACCATGTGTGTGCTATGGTCTGAGGAACCACATAGACAAGCGATTTCCAAACTATAATATATAAATATAAATAAATATAAATAAATAAATATAAATATATACGGACAAATCACACAGATTGAGCTAGCCCCAAAGTAAGTTCTTATGAAAGACTTGTGTTATGGGATACTAACTCAACGATACTATATTTTATAACAAATACATATATAGATAAACATCCAAGACCCAGGTCAATCTGAAAAAGATCGTTTTCCATCTTGACCTGACCGGGGATCGAACCAGGGACCATCCGTGTCGCAGGCAGGCGTGATGACCGCTGCGCCACGGAGCCTAAAGATATATATGTTAAGCAGTATTCGAAGACTTTGTCTAAGTGTTTATGGAGACATAAGTATATTTATTTGGTAGAAAATTCAAAGCCAACATTGCTTAGTGGATAGCCAGCCTAATTTTGGCTCTTGACTTGAGAGTCCTCAAGTGATCCTTCGGGCCTCGGGACTGGGTTTTTAAATTAAAATTAATAATATTCTGTACCATCAACGACTGTGAATCGCTGTAAATCTATTATTTCTGTATATTTTATTATTACTAACAAAATAAATTAAACTTTTTTGCCTCGTTTGTTTGTGTCAAACTTTGGAGCTGATATTTATGGTAGTTTGTAGTAATTAATTGAGCTAAAAATATCCCTACTTCAGTCGAATTATATTATGAAGTTCTCAAGCTCGTTTGAAGATGGGTTCACAATGTGGCCATAGTAGCTTGTCACAAAGATGAAATTATTAAAATATCGTATTAATTTCAGAAGTAAACCTCGTGCTTCTGGCCATACAGAAGAGGCCCATTATTACGAAGGTTTAACGTTTGGTTATCAGTCCGAACAAATATTTTCATGTGTTACTGATGTGTCATCCTTGGACCACTAATAATTAATTACTCCAATAACTTAACATATAAGTTATAGTTATGCCACTTCACCGCTACTGAGTAAGCTAATAGATATATAACCAAATAAAAGCAAACATCAATTTAAATCCAAATACAAGCAAAACCTAAAAATACCGTTCTTTCACTGTAACATCCTAGAAATCGCCAGTTAAAAATGTTTGTAAGCGGATACCCGATGCGTAGAGCTGACACATCCAATCAGTCCAACTAAGGTATCGTATCGGGTACTCTCCGCCAGATCTAAGCAACAATGGACAAGCCGAGAACCGAGCAGTTTAGGAACCTACACACGATCGACAGTTAGTCGAGATTCGTAAAGTTGTTTACAAGTGACATATTCAATTAATTCAAGTCGTACTGTTCTTGTGTAGACCAGGTACACTCTACCATATCCAATTGACATAGACAGGTGAAGAGCCGAGCATTTTAGGATGTTTACACACGATCGACAAATAGTCGAGATTCGTAAAGTTGTTTACGAGTGACATATTCAATTAATTCAAGTCGTACTGTTCTTGTATAGACCAGGTATACTCTACCATATCCAATTAAGTGAATGAACAAGTGGAGCCGGGCATTTTAGGATGCTTACACACGATCGACATTTTATCAGTTCCGTACAACGGATGAAATGTATGATTACCATCATCATCACCTTAGCTTCAAGAAGTCCACAGCTGGACATAGGCCACCCCTAAGGATTTCCAACATTGCGCTTGATAGTACATAGTCGCCATTCAAGAACCTTTCTGCTCCATCGGCCATCGGTTCTTCGCGCTATGTGCCCCGGCCACTGAAATTAAATGAAATGAAGTATTATTTATTGTAGAACACAAAAACTAAAAGAGAAAAACAAACAAAAAAACAGTACAAAATTAAGCATTGTGCACTACAAAAGGTGGCGGCTCAGTGTTACGCTGAACAAAAAGATGGCCAGCACTGATTTTCAGCCGTCACCTATAGTGACATCAACGACGCACCAATGCCAGTAGCGCCTTACACAATAACACATATGACATACATAAATAACCGTGGATAAGAATCTCAGTTAAGAATACATAACACAATATTATACAAAACGACACAAAAACAATTTAAGAATAACATAAAACCATTAAACCTCTACACTGCCACTTCAGAAAGCTAATCCACTGACCTATGTCAGTAACCTTAATTCTTCTACGAATCTCGCTTCTGATTCGATCTCACAGAGAATCCTCACGCATAGCCCTCTTAGTAGCTCTTTGAGCGACCTTGAGTTTTCTTATGATGCCCATGGTAAGGTACTACGTTTCAAACCCATAATTCATCTCTTTTGTTACACACATTGATTATAGAGTTTCGTCTTTAGGCACTAAGGTAATTTGGACGAGAAGACACTGCGGAACTTGCCGAACGCTACTCAGCTGAGTCTGATTCGTAAAAATACCTCGTCCTCGAAGCCGTAACTTCAAACCTGGATCAATTGATCCAGGAAGACATATTGTTCGTCAGCTTTAAGGATAGAGTTCCCAACAGAAAGCGGTGTAGACTACCTAGGTGATATGATTCCGAAGTGATCAAAGTACACTAAAAAAACCGGCCAAGTGTGAGTCAAACTCACGCAATGAGGGTTCCGTACAATATGCTTCGTGAACACACACACAATGTTCAAAATGTTTTATTTAATTGACTAGCGCTATCTAGTGGTGTTTTAGTGAACTATTTCCTTAGGTGAACTTATTATAGTGAGTTTACCACTTTATTTTCAACTGATAGAATTCTTATTATTTTTCCGGTAATCTTCAAGCAATAAACTATATATTGTAATTTTTTGGAAATTTTAGGCCCAGTAGTTTCGGAGATCAGGGGGGGGGGGGGGGAATGGTCAAATTTTGCCTTCTTTCGTGAATAAAATCAAAAGTATTGATTTTACCCGAACAAAAAAAAAATATTTTTGAGATCCTCATAACAAGCCCTTTCATTTGATATATAACACGGTAAGGTTTGCAAGACTTTTTTAACATTTTATATTTGGACCCCCTAAACTGACCCTTATTTAAAAAAATATATATTTACTTTGCACATCCGTGTTTGGGTCATAAGTTTACACCATCTTACCAAATTTTATTTAATTTGGTTCAGTAGATTCGGAGAAAATCGACTGTGACAGACGGACGGACGGACAGACAGACGCTCGAGTGATCCTATAAGGGTTCCGTTTTTCATTTTTTGTACGGAACCCTAAAAAGTAGCCTTTGATCACCCAGGTGATATCATATAGGTACTCGAATTCTGAGGTGATCAAAGTGGACTAAAAGAGTGTACTTTGTTCACCCAGGTGATATCACCTAGGTGATCAAAGTGAAATAAACCACTGTTGTCGTAGACATCCGGTTTACTTCGCCGAATCAATCAGAAAAGGCAAATGTAAATCCTAGTACTTTAGGATATATTACACAATCAACAATGTAACGGCTCAGTCAATGTAACTCAGGCTAGTATATGGCTCTGGTAGTACAGAGAGGGTCGTGCTCCTGCAGTGGAGACTAGAAAGACCTGATGATGAATGTAACAGTAAAGCCCCGTTTATGTAGGTATAACTTTTTACTATGAACTCTAAAACCTTTCAATTTCTTTGCTCAGTAACTACACAGAAGCTAGTTATAAACTATTGTAACCAAGCCAAACGTTGAAACATCCAAACAAGCAAAGTACGTAGTACTGCTCATCCCATACGTGAGCATACTACTCTTTGGATCTAATATCTCAACTTTTTTGCCTCGTAGCTAGCTCGGAATAGCTAGTTAAAAACATTTGTAAAGTGATACCCAAAGACAACAGCTGAAAATGCAATGAAGTCGAATAGTACTGCTCGCGTAGCTCGTACTCACAAGTATGACAATTAATAAGTGTTCAAAGAAACCTATATTAAATATTTTTTTTAGGAATCAACGAGGCGACAAGTAGAGAGCCGAGTAGGTACTTTAGAATGCTTACATATGATTTATTATCAGATGCATAAAAGATACGAATGAACGCATTTGCTCCAAGTTGTTCTATTTTCGTATGAGTAACACTCTACCAAATCCAATTAGCGGTGGACAAGTGGATCGCCGAGACTGTTTAATTTTCGGGCAACGTGCATTAAGGTTTAAAAATTGTACGCCGCCTTGGCCAGATCAGATGGAAAATAAAAATTGACGGATTCCCAAAGCCGATAAAAACAATCTGAAAACTCCAATTTGGATGCAATCTCTAAATTAATTTGCATCGTAGCTAGCTCGGAATAGCTAGTTAAAAACATTTGTAAAGGATGCCCAAAGCCAAGAGCTGAAAAATGCAATGAAGTCGAGTATCGGATACACAGCGCCAGATCCAATTAGCGAGATGACAAGTGGAGAGTCAAATGTTTTTTTTTTTTTCTGGCGGCGAGAATTATTGTATTTAAACATAAGTATATATCAACGAGTCACTCACGTGCTATTTGTCAGGATTGCCAACTATAGTTAGGTACCCGCAACCTGGAAACCGATTCTGCAAAGCAGTGATATCTTGAAGCACACTGAGTCAGTAGAGGCCGATACGATTAGCTTTTTAACCGACGACGAAGAAATATGATCCACCACGGAACACCAGCATCCCGGAACCGACTCGCTTGTTGCCTCCTTTAGGGCGGCACGAGCCGCTGCGTGGGCGATGCGCCGCCAGCTGCGGTTAGTTGACCGCAGCGCGTCCCGCACTCGCCTTGAAAACGTGCTCCTGACGAGTCCGAAAATATAGTCTGCAACTCCGACAAATAGCACTTGAGTGACCCGTTGACATATATAATGTCTTTATCTCACGTTAGTTTTTATGATATATTTAAACATGCGGTTTAAAATCGTACGCTACCTTGTCGTAGAAACATTTTTTAACGGATTCCCAAAGCCGAGAGAAACAATCAATCAAGCCAAGTGGTCACGTATCGGATACTCTCCGCCAGCTCCAATCAGCGGGGGGATTATATGTGGAGAGTCGAGCACTGTAGGATGCTTGCACAAGATCGACAGTTTATCGGATTCATAAAATTGTTTACGGATGAAATACCCAATTGATCAAAGTTATTCCGTTTTCGTGTCGTATACTTTCCACTGGATCTAATCAGCAAGAGAAGTTGAGAAAAATGTTAAGTGATATCGATGTTGACAGCAAGTGCAATAAAGATTGAAGTCGCTTTTGCAGTCTAGTGTAAGTCTGCATTAATGTCATCAATATTTCATTTAAAATAACCAATTATAATTTGGGTTCTACTGTAGATCGCCCGCCATCAGAAATGATGTATAGGTAAATCTCGATAGATCCAATCAGATATACTTAAATAGTGTAAAAAAAACGCAATAAAACCGTATTGAAATCCTAATCCTAACTAATATTATAAATGCGAAAGTGAGTTTGTTTGTTTGTTACGCTTTCACGCCGTATCTACGGAACCGATCATCATGAAATTTTGCATTCATATAGGTTAAGGTACTGAGAAGGACATAGGCTATATAGGCAATGAGAGGATGCGGCAAGTTGATTTTGGGTAAATGTACCAACAGTTGTACACAATGAAAATCTGTTTGGTTGTTTCGTATATCAGCTAAATAGTTTAAATTACCGGACTGACCCACCCAATTGGAGTGTAATGTTTTTCGCGAGTATGTATGAATTTAAGTTTGTCTGTGCCATTGTTACCTCCCGTAGCCTTAACGGCTTGACCGAATTTGAAGTGTCGTTAGATTCGTATTCTTTCCTAGTGTCGGCAAAAAATCAATATAGCGAACGTAAACTGTCAAAAATGGCAGTAGAACTTTTTTTTTTATTAATGAAACTTGGAGTTTGTTGTGGGAAGTCAAGGGGTGCAGTTGGGGTCTACCTTATTGGGGGGGGGGGGGATTTTGCAAATTGATTTAGGTGGACTTTATAGTAGGAAATTGGTGTAGTTTGGTGTTATAAATGCTCGTTCTCATGGAACACTTTGTGAAATAGTTAAAGTGGACTGTTATATGGACTCGTATAGACTTGTCACCATAACCTCTCGATCACGAAGCATCAAAGAACATACGCCATCTTTGATGCTACTTGTTACAACTTTACCGTACAACACCGATACTTAGTATCTCAATTTACTGGACATTGGCAGAATCACTGAAATCTCGGTGGAAGCCATTTTATAAAACAGAAGAAGAAGAATTAATGCAACTTGTAAGACTGTTTATTATTAACTCGAAGACTTTTTTATGTTAGTTTTGTTATAAATAAATATTTTGCCGTGATTTCGTCCATGTAAACTATAGCCTATGTAACCCGCATAAAAAATAAGCTTTCTATAAATGAAAGAATTTTAAAAATCGGCCAATAGTTTCGGAGCCTATGCAAACAAACAATCAAATATCTCCTCTTTATAATATTTGTATACATATCGGATTTTTGCGAACCCTGCTTACATAATTATGGCTGTCTGTCAATCCTTCCATAGAGAGTACTGAATCATTGTCCACGTTCGATTCCATCAGAGTAAGAGCCATAAAGTAATAAAAGTAAAGAAAGGTAAGTCATCCTGTTTAACTCTCACAGTCAACAAAATGACTAAAAATCTCCTAAGATTTTATTCACACGGCTTAAGTTTAAGAAGAATTAATGCAACTTGTAAGACTGTTTATTATTAACTCGAAGACTTTTTTATGTTAGTTTTGTTATAAATAAATATTTTGCCGTGATTTCGTCCATGTAAACTATAGCCTATGTAACCCGCATAAAAAATAAGCTTTCTATAAATGAAAGAATTTTAAAAATCGGCCAATAGTTTCGGAGCCTATGCAAACAAACAATCAAATATCTCCTCTTTATAATATTTGTATACATATCGGATTTTTGCGAACCCTGCTTACATAATTATGGCTGTCTGTCAATCCTTCCATAGAGAGTACTGAATCATTGTCCACGTTCGATTCCATCAGAGTAAGAGCCATAAAGTAATAAAAGTAAAGAAAGGTAAGTCATCCTGTTTAACTCTCACAGTCAACAAAATGACTAAAAATCTCCTAAGATTTTATTCACACGGCTTAAGTTTAAGGTACTTTGATGTAATAGATAGGATAGGTAGGATGTAAGCACCAGTTATAACCCACGTCTCACAATTTTGACTTCAAAATAGACGGACTGAGAATTTTGAAAATTGGTTCAATACTTTCGGAGCCCATTAAATTCAAACAAAAAATTAAATCTATCCTCTTTATAATATTTGTATAAATATTGGGTTTTTGCGAACCCTGCTTACATGATTATGGTTGTCTGTCAATCCTTCCATAGAGAGTACTGGATCATTGTCCACGATCAATTCCATCAGAGTAAGAGCCATAAAGTAAAGAAAGTTTAGAAAGATAAGGCATAATAATATTAAAACTTACGCGAGATAAATTCATTATGAAAACACGGGTTTACTCACGTTTTATGATGATGGTCTTCGTAACAGACCGAAACTAGTCGGCAGATCCGACGTAATAAAACGTGAGTAAAGCTGTGTTTTCATAATAAAGATAAGGCACCTTGTTTAACTCTCACAGTTAACAAAATGAATAAAATACACCTAAGATTTTATTCACACGGCTTATGTTTACCGCGTGTAGCACACAACTGCGAATGCTAAACGGAAGCGTTCCGGAACGAAACATTGGCGAAACCGCGAAACGCTGTTGTCCGATTCCGTTTTGGTTTCGTTCCGCTTGCGGTGTGAGAGTTGTGAGACGCACCAAACAGAATTACACTAGAAAGCGTTTCGCGGTTCCGCCAATAATATGTTTCCTGTCGGAACGCTTCCGTTTCACATTCGCGGCTGTGTGTACTTTGATGAAAAAATAAATAAATAGGGTAAGTATTTTTACTTGAAAATAGAGGGAGCGAGGATTTTATTTTATTTTTAATATTCGTTTTAACGCTATAAAATTTATTGCTATAGGTTTTAAATAGTAAATTTGATATCGGGAATCAGAAATCAGATAAGAATTTCAATACATGGTTTTGTCCCGCCATGTCAATGGACACGGTACGTTATGATTTTCATAGACTTTCATTCTATTCAAAATGTTAAATCTGTTCTGTCCTTATTTTGTGTCGCATCGGCCGAAGTGACCTCTTCACATCGCAGTAATTGGATCTCAGTCAATCGGAGATACGTTAACTTGCCAAATGCCAAAATCTATACCGAATCAGACCCTTAGGATGTTTTCTGACTTAATTTTTAAAACAATTTGGCCTAAAGTTTCTAGAGCTTCAAATCATTATCCAACCATTACAGATCATAGATTTTTAGGGGATTTGTAAGTAAGTACATAGGTATATGACATATGACATACTGAAAAATGATCCGAGCCCATTTCTTCTTACTGATAACTAATCCAGCTCCTTCCATGCTAGTTTGGGAGAAAAGGAAAAACATAGAATATACCAGCTGCTTTTCTTCCCGCGCAGACCGTAAAAGCCGGTCAAGGGATTGGGCGAAAATCTAAGGAATCACATTGATAGGCGATGCGGCTAGCAACCCATCACTATTTTAAATCCGTTTTCTAACTTTACGCCCACTACGATGCTAAACGTGGCCTGTGTGTTTTATGACCTTGGGCTCTGTCTACCCCGCAAGGGATAAAGGCGTGATAGTATGTATGTATGTAATCCAGCTCCTACGCAGATCAGAAATGCCAAAGAAAGATATAGAAATAAAACTAGACTATGTGTTTGATATTGAACTCATGGATCTAAGAATTCCTAGGTCCATGATTGAACTAGCGATAATTGAAATTCACGTTCTCAACATGAAAACGAACAAATTTTGTTCTGTGACCAAATCTGAAATTGAGAAAAAAACATAGCTCTTACATAGCACCTTGAATACCTGATCTAAAATGTATAGAGCAGCTGATATTTTGTCTCGATTTCAGGCTTGTTCAAAGAACAAAAGTTAGTCGTTGTTAGTTATCAGTTTTTTAGAACAAAACCAAACACAAAGTACAAATAGGCCCGTAATAAGCATTCTCGAAGTGTGACAATATTATAAGTACTAATGTTAATGGTAATATTATCCTTAGCTGTGCCTTCTTCTAAGCAAAAAAATCAAAGACTGTATTGTCATCCTGTAAATCCATAATAAATGTCATCAAAAGGTATTAATGAGCGCTTAATCTTAAAGATAATTAAATTAACGTACATGATGATCAAAGAAAAGTTAAGGGCATTATGTATAGCTGGAGTTGAGTGATCAAGGTGGAACAATCTGAGACTGTCGTTACAATTAATTAATGTACCTACTTACCTAATTAATTATATAACAGATAAAAGGAATAAATTAGAAGTGCACTTAGGCATAAAAGTGTTCCATTCATGATACTTAGTGTAATAGGGAGTATTTAATTTTTTTATTTTGATAGGCTGACTTTAAAAACTTGGATAAGTGCGTCGACACACTTATCCAACTTATCCAAATCGAGGAAAAGATCTTTTCCTCGATTTCTAAATTAACAGATATGTTCCTCACTGGTCTAGTATTAGAAGACCATAATTGTACCAATACTTTATTTAAATTTCATACAATTTACGTTAAAAAACTGAACAAAAGGTGGACTCATATAAATAAACACTTTTTAACCTACTTCAAAAAAGGAGGAGGTTCTCAATTCGTCTGTATGTTTTTTTTTTGTGTATGTTTGTTAAGCGATTACTCAGTCAGTTATGGATCGAGTTTAGTGATTCTTTTTTTTGTTCGATAGGTAATGCTCCAAAGGTGGTCCCAAAAAATTTAGTCGCAATATATCGAGCACTTTTTGAAAAAATAAACTAAAACCAAAAAGAAATGTAAAAAAATGCCGTTCGGCTTTTTGATTGAACCACCCACTGAAACCTAATTTTAGTTCCAGTTTGTACATTTATGTATAGGGTTGAAGTCGGTTTTAGTTTTTTGTTAAAAATAATTATCTCTTCTCCTTTCCGTAGTTACATAGTTATTTTTTGATGAATTTAGTATATGGATATACAAACGATAAATTTGAAAGAAAATCTATCGTTTTTATACAGTCACTTACCCAATTTTGTGTGGACTGCATTTAGCAAAAATTGTAAAAAATTTACCCACAAGCTCTTAGGGAAACCAAAATCATTATCTTGCAAAACTTACAACTTTCTTGTACACAAAACCACTTAATTGGAACAACAGAGAAACTTGATGAAAATTTCGCAGCAAACGTAGTTTTGGTGGCACAAAGTCATTAAGAAGTTAGCGCTTAACTTGCTAAACGGAGCATAAGAGCATCTCCATATACATACTTATGTATATACATCAGACAGATGATGGATACACCTCCTTTTGATTCACCTCCTTCATATGCGAACCACGAAGTAATTGAATTCCCTTCCGGCGTCACTGTTTCCTGACTTTTTTTTTTTTTAACATTTAACATTAAGTTGTGAACTTGTGTCGCAGGATACTAACTCAACGATACTATATTTTATAACATATACTTATATAGATAAACATCCAAGACCCAGGTCATTCTGAAAAAGATCGTTTTCCATCATGACCTGACCGGGGATCGAACCCGGGACCCCCGTGTCGCAGGCTGGCGTGTTGACCGCTGCGCCACGGAGCTCGACTCGTGCAATTTAGGGATTTTCAAGGCAAGAGTGAATAGGCATCATGTGAGTTTGCATGTTTACCACCCCAGACCTCGTTGCTTGACATCAGGCAAGATAGAGATCAAACTAAATTATTTAAAAAAATCACCTGCTTGTTTTTTGGATACGATATAACTAACGCTTACTTCGACTAAGTAAGCCGATCGTGACCGGAGGCTAGCTGGAAAGCTAGTAGTTCATAAGGCTTATATATGCTTGTCTCTGAATAGACCCTGCAAACTAATGTATACTTAGATGTGTGATGTATGACGCACGCCCTCATTATTGTGATGTTTAAACCTTGTAACCTTTTCTATCCTTTTCTATTTAGAACGACTAGAATTACTTACCTCAATCTAGATAGCCATGACAACAACATATCAAGTAACCTATGCCCTATTACTTGTACTGTATATAAACCCATCTTCTCAACAATAAAGATGCATTCAGTTTACGAACCTCATCGACCGTGTTTCTTTAATACACCCCCTCGTACATCCCTCCAAATGGCGACCCTAGCCAGTGCCGTGCCTCGTCGGTACTGGGGGCACGGATGTCAGTTCGCGTTTGCCGCCCAAGTTGAATACATATAAGAAGATTCAAGAAAAATAAATATGAAAATATTAAATAATTACGAAGACATTATGTGTGAAGAAAGAAAATGAAGAAAGAAGAAAAAATGATAAAATGGCGTAATGACTATGAAGAGTACATGAAGAAAGAATATATTTATGATGATTTATTCTGAGATTTTGAAGAAAGAATAAAAAAGATTTATTTGATGGAGCGGTGTCCAGGGTTATCCCGGCCCACGGTGTCCAGGGTATAGCCCGGCCCACCCAGCGTATGCAGTACGCAGCAGCTTACAGCAGCAGAGCGCAGCAGCAGCCAGCAGCACAGCGCAGCGGCAGCCAGCAACGGCAACCAGCAACGATACCAGTATTTCACCCAGGACAAGACAAGGAAACATATCCTTTTACAAGTATTTGTTTATATTTTTCTATTAACTTTCTATTAGATTTGAGTTAGATATGGAAGATTTGAATTAAAATTTTAAACTTTTAGAATGAAACATTGACCTTAACCTCGAACAGGTATGTGAAGGGTATCGGTCGATAATAAATAAGAACAGTCATCACATATCAAATTACCAGCGAGATGTGAATCATTGTAGGGCTGTCAACTAATAGGACTGTAGATTGTGTAAATTATTCTAAAGAAATTTATAAAAAACGTTTCTTGTACCAAATACGATTACTATAAGAGTAATTGAAAAATTATAAAATATTGAATACGCGAAAATAAGAAGTAAGTTTAAGGAAGTTTTTCACCAGAAACAGTTATTTTAATGCAATTTAATAACAATGCTCAAAGAAAACGACTTCATTTTAACCAAGTTGTAACTTGCAAAAATATATGCATTCTTTTTAATTATAATTACTTAATCTTGTTAACGGGATAAAACATTTATTCAATGGTATTCTATGATTAGTGGATATTTTTGTTCAAAATAGAACGATGAAAAGTGACGAAGTAACGTGATTACGCTTCGTGTATGACGTGTTGATGTTAGCGTCTAAGATTGGAATGCAGCGTATGCTGCCTGTTAGTTATCATCTCATGTTTCATATTGATTGTGACGATTTTGTGCATCGTATTATTTTTATTCAACGTCAGAAAAATGAAATAATGTGGCAAAGATAATAAGGTATAAGTATCTACAAATATATAAATGTGTAATAAGTTTTGTAAAACATGATCAGTAGGTTGCACGAGCTGCACTGCTGAAAGGGATCATGGAAATGTCAAGGTCATAAGGATACAAGAGCAGGCTAGAATCTATTCTATCTAATCCGATCATGTCTAGGTCGAGCTACCATACGTGAGGTTGATATTTAGAAATTTGCCTGAAAAATGCCAAACGAAAGAAAATGCCGTTTTCGGCTTGGCCCAGTAAAGGAGCCTTTTAGAAACACAAATGTTCTAAGAAATGAATAATGAATAAAATGCCAAACGAGCAAAAATGCCGTTTCCGGCTAGGCCCAGATAAGGAGCCTTTTAGAGACACAAAATATGTCCTAATAAATGAATAATGTGTATTCACAATAATTACCTTGTATCCTGTGTGTGATATGTACCTTGTTAATGTTATAATATGATCTTTATTATTACACACCTATGAACTTTCACATGTCACTAATTCACATAAGATCTAACTGATAAATTTATGATCAATTATTACTAAGCAGCATTAAAACGAAATTGCTGTTATTATTTACTTTTTCCACTGAATTTAATTATCTAGATAACACAGTGATGCACAAACACTTCATGCTAATATTACCAATATTAATACAGGAGATCTTCCATGGAGATATAATTGTACTATCATATTATTACCAAAATTAAGTCTCTCAATAAGGGCGACACCACTAAGGGATTCATTCTGATAAAGTTATTTTTGTTTGTCTTTTTATAAGTTAGTATAATCTCTTTCAAAGTTCGAGATGTATTGCATAAGAAAATAAAATTTATTAGATCAAGTCGTATTCCTAATAAGGAAACCATCTTCATATTACTTACACTGAATTTAAATAGGAATAAAAGAGACATACTGATGATCAGTTACCACGTAAGCAATAATTAATCTAGATCATTGTATCTACCTTGTTCTAATTAATCATACAATAGAAATAAGATATCGATATTATGATTGTAATCTTAGAGAAATATAATCTCGTCTTACTAATTCCGTAACATGTATAACTACATTTGTATACCCTTTTGTATAATCTAAGCTTAAGAGATCATGTACTCAACACATTGATAAATGTAAAAAAAAAATGTATTAAATCTTATAACATATATAATCATTTATATACATATGACTATGTAAGCATAACAATCACTACATGTATTAATTTTTCCTTATTATGCAAAAATGTAAAACGAGGTTTCTTTAAAAAAAAAAGAAAAAAAGAAAGAAGATAGGCGAAACTGTAATATTTTAATTCATTGTATACATTTTATAAGCCAAAAATTATTGTTAATTTTTGTCTCAAAAAAATAGGGAGGAGGTGTGATGTATGACGCACGCCCTCATTATTGTTCTGTTTAAACCTTGTAACCTTTTCTATCCTTTTCTATTTAGAACGACTAGAATTACTTACCTCAATCTAGATAGCCATGACAACAACATATCAAGTAACCTATGCCCTATTACTTGTACTGTATATAAACCCATCTTCTCAACAATAAAGATGCATTCAGTTTACGAACCTCATCGACCGTGTTTCTTTAATACACCCCCTCGTACATCCCTCCATAAACCAGATAGGTGATGGATACGTCCACATTAACACGCCATAGATGTCGTAACAAACAGGCAAGCGGTTACTTTAAAATGAACTCTTTTTGAAAGCAACAAGGACGTTGTGTAGTAAGAAATGTGGCGCTTCTCGTTTATTTTACACTAGTGGTAGAGTTTACATTCACTAAAGATTGTTATAAGTTGATATTTGGGATAATCCTGTCAAGTTTTGAAATTGTGTTTGGTAATTCTGCCATACAGAATATGATTAATCTTGATGAGTAACAGTGACGTAAGATCTAGGATAGTAGTACTTAATAGGACAAAACTTTTGTTATTTTGCTAATAATTTGGTAAGTTAGCGATTGATAGATACAGAACTTCGAATGCTTGTCTGTCGATTTATATATAGTAAAAAATATGAATATTATCTTCTCTACTTATATGTATAACTAGCCTACAAAATGACGTTGCAAATTTTGTACTGTACACAAACCTCTAACTTTGAACAGACAAGCAATTTAGTAGAATCTACGTAGCTAACGTAGTTTTGGGATGCAGAAACTATTACAAAGTTTTAAACGCCTGTCTCACTAATCTGATACCCGTTAAACTAAAGGCAAGATCTTCGGGCTGATGAGTAAGTACCTGGACTAGACAGATGACGGATTCATAAGGAAACGTCGTTATAACGTACTTTAAATGAAAATGGACTCTATCTGTCGTAAAGTCGTGTATCACGCCCAATTATATGTAGGACAGCTACTATTGCCAACTAATGGCCATATGATAGGAAATTCCCTTTTATAACAATCCTTACGATCTGTTATGTATTTAGGTGCTTCGCAAACTGATTTACACGACTATACGAATGTAAGATGAGAACTCACCCCTGATATACTAATTGACTTTATCCTTGGAGGATCACTCTTCAAGGTAGTGGTATCGTCTATCTGATCTCTCAATCCCAGTTGAGTTGCTGATTCTCTACGTACTATCTGTAAATTGAATAACTAAATTAACCTTTAGTTACTAAGCATTCTAACAATGATTCCTTACCTACCTATAGAGTTAATTGGGGTTGTTATGATTAATTTATGAGAAACTTACTATACCCAGTGCACCATCTTCATGGCCGCATTGAGGACACAACTTGATTACCATTATTCGCCGAGTCGCCTTACACAAACTCAATGTACATATTTAAGACCCTCTCTTTGGGAGGGCCAGTACTTATGGTACTCCTGTGCAAACAAAGCCTGACGCAATGCCACAGCCTGACCTATAACATGCTGGTTATTACATGTCATGACGCAGAGTTGTCTTTCACAACTCTACGCTTGGTAAATCAAGAATTAACACAATAACAAGGCGTCATGTGAGCTCACCACGCGGGAAATTTATTTCTTTCATTAGTCGGTCTGTGAATATTGTAAAAGATAAGTCCATGAAATACACATGTTAAAGAGTAAGTATAGTAAGAAATCATCTATCCTAGAATACTTAGCTGTGGTGTTGTACGTAGACTACATCAGTTCTCGCTCAACACTTGAGGAAACAGAATCCCCGCCAAAGCCGCACCAGCCGTCGCGGACGCCATTACCCATAAAGAAGGGACGCCTCGCGTAAGCTAGCTCGCCTCTATATTGTCAGTGGTAAGATTTCCGTTTCCTCAATGTTGCCAGACTACCCACATATTTACAATGATTAAAGGCTTCGCGACTGAACGTCGCGACACTCCCGACGGCGAAAAGTTATTGGAGATCCATCAGATCACGCGTCCATTCTTTAATTTTCTCCTTTTATTGTTTTTGTTACGTAATACGCTCTGGTTCTCACCAGCAGGTATTTTTGATTCTAACGTAAGATCCTCCCCAGACAAGAAAGAAAGTTCGCTCCTACGACTCATTGACCAAGTCTTGGAATCGTCTGCCAAGAATGTTGGACCAGACCGCCAAATCTTCCTCTCTTCGTTTTGAACATTGGGACGTGTAGCTGCGTCCGCTGGATTAAGCTCAGATGGAACGTACTTTACAATCATTGTTGTATTTCTTTTAATTTCTTCTATTCTGTGAGCAACAAATGGTTGTAGTAGTTTACTGGAGTGGTACCAATCACTAACTATTTGACTGTCTGTCCATAGAGTTGTTTGAGTAAATTTGATTCCTAAGCATTTTGTGACATATTTTAGAAGACGGCTTCCTATTAATACTCCTAATAACTCTAAACGAGGAATCTTGAGGTTTTCTTGATCTTTAATTGGTACAAGACGTGACTTGCCTATTACAAAGCTTAGATCTCTTCCCTTGGAGATATAGACTACGGCTGCGTATGCCTTGTTAGAGGCATCTGTGAAGCAATGTAGTTGTGTATCTTCCTGTGTTAGCCTTTTAAAATAACACCGAGGGACCACAATATCCTTTATGTTCTGGAGATCTTTGATAAACAAATAACTTTATTTTTAACTTTATCTGGTGAAAATTATAACAGCTGATCTTTAAAAGTATATCTTTTAAATGCTTGATTTGACTGACTTTTTATTTCCAGATTTTCTAATTCTGATATTAATTTACTGATTTCTGAATATTCCTGTTGGAATTTAGGCAATTCGCTTAACTCAATTAATAAATCCTTACTTTTTTAATGAGGCTAGGTTACATATGTTCGAAAATTTATGCTCAACTAAACTTTGGGGTTCCTTATTCTCTCCTAATACCATACTATTTTTAATGAGGCTAGGTTACCTATGTTCGAAAAATTATGTTCAACTAAACTTTGGGGTTCCTTATTCTCTCCTAATACCATACTATTTACTTGCCCACTCTCATAGAACTTAAAAATCGATTTTCCTGGCCTATGGAAATTTCGACCCCTTCTCCATCCCTTTTTACTTTAATAGAGGCTTCATTCTCCTTCATCCAATCAAAAATTGAGTTTAAGTTAAACCTTTTCTTAATAGAATAGTAAATAAAATATGTACGCGTAAGTAAGATAACCATGAAATAGTTCCTTCATGACAGAATACTAGTTAGGTAGTTACTCCCTTACTATGCCTTTACTATTATTAAAGTTTACGTCCGTATTCTACCTAGTTCATAGTTAATAGACTAATTAATTTTTATTTTCAAAGTAAAATTTCGCAAGTTATAGAAACATTTAAGAATAATTTATCAAATAAGTAATCAATACCATGTTAGTTTCTAGTAATAGTACCATGTTACCATGTTAGTTACTAGTAACGCCATCTACAATTATCAAAGTAATTTTAAGAATGTAACTCAATAGTTCAATTTGTAACTCTCCTAGTGGTCACAAGGTGGCACTAGTGACGCAACAGACTATTTTCTAAAGGTGTAGTTTAATTATTTTTAAAGCAAAGCTAATTTTATTTATCGTTTTAAGTAGATCTACAAATATAAGAAAGAAGGAACTAAATTTTATTACAAAAAGAGGTAAGAATTTGTTTAAAATATTATCGCATAGTGTATAGCATCATTTTTAGTATGGCTGTATGATGGTTTATTATCTTCGCTTCACATGTCAATGACAACAACTTTCAAATGTCAAACATGAGCTAGTCAAAGCAATCTCGATACGCATATTTTAATCTTCATTTTAACTATTTTTTTTTTTTTTTTTTTTTTTTTTTTTTTTTTTCAGGTAATTAAATTGATAAACAATACTACTAACAGAACACACGACCCCATTACTACAACAAAAACAGTGAATAACAATGTACCGACCTAGTGCAACGAAAACGTGATATATTTTCCTTCATCAAAACTACTGCTTTTTATCCATGTCGCGGTAACAAATGTGACTAGAACAAGCTAAACTCGAGAAGAATCCAGCCCCTCCAGTCACTTGGTGGAATTGAACAATGGAACAGCTATTTTTCTACCAAACTAACCTAGGCATGTATGCATCCCTAAATGCAAACATAGTTGTGTTAATACTTATCTTACTATCTCTAAATCTAGCTAACAATTAGTATCCTGGTCACGGAACACGAAATGTAACCTGGGTCCTAGTATTTTAATTTTTTATTATTATTTTTGTTTTGTTTTGAAAGCTTTACTAAATTAAGATGACCCAACTGCACCAAACGCTAGCCTAATTCAGAAGCCTATTATCAACTGCTATGTATGTTTGTTTGCTCCAATTATTCAATCCCTGTTTTGGCTTGTGATCAATGTCTAGTGGAGAATCCCTTGTCTTTCCGTGGCAACCCAGGAACTTTTTAAAGCTGTGGTTTTGTCCTATTATAAACTTAACTTAATGAAACATAACCTAACTTACACTTGCCCAAATAGCTATCTTTGAATGTTCGCACGCTTGTAGATATAACCTTTAATTTAATGATGCGCTATGAACTTACTTAATAAATATTTTTAATTGCACTGTTTCTTTTTGTTGCCTGCCTCTAGTAATTTACAATTTTGCCTTATTATGGTGAAGTTTATTAATAATTAACATTATGGAGAATGATATCTACCAGTATGATATTATCCTCAATAGCTTACTGCTATGCCTGCTGAATACATATAGTCATAGTATAAGGTACCTATCAGAAATGTATGGAAGTATTAAATTTTAAGCTTATTGATTTATAAATTCATGTTTCCCCACAAGGTTGGAATCAGACATCCCAAGCTGCCTATAAACATCTATGATAAGTTTATGAAAGTATATGTTATAGTATAATCTAGATTTGGTTATGTTTAAAGTTTGTTTATCAAACATATCGAGTTGGCTATGTATATAGTTTAACTAGCAGACATTTCAAGCTGCCTAAAAGCATCTATGAAAAACTATGCCGCTATGACATGTTAAAATCTAAGATTAATTATTTATGTATAAAGCTCACTTCAACATTAACATCTACCAAATATTTCAATCTGTTCAAAGACATCTATTATTAGATTATAAAAGTGTATGTAAGTTATGGTAAAATATGGGGTTGGTAGTCCGTGTATGTCACTGTAGTGTACTCTCAGTTCAGTATGGTATGTGTATGTTTGAAAAAAATTTCATCCCATAGGAATGTGTGTTTATTTTCTTAATACCTATACACTAAAATTATGTAACAATTCTTGATAGAATGATATAACTATAATTATAATATGCCGTAATTTTGTAGTGATATGTTAACAAATAATTAAACCACAGCAATCAAATTAGTAAACAACTTATAGTTAGGGTTATAGTTACATAAATGAATACCTATTCAGAAATTTATTCACTTTTAATCAGATGAGACTCGACATCTTCAGAGATTACTGTATTTCTTAAAAGTAAATACACATCATACATACACAAACTGCCAACCGTATACCCTTGTTGTTGTCGTCTTATATTTAATCATATTGAAAAGTCGACTGATGATGACACTTCGTTTATCATACCATTCAAAAATTCATTTCACCGCTGGTTTTTACTGTTCTAATACGATTGTTATACTATTACAAACCAGAGTATCCCTGTTTGAAATATTACTCAGGTAACAAGGTTATGTCTAGACTCGTCAATCTTATGATCACTTATACTTAAGAGGTTAAAGATAGTCAAGTCACAAATACACTTTTAATAGAAGTATACATTAACAATCTAGTTCGAAGTTCTTTAAAAAACAAACCTACCTGGAAATCCCTGTAATAAACTCACTTTCAGTGGTTTAAATATAACTGTTCAATTTTTATTTTTACAAAATTGGTGAACTGAACTAACTTAGTTAATTAACTATTGTTATTGTACTGTACCGTTTGTAAATCACTGAATAAAGATTTTTCTATTCTATTCTAAATGAAAATTTTATGTGACAGAGAATCCTGTCTTATTTCGTGTGGTGTATGTCAAATTCACCTTTGGATAGTGTAAAATAGGTCACTATTTGCCTGTAGTTTCCCTGAAAACACTTTTACTTAACAACTACCCTTTATTTTCAGTTTTTCAATAACCTTTCAAAAACTTCGTAACCAAACAAATTCATATGCAAAGGTTGTCTTGTCACTTGTGAGTTGTGAGTGAATGTTTGTTGAGGTACGCCTCGAACAGCAGCTACGACAGCGTTTGACTATAACGTTGACGTTAAATCGTTATTCTTAAATTCACCTGTTACTTCTTGGTTTTACGTAATGTACCTACTACCGTGTGCATAATATATTATTGTTAAATTCGTGGTTATAAAGAAATTAAAGCTAAATTATGTGTTCCCGTTATATGACACTATAGACATATGGTAGTTTCTTGGTCAAACTTACTAGTATACTTGTTGTCAAATGTCACTTTGTAAAGAGATGTAAATAAACCGTAAGAACCTCCCCCTTTTTTTTTTTTTTTGTATGTTTGATTGAACTATCATAAATGTTCACATTTATTATTATCACTTTGTATTTAACCTGTTTATGTACAACGCTTTATTCACCATAACGAATAACGTTTATCCAAAAAAAAACAGTTACCCAATAACGAACCGTTACGGTTATGTTTTGCTTTATGCCATGTTTGGTAAGAACCACACGCTGCAGCGCCCTCTACCATCGTATTGAGACTAATCCTTTTTGGATAGTGCAACTCAACTAGGACATTTAACTTTGTATTATCTGGACAAATTATTCGGGTTCGCCTCAATTAGATAAATTATCCCAGAACTCTCCACCATGTCGTAAAGTCGTGTATCACGCCCAATTATATGTAGGACAGCTACTATTGCCAACTAATGGCCATATGATAGGAAATTCCCTTTTATAACAATCCTTACGATCTGTTATGTATTTAGGTGCTTCGCAAACTGATTTACACGACTATACGAATGTAAGATGAGAACTCACCCCTGATATACTAATTGACTTTATCCTTGGAGGATCACTCTTCAAGGTAGTGGTATCGTCTATCTGATCTCTCAATCCCAGTTGAGTTGCTGATTCTCTACGTACTATCTGTAAATTGAATAACTAAATTAACCTTTAGTTACTAAGCATTCTAACAATGATTCCTTACCTACCTATAGAGTTAATTGGGGTTGTTATGATTAATTTATGAGAAACTTACTATACCCAGTGCACCATCTTCATGGCCGCATTGAGGACACAACTTGATTACCATTATTCGCCGAGTCGCCTTACACAAACTCAATGTACATATTTAAGACCCTCTCTTTGGGAGGGCCAGTACTTATGGTACTCCTGTGCAAACAAAGCCTGACGCAATGCCACAGCCTGACCTATAACATGCTGGTTATTACATGTCATGACGCAGAGTTGTCTTTCACAACTCTACGCTTGGTAAATCAAGAATTAACACAATAACAAGGCGTCATGTGAGCTCACCACGCGGGAAATTTATTTCTTTCATTAGTCGGTCTGTGAATATTGTAAAAGATAAGTCCATGAAATACACATGTTAAAGAGTAAGTATAGTAAGAAATCATCTATCCTAGAATACTTAGCTGTGGTGTTGTACGTAGACTACATCAGTTCTCGCTCAACACTTGAGGAAACAGAATCCCCGCCAAAGCCGCACCAGCCGTCGCGGACGCCATTACCCATAAAGAAGGGACGCCTCGCGTAAGCTAGCTCGCCTCTATATTGTCAGTGGTAAGATTTCCGTTTCCTCAATGTTGCCAGACTACCCACATATTTACAATGATTAAAGGCTTCGCGACTGAACGTCGCGACACTATCTCAATGCAATAAGTACGTTGGTAAGTCAGAATAACTGGCACTTATGTATTTGTAACTCAGTTGACATAAGACTATAGTTACGTGACATTTTATGATAATCCTTTCAAGATTTGAAATTCAAGATGTGAAATCCTGTCAGGATTTCTGATACCCACACCACGATTAACTTCTTTAGTTTTTGTTTGCTGAATAGGTTATTTGATAGAAATATAATAAGCAATTAGATGCTTAAGTAATCCTTTTTACTTTTTCATTTGCCATGCCATATTGACATGTGAGACTTTTGCTCCTTAGCTCAACGACTTATCCTTTATCTCCATATCCAAACCAATTAAAATAAAAAATGGTAAGACCATACATTAAAACATTGTATATATTATAATATAAAAGCTTTTTCAAAGAACAATACAACTTCTACTGCCGTCACTCGGGAGGATTTAACAATACCCTTCCGAAAGGACTTTCTTTCTTCCACCATATCTTCTAAATTTTAGAAGATGTCGTAGAATGAATAATCTCACGTACTTATTTCATACATAAACTCTATAAACACATCTTTCTTGGGCAGTGTAGTGTAGTGATGGCATGTGTTTTAGTTGTGGTAGAGCCTCCCTACCGGCGAAAATCATTTTGCTAGTAGCATGAATGGGCCGGCTCGTCCAGGGAAGTACCACACTCTCACAGAAAATCGACGTTTGAGTAGTAGCTTTACCGCTACTATGCTTCGTTCGGTGAGTGAGAGAGCCGGAGGCCCATCTCCCTCTCCCCTCTGGGGAGAGAAAAGTAAAAGGCCGGCAACGCTCCTGTGACACCTCTGGTGTTGCAGTTGTCCATGGGCAGCGGTGATCACTTCCCATCAGGTGACCCACTTGCTCGTTGGCCGTCTTATGACATAAAAAAAAAAAAAAAAAAATGTGCTTTTATGCGAATTTTTTGTGCAGCTTGTGTATATTATATATATAAACGGTCCTGAGTCACTGACTTATATATCAACGCACAACCAAAATTACTATACCTAGAGCTCAGACCTAGAGACTGGAAGTTTGGTACAGGGGTTCCTTTCATTATGTATGTAAGTGAGAACTAAGAAAGGATTTTTAGAAAGACATAGATTAGTTCTGGTTGGCACTTTGGGCACAGAATTTATAATTGCGGAAGTCAGACGGCAGTCGCTCTATGTACTAACCAGTAACCTAGTCTCATCACCTTGGATAGGTAGCGGACCCCGGGATCTGAACTGTTGAGGATAAAACTAGGAATACACTCGGATGATGATCAGCGGGTATCATAACATAGGCTATAATTTACGCGAATGAAGTAATGGGAAATTCGGGCACCTACTGTGGTAAGCTCTCATCATCATCATCTCAGCCACTGCTGGACATAGGCCTCCCTCAAGGATTTCCAATACGACCGGTTGGAAGCGGCCTGCATCCAGCGCCTTCCTGCGACCTTTATCAGGTCGTCCAACGCTGCGCTTGTCAGTACGTGGTCGCCATTTAAGAACCTTTCTTCCCCATCAGCCATCGGTTCTTCGCGCTATGTGCCCCGCCCACTGCCACTTCAAAGAGCTGTGTCGGTGACCTTCGTTCTTCTACGGATCTCCTCTGGTAAGCTATAGTAACAAAAAATATAAAATTTTCTAATTGACAAAGATACATTTATATTTTGGACATAGACCTTAAAGTCTATGTCCAATCTTTGTAAACAAAGGACACTCAAAAGAATACCAACAATTTTAACCCTCAATCAACTCGAGTGTAAAGATATTCATGTAAAATGAATAAAATATCCCGGCCATAATCTTCAGATAATGAAACGGCCACACCTGCTTGTCCTGGCCTGCATAAATTATGTAAAGGAGGGTACGCGTCCACGACGCGACATGAAAGAAAATATAATACGTTGTCAAAGCAACGTTCATATATCACGTGGTTTGTCCTCTTTGGATTTAGGCTGTGATGTGTAGTGTGTGGCTCTTTGTAACACGTAAGTACTTTAATAATCTTAGCAAGGTCATTATTTTTGTGTATTTAATAGAAGTTTGTACGAAAACAGTATTTAGGCAGTTTTGTGAGGCTTGCCAAAGTAAGAAAACACGAAATCTACATACCTTTTCGAAGAAGATGTTTCAGTAATAAATCTAACTGGCTAATCATGTCATGACTTGACTCAATTGCCGTGTGAAATTTTTCAACTTGTTTTCAAATTTTTCAAATTATTATTGTTTTTTTATTTATTTTGTGGTTTGTAAAAGAACCCTACGTGGTCTACGACGCGACGTGAAAGAAGTTATAATACGTATGTCAAAGCAACTTTTATATATCACGTGGTTTGTCCTCTTTGGATTTAGGCTATGATGTGCGGTGTGTGGGCAGTTTAAGCTCGGGCTCTTTGTAACACGTAAGTTCTTAAATTATCTTAGCAAGGTCATTATTTTTGTGTATAAAAATACTTATGCTAAAGCAGCATTAAGGCAGTTTTGTGTGCCTTGCCCAAGTATGAGTACACAAAGTCTACATACTTTTTTGAAGATGTTCCAGTGATAAATCTAACTATTTTAAAACATAAAATAAATAGCTAATAATGACTTGAACTGACTCAATCATCGTGTGAAATTTTCAACTTGTTTTATAATAGGTAATTATTTTTTTTATTTACTTTGTATTTTGTAATAGAGGGTACGCGGTCCACGACGCGACATGAAAGAAAATATAATACGTGTGTCAAAGCAACGGTCATATATCACTCGTGGTTTGTCCTCTTTGGATTTAGGCTGCGATGTGTGAGCAGTTAAGCTCGGGTCCAAACGAATGTCAACGAAGGGCTGCTCTTTGTACACAAAGAGCAGCCCTTCGTTGACATTCTTCGTAAGTGAGTCATGAGTTCTTAGTAAGTACTTAAATAATCTTAGCAAGGTCGACATTTTGTCTATTTAATAGAAGTATTTACCAAAACAGCATCTAAGCCGTTTCATATGCCTTGCTCAAATAAGAGAACACGAAGTCTACATACCTTTTTGAAGATGTGCTAGTAATAAATCTAACTAACTAATCATGACTAGACTTAATGACTAAATCACCGTGTGAAAATTTTCAACTTGTTTTGTAATTATTATTTTCTTGTTTTATGTTTTGTGAAAGAGGTTATGCGGTTCACGACGCGACATGAAAGAAAATATAATACGTTGTCAAAGCAACGTTTATATATCACCCGTAGTTTGTCCTCTTTGGATTTATGCTGTGATGTGTGGTGTGAGAGCAGTTAAGCTCGGGTCCAAACGAATGTCAAAGAAGGGCTGCTCTTTGTGTACAAAGAGCAGTTCTTCGTTAGTATTTAAATAATCGTAGCAAGGTCATAATTTTTGTCTATTTAATAGAAGTATGTACCAAAACAGCATCTAAGCAATTTCATATGCCTTGCTCAAAGAGAACACGAAGTCTACATACCTTTTTGAAGATGTGCTAGTAATAAATCTAACTGACTAATCATGACTTGACTTAATGACTATCTCACCGTGTGAAATTTTTCAACTTGTTTTGTAATTATTATTTTCTTGTTTTATGTTTTGTGAAAGAGGTTATGCGGTTCACGACGCGACATGAAAAAAAATATAATACGTTGTCAAAGCAACGTTTATATATCACTCGTGGTTTGTCCTCTTTGGATTTATGCTGTGATGTGTGGTGTGTGGGCAGTTTAAGCTCGGGCTCTTTGTAACACGTAAGTTCTTAAATTATCTTAGCAAGGTCATTACTTTTGTGTATAAAAATACTTATACTAAAGCAGCATTAAAGCGCTGTGGTGTCAGACACTAGCGCCACCTAGCAATTAATTCTATTAATCCTAAACCAAATCAAATTTAAAAAATGTAATAGGTGGATTCCCTTGTAAATTACTTGGAGTATTTCTGATATTACTTTTCATAAATATAATATAATTCACGTTACTTATTACCGCCAAAAGTGGCCACTTTTGGCGGTAATACCTAAGTAGTTCTCTTAATTCATCAAATTAAAAATAGTGAAAACGTGTATTTAGATACAGGTTGTGATACGAGTACATTTAAATTAGATATTATTTTACAAGAACTAAGTAGGACCTGAAATTCAAACAAGAATAAATTACTGCAATAGCGTCTCTGAGTCTGAGTTTACAGTTCAGAGGCATAAAATATTGCCTGAAGTATTTACCCTGCAGTTTGATATTACCCAGACTAATAAACTTAAGAGTTTCGGAGAAATGTTCGGAAAATGCATCTCTTCGCTGTCAGAGTCAGTTGCGGAGCGCGGGAAATGTGCACTTAAATTATACAACGGCATTTACGACGGCAGCCCAAGTGTAAACTATAATTCAGAGAGTGCGCTAATAACAAAGTTACAATAATTTCGATTTGGCTCATAATTTTACCCGTCTGACCCAGGTGTGTAATGTTTGGAATTACTCATGTTTTCGCGCGTATGTATGTATAGTTGTGTGTATGTATTATGTATGTATGTTTGACTGTATGTCTGTGTGTATGTTATACGATTGTCTGTTCCATTTTTGATTTCTGAAGGCTAAACAGCTTGACTAATTTCGAAGTGTGAGGTGTATTCGTATTTTACCCGGAGTCATGGCTTTGTAGCGCCATCAAAAAATTAATATGACGGGCGTAAATTTCAGACAAAAACGGCAGCTGAATTTTTATATTTTTTGAAATACTGCTATTTATTATTACTTTAGATACCTACATGTGGTATTAAACAATTTAGCAAAATGATTCAACCCTTTGCAAATTATCTTGGGATCACGATAGAGTTCTTACCTAGGTAAAATTTACATAAATTTCATGTCCACGCATGTTAATTTCGCCAAAATAAGTAATGGTTATTGATCTCAATTATACAAGAACACAGCTTTTTAAACCTCAAATTGATAGAATACCATGACATTATATTTTTAACTCAAATTCCTAGGTAGTTGGGAACAAAAAAACAGAAAAGGTATGTATATTGTATGGAAAATAGATAGTACGTATGTTTTTTTTTTATGGAAGAAATACTAGTAATAACCAATTAAATTATTTTTGATGAGGATTTAGGTAGGTATATATTTTTTGTTTATATGATACATCCATTCATTATTTTTTAATATATAAGATCAATATCCGAGCCTTAATGGCGTTTTGTTAATTAAAAACACCAATCGCTATCGTGATCCAATGTGTTGCACATTAAACCAATTAAGTACCGTTTTCCAATTAACCAGATTTCATCACCGAGTTTATTTTACTTTAAATGGAGTTGACACAGTAAATGTATGGAGACTTTATACATTTTAAAATAATTATACTTTTTGATCACATTTTACCTGATACGATATCACACAATTACACCTTTCATCATATTTATAGGCATTTCTGTAAGTAAAAATTTTCAAGTACCCTAACTTTCTTATATTGAAGATTACTTAATTGAAGAAAACTTAATAAATAAATATATACGGACAAATCACACAGATTGAGCTAGCCCCAAAGTAAGTTCGACACTTGTGTTATGGGATACTAACTCAACGATACTATATTTTATAACACATACATATATAGATAAACATCCAAGACCCAGGTCAAAGGTTAATGAGTTGTAATATTGTGTGATTTATCTGTAAACCACTTTTTTTTCGGAGGCTATTATAAAAAAAACTACTAGACCAATTTCATGAGACATAATGACGTGAGCAATGCTCTTTGTATGAGACTGGTGTTTGTAGAATGTTCGATCTTCCATCAAAGGAAAGCGGAAGTGGCTGCAGCGTGTTAAGGAAAAATTTGCCGTCAGAACATTTTTTGCTTTGCTTTGTTTAGCTCATCGCCGGTAGTAACGGTCTAGGCGTAAATATGTTTTTAAGGTTCCGTAGGTACCTAAAAAGGTAATAAGAAACCCTTACCGGACCTCTTGATTGTCCGTCTTAAAGAGATTTATCAAATTTAAATTAATATCAGATATTGAGATCAGAAGCCTCACAGCTGCGAAAAAATCAAACTTCTACGTTTACGCAATCATAAGATACGGCAGTTTATATCGTAAGTTTCATTGGTTTGCTTATATTGCAAGGTGATTAAAACCTTTAGGGATAAACCTCTTAACCTAGGAACATAAAATTTGATGTGATCTCATAATAAAGTAAAGGAAAAGTCCCAAAATTTGAAGTTGGTGATTGAAACAAAATACATATATTTTTTTACAGAGAGGCGTGAGCAGGATTCACAACTGGCCTTTTTCAAAATAATAGGTACAATGCATCCTCGCTACACATCGTGTCACAATTTGCTCATAAGTACATTTTTGCACCACACAGCTTCTGTAGAAACATTAACATTGTACCATACATAAGCCTTACAACGCACTCTACACACCTTCTCTTTGCAGGGTTTTGATTGACATCACTACATCACTATCACTATCACTACATATTATAAAACAAAGTCCTCTGCCGCGTCTGTCTGTCTGTCTGTTCGCGATAAACTCAAAAACTACTCCACGGATTTACATACGGTTTTCACCAATAGATAGAGTGATTCACGAGGAAGGTTTTAAGGTATAATACATGCCCGGGCGCAGCCGGGTAGGGCTGCTAGTTTTCAATAAAACATTTTTTTGTAATAAGTCTACGTCAGGTCTAGCCATAAAAGTCTGTTTTATCAGAAAACTGCATTTTACGATGTACTTCCCGAACTCATCAAATCTGTTATAGCTGCAACTATAAAATAAAGATATCTACTTACACGTATGTAGCTGTCCATTTGCTATTTATTAACCGACTTCAAGAAGGAGGGTATCAATTGGACCCGTATGTGTAATATTTTTGTATCCATCCATCCATCAAGTCTGTTTTGTCTCCACTGCAGGAGCACGACCCTCTCTGTACTACCACAGCCAGAGTAGTCAGAGGATTTGGCCCACACTCTCCACGCTGGCCAGACGGGTTGGAGAGGTCTTTTTTTATTTTTTGTATATGTTAGTCTATATGCCAGCTTCCTAACGTGTGTGCCAAATTTCATGCGTGTATATATGTATTTTTTTTGTTTGTTCCAAACTATATGATAAATTGCATAATAAATATATTGAAACTAAGTATTATCCACCTTAGGGATACAATAATGGTCTTGTGTATCTATAGACCAATTGTCTCTTTCTCTCGTCTGAATGTGATCTTGATTGCACCATTGCAGCATAAAACTGCTGTTAAATAACTTAAGTCAGCTCTTCTTAGGTATGCTTTGCACAGAATGTGAGAGCTGTTTTTTTTTTTGTTGCTTTGATATTCATCTACAGGAAGAAACTTTGAACATACTTATAAATTTTTCTAGATTTAATATTTGAAATCAAGATGTTTTCGAATTTGAATTTACGTGAATTAGACCGTGAAAAATACTATTTTCTAAATAAACTCTAGATCTGATGTCAAATTCACCCGTAGCATCAACTATAAAAATACCAACACGTCTGCGGCCTCCCATTTGCACTTTACGCAATAATGCAATAGACATAAGTGACCAAACTTGCCCTAATTTTTTTGGGCTCACACTCCTCATTAAAAATGTTTTCAACCGACTTTAAAAAAAAGAAGTCTATCCTCCGAAATAACATCTACCCTAACAGTGACTATTACGAGTTTAAGTAAAAGGCTAGGTTATATTCGACCTATTTTTTTCTCTGAAATATAAAAGAATATTTAGTAATCGAAACACTAGAAACTATTCAGCGTTCTTAAAACGTATGCAGGTGGAAAGCTGTCGGGAACTTACTTCAAACGATATTGAGATTATTGGAAGCTCACTGCTGCGAGCTCAATATCCCTATGCCGTTGTCACTGCCTGAGTGACTGCTGTAAACCAGCGTTACGGAACTATCGATAGTTTCCCTATCGATAGTGGGCATCGAAAACTATTCATGCTATTTATCTATAGACTTATCGATAGTATTACCACGTGTCAATGTCGATATTGCTTTTTACAATACCAATGATAAGGGCAATACTATCGATAGTTTTGCCTCCGATACTATCGACAGTGTCGATATTATTGATACGTGGTGATACTATCGATAGGCCTATTGATAGTACCGGTTGTTCGTACTATCGATAACCAGTGATCTTTCAATACTATTGTATCAAAATGAAATCACAATACTATCAATATTATAGATAGTTCCGGACGAAATACTATTGATAGTGTCGATCGATACTATTGTTGGTATTGCCCTTCTCGATAGTATTGCCACAGAAATAATAATAGTACTAACGTATTGCTTAAAAAGTTATATCGATACTATCGATAGTATTGGTTTCGCCTTGACTATAGATAGCAACACTGCTGTAAGCATATGTATGTAGTTTATTGCATGCAGCAATTCAGTTTCTTTACACATACAAAATTGTATGAAGAAATATTGTATGAACGCAGTCATCATCATCATTTCGGGTAGGTGACACGGTCAGTCGATCATGCATACCCTGGTGTCAGAGTTCTTCGGAATCGCCTCTCGGCCTCTGACGTGGTTCCTTTAACGACTACCAGATGGCAGCGACTACCAACGGCTTAAAACGTGCCTTCCGAAGCACGGAATCATCTTTATTATCAGACAATCAGGTGATTTATGCCTGCAATGTCTTCCCGTGGGTATTGAACCCACGACCCCCGGGTCAACAAGGCAAACGCCTTAACTACTGGACCACGGAGGCTGTACCTGGCTGTACCATGAACGCAGTGCAGGTCCTCATAAAAATTACTTCTTACTCACTCACTCACAACATTGAACAGCGCAACTATATGACGCCAGTAAACTTTTTTCATTCTCGTCCTTTCTGTTGTAGATGTTTCATTTAAAAATACCTGAAACTTTTATTGTGCATTCTAAGCTACTTTTAAAAAGCTCAAGCCGTTAACAAGCGCGTTGCGCATTTACGACCCACTGGTTTTCAATACCACCCACTTTAAAGTTTTCAATTAGGGAGAAATACAAGTATTAAATACCGAATTAGTACATTTTTTATGTTCAAGGCATCGCAGTAAGTATAAAAATACCTGTGAACTTTTATTATTTCTAAGGTATAGCTGTTAGCCGCGGCTTTGCCCGCGTTATATATGTCCTTCTCAGTACCCTAACCAATGTGTATGCAAAATTTCATGATGATCGGTTCAAAAGATAGGGCGTGAAAGCGTAACAAACAAACAAATAAACAATCGAACTCACTTTCGCATTTATAATATTAGTTAGGATTAGGACCTCTCCAACCCGTCTGGCCAGCGTGGAGAGTGTAGGCCAAATCCTCTGACTACTCAAGCTAATATATGGCTCTGGTAGTACAGAGAGGGTCGTGCTCCTGCAGTGGAGAATAGAAAGACCTGATGATGATGATGATGAGGACAACAAAATTTGAAACTGTAATTAGAACATGTTCTTTACCAATTGTAACATTTGCATTAATTTTACCAAACGTGATTATTGAGTAAAGATGCACTTAACAAATTACGAAAATACACTATCTAAAATTAAGGTGTTGTAGTCGAAAATCCACTACAACTTCTAGTTTTCTTTTTAATAAATCTGCTACTCAAGAACAAAAAATTAATCATCTTATCGATAACCTATATACCTAAAGATTCATAATCAGGTACAACTAAGAATACAATTTATAGTAGCTGTGCCCGCGACTTCATCCGTGTGGAAAATTGTAGCCTATGTCAGACATAGACAGATCGACTGAGTTACTTTCGCATTTACATATATCTTTTTTTTTTTAGTTACGTTATAAATGCAAAAGTGATTAATCCGTACTAACGGATTAATCTATGTCCTTTTCGGTACCCTTGTCTATGTGTATGCAAAATTTCATGATGATCGGTTCAGTAGATACGGCGTGAAAGCGTAACAAACAAACAAACTCACTTTCGCATTTATAATATTAGTTTAGTTAGGATTAGGATTAAGATAGGATTAGTTAGGATATTATTATTCCAATAGAAATTTATTTGTTTCGTAAAAAAATAAATAGAGGTTTTCTGAGGTACGGAGAAGGATATATAGGGGACTGTTCCGAAAGGATCTACGATAACGCGAGCGAGGTCTCAGGCGAAAGCTAGAATTGTAAAAATGTACTCAGTTATATCGAAACAACTCCTGCCTTGTCAATGTCAATCTCGCGCCGTTTTGCGAATCGAATTTCCTCCCCTATTAGTGTTTCCGCCCCACATTCGTTTTGGCGTCGCGGTGTGTGGAACAAATTAAATCAAGCCCGGGATGTCCCCAGGAGTACACCTGATACTGAAAGTAATTGCCTTTATTTATCGGTGCAAAACTGGAGTGCTATTTTTGAACGCGTGACTCACTAAACGAGTGTTTGACGCGAGTGTTTCCAAAAGACCGCATTTTTTAATCGTTAGTTGACTAGTGATTGCAACGAGCGGTTGAGACCGTTCGTAACCGCAGGCGACGAACGCTTTTATGTCAAAATCACTTCCTGTCATTTGAAGTTCATCTGCCATTATTTTACGTTCCGTTTGACGCTACACTTCTTAAATATTTTAAAAATACCTAATCACCTTAAAAATGTTTTTAAAAAATTCTGCATGAAATAAGAAAAAATTTAAATATTTTTTGCCAGCGATGGTTTCAAAAATATGGCAAAATGGCATTTCGTGACTTGAGAGACGAGTGTAACTTGTAGTCGCGTTGCGACGTTGTAGACGACTTGCGTTTTAGTGAGACACGCGTTCAAAAATAGCACTCCTGTACCTCTATAAGTCCGAAACATCTATATATTAATCCCTATCTCCATTTTTTTTAAATGTCATGCGAGCAAACCGGTGTCCTGATTATAAGTGATCACTACAGCCACAGCAGCTGCAGTGATCAATACCTAATTCTTAATAATTAAAAACGGAGACTGTTTTGGCAGAAAACTTCAAAATATATTGCCATTAAGGATGATATAAGGATTCTAACTATACGTCATGCATCTAAATCTGTTCTGACATTTAAAACCTATTTTTTTTGTATATAGGGAGTCAATAACTACATAAAACTTGGAAAAAATATTATTTGTTTTTGGAATAGTCGTGTAAAAATTATCTCCATCTACTGTAATTTTTTTGGATCAGCATCCTCCATCAGTCCATGATACCGGGTTAATAATACGTTTATTAACCCGGTATCATGAACATCTTAGTTAACCCAATTTGACATATAAACAAAGGATTAAGAAAAGTTGAAAAACTTCATCTCCTTTCCAATAAAGAAATCACACGTCAATCAATTTTTCCTGCACATTCCTTGCAAAAGGAAGTTACTCGCAGCTGAGAGGAAATTAAACTCGATAAAAATAGCAGCGCGGCAATTTATTCTGTTAAAAATTGCAGCGTATCACTAGCAGTTCGGAGAAGACTGATTTTGCTACAACAAGTAATTGGACGTACTTTGAGATACAGGGTACTATTTTTGAACGCGTGACTCACTAAACGAGTGATTTAATCAAGCCTTGTCAAAAAAATTGAAATGCCTACATCTATCACGTTAAAACGGTCCATTTGACGTTTCACACCATAAACATTTTAAAAAAATTACCTAGGTACTATAAATATTTTCTGTGTCAAACGGAATCGATTTCTGGCGTTGCTAGGTCCCGACCACAGATACGATTTTTTTTCCGTTATTTTCATAGAAACTGAAAAACGTCTAAAAGCTGGAATAAAAATACCTTCTTTAAGTTAAGCTCTCCTACATATTCTTACCTCAATTCGTACTACGTAGCTTATACATAGCTTATGTAGTAAGAATCTAAGCTACATAAGCTATGGACATATTCGTCCTACATAGCTTGATGTAGTAAGAATATGTGAGGAAATATTTTCCGAAGAATATTTCGTTCCGTTTTGTCTTGTCAAACCTACTTTTATTGCATTCTTCTATACCATTTTTTTATGATTAATTGAGGCTTACACGCTTCTGCATTACTGTCAGCAATCGATCGTCCATGTAATTGGTACTGCCGGGCGATACGAGGTTCGATGACGAGGTTTTGAAGACCAGCGGGCCATCGCTCTAATTGCCGAGCCAATCAATTAAAACTTTATAGGGACGTCACAGTTATGAGTCCCGGTCTGGGAACTAGCGATTTTTATGCGTGGAAAATTTGCAGAGGGAAAGTGGGATTTATGATACTTTGGGGAACAGTGAGCTATCGCTCTAATAGCTGGACCAAATAATTTAAACTTTTACAGGGACATCGCAGTTATGAGCACCGGTCTGGGAACTAGCGATTTTTAGTAGAATAGACAGTTTTCGTGGATAATTTTCAAGTTTTTCAAAGGGAATGGAAGTGGAATTAACTACTCATAGGGGACATGTGGGCATTATTCGGATAACGACGTGTTCAAATAATTTAAACTAAGGAAAGGAAAAACTACTTCCTTATGAGAAAAAAAAACGTCCCAGTAAGATAACCGAGTCGCAAGAAAAACGAGTTATCCCGAGTTCGATACCCGGTCAGGTCCTGATGGAAAACGATCTTTTCCTGATTGGGTCTTGGATGTAAATCTCTATAAGTGTGTGTGTCATAAAATATAGATCCGTTGAATTAGTATCCTACACCACAAGTTCACAACTTACTGTGGAGCTAGCTTAATCATCATCATCATCATCATCAGGTCTTCCCAGTCTCCACTGCAGGAGCACGACCCTAGCTAGCTTAATACCTATGTGTAATTTGCCTGTATATATTTATTATTATTAATTATGAACAGTGCAATATAAAAGACCCTTTTTTATCTCTCATTATTACCTACAGGGAAACTTGTTATCCTTTCCATTACGTGTCGATACATTAAGAGCAGAAGTAAATTATCCGAGCTCGTTGGGAATAGTTGTAAAGAAAGGAATTCGCACTCCAGCTAGTTTTACTGGTGCTAATAAACTTTGCTACTCGTATTTACGTTTGTACTGTGCGAACCGTTTTTCATTTTCCGGAGAATATTCTGGGGAGAATATAATTCTTTGTTAGATTCTTTGATCACCTATAAAGTAACGTTAGATTCGAGATTTTTAACGTTAGAAAAGCGAGCAACGATGCCTTGTTCCAAGGTTCTTAATTTGAAATATTGGAGATGAAAAACAGATTTTGTAGTTTGCTAAATGTTCAAAACGCTAGAAGAACGCAACTTAGGGTACTTTATCAGGGTCATTGATTGATTGTCAGGGTTATAGAATAATAATTATTTTTAACAAAATACAGAACAAAACAGACAGTACAAACTGGAACTAAAAAATAGGTTTTAGTGGGTGCGGTAGTTCAATCAAAATAGAGGAACAATGTCGTCATCAACTTGTCTTGATTCGCGAAAGCATTAAACAGAAATTAAACCAAACAGCATACTTGTACATTTTTTTTTTTTGTTTTAGCTGATTTTTTCTAAAAGCGCTGGATACATTTCCTTTAACTTTGAAGTTCAGTCAAAACAGAGGAGTAACGTTCTCATCAATTTGTCTTGATCCGCATATGAATGAAATACAAATACCGTTCGGTTAAAACTTTTAAACCGAACGGCATCCTTTAACAATTTTTTGGGTTTTTGTAATTTTTTTCAAAACGTGCCCGATACAAAAATTTCGCTAAAATCGATCCGTAACTGACTGAGTAATCGCGTAACAAACCTACATAAAAAAAACATACAGACGAATTGAGAACCTGCTCCGTTTTTGAAGTCGGTTAAAAATCAAATTTACTCAGATATACCTAATTAGGATATAGATACTAATTTAGGTCTCTCGAGAAATACCTAGGGTAACACGATGTGCAAACTTTTGTAATTTTCCTGCCGAGGTGATATGCTACCTCCTCCGGGTAATCGTTTGATAGATTCAAGTACACAAATGTGAGGTTTGTTTGAGTTAAGCCTAGCTTAAATACGTTCCAGAGATATTAATTAAAGTTAAGAAAATTTAAAGTTCATCCAATACTTTGGAATATTTTACTTATACCAAGGTATAAGGAGGGTGGGAAGCTGAGGTATGGTCTCGGTGGGAGCTCTGATAGTGAGTCAGAGCTGCCTATAAAATGCCGAGTATCCATCTGCTGTGTCAATGGTGGGACACCTACTTCAGCAGAGCCTCAGCCAGTCCGAGTCATCCACGTCCCCGTCGTCCACCCTGGGACCGGCTACAGCCACGCCGCCGCGTGACCGCCATCTAGTGCTGTAGCTGCCAAGGATGCAGGGCAAAGGGCGAGCGTTCTGCGCCCTAAAACAGGATTCTATCACTAGGGAGGATACCCGAACCAAACCGAGCACGTCTGCAAACTCTGAGGTGGCAGCCCCATCAGCAGACTAGGACACAGTGGGTTAATCACCTACTTGTCTGAATCCCTGAAGCCCTCTGCCCCTCCTAGGGGCCTTAGGATCATAAGTAAGTCAAGGTATAAGGAGAGATTAGAAAATATAAAAAATGCAAGGGAACCCTATTTGTATTTACCTTAGAAGTTCAGTGGGAATAGTTTTAAAGAATCATCATCATTTCGTGTAGATGACACGGTCAGTCGACCATGCACATCCTGGTGTCAGAGTTCGGAACCGACTCTGGCAGCCGGGACCAACGGCTTAACGTGCACGGAAGCACGGAATCATCTTTCTTATCAGACAATCAGGTGATTCATGCCTATAATGTCCTAACCAAACTGGAAACAACTTAACAAAGCACCTATGCTTCCCGTGGGAACCGAACCCACGACCCCCGGGCCAACAAGGCAAACGCCTAACCTCTGGACCACGGAGGCTGTTGTTTTTGACAGTGGAATTCGGACTCCTGACAGGTTTACTCCAAATGTAACTTATTCTTAGTCATTCACTCCTATCAGAGTGGTCGTGGTTGCGCAGACTTGGCACATGTAGAGGTGTTTGGTCGGCAGGCTTTCTCAAAATTGTTCTCCCCGCGATGTGTTGTTACGTATCACGTTCATTGACCCAGGGTTGACTCGGTAGCTTTTTTAATTAAGTCAGACCAGCGAATTGGTGATTGATCACGAGACCTTGCCTTCCACCTGACCCTGGAAGACCACTGATGGAGAACATCAGGTTTTAATTTCTTGAGATATGACCAAAGAACTTAAGTAGGAATACGCAGCTTCGCAGTTGACTAAGCCTGTTTATTATATAGCTCTTTGAGAAAACTAAGATACATAGACGCTTATAAACTTTCATAATAATATAAGTACCTATGTTTTAGTTCGCTCTGGAATTAACCTCGCCCAGTAGCGTGCTGGGTAAACTTTTCTAATTTTCCTGCTGCGCTTATATGTTACATCCGAGAGTAATTGGTTGATAGATTCGAGCACACACGTAAAGCTTGTTTGACTTAAGCTAAACTAGATAGAATACGCCAGAATAAATAAAACCGGCCAAGTGTGAGTCAAACTCGCGCAATGAGGGTTCCGTGCAATATGCTTCGTGAACACATACACAATGTGCAAAAAATGTTTTATTCAATTGACTAGCGCCATCTAGTGGTGTTTTAGTGAACTATTTCCCTAGAAGAACTTATTATTGTGAGTTTACCACTTAATTTTCAAATGATAGAATTCTTATTATTTTTCCTGTTATCTTCAAGGAATGAAATATATTTTGTAATTTTTTCAAAATTTTCGGCCCAGTAGGTTCGGAGATCAGGGGGGGGGAATGGTCAATTTTTGCCTTCTTTCGTGAATAAAATCAAAAGTATTCATTTTACCCGAACAAAAAAAAATATTTTTGAGATCCTCATAATGAGCCCTTTCATTTGATATATGACACAGTAAGGTTTGCAAAACTTTTTTTTTAAATTTTGTAATTGGGCCCCTCAAAATGACCCTTATTTCAAAAAAATCTTTATTTACTTTGCACATCCGTATTTGGGTCATAGGATTACACTATCTTACCAAATTTCATCTAATTTGGTTCAGTAGATTCGGAGAAAATCGGCTGTGACAGACGGACGGACGGACAGACAGACGCTCGAGTGATCCTATAAGGGTTCCGTTTTTCAACTTTTGTACGGAACCCTAAAAATAATAAATAAATAAATATATACGGACAAATCACACAGATTGAGCTAGCCCCAAAGTAAGTTCGAGACTTGTGTTATGGGATACGAACTCAACGATACTATATTTTATATAAGATACTTATATAGATAAACATCCAAGACCCAGGTCAATCTGAAAAAGATCATATTCCATCTTGACCTGACCGTGGATCGAACCCGAGACCATCCGTGTCGCAGGCAGGCGTGTTGACCGCTGCGCCATGGAGCTCGTCAGTCGGAGAATGTAGTCAGCCAGTAGATAAAACTAACAAAACATTAAAGTTCCTTTTAAATTTTGACATGTCTAATTTTGCACTGGAGGTTAGCGGAGCTTGGTGTGCAGAAGGAGGTCATTGTGCGGCAGTTGGGGAGATGTAAGGAATGGTGGACCTGACCTTTATTTATTTTTTTATTTCGCCCTGGGTTACACAATACATAGGTACCTACTGCAAAGCAAATCCCTCGCGATAAAAGGGGGAATGTTGCAAGTGATATGGGCACTTTTGCGCCAGGTACAAGTATAAAATGATAAAGCACAAGTACAGGTAGAAAAATATATTAATTTGACTATTTTATTTTTATGCATTTCATACCTTGGTATTTTAATGTAAGGTTAATTGAAAAATGAATATTTATAGATTTGGTATTTTAAAAACTGACATTATAATGTTTAGGTAATAGTAAGATGTAATTGGTTCAGGTATTTTAAATATGTAATGAGTTCGGGTATTTTGGCCTTATAAATTTTAAATAAAGACGTTATGTTTTTTGAGATTCTGATATGTACCCGTTAAAACTGTGTCAAATAGATTTAACTTATCTGCAATTATAAAATAATAACACACATTTTGAGGCTGCTGTGAAACTAACCTCGACCGGTAACGCGATGTGCAAACTTTTCTCATTTTGCTGCCGGGCTGATGTGCCAGCTCCTCCGGGAGTAATTGTTTGATAGATTTGAGCACACACACTCCAGTCTTGTTTGAGCTAAGCTAAGCTACAATTTAGTACTAGCATAATACATTAAATAAAGGACATATTTAATGTTCTAAAACTTTGTTATGTTAGAGATGCAATGTCCCCCACTAACACAATATGACAATGCAGTTGGTACAAGTTACTGGTATAAAAATAAAAATAAAATAATTATACCCTATGTATCTTATCTGAACTGATTTTGATCAAATATATTGAGCTAAGTACACTCTTAATCAAATTTCTTTGTAAATAAACAAAAACTGCATCAAAATTGGCGTTTGTAGCTAAGGTGCGAAGAACAGACATACCAATAGTTTCACAAAGAAGATATTTTTCTAGAACTACAGCAAAGTTCAAAATGTTTATTTGAACACTTATTAATTGTGATATTTGATTTAACAACTTAAACAACCATAAAAGATGTTGTCGTCAGTAATTTACTTACCTAAGCGCAGTGCATAAGAAGCGACAACAAACTGCACAGCGCATTTTCTTCAACCCACGTCAACTCTCAATTTTAATTACATATATACTACGTCTACGTCTTTTCCCTCGTGGGGTAGACAGAGCCCAGGTTTGTAACACCTCAATGCCACATTTACCATGTTGGTGGGCTTATAGGTGAGAACAGAATCAATATAGTGATGGGTTGCTATCCGGATCACCTATTGACATGATTCCTGACGCACATTCTCTCAAACGGATTTTACGATCTGCGCGGGAAGAAAAGCAGTTAGTACATTCTACATTTTTTCTTTTTTCCCAGACCAGCATGGAAGATCAACAATTTTAGTTGAGTTTTGTGGTGGGTTACTGGGCATTGGCAGAATCACTGAAATCTCCGTGGAAACCATATTATAAAACAGAAGGAGAACTAGAACAATTTTAGTTACCTTAAAAAACGATTAAACACAATACACGCGAGTGCTTGACCTAATTGCTGCTACCGTTTTGTCGTGACGGACTTCTCATCAAACATCTTGTTTACAGTTGTGAACGATAACAATCAATCATGTTTAATTTATACTATGATGATAGATGTTAAGAGGGTCTGTTTAAGATTAAACTCTGGCTATTTTGAGAAGGGTTACGTAAACTTATTACAAAGTATGGAGGTACAGAAAGGAAGGAAGCTACCTGCTCTTGAGTTGAGCTTAACATTATGAAGCAAACTCATACTTTACTAGCGTATTGACTGACTAATCAAGCCAACTGTGAAAATGGCTGCTGCAATGTTGCCGAAATATGAGTATTAGACGAAGTTTTAAAACAATCGCGGTGTAAGTTTCGTAGTAGCAATAATAGTAATAAGGACTGAAGAAACTATTTTAAATTGTAAATAACGAACATGAATTATTCTCATATAGTGATTCGTGCATATGGCTATATCTAAAACTTTCTGTAATAGATTAGTAATCCATTGAAAACCAGGCTACTTGCGAGCACTTTTCTGTTTCGACATCATTAAGTTTCCATTAACGTTAACGTTAACGTTAACCATTGTTAGTCTTTCCGTAGGTTCGCATTTTTGTCATTACCTCAAGTCTATCTGACTCAGCTATGAAATATTACCAGTGGCTCTATTGTAAATATACATACCCATACCAAATTACAGCTTTATAGTATTTGTAGTCTCTGAGTAAAACCGCGGACGGACAGACAGACAGACATGGCGAAACTATAAGGGTACCTAGTTTACTATGGAACCCTAAAAATGAAAAACCTACCTATAAATGAAACCTACCTATAGTCTAGAAGACTGGCAGCATTGCCACGTTGAATGGCAATGCTTATACAATACCGATATCATGATATTTCTAATCAATACTAATTAATATTGGATAAGTGACGGAGAGTGGGAGCACATGGCCGGATTTTTTTTCTTGCCATTTTATATATCTACCCAACCGTTGGATTTAAATCAATGCTCATAAGGAGTATAATTAGCGTTCTATGGCTATACCCCTATAATACCATATACAGAGAAATACTGAATAACGCATGGCATATAATATAACACTCCCTTTTTATTGGACGGGATTAAAAATAAACTTCTAAATAAGCAATTCTATTTAATAATAAACATAATATCAGACTTGACCGGTCAGTCTGATAGAGCAATAAAATAGAAGTAGCCAGATTTTAAAAATGCATGTTTCGACCTCTAGACTAGACCTCTCTAGACTGAGTTATTGGAGCACCTTTTTGAAATATTGATTAATAGGCATGTGATTTTATTCTCACCGAGGTCGTCGCCGATCAAACGGTATATTAGTAAGTTTTAAATCGATACTTTAAAGTAAAAACTTTCAAGTGGATTCGTTAGTTAAGTTAAGACGAACTATTCTACTTAGTCGAGAAGGCAATGATTGTTTGGTTTTAACTTGAAGGAGGAAATGAGAGTATATTACATGGGCACATAATGAAAACTTTATTTTTGTCATTCTGTTCGCTTGTTTTCTCTCTCTTTCTCGTCTCCACAGTAGCACGATCCTCTCTGTACTAGCAGAGATAAGTACATATAGAGCAATTAGAGGATTTACACTCTCCACGCTGGCCAGATGGGTTGGAGAGGTATCTTTGATGTTTATAAGCTTTATTTAGCTTGTGTTTTCTAAGTGGCCTTCTACGACATCCACGGAAGACTTAAAGTAGTCCTTTTGCTGCTTGCTAGCCACCACACGGCTAGTGCCTTATTGAGATCCAATAATTATTAGGAAAAGCTGAAGAAATCAAAAACACAATTTCACGCGAAGGGAATCGCAGACAATATCCAGCAAATAATAAGCCTCGTATATAATGGAGGTTATGGGAGACTCCTATTTGCGATTGTTAACAATCTATTGAACAAATCATAGTTCACCAAGTTCCCATCTTCGGAAGTTTGAAGTCGGGCACTTCAAACTTTGGCTATGACTGTAAACTATGACACTGTACACACAAATTCTTAGGCTAAGGCTCTTACACACAAACTTACATCCAAACAATTAGTGGCAAGTACAAAGATTATACACAAATTAAATTAAATTTAAGAAAAAACCGACCAAGTGCGTGTCGGGCCAAGCGCAGTGTAGGGTTCCGTAGTTACGAATGACAACTTTGAGTTCACAGTGCTCACACTCTCACCTCACAGTTTAACGACCAAAAACATCTAACAATGAAAATTGTATGAAATTTTACATTTTCCAGTACATTTTATAAGTTGGTTGCCTATAACTTTTTAGTTTGCACTTAGTACTCAGCTCTAATAGTTTTCCTTTCAACTTCGGTATATATACTACTGCTGTAATTTTTTTCACGTATCCATATATAACCGTTTAGCGGATAGAGGGGGGGGGGGGGACACTTACCTCTAACAAAAATTTGCACTTTAATCAAAATATTTCGGAAACGAATCCCTAAATCGAATTGTGTTCTCAACCTCACAATATTTTTTAAGGACCTATTTAACGATACTCCACACGATGGGTTAATAGAGAAAAAAAATTACTCCCCCTCTTTACTTGTATGGGAGCTAACCTAAAAAAATTTTTTTTCAAGTTTTTGTTCTACCACTTTTTTTATACATACCCATACCAAATTACAGCTTTCTAGTACTTATAGTCTCTGCGTAAAACCGCGGACGGACAGACAGACAGACAGACATGGCGAAACTATAAGGGTTCCTTGTTTACTACGGAACACTAAAAAAAGTCAGAAAAAAAAACAGATTATCTATTTCGTTTTGAAAGTTGTTATGTGATTTTTACTGTTACATTACATTTACTGTACACATGATGACTAAGTAGAGCAAAAAAAATTACTCCCCCACTTTACTTGTATGGGAGCCACCCTAAAAAAAATTTTGTTTAAGATTTTTTTCTACCACTTTTTTGCCATGATTAATATACATACCCATGCTAAATTACAGATTTCTAGTACTTATAGTCTCTGAGTAAAGCCGCGGACGGACAGACAGACAGACATGGCGAAACTATAAGGGTTCCTTGTTTACTATGGAACCCTAAAAATAATGCGTATAAAAGTAAATGCGTAGGTGTGGCGAAGAAATTCTACGTGTAGAATATGAAGCGAGGTGGCCTAATTGATTCAAGATTCAATCGTTTATTTAATATAGGTTTCTTTGAACACTTATTAATTGTCATATTTGTGTTTACAATTTTTACAACAAAAAATTTTTGTTGACGTCAATAATTACTTATGGCTAAGTTTAGGCCGCTTCCAAAGCGGAGTGCAGAAGAAGCGGCAACAAACTGCACAGCGCATTTTCTCCATTCATACAGAGAGTAATGTTATGACTGCTGTCCGAATCCTGCCCGCGTGGATTTTTTTACCATATCTAATTTCTTAATCATTACCAAAGAGCAGGGAATGTGACTGTTGCTTGGCGCGAGCTCGTAAATTCTGTGCTCTGTGTTCAGTCCTATGTCAGTAACTCATATCAGTAGTTTTGAACTGTAATCATTTTGTAACCGACACTGTTACTCAGTTCCAATCTGTTCAGGAGTTTGGATATTGAAACATATTGAATTCGGGGTTTGAAGTTTGTTGTTTGTATGCCGGTAATACACTAACCGTTTATTATACATTTATGTATGAAATAGCTATACCGCGATTTAACATTGATAAATATGTGTTACGATTTTTTTGATGTGTAGTGAATAAAATTTTAAAAAGCCTAAATAATTTGATTAATTACCTTTCTTTCTTTCTTCTTTTTAATTATGGCTTCCACCGAGATTTCAGTGATTCTGCCAATGTCCAGTATAATGAGATACTAAGTATCGGTGTTGTACGGTATGTGGCATCAAAGATGGGGTATGTTCTTTGGCAACCTCGTGGGAGATTTTGGCGACAAATCTATACGAGTCCATTTAACAGTCTACTTTAACTATTTCACAAATTGATCTTGGGCACAGCACGAGCATTTATAACACCAAACTACACCAATTTCATATTACAAAGTCCACTTAAATAAATACGCAAAATTGTATAAGGACAACTGAACCCCTTGACTTCCCACCAAAAACTCCCATTAATTACCTGATTAGTTTAAGTTTTCTTATGACACAACATTTATATACGTCAGCGTAATTTTTTTTTTAATCTTACAATTAGCTGTATTATACAAAAAAATCAAGAAAAAAATTAAGGATTCCACTGGTGACGTGGTAGCATCGGCCTTAAAATTATTGCCATTAATTTTTGTGACATATTACTTTCAGTTTTGTTATGACACATCATTGACAACAACCATTCATTGATATCTTCTCAATCCTAATCCTATCCTAATCCTAATAATCCTAATCCTAATCCTAATCCTAATCCTATCCTAATCCTAATCCTAATCCTAACTATCCTAACTAATATAATAAATGCGAAAGTGAGTTGGTTTGTTTGTTACGCTTTCACGTCTAATCTACGGAACCGATCATCATGAAATTTTGCGTACACATAGGTTAGGGTACGGATAAGGACATAGGCTATATATCACGTGGGCGAGGCCGCGGGTAATACCTAGTATTTAATAATAATATTCTTTTTCATTAAGTTTCCAAAAGTCCCCTCTTGCCGAGACCTGCTATTGGGCATATCCTCATTGATATAGGTATATATATCCGGGAACCGATTTTGGGAAGTGACCCCATTATTAAAACAAAGTAGGTATTAAAAATCTTTATACCTAGCCCCTCTACGTGTTGGATCTGTGTCCCTACGCAAGCCTCTCAAAAGACCAAATCACCACACTCATGTTATAATGGGGAAGGAACATAGTAATATGGAAATAGTTTTTCAGTGTGGCGTCCACGATAAGCCCTAAATCTGCTTTCTGCTTCAGTTTTTTGAAACCTTTTTTGCCCTAGTTCTTATAGTTTTTTGAATGATATGAAAGGAACAATATTTTTCTAGAAGGAATTTTAAGCAGATGTTTCAGCAAAAGTACTATACAAATTTAAAAGTTTGATAACCAAATCAGTGTGTGATACAATATCCCTTACTTTAAGCGTTATTTTGAGGTACTTACTTATGTCTTATATAAATTACTCGAAGAGCAAATCGTAAAAAAAAATTCGCCACAAAAAAGGTGTAGAGGAAATAAGTCCGATTGTCAAGAGAGAAGTGAGTTAGAATAAACATAAAGTGAAAAATTTTCCTATGGGATCATTTAGATACATACCTACGAATACTTCGAGAGGTTCAACTTAAAATAGAATATTGCAAGAATAAAATAAGTTATACTGATCATTTGAACTGGAAAATTAAATTCCAACTTGGGCCAACAAAATAATGTAAGCGCGAACTAAATATCGGATTTCACTGTCTTCAATTTGAGAGGCAGACAGCCACAAAATATATTTGTAAGGAATATTGAATGTACTCTTACTTATTATTACTTCAAGTTTCTTTAGATATCGGTAGGTCCATTTAATAAAAAAAAATTACGGACATCGGAGTGTATTTCATTTGTTAGGAAGGAGATAACCTAAAGTAAGATTAAATAATAAATAAATATATAGGGACATATCCACCATATCACACAAATTGAGCTAGCCCCACAGTAAGTTATGAACTTGTGTCGCAGGATACTAACTCAACGATACTATATTTTATGACATATACTTAGGTACTTATATAGATAAACATCCAAGACCCAGGTCATTCTGAAAAAGATCGTTTTCCATCCTGACCTGACCGGGGATCGCACCCGGGACCCCCGTGTCGCAGGCAGGCGTGTTGACCGCTGCGCCACGGAGCTCGTCGAAATATAATAATTAGAAAAAACAAATACAAGTATTAACAAAATATAAACCTTTTTTTGTTACAGCGACCCAAATAATATTGCCTTATTGACGTAATTATCAGTTAACAAGTAATTTAATTTAAAAAATCTAAAGAACCCGACTGACCATTAGTAATATTTACGTCTGGAATTTTAAGATTTTATGACGTTTGGGCTACAGGATGCAACAATGAAACAGACATATTTACATACATACATACGCTCGAAAATCATTACCCTCCTTCTGGGTGGGTCAGTCGGGTAAAAATATTATGATTTGCACGACTTTTGATTTTGTATTGAGTGTAGATGAAAAGCAATGAAAACTTGTATATGCAACCATCCAACCAACGAAAACATCAATCAAAACTGCATCAAAAGCAAAAAAAGTAGTTTTTAAAGATTTCGATTATGTAAGAAAAAGACTGATACTTTTAATTTGGTATCGACATATTAAGTTAAAATTGGTAGCAAACATTTATAGCAGCATAGTTATGCCATTTCCTTATACGCAATATTAACCATAACTGCCGAATAAAGCCACTTGAAGAGTTTATTTCGGCGTTTCTCTGCAGTGGTCGGTTCCGAAATCCTAGTAGTCCGTAGCTTTTGAACAATAATTAGTAAATGTATAATTATTTAATAAGATAATCTTAAATATGATTTGACGTGAAAAAGTGCCTACAAAGGCCTATTTTCTGAATAAACGCTTTGAATTTTGAAGCACGCGAACAAAATTTTAAATAAGTAACTTCACCTAGCCTGTAGTAGACCGTCGTCGTACCACGTACGTCGCGATCTTCTTATGTATTAGATAGTGTTTGAGACTATACATGGATAGTCACTTCATTAGTGGACAGAATATCCAAATTCTTACATTCGGATCATCATCATCAACAGGTCTTTTTTAGACTCCACTGCAGGAGCACGACCCTCTCTGTACTACCAGAACCATATTAGCCAGAGCAGTCAGAGGATTTGGCTTACACTCTCCACGCTGGCCAGACAGGTTGGAGAGGTCTGTTTGATGTTTATAAGCTTTGTTTAGCTCGTATTTCCTAAGTCGCCTTTTACGACATCCACGGGAAGACTTGGAGTGGTTCTATTCTACTCTGCCGGGAACGACACGGAACCAGGAACATTCGGATAGAAATGTTAAAATGTAAAAATTTGTTGACAAAATATTTTGGATCTATTGTGTAAAAATCTTTATAAGCACGATCGGCAGTATAATACTGCCGATAACAATAATTATAACAATAATTGTTCCACATAGTTTAGACCCATTTCTGTTACGGTTTCATAAAGCATTAGCCCAAACTTGGTCATGGCTGGTTGCCATATGTCCAAAACTTATGTATGTAGTTATATGATAGAATGATGTGACTTTATTCAGGTGTTTGGATACCTAATCGTATATTCATTAAAACCCTTTTTTTAATAATTTTTGCAGGCATGAATCACCTGATTGTATGATAAAAAAGATGATTCCATGCTTTCGAAGGCACGTTAAGCCGGTGGTCCCGGCTGCCATCTGGTAGTCGTTAAAGGGGCCAAGAGGCGATTCCGAAGAACTCTGACACCAGGGTGTGCATGGTCGACTTACCGTGTCACCTACACGAAATGATGATGATGATGATAATTTTTACAAAGCTTTCAGAAGATATGAAGTTTCATCTGTGGCAACTAGTCGTAACCAAACGGACAAGTGCTTCGTGATACTATACAAAATTTGGTCTAAACTATTCAGAAGGAAACTGCCGATCGTGCTTACAAAGAATTGCGTTGAAATTCTTTATAATGAAGCAATTTTTTCGGAAGCTTTTAAAATTCCTATCCGGATGATAGTCAAAGTCCGGATGTAAGAAATTGGATATTTATATCTAAACACTATCTTATACATAAGAAAATCGCGTTGGGAGTTGGGACGACGGCCTGTAGTGTTTTCAAAGCGCCGTTTAGGCCGAGAGGAAACTTTGTTACTTTATATCTTTTAGAGTTTTCGGGTTAACAGGTTATTTTTATTCATGCGACTATTTTTGAGAGCTCTTTCCATAGAACAACAAAAAAAGTTGTACCCATTAGTGTATTTTACACCTAACTATCCGTTTATGGTACTTCACGTTTGGGGTACGGAATAGGAAAAATAGAATAATTCAGTGAAAAAAACTTTGAGGATTCAGACGCAAAATGAACGATAATTAAAATTAATAAATAAGTATATACGGACAAATTACACACTGAGCTAGCCCCAAAGTAAGTTCTTAATAAGACTTTGGGATACTAGCTCAACGATACTATATTTTATAATAAACACATATATAGATAAACATCCAAGACCTAAACTGAAAAAGATCATCTTTCATCATGACCTGACCGGGGATCGAACCCGATACCATCCGTGTCAGAGACCGGGGCGTGTTGACCGCTGCGCCACGGAGCTCGTCAATACGAACGAAGCCGCGGGAAAATCTATCAAGAATGTAAACTCTAATTGAAGATTTCAAAACAGATGCCTTCTAATTAATTAGTAGGTAATTTTATTATTAGACAACAAAATGTTATATCAGATAACTGGGAACAAAACAAAATTGGCTTTCACTAGTTCGCAAAATGGGCATTTCGCAGTTGACGTTCGTACTGAATAATTAAATGCTTGAGCTTAGAGCCAAATTAAAAATTTAAGCCATTCCTGCCAAATTGACCAGTTCCTTCATTTTGCAATGATTATAATAATTGCGAGGACTAAAGGCATTTTTAAATTGTCCGCCTTTTTGCTGTCGTTACTGACGGCTTAACAAGAATACAAAAACGTAAATTAAGAGGGAAAAAAGAAAGAAATTCTCCACCATTGTCTTTCCTACTGCTTCCGTACTTCATATCATTGTCGTAATTTATTTATACTCCAACAAATAATAAGAATAGTTTAGTTTTGTAACATATTACAAATGCATTTATAAGCACACCTTAAATGTATGTTTCATAAAAGTATGAGTGTATCATTAATGTTCAAATTGTCTACTTCCCTAATGGCCCTAACTATATAGGAGACTGGGGAAGAGACAAAGAGTGTAAACTGGTGTTATTCAATACTTAGGCTTTTGCCTATACAATGTATAATATTGGCACAGGAGCCATAAGAAATATAAAAATCGGCCAAATGAGAGTCGGACTCGCGAATGAAGGGTTCCGTAAAATTATCTATATACGTAACATTAGACTATCAAACAAAAACGACAAGAAAATAATGTTTGTTGTATGGATGGTAACATAGAATACTTAGACAGCCTTAATAACCAATAATATATGTATTTACATAGTAAGTTTAATTAAGCTCATGTAGGTATATGTATAGGTAGTCGTATTACTTTCGGGATAGCAATTCATTGTATAAAATTATTGTACTATAAAAAACAATTAGGCATTTCCATTTGAATGCCGCTAGTGCGGAACAAAAAACGTTAGGAAACTCTGATGATGAATTCAAAAAACTATTGAGTGGACACATTCTGTTTTAAGAGGGTATACTAGCAGTGCGTTTTCCATACAAATGTAGTTCTCTATTTTCTCGCTGAAAACTGCTTCTAGAGGCACAATTATTTTTACATACAATCTATTACTAAAATAGGTATGTCCCTATGTTTTATTTTTTTCTAAAAACCTGTTTTCTAAAAAATAATTTGTACAAAAACAGTTTTTTGGAAAAAATAAAAAATAGGGGCATTCCTATTTTAGTACTAGATTTTATGAAAAAAGAATTGTGGCACTAGAATCAGTTTTCAGCGAAAAAATAGAGAAATACATTTGTATGGAAACCATATTGAAAAAATACTGCTAGTATACGCTCTTAAGGATTTTTGACGAAACGATACGTACGAAAGCAGTTGGTTAACCAATGTAATTCGAACAACAAGATTAGAACCCGCATCTAGCTGGTAGCTCACCTGCAAGCTTATAATTCTAACTCTAAGTCTACTTGGCCACGACCGTCACAATATTTGGAATTTGGATCTGGAGCTGAAACGTTGTAATAAATTCTGTTAATTTGCAATCAGCGTCGACCCTAAGAATTCTCGGTGATTTAATGTGTTCAATTACGTAGGTAATGCATAATGGGGTCCTTAAGATGCCGTTACAACTGATTATTAAAGTTTTCTACTTTCATAGGTATTTAATGAATATTTACAGTTAAATAAAAGGTAATAATATAATAATACTTTATTTTTCCTCCATACAAAGATTGTACAATATTTTTGTATTACTAAAAATAAACTAGTGGCTAAAGAGGTAGTAAATAGACAACCTTGTGGGGAGGCTAGTTCCTGTAATAGGTTCCTATAGGAAACTGTGGTTGTGGTGTGTGGTGTGGAAGATAGTCGAAATCAGCGTAAGCCCTAACAATTGTCAGTGATTTAATGTGTCTAATTACGTAGGTAATGCATAATAGGGTCCTAAAGATGCCGTTACAGCTGATAACCAAAGTTTGATAACCTTTACTACGCCCGCCGCTAGCGCCCCGCGCACCAACAAAACGTCCGGTATACGCAAAAAAAAATCTGCAAGCGCGGCGAAATTTGCAACAATATTTATCTCATGAAATCTTACCTCTATATACACGAAAAATTACGTAAAGATTCTGTATAAAGCGTAGTAAATGACTACGTCGCTAAAATAAGTTTATACTACAGGTTTAAATGGCAATCAAATGTTAAATACGCAACAATGACAAAAAACCATACCCTTCGTTCTAGAAAAGTTCACATAAATCATCATTCTGACACTGTGGACGAATTCCAAGTATTGAACAATAAACTACACTATATTACCTATAAATAAACACCAAACACTAAACACTTGAAGCACTTTTTGCAGACGAAACAAAAAACACAATGTAAACACTCATGGTACCAAATTACACGACTCGTACACATGTTCCCTGTGGAACGTGTTATATTTTCATAAATCCTATGAGCTAAACTATATATTTATAATTAAATAATGTAAATATGTATTCGTTAATATATTTTTCCTATTATTACCATAAATAATATAGCTTTATTGTAATAACATTGGTATTATCGGCATACGTAGAGTAGGCCGTTAGTCAAAACTTAGTCTTTTTATTTAGAACTGCAATTTTATGTTAAATCATGACAAAAGACATAAGATCTATAGATAAGACGTTGGCGCACATTCTAAGGATTATTTTTATGTATAATACAATAATACTTACGACATAATTTCACTGAAAACACTCACACTGTTTTGATAAACGAAACACGGAACGAAGTATGACACATTGACACTTGACATATTGTTTTGAAATTTATTTTTTTAATTCTTTATGGATCTGTAGCAAAGAAATCTCTCTTGTAATCCGAAGTTGAATGTCTATGGCATAGGTTGGCATTTGTATTTTTAATCTGAGACGTCAAAGTCGTGAGAAATAAATTGTCAAAAGAGCGCGGTACGCCCGTACCCCCGAATGTTGCCGGGACGTAATAAGCGAAAAAGAATCGAGTCCGTTTCGGGGATTGGACGTAGGAGAGGTTAATTTCATAGGATTTTTTTTGGATATTTACAGTAAAAAAAAACAGTTACAATCAGAGTAAGACCTAAGAATTTTCGGTGACAATGTGTTTAATTACGAAGGTAATGCACAATGGGATCCTCAAGATGCGGTTACAACTGATTACCAAAGTTTGCTAATTTCAAATTAGCCTAGTCTCCGATAAGCTGGGTGCTTATAAGGTGTAAGCTTTTCCCTCTCAATTCTGTATTCCATTTGGGATTCTGATTCCGAGATTAAAATAAAGTCAGCGGTATAAATCAGTTTGTGACAAATAACACAGATTGAGCAAGCTCCATTGTTAGTTGTGAACTTGTGTTAATAAGAACCCAACGATACATATTTTATAGGGAGTAGATAGTTTTAAAGATCATCATCATTTCGTGAAGGTGACACAGTCAGTCGACCATGCACACCCTGGTGTCAGAGTTCTTCGGAAACACCTCTCGGCCTCTGACGGTGGTTCCTTTAACGACTACCAGATGGCAAACTTTAAAAGATAAACAGCCAAGACCCAAGCCAATCAAAAAGATAATTTTCCCCGGGGATCGAACCCAGGCCGACTCAAAAGCATTAGCGGTACAGTTCGCGAGGCCTAAGCTGAGCTTTGCATTTGTGTGAGTGCACATAGATAGTGTAGGTGTGACATCGGCTTACAGCGCGGCGCATCTCCGCCGCGCACCTGTCACACTTCACCCTTGTACTGGTAGCAGTGTGACGTATTTAATTCTTAATATTTTGTTCTTGTGTCCGATTTATTAGTGAAATGACTGCAAACAAAAGTAAACGAAGAATACGAAACCCTTAAAATAGCCATGTAATAAAAATATTTTGTAATTTAAACAGTTATTTTAAAAACATGACTTACTAATACTATACATAATATAGACTTACTAATACTATACATACATTAAAATAGAAACGGAATCAAAATCACTTCAGTGATTTCTTAAATAAATCAAAACGGACAATAAACCAGAACACCAAGAGATAAGAAATACAATTGTAAAAAATACCAAATAGGTACCTATTTCATCATATATTCCGAATGGATTACAAAAATCTAAATAATACTTAACAGCCTTCTAAATTTCTTATTCAATTGAAACCTACAAAGAAAATATTATGATAAAACAAAATCACCTAGAAAATAAACTATAGTTAAATATGTTTTCCATGTTTCTTGTAAGTTTCATAAAAACTAGGGCTTCTGAAATATATTAATCTTTGTTTCGGACCCAACTCAACCCTCGTCAAAATAGCTAAATAATATAACACGATAAATAACTTTGGGTACAGTCGGCCGAACTAGCAGCTGACCCGACACGATGTAATAACAACTAAGTTTTAATGGGAATGTTGCTGTCCAATATGACGAGTCAGCAATCGTGACAAGAATACATTTTGTGCTGACTGTACTAAAAGATAAATAGACTTAGATCAGCCACAATAACCTAAGTTAGGTGCATTAAAACATTTACTTCCACGCTGGTCCGGATGAAAAGAAAAAACATAGAATGTACCAGCTGCATCTCTTCCCGTGCAGATAGTAAAAGCCGATCGAGGGAATAGGCGATGCGGCTAGCAACCCATCACTATTTTGATTCCGTTCTCACCTACAAACCCACCAACATGCTAAACGTGGCCGTAAGGTTTTACAGACATGGGCTCTGTCTACCCCGCAAGGGAAAAAGACGTGATAGTATGTATGTATTAAAACATTGTTACCCGTCACTCCTTTCTAAACGTATTCTGATTTGCATCCATGGTTAATTAAATAAATAAATATATACCTACAGCCTGATTTTGAACCTATGAGCTATATTAGAATCTCATAATTAGAATCCTTAATGGAATACAGAAATGTAAGAAAAAATGGTGAAAACTTGCAAATAAAATTGGACTTTCCATAAAAATTCGCCCAGCTGGATCAATGACTTTGTATATCAGGTCTAAATTTCTTTTTCTTTTTACATCCTTTTTCCTCCATTTCTGTATACCAATAGGGATTCTGATTCCGAGATTTCAATATAGCTCATAGGTTCAAAATCAGCCTGTACAGGTACAAATCGTAGAAATTGACATAGCCCCACAGTTAGTTGTAAACTTGTGTCTTAAGAGTCCCACGTAAAGCTGAAATCCCATACAAACGTAGTTTGGTTTTAGTTTTACAACAGTTAAGCCAATCTCAACCAAATTTCGTACATACGACCGGATAAGGCATATTGATGTTTATAATCAGATTTCATCAGATTTCAATTTTAAAAACAATACCTATACAAAATTACAGCGAGTAGAAATTTTCGATACGAAACTTCTGGCACTATGGTAATGGTACTTTATTAACCTTTGACATTGAGCTCTAGGTGCCATATTCCCTCCTGAGCCACAGCATGTCTTCTTCCAGACGGTTAATTTAATCTCTCCGGGTCCGGAGCATAAACTCCAATCTCCTTATTAAGTCCGTCGCTATTGTTCAGCTACCTTTTTAATAAAAAAATACGCAAAGGAAAAAGTAAGAAAAAAGGCTAGCTCTGAATCTTTTAGTTTTTAATTTACTAGACGAAGACATTTTAATATTAAAGAATTTCATTACAGCAGGTTATTTTTCATAATAAAGAACTTGTTGTTATATACACATACTAGCAGTCCTCCCGGCTACGCCCGGAACTCAAAAATATATCCAGAAAAAGATACGCACGTTAATGAAAACGCCATCAAAATCGCCCCAGTAGTTTCCATGTAGGTACAAGCAGATGACTTCAAAATACAATGTATGACATCTAAAATCAGTTTACCTGATTTTGTTACATACTGTATGCATATTTTTCATACAGAAGGACTTAGTTCTCATTTTATGAGGGTTTTGCACGTTCTTGAGTTACTCCAATATTTTATGTAGGGGAGGCATTTTTCTGTATGAGCCAGCAAACGAGGTGTCACTCAGCGCCATTGTACATTAATAATTCACGTAATACGACTTAATCGACCAAAAATTATTTAACTAAAAGCGGATACATGGAATTACAACTTATTTTTCGGACTGACGAGGCACGCGCGGGGAGGTGGGGCGCGTACTACGCAGTGAGCAGCTAATGTCCGATCTGATCAACAATAAAGTTTGGCGCGACCTGCGCATGCTTAAATCTTTGGATGAAGCCGAGCATCATTATGATTTAATTTCACGTACAAGTTTATTCGCTATATCATCATTTTGCTCTTTAATAATTTCTTATAACTAGTTTGGTAGAAATACTTGAGAGGGTTTTTTTTCTTTTATATTGTTTATACTAGTTTTAAATATATATTTTATAAAACCTGTTAGCTAGGTATCTTTTCATTTCCGAAGTAGACAACGAAATTGCACAAGTATTCAACATGATCTAAAATGATTCTAAAATGAAGAAAATTCATCCTACTAAGAGTACGTTCGTGTAACAGCGTAAGCAAACGTAGCATTCCTGAAATTTGCTCACGTATTCCTGAAACTGTTGACAAGCTAATCTCTCATGCGATAGTACGTAACGAACCGGCGTTTCTTCAAATTGAACTTCGCCACAAATAGCAAGACCACAGAAGGATAGTTACACTGCCTTACTGCCTGGCACAAGAATTTGATTGTTGTGACTGTCTAGTTTGACGACCTCTGTGACTGAGTGGCCAAGCATCTTTGAAATAAAGGTTAAGGGTTCAATCCCCGGCCAGGTTGGAAAACGGTATTTTTCAGATTAAATAATAAATAAATATATAAGGACATATCACACAAATTGAGCTAGCCCCACAGTAAGTTGTGAACTTATGTCTTGGGATCCTAACTCAACGATACTAAGTATATTTTATAACAAATACATATATAGATAAACATCCAAGACCCAGGTCAATCTGAAAAGATCATTTTCCATCTTGACCTGATCGGGGATTGAACCCGGGACCTCCGTGTCGCAGGCTGGCGTGTTGACTACTGCGCCATGGAGCTCGACAAGTTGTCTCGGTTCTTGAATGTTTTGCTTTATATGTATAATACATACAAGTAACATAATTTAGTATCGTTGAGTTGATATACCACGGGACAAGTTCATTGCTTACAGTAGGGCTAGCTCAATCTTTATTATTTATTTATCTCTGCAGTGCGTCATCATACGACTACGAGTCATATATATATGGTGTAGGTATAAAATGAGAAATTGTTTTTGATAAAGATTATATCTTTAAAAGAAAACAAAACTTACTCTACCAAGCTAAAACTGGTTAAACTGCTGCTAAAACAGCTGTATTGCTATTTGCCAATTGAGACTTAGTTTTAGCCACTTTAGGTACTTTATAATGATAAATATCTCAGAATGCTGAGATATTTGGAATAATCAACTGCCCGTTGACTAAATATCTTCAATTATTGCCTAGAGACTCTTTTAATGATGAGGAAGGAAGTCTTTTCTTTCTTCCTTTAGTTATCGCATTTTATTCTTTACTGGATACCATCTACGTTATAACCATGTAATGTAACATTAGTAACGTAAGTGTACGTTGTATACACTTGTAAGTATTGTGGGGATCATAGCTGTTCAATGTATCTGAGCATCTGTTTCATTTTTAATTTGCTAAGTCGCGCTCACCGGGATGTGACTACAAACATCATGGAAAGATTAAACGCCGTACTGTTTCATAAAATATATTTCCACGTCTGAGTTGTTTGCTCATCCCCTTTAAGGTATGTTTTCACTTCACTGGCTTGCAAATATTCCCAGAGCTCCTGTTTATTTTACAATGGTAGGGGCAAATATTGCTTTTGATAATGACTTTTACACTTCAAATGTTGCCGTAGGTGTTATTCTAAACCCTTTCTCCTACCACTTGCCTGAGAGGTGTTTATTAACAGTGTTATTTCAATTTATACATACCTACGGACATTGAGCATGAATAAAAGCAATTATACTATGGATCATAATATTAAAACTTACGCAAGATAAATTCATTATGAATAATTTAAGATATTAAAAAAAACTAAAACCGACTTCAACCCTATCAATTGTTTGAATAAGCATAATAGGAAATAAGTGGAAACAGAACGGCATCCTTGTAAAAATTTTATTGGATATTGTGTATTTTTTCAAAAAGCGCTTCACACATTTCGACAAAAATTTAATGGGACCATCTGTAGTGTATTACGTATTGAACAATAAAAGAATTTCTTAAATCGGTCCAGGCGTCTTTGAGAAATCGGGGAACATACATAAAAATAAAAAGATTACGGCGAATTGAGAACCTCCTCCTTTTTTGAAGTCGGTTAAAAACCGGCTTTATCGGACATCGTTTTGAGCCGCGCAGCTCGGGCAGGGGCGCGGGCGGCAACGCGCGAGGCGACCCTCAGTGCCTCGAGCCTTCAGCCGATGAATAGACCAGCGAGTCCTACTATTTATAGTCTACTACATGGTGCAAAATAATTAATTACCTTGTCTTAATAACCGTCATGGGTATCAAGGTGACCCCGCTCATAGTTCTAGCGATCACGCCAAGAGTCCTCCTCTTACGCCCAAAAGTCTTGGTTCCTGGTCTTGCCCAGTTTTTCCTTAAGAGAAAAAATTTTCTGTGCTCAGTGCTTTGAGGGAAGCGTAACCGTCGTGTCGCCACCCCTCTCACTCGCCCCGATGATGGTCTTCGTAACAGACCAACTAGTCAGTGGATTCAATGTAATGAAACGTGAATAAATCCGGGTTTTCATAATATACTATGGATCTTATACAAAAGTCCCTTCCAGGTTTCTTACCATATCATCGTATATGTCAGATATCGTGTATATCAGAGGAGCCCGATGGTCCAGTGGGTGTGAGCTCTATGAGCGCTTACGTATGTTAAGCAACCCCTGGTGCAGTCCCTACTTGGATGGGTGACCGCAAGTGGTATAAAAATATCTCGAGCTCCTCCGTGCTTCGGAAGGCACGTTAAGCCGTTGGTCCCGGCTGTCATCGTTGATGGCAGTCGTTAAGCTATGTCAGATGCCTTAAGGCAGCTTGAAAAATCTGACACCAGTGTTGGCCACTTACACATACGAAAAACAAACATCGTATCTGTGAGCAATTCTTGTATGTGAACTATTGACGGTGACTGTGTCTCCCTTTTCAGGGAATGACGAAGGTCAATTTAATGATGTATTCGCATAATGAGTATTTTAGATACGGCTCCAACGATTTCGATAAAATTTGGAGTGGATGAAAATCTATCTAGACAGGTTTTTCCCTAGGACACTCTTATGACACATAACGTTGATATACGTTATGTGTCATAAGAGTTTCCTAGAAAAGATAGGATACGATTCTCCATATCAATACAAATTATAGCCTATGTTCTGAAATTTGGACAGCCGTAATTCCTCGCAAAACAAACATTAACTAAAAGCGGCAACTAAAGAGTTAATTAAAAGTTCTGTGCAGCCCACTGATGGAAAAGATATTCGTTCTTATCTCCACAATAAACTTTTGGAAACTCCAATTGAATACTAAGTTTTATTTGCAAACAACAAGCTTGGGAAACTATTAATTAATGTTGGGTCTACAGTGTTTAAGAAATAAATTCAAAATAAATCTTATGGAAACCAGTTCTGATTATGAATGAATGAAAAATTATTTATTCAAGAAACATGGTCTGATAATTGTTAGTAGATACAAAAAGTTATAAAACTACTGTTAGTAACTTTACTTAAGAAAATTTAAGTATCCCACTGCCGCACCATTCCAGCTGAAGTGGTGCGACAGTGATTTACATACAGACAATCTATCCTGCTCGCGATCATCTTCAGGATGCTGTCACCGCTCTCCTGCACGCGGCGTACCAGGGAAGCGCATCTTTTGCGCATTGTGGTAAAAAAGCAGTCTACCCTAGCCTCTGCGAACATCCCTGATGTGCTACAGCGAACAGGTAGCCGCATCAGCATCCTGAACGCGTTATTATACTGAACGCGGAGAGCATTGTAAGATTTTTGAGTATACCAAGCTCACAGGTTGCACGTGTAGAAGGATGTGCAGAATGCTCTAAAAATTTTACATTCTGTAATAAAAATAGGGTTTAAATTTCCCTGACATCCACCTTCGCCTTCAAGTGGAGATGCAGTCGGTCAATATGAACAAAGAACAACAGGACAAATCACACAAACTGAGCTAGCCGAGGTCACCGAACAGCGTAAATAAATATCTTTGTACCGTTTGGTGCGAAGACATTTGGACCATGGCACAGTGATGACACTCCATGTATGTGAGAGTTCGGGCACCCGTGACCTTAAGCCGGGGCGTGATGCTCTAGGGTTGACAACGCGTAGGTAGTCACTCATTACATTACTCACTTCGTGCCGGTACGAGCCGTGCGAGAGACTCAAGCTCAACACAGACAACCCTCGACCAAGACAGTCGGCGACGGCCCTATCCACGCCCCGTGCGTCCCTCGATGCCCCTGCGCTTGTCCAGACACATAGCCGCAAGAGATTTCACGTGGACACATGTAAAAGTGCCATTTCTTATCACTCCATTTCTCTCTAAAAAGATATTCCTCTGTGCCTGATCTACACCGTTGAAAGGAGGGCTTGCTGCTTGTCACGCAAAGGAGGCAAATCGCAATCCAGCGAGGGAATGCAGTCAGCATTTTTGTCAACTCGCAAACAATTTTTTTTCTGTTATTTTATTTAAATTAAGATTTTCTGTTTTTGTTTTTTACCTATAAGAATAAAAGTTTCTTATAATTATGTGCTGTTAATTAACATAATTTAAATAAATCCAGTTCGCATTATATATACTTTTGCATGGAACGCATTTATGTAACGTGAATAATTGAAATTGATGTTTAATACGATATTGCTCTTTGATTTATCGCTCGTCGTAAGTCAGCAATAAATAATGACTTTCTTAGTCGTAGACTGGGCCTAGGCTTGTAACCGAATATTGGTAATTTGTCTGAGTGATATTTGACATTCTGGAGAAGTAATTGTGGTAAGTGGTTCAAATTAAACTAAATTCAGAAAGATATTTATAAAATTGTTTCATTATGTTGTTATGATGAGCTACGTGGTGCAGCGGTCAACACGCTCGCCTGCGACACGGATGACTCCGGGTTCGATCCCCGGTCATGTCAAGATGGAAAATGATCTTTTTCAGATTGACCTGGATCTTGGATGTTTATCTATACAAGTATATATTATAAAATATAGTATCGTTGAGTTAGTATCCTGCGACACAAGTTCACAACTTACTGTAGGGCTAGCTCAATTTGTGTGATATGTCCCTATATATTTATTTATTTATTGGCTAAGAGAACGCGCAGTGTGGCGAAAGCATCTTCGTTTCAGCCTGAGTAAAATAAATTTCGCATGTCCATCTGTCCTGCTGTCTGTTGCATTTCTCAAACAGTTCTCATGAAGGAATGATAAGACTCACAAAGTCTACAGCTCACTGCTGGAAGCTCAAAAATCAACATTTTCATATGAATTGCCGGGCCGATCGAGCACTTTTATATGGAGTTGTCGAGTTATTTTCGTGCTCGTAGGGTAAATAATTCACCCGCTGTATACTTACCTACTTATAACCTGTTATTCAAATTACAATCTCAGGTGAAACTAGCTCTACCTAGAGTACTAGACACTAATATGTATATCATCATCAGGTCTTTTTAGTCTCCACTCCAGGAGCATTGCCCTCTCTGTACTACCAGAGCCATATATAAGCCAAAGTCAGAGGATTTGCCCTACACTCTCCACGCTGGCCTGACTGATCCACGGGAAGACTTGGAGTGGTCCTATTCTACTCTGCCGGGAATCACACGGCAAATGTAGTATGTATATCATATAACATTTTAAACTTGCTCATCACCATGATAGCCTCCTATACAACTAAAACAAACCCAACCTATTAAACCTACCTATATAAAGTGGTATTAATATTGTCACAAAAATATCGAAACTTATTTCCTCGTAGCGTCACGTACGTGGTGTCTTATCGGAATTGTGTGTGATTGTTTTTAGTGTAAAAAATTTTTTTTAGTGTAGCTCCCATACAAGTAAAGTGGGGGAGTAATTTGTTTTTCTCTGTTTACCCATCGTGTGGGGTATCGTTACGTTAAATAGATCTTTCAAAAATATTATGAGGTTGAGAACACCATTTTTCGATTTAGATTCGTTTCCGAAGTATTTGGTTTTAAAGTGAGAATTTTTGTTAGAGCCCCCCCCCCCCTCTATCTGCTTAACGGTAAAATATAGATACGTGAAAAAAATTACAGCAGTAGTATATATACTGAAGTTTAAAGGAAAACTATCAGAGCTGAGTACTAAGTACAACCTAAAAAGTTATAGGCAACCAACTTATAAACTGTAAAATTTCATACTATTTTCATTGTTAGATGTTTTTGGTCGTTAAACTGTAAGGTGCGAGTGTGAATAGTGTGAACTCAAAGTTGTCATTCGCAACTACGAAACCCTACACTGCGCGTGGCCCGACACGCACCGCACTTGGCCGTTTTTTTTTATAGTCTCGCTGAGGCCACGCACGATAGATATAACAACATAGAAACGTCGTTAATAAATAAATAAATGGCTCGTGGGTAGTTCCGTTGATACTAATAACTATGTGGTTTAAGCGCGATTAGTTAAAAAAAGAATATAGACATTTTCACGCTCTATGTTTGGAGTGTCTAAGCTTACATTGAATAAGTCACGTTTTGTTTTTTTTTTTTCATTGCGTGCGTGCAAAAACTTTTCATCAAGGAAATGCATACGGAATGTTACACGGGTATTAAAATGTGTGTGTGGAATTTAAAAAGTCAGTTTTGTTTTGTATTTTTTTTGTTTTTTATTACGTGTTACAAAAACTTTTTTAGCAAAGGAATACGTCATACGGAATGTTACAAGCGTATTAAAATGTGTATGTGGATGTATGTCGCGTCATTCCGTGAAATATTAAACTCAACCTGCCGGAGATACTTGTATTAAACCAGGAATTCTGCTTTGGAAATACTCTAAATTCCAGTATTGAATAGGTATCAAGTCTCTCGCTTCTGAGAAGTACAAGTAAATTCGTAATTAGCACAAATTTGCTTTTCGGAGTCGAAGCATGAATTCATTCATGTGTTAACGCGAGTTTTGGGTTGATTGATTAATGAAAGTAAGCTATGCCGTATGTTCGGTTGAGATAGTTTTGGTGTAATATTTTATCTGTAATTTATTTCCGTTGTTTGGAATTTTAGTAACATTAACTGTTGCATTAGTATTCAGTTACGTAACATGTTGTGGAATGAAAAACCAAAAAGTGTAACTGTCTTGGTAACAAAATATAGCATGTGCCTTAACTGCGCATTCAATTAGCAGAGAGATCCATTATCGCTGCCTAGTCCCATGGGGAAGACGTGTAATAATGTATAAAACACTGCCAGATACAATATACAACGACAAAAATTTACCCACGACATTCCCTTAGCCCGTAAAAACAAGTTTACGGGACCAATGTTGGAAACTCAAAAAATGCGCAACATTTTTATAGAACAGATTGAATAAAAAAATAATCCAATGAAGTTGTAAATTTTGTCGGGTTGAACCACCCGTTTTATGGTGTGTCGGTGAATAATTTACATGCTCTAGCTTGTGCTTTAAGTGCCCAAAATAAAGTACAGCTATAAGTAACAAAACATTACGTATTTACTACTGAGAGGAGGTCATTGACCCAGTCTGCACAAGCACCGTGTCCACAAATGGTACACAAATAGTTCTTAAAATCCTTAACTTTTCTGTGATTCGAATGGTAAAAGCCCAATGGCTTGACTTGCCTTGTTAAGAAGCCGGCGGACCGCCCGCTCAAATCGAATTTGAGGCGAGCGCCTAAGTTTGTTGGACATATCGCTATCTCATTCGTCATGAGCGGGCCGACGGCTAACCATGCGCCGATAGTGAGAATGTATGCGTGCATTCCTTCATCGAAGACGTGCAAAATCGACATAGTTTTTTGGGCTGTAGATTTCGAAAATGACGTCTGTTTTGGAATCCAAGATGGCGGACCCGATTTGTCAAATAAAATCGACATGGGTGTCGTTGTATAGGTTTCTCGGGGTGTAGATTTCGAAAATGACGTCAGTTTTGGAATCCAAGATGGCGGACCCGATTTGTCAAATAAAATCGACATGGGTGTCGTTGTATAGGTTTTTCGGGGTGTAGATTTCGAAAATGACGTCAGTTTTGGAATCCAAGATGGCGGACCCGATTTGTCAAATAAAATCGACATGGGTGTCGTTGTATAGGTTTTTCGGGGTGTAGATTTCGAAAATGACGTCAGTTTTGGAATCCAAGATGGCGGACCCGATTTGTCAAATAAAATCGACATGGTTGTCATTGTATAGGTTTTTCGGGGTGTAGATTTCGAAAATGACGTCAATTTTGGAATCCAAGATGGCGGACCCGATTTGTCAAATAAAATCGACATGGGTGTCGTTGTATAGGTTTTTCGGGGTGTAGATTTTGAAAATGACGTCAGTTTTGGAATCCAAGATGGCGGACATGATTTGTCAAATAAAATCGACATGGGTGTCGTTGTATAGGTTTTTCGGGATGTAGATTTCGAAAATGACATCAGTTTTGGAATCCAAGATGGCGGCTGCGCCTTTTAATGCAAAATCGACATGGGTATCGTTGTATATAGGTTTTTCGGGGTGTAAATAGTCCGCCATCTTGGATTCCGAAACTGATGTCATTTTCGAAATCTACGCCCCGAAAAACCTATACAACGATACCCATGTCGATTTTATTTGAAAAATCGGGTCTGCCATCTTGAATTCCAAAACTGACGTAATTTTTGAAATCTACACATCAAAATCCTAAGGAATAATACATATGTTGATTTGGCATGAAAAGTCGCATTCACCATGTTGGATTCCAAAACTGATATCATTTTCAAAATCTATACCTCGAAAAACCTATTCAACGACACCCAAGTCGATTTTGTGTGACAAGACGCGTCCGCCGTCTTGGATTCCAAAACTGACGTCATTTTCGAAATCTACACCCCGAGAAACCTATACAATGACACCCATGTCGATTTTATTTGACAAATCGGGTCCGCCATATTGGATTCCAAAACTGACGTCATTTTCGAAATCTACACCCCGAAAAACCTATACAACGACACCCATATCGTTTTTGTGTGACAAGACGCGTCCGCCATCTTGGATTCCAAAACTGACGTCATTTTCGAAATCTACACCCCGAAAAACCTATACAATGACACCCATGTCGATTTTATTTGACAAATCGGGTCCGCCATATTGGATTCCAAAACTGACGTCATTTTCGAAATCTACACCCCGAAAAACCTATACAACGGTACCCATGTCGATTTTGCATAAAAAGTCGCAGCCGCCATCTTGGATTCCAAAACTGACAGCATTTTCGAAATCTACACCTCAAGAAACCTATCCAACGACACCCTTGTCGATTTTGTGTGACAAGACGCGTCCGCCATTTTGGATTTCAAACTAACGTCATTTTCGAAATCTACACCCTGAAAAAGCTATGAAACGACCCAAGTCGATTTTCCATGAAAAGTCGCGTCTTCCATTACAAATTTTAACAATGACGTCACTATGGTGACGTACACCGTAAAAAGAAAAAAAAAGATTCGAGTAATATTCTAATTTCTTCAGATAAAAATATGTACAATACCTACGTACTGTGTGATTCATCCCACACTTCGAAGTCCATTATCGAGAATTCGAAAACCAACAACTACAACAGTTTATTGAAATAATCAAAAGAACAACGACGGCACCAACGCACACACACATTGGAACTGTGTCTACGCATGCGTATCGTACCCCGCACAGCCGCCGCGTCCGCCCCGTGCGAGAGGAAACAGCTAGATGGCTGTTCAAAATTTCTCACTAATTTGAGCGTATTTGTGAATACCAAAAATGATGAATGAAAATTGATAATATTTTCATTTTTTTTTCAGACATTGCGTAACTAGACAATATAAGGTGTGTTTCTATTATAATTACATAATGATTGGTTTAGTTTTTAATACAAAACAAATAGGCGGAAAATATGTCGAAAATGTCGTAAAAATGAACGAAATTAAAACGCAAATATATGTAAGTACGTTATAATTTTGAAAAAAAAAGTTTAACAGGAACATAGATAAATACTGTCTTAATACAAATAATAGCATATTTGTGTTGAAATATGCTCGAACTAAAAATTATTTTGGTATTAAGTTTGTATGGGAAATTCATTGGTCACCGGCTTCTTAAGCCATTGAGGTTTTATTATTAGTTGGCAGTCGTCAAAGTATTATAGATACTAAACATAATAGTTTCACTTGCATATTTTCAGTTGGAAAATGATGACAGTCTCAGCCTATTCAAAAGGCCATCTACAGGTTGGTTGGTTTTTCGTGTGTGTAAGTGGCCAACACTGGAGTCAGATTTTTCAAGCTGCCTAAAAGCATCTGACATAATTTAAAGACGGCCATCAATGATGACAGCCAGGACCAACTGCTAAACGTGCCTTCCGAATCACGGTGAGTGTCAAAGACGTCATGATGCAGCCGTCCGAGGTTCACTTTGTTTAATATAAAATGATATCTCCCGTTAATTTCATCAATATCGTTTAGAGTCAAAGCTATTAGTCTACCAACAATAAGTACTACAAGCATGTATATGTTAGTAGATTATAATAAATTCGAAATCTTCTTATTATACAACAATTATTTTCTGGAGAACTGTGTTTATCAAGAATCATTTATTCCTCTGAAAATGGTAACAAGGATGTTACAATTTAATGGTGCACAGCAAATTCTGCCATTACTGGCGCAGGCAGGAATAATGCATAAACTAAGTATACATGCGTCACTATAGAATTTTAATTATATAAAAAAGTCTTAAATAATCATTAAACATTGAATAAACATGGTCAAATATTAATAACTAAATCACAAATATCTTATTTTACCCCAATATGAATTATTTACGATGTCAAATTAATTTGTATTTTATCAGTCAGGTAATTTTCCTTTTTGAAGCGACTTATATTTAAGTTTTGGAACTCATTAGGCAGATGGTTAAATATTCTGATAGCCATACAATACGAATTTCTTCAATAATCATGTATAATCATATGTCATAAAATATACTATAGTTGTCATGCTGTGTGTGCATGTTTATGGGTCAGTTTTTGTGCTAATTCATTGTTAAACCATGTCAACGATTTACATCTACCACTTTATGGTTGTGATCTGATGTGTATACAGTACAGCTCAGTAAGTAAAATATCGATCGACTTCAAATCGGTGGCAGGCACTCAGTGTGCAAACTACATTATGTTAAGTGCCATGTTCAGCGTGACTGCAGACGCTGGAGTGGCTGTAACTCAGTCTGCCGACTATTATGTACAGCGGTGACGTCGTTAGCACGCAGCTGAGCTACGATAATAATAACACCAGGAAAAAATAATACGTACAAATATTAGTTTTCGTCCGCGGCTCATTACTTATTTTTTCTTGATGTCCATCTAAGGAAATTTCATCATCGTCTCAGCCACAAGAAGTCCACTGCTGGCCATGGCCTCCCCCAAGGATTTCCAATACGACTGGTTGAAATCAGTGCCTTCCTGCGACCTTATCCCTTCCCAACTATAATATAATTAATGTGAAAGAGAATATTTTTTTTTGTTTGTTACGCGTTCACGCCCTATCTGCTGAACCGATCATCATGAAATTTTGCATACACGTTGTCTGGAGTCATGGTAGCCTACCTTTCGTCCCGGTGAAAAGTACTGTTTCCGAGGGATCGACACTAAGGTGAGCGGATCCGCAAGCAAAGGTCAATATTTTATAAACAAGAGCCTTTAATAATTATGCAATATTTTTTTTACGTGAATCGGTTCAATACATAGAACGTGAAAACGTTATAAGAAAATTTGCAAACTCAACTTCGCATATATGAAATAACTTAGGATCTTTGATTATTTATATAATCAAAGCTTAGGATTTTTATACAAACGACATTCAGCGTCGTTTCCGATGTCGCCACTCACAGATTAAATTTACGGGCGCAATTACGCGGGAAAATTGCAAGTGTTTCCTTATTCACTCACCTTGTGACGAAATGTGCCTTTTGTTTGGATAAAGAACACCATAAATTAGAATACCTATTTTACAACAACCGGTTCAATAGTTAGATCGTAAAAAAGTTACAAGAAAATTAGCAAACTCAACTTGGCATTTATTAAATTACTTTGGATGTTTATGCGAACGACATTCAGCGTCGTTCCCGATGTCAACACTCACAGGCAGATTAAATTTACGGGCGCAATTACGCGGGAAAAATCGCGAAGTGTTTCCTTATATACTCACCGGGATGTGACGAAATGAGCCTTTTGTTTGGATAAAAAGCACTAGCTATCGCCGGCGACTATGCTCGCATTCATCAAGATCCCTCAGAAACAAGATTTTTTTTAGGATAGTATATTTGTAACAATATACTGTCCTAAAAAAAACTCCTGTTCCTGAGGGTCTCCGTGATCCAGTGGTTAAGGCGTTTGCCTTGTTGACTCGGGGGTCGTGGGTTCGATTTCCACGGGAAGCATACTTTGTTAAGTTGTTTCCAGTTTGGTTAGGACATTGCTAGCATAAATCACCTGATTGTCTGATAAGAAAGATAATTTCGTGGTTCGGAAGACACGATAAGCCGTTGGTCCCGGCTGCCATCTGGTAGTCGTTAAAGGAACCACGTCAGAGGCCGAGAGGTGGTTCCGAAGAACTCTGACATCAGGGTGTGCAATTGTGCATGGTCAAATGACTGTGTCACCTACACGAAATGATGATAAATAAATAAATATATACGGACAAAGCACACAGATTAAGCTAGCCCCAAAGTAAGTTCGAAACTTGTGTTAAGGGATACTAACTCAACGATACTATATTTTTTTTATAATAGATACTTACTTATATAGATAAACATCCAAGACCCAGGTCAATCTGAAAAAGATCATTTTCCATCTTGACCTGACCGGGGTCGAACCCGGGACCATCCGTGTCGCAGGCAGGCGTGTTGACCGCTGCGCCACGGATGATGAATATAAACAATGGGCGGGTATTTTCAGCAGAGTAAAAAAGAACTTCTCTACGTCTTCCTATTTCTTTTCTCCAAAAGAGTATACATGGTTTAACATAAATAGAAACAAAAATTGGACATTAGCCAAGACTGTAACAAGACTCCAATCCTGTATTAGGCAAGGCCTGTATTTCAGAAAGCGTCTTCTGTCGTAAAAGGCGAATTAGGAAACACAAGCTAAACAATTATGTTCACTACGGGACTTACCGCGATTATTTTTGAGTTCTAATCTATTCAAAAATAATCGCGGTAAGTCCCGTAGTAAACATAATAGTAATTGTGACCGCGAAAGCTTAAAATCATATACAAGCTAAACAAAGCTCTACTTCAAAGAGACCTTGGCCATTTATTAGCCAAAGCAGGTCTGCCTGCTTTGGCTAATACATGGCCAAGTACATGTTACAGGGTCATACTCCTGCAGTAGAGAGTAAAAAAGACGTGATGATAATTAATAGGTATATAAAAAACAATCCACGATGATCGGATTAGTACAGCTATGTTGTATTTATCCAGTTTTCTTCGTTTTCCCTGGCACGAGCTTGGTAAAATTCTCACGGTGAGCGCATCACTTTCCGGGATTAGTAATAAGCGGGGGACGTCGACGCTTTGTAACACGTCTCGCTGTTCTCGCAAAGGTAAACCCTCTTTGTTACGGGGAGTACTTTTAACGTAAAAAGTATGCTGTATCATTGTTATAATAAGTAATTCCACTTCATCCCACCGTTTTCCCGATTCTTATGATTCGTTGGCAGTATTTCAGCAAGAAAAATAAGAAAAATTCCAATGGATATTGTAGAAGGTAATTTAGGAAATATAAGCTAAACAGCTTATAAACTTCAAAGAGACCTCTCCAAGCCATCTGGCCAGCGTGGAAAGTGTAGGCCAAATCCTCTGACTGCACTGGCTAATATATGGCTCTGGTAGTACAGAGAGGGTCGTACTTTCGCAGTGGAGACTAAAAAAGACCTGATGATTATTAGAAAAACAACCCACGATGATCGGATTAGTACAACTACATAATATATTGTATTTATCCAGTTTTTTTGTTTTTCCTTGCACGTCCCTAGTAAAATTCTTACGGCAAGAGCGCATCGCTCTCCGGGATTAGTAATAAGCGGACGTCGCCGCTTTGTAACACGTCTCGCTGTTCTCGCAAAGGTAACCTCTTTGTTTTGGGGAATACTTTTTAGCGTAAAAAGTATGTTGTGTCATTGCTACAATCAGTCCTTCCACTTAACCGTGTTCCCGGCACGGTAGCAACAAGATATCGTCGCGCACAGGGATTTGTAAAAGAGTGGTGGTAACCTATTGATCATATATCACCTATTGTTCTATTCTAATATTATAAAGAGGAAAGATTTGATTATTTGTTAATCAATAGGCTCCGAAACTCTGATTTTCAAAATTCTTTCCACTATAGAAAACTCATTTATCTGCGGGTGACATAACTTATAATTTATGCGGATGAAGTCGCGGAAAATAATGCTAGTTCTAAATTAAACAGCAACATATCTTTAAAAAATCATTCATAATGCGTATTAGTCAAGCTATCAAAATTATTAACTTGAGGTACTCCAACAAAAATGAGTGAAGTTACGCCGCAGCCCAATTCGGTCAAGTTCAACAAACTGGGCGGTCCCGAGGGATTTTAATTAAATTAATTAACAGTGGGAGCGGTAAAGTGGGCCCTGGCTTACGGAGATAACAGGTAAAGTCTCGATTTGCCTAAGAAGGACAATTTGCTTAACCTCCAAGTGTCAGATCCCCGCAGGCATTTGAACCCGGAAATTTAATGCATGTAGAATGTTTGGGACGATGATGCTTTAATATGATATCGTAGGCCTCCCCCCAAGGAATTTCAATAAGACTTGTTAAAAGCAAACTGCATCCAAAGTCTTCCTGTGACCTTAGTTAGGTCATCTTACCACCTAAGGGGAGATCTATTTCCAAAAGTTAACTTCTTGCGGATAAAATAATGATGATAATGCAAAAATTCTAAGAGCGGCTGCTTGTCTGATGCCAACCCTACTTAAAATAACTGTACCCACCTATTGTTCTATCATACACTACAAAGTATCTTTGAAAAAACATCCATAATACGTATAAGTCAACATCCCAAGCTACCAAAATTTCTAACTTATTAATAACTTGAGGTACCTCAAGTTATTAATAAGTTATTAATAAGTCCAACAAAAATGAGCGAAGTAACACCGCAGCCCAATTCGGTCAAGTTCAACAAACTGGGCGGTCCCGGGGGATTTTAATTAAATTAATTAACAGTGGGAGCGGTAAAGTGGGCTCTGGCTTACGGAGATAACAGCTAAAGTCTCGATTTACCTAAGACGGACAATTTGCTAAACCTCCGAGTGTCGGATCACCGCAGGCATTTGTACCCGGAAATTTAACGCGTGTGGAATGTTCGGGACGATGATGAAATGGGCATTTATGCTGTTATATGATATGGTAGGTATCCCCAATGATTTTCAATAAGACCTGTTGGAAGCAGACTGTATCCAGAGTCTTTCTACGACCTTGGTCAGGTCGTCTTACCACTTAAGGAGAGGCCTATGCCCAGTAGTGGACTTCTTGTGGCTAGGATGATGATGATGATATGGTAAAAGTTACTAAGGTCACCTGCCTGTCTGACACCAACCCTACTTAAAGTAACCTTGCCGACCTCTGTATTGTAACAGAAACACCAACCTACTTATCTTAAAGAAAATATTTATAATACGTGACGAGCTCCATGGCGCAGCGGTCAACACGCCTGCCTGTGACACGGATGCTCCCGGGTTCGATACCCGGTCAGGTCAAAATGGTAAATGATCTTTTTCAGATTGACCTGGGTCTTGGATGTTTATCTATATAAGTATCTTTTATAAAATATAGTACCGTTGAGTTAGTATCCCATTACACAAGTCTCGAACTTACTTTGGGGCTAGCTCAATCTGTGTGATTTGTCTGTATATATTTATTTATTTTTATTTATTTACGTATAAGGCAACATCCCAAGCAACCAAAATAATAACTTGAGGTACTCCTACAAAAATGAACGCACACCGCAGCCCAATTCGGTCAAGTTCAACAAACTGGGCGGTCCCGGGGGATTTTAATTAAATTAAATAACAGTGGGAGCGGTAAAGTGGGCCCTGGCTTACGGAGATAACAGCTAAAGTCTCGATTTACCTAAGAAGGACAATTTGCTTAACTTCCTAGTGTCAGATCACCGCAGGCATTTGAACGCGGAAATTTAATGCGTGTGGAATATTCGGGATGATGATGGAATAGGCATTTACATCTCTCTTACAATTATAGATACATATTCATCATCATCTGCCTTACCTTATCCCATTATCTGGGGTCGGTGCAATATGTTTTTTCCCTCCACAATTTTCTATTCCTTACCATTTCCGCATCCACCTCTACTTCTTTCATATCCCTATTAACACAATCCATCCATATCTATTTTGGCCTACCTCTTCCCCTATACCCATCAACCCTCATAGTTGGAACTTTTTTAGTCAGGTATTTTTCGTTTCTTCTCATCACATGACCAAACCATGCCAGTCTGTTACTTCTTCCTTACTTTGTAATAGGCGCCACTTTGGTGATTCCCCTTACATATTGTCACGTCTTTATCCCAAATCATGTTACAGTATCATCCTAATCCTAATCCTATCCTAATCCGAATCCTAAGTTCCTAATCCTAATCCTAACTAATATTATAAATGCGAAAGTGAGTTTGTTTGTTTGTTTGTTACGCTTTCACGCCGTATCTACTGAACCGATAATCATGAAATTTTGCATACACATAGGTTAGGGTACCGAGAAGGACATAGGCTATATATTATGCGGGCGAAACGGCGGGTAACAGCTAGTTTCTGATAAATGACGGACTCCGGACTCAGTTCCAATACAGCTGCAACATGCGACTGAGTGTAATAGTCGCACTGAGAAATGTATTAGTAGGTATAAAAGATTCTCTATACTTACTATTATAAAGAGGGAAGATTTGATTGTTTGTTTGTTGGCATTGAATAGGCTCCGAAACTACTGGATCAATTTTCCAATATCTTTTAAGTACCAATAAAAAAGCTAATTTATCTGCGAGCTTTGACTATCTGCGGGTGACACAGGCTATAATGAACGTGGACAAAATCGCGAGACTAGGTATTGCTAGAAGCATATTTAAAAGGATGAATAGCGTTTATTGTATAAAGATACTGTACAAAAATTTTAAAACAAAGTTTTAAACTGCGCAAGCTAGTAATAATAAAGTAAAATCTTCATATTTTTCCATCTATTCTTAAGATGAGAACAAATCTTTATTCTCTGCGGGAAAATAGCAGGAAATGAGAAAATGTGCTTTCATGAAGGTACTGCTATTGATCCTTTCTTTCTTAGTGAAAAGTCTAACAGTCCCGGGTCTAAAGGGGACAAAACGGCAAACCAACCTCGGGTGAAATTTTGGGGGGTGCGAAAATAAATAGCTAGTCTATTTATTTTCGACTAGACTAGAATAAATAGACACATCTCAGCGAATCAACGGACGAAGGGCTCTTTTTTCATAGTTGTAACTTTTTTGGCGTTTTTATTAGATTGCTAGTGGGACGACGAATATTAGCGAATGTATATCAATTTAATTTAAACAAAATTTTTAGAATATCGCTCGTCATCTCAGCCGCATAAAGTCACTGCTGAATCATCAACGCTTTGCTGCAACTTTGGTCATGTCACCCGACCACCTGCTATGGATGTCCCAAGGCGCTGCGCTGGAATTGCGTGGTCGCCATTGGTCATTTTATTTTGGTCAACCTATCTGCCCCATCGGTCATTGGCCTCAGTGGGCGCAGAGCTGGATGCTCAGATAAAACTCGAAAAGATGTGAAACCCCCGAGCAGCTGGGGGCGCCATATTTTGCTTTAGCCCCGCCTCTGTTCAAAGTTCTAGATCCGCGGGTACCTTTAGAATATTTTACTATAGGAAGGCGTTCGCTTACGCTAACATGCCACTTGAATTTCGTGTGTTCAATAACAGAATTTAGCTTGATGTGCTCCAGTTATATTTCCATCAAGTTATAATAACATGGAGGAAAATGCTCCTCATTTATTTTGAATAACTTTACTTACGATAGGTATTTTTTCTTCAATTATAATGTGCTGGATGTGTACATTTCCATTAGGTCCGCAGTTTCGAAACTGGCAGTTTCATTTTGAGAGTTTCGTAGAACATCTGTTAAATATATCAATAGTACCTTGCTTTGCTCTATAATAGACTAGTTTCCTGGGTCAAAATAATAATATTAAAATTACTACGTCAGTTAGATAATCGAAAAATATTGGGGAGGTATTTTTTATTTTGTCAATTTAACAATAAAAATAAAGCGGTTCTTGAGTGGCCACTTATAGCGATAGCTGGGTAAAATTAATGAAAAATAATACCAGTAAGTAATAAAGTAATTTATTAGTGCAGTGAGGAATAAGATTTTCTTTGACCTGATTAGAAGAAATTACTGAGTGGCGCTATCTTCGAATATTTTAGTGCCTTAAAGCTTATTTTAAGATATTTATGTCGATGTGAAGGTCGTGTGTCTTTGGAAAATTGAAAATGATCTCCATATGTTTTCTGCTTCATAAAATTTTAGCTTAGCCCAGCTCTCTTGGCGACCTGTTAAGAAGATCGACTACCTGCAAATTTTCATACAAAAAGCGATAACGCTTCCCACCCCTTTAACATAGTTTAATTTCGATATTCTTTTACACATTATTGAGATATTGAAGAAGTAGAGCTGTACGTTTTGATATTTAAGATAAATTGCTTAGAACAAAAGTTATGACCATCGAAGTAAATATCCATATTTTTACTTAAAAAATATAATAATATATATTTTTACTTTAATTTATTTTAATTAATCTAAACCAAATCAGTAAAAAATAAAAACGGTTCGCCCTAGATTAAGGTGTGCTAAATCGAATGACACCAAAATTGCCTCATTTCGTAAAGGTTTAGGGGGGTGGAAGGGTTATCGCTTTTTGTATGAAAATTTACAGGTAGTCGATCCTCTTAAAACTTTAGCCCATTGTGCAGAGCGATGAAAGACATAATAAAAATAAATAAATATATAGGGACATATCACACAAATGGAGCTAGCCCCACAGTAAGTTGTGAACTTGTGTCGCAGGATACTAACTCAACGATACTATATTTTATAATAGATACATATATAGATAAACATCCAAGACCCAGGTCAATATGAAAAAGATCTTTTTCCATAGTGACCTGACCGGGGATCGAACCCGGGACCCCCCGTGTCGCAGGCTAGCGCAAGACATCACTCATTCAACTGGTAATGATGGCTTTTTATTTCATCATCAAGGTCTTTTGAGCGCAAAGTAATTTATCTGGCCTAGATATAACACGGCTGTCTCGACGACCAGTAGAGACATGAGGGCCTATTGTTTTGGCGATGAAAGATGGCGCTGGCGCTCCCTGCTTTCCATTTTGTCATCAGGGTCTTTTGAGCGCGAGGTAATTTATAGTCATCATCATCATCATCATCAGGTCTTTATTAGTCTCCACTGCAGAAGCACGACGCTCTCTGTACTGCCAGAGCAGTTAGAGGATTTGGCCTACACTCTCCACGCTGGCGAGACGGGTTGGAGAGGTCTCTTTGATGTTTATAAGCTTTGTTTAGCTTGAGTTTCCTAAGTCGCCTTTTACGACATCCACGGGAAGATTTGGAGTGGTCCTATTCTTCTCTGCCGGGAACCACACGGCAAGTGAATTTATAGTCACTGTTCTAGATATAGCTCGGATGTCATGGTGACCTGTTCAGACGTGAGGGCCCATTTTAGCGATGAAAGACCAAAATAACTCTCATTATACGAATACAGCGGGCTTTTCATTTTGCTTCAAGCTTTTATATGAGTGCTAGGTTTCAGTACTAAAGTGAAAAGACACAGTATTTTACTTTTCTATTTCCAACTTTTTTTTTCATCAGTTTAAAAAGGTTCTTATAAGTTCATATTCAAATTAATTTCATGCGAGAACGTATAATTATGAACCTTTAACCCTTCAAACTATTTTATGAACAACTGTTTATAGTTTAAAGTGAGAACGTGAAGCTTTGTTTGGCATTTTTGAGACAAGTTACCCTGTCTGGCAAAAATACTAAGAAAACCTTCAAGTTCTCACTTTAAACTGCAGAAGTGGTTCATAAAGTAGTTTGAAGGGTTAACTAAGGCCAAACAAAACATTTTTTTACAAAAAATCTCCGTTTTCTTTTAAGTATCTTATTTCAAAAAGTGGGAATCATTGGACCACGAAAAATTAATGCTGGTATAAAATAAATTGTCCGTGATTGATTTGAATTTGGTGAGAAATCGGCGTCACAGCGCGTTATAATTAATTAACATATAGAGTCATGGACAGAAACACTATATAAACTTCAGTCTAAAGATAAGCAATAATTTATGAGATACTTACACCCTGTATTGTGTGTGTCACGAAATTAATATGCATATATTCAGACTTAGAGGCTGCGTTTGCCACAGAGAGTTTCGAAGCACCTGTTGAGAGCACTTTGTGCATCAGTGCATTGGAACTTGCACGAGCTTCTCGCTGCAAACTTGCTAAAGTGAAGTTGAATATGCACGGCACATTCACCCATATTCACCATACTGCAGGGCCCTCTTTGGGCTTTCGTAATTTATGTCAGAGATAATATTGTTTGTGTCGCCGTTTATGAAGACACTTGGTTTGCAATGGAACTTTAATTTTGATACTCACAAAGGGGTTAGTGGTATGAATTTCAAGATAAAAATACCTAAATTTACTTACCCGTAATCTATAAATGTTGATGGTACACTTTAATATACTATTATAGCTATTGATATTAGTATAACGACTTGACTAAGAAACTATCACACTTTTAGATTTGGGCTTCAACATAGCAATTTTAATTCATGTCAAGATATATCATCTACTATAAAAAATATTGTGAGTACTTTACACTAAACATTACTTGAAAAAAATACATTTTTATACAGCTGGAATAATAATGATATTTTTATAACGTCAAATAAGTGGAAAATAAGTACAATCTGTGCAAAAAAATCGATATATTCTATAATAAATAGTTAATTGACAAATGCTATTATGACATAAATGAATATTTAACATCTAAGAATTGTATTTATTTTGATGTGTAGTAAATTTGTGTTTTGTTTTGTATCTAATCTCATAATTTAATTTGTACTCTATTTTTTTGCCTTCCCAAATATAATTTTTTGCATGCCTACTGTGAAAAGCGGGAATTTATATGAAGACCCTAGCAAATAAACATTTCATTTCATTTCAAGAGAAAATTAGTAACAATATTCGAAAACAATAACATAAAGTTAAAAATTAAAACACTACATTTTCTTTATTGACCACGTTTTGAACTTTCGTATTTTTGTATAGTATATCAATATATCCTTTTCATCAGATCTTTTTTAGTCTCCACTACAGGAGCACGACCCTCTCTGTTCCACCAGAGCCATTAGCTTGAGCAGTCAGAGGATTTGGCCTACGCTCTCCACGCTGGCCAGACGGGTTGGAGAGGTCTGAGGAAGATATTTTTTTTATTTTAAATTAGTTCAATAAGTCGTTGAAAGAAATCGAAAAATGTAGGTATACTTATACTTAAGTAAAGTATTCAGTATTCTTAGTTAAAATTTAGCTTAGAGGGAAATAGCTCTTATACAAAAACATCGAAAATATAAGACAATAGTCATAGACCTTCAAAAAACTTTTTTTTTTCTCCTTATTCTCAATCAGCCTTGCTACAATAATTGTGAAATCACACTGGGGTTAATCCTTTGCAGATATATTCAGCGTTGGTTGAAAAAACGTAAAATATATCAGCTCCGTCACTTCCTGGTCGTAAAAGCCGATCCAAGATAATGGATGAAAATCTGAGAAATCCTGTCAAAAGGCGATGCGGTAAGCAACCTTCTACTATTTTTAATCATTTGACTCGCATGCTATACGAGGACCTTATGCCACAGCCTCTGTGGTCCTAAGGGTAAGTAAGTATAGTACGAGTAAGATCTTTTGAGTACGAAAATAATGTAGGTTGAACTCTTAATTCGTTTTCTTTTTTTAGTTAGAGTTTAGAGTTTTCTGTTTACTTTTCTACCTCAGTTGAAGTTATCGGGATTTACCAACTTAATGAAACTTTCAAGAAGTTTCAACGAAACCGTATCAAAATAAGTTCTCCCAAGCGGTAAAATAAAAGGGGCACGTAACATCAAATAGGGCAAGTACCTAATTTCTGCTTCTCAAGATTGGATGGGAGTTGTCATTGTTGAAAGAAGCAAAACAAGGTAAAGTTTCAAAGAATTTCGCAAGAGCGAAAGTTTTCGAGAGCCCTTGACGTACTTTCGGTGGAAAAATCTTGGTTGTTTCTTAAAGTGACATACAAGAAATATACAGCTAAAAAATAAATGAAAGAACTTACTAATTGAAGTCGAGTTGCATTTTTTAAGATAGGACAGGCTTACAGCATAATTTATAAGTAGTTTAAAATACTTATAACAGTATATGATAGCATAGTTTTATAAGTAAGTGCTAACTGTTAGCGTGCTTACTTAATCAGCATTATTCAGTACATAAATATCAATATCATCAATATATAGTAAAATTTAAGTCATATGTCTGTCTTTACATGCTATAAAAACTGGGGTGATTTCAATTTTAATCCAATAATTAAGACGCTGAATGCAGTCCGCTAATAACAAGTCGTACTGAAAATCCTTAGGGGAGGCCTACATATGTCCAGCAGTGGACATCTTGCAGCCGAGATGATAGTGATGTACATACATAGTTCCCCTATAAGTTTGTAATACCTTGGTAACTGGGCCTTAAAACATTTGCCGTGGCACCTGGTGATGCATGTATCCTCCATAAATCAAACAAAACGGCGTTGCTCGGAATCCCTTTGCTGCGGTTTGTCTGTAACTGCCACGTTCGTATCGGATGCAAAGACCACGGCAGATGACGAAGGCTTAGATAGATAAATAATCTGCGATAATTTCGGAAATAAGTATTATGAAATCAGTAATAAAAAAAAACTTGACGAGTTTCTTTTTTCTTTTACTGGTTTTTTACAGTTTTCGACCGCTATATTAATATTTTTGTTGACGTTACATAGCCTATGGCACCCCGGGGAAGAATACTAATGAAAACTCACACTTCAAAATCGGTCAAGCTGTTAGGTTACAGGACATACATAGAACACATAATATGCTCAAAAACATTATCTTCCTTCAGGGTAGGTCAGAAGGGTAATAAACGATACATTGTTTCAACTTACTGTTATTTAAGTTTAAGCCTAGTTTGGTTGGATACTCGAATCATAATTTCGAGTATCTACACTCTCTAGTCTAGATACTTGGTATTATAATTCGAGTATCGAGCAAACGTCTCTAACGTTTGCTATGCCTAAACTAACAATGTCTAAGCCCTCCATAAATCAAACTAAACGGCTTTGCTCGTAATCCCTTTGACTCGGTTTGTCTGTGAATGTCATACGTTTGTATCGGGTGCGAAGTGCAAGCACCACGGCAGATGGTGCAGGGGCGGTGAACCATTAATATGAAATATACAGTATCTCTCACACAAGCTAAACAAAACTTATAAACATCAAAGAGACCTCTCCAACCCGTCTGGCCAGCGTGCAGAGTAAAGGCCAAATCCTCCGACTACTCTGGCTAATTACGAGTATATGGCTCTGGTAGTATAGAGAGGGTCATGCTTCTGCAGTGGAGGTAATACAGTCTCTCTCCCATCTACTCACATCAGATCGTATTCCTGGTTAGGTCCTAAGTTTGTACTTTACAGCCCAGCCCCCGTATTTACTAACTCGGATGACAGGTGTCGATGCCTATCAAATCTAGGATTTGCTGTTACAATGCGGTTTTTGTATTCCAAATAAAAAAACAAAACCCGCATTGTAACAGTAAATTTTAGACTAACTTGGATGACAGGTATCGATGCCTATCAAGGCATCGATACCTGTCATCCAAGTTAGTAAATAGGTGGGCTGGGCCCGCAATCAGTTTGTATTCTTTCTTGATGCGTTCTCAATTTGTACTTTGGAGCCTGCGTTCTCTTCAGACTGTGACACGCATGTCATCCCTAACAAAATAAAGCCACCGCTTCTTGGGTTTTATCCATGTCATGTTCCCGCAGCGACGATGTGTGAAAATCATAATGTAAACATAAATCAAAACGTTTATTCAGAAAATAGGCCTTTGCAGGCACTTTTTCACGTCATATCATATTTGAAATTATCTTATTAGATAATATGTATTTATTAATTGTTCAAAAGCTACAGACGGTACGGAGGCCGTGTTGCTCGAAGGCTACAGACTACTAGCGTTTCGGAACCGACGAACCGACATACTTTATGACATTGACGAATTTTTTTTTAAATCTATGCTTTATGAAAATACATGAAATAAAATAAAAGTAACAACGTTATGTAACGATTCATTATTACTCTTAATTTATTTCATGTATTTACCCTGAATTTTGGAGAAAAGTGAGAAAATGTAATTATATTTGATCTGCCGACTCTGAGATTCGGCAGAGAGATAGAGTCGGCAAACATCCAATAAGCTTTGATGTATCCATTTGCAATGCAGGGACGGCAACAGGCCCAGCTCAACATTTTTATTAATGGATACTAGGAATATCTCTCCTGTATATTGCGGTTAGTATTGAAATTTCAATTCTGGGAATAGATATGTCTGATCAGTTTACTCGTCAACGGAGTGATATTCCCAGTTGCATCATCAGCAGTATTTTTATACAAGTAAGTAGACAAACAGGGTTACGGCCCACCTGATGGGAAGCGGTCACCGTAGCCTATATGAATGCCTGCAACACCAGGTGTGCCAGTCGCGCGTTGCCGAATCTGAAGAAATATTTTCACACCCTTTTTGAAGAACCCCATATTGTAAACCTTTAAGGAAAGCCATGCCAGGAACTTTGTTCCATAACTTTAGCGTACGTGAAAGAAAATTTACGTTCAAAACGGACTGTACGCAACCATTTAGGATTGAAGGATGAACTCCTTGTCGATGGCGTGAGTACTTTGTCAAACCCCGGGTCCAATATAGCTTTCACGCTGTGACATACTTATAAGACTAGCAGCTGGCCGTAAAAACTTTCGCCAAATTGTGATTATGGCAGCTACCGGCGTGACGCCAACCCTCTTGGGGTAGATCTGGTCTCTCCTAGTCAATTTACAACGAGTACATTTTCCTTTCTCATTTTCGTGACACTTCAATTTAAGTTTGAGGAAGTAGGAAATAACTTCAACATGTGAGTCATCTCTCGTATTGCCAATCCTAATCCTAACTAAAATCCTAGTTTGTTTGTTCGTTACGCTTTCACGCCCAACCTACTGAACCGATCATGATGAAATTTTGCATATACATAAGTTAGGGTACTGAAAAGGAAACAGGCTATATATCACGCGGGCAAAGCCGCGGGTAACAGCTAGTACAAAATAAATGCAAAAAGAAATTTTATCCTTTTTAGAGGTTTTATCAAACTCAAAATTAAAATTGTGAGGCATTTAACAGCTTATACACATAAAACTCTGTTGCTGGGCTTATATGCTTTCAGACTTGTTTCGCCCTCATTTATTATAAACCTGTTTCAAAATCCCACTGCTCCGCGTCATAAACAGATGACGTCCTTGTGTGTGACAGCAACACGTGCACTTTGTGGGATTAATATTTTGTAGCGAATTTATAGCACGCAGGTGTAGTCCGCCTGTAAATGTAGAAGTATATGCATGATAAATAGAAATTACATGCGTAGAATGAAATAGGTATATCTTTTGAAATAAAATAAAAATGTGTGTACCATGTTTGTTTGTTCTTCGTGTGTGTAAGTGGCCAACACTGGTGTCAGATTTTACAAGCTGTCTAAAGGCATCTGACCTGCCTTTAACGATGACAGCCGGACGCGAAGCACGGAGGAGCTCGAGATGTTTTATGCCACTTACGGTCACCCATCTAAGTGGGGACTGCGCCCGGGGTTGCTTAACACGCGGGAGTGCTAATAGTGCTTACACCCACTAAGCCATCGGACGTGTTTGGTTTTGAACTAGTAATAATTTAGATTCACGTTCCCAACATGAAAACGAACAAGTTTTATTCTGTGACCAAGTCTGAAATTAAGAAAAAATGAATGAACTTTTCCATAGTATACCTACGTTGAAACCTACTTGTTGGCGCGGGGCGGGAGGTGTGTAGGTAAAGATAAACTCAAAGAAAAGTCGAAATATTTGTATTAAAAACAGATACTATGTTACTCTCTCAGTTACTCTATAAGATTTGACAGTAAAAAAAAGAGCCGATCAGCTGACAAGCTGTTTTAAAAATTAAAAAAGAGGTAGAGAAAGGAGGTACGTGCGTCGCCAACACTACTGATCCAGAACGTAAGGAGCAGCTGATGTTTTTTCTCGATTTTAAGATTGTTCACCGAAGACACAAAAGCGAAATTAAATTATCGCCAGCTCAATCCCAAACACATTGTATAGGTTTTAAGCATCATTTTTTTTATATGGTGGAATGAGAATCGTTTACTGAGTGCCCTCTTTCAATATGTACCGTGATTTTCCAATCAGCCTATCTGGATACTTTTGACGAGCTCCGTGGCGCAGCGGTCAACACAGGCCGGCGCCTGTGACACGGATGGTCCCGGGTTCGATCCCCGGTCAGGCCAAGATGAAAATGATCTTTTTCAGATTGACCTGGGTCTTGGATGTTTAGTTTATCTAATATATGTATTATCGTTGAGTAAGTATCCCATAACACAAGTCTTACTGGTGGTCCCAACGCCTTAATCGTACGATTTGTTCTCAGAGACTCGCATAGAGGGCGCTACTAATTGCTACACAACATTGTATCTTCCGTATTATGAGAATATAAAAACATTATTCACAAAATATATCTTATAAATAATTAGAACAATATTTTGGGCTTTTTATTTTAAAATTAGCGATTTTTAGGCTAACGCAGAATCAGCCACTCGATACAAGATGGCGGTAGCCTGCACCGCCATACTTGGCCACACATACGACTCCTTTTCGCCACCTTCATTTGGTCCAAAATTTTTGTATGAGGTGGGCAGTCTATACGTTAGTATTATATTGTCTTTGCTTTGGGGCTAGGTCAATCTGTGTGATTTGTCAATGTATATTTCAATTACATTAATATTTTTTCTGGACTCTGAACACACGTGATGATGCAACTGGGGAAGATAATATTGCCACTAATAGGGTCTACAATATGTTGCGACGCTCGCTCCCAGGTGGAGCGGATTGTAAGAGTGCGTATTATGTGGATAAAAATGATGTATGGAGTTTACGTGCGTGGAATATAATACGTGTCCTCCAAATTATAAACATAAAGGCCGTGTGAAGACTGGAAGCTCTTTTTTACGTGCTTCTTTGTTATTTATTCGCAATTTTTAATTTGAGGATCGTGCGTGATTATGTGTTGCAGATCAGTTTTTTTAACACAAAGGTATGCAATGATAGGCGATAATAGTATTATAATAATATTTGTATATTCTTAATACCGGATTGTAGGTAAATTTATCTTTTACGGACAACTCTTCAACGCTAGTTTGGGAGAAACAAAAAAAAGATATATACCAGCTGCTTTTCTTCCCGCGTCCGTAAAAACCGAGCAAGGGATGCGGCTAGTAACCCAATACTATTTTGATTCCGCTTTCCACTTTAAAGCCCATTAAAACGCTAAACATAGCCTTTGGTTTTATGACTTTGAGCTCAGACTACCCAAGGGATAAAGATGTGATAATATAAATGTATGTATGACACAGCCCGTCAATATAAACATCCAAAGTTGAATAACTGGAAATGTAATTTTTTTAAATCCCGTATAAAAGTTTAAAACTGGTCAGGCTTTTTTTATGTACAGACCTATCTAAATTGTACATCATACAGTATTGTGTTGGGCACGGATTACGTTAGTTTTGACTCAACAAATAAATCCAAAAAGTATTATTAAATTTCTGTCCAAATGAAAATTACCTAATTGTGGGAGATTTTAATACCCCCGACTATTCTCCTCTTGCTTCTGATGATGAGATTACACATGCCTCTCGGGGTAAGAGATTGACACTCTTGCAAGAATTTATGTCACTTTGCCACTTACATCAGAGCAACTTTATTCCCAATGAAAATGGCCGCTATCTGGACTTGATACTTTCTTCTTTTGAATCTTTGACGGTCATCGAAGCAGAACCACTGAGTATAAAGGATAGGCATCATCCTGCATTAGATTTTCAATTGTCATTGCAAACTCGTGTCCAAAAAAGTTTAAGTAGCCAAAGCAATAGACGTTTGAATTTTCATAAATGTAATTTCGATAAAATTCATCAGGAATTAAGCGGAATTAATTGGTACGACCTATTATCAAGCCCCGATGTAGATGAGTGCTTAGATACATTCTATGAAAAGCTTTTCGAAGTTATTAAGAGCCATACACCCCTAACCTCATTTAAATCGCAAAGGTATCCTGTTTGGTATAGTAAATCTCTAATAAAATGTATTGAAGAAAAAAACAAATACCATAAACTATACAAACAATATAATAATCCTAGGGATTACGACGCATTTTCTCTACTACGCGCTCGATCAAAGAAGTTCATCGATATTTGCTATAAAAAATATATTGCTTCTATAGAAGACTCTATGTCAAACAATGTAAAGCATTTTTGGAAGTATATAAATGATAGAAAAGGTCGTGTCTCTATACCACAGGTCATGCACTTTGGTGATTCCTCTTCATCGAATGGCCAGGGTATTTGCGAGCTGTTTGCCAAGTACTTCGGATCAGTATTTGAGCCTGAGTCTCATAGTAGTATGCCTTTCGTGAATCAGTCTAACAAAAATCACAATGTAATAGAATGTCGAGCAATAGGTACACTTGGCCAAATTAACGTATCCGAAAAGGAAATATTGGAAAAACTTAAAAATCTCGATACTCAAAAAGGACCTGGCCCTGACGGTATACCGCCTCTATTTGTAAGAAATTGTGCGAGTGAGCTATGTACTCCATTATACATTATCATAAATAAATCACTCACGCTTGGAGTTTTTCCTAAACGTTGGAAAATAGCTCATATTGTTCCGATATTCAAAAGTGGAGACAGGAATTGTTGTGAAAATTACAGACAAATAAGCATCTTATCATGTTTCGCAAAGTTGTGTGAATCATTGGTTTGCGATCAGTTATATAATCATCTTAAGCCTTTGATTTCCGATAAACAACACGGTTTTGTTAAAGCTAGATCAACTGTAACTAATCTTTTAGAATACAAAAATTATATTTGCAAAAGTTTTGCCAAAGGAGGTCAAGTCGACTCCATTTATACGGATTTTTCAAAAGCCTTTGACAAAGTAAATCATAGACGACTTTGTAATAAACTTGTCACATACGGCATTCACGGCAATCTCTTGCGCTGGTTGACATCCTATCTCAGTAAAAGAAGCCAATTAGTAACTTTAAAGGGTTATACTTCTTCTCCCATTGACATAACATCTGGTGTGCCACAGGGTTCACATTTAGGGCCACTACTGTTTGTTGTTTTCATTAACGATCTCATAGAGCGCTTATCTTGTGAGTGTCTATTATACGCTGATGATTTGAAAATATTTAAAACTATCCATACCAGCCATGACTGCAATATGCTGCAGAAAGACTTGGATACTCTCTCAAACTGGTGTAAAGAAAATCTAATGCATCTTAATATTGATAAGTGTTTCGCTATAACATTTACTAATAGGCGCCATGGGATCGTTGAAGATTACATGATTGCTAACCATATCATTAAAAGATCCAATGTGGTTAAAGATCTCGGCATTCTTTTCGATGACAAACTCACATTCCGAGCCCATTATCAATCTATAACAAATAGGGCTAACCAACTTCTTGGATTTATTTTTAGGTCCACTAAGGACTTCAAAAAGCCGGAATCAGTTCTTTATTTGTTCTATGCCTTGGTCAGACCTATTTTAGAATACGGTAGCCCGATATGGTCCCCGCATTACAAAGTCCATATTAATGAAATAGAACGAGTTCAAAAAAAATGCCTGCGAATATTATGTTATCGACACCAGATGAGACGTACGACTATTGATTATGAGACGCGATTGAAAAAACTTAATGTTCAAAGGTTAGAGACTCGTAGGAAGTATTTTGATTCTTTATACTTTTATAAAATAATTCACTCAAAACTTGATGTTCCCGCTTTACTTTCCCAAATATCTTTTAATATTAAATACAGTGCCCGAAGATCTAACCAAATAGGTATTTTTTCACTACAAGTTTATAAAAATAACACCTCTTTTTATAACCCCATTGTAAGGATGGCCCGACAATGCAATGAGATAGCAGTATCTAATCCTGATTTTGACATATTTATTTCTAAGCTCCCACTTTTTGTAAAGATATTAAAAAATATAATGTATCTTGCGCCTGATATGGGCGCAACACACAAATAATTGTAAATTATGATACCTATTCCGAAACCCTTTATTTTAATGTTAGATATTAAGTAAGTATTTTATGTATTCGTTCTATTGTCTTAGACACTCCAACTCTTTGTAACAATTTGTATAAGCACATGTTTTGGATTATAGCCTGTTTTTTTGTTTGTTTTTTATTGTTATGTTATTTTGTAATAGTTGTAATCTGTGTTGTGCGTTAATAAATAAATAAATAAATAAATAAATAAATAAATCCGAATAACGAGCTCGGCAAAAAGTTGGATAAAAAAATCGCTAACAACTGTTTCAATACAGGATTTATCGGTTCAAACTACGATTGTTTTTTTCATATAAGCGAAGGATTAGGTTTCTATTATATTTTTTTTCGATTTCACATTTTCATGTATAAGTGGCTACTGTTTTTTCTTGGTGGATAAGAATTGATTCGTCAAGATTTGGATAAATTTTTTATTTATTAGTGATATTTGCTTTTATATAGTTTATATTTTACCCCTTCATCGCATTAAGTATTGTCTTTTTAAGAATTTGGTTAAGCAATTTGACTGATATCAATTTTCATCATCATTTCTCATACTACGATGACACCCCAAGGATTTCCAATAGGACGTTTTCAGATCGTTCGACCACCTGCCTGCCTATTTACTAACTCGGATGACAGGTGTAGATGCCTATTAATCTAGGATTTGCTGTTACAATGCGGTTTTTGTATTCCAAATAAAATGTTCGGGCAAGCAAAACCCGCATTGTATCAGTAAATTCTAGATTGATAGGAATCGACACCTGTCATCCGAGTTAGTAAATAAGGGGGCTGGTCGGTGGGTATCGAACGCTGCGCTTGCTACCGGCACGCGTGGTCGCCATTCAAGAACCTTTATGCCCCATCGGCCATCGGTTCTTCGTGCTATGTGCGCTATACATATTATTTGTTACGGTATAAATGAATTAAATTCAATTGCTATTACCCAACAGAGTAACAAAGCCGCAGCGATCTTGTCCATACGAGTAGAAATTTAGATAAATTATAATTTTACTTATATGAGAGATAAATAATGTGATTAATACAATTATGTCTTAATTATGTATACTAATATAAAAATTATACTTCGCCAGATAGCAAGAGACGAAAAAATACCTAAAACAAGGTGGTCAGAGATTAAAATTAGGGGCAACGCCAACGAGTATCACTAAAGGATAAAGTTATGGATGAAAACTCATAAAAAATAGGAAGGCTTCTGCCTAGTAATGGGACATAAATAGCTGAAATATGAGTTGGTATAGAATGGATTACATGCTAACTGCAACGGGTGGGATCGACATATAAAAATGTGAACGATTTATTATACAGTACAATTTAAGAAAAATAAAGATCGTGAAAATGGCAGAATCAAGTTTGAAACGAGCAATTCAGTGACCCGAGCCGGCGTAGCGTAGCGTGATTTATCTTAGTAATAAAAGCTTATTCACAACATTAATTTTAAGCTTATGAATAGGTACTTCAATATTCATCATTAAACACATTATTAATAAACCCAGCGCAAGTCCAGCCAAATTTCTATCTTTTAACCCACTAATTTTTTTTTCTCAAATTCAATAGTTCCCACTCCGACGAAGACCTGTTCGTTCAGAGTACATTGGTATCGTTAGGAACAGGTCCTGGCCGGCGCCTATATTTTCCAGCGGGGGTTACATTTCACTGGTCCTTTGGAAGACTTGTAAGGGGATATAGATCAACAAGACACAAGTCTTCCAAAGAACCGGGGTATCCCCCGTGAGTCTAAAAGAGATACTGACACAATAAAGATTGCTGATCTTCTTCGCGTATCGCCTCCCGCAAATTATATTTGTGTTGACCACTCTTGAAAACTCTGCTCTCAAATATAAGAGCAGCTGATGTGATGAAAATATAAAAACTAGCTGTTACCCGCGGCTTCGCTCGCGTGATATATAGCCTATGTCCTTCTCAGTACCCCAACCTATGTGTATGCAAAATTTCATGATGATCGGTTCTGTAGTTAGGGCGTGAAAACGTAAAAACTAACAAATAAAGAAAGAAACTTACTTTCGCATTTGATTAGGATATTTAGAAATAAAGAAAAGAAAACACGCGAGAATGCAATTTTATTTCAGTCAGCAAACCACGGAATGATTATAATACTCTTTGCGGTAAACATTAATTGCTTTCGGTAAATATTCGCATAGTTATTTTATTCGAAACAAAACTGTTCAAAATGAGTTTCAGTTATGAAAACAACACCGCAATGGATTGTACTTTATCAAGAGGAGGTTAAATTGATGGAAAATGTATTGCCGGCAAAAAGTAAAGAAAATATATGAGACTTAAATAGTAACTTAATATTTAATTTCATCATATTTAATGAGAAAAACCCTAGGTAAATAGGCCCTTGAAGGAGAATGGGATTGCCGGACTCGTAATTATTGCCAAGCTAGGCCTCGTCTTGAAATATCTACTCGTCCGGCAATCCCTAACTACCCGGCCTCTGCAGTATTGTACTATTATTATCTCCATTATCAAAAATAAGTATTTTTCAGCTACCGAGTGTCGCAATGTCTCTTCAGTGCAGCAATTCATAGATAATGTGGTCTAGGTAAGTATATCAAACTTACTTATCTCACAACGACCGATCTTTAGTATTTACTTTTTGAATTTACATAGTATTAAAAACCCGTGAAACTTTACAACTGTTAAACGTTCTCATCTATCCCCAAGATTGAAAATATTTTTACTTAAATAATGTGAGCTAAGCCAAATATCTCATTCAAGCACTAAAGAAGGGAATTTCGGCGAAGTTACGACCTAGACTTACAACAGATGATTAATTTTAACTAAGGAATATAAATCTAATACGCTAGCGAGCCGAAATGATAACTTTAAGTAGTACATTAAGTTCGGCTGCGCATCATAAGTAATTTTACTAAAATGTAACGAAATATTACGCCGAGCAATATATCTTTTTAGATTGAGGCCTCTGGGGCGTAGTGGTTGACCCGCCAGCTTGCTACATGCGCGGTACCAAAATCAATTCCTGGCGTGTGTGTAGGCGTATGCCAGGTGGTTTTCTGTGATTCTGGAGCTATGCAAAGTATTGGCATCAGGTAGGCATCGGCCTTAAAACTTTCGCCAAATCGAATAACAGCATTATGCCCCGCGGTCCGCTATTGTAACAATGGTGGATCATGGGCTCCAATGCATCACAGCTGAAATCTCAAGCTTAGAAAACGCTCGTATGAAGAGGTGACAAATCAGTAAACTAAGGTTCATGTGGTCTTTGATTATTCGTTATACAGAAGGGCTAACATTTTTATCGTATTTCGTTAAACTGGATATCAATTAACCTATTTTTCATTTCCTTGAGTGATGAGCCCCATACACCTATAAGCCCATAGCATAAGTCAATTTGAACCACTTTTCCTGTAGAACCAATGCTAGAACTTCGAAAAAACTACTTGATTTTCGATTTATATACACACCGGCATCCGGTACGTTACAAAAGGAAAGTTGTTCAGTGTAATACCTTCTCCGTAAATATTTAATACAACAAATTTCAAACCGAAATGTTGTAAACTTTTCGTTTAGCTTGTATTTTTATTGGCAATAAACTAAAAGGTTGAACTTATTGCGGTTCCAAAGTTTGCTTGAAAAAGTTTATTTACATGCAGAACTTTGTATTGAGTTCATTTGGAACTCTCGTTAAAAGTTGCTTATTTGATTTCTGGAAGTTTTTATGTGGTTCTGAGCTGGCTCATCAGGGTACTTAGTAACTTTGCTGGAACCCTTTGATGGCCATGTTTTAACGATCGGCTTAGCTAAGTATTTACTCGGGTAACTTTTTCTAATTATGAAGGCTGCTTTATAAACATTAAGTAGGAGATCGTTACAAAGTTATAATTTAGCAAAATAAGAGAAAACGTTGGCTAGGTTAAGTTGGCTAGGATAGCTTTATTTAGGGGTGTCACCAGACAAATAATTTGCGCTCACCAACCCGTCTGCCAAACGTGGTGAGTATAGGAAAACCCCCACAATGATGGAAATCCTTGGGGGAGGCCAATGTCCACCAGCAGACTTCTTGTGGCTGGGAATAAAAAATGCAACTAATCGCAAGCAAAAAGCATAACAGTCTTAGACATAGTCAAAGTAGATAATTAATATGTAGTTGTTCAATTGATTGGCTTCGAATGATTTTATAGTATTCTTAGTTATAACTAGCATTTTTTCTGCAACTTCGGTCGCATAAATGATAGATTATACTACCAGATATTTATAGGTTTTAAAAGGTTTCAGTTTATTAATTTTTGGTAATCACACCTTTTTCTCTTCATAATATTATTCGTCGATGGATCGAGAATCCATAAGATAGCGTTAAAGTCTCAGATCACACAAGGGTTAAACTTATAGACTCATAATCCTAATCCTAACTTCATAACTAATATTATAAATGCGAAAGTGAGTTTGCTTGTTTCTTACGCTTTCACGCCCTATCTACTGAACCAATCATCATGAAATTTTGTTAGGTTAGGGTACTAAAAAGGACATAGCTGCAGGTTTTTTTCACGTAGATTTTTTCTAAAATAACTACGAGGTCTAATTGTTTAAAAGGTCGGGGCAACACGAACCAACAGTATAACTATAATACCAACTTAGTAGAACAAACTGTGCGGTCTGTGGCACAAATAGACGTTGCATTTGTAATGCGCCCAAATTACAGAGAACATTTCGTCCGGGCATAGTTTGGCTTTCGCGAGAAACAGAGCGCCCGCAGTGCAAACCACAGATTGTGGAACTACGCTCTGCCTAACTAAACTGCCAAGTCTTTGAATAGTACGAACGAAATAGAATTATCTCTGAGCTGATGTGTTCTATAATTATCGCAGCAAATATAAGTCTTAAACGATATTTCATAACATTTAACTGCATTTCTTACTCTGGCAAAGTTAAGGCAAAGTAGCTCCGTGCTTGGTGTTTGTTTAATGCTTAAGTGTTTATACACTTGTTATAGCTATAGCTACTATGAACATCGCGGACAGTGTCCACAAGCCTTCACCAATCGACCTACATTTTTGGAGCAATCTAGAAGCCAGTCAGCAATATTCGTCCGTAAGGCCCCACCGGCCACCGCGTGACTGCTGAGTCGACGCCTCGTGCCTGAATCCAAAATTCATTCATCAGCCCAGGGAGAACTGCGCATTTCGGATCTAGCATCGACCGAAATAAGTCAATTTTTAGAAATATTTTAAATTGTAATTTTTCTTATTTTAATAAAGTTTTAAATCAAACTTTTTTTAAGTACTCCGGCTGCGGCATACGTAATTCACTTGATTTTATAGTTAACTAGTTATAATATATTTTGTTCTACACATATTGAAAAGAAGCGTTAATACAGAGCCCCCTGTGTTATCACAGTACATACTATGGACAAAGACAATATAATTGCTATGGAATAAATTCTGCTCTCTGTGCCGCAAATACACATGCATTTGTGATGCGGTTATCATTTCGGTCGGGCATGGCTTGGCTTTTGCGCGGAACAAAGCGCCCGCAGTGCTAAACACAGATTGTTGAACTTATAACCCTGTTCTACCTATCCGTATACAGCCTTTAGTAAGTTTTAATCTGAAGTATTGAGTCTAATCTAATAATTAAGATTTTAGGTTTAAAATATATAATGAGTAGGTATCATTTCAGTCGGGCATAGCTTGGCTTTAGCGCGGAACAAAGCGCCCGCAGTGCTAACCACGGATTGTGGAACTAAACCCTATTCTACCTATCCGTAAAGTAATACTGCCTTTTTGTAAGTTTTTATCTAAAGTATTAAGTCTAATCTAATTATCTAGGTTATTTAAAATGAACGACGAATCCTACGAACGAACGACGAACCTAACGAAATGATATATGATGTATATGATGTATATGATCTGGCAAAAATTGGAACTATGTTAAAACAAACAGTGAAAGAGCTCTCAAAATTGTTCATAATTGGCTATCCCACAACCGTCTGTCCCTAAATGTCAATAAAACTATGTACATGCCCTTTTTCATTAATTCATCTACTCGACCTCCCCCCTCGTTCAATATAAAAATACATAGCTGCACCAACTCTACTGGTGCTGAATGCTCATGCCCCATCACAAATCGTGTCGACACAGTAAAGTACTTAGGCATTATTTTAGACGAAAGATTAAATTGGAAAGCTCAATTGGCCTCAGTCTCTTCTAAATGTCGAAGATTGATTTACATTTTCAAAATACTTCGCCAGTCCGCTGATGCCGACACTCTTCGGACGGTCTATCTAGCTCTTTGCCAGTCCATCCTTGGCTACTGCATTCCTGCATGGGGGGCAGCAGCAAAAACTTTCATGATCACCCTAGAACGAGCTCAACGGGCCATACTGAAGGTCATGTATTCCAAACGTTTTAGATTCTCCACTGCCGAGCTTTATAAATTGGGCAATGTATTAACAGTCAGACAACTTTATATATTTCGTACCATTTTACGTAAACACGCTGAAGTCCCTGCTTCACGTGATCCTAACAAGCGATCGCTGAGAAATATCTGTCCTATAATCCCACATAAAACAAAATTTGCTGCCAGGCATTATAACGTAATCAGCTCCATAATTTATAACAACGTCGATAAATCAATCGAAAATTTTCCAGCTTTTAATAAATATACACTAAAACAAAAAGTCGTAGAATATCTTGTTAGGTTGAGTTATAAAGAGACTGAAACACTTTTAAAACTCCCAAATTGTTGACCTTAACTTACCTTACCTTGAATATATGTAAAATACCCCACATACACACTTACCCACACCTACTATTAACATTTCATACCACAAACACAAACACACACACACACACACACACACACACACACACACACACACACACACACACACACACAAACACACAAAATAATACTACTATTAAAATATGATTGTTATTTTTCTTTTCTTAGAATGTAGACTCTTTATTGCAGTCATGCAACCTACTTTGTGAGAAACCGCATGCAGCCAAAGCTTAATTTTAATTGATTATTGTTCTTTTTCATCTCTCTCTTTTATCAGTTCTCCTTGGTTTTTGCAAGTACAAATAATTGTGTATGTCTCACCAGACTCACTGCTCCCTAAACCACAGGTTTAATCCTAGCTTAGGGATCAGGGAATCGTATCGAGGTTTTTTTGCTTAGAATATTAAGTGAATTTAAATTGTAACCACCTGTAAACCAAATATGGAAATAAAGATTATTATTATTATTATTCTCTTTATTTATTTCTTTTATCTTAAATTATATTATTATTATTATTCTGTTTATCAATTTTTTCTCCTCGCATAGAGGGTATACGCCAAATTATTATTATTATATCATTTCGTTAGGGCATAGCTTGGCTTTCACTCGGAACAAAGCGTTCGCAGTGGTAGTCACGGATTGTGGAACCTATCCTACCTATCAGTATTGTATACAGCCTTTTGTAAGTTCTTACCTTAAATTGTTAGTCAAATCTAATAATCTAGATGATTATTTAGAATTGTCACTTGAACTGTCGCTAGAAAAGCATGAATTGAATAAAAAATTCTAGAAAAGCTACCTGTGAAAACTAGGGTAGTATAATTTAAGAAAAATCTCTTGTATGTACATGTGTACAACGTGGCCAGACTTACTTTAAAAATAGGTTGTTCTGAATCAAAGTTAATCGCAAAAATAGAATCTATAGATACATTCTGCGGGCTTATTGGTTGTTATATATTTGTATATTTTGACACATGCCCACAAAAACACCGGGCTTGCTTCCCGCTATTTATGTAGTGAGTGTACTAATGCTACAAACTCGGGCTATCCGGCTCTGACCAACTTCTATAATAATCTTTGAACAGTACAAAACTGTATAATCCCTCAGTTAATGTGTAGCAATTACAGTTTGTATAAGCTCTTTTTAGTCTTCTACAACAGATAAACGGAAAAAATAATTATAACAAACATAGGTAGTATTTCAAGTACATAATTCTTTTCTTTTCAACACATGATTTCTTTTATCCAAGACCGTAGCAGAGCGCAACCTCGAAGCATAACATGATCACATTCGTAGCAGAGATCGTAGAACGATGTTGTAGCACTTATAGCAAAGAAATCGTAGCACAGGACTGTAGCACTTCTACGACTGTCGCAGTTTATTTAAAACATGCTGATTCCAAAACCTTCCTATTAGTTTTACTTGTCGCAATGTTTGTTGGTGTAATTAAATATGTAGTAATTCAGTAAGTAAATCTCACTAGTCAAATTTGACCGACTTCATGATCCAATTCAGCTGAAATTTTGTATATCTTATTATTGTACTTAATAAAAGTTGTCAACGAGGTGGACTGATGACCAAAACTGTCCTTTGGATTTTATAAACTTGTCTACCCCGCAAGGGATAAGGACGTGATGAAGTATCAATGTAATATTTTTTTAATGTATCTCATGTAAGTGAACTCTCTTCATATTGAGAAAATAAAGTTTCTATAAACCCTATCATCATCAGTTCGTGTAGGTGACACGGTCAGTCGACAATGCACACCCTGGTGTCAGAGTTCTTCGGAACCGAATCCAATGTAAGTACATCATCTACTGTTACTACCATTCGCATTAGTAATCAGACATACCTCACGGTTGTAAACTCAGACAATAGGAAGTTGAGAGTCGACTCGAATTTTAATCGGATTTCAAAGCAATTCCGCTGAGCTCTGGAGGAAGCTACGTATTATCGAAATATCTCAGCAAAATATGAAAGTGAACAATCCCCAGGGCTTTGTTACACTTGGACAACTTTTATGATTCAGAAATGTCGTTTCTTTCGACTAAAATTAAAAGACGATAGGGATTTAATTCATTATTAATAAATACATAAGTACTATTTAAGCAATTACACAATAAATATACAGAGCCCAATCACACAGATTGCGCTGTCCCACGCTTTACAAGGTACGGATACACATGCTATTTATAGAATCACTAGCTGTTACCAGTGGCTTCACCCGCGTGATATATAGCTTATGTCCTGCTCAGTACCTTTACCTATGGGTATACAAAATTTCATGATGATCAGTTCACTAGATAGGGCGTGGAAGCGTAACAAACAAAGGAACTCACTTTCGCATGTTAGATTAGGATAGTCTGGATTCTGGATGTAGCCAAAGACAATATAATACTAACGTTATAGACTGCCCACCTCATACAAAAATAATGGACCGAATTAAGGTTGCGAAAAGCAGGCGAATGTATGGCGCAGGAGAGTTGCTTGCTACTCGATACTAGATGGCGGTAATCTGCGTTAGACTTTAACTTACTAAATATACGGTGTTATTTTAAAATATTAAGCCTAAAATATTGTTTTGATTTTTAATAAGATATATTTTGTGAATCATGTTTTTATATTCTCATAATACGGTAGGTACAATGTTGTGTAGTTTCAAATGGTGCCATCTATGCGAGTCTATGAGAACAAATCGTACGATCAAGGCGTTGAGACCAAACGATGTAGCGTATTAGTATAGTAGCATACTAGTTTTGAGTACGTGCTACTTGGTAGCATGTTCATAATCGGTTGGGGATCGATTTTAAGCAAGCTACCTGAGGCGGGGGTGGAAGGGTAAGGGTATTCATTGAGTATACTTCAAACAAGCCTGCTTATTATGCACGTGTGTGCAGGTCGTGTGCGGGACACAAGCATGCTCATTAGTAGAATGCTCTAAATTAGCATATTGATATGTAGTAAAATTGTGAGATAGCGTCAAGGATCATATCAAGTCAAAGATACTATATATTGTAACAGATCTATCCATAGATAAAGATCCAATACCCAAGATAGAAAACGAGCAGATTGACTTCTGCTCGTTTTCCATCTTGACCTTACTTTGCTCATGAACTTATTTTGCCAATGAAAAACAAACTACAACTTTTAGTAGGTATAAGTATATTATGTTAACCAGATGCATGGCGTCTTCATCGTCGTATATACTATTGATTCTCATTACATTCCTGTTGCAATCCACACCGTTTTAACATACCTAGCTAAGTATATTTCGATGATAGAGTCTATGTTCGCACTGTATGTACATCAAATGGGTACATATCACAGAGCAGGAAGAGACGAGCTACTAGAGAGGCCTTTTCAACACAACGAAACAAGCGTGTTAAAGGGCGGTACCGTTTACTGAGATTTTGTCTACTTATGTGATCAAGGTTACTATTGTTAATTCTGTGTTATAGGTTACATCAAAATTTTGTTAACTAACCTTTTTACTGTAATTATATCATATCACAGCATATTGCCATTGCACAATGCCGTGTGGTTACCGGCAGTGTAGAATAGGACCATTCTCGGTCTTCCCGTAAATGTAGCAGGAGGCGATTTAGGAAACACAAGCTAAACAAAGCTACAAACATCAAAGAGACCTCTCCAAGCCGTCTGGCTGGCGTGAAGAGTGTAGGCCAAATCCTCTGACTACTCAGGCTAGTATATGGCTCTGGTAGTACAGAGAGGGTCGTGCTCCTGCAGTGGAGACTAGAAAGACCTGATGATGATGATGATGAATGCCGTGTGGTTCCCGGCAGAGTAAAATAGGACCATTCCCAGTCTTCCTGTGGATGTCGTAGGAGGCGATTTAGGAACACAAGCTAAACAAAGCTACAAACATCAAAGAGACCTCTCCAACCCGTCTGGCCGGCGTGGATATAGTAGGCCAAAATCCTCTGAACGCTCTGTCTAATATATGGCTCTGGTAGTACGGAGAGGGTCGTGCTCCAGCAGTGGAATCTTGAAAACACCTGATGACACAACACATGGGCGCGTTTTAAAATTTGAGCACGAACTGATAGGCAGAGTATGGGACTTTTGCCTACTAGCCAGGCACGGGTTGACACGCAGTATTATTATTACTTTCGTCTCTAGTAGGGTGATAGCGACATTCCGTACTCTGTATGCCAAATCAGCCAAATCCAATTATTGCCTTGATTAAACCGCGTCGGTGTTTCGGAGCTGTTACCCATATCTGTCTATACCAACCGTACTTACCGTGGCAGATACACCTGAACATCCTACAGTTTAATCTATTTGCAGGGGGGGGCAGGTTTATTACAATACGACTCTACATCTCGAAATATTGAGATAACATATTACAGGCTAATTTTGAACCCCTGGCAATATTTTAAACTCGTTATCAAGATATAGACCGTTGTCCCAACGCGCCTTGGAGACATGGATAGGCACTTCATTAGGGAACATAAATATCCAATTTCTTACACTTAATCACCAAGTTATGGCAGTTTATTATTTGTTAAAAAAAAACAACGGGTTGCGCTCCGGGAGTGCCGGCAGAAGTGAAAACTTAATTACTATCACTCATAATTTAATACCTTTTCTAACAGCAGTCACGATCCATGGATGCTGTAACACAACACACACGCACGTCGCACATTCGCGGAAGCGCCCTGCGCCGTCTTACGAAGTACCCACGTGACGAATCTGTTTAAAAAAATTTCTCAAAAAGTGCACAGCGCCGCTACAGAAGATTTCACTTCAAAAATATTTTGGATTGACTGGATCAAAATTCTTTTTACGCATGATTAGTAGTATTGTTTGGAGTAGTTTAAACTCATTTCTGCCACGGTTTCAGGAAGCATTGGCCCAATCTTGGTCACGGTTACGGTTGGCTGCCATATGTACAAAATTTATGTATATGATAGAGTGGTGTGACTACTTCTTTCCGTTCTCTGTTATATTAAGGGGATACACATGATTGTAGCGTTCTCCAATGCTGCCACCATTTGAAATAAATAATTTTGAAAGATAACGGAACTACCACAAAACAGAACAAAAATTTAAAATGATGTCTACTTTTTAACCGACTTCAAAAAAGGAGGAGGTTCTCAATTCGTCTGTATGTTTTATTTTTTTATATTTGTTACGCGGTTACTCAGTCAGTTATGGATCGATTTAAGTGATTCTTTTTTTTCGATAGGTAATGCTTCAGAGGTGGTCCCATAAAATTTTTGTTGCAATGTATTGAGCACTTTTTGAGAAAATAAACAAAACCCAAAATAATTGTAAGAGTATGCCGTTCGGTTTAAACTTATTTGTATTTTATTCTTATGTAAATCAAGACGATGATGATGAGAACTTTACTCCTCTGTTTTGAGTGAACTTCAAAAGTGGTCCTATAATGTTTTTTATCGAAATGTATCCAGTGTTTTTAGAAAAAATCAACAAAAACAAAAAAAACATTTGGTTTTTATTTTATTTTTGTTTAATCTTTCGCGAATCAAGACAAGTTGATGACGACGTTGTTCCTCTATTTTGATTGAACTACCTCACTCACTTAAACCTAATTTTAAGTTTGTACATTTACGTATAGGGTTTTGACTTTTCGGTTTGACTTTTTTGTTAAAAATAATTATTCTTTCAAATGGAGACCGCACTGAAACCCGAAAAATTCATGTTTCCCCAGTTCAGACATCTGGCTGCTCGCACCGAAGCGACGTGAACGTGACGTTAGGTAGGCAGGTATAGGATGTCAAATCACCCAAATCCAATAATTGCCTTGATTACACCGCGTCGGCGTTTCGGATCTATTACCCATTAATAATTTGTGCTACAACCACAAAGTAATTACATGAGAAATGAATTACCGTTGTTTAATTAAAATTGATGTATGTGTATATAACTGCACCTACTTAGTGACGGAGCCCTGGGGTAATGTTTATCTAGACTATTAGACTATTTAGTTTAATACCTACTTACACTGTGTAAATCTGTGAACTTATAGCCATTCTAATTTCTATCTAAACAAATTTCCCCGAGAAACATGTGTAGGTAAGTAGCAGTACCTACATAGGTAGCAGTTTTGTATTGAGAACCCACATTTTTTATTTCGACTTTGTTCCTTGGAGAAAGTCGTTCAGAATGATCACAGGTACTTCCGAAAATATGGCAAGGTTACAGTTACGGATTTACACAGAAAAAGAGAAAAGACTTGTGTGTTTATTTGTAATGAATGATCTCCAAAAACTACCAGACAGATTTTAAAAGCTATTTCACTAGTAGAAATCTACATTTTCAGCGACAAGTAGAAAGCTAATCAATTTAAAAGCATATGCGTCACCATGCACACTTACTCATCACGGTAGTAGTCAGACAATCCAAGTTAAAAAACATCCACTTAAATATACCAAATAGAAAAAAGTACTAGGGGTAATCTGCAAGGTAATTACAATAATGATTTTGGTAAATAAAGTGAAACAAAAGACGAAATTGCATCAACGCAGTTACCTTATCACGATAGCTGTCGTAGACCTAATTAAATTTCAATTCTATTTACTTATATCAGATAACTTGATCAAATTTGTTAGTAATACTTAGTATTATATTGTCTTTGGTAATACAGTAACTTCAAAATTTAGCATTAGTACTTAAATTTACTTAATAAAATCATATTTCGCCATATAGGACCACCGGCACAGTCCCCCGCACAAGATGCCTCATTATAGACGAGTCGACTTAGACCTACCTATTAATGATGCCATATTCTTACGGATCACAGCATTAAATCCGTCTATTCTAGTGTGGGCACATTTCTGACGCACTACGGAACTTAGAGTCTCAACAACATCCTAAAAATATTATGGTTCTGTAAAGTTAGAAATCATCCACATACCTAAACATCAAAAATATTGTCTGTTCAAAATATTTTCTCCTCAACCACGAGAATAAAAGCCTGCATGGAAACATACGCAGTTATTCCATAGATTGCCGAGTGATACGAATTCGCTGCTATCTTAATTTTGCGTCACATCCGTCGAGCCATTTTACCGGGAAAGGGAAACCGTGCGGTATAAAATATTAGTGCTTAGATATAAAATAAAGATAAGACACGGCATATACATACATGTACCTATCAAGTAAGTACTTGCAGTAATCTATGGAGGTAATCCTAAGAGATCACTTGCAAGGAGGAAAACCTGGAAAACAAACGGTATTGGTAACCATTTAGCAATAGACATATAATAGATTTAAAAAAAATGCGTCTTAGACTACGAATAAGTAAACTTATTCGTAGGTCTTAGACATAACGACTAATAGGTGCAAATATTTATATGATCATTCGGGTCTGCATATCACTAGTTCCTCTTAAATGATTGTATAATTTTCTTAATTATATATTTCAGTACCTATATAATATTTTATCAAAGGTTTTCCTTTACTGCACATGTAGACACATGTAGCTGTAAGTGAATAATTCTGGCGCGCGTTGAAAATATTTCCTTAAAAATGATACATCAGAAATACGAGTACTTACTTACCGCAAGTAATCATTTTCGCAATTTCTTCTTGCTCTCCATTGGCTTTAAATTTCTTAAGAAATTTCCTACAATATTAATGTTATCCTAGAATGTCGTATCTTCCACGATTTGATCAAAGCTTAGGCTCCATGTTTTGTTACGAAATATATTTTCATTTTCGTGTTCCCGTCGCCGTCTGTCTAAGCAATTTTTACACGTCTCTCATCTCGTTCGTTGTTAAAAATTCAGTACTTTCATCCCAAATTATTAAACATGGTTATCGCATAGGTATCTATCTAGATGAGAATTTACTATTTGATATGAATTTCTGGTTGAATCAGGAAAATGTAGAATCACTATCACTATCACTACATATTATAAAACAAAGTCCTCCGCCGCGTCTGTCTGTCTGTCTGTCTGTCTTTCTGTTCGCGATAAACTCAAAAACTACTCCACGGATTTTCATACGGTTTTCACCAATAGATGGAGTGATTCACGAGGAAGGTTTTAAGGTATAATACATGCCCGGGCACAGCCGGGTAGGACTGCTAGTGTAGTATATGAATGTAGATTTTTCGTCACTTAGCTGACATTACTGATACGATAAGAGAAAATTCTGCCAGCCCTTGCCGCTAGTATTTTAAATATTGTAATTTGTATTGGTGGAACTATAAACATAGATGTCCAGTCGTGGTCACCACAGTTATGGGAGACCACAAATGGCATATCCATACTCCATACTTCCATACTATCCATACTTCCATACTTCCATACTTCCATACTTCCATACTTCCATACTATCCATACTATCCATACTTCCATACTATCCATACTTCCATACTAATATATATATATATATATATATATATATATATATTATATATTATATATTTATATATATTTATATATATAATATTATAAATGCGAAAGTAACTCTGTCTGTCTGTCTGTCTGTCTGTCTGTCTGTCTCGCTTTCACGCTAAAACGGCTGAACCGATTAAAACGAAATTTGGCACACAGATAGGCTATAGCCCGAGAAAGGACATAGGCTACTTTTGATTTCGATAACGTAGGTTAAGCAACTCTAACCATGGTTCTAATTAGGATGGGTGGCCAAAACTAAAACGGCTGAACAGATAAAAACGAAATTTGGCACACAGATAGGCTATAGCCTAAGAAAGGACGTGGGCTACTTTTAATTACGATAACGCAGGTTAAGCAACTCTAACCATGGTTCTAATTAGGATGGGTGGCCAAAACTAAAACGACTGAACCGATTAAAACGAAATTTGGCACACAGATAGGCTATAGCCCGAGAAAGGACATAGGCTACTTTTGATTTCGATAACGTAGGTTAAGCAACTCTAACCATGGTTCTAATTAGGATGGGTGGCCAAAACTAAAACGGCTGAACCGATTAAAACGAAATTTGGCACACAGATAGGCTATAGCCTAAGAAAGGACGTGGGCTACTTTTAATTACGATAACGCAGGTTAAGCAACTCTAACCATGGTTCTAATTAGGATGGGTGGCCAAAACTAAAACGGCTGAACAGATTAAAACGAAATTTGGCACACAGATAGGCTATAGCCCGAGAAAGGGCATTGGCTACTTTTGATTTCGATAACGTAGGTTAAGCAACTCTAACCATGGTTCTAATAAGGATGGGTGGCCAAAACTAAAACGGCTGAACAGATAAAAACGAAATTTGGCACACAGATAGGCTATAGTCTAAGAAAGGACGTGGGCTACTTTTAATTACAATAACGCAGGTTAAGCAACTCTAACCATGGTTCTAATTACGATGGGTGGCCAAAACTAAAACGGCTGAACAGATAAAAACGAAATTTGGCACACAGATAGGCTATAGCCTAAGAAGGGACGTGGGCTACTTTTAATTACGATAACGCAGGTTAAGCAACTCTAACCATGGTTCTAATTAGGATGGGTGGCCAAAACTAAAACGGCTGAACCGATTAAAACGAAATTTGGCACACAGATAGGCTATAGCCCGAGAAAGGACATAGGCTACTTTTGATTTCGATAACGTAGGTTAAGCAACTCTTACCATGGTTCTAATTAGGATGGGTGGCCAAAACTAAAACGACTGAACCGATTAAAACGAAATTTGGCACACAGATAGGCTATAGCCTAAGAAAGGACGTGGACTACTTTTAATTACGATAACGCAGGTTAAGCAACTCTAACCATGGTTCTAATTAGGATGGGTGGCCAAAACTAAAACGGCTGAACAGATTAAAACGAAATTTGGCACACAGATAGGCTATAGCCTAAGAAAGGACGTGGGCTACTTTTAATTACGATAACGCAGGTTAAGCAACTCTAACCATGGTTCTAATTAGGATGGGTGGCCAAAACTAAAACGGCTGAACAGATTAAAACGAAATTTGCCACACAGAGAGGCTATAGCCTAAGAAAGGACGTAGGCTACTTTTAGTTACGATAATGCAGGTTAAGCAACTCTTACCATGGTTCTAATTAGGATGGGTGGCCAAAACTAAAACGGCTGAACAGATTAAAACGAAATTTGCCACACAGAGAGGCTATAGCCTAAGAAAGGACGTAGGCTACTTTTAGTTACGATAATGCAGGTTAAGCAACTCTAACCATGGTTCTAATTAGGATGGGTGGCCAAAACTAAAACGGCTGAACAGATTAAAACGAAATTGGGCACACAGAAAGGCTATAGCCTGAGGAAGGACATAGGCTACTTTTGATTTCAATAGCGCAGGTAAGGAGCGGCCGCATATTATCAGAAATTTCTGTTAGAAAAATTCTGACGCTCGCCGGAAGGCACTCCGTGATACATTAGCTCCCGCACACTGTTAGAAAAATTCTAACGGGTCGTCCGTTTCTGATGCCCGCCAGATGGCACTTCAGCCGGACGTCAGAATTTTTTCTGATAGAAATTGCGGAAGGCGTGTTTTCCATACATTTTGTACTAGGCCCCCCCGCACACTATCAGAAATTCGCGTCAGTTTACCGTCCGCCGCCGTACGCTTCACACGTGTTTGTTGTATTTTAGGAACCTACGTTCTTGACGAAAATGAGTTAAATCAAGATTTAAGTGCCGATGTGGAAAAATATCTATGTTTGTGGAACGCGATGTTGAAAATGACCAGAATAAAATTCACAGAGACTTAGCTAGGAAGCGAATATGCCAAATATTAATTGAGAATTGAAATCCATATTTCAATATCAAGGTTTTTAGGGTTCCATGTCCAAAGCGTAAAAACGGGATCCTATTTACGAGATTTCAATGTCCGTGTGTCACCATCATACATAAACCGTTGTTTGTTTGGTTATTCGTATGTGTAAGTAGCCAACACTGGTGTCAGCGATATTTCAAGCTGCCTTAAGGCATCTGACATAGCTAAACGACTGACATCAATGATGACAGCCGCTACCAACGGCTTAACGTGCCTTCCGAAGCATGGAGGAGCTCGAGATATTTTTATGCCACTTGCGGTCACCCATCCAAGTAGGGACTGCACCAGGGGTTGCTTAACATACGTAAGCGCTCATAGAGCTCACACCCACTGGACCATCGGGCTCCTCAAATACCTCTCCTCATAAACCGTGATTACTATACAGTTAAAATTTTCATAGATGATGAACTTATTTGCTTTTGCCGTAAACACTAGAATCAGAATAAAATCCTAATACAATATTATACGAGTAAAAGCGAAAGTGAGTTTGTTTGTTTGTTTCTTTGTTACGCTTTCACGCCCTACGAGTATCTACTTAACCGATCATCATGAAATTTTGCATACACATAGGTTAGAGTACTGAGAAGGACATAGGCTATAATTCACGCGGGCGAAGCCGCGGGTAACAGCTAGTTTGTAGTATAAGCACAGTTTATAATAAAAGTGATTGTATAAAAACGTCACGCTTTGAAGGCACGCGTTAGCCATGGCCAACCTTGGCTGTCGAATAAAATATTCTTACTCAATACCTAACCTATATTTTCTCAGAAAACATACAACCTAATGAAATATGAAATCTCATCCAGTGGTAATAGGTATATGTAATCACTAGGTATAAGATGATTCTCGTATTTTCTCCGAAATCATACATATTTCAGATCCAGGGATCACGTGCACCTGTAATAAGAGTAGAATATAACAGTAAAAACGTCGTAAAGTACTGGCGGCGTGCGAAACTTTCGTGATAGCACACGAAATAGGAAGGTTACTACTACCTACATGTAACACCATAGTTAGTAAATAGAGGTACTTAGTTGTTCTGAGTAGGTAGGAGTTGTTGGTAGTGCGGTCTCCGAATCAGCCGTACAAATGCAACCTGACACACCCTGTGATCAGATAGATGACAAAATAAATATCTACAACGAAGTAGGCAAGTGCAAGTAAGCCCATGAAGGGTTAACTGGTAGCCAGCATAAATTAGGGTTTCAACTTTCGTGCCGATTTCCTACACCTGACCAAAATACCACTATCGTTATTCGCCAGCAAGAAATATGTTGTTTTTGTATAGTGTTTGTAAGAATGACAAAGTTATATTTGCAGTTAAGAGGGTATACTAGCAGTGCGTTTTCCATACAAATGTATTTCTCTATTTTCTCGCTGAAAACTACTTCTAGAGGCACAATTCTTTTTACATACAATCTATTACTAAAATAGGTATGTCCCTATGTTTTATTTTTTTCTAAAAACCTGTTTAAAAGAAAAAAAATTGTACAAAAACAGTTTTTTGGAAAAAATAAAAAATAGGGGCATTCCTATTTTAGTACTAGATTTTATGAAAAAAGGATTGTGGCTCTAGAATTAGTTTTCAGCGAGAAAATAGAGAAATACATTTGTATGGAAACCATATTGAAAAAATACGAGCGTACGTGCTTCATCTCAAAAACTACTGATTATATCTCGTTCCAAACCAACGCTTTTTTCACTCACGAGAAACAAATAAGCGAATATACCTACTGATAATAAAAAGTTAAAATAATATCGGCGCTTGATGCCTCTGTTAGGACGGCACTCATAAAATACCAGCTTCACGAAGGTAATCTTACTAATGGCCTCATCAGGCTGATTACGGCTATCCTATATGCGATGCTATTAATTTCCCCTTTTAATTGGGGTTCTGTAATAAATACTAAATGTAAGAATATGCTATAATTCGTCTACGCTGGATGCATCTGTTAGAACGGCACTCATAAAATACCAGCTTCGCAAAAATAATCTCACTAATGGCCTCATCAGGCTGATTACGGTTGTCCTATTAAGTCCTATACCTATGCGATGCTATTAATTTCCCTCTTTATTAGGGTTCTGTAATTAATACTACATATAAAAATATACTATAATTCGTCTGCGCAGGATGCATCTGTTAGAACGGCACTCATAAAATATTAGCTTCGAGAAGGTAATCTCATTAATGGCCGCATCGGGCTGATTACGACTGTTCTACATGCGGTGCTATTAATTTCCCTCTTTATTAGGATTCTGTGCTAAAATACTTTTTAATTCATCTGCGCTTGAAGCATCTGTTAGAACGGCACTCATAAAATATCAGCTTCGCGAAGGTTATCTCACTAATGGCCTCATCAGGCTGATTAATACGATTGTGTTATATGCGATGCTATTAATTTCCCATGTTATGAGGGTTCTGTGCTGATATACTACTCAAATAAAACCAATATTATTCTTATTCGCCTGCGCTAGATGCATTTGATAGAACGGCACTCATGAAATATCAGCTTCGCGAAGGTAATCTTACTAATGGCCGCATTGGGCTGATAATGAATCTTCTATATGCGATGCTGACTTCCCCTCTTTATTGGGATTCTGTACTTAAATACTACTAATATAAAAAACAATATTATTCCTTTTCATCTGCACTTGATGAACCTGTTAGAACGGCATTCATAAAGGAGGTTTTCCCTGGCACGTATAATTTGGATCTCTTTAAAGCTAGAGTGAATAGGTTTTTAATGAGCCAGCGAGCTCCACCATAGACCACATCTTCACTTAACATCAGGTGAGATCGTGGTCAATCGCTGGATCATCATGAATTAAAAAAAAAATATCAGCTTTGCGAAGGTAATCTCACTAATGGCAGCATCGGGCTGATTACGACAGTCCTATACGCGATGCTATTAATTGCCCTCTTTATTAGGATTCTGTATGATCAAAAATAATATTCGTCTGCACTTGAAGCATATCTGTTAAACCAGCACTCATAAAATATCAGCTTCGCGTAGGTTATCTCACTAATGGGTTCATCAGGCTGATTAATACGATTGTCTTATACATGGCGAAATTTTGATCGTTCTGGACCCTTAAAGGGGTGATTCAGCCCGTCGATATGAACCTTTTTTCCTATGGGACTAATGCTAGGATAATGTATGATCAAAAAAAAAATGATTCATCTGTGCTTGAAGCATATTTGTCAAACCAGCACTCATAAAATATCAGCTTCGCGAAGGTAATCTCACTAATGGGTTCATCAGGCTGAATAATACGATTGTCTTATATGCGATGCTATTAATTTCCCTCTTTATTGGGGTTCTGTAATACAATACTACATGTGTAATACTTTTATTCATCTGCGCTGGATGCACCCATTAAAACGGCACACATAAAATATCAGCTTCGCGAAGGCAATCTTACTAATGGCCTCATCAAGCTCATTATGACTATCCTAAGTATATGCAATGCTATTAATTCCTTCTGTATTAGAATTCTGTACTAAAATACTTTTTTATTCGTCTGCGCTTGAAGCATATCTGTTAGAATGGCACGCATAAAATATCACCTTCGTGAAGGAAATCTCACTAATGTCCTCATCAAGCTGATTACGTGTATCCTACATGTGATGCTATTAATTTATTGCTTTATGAGGGTAGGTATTTATCATTTATCTCTTTAATAGTATTCTAGTATTAATACTAAAATACTATTTATACAGGTTGATTCGGATGCCATCATTTAAATATTGCTAACTTGTTCAAAATCCCTATGTATAGATACAACGTGTTAATGAATAAGCGCAAAACCTCTTAGGTGGTGATTGTGCTTATGAATATGAACAATTTTACTATGGGAGCGACTCTGCAACTCAACAAAAAAATCTGCTGTTTCATACAAATTGTCACTACTACTACTACTCGACCAGAATATATGGAATAGCTGTTTTTTTGTTGAGTTGCAGAGTCGGCCCCATAGTAAAAATTGTTCATATTCATAAGCACAATCACCACCTAAGAGGTTTTGCGCTTATTTATAAACACGTTGTATAAATGCTACTACAGTTACTCTAAAATATAACTTTTGGAAGGCAATCTCACTAATGGCCAACCAGTGTCCATATGCATAACCAGTTGTCCATGGGCAGCGGTGTTCACTAACCATCAGGTGATCCGCTTGCTCGTTTGCCGTTTTATGACGGAAAAAAAAATATACGATGCAGTTAATTTTCCTGTTTAAAAGCATTCTGTTCTAGAATAATATACCTAGTCGCTTACTAACTTTTACAACATGAATAGGCCATTCGCAGAATTTTGCTAATTTGAGAATAGGTACTCCTACCTACCTACTCGTAGTTCTTCATAAAAACCATTGCAGATTTATAGTCCTTATTTAACACTCGAATTGAAGTGACCTCTCTTCTGTCCATTGAAGTATGTTATTTTAGACGAACTTTAAAAAAGAAATATGCAAACACTGAAATCTCTAAATAAGCACTTTAACATTATTTATTCACAAAAATCTAAGTTCCGAAAGCTGAGCTGGCCTATGAAACTTCACGTAGGTAATCAATCATCCCCACTCTAATATTATTTTAAGGTATAATACGGGACCCTTAACGGAAATAACTTGCTCTAACTTGAACTTTTTTATGTAGTGGTAGTAGCCGGCTGGCAAAGAAATGCTCGTTTATATTCATTTCTTTAGTTAATGCGCGAGTGCACGGGAAAGGTTGTTTTTAAGCGCTACTAAAGAAGCATATGCTTGTTTTGTACCTATACAAACAACGTGCTAGAAGATATATGTAAAATACATACATACCTACTATCACGTCTTTTTCCCTTACGGGGTAGACAGAGCCTAGGTCTGTAAAACCTTGAGGCCACGTTTAGCATGTTGGTGGGCTTGTAGGTGAGAACAGAATCAAAACAGTGATGGGTTGCTAGCCGCATCGCCTATAGATATGATTCCTGATGCCCATTCCCTCGATCGACTTTTACGATCTGCACGGGAAGAGAAGCAGCTGGCACATTCTACGTTTTTTTCTTTTCTCCCAGACCAGCATGGAAGCTATAAGCTATATGTAAAATGCTTCATACAAACCGTTGTTCGCTTAGAATTATACATACATACTATCACATCTTTTCCCTTAAGCCTAGATCTATAAAACCTTAAAGCTACGTTTAGCATTTTAGCGGGCTTGTAGGTGGAAAACAATTAAAATTGTGATGGGTTACAAGCCGCATCGCCTACTAACATGATTCCTCAGATTTTCGCCCATTCCTTCGACTAAAATTATACACCCTAATAATTGAGGAGCCCCGTGGTCCAGTGGGTGTGAGCTCTATGAGCTCTTACGTATGTTAAGCAACCCCTGGTGCAGTCCCTACTTGGATGGTTACCGCAAGTGGCATAAAAATATCTCGAGCTCCTCCGTGCTTCGGAAGGCACGTTAAGCCGTTGGTCCCGGCTGTCATCGTTGATGGCAGTCGTTAAGCTATGTCAGATGCCTTAAGGTGCGGTGAGTTCAGAAACAGTGGTTGGAAAAGCAGTGTATTTAAAAAAACTAAGACTTAACCTTAGAAAAAAAAATACTGTGTAATAGTAGACGTATTGAGAAAGAGCATGTAGAGATTCATTACATAATAGATCATACTTCACTCGATAGAAAAAAATCGCAAACATTGCTCTGTTTGACACTCAGAAGCAGTATATCTTAATGTCTTATTTTATATTAATTTTTATAAGTCATACATACTATTGAATACATGGGAATACATGGAATAAGGATGTAAAAAAAAACATTAAGAAGTATTTTAAATTTCTACTAAAGTCTTTAATACTGGTAGGGGTACCAGCCGGTATATCACGGACATTCCGCGCCGCCCGGCCCGCGCTAGTGTTTGTCGAGACGTTGCGAGCGGCGGACCTGTGTCGCGCTCCTGAACGTCCATCACGTGACTCTTGTGTTTGAAATTATGGCAAACAAAAAAAAACACGGGGAAGAGATGGAAGGCTTAGCGTCATAAACACATAATGTACATGAAAGCCGTACGCTTAGATCATATTTTTGAGTAAACTGCAAAGTCGCTACAGAGGAGCTCTAAACGAATTCATCAGAGTCAAAGCTTTATTAAAACAGTTATTTATTATGTTAACAATGTTAGTACTTAGGTACATATTTAACTCGATGGCCCAGTTAGCGTACACATTTAAAAGCGCTTATGCATGTCAAGCAACCCTAGGCGTCGTTTCCACATGGATGGATGACCCAACATACATTTTAAGTAGGTAATTACAATTTATTTCGTCACATCATATAACTTATTTGATATTTCATTCCAACCCGTATTTTTTAATATTTATTTTAGAAAAATGGACATCATTAGTAGTGGTCACACAAAAGAAATAGATAAAGGACCACAACACATACACGACGATGAGTAAGTTAGTCGATCTTCTTTTCATGTATATAAGTAGCCATTCATTACTGATATAATAATTCTAGACAACTGCTTTCTAATTATGGGATAAGAGATTAAAATATATTTTATTTATTTACTAGCTTGCACCCGCGACTTCGTCCGCGTAATACTTCCGGGATAAAAAGTATCCTATATTCAGTTTATTCTCTATCCCTGTGCAAAATTTCATTCAAATCCATGTGGCCGTTTTTGCATGATTGAGTAACAAACATCCAAAATTTCGCATTTATAATATTATATTAAGAAGTTGGATTGGATTTTATTTTAAACAAACTTTACAAATTTGAGATATAAAACTAATACATTTATTCATGTCTTTTTTATTTTTGTTCTCATTGTTATAAGCTTTTACTCAACTTCCTCTGTTCGTATGTGTGTGAGGACTATGTTAAGTGTGTATATACGCACGCACATGCATGTTCGCGTTTGTATGTGTGAATCGGCTATCAATGCAATATTATGAAGGCATGGATCTGTATTGCTGATGAAGGATTTTAATACTATTTTATTGATTACAGAAATACCATGGAGAGCGATTAAGCTGAGAAAGTCGTTTTTGAAGAAATAGGAAATTTAAATCAGCATTCAAAGAAGATGACTCACCGATACGTACAATTTTTCTACGGAAAGATCAAAAATATATAAAAGAATATGATTTTAAGTCCATAACAAAAAAAAAACAGTGCCCAGTGTAGGTCGATTTATTTATTTTAGATTCCTTTGTTTTTTTCCTCCTTTTTAATTCTTCTTTGTTCAAAGCCTTGTTTACGAGTGTCAAAAACACATGGGTGAAATAAAATCAGGAATCGACCACTGTCATGTCAAAGTCATCTGTATTAGTGTTACAACTCAAAAAATGACGGGGTTCAGCTTTCATAGGCCACACTATAGTCTAGATAGATATCAATTTATAAAAGATGGCTTCTTTTTATTTGTTTGCATGTTAAGGGTTAAGAGGTTGCAGTTTAGCTAATTGGCTATCCTGGAAAGACCTTTTGAGCACTATTTTGAACAGCCTCCCAGGAGGAACCAGTAAAGACTGCTGCAGTTTCATCAGCATAAGAGAAAATGTTTCCACATCTATATCCATACTGCATAGGTTGTTTATGTATATAAGAAACAGAGTGGGGCCTAACACGCTTCCCTGTGGCACTCCAAAGGTTATATCACTCAGTTCACTTAGGTGTTGTCCTATTTTAACATGCTATTTACGGTTGAGCAGATAATCTTTAAAAAGATTTAACGGAATGCCTCTCATGCCTATTATTTCCACAAGGTAAGTGGTTGATACTGTGTCATATCTAAGAAGACAGTGACACATTTATTATTATTGTCTACAGTTTTAGAGATCAGAGATGTAAGATCAGTGACAGCATCTTCCGTCGATAGACCTTGTCTAAAGCCATATTGTGATGGAAAAAAGATGTTAAAAGAATTTAGATAGCTAACTTAATGTTTATTCATCAACTTTTTCAGTATTTTAGCAATATTTAAATATAATTGAATGCCATAGTTTTTTTTAATTGATCTTATTTTGGATTAGTTGTCTATCATAACTTCTTTTTAATTTTTTGATTAAATTGTTACAGTGGTTGCGATATCTCCTAAAGGTAATTTTTTAAATTTCATTTTCTGGGTCTATTTTCAACTTTTTCTGCATATAACTATTTCTATTTCTGACGCAACGAAGAACACCCACTGTCATCCAGGGCTTAATTATGCGATTATTGCACGTAATCACAATAGTGATAGTATGAGAGTGGAGGCATTCTTTTAATTTATGCAACAAAAACTCAGTCATTATATCATTGAGTGAAGTTAGATCAGCTGCGAAATTACCCTCTCTTAGATTAGCTATTGCTTTTTCAAAGTAAATGAATATTTTAGTTTTACTGTAAGTATTCGTGTTTGCTAAATTTGAAAGTATTAAAAATATCGTAGAGTGATCAGTGACAGAAGTATTTTCAACACTTATATTTGCTGAATGTCTGTTTTTGTCAAGTTTCAGAATGAAATGGTCTAGGCAGTTACCATGTCTTGTAGGGAGTACATGGCCAGGCAGCAAACCGTGCGTGGCTAATATATTTAATAATAATATGTAGATATAAACTCGTACTCTGGCTAATATATTGTTGTGTTAGTACAGAGAGGGTCGTGCTCCTGCAGTGGAGACCAGTGGCGGCTCGTGACTCAAAGACCTGGTGGTGCACATCATAAAACATGCCTAAACAATATGGATAATTTTTATATGCAGAAATAATTCTCTTATTTAGATAGGCATTTTTTATTTACATATACTTAATGTATGATGATAAGATTAAAAAGTAATACAAAACATAAAAACAGCGAAAGTAAAACACGAACAAATACAAACGTAAGACAATAGCATTCTCAATAGTATCTGTACGGGCGCCCGCGGGCGTGCGCTAGGAGCAATGGAGCAATGCGCATGGCAAATTATTTTGTCAAGCGAAAATAATAATTATTTTGTTTGATACATGACTGATTATCATTTGACAAATAATTAATATATTTTTACGTAAAACTGCTTATTTAATTTTTATATCTATGTAATTTTTTTGTATATACCGCACGAGTGAACTTAAGGGGGAGCCGCCACTTTTTCTTAAATAATACGACAATTCATATTTTTAATTCTTCTGGCAATTTATTAAAAATTTCTATGCACATAAATAAACAGCTATCTTTTTACTTTTTGAATTTAGGAGTAATCTCTAATACCATTCTATTCGGATTTCTTGTGTTACGGGGATATTATATCTCTGGCTTTTTAAAATAATTGTTTATGCTTATGAACAAACATGCCTATTTTATATATTAAAGTGCTGGGAGAGATAATAAACCTCTTATTACTTTTGGACAGGAAAGGACAGGACAGGACAAACTGAGGGCCAAGTGGGTGAAGGAAACGGGACCCAGTCACTCGACAAAGAGGCCCTCGGGTGGAAGGCGTGTCAGTGTCAAGATGCAACTACCCCAGCAGACAAAATTGAACACCGATATGATTATTTAAATTTGCTTAACATTTAGTTTATTTCAGGTTAAATGACAACAATAATAAAAAAAATATTGTTATTTAATATGTTTGTATTACTCTGCCCAAAAGGCAATTGACAATATGGATAATGCCCGGTCAATTTGATTATTTGATTAATTTTTATTATATTGCACGCTCATATTGGTCATTTTCCATAATGACCGGGCATTATGTATAATGCCCAATTTAACACTTTGTCCATAACATATATACTGAAGTTGAAAGGAAATTTATCAGAGCTGGCTGACTACTAAGTACAAACCTAAAAGTTATAGGCAACTTATAAAATGTACTCGAAAATGTAAAAATTCATACAATTTTCATTGTTAGATGTTTTTGGTCGTTAAACTGTGAGGTACGAGTGTGAACAGTGTGAACTCAACATTGTCCGACGCACGCGTGACCCGACACGCACTTGGCCGTTTTTTGTTTTATTGTGCCAAATAAAAACATAGAAATCTTGAACTAAATCCACCCTTGTAATATTTATCGGTATATTCATTCATCAAATTTTGTCGTTAGTAGATCTCTTATATCGCTTTTTAAGGGGCTATACCATTAGGTTATTGTAGTTATTACCTTTCTAATTACTAATCACATCATGTAAATAAACTTTCATAATGTACCAAATCAATTAGAAAGAGCCGATACAATCACTTAACGCTTTGTCTCTGGGTTCCTCTACTCTGTGAGGCGACAGAGAGCGGCATATTATCGCGCTCCCTCACTCCGCCGTCACCTCATGCCCGCTTCACCCCCGTGTTTTGTATGCGGCGTGGAATTGACAGCGTCTTAAGGCAGCTTGAAAAATCTGACACCAGTGTTGGCCACTTACACATACGAAAAACAAACAAACCCTAATAATAATAATATTTAAAATTTGCTTACTAAGTAATATACCTAATCATGTATGACGCTATGGTAATTGGATTTTAAATTTATTCTTACTAGATATCTATGGAATGTTTTGTCGTTTTTTTTTTCTTTATTTGTCCTTACAAACTCCTAATTTCTAATTTCACTTCGCTTCGTCCCTACAATAATTGTAAACTTACATCAGAAATTAAAAGTAAAATGCATATCGATAGGTACAATACTATAAGTAACATACATAATAGTCCCATCCCACTATTTAACTTGAGATATTTTTCTGTAGCCTCTTTATTTGATGGCTACGTGCCCAAACTTGTCAAACTCCTAACATATCACAAAGTTCGTGATATAATTACGGACATGTTTGAAGTTCGTTCATCGCTCATTTGAGTGAAAAGCTCCTGTGTTACATGAAAAGCTTCTGTTGTGAAAGTATGCTTTTGTAGATTATGTGAGTAATATTACGACGTAGAATATAAAGTAGGTGCTAACGACCTTCTCTCGAAATTGAATAGGTTACAGATCTTTGTTTTAGGGTACCTATCGTACCCAAAGGGTAAAACGGGACCCTATTCACGAAACTTCACTGTCCTTGCGTCTGTCTATCACCAGACTGTACCTATCTCATGAACCATGCGTGATAGCTAGACAGTTGAAATTCTCACAGATGATGTACCTATTTCTGTTGCCGCAATAACAACAAATACTAAAAACAGCTGAAATAAATATTTAAGGGGCCCATACAACAAACGTGATTTTTTGCACGGTATTCCAATGTTTTAAGATAATGGTACGGAACCCTTCGTGTGCGAGTCCAACTCACACTTGGCAGATTTTATTTTTATGTGTGTGATGTTAAGGGCGATCCACACCGCCAGGGAGCGAGCGAGGCGATAGAGGCGAGTGAAACAATGAGCTAAGCGATGTATTTCACACCGCTAGAGCTAGCTAGCGAGGCGAGCGTGCTCTCTCGGATACCTATCATGACGTATCGCTCATATAGTCACTTTGTACAGTCCGAACCAAAGTATGAAAAGAGAACGATGTTCGCCTCATACGAAGATGCACTGTGAGATATTGCTTTTAGCATGTTTCAATAAGGTTTTAGACGAGTAGTTAAAGCAAAAAGGGTCTTATAATCGTATTTCCAATGAAACTCATTCCTTCCTTTCTATGTCATGTAGTAGATATGAGCACACTGGAAAGTAAATAACTGTCGCAAGTACCTCAACATTTCTAGGCTGAGATACTTAGTTGTGAAGTCTACTTCATTCTAAACCTAATGTGCCATATAAACTTCCTGGACAAATTATCGGATGCTGCCCTTAGACGCCTGTCGTAAACACAGAAGTAATGAAACAAAAAATATATCAATAGAAAAATAATTTATTGATTGATAAAGTATAAAAAAAAAAATATTGAAAATTACAACTTATAAAACTAAACCTCTCACATTTTACAAAAACTGATAACGGACTCTGGTACTTTATAAAATTATTATGATTAGATATTAAAATTGTGAGATAACGCGTGGATATGTACGAATTAAACTATAAATAAATATAACTATCAACAATCCTGATTGTCGATATTATTGACTATCACAATTATTATAGGCCTTTATAAAACCTTAAAGAAATATGACATCTGAAATGAACTATCACACGATTTCAACGAATCACACAAACATACAACTAAATAAATGATCACAGATCCCCGCTCTCCTCATGACATACCTGTAGTTGATTAAAAACTAAAAAGAATTTTCCATTTTATTTTACAGACATTTTATGTAGCAGTTGTTACGTACTTGTAAAAATGTACGACAGTTGGAACCGTAAACGGAACATATCAAGCACAATAAATATATGGTTCACAAGTTACATGGTTAAATAGTTCGGTCATAAAAATGCCTAGAATGCGGCATTCTGTATTTACTTTATTCATGTCATTGTCAACCAAGAAAGTTGGAAATGTGGCTGTTTACTTATTCGTTACACTTGATATGCCCACTGTGTTATTTGATTAGTTATTCCAATGATAAGCCGCCACAACTGTGATAAGCCGTCAACTATTATCTCCACCACCTCTATCATTATTGTTGCATAAAACAAGATGGCGACAGCGAATAGCTAACGGCAAACTTATTTCTTTAAGTCTGGTCAATGAGGAGAGCGGTTACATTTTTTAACTGCATTCTATTTTTACGCAGCCTATACATACGACCAGATTTTTAATTTCTTTGTACAGGTTGCACGTATCATTTTGCCAATATTTGGCTTTAACAAGCTTTCGAAATGTTGAATAACATTATTATACATGACTTCGGATCCATAATAACACATTTTTGACATAATGAATACACAGGAATGTGTTGTAGCCTGGCACCTTATAACAATACATTCATTAATATACTCATTTATTCTTGATAATAACTTTTGCAGGTACCATCTGAAAACACGTAATAAAAGACCTTAGAAACTGACCATTGAGCAGTATTTTAACATACAATTTATAAAAAAATAACGATAGTATAAATTCTCTGTAAATATGTTAGATATTATAATAACCAAAATACAACATACATAAACACCAAGGTAAAATTTTAAACATTTTCCAACTTTTTATACAATTCATATTTTTTTTTAACTAAATTGTATAAAAAGCCGGCAAATTATAAAAAAGGATTATATGTAAGTATAGTCCTTTCAACTTTTAAACCTTGTTTAGAAAATATAGTAGTATAGTAAAATACTGTACAATGGTTAGCTCGTAGCTCGTATTAACAATCAAAAATGACTATTTTTTACAGTTCTTCGTCTCATTTTCATACCCTATGATGAGTCTAGCATAATATTCTACTTGCTGTGTAGACGATAGCATATGTTTTTATGTACGTAACCTGATTTTTTTTGTTCTGTACTTCATATTCTGGCTTATTAGTAAAATGATTTTGAAACGACTTTGCTACACTCTAAATCTTTACAATTTATTTATTCCGCGTAAATATTAAATTACTACACAATGCCCAAATTGTAATGATCAATACCAAAAAATTAATTTAAAAAAATACACGAAATGTATGAACCCGTTTGTACCAGGATAAGTTATTGGACCGGAGATATAGCCCGAAGGACGAATGGCCGTTGGGGCATTAAAGTCCTTGAGTGGCGGCCACGAACAGGTAAGCGCAGCGTGGGAGACCCCCGACCAGGTGGACGGACGAACTCATCAAGGTCGCCGGTAGCCGGTGGACTCAGCATGCACAAGACCGCAATTTGTGGCGATCTATGGGGGAGGCCTATGTCCAGCAGTAAACGTCTTTGGCTAATAGATAGATAGATAAACACTATAAAAATGGGTGTCCACTTGTAAGTTTTGTCTAGTCTACTTATTACCCTCGTTGTACCATTATAAATGGACAAGTTTATTTTCAGTGATGCTGGTCGGCGTTTAGTTTAGACTGGCATAACGAGGTCATTTACCTGTATGAAAACTAGTAACGACTACTTTTATTAAAGTAAGAAAGGAGATAGGAAAAAAATCTTTTGATACCAATTTATTATATAGGGTCTTGGGATGTTGCCATTATAACGTTTTTAAACTGATCAATATATTACTATATTTTAACTTTGCCCTATTTTATTTATATTTTAAATGTAGCTATCAAAACCGTCTGCAAATAAGCAAGATTACAACTAAGCTATCTATAGCTAGTCCCGTAACTGGTGGCGACTTGCGGCGTGATCCACGTGGGTAGGATTCATTTAATAAGATACCTTTATGATATTTATTATATAGGGACTCAGGATGTTCCCAATAGATTTTTGACTGAATATTTAACGATATTTAAACTTATGTCCTATTTCATGACTAAAATGTAGCCATCAAAACCGTCTACAAATAAGCCAGATTACAACTAACCTATCTATAGCTAATGCCATATCTGGTGGCGACTTGCGGCGTGTGGGTGGTGGCGACGGCTAGCAGCAGCGGCACATCGTTCACGTCGATGTTGAGCGAGCGCGTTAGCGTGCCGATGTCGCAGAAGTCAGTCGACATCAGCATGTCCGCTAGCGTTTTAGATAGAACGCAGAACTCGCGCAATTTGCCCTCTAGGAAGGTTAAGCACTGAAATAGAACAGAAAAAATGGCTTGAAATATCATCTCCAATAGTGTAAAACAGAAGCCGCTTTCCGATTTCCGTCTGTCTTTATTCATAGATATTTAAAACTACGGAACTGATTTTGATGTGGTTTTTTTAAATAGATAGAGTGATTCAAGAGGAAGATTTATATGTGTAATACATTCCTGGACGCAGCCAGGGAGCGCTCGTCGTCATCAGGTTTTTTTTAGTCTCCACTGCAGGAGCACGACCCTCTCTGACTACCAGAGCCATGTATTAGCCAGAGCAGCCAGAGGATAGGGAGCGCTGCTGGTGTTATATAAACCTACAGTTGACTAATAGACAATATAGAGGGAAATATCCTACTAATATTATTAAATTCAAATGCGAAAATGAGTTTGTGTTTGTTACGATCTCACGTCGTAACTACAGAACTGGTCATCATCAAAAAATATACGCATTCATATATTGCATACAAGTCCACTTGAGTACGGAAAAGGACACCGACTAATTTTCATTTCAATTACAATGACGCGAGCGGTATGTAAATAAATCTATTAAACATGAGTGCACTGCCACAAACACACCAAAACAAAATGGCAGGGATGAAAGCACTTGAAGACTAAGACTATAGTTGGAATCGCACCAAAACAAAATGGCAGGGATGAAAGCACTTGAAGACTAAGACTATAGTTGGAATCGTTTTAAAAGTGTATCAGAGTTCAGCAATAATCTTTTCTTCCAACTACGCTGCAATTCTATCATAACTGCACTATATATCCAGCACAAAGCGGAACTGTGCTGCACTAGAAGTAAAAAAAAAAACAAAACGGTGCAGTAAAGGATTTCCATACATTTTTGCTGCTCTAGTGCAGCAAAAATGTATGGAAATCCTTTACTGCACTGTTTGTTTTTTTTTTAAATCGCGGGATAATAGTTGTCACATGTCATAAAAAAAGGTTGGCCAACCTAACGGCCGAATGGAGTTTACAAAGGGACGTGTGTATTGCCTTGCCTAAACAAAAAATACTGGCCATAAAGAAAAAAAGGCGAGAATGTAAACAACAAATTTTTAACTTAATTTGTCTTCAGTTTTATTTTTCTCCTACTTTTATTGCAGTAGTTGAAAGAAAAGCAGATTATGCACTTCGCATTAAGTAAGTTATATTGCACTCGTGCTTTTTAGAGCCCTCGCTTGCGCTCGGGCTCCAAATAAACACTCGTGCAGCAATAACTTACTTTCTGCTCAGTGCAACAATCTACTATTAATATACTAAACGGCAATAACATTACACGTAATTCAATGCGAAAAATAAAATCATTCCTTCAATCCGTGTTGTCAATTTATCAATCTTTTAACATTCTCATTACAAAGTTTCACATTACATTAAGAAAATATACATCTTTGGTACGTTTGCCAATATCTAAAATATGTCTCATGAATTCTTTTCAAAAAATTAAACTTTTAATACCATTGGTCAATACCCGTTCCGGTTTCAAATGACTATTATGAACTTTGTCAAGTGTTGACGTTAATGATGATACACATGTACCGTTTGCGTCAGAAATTCCTCGCAATGACGTCCCTAAGTTACGCAAAATAGGAATATTCCCATACATGCGTATTGACATGTCGGTCATGCCAAAACCGGTGTGTGGGCGAGCGTGTGAAAGTACAAGTGTCAAGGGGAGTCTTATAGGGCGTGCGTGGGTATGGACTTAAAATACTTGGACGTTTGAATAGAATTTCGATCATTCATTATTATTATTTATGTTGGATGTGTTGAACCCAAATCAAATTTCAAAATCTTATAGTGTAATGCACTAGTCAATTCGGTTTTTAGTATATTGGTATTACTTTTCATTATTATTCGCTTGATAAATTAAGAGAAATAACGCCACTTTTGGCGTTACGATTGTGGAATAGTTCTGTTTTAGTAAGTAAAGGCTATCGTGGACTTACACCATCTAGTGACGAATGGAAATGTGCATTGCAACGCAACTATGATGTGCTTATAGCAGGCCTTAATTTGGTTGAATGTTTTTGTATTAGGTTATCAGTCTACATGTTACAACGGTCCGATGCAAACATATTACCTGCGAGCTGCGCAGTACGCGCCCCACCTCCCCGCGTAAGTGTACCCCTATAACCCCCGAACTATAAGTGCCCTCGTTCGCTTCGCTCGCTCGTGCGCCTAAATATCTCGGGTGTAATTGATCATTTACACTTGAGTTGAACACTCTACTTTACACCATGAATGCGAGGAAAAATATATGCAATTTTCAACAAAGAATAATACAAGAAAATGCGCGCCTAACTTTTTTTTTTATATGGCCTGTCGCTCTTGATGCAGTCAGCCGTTTGTGGTGGCCAGTACGCTTGCTTTAAAAATAAAAATAAATTGATGAGTATTATAGGAGCCGATACGTGGCGCGCGGCCCCCTTCGATTTTCAAATTTACTTACCTCCCTCAGGATGTAAATCGACCTTACAACCCGGATTTTCAGTTAAATACAGCCTCTTTTCAGAGCTTGAATGGTGTAAAAAGGTTTTACATGTCGGAAAGGTGTGAAGATGAGAGTAGTACCTGTGTGGCGGGCACGCTCGCGCGCCGCATGGCGGGCAGCGCGTCCAGCATGGCGCCCACCAGCGACGACATGCCGCCCGCGCGCGCCTGCCCCAGCACCCGCACCTCCCTGCACGCCCACAACATACTTATCAATGACGGTTTTCACTTCCCGGAGTGCCACTGTATTTTTTTACACTTAAAATACTTGACTATGTAGCTGCTTTTGAAGAGGGATGGAGAAATTTAGCACAAAATATATCTAGATTGGAATGTTCATAAAAGGCCGGCAACGCACTTGTCACACTCCTGTTTCAGTTGTCCGTCCATGGGCAGCGGTGATCACTTGTTATCACAGGTGACTCGCCTGCTCGTTTGCCGCGCCATATCATAAAAAATAATAGTTATAAGAGAGAAATTTTACCATGTGGTAGTGTCTCCTACGATGGCAATAGTCTGCAGTGGCGATTCTTGAATTTTGTTCAGGTACGATGTTAAGTCCAAATCACGCCGCAACTCAGCCTCCCACACGTTGGTCTTTGCGATTGTTCCTGTAAATAATTGAAACAGCCATTTATAAATTAAAATAAATATTACTCTGTGACTACATATTATAAAACAAAGTCCTCCGCCGCGTCTGTTTGTCTTTTCACGATAAACTCAAAAACTGCTGTATGGATTTTTATGCCGTTTTCACCAATAGATAGAGTGATTCATGAGGAAGGTTTTAAGATATTATACATGCCCGGACGCAGCCGAAAAGGGCTGCTAATTAGTGTATAAATGTTTCTGTGATGCCACCCCTCAGACCATGGCACACTTATACTATACTTTACTATCTTGCCCTGCGTGTCCAGTAGCAGAATTCTGATCAACACAAATATAATTTGCTCGAGTCGATACGCTAAGAAGAAATGTATAAATCTAAAATACATAATTCTACTACTCAAATATTGAAGATACAACCTGAAATGGCGGCACAATAAGATAAGGATAACATTTAGCTTGCGAATCCGAATTTGCAATACAATTATAGATTACCATATATACCAATTAGTGTTGTAAGAAGTATATTATTTTTACACATTTAAATAATTATAAATAGAGTTCATTTTAGGGTTCCGCACCCAAAGAGTGCAATCGGGAACCTAATACTGGGACTTCGATGTACGTGCTTCTGTCACAGAGCTGTATCTACTGAATCGTAAGTGGTATACTTTAAATTTTCCCAGAAGTGTTTTTGTAGTTGAATATGATGTTGCTACTATCTATAAGAGTATTAAATGGAAAGTACTTCTTTACTATAAATAACCATATCGATAACTTATATTCTTATGTTCAAGTGATTGGTGAAGAGCCCTGACACTTTAGTACTTATCATATTATCATGTCACGCGCCGCTGACTCGTATAAGTGGATAGGCATCGTTTAAAGATAAGATTGTTAATCATCACCTTAATTGATGACACCATATTACATTATGACTGAAGAATTGAATACATATTTACAATTTCAGTCTAATGGAATGGTTGAAAGAGACTGGAAAAAATTGTCGTAAGGCTTAAGCTTAAGAGTCGCCTGGAGGCGCATGTCTCCATACAAACGGAAAAGGGGAATTGTGGCACTATTTGATAATTTTAGGGAAAAATTAAGCATCCAATCAATTAATCTCATTATAATCTACGTACGTTCCTATACAGTTTGGTTAAATTATCAAATGTTTGAGAATTATACGCCTCTCAAGATTTCCATACAAATTTGAAAAGGCTTGTTATTCTCAAACCATTGGTATTTTAACCAAGCTGTATAGGAACGTACGATTAGATTATAATGAGATTAAATGATTAATTTTACTCCAAAATTATCAAATATTGTCACAATTCCCTTTTTCCGTTTGTATGGAGCCATGCGCTTCCAGGCGACTCTTAAGGTGTGAACAAACAGCGCTTGATAGGACACTGATACACGATATCGACAGGGTGACACTCCTGCCGCATCCCTGGCACGGCCCGGATGAGTGGAGACCTAAAATGTGCAAAGAAATTATTGTAAACTCACCTTGTAAAACTAAATCAGGTACATAATGGTCAGTGACTCCTCCCAGCATAGACGCGTTGAATCCCGTGCTCTTGCTCGCCTCCTTAGCACACTGGCTGATCGCCGGCAAAGGAAACTCAATCACTCTCTGCACTTTGATTGTTCTATCCTTCCTTTCCTGTATTGATTTCTTCCTCTCTTCCCTTGTCACTTCTACAGCAACGCTAGGACTCCAATTGCTACCAGGGTTTACAACTAATGTGTTCTCTTGCCGTGTCCTTACGAAGTTCTTCGGCGATATCTCACGATGAGGCTCTTCTTTAACTATCGTCTGCTTCGCGAACTGCGGCTCCGACTGCCGCGGGATGTCATTCATATACTCCATTTCTGAAGCGTTGGTGGGGGTCTGCAGAGTGGATTCTATCAACTGACATTTGTAACAAGTCTCACACCTCTCCTCTTGAAAACTATTGAAGTCGGGCACTATGGTCGGGTCAAACTGGAAATTGTCCAACTTCAAATTCCCCGGTTTCCCTATGTAATGTCTATCTAGTATCTCTAAGTTTTTGCTCTTCATATAATTAGTGACTATCTGGGGGTACTTATCGAACTCGAACTTAAAACCGGAATGTTTGATAGGTTTGGAATGTTGAAGTGTTTGCCCGCAGCACTTGGACGGGCTGTCGGCGCTCCTCTCGCGTTTCTCTTTGGCACACCCCTCCTCCTTCTGCTCTTCCAATTTGACCGGCTCTACGATGCTTTTAGATGACTTTTTGACGCTCTTTCCATCATTTGACTTTTTATTTTTGAGCCCGACTAATGTCTCATTCTCTCCCAGAACGAACAATACTTTCTTTTCTTCCGACTCCTCTGGACCAGAGGAACTTAAGCTGGTGTCCGAAGAAGCTCTCAGAGGCATCATCGTCGTGGGGTTTCTTCTGAGCGCCAATCCCGATGGTTTCGCGCTCGTGTTACTATTCTCGGCTACATCCGAACTACTAGAGAGCTGCTGACTAAGGTTGGCGAGCGTGGTGGACCGCCTGAAGCCGCCCCCGCCCGCTACCAACGTACTCGCGCTACTATCACTACTTTGAGTATTTACTGTCGGCACTTTTAAACTGTTTTTGGAATCGTATTCACCGAAACTATTTATTTCTTGCACATTAATAACTTTGGTTTCTTTTAGCACGCAACCTTGAAACTCAAACTCACTCCGCGTAACATCACCACACCGCAAGAAGTACGTTAATACGACTAGGAGTCTATGGACAAACTGTGGGTTTGTGGAGCCACTGATGATGGTCCTGGCGGCCCGGGGCGGGTGGCCTATGCTCCCGCAGAGATCGCTGAGTTGCGCCCATAGAGCGTTGTATGGTCTTTGGGAGTCGGCGCCTTCTGGAGGGAGGTTCTGGCTGTCAACCGTGTCATATGGACTGACTGTGGGCACCCAGCCGAGGTGGTACGTAAGGACGTGTGTTAGAAGTGTGCTGATGAAACTGAAACAAAAAGTAATTGTGTTAACTTATAGCATGTATCATATCACCTATTTATACAATAGTAGAGCTTTTTTCTTCTAGAGATAAACAAAAGATGTTTTTCAAAATTAGGTTATACTCTTATTATGTTGATCAGATTTTTGAGTCAGGCGAAATTTTTAAATTCAATCGATTGCATGAGTTTCATTGCATTGTTTGTTAGTTACTTTTAATACCTCCTCAACCCATCTGGCCACCGTGGAGAGTGTAGGCCAAATAAGGTCGTGCTCTTGCAGTGGATACTAACAAGGACCTGATGATGATGATGATTGGTCAAATACGTACTCAAGTCATACATAGATCGAAAAAGAAGTTTGAAGAGAAGAGATTTGAACACTTTAAGTAAGTCACTACTTACTTAATGTGTTCAAATCGCTTCTGATATATCTTTTTCGACCTTTTATTTATCTCTAGAACTATCGAACTCTTACTTTTGTTTATCTCTAGAAGCAAAAAGCTCTACTATTGTATAAATAGGTTTTTATTTTCATCAACAAATAATGGATTTTTCTAGATTACATGGTGTTTTATAGTTCACTAGCTGTTACCCGCAGCTTCGCCCGCGTGATATATAGCCTATGTCCTTCTCAATACCCTTACCTATGTGTATGCAAAATTTCATGATGATCGGTTCAGTAGGTTAGGCGGGAAAGCGTAACAAACAAACAAACTCACATTATAATATAAGTTGGGATGGGTTAGTTGGGATGGGATGAGATTGGGATTTATGGTGGAGGAAGTGACTACAGGCAATTAACCGCTTTGGTAGTCCAATTTGTAATGTCTATAAACAAGCTTTATAAAAAAAATTACGTCTATCTGCAGGGAGCAGAAAAAATTGGTTTACTTTATAAAGCACGCTCTTTCGTTTATGTAAAAAGCAGCCTTTTTAATGTTTTGAGTTAATACGACCGGGTGGTCGTGTGATGGGTACCACTTATAGATTTGAGACTCGAGCGTAATTCTTCTTCTTCTATCGAGTCGTAGAATGGCAATATTTGTACATATTAAATATGTTTTAACCAGCGCTTTGCAACGAGCGTAATATTTATTTTCATAAAATTTTAAAATTATGCGCTCGTTAGAATAATGGGATTTTCATGGAACCATAAAGCTCACAGCCATAATAGCGACAATCTAGCTCAGTTTGCTTGCATTTATTGACTGAATGTATGATGAGATGAACAAAAATATAATTTATTTTGTCATTAACGCAAAATATAATTAATGATTTAAAAACTTATTGACTGAGCACATTAAATAAACCATTTGTTAAAATGATGCGTTCATTTCTCAACAGTTCAATAATATTTATACACACTTTAGTCTATTTTAACAAATGATCCACCCACTAAAGTTACACAACGTTCCAACCGATTCGTTACCGTCAGAGTCCATTCAAAAATACCAGCATCACGTGAAAAACACGTAAACATTACAAATTAAAATAACTTCCAAAAAATATCCGACTTTACCTGGTAGCCGCGTTTACGCAAGCGGCCACGTGCGCGGTAGAAAGAGACGGGTATACTGCTGTGAAAGAACTTTGCTGTCATTTCTGTGCTGTGACTAATGAATGTTGTGACAATTCACAGAACACAGAATGACAATTCGTTTGATTTAAAATATAATTATATGCCAAGATTTTGCATATTAGATTAAATTTGTTTTAATAAATCAATGAAACGCGATGTGGCTGTTTATTTTCTTTCGTTCTATTCTGTCTGTGACTTAAATACGGTAGTTGCCTAATGTTAAGATAATATAAATTTTGTTTCTAATGAGACTAATTTCTATCTAAAAATACTATAAAGAACACTTTAAATTTGATATCGATTCGTTAAGTGATCTTAAAGCTTCTTTAAAGTTGGGTGAATAGGACCATTTTTTAAAGTATGAAAATCTTTAATTACAATTATACTGTATTTTAGTCTGCAAAATTTAAAGCAACTTTTATTATGAAACCATTACCATAAACGAAATATTTCGTATAGCTACCAAACAAAGTTCTCACGCCACCCATACAAAATACAAGCTTGTGACGTCACAAATATGTAGGCATGTAAGCGGCGCGTTTTCACGTCTAAAAAGTGTCTTTAAAACTTTTATAACTGAAAGAGTTTTTTGTTTAGAAATGTATTTCTATCACTATTGTGTTTATTTTTGGCAGGTCTTTACATAGCAACATGAAAAAATTTTTAGTCAACATGCCCATGATGTCTATTTTAATGAGGGGCTCATTAGAATAGACATCAATATGTAAACTACGTATAATTAATATCCCGTATAAAAGAATAATTGTAAAAAAAGCTTGGCCATCGTATGAAAACACAATGTATCTCGCAAGTAATACATATTAACTTAGATTGTTTATTGCAATCGCCGAGTTAATCTATTTATTTAAAACATAAAAGATTTTTAATATTGATATGGTCACAATAAGATGTTATAAGATTTGTTAATAACGTTAAAACTTAACCGACCCCGCTTCGCACGAATACTAATACTGTCATCGCTGTAAGAAACGCGCATATATTTATTTTCACGCACACTTAACTTACTTAAAATTATATGGTGTAAAAGAGTATTAATGTGCATGAAATTCAAGGTAACTAATGTATTTAATTTGATAAGGATTAAAACTGTATCCGTTTAAATAGCTTTCTAATTACCGCACTGTACTTGATCGTCTTGAAAAAAAGCATAATTAGGATAATATGCCATCATCAAAAGAATGATTAGACCGCGTTATCGATGAAAGGGGAGCTTTGCCGGTTTACTTCTTCCTACACTTTCAACCATTATCGTTATATTTCAATCAATTTACACATAACCTTGGCAAATTATATACGTTAACTATCTTTAATAACTTTATCTACTGGCGAAATTGGCATGAAAATTCGTGCAGGAAGTTTTGAGTAAATCGCGAACAGATACACAGACGTGGCGGAGGACTTTGTTTTATATTATGTAGCTATGAATGTGTAGATTAACGTGGAAATTATATACATTTTTATAAATTTATTTAAACAAAAGGAAAAACTTTACAACAGCCGCGCATCAAATCTTTTTGTTTACGGACTTCGTCAGACTATCACAAAGAGGGTTTGGGATTTCTGGAAGAGAATTTTTATGTCAAAGTTCTTTTATATATATATTGAACGGATTAATTCTCAATACAAAATACGAAAATCCTTTTTCCCGACCTGATATTCAGAGGTTTGACATGACAGTACGCTTAGTAATAAGATTATTCGTAAGAAAATATTGAATGAGATCAATACAGATAACATTTCGCCTTTTCTTTTGTATGTATTCGCAAAATGTTCCATCTTGATCTGTCACAATATTAAGTGCTTGACAGATTGCAGCCATCTGCTTAGCGCACACGTGACGCGTTTCGCAAGCGTTTGAAACGTCAAGTTATTTAAATAGTTAGCCTCTCGATTAGTCACGAGACTACAGAAGACGTGAAAAAACAAGTTTATTTATGGAACTAGATTACAAATATCCCTGAACTATACCGTGCATGTGACATGCACTTTTATCCGGTGATATATCCTGAAACGTCATATAATGGGGATGGCAACTGTCAAGTCAAGAGTGGAGCTGTTTACGATTGTTCCGAAACAAACTGTTAAATATTCTTATTCAATTAAGAAATAAGCAGGACTGTAAAATTTTTGGACTTTAATTTAAAAATATTTTTGGCAAAATGTTCCATCTTAATCTGTCACAATATTAAGTGCTTGATAGATTGCAGTAGTCTGCTAAGCGCTCACGTGACGCGTTTCGCAAGCGTTTGAAACGTCAAGTTATTTGAATAGGTAGCCTCTCGATTAGTCACGAGACTACAGAAGACGTGAAAAAACAAGTTTATTTATGGAACTAGATTACAATTTTCCTTGAACTATACCGAATGTGCACGTGACATGCACTTTTATACGATGATAAATCCTAAAGTTTTATATAACGGCGGAGGCAACTGTTAAAGTCAAGAGTAGCGCTGTTTACGACTGTTCCAAAACAAACACTAAATACACTATGCCCTCCTTCTGGGTGCGTAATTACTTATAGAAAGATGTTTATATTCTTAATTGGTGCAATCGTTTAAAACGATATCTACAATTAGCTTTACGTTGCTACCCCTATTACCACTGACGCGTAGACATCAGTTGTGAGTTATTTCCCATGAGCGCTGGACTTAAATATAAAAAAATAGTAAAAATATACTTGTTGAATCTTTTTTTATTTGGTATTTTTATTCCAAGTTCAAACAAAAGGGTATATTCATGGATTTTTTTTCTTTCAACAGTTACAAAAGTATTCATACAGCCAGAAAAATATAACAACTGGTCAACATACCTACATGAAAAAATACACGCAGTGTAACATAGAACCTAATCCTTCTTTGAAGTAGGTTAAAAGACGTACGAGTAAGAAATAATTAGCTTCCATTCACACGTTTAGTCATTACCGCGACGAGCCAAAATGACTTGTTGCTCAAACAAATATCTAGCAGATCGTTAATCGCCTTGGATTAAGTCCAGCAACATGAGTTTTCTGTATTGTGTTGTTGTGTCTGGTTTAATAATCAGGTTGTTTAAGGGAAGCGCTATACGTATATGCCGTTTCCCGGCAGAATAGAATAGGACTATTCCAAGTCTTCCCGTGGTTCTCCAACCCGTTTGGCCAGCGTAGAGAGTGTAGGCCAAATTTTCCGACTGCCTTGGCAATCTTTAACATATGGATCTGGTAGTACAGAGATAGTCATGCTCCTGCACTAAGAAGACCAAAAAAACCTGTTTATGATGATGATCATACGTACATAGACGACTATATGTACACCTGGGCATTTATTATACTTATAACTCTAACCATTTGTGAAAACCGCATAAATACAGTCGTTTTTGAATCTTTTGCAGACAGACAGGCAGGCGGAGTACTTTGTTCTAAAATATGTAGCGAAGGTCAAGATTGTTATTTTAAAAAAAAAAAGGATACCGAATTTTAAACAAATTTCGATAATTATTTTAAATGTCAAGAAAGTTTGTTTGTTTGTTTGTAACTCTTTATTGTACATAAAGAAAAAATAAAACAAAAGGCAATTCTTAAAAAGTAAACACGTACAAAGTTCTACAGCTATGCTTCGAGTTCGATACCCATATCGAATAAATTATTTCAATTATTTGAAGTTGTTAATTTTTGCCCGTATCAATATTTTCAGCTGTATTTTTAACTCTATTTGACAGAAGGTGTTCACATTTTTGACTTGTGATATTTTAAATCATCAATTAATATAATTTATTTAGGTACCTAATGAAAATAAGGCCAAGATATCTTACCAATAAACAAATTCGATAAGACATTTAGATACTTCAATAAAGAGATTATTTTATATATTCTTTTTATATCTATTTTATATCCTTTTTAACGACAGTATTACCCTTAAATTCACGTGATCGTTTACCGGTTATCTAACGAGTAATAAAATTCGTCACCGTGCGCTACGAACACAAAATATAATAAGAACAGAAAAATAACACTTCACGTCTGATGAGACTAGAGTACTGTATTAGTATTGTATTGTAATAAAATTTATTTTTCCATAAACTTACTGCCTCTTCACTCTTCACCAGTCTGATTTTCTATTAGCTCTTCAGCTCTGTATGTCATTTACTTGACTCTTCATTCTCTACTATTTAATTGTTCAGTGTAAGAACGAAAATGTTACGCTAGAGACTTTACTGAATGTCAACAAAAACATGTATTTTCTTTTGCTCCTGTTTTGCAATTGCTTACCGGAAGGAATAAAAGACACTAATCGTCTAGCAGAAGAGTCGCGTCTTTATCTCTCTTTGAATAATTGAAAATAAAAAAATCGATAATAAAACTAATTTAAACCAACCTCATCGCGTGAACCGAGACACGCGCACGAAGTCGTCCCAGTCCGCGCGTCTCGGTTCACATTCGCCCTGAGGAAGACCTCCGGATGAGTTTGAAACATGTCGGCCTGTAGCTGACTTCATACGTGAGTGACCCGTATTTTACAAATTAATAATGTTAACATCTCACGTTAGTTTAAAAAAAACTAATATTCACTCGTACAAAAACCGGGTGTGTGATAATTTCAGTTTGCTTTCAGTTACCACTTGTATTTTGATTAAATACGAGACAATTTTTTAATTCAACTTATTCTGGAACGCTCTGTAAAATGGCTATTGGAAAAATATCACATCTGTTAATTTTATAATTTGCACTCTATAGCAGCTGTTTATATATTTTTATCGACCAATCACCTTAGACGTGACATTGATCCGGTTCATTCCGTTATCAATCGATTTTTAAAGATATTATTAACATTTAAGTATAGGATACCTTGTTGCTAGCGTAAGTAATAACTCCAGTTGATTTTCCTAAATATATTTGTACTTAAGAGTCGCCTGGAAGCGCATGTCTCCATACAAACGGAAAAAAGGAATTGTGGCAATATTTGATAATTTTGGAGTAAAATTAAGCATCCAATCAATAAATCTCATTATAATCTACGTACGTTCCTATACAGTTTTGTTAAATTATCAATAGTTTGAGAATTATACGCCTCTCAAGATTTCCATATAAATTTGAAAAGGCTTGTAATTCTCAAACCATTGGTATTTTAACCAAGCTGTGTAGGAACGTACGTAGATTATAAAGAGATTTACTGATGAAATGCTTAATTTTACTCCAAAATTATCAAATATTGCCACAATTCCCTTTTTCCGTTTGTTAGAAGACATGCGCGTCCAGGCGATTCTTAAAGAGGGTTTCTTAACTTTTCTCAGCTCGATGCAAAGATTTCCGCTTATAAGGCTCCTAGAAGCCTTATTAGCGGCAATCTTTGCATTGTTCACAATCGAAGATTGTTCTAGAGTATTCTTATTAGCAATCTGATCCAATCTACTGTTTTAAGATTACTATTAAAATAATCTGAAATCGGGGCAATTGATAAACTACAATCAAGCTCGAATTTACTAGAAACGTATTTCTAAATAATGCATAAGTATGCAACTATTTTAGGCAATTAATCGAACAGATCATTTTTCTTCACACTTACAAGTCGGTATGCTCGGTGTCGCCGTGTAGCAAGCGCGGGGTCGAAATCCTATCCAGATCTTACATTTTCTATACCTATATCATTATACAGAAACCCAAACGAAATTCTAAAATTAAATAAATACATACGAAAATTCTTTATACTTACAAGTTGGTATGCTTGGTGTCGCCCACGGCCAGCACTGAGCAAAGATCTGCAAGTAAACTCTCCGCCATGTTGTTCGGGACTCCGGCGTCTCCTGAGACCATACTCAGCCAGACTGGCTGCAGCCGCGGCCCGTACATGAGGTCTGATAGCCTGGTGAATAGAAACTTTATTTAAGACTACTGATTACGATAATTAAAGTTCTGCTCTGCTACTTGGCCAGAACCCTCATAATACATACATGACATTGTGAAAACCAAACGAAACTTGATAAAATGCTCAAAGTAAGTAAAAGTATTGGGTCAGAGGTAACATTTGTTCCGGATGGTTGAAATTCTGCTATCGCGTTTCAGACCGAATAGCTCAACTTTATTTTATGAGTTTAGTTAGGTCGCTATCTTGACAGATTTGTCTTCTTGAATGTATCGGTACTAAAATATATTAATTATAAGAAAACCTTGAACAGAATTATAGTGCTTAACTTATGTAAAATATATTGTTAACACTACGAAATTTTCTCTAGAACTTCCTTCACAGTACATAATTCTAGATAAACGTCATTTGAACATTCGTCATATACGGGCAATAATAAAATATCACGCGACATAATTCAGACCACTAACAATTGATATCTAATACTATGTAAAAACTTTTCGCTTTAAACACGGCTGAACAATATTTGAGCGCATGATTTTCAATATTTAGTTAATTCTGAAACTCGTGCTAAACGTTATAAGTGTTCTAATAATACGAATCAGTTCAAATCTAAGCATATTGGTTGTCACAAGTATGATAATTGATAAACATACATTATAAGGACTTTGTTGCCCTTACACGTTTCTAGGTAAATTACATAGATATACATCCTCAAACGAAACGAAAAATAGATATTTTTAGTGAAATTCTAAGCAATTATTAGCATCTAACATTCGCTAAAGGATATACGTATTGATGTGTGAATAAAACTGATTTGCGAACTCAATATAAGGATTTCTGAATAGATATATTACTTGTGAACTATTTTTAGGACAAGAGAGTCGACGAACTTTGTTAAATTATGTATGACAATAATATTTGCGCCATTAGCACGCAAACTTTGCCAAATCGCCATGAATCCGAAAGATAAAAACAATCGATAAATTTTGTGCTTTTAATAACTTAATTATTTTGCGACAAGTTATCTGATGAAGAAATTACCCAAGATAATGTCAATGCACTGCTCGATCAATCATATTTACTTTAGCATACTTATGTATGCTATTTAACTTTTTTCTACGGTTTGCACAGAACAATCTTTGATAGGACTTAGTTAACAATCTAAACTAAGGCCTATCAAAGACGTGTGAGAGATTTTACTCGGTACCGTCGGTAACGTCGGTATACGTAGTCGGCTAACGTACGAGGCTTGTAGCTGAAGTAAGTCTAAACTAAAGCCTATCAGAACGACGAGTGGGAGTCTACTCACCATCTAGCAGCGTCACAAGCAGCACGATGTAAAGTGGACACAAATCCACTCCCCGCGCCGGCTGCTAACGTCGCTAGACGCAGACAGTTTACCAGCGCTCGGAGCTAAGCCGAGTTCTTAACTAAGTCCTATCAGGACGACGTGTGGGAGTTTCTACTCACCATCTAGCAGCGTCACAGGCAGCACGGTGTAGAGTGGACACAAAACCACTCCCCGCGCCGGCTGCTAACGTCGCTAGACGTAGTCGGCTTACGAGCGCTTGTAGCTGAGGTGAGTTCTCTACGCATCTCCGGACCAGGTCCCTGTGAAATACAATCTATATTAATGATTTTACTGATACATATAAGCATGTGATCAATCAATACTTTAATTAATAAATTGTCATCGATAACAATCTAAATACAGATATCTATGTCGGCCCAATAATCATATCTGGGTAGAAGATGATGTGATAGCAGTTTTTATCATTCTTCTTTTTTTCGTTATCATTTAATTTGTATTCAGGAGCTTCCCAAACTACTGGGAACTATAGAACTACAAGGCCTAACGCTTAACGGAGCGGCACGGGATGGGTGGCTATACAGCCGACTGAAGTCACGCGTTATTTGACTTAGGTACATAAACACCCCGTGCTGCACCCATACCTCAGGAACAGACTCAGTTATGCACTGGGCCTATACATATACATGTTTTATTTGACAAATACTGCGACCGTGTAGGTACACGGTTGCGTCAACTTTAGCGATGCATATGTTATGAATCCAATGGATTTTGGCAAATGTTAATGCATCTATTATGGAAACCCGGCTTTACTCACGTTTTATTACGTCAGATTCACTCGCTCCGATGATGGTCTTCGTAACAGACCGAAACTAGTCGGCGAATCCGACGAAATAAAATATGAGTAAGGGTGATTATTGATGCATACGTGTAATAAAACGTGATTACTTACATTTCAGCGCAGTTGGTGACAGTGAACAGCAGCGCCAACCCCAGTTTGCTCCGTCGCTGCGTCATCGAAGAACCAGTGCTGGTGAGGCTGTCCGTTGTAGAGCTGTTGCTGTACACCTAATGGGAACAAATATATACGGTTCAATGACTGGATTATTTTGGATTTACTTCTATATTTTAGTGTGTGGCATGGCTTATACTGATGCCAGATTATTAAGGCTGTCTAAATGCATCTTGTATAGCTTAACTCCTGCCTTATAAATCAGAGTAGGAGCAAGTTCTTCCGGAGCGCGAGGGGATGAAAAATATTAAATAACGTGGGGTAGTAAGTTGACGCAACCCCTAATGCGTACATAAGAGGAATGGGATATGGTAAAGAAATTCGACGTGTAGGATAGAACGCAGTGGCCGCATTGGTGAGGCATAAGTCGTATAAGACTAAGACGTAGGTTAGAATCCTATCTGCTTGGAATTTTTAATATATCAAAATAGCATTGTGAATGCATAAAAACACCTATAGTTGGAACAGGCACGTATTCAAATGCGGATTCCGTTCAGTTGTACCATCAACTGTTTTCATTGAGAATAGCTGACTAACCCGCGACAACACAAATAAAACCTAAATGCGAGTTATAGTATTACTCGAAGGGTTTCGTACCACTATATATACAAAATATGTGTACAAAAAACGCTCAAAAAACACATTTTTGAACCCTTAACCCCTTGTTATCCACCCATATGAATCAAAATACAACTAATACGTAAAGGAAAATAACTGCATATCAATGATACCAACTATTTAAAGATGTACCATTGATGCCATACTTATTACAACAATGTGACTTGCGCGTCACAGTAGGAAAATACACCTAATTATCTACCGCGCAATAATTGCTAAATTACACATAATTCGATTAGATATAACAATAATAAGTATGTACGTCCTCAGACCGCTGCACATCACGAGAAGTTACTAGAAACTTGAGCAAATATAGATGGATGATGGTAAGGCATTATGCCTGACCTTTCGTGGTGGGTGACAATAGAATTACCAGATACATTTTTTTCGTGCCGTAAAATATAAATGGCTAGTTCATTCGTCGAGCGTCACTTGTGAAGACGTTGTCCAAATAGCAATTTCTTTAAATAATCAATCTAATTCTTTTCGAATCACATCGTTTATAATATGAGTTTGCGATTCATATCATACCATGTTCTGTCGGATGGGGCGAAGTAATTAGGTTATGTATTTTAGAAATTATAAAGAAGCTTCTGTGTAAAACTGTGTATTAAATTATATATAGGGATAAAGATTGAGCTACCCCACAGTTAGTTGTAAACTTTTGACGGGGCGATGCTCAAAGATATTATATTTTTATATATAGAAACACGAACATATAGAAAAATGTAGTAAAGCTACGACATTTCAAATTGTTTAGTTTTTAGCATGATATGAGAATTCAACCGACAAGACCCCGGTTCTTAATAACACGGTATATTAGAAAAATAAATAGTATGCAAGGATATTTCCTGACACACTCTATCATTTGAAAGATCATCCGTTTAAAAGTTCTGTTCCGTCAGAAGCCATAGCAACTCGAGTGTCGAGCACAAATTCGCTTTTATAATGCTATATTCCACGACGTACCTACTGATGCATTTATTTTCCGTGACTGTCAACTTAACTGCCTTTTTAAATCTTATTCCTTAAAGTTAAGATCCCTTAATTCCTTGAATAAACCTATATTAATTCAAAATAAAATGATATATGTGGAAAATTCAACATTTCAGAGTGATAAAGATAGTAAACACTTCATACAATAAAGCAGTAAACTGAATGCATAAACGCATTACACCAAGTAAAGAAACAAGTCAATAAATTTATATTTACACTAACAACAAAAGCTTGGCAAATACAATAAAGTTATAACAATGCGATAAGTAGTTACCCGATAAGTTTCACATGACTAACCGATGGCTACCGGTCACTCATGTGACGGCGTCACGAGGTCGCGTTATCAGATACTGGGTAAACAAACACTTGGTATCAAAAGCGTTGCGCTTTGCTTCGACGTAAAATGTAGATAGTAGAGAAATATAGAGATGGTGGGACACCTATTACGACAAGACGACTTGGCCAAGAACATTCCGAGAAGGAAAAGGGGGATCGGTAATGCCGAAACACTTTTATGAAACAAATAAGAAATAAAGAAAAAAATAAAGATAAACCTATAGAGAAGTGAAAAAGCTGGCGGAAAAAAGAGAGGAATAGAAAAATCTCCACCGACAAGAGCCCAACTCTTTGATTTGATTATGAAATAAATGGAACTCGATGCAATACAGCTCCAATGGCTAATGTTTATGTCTCAATTCCTTCATTTCTTTGACACTATTTTTTACATACGTTTTTTTTTCACAAAATAACGCCGACAAGAGCCTATGTCTTAAATATAAGGGCTGTAAATATCCGTAGCACAACGCGCTAATGACGATCTTGACAGAAATAATGAAATGGTTTAACATTTTGTAGTGATATTTTTGGATACTTTTTTCCTAAAGCTGCTGGGTATCTTAGCTGGTTTATGAATAATAAGCTATTTAGATCAAGTTATTACCAAGACTAAAACAGCTACTTAAAAAAATGGTCATAAACTATCTTTATCATAAGAAAATTAAATTTTTAAAATAAGTCTTGCCGGGCGGAGTTTATACACCGCGACACTTCTGTATCCGTTTTATAGTTGTGTTTGATTGTAGAAGAGCAGTGTGATGCGTCTTTGCAGTTAACACTTGAACGAAAAGTTGCATTATATTCCAAAGAGAAATTGTTTGGTTATGAATTGAAAAAATATATTTTGTAAATCTCAAGTTTAAAAATACCTTTCTAAACGCCCGTTCGTTAGCACTGTCATTTATTTAGTGTGTGAAAATTGCCTGGTTTCACTTTTTGCACGGAGAGGAGTTTTGTGCGTGGTCGCAATAATAGACAGAAGTAAAATTTGTTACAAATTAAAAAAAACTCGCGAAGTGCAAACAGAAAGTTTTGGTACAAAAATATCTAAGCCCGTCTTGTGGCTTATGCGTTCTCACGACGTAAAACTAGATTTTTTTAATGAAATCAATGAGAAGTAAGTATAATTTTCTTGAAATAAAAATAACCACGGCTTTTTAACAATCCATACTAAAAAAAACTGACTTTGATGAGCACTTATTCTAAAAAGAAAAAGCGCCCTTATTTCTAAAACCCTTCAGATTTGAATAGCGTTAACATTGAGGAAGTCGGTAAGCTTCTAAGATCAATATGACACAAAAACAGCTAAAAGACAAATGACGTGATGACACAAGCCAATATTTGCGCGACCCACTTTTGGGCGTGGTTTATTAGTTCTCAGATTACGACTAGCTCTAGTCACAAAGTCAAGTGAATCACTGATTAGGGCAAGATAATTGAGGGCATAGATAAATACTGTGGATACTATTAATGGAAACACAAACTGAATTAAGCTCATAAATATCAAAGAAACCTCTTCAGCCCGTCTGGCCAGCGTGGAGAAATGGAGAGTGTAGGCCAAATTCTCCGACTGCTCTGACTAATATATGGCTCTGGCAGTACAGGGTCTTGCTCCTGAAGTGGAGACTACAAAGAGATCTAACGAAAATGACTATTGATGAAATGACTGACTGAGGCCCAAGCAGGGTTGGCATTAGACAGGCAGCCAGCCATAAAATCTTTCTCCAAATCATACTACAGCATGAATGCTGTCATAATAACGGACCGCGGAATCCGACACATCAAAGCTGAGGACACAACCGAAAAGAACGCTCAGATGGAGAAGGAGAAAACTTGTTGCAATTCTCCAAATTAAGTTGTAAAGGTCAGTAAATAACACGTAACACTCTCAAATTTCTACAAAGGTAGACTTTGAAGTTAGGCGACAGCGGCAAGTTTCAAGTGCCGCGCATCTATATGAAATATCAGCGACACCGGCTGCACTAAGTTGCTTCCCGCTGTCTGTCATTATATATGCTTAGATTTCTAAAACTACGCAACGGATTTTGATTCTTTCTTTTCTTTTTTCAATAGATAAAGTGATTCACGAGAAAGCGCCTAGGCACAGCTGAGGAGGGCTGCTAATAAATATAATTATGATGTTGAGCCATTATGTTGAATCTTACATTTTTTTAATTTAAAAGTACTGGTAAAAAAAGGTAACAAAAGAAAAAGAGCCTCGTAGTGCCGACCGCACCATTGCGCTATCGTGTCGGTGTCCATACATCGGACGTCCCATTTTCCAGCCACAAACAAAGGTATGCAAGAAAAGGTACGCGTGTACGGAGCAGCACTGAACTGCAGCAGATATAGCATGGTACATCAGGCAACTTGCTCATGTCGCGACGTGCAACTCCTATGCTGAATAGAGGTAGTTCATACAAAGAATACTTTTTAGCTGCGCTGTTCTGTGCATTTCGGCTGCAGTGCAATGTTGCTTCATGCAGGCGTACCTTAAAACGGCGTTCATTAATTCCTCTGGCGCATTCGGGTTCGGGAGTTCTTACATGTGATCGCCATTGGTTGCTACTTAAGTCATTGCTGGCGTAAGTCCTAGCGTCGTCATGTCCTTAGAGATGGGTCTTGTCTAGGTAGTTGGCGGCTGACCTCTGCCTCTCTTACCCTCATCTATATCCATGGCCTACCTTAAAACGGCGCTGATTGGCGAATAGCACTCACCTGAGAGTCAGTGCTGGTGACATTGCTGTTGGTCTGCGGCAGACTGAGCAGGTTGGAGGTGCCCAGGTCGAAGCGAGTGACGAGGTTCTGGAATGTCCGTCGGTGCCAACTCCCGTTACTTGAGGTGCTGAGTTTCCGGCCTGACGGTGCTGCGACAAAATATAACTAATATAAAGTTTACCAGCTATGGGTGTCAGTTAATCTGAAATATTCCAAAAAAAAATTCACTATTTTATTTCAACATTTTGAACTGTCCAAATTGATTATCTATCAACCCTGAGGCAAAAGAATGAATGGCAGAGAAACTCTGACGATATCATAAATAAAAACAAAACTGCGCAGAAAGTAGCAGCGAGATGCGTGAGTTGTTCCCAAATATGTTTGACGTCACGATCACATGCCCTCCCCTAGCGAGATATTACTATCATAGAGATCTGTGAAATTTGTTGTGTGAAAAACATGTTATAAATAAATAAATAAATAATAAATAAATATATAGGGACATATCACACAAATTGAGCTAGCCCCACAGTAAGTTGTGAACTTGTGTCGCAGGATACTAACTCAACGATACCATATTTTATAATATATACTTATATAGATAAACATCCAAGAACCAGGTCAATATGAAAAAGATTTTTTTCCATCCTGACCTGACCGGGGATCGAACCCGGGACCCCCGTGTCGCAGGCTAGCGTGTTGACCGCTGCGCCACGGAGCTCGACATTGCATAAATCGAGGGCCAACAAATAGTTTAAACTAAGCTCCAAATATAATTGAAAATTTTATTGAGGTCTAATAAACCTGAGTAATTTTTATTTAGCCTTCATAACTCATTTCAAAGTGTAAAATAAGGCATTCAACTAACGCGAGAAATTACACGACGGTTTTAAGCCAGGCTTTTATATCTATAGTTAAGCAAACGCGCAGTAAAGATAATTATTTCTTGTAAAATATTCTTCATAAATATATGTCAAACCAAGCCGGATTAAAAGTGATGATGATCAATATGTCAATGAGTTGAACCGACAAATGCTACAGCTCTTTTTGATCTAAGACATTGTATGCAAGTCATGCATATATAGATGTTCCGAATAAAACCCATTTTACTGGGCCAGAAAACCCTAGATGTGGAGAAGCAATACAAGTTCATCTTATACTCTCCGTGCAATAATGCGTTGTATCCATTTATTTAAGATCTTATAGATGTAAGAATGTAATTTTGAGCAGACATAAAGAAGCTTGAAATTCATTTTTCGCATTATTAATGTTGATTTTTTTTACACATTCCATTATGGTTTTACAACATTGCAGGCAGCACCGAATATAATAGTCGTGTCAATAATGCTTCGTACACACGAAGCATTTTTTCAAACAGAGCAGGACATAAACGTAATAGATATTAATCTTTAGGTTTCCTCGCTCTGTCATATAGATTAATCCTGCTCTTTTGAATTACTGTGAACAGTCAAAATTGAATCTTTTGTAGGCCCATAGATATCAAAATAATGGATGTAGACCGTTCCAGCTATTATCGGACAACAATATGATTATACTACTATAATGATTATCTAGTGACAATCGTTCTCATGAATATGTATGTAGTCATACATAATAGAAACATGTTGATACTGTTTTAACATAATACTTACAGCTAAAGGTGTACAGGTCTTCCGGGGTATTTACTCCGTCCCAGACATCGAACTTGGACACGTAGTCGTATGTTGAACCAACGCTGCTGTATGGCGAATGCTCCCCGTAGAACCCTTTGGGAAAAAGAATTACTTTTTAGGTCAAACAACTGTTTTTGTTAGAAATATTCATCATTATCAGGTGTTTTTTTGTCTTCAGTGCAGGAGCAAGTGCTGCGGCCCTGTACTACCAGAGTATATTAGCCAGATCAGTCAGAGGACTTGGTCTACACTCTGCACGCTGGCCAGACGGGTTGGAGAGGTCTCTTTGATGTTTATAAGCTTTGTTTCTGTTTTCTAAGTCGCTTTCTACGACATCCTGTTGGATCCACACGGCCTCACAAAAATATTATCACGTCGAGCCGGATATAAGAATCAAAGGCCACGTTTAGTGTGTTAGTATGCCTATATGTGGAAAACGGTATTAAAATTGTAATGGGTTGCTAGCCGCATCGCCTATTGACTTGATTCCTTATATTTTCGCCCATACCATCGGCCAGCTTCTACGATCTGCGCGAGAAGAGAAGCAGCGGATAAATTCTACGTTTTTCTTTTCTCTCAGACCAGCATTTTATAAACACAAGTTATTGAGGGTGTTATAATTGGCGACAGCACTGTGGCGTCGCGACAGGTAAGCATATAAACAACAATGTGCCGCTTGTTAAAAATTATCCAATGACAGCGGCTTATTGAACTCGACGCCTGTGTGCTGCCATCTAGTGGTAAGTATATAAGAAAACCCTCTTTGTCATAGTCATGCAGCGAAGTAATCATGTCATGTCACTCTATAATGAGGACTGTAAAGTCAGTAGTAAACACTTCTACAGTAATATAGGACAAAATAATAACTCCACGAGGAAACTTTATTGGAATAACAAGAGGTAGACGATTCTGCAATTATCTTATTGTCACAAGTCTCTCATTGTTGATATGACAAGAACTAGAATGTACGAGTTTTGCCACTTTATATCTCATTGTAAATGATAAGAACAATTTTTCTACCGCTTATATTCGCCTTGAGAATAAACAGTTTATTTCAAAATAGAGAAATATATTTCAAAAAATAATTAGAGGATTTAATAATAACGCGACGACTCATAAAACAATGTCTTTTCGAGTAGGGTATTTTAACAAACACCACTACCTAGGAATTTTTTTGTAATGTTTACATTCGGTTTGGTCACATGTTATTGTCAAAACGAAATACGCGTGGATAACGTCTTAAGCTTGCGAATGCTGTCATTGATTTTGATTGACATATAGGTACTTAGTATGATGTTATAATAGAGTAATCGTCAATGCGTTTTAATTGCCTACGTAATGACGCGCATTGCGCGCTAACTTCCGCGATGCCCATAAAGAGTCTGCGCCCACTGCGATCCTTGTGCTTACCTTAACTGTATGTTTTCCACACAAATATATTTTTATATTTACGAAAAAAGAATTGTGCCTCTAGAAGCAGTTTTCAGCGACTCCGTAGACGAATACATTTTTATGGAAAACATACTGCTAGGATACGCTCTTAAAGTATGATACACCCAAAACAAATTGGCAATGCCAGTTGAAAAAGATTACAGTGTTATTTATTTTATGATATGGATATTGGTTTAAAGCTAGTATTTAAGTAAATCCTCGTTTTATATAAATATTTTTTTTTTCTTATATTGTTACAATTTATATTGCATCGACATGCAATGCCATGCAGTCCTTAGATATGTAAGCATAGATTTAAAAAAAAATCTTTCTCTTTGTGTAAGTACATAAAATATCCTTGTTATTAACGCCGCTCTTGGTTTCCTAGTTTGTAACAAAGCATTTTATATCTTTGACTTATATAAACAGCATTTAGCTGTTTATATAAGTCAACAGGTTTAAAAAGGATGCACCTGTTTAAAAAATATTAGAGATAGTACACTCGTAAATTTGAAAGCTGCTTTTAAGTTTAGGCTTGAATGGCTCTAATGTTTTCGAGATTGTCACACATCTAAATAATTACTTTTAATACAGTTGTTTAATACTGGTGGAAACAAACAATACCTTGCCTAACAGTGATGGGTCTAGACCTCTTATCCTGTGCATGTCCACGTACCAGAATCTCCCCGATCTATGGAGAAGCTCAGCGATACACCCTCTTCAGTAACTCTGGGAACATTGAGTGGCTTGGACCCGTTCGTCATGCTGCCAGCACTCGCACTGTCGTCTGGCTTTCGCTCAACGCGGCTGACTCGCCGGCTGGTTGGCACGCAGAAAACCTTCGTGCACATCAGTCTAAAAATAAATTTGGCCTTATTTTTCAGATTAAGAAGATTTATGAAGTGGTACAAATGCTTTGTTAGCACAAACGCAAATAAGTATATACAGGGTGATCGTCAACGGCCGGCAATATTTTAATGTTAGAAATAGAATTCCTTTTCGAGTTCACCAATCGACTGGTCAAATTTCTATGAGAAGTCCAAATATATTTTTAATGCTTTACCTTTTTTTCTTGCGTATGTATATTTAATTAGTGATTCTGATTCCATCTTTAAAATATTGCTAGGTTGTTCACCGTCACTCTGTATGACATAAACGCATATAAGTACATACATATGCGTTTACTAGCATAAACGAAGGAACGAACAAAGCGGTTGTACCACTTCATTGCAGGGTGCATATGATTTTACAGCATTTAATTCTTAGCTCATTCGAAACTGACAATTTAAGTGTGAAATACAGGAAGGTGCCTCGACTCGGACTAGGCGAGGGGTGGTATTTCATGTCAGTAACGCATGCGAGTAGAAATGAAACCGGTAAAATCAAAAATTGGTGGCTAACTGAAAGCAAAATGTGTAATTCGCAAAATGTACATTTTTGTTCACAAAAGTGTTGAATCGTAAACGTTCATAACACGTACACATATTATATGTACAAATAAAGATATTTATTGATTGTAAATTTTGCAAATTTATAATTTTACAAAATATCCGAATACTTAGAACATTTTGCATCAAAGATTTTCACGGTAATACATTTTTATGCGCAAGGATGTGAATATTGCTTAAACTGAAACTAACACTTTTAGCCACGGTTAATCCAACTATATCGTATTCTTTTATGACAGTTTTTTTGTTTTTACGTGAATGTCAAAATTTTAATATATAATCCAAACGAATGAGGGATTATTTTACCCATATAATTATTTTACCTTCTAGGTTCATCCATGATATGTATCTTCAATGAAACGTTCTTGTAGTTCATAGCCACAGCACCGAATATCATCTCACCGAGGAGACTCGCATCCGTCGCTGGCCCCTTGTACTGTAGACAAAACAAAACGTGAGTCAAACACAAACACAATCAGTTTCACCTCACATTGGCATGTCTAGCACTGGTGTGGTTGGATCTTAATAATGTAAATTGATTTAAAAGTTGATGGAACAAAGAACGCGCTTCCATCAAACAATAAACATTTGAGTATAAATCTGAATGTGTTTGTGTATGGTGAGAATGTGTAAATGTCCCAAGATAAATACGCGGCGGTTACAGCAACAGACATTGCATCAGTATATTTTGATTTTATTAATAGCAACATAACGACAACAACGAAGTACGTAACTATAATGATAGTAGCAAAAAATAACGAAGGCATATTATATAATATATATAGGCATAACTTAACAGGCAATTTTAATAAGCCTATAAAACTGAAAAGCAGAGAGCAACAATCATCATCACCATCAAGTCTTTGTTAGTCTCCACTGCAGGAGCACGACCTCTGTAATACTAGAGCCATATTTAGCCAGAGCAGTCAGAGGACTTGGCCAACACTCGCCACGCTGGCCAGACGGGTTGGAGAGGTCTCTCTTATGATAGTTTTTGTTTTTTTTTTATCTTGTATTTTCTAAGTGACCTTCTACGACATCCACGGGAAGACTTGGAGTGGTCCTATTCTATTGTGCCGGAAATCACACGGCTAGAGCAACAATGAAATGTCTTAATTAATATCCAATTAAATATTTAAGTTCAACAAAGTAACAAATTTATGCACCTGCTGGAACTCGATTTCGTGAACTTTTAAGTGATTCAATTGCTCTTGTATTTAGGTCGTTATGCTGTCAATTACATTAAACATCTGCTAAAGTATCACAACTGCGTATGAAAACCGGCTTACGACAGACATTAATATTATGGAGAAAACACAAAAGCTATCAGAAATAACACTGATGGACAAGCAACAAATAGCGGAAAAGTACGTCATATTTCGCTCCTAATAATAAGTCATGGCTCATTACCACCTACCAATACATGTACCGTAAACTGTTTTATTTTTTTGAACAGTTAGATACTTAGGAACATATACTTTGCGTCGTATTTTTTACTAAAACATATATGTCTCGTTGTTAATTGAGTAAATTATTATAAATATAATAAATACTTAACTATGTAAAAAGGAATTCGCAATTCGTTTAACAAAACAATTTAATTAACAGCATTGTTACAAAAGTACACTTTTTGAAATTTATTTTTGTTATTTGGTGTAAAATCCAAGCGTTCCTTCGCAATTACTATATTTTAGTACTTTTTTGTTTAATGTTACTGGTCACTATTGCATGCACTAAAGCCTCGAGTCTTTGCAACTAATATAACAAAAAAGTGCAGTTTAAAGACCTACATTAAGAATATAAAAAGAGCATCACGTGATACTGAACCCACATAGTACCTTCGCCTGTTACATAAAATACTAAGCACGTTATTTTTGTGCAATGATGAACTCTAAAACCACTCAATCTGATGTAAAAAATGCTTGAAAAAGACTTTTTTATTTTTAAATTCGTTACGTCAATATTCGTCCAGAATTATTATTCGATGTTTAAGTAACCACGTAACACCCATACCATAATGCGTGTTATAGAAAGAGAGTAAGTGTAGGTAATGATGATAACTGTTTTACTTTTTAATATAACTGCCTTTCCAATTGATATAGTTAGTCTTACATGGGGTGATGTAAGGATCACAACGATACCTCATACATTAAAATGTGTTCAAGCATTTTAATTTTATGGTGGAAAAATGAAACTAATAATATCAGGTTCTCTAAAAAACTAGGATGTGTGTAGGCAGTCATGTAAAAACAAATACGATACTTCAATAAATTGTTAAGGATCCAAGTGAGTGTATTTAGAGATTAGTCCGAATGTAAGCGCGAGTTGAACGGTATCAATGAAAGGTGTCAATGAACCGGTATCAAATAGATTGAAGGTTTTTGACTGGCGTCTATGTAGTATAGATCTCGCACAAACAAGCAGGTCCAAGTTAAGTGACGTACTTGCTGCATGCAACTAGCCGCATGGGGCTCGAGCCACAACATCTCCGCGTAAACATTTCGGTCACATTGATTGTTGCATACTTGACTGACAGCGTTAGCGAACATTGAATGTAAAAAAATATATTACAAGGCGGATCGATGCCGTTGAACCGGCCTTGTTGTTCCTTCTGGGTATTATATGGTTATAACTTGTGACTGCTTAATCCGACGGAAAATTGGTTTAGTACTTCAGACAAGAGATCTAAATTTTACTTTAGCTTTTTGTAGACTATGGAGGAGGCATATGCAGGTAAATTAGGACTTGATTATTACCGAAGTATCTATAAATAAATAAATATGCGGACAAATCACACAGATTGAGCTAGCCCTTACGTAAGACTTGTGTTATGGGATACTAACTCAACGATACTATATTTTGTAACAAATACATATACATATAGATGAACATCCAAGACCCAGGTCAATTTGAAAAAGATCATTTTTCAACTTGACCTGACCGGGGATCGAACCCGGGACCATCCGTGTCACAGACCGGCGTATTGACCGCTGCGCCACGGAGCTCGTTGTGTGCTAAGCTGAGCTATACAAAAAGAGTAGTTTTTCATAATGCTAAGTGTATAGGATGGCAATCATGTGACTTGTGGACTATGTCACACGATGGATAAGCCACATTAAGGATTTCTATGTGCAATCTGACACATCCTTACAGACAAATGTCGGTTACCCAGTATAAGTTTTTAGCGGTTTCAAAACATCAACAATTTGCCACATTTAGGTTTCCTTTCACATAAACATTACAAATACACATAAGAGTAAAATCCTGCAAAGATGTTTGCATGTCATTCAAGTGCACATTCTTATATGTCACGTGAGTATGGATGTCACATGCAAGTTCAACCACTAAGGACGTTTACTTAGCAAACACTTTTCATGTGTGTATATTTGTTGATTGTTTAGCTAAAATCTCTATTATATTATATATAATATTTCGTACCTATCTGATTTTGTTCAAAAAGATAGATCAAATTATGTACCTATTCTACAACGGTGAATGAAGGATGCATCGAACCTAAAAAGGTAAACTACGAACAGTTGGAAATTCAACTACATAAGGTTAGTAAAACCAAATATTTAAAAACACACAGATACTTTTCTTGATTTTGGTAGCAAAACATTCATACTTCAATTATTATTGTAATAGATTCATACACACTAACCGTTCCCGCGACTTCGTTCGTGTGAAAAAAGTTGCCTTAATAAATACAGCTTTAATGAAACCGCAATAAAAATGAATGCATGTGATTTATGAAACATACAAATACTAAAGTTCATGGCTTTTCCCGGCATTTTTACCGACGGTTAGACAGTCATAATACTGTCTAACCGTGTATATCGGTGTCGTTATAAGTCAGTTCGTTGCTCAACGGACTCGAACACTTTTTGTTCTAGATAATCACATCCATCCTTATCCTATAAATTCAAAATACGAAGTTGGATTGTACATATGGGCTTTAAAAAACTTTATTATTAAGTTAATAAGCAGTTTTCTCTAACATTAACCAAATGAGTCTTGCAGAGTAGTGTATGATTTTTTAAATATTAGGGACAAATCACACAAATTAAGCTATTCTCACAGTAAGTTGTGAATTTGTGTCGAAATATAATTTTAGTCGAAGGATACTAACTCAACGAATTCAACGATACTATATTTCATAATAGATACGTATATTGATAAACATCCAAGACCCAGACTAATCTTAAAAGATCGCTTTTCATCATAACCTGGCCGGCGTTTAAACCCGGGACCTCTCGTACCACAGGCTAAAGAGATTACCACTGCACCACGAAGGTCGTCAATAAAGTCAATTAATAAACTATACCTACATCTTCATTAGTCATCTATAATAGTTCTATAACCTCAAATAAGCAATAGAAACGGACCAAAAAAACATAGATACAGACAAACATAGAACTTCCTTCTTTTTTAAAGTCTGTTATAAAGTGCTCCTAAGTTATCATCAGTTATCACTGTGTCATACATTTTTCATTACAATTCAAATTCTCGTATTTTTAGATTCTTTACAAGAGCGTTATTCGTACTAGGCCGATTCAATTGATAACATAGAACATGTGATGTCCATTAATTAAAGAAGGCTAAAATTACAATCCCACAGCACAGTTCATTAGTCCCACTTACGAAGCAAAGGATACCATCGCAAGTGGTCTAAATTTAGAACTTGCCAGTGCGAATGATAATCATGTGACCGCGAGGCGTGTCAATTGTGGTGTATTTTTAAACTGATGTAATGATAAGGATACACTCACACGAATGAATTAATATAAATACGTAGACGAACGCGTCATTGTTGGTGTGCGTTGCGTTGCGTCATTGTGAAAGCAGGGTCTTATTGTCTTTTTGAACTACTGAAGTGTTTCGTTATTCTGTGGAGATAATGAAATCACCAGTTCGCTGTCACGCGATTAATCATATACGTATTCCAGCGTAGAATCATTAAAAAAATAATTGTATGATTTTTTGGGTTTATAATAAGCTGTTTGCAAACAGAGTAATCAATAATTGGATTTGTAGACATGATAGCACAAGTAGTTAAAATCTATATCATTTAGCCTTGGACTAATTATAAATAGGGCAGTGTAACTTTAAGAGTTACTTACGATAATACCAATTGCGCTCCTATAGTCTTCATATATCATACATACATAAAATGTTTTCTAGAATTTATAAACCCAGCAAATAAAATACAATTATCTCGGCTCCAGATGCACTTTTTGAAGAAGGGAAAGATTTTTGTAATTTTTTTTCAGTTTTAATGCCAGCTGGCCACCCACATATCTACCTATACATATAAGTATCTGTAAGGAAGATTTTACAAATTTTTACCTTCAAAAAACTTATAATTCCTTGGACATTTTGGGTTTATAACTTGGGCTCGAGTTGAATGGCATGAAGGTTCCAGCACGAGCTTATTCAAACCAGTTTCGGCGATGTATTTTTATCACGTACGCCTCCTTTAGACGTTTTATGCACGTTACTTTGCATTCTGAATGTTTCCTACTCCTTGCCATTGTTTAATATTCACAGACAATAATATTGAAATAGTAATGTAAGGAAAAGTAATAGCTGGGCCAATGTACTAACAAACAGTGTAAATTTGGATTGGTTGAGACTTTAGGCCATCATCCTATGTCTCAATAATTCAGATACGACAAGAGATTGTTAAGTATGATAAAGAGAAAAGTGATAGCTTGACGATTTCGCCAACAAAAAGAGTAAAAGTTGGAAAAGAAGAGACTATAGGCCACCATCCTATGCCTCATACATTCATTCAGACACGACGAGACACGAGATTAAAAGGTATGATATATTAGTGGTATATAGCAATCTTCTTCAGTATCATAAGAGATTTCCAAGAATGTACTTAGAGGCAAAGCGTTGGTTGGACTGACTTTTATGAAACTCTAGTTTCAGAGAACTATAGCAAAGTTTACTGCAATTATAAATTACGTAATGATATCAAATTGGAATCTTATTTTACGGTTGAAAGTTTATTTAGAACATATCTTACTAGATTAATCTTATTAGGATCATTTCTGGACAGATGTCATTTTCGAAGGAAGTTTCAAGGCAATGAATTAACTTTTTCCTAGACATTAAAATAGATGATTATAATGAAGTCCAAGAGCTATCACGTGTTTGTACTCAAGATAAGTTGTTACAGGAAGTCGTTATACCTCGCAATATCAATAAGGCTGTGATGATACTTATTTCGCGCGTGTACAAGCAAAGAACAAGGTCTGAGGATGGACGAGTTTTTTACATAGTGAATTACGGTACAACAAGTTTCTTGTGAAAAACCAAATGGGCGGCGCAGGACTTGAGAATTTTGCGAATTGCGCATTTTGCGTCAAACCTATGTTTTACTCCGTAGTATACTCGAACAACATTCTTAAGCCCCTTAATTATCTTAAGTGCCTAAGCATAAGCTTTTGGTCTTCAATCATCAAAATGACATTTTGTCAATTTTATTATGTCAGCAGTGTTGTGTCAGCTTAGAAAATGAAGATTAACTGACCTTCAAGCTAGGCTACATGCAAGGTCAAGTCTTTTGTTCGTTTTGATTACTCATCTAATAAACCACTAAAACTATGCATGATGATATTAAAATCTCTATTTTCTTTTGTCAAAGGGCAGTTTAATTTTCATTCAAGTGCAGCTATTTCGGAAAATACCCCTTTAGAGTTTCATACTCAAAGGGAAAAAGCCCCAATTCCAAGACTTTACTGTCCGATCGTCTGTCTGTAACCAGGGTGTATCTCATGAAATTTTTACAGATGATGAATTTTTGTTGCTACTATAATAAAAAATACTAAAAGTAGAATAACATAAATATTAAGGGCTGCCCCATACAACAAACATTATTTTTTTTACCGATTTTTTTTCCTCGGTATTAATAACGGCAGCAGTTAAAACACTTGAAATATTCACAGAAAATTTAGTTGTATATTCAATTTGGAAATAAATAATTAAATCAAAATAAAATAAATATTTCTCAGGGCTTCCATATCACATCAAGAATGCTGTTATAACAGCAGACCATGGGCTCACAGGCATTACAGCTGAGGAGTCAACCAGAAAGAACACTTAGATGATGATATGTGGCTTTTTTTTAGCCTTTTGTTGCTATATCCCACTGCTGGGCACAGGCCTCCCCCTTACTTTTCCACACGTCTCTGTCCGCTGCTATCATTTACCAGCCATGCAAGAACTTGTCCAGATCGTCCCGCCATCTTATTCTGGGTCTACTCCTACTACTATGTCAATAATACAATACAAAAAACAATAACGAAAATAAAATGCAACATCAGCATGAATAGATTACTTACAATATAGGAGTATCCATCCAACACCTCCAGAATGCATCCACTTCCGTCACTGGCCTGTTTGATGTTCGGCTTGTCATTTTTGTTGGCAGGGACTTTGTCTATAGTTGATGAGTCAAACAGAAGTTTCCTCCCTCTGCGGTCACACTCTTTGAACAAAAGCAACCTCACTTGCCCTGTGTTTATCTGAGAAGACCTGTGGACAATACCAAGGCACATTAGAGCAATAGATTAATAAACTTACTACAAAAAAAAAACAGTAAGTTGGAAGGCTCTACTAATATTCCATTGAATAGTAGAAGTCCGAATGTCGTCATTGATGGCAATCCCCGGCTTTATCAGATGCTTTAAGGCAGCTTAAAACATCTGGACAATGAAAACGACTGTGGGGTGCTAACGAATCTACCCTAGTAGACAGAGTTGGTAGCTACATGGCACACTGAATTGATTCTTGGACAAGAAGCAGTAAGAACCAGTTAGTAGTACAAGTTGTTTCATACCAGAATTAAATAGTATTTTGGTACTGATATTCAAAATTAATGATAATGATATTTTAAATTCAAAATGGACTGATTTTGTCTGTAGAACATTTTGAGGAGGCCTTTGCCCAGCAGTGGGACACAAGCTAAAAAATCTTATTCAATATTGTATAAGTTTTGTTCCATTATTTAATAGAAAACAAGCTTTAGCTCTTTCGCTGCTCACCGCTGACCGGCAGACAATTTGAAAGCTATTATATCCAGCAGTCAAAGTAATTAATAAAATTAGACTGAAAATCTAAAAGTTTTTGACAAAAAATAATTAAGAGTAGGAGTTTGTGTTCAGGGGGTGCAGTTGGGGTCTGCCTTGGACGATTTTGCAAATTGATTTTGGTGGACTTCATAATATGAAATTGGCTACTTGACTAAAACATTTTTCGTGTCGCTATGTAAAGACAGGCCAAAAATACACACAATAGTGACCGAAATACATTTCTAAACAAAAAACTCTTTCAGATATAGAAGTTTTAAAGACACATATTTTTAGATGTTAATTTTTAGACGTGAAAACGCACTGCTGAAATGCCTACATATTTGTGACGTCACAACTTTGTATTTTGTATGGGCGGCGTGAGAAATTTGGTTGGTAGCTATATGAAATATTACGTTTGTGGTAATGGTTTCATAATAAAAGTTGTTATAAATTTAGCGGACTACTATACAGTATAATTGTAATTTAAGATTTTCATACTTTAAAAAATGGTCCTATTCACCCAACTTTAAAAAAGCTTTAAGAACACTTAACGAATCGATATCAAATTAAAAGTGTTTTTACAGTGTTTTTAGATAGAAATTAGTATCATTGGAAACAAATTTTATATAATCTTAACATTAGGCAAATACCAAATTGGTGTAGTTTGGTGTTATAAATGCTCATGCTCATGGAACAATTTATGAAATAGTTAAAGTGGACTGTTATATGAACTCGTATAGACTTGTCACCATAAGCTCCAGACCACGAGGCATCAAAGAACATACGCCATCTTTAATGCTTCTTTTTACAACTTTACCATACAACACTGATACTTAGTATCTCAATTTACTGGACATTGGCAGAATCACTGAAATCTCGGTGGAAGCCATTTTATAAAACAGAATAAAAAAAAAACTAACTGTAAAGAAAAAATCAATCACCCGTTTTTCTATGTATTAGGAATGGATTTTTCTTACAAAATTTTTACAGGACAAACTTCAGGGTATGCTCTTTCCAATAAACAAATAATCGTCAAATTGGACTACTCTGTATAAAGTTATGCATGGTCATACATGAAAAAAATATATACTCATGTTTTCAAATTGAGAACAGTTTTTTCGTCAGTTGAAAATTAGATTCAAAATGTAGTCATTAGCATCAAGTCTAGCAAAACAAGTCTGTTTATGACCTTAGTATGATTCAAGCCATTTTGAGAAAAGGTCAACCAGAAATGCGGGTGTTAAAATACACATACAGTAAAGACACACACATCTTATTTGTGTGGAATCATGGCTTGCAATTGCTGCTTGCAAATGTTAAGGTATATATTTCATATGAGCCTTAACTGTTTATTTTATGTAAACTTTTATATTGTTGCCTGAGACAAATAAAAAATAAAAATAAAAAAAAATCATCAATTATCTAATTTTGGAGAAATATCTTAAACAAATAAATTTTGGAAATATTTATGTCTTTAAGATATTGTTCTGTGATATGATAACTGATATCAGTTATTTTCAGTTTTGATGAAGTATCACTATCCTTCTAAGAATGTCAAGAAGTGAATGACCTGTAGTTAAAATTTAAATAATTCTAAAACATCAGAAACTGTTTTCATTTTAATTGTTCCCACATTAAGTATTTATTTAGAAATAATATAGGTAATTCATTTAAATAATATTCTATATTTTTCTCCTAAAAAAGTCATTCATGTTATGGACATACAACATATCCGATATATGCTTAATGATAATATGATTTCCGCATCACAGCTATTGAGCACAGGCTGGCACCACTTCAAACCACCTTACACCAAATCACTGTCTCACAAAATTGCTTATTAAATTGTAAAATTAACTAGACCTACCTACAAAATGATCAACACATTGAAAGGGCATTTACCTAAATTTCATCTTATTACATAGTCGCATCAGCTGCTCTCAGCTGTTGAACAATACAAACTGTCAGCACAGTAACTGTGTCACTTGCACTCAAAACACATTTATACAATCACAGCTGGTATTCTCTAAATGCACGCGACGGGCGACACATCGACTGTCGTCCGTTATCAAGTGGAATGTGCTAGGGTACTACCTCTGTAGAGAGTAAATGTAAACATTGAGCGTCGCCCCGCTTCGCTTGGCGGTGACGCGCTGTGATAGCGCGATCGCCTACGCCCGCAGCCCGCACCCCGCCTAGTCATATGCTCGCCGTCGAACTGCCAGCGCCTTGTGCGTCAACACTCCCGGCCCGAAGGTACACAGACCGCCCTCCGACAGTCCGGACATCCACCACGGGCATACGTCTCGTGCGTCAACCTTACCTCCGCATACCATCATACAGAAATAGAATAATATTAGTGAAAGGCATTCATTCTATAACGTACCTGTCCAGGTTTTGTGATCCGCGAGTAACGTAGTCGAGTTTTCTCTTTATTGAAAAGAGTTTGTCGAACAATGCCATTGCGTCAAATGTAACATCCCACTGAATCTTCTATAGGATTTCCTCTACCTGGCATTTTTGGTGATTAACTGTAAAACCTATAAAACAATACGAAATAATTTTTATAACTTTTTTACACTTTCTATTGTGTTGTGTGGATGTAAATTGTAAATAATCTGACAGATCACGTGCTACGAAGTCATATGATGTACCATGAACAAAATGTGTATTTTTTAATCTTAGGTCAAGGTCATAAACACTACTAATATATATTGTACAAAATAACGAAACCCTGCCCGAAATAGCAGGTAATTATAAATAATTCAAAGTTAACGATTTTATTAGGTCTAGCTTTTGTTAATATTTATTTTTATCAAAATAATAATATAATGCAAAAGCATAGACAAAGTACTGCTACATTCCATTCTACGCAAGAAAATGATAGGTTAAATAATCGGATACACGCCGATGGCGAATGGCGGTCGATCGAGTTTTGGACGAGTTTAACGGTTTCACGTATTCATAAAGGAACGTTATAATGTCACTGTCAAAAAACTGTCAATCAGGATGTGCATACACGTCTTATCACGTCACGTCAACTCAAAGAATATGTCAACTACGAATATGTAAACAATATCTATAAATCTTATCAACAACATCATGATTTTGTTCTTGATTTGTTCTGTGATCAATAAATAATACAAACGAGTAGATGCATAATAATAAATTGGTTTATTGTACCTACATAATTAACCAAAAAAATGACATCTCCAGAAATGATGCGGGAAGAAATTCTTCAAAATCTGGAAATATTAAAAGTCAGCGTTGTTCATGCACTTCCTGAAATAGATGAGCTAAATAGCGCATGTAAGTCAGTATTATTGGAATCTTTGAATTCAAATAAATGTTTTGACCACAATTCTATTGTTAGAATTCAAGCAGTAATTGATTATATGTATGAACAAGTTAATATTGGAAACTGGAGGGAAGTAAAATTGTTCCTGAGAAAAACTATAACTATAGCAACTTTTCTTAAACTATTAGCACATGTAAAAGTCACAGCATTATGCGACGATAAACTTATTCAAGAATCATTTAAAATAATCGATTACGGTTTACTTTTTGGTTGTCCTTTGGATGGTCACCGAACTTTACTACAGAAATGTGCAACATTATTCAGTAATACTAGTAAAAAACAATCAGAATCCAAATTAGATGAAACTGTTACAGAAAATAAATTTGAAGCAATAAGTGTAGATTTAAAAGATGTCCACACTCATCCAATTGAAGAAATTAATTGCCCTAGTATGGAATATTTTTATAAAAATTACATCTTACGAAAGCAACCTGTTATTTTAAATAATTGTATCAACCACTGGCCTGCCTTGACAAAATGGAAAAGTCCAAATTACTTCAAACAACTAGCAGGCTCAAGAACTGTGCCTGTTGAACTAGGAAGAGTTTATACCGATACAGATTGGACACAAAAACTTATGACTCTAGGGGAATTTATAGATAACTACATTTACCAATCAAATGGCCCCACAGGATATCTTGCACAGTATCAACTATTTGAACAAATTCCAGAATTGAAAGAAGATATAGTAGAACCAGATTACTGTTGTTTTTCGGATGATGAACCGGTCGAGGTCATGGCTTGGTTTGGACCCAAAGGAACTGTCTCAGCTCTCCATCATGATCCAAAGAGAAATTTGCTAACACAAGTTGTGGGAACAAAACAGCTTTTTTTATTTTCACCTGATGATTCAGAGTTTGTGTATCCACATTCAGATGAATTATTGAACAACACTGCACAAGTTGATCCACGAGAGCCGGATTTGGGAAAGTTTCCAAAATACGAGAATGCAAAAGCATACCATTGTGTACTACGACCAGGGCAGATGTTGTATATCCCTCCAAAATGGTGGCATTTTGTTGAGTCATTATCAATGAGCTTTTCTGTGAGTTTTTGGTGGAACTCTGAGTGAAAAATAAAAATAACAAAAAGTACATGCCATGTCCATTAAAAACTGGCTAACATTAAGAAAATGTCTGATGTTTCAGGAAGAATGAAACCAGGTTTGTTAGCACTTATAAATTTTTATTAAAATATAATTTATTTACATTTTTTCCTTTATATCCCTCATTTATATTCACTATTTAAAGCTCTGCCGATTAGCATTCTTCTAACTTCAGAAGTACCAGCACCTATTTCGTAGAGTTTAGCATCACGCAGTATTCTGCCTGTAGGATAGTCGTTGATATAGCCATTTCCTCCTGAAAACAATGTAAGTTATTTAGTTTTCTATTTTAGTTTTTTTAATTGTGTTGTATCTTTACAGGAATTATTATTTGACCAAGAAAGCAAGAAACATTGGCCTCAGCTTGTGAAAAAATCTTTTGTGTATCTTTCTGGCTGTTCTGCTCTTCGAGTCGCATTTCTCAAATGGTTCTTGTGAAATTGTGTAAGCAGAAACATTAATTCAGTTTCTGAATCTTTTTTAACATAGCAGAATACCTACATAAGACTTGCGAACCCTACAGCTCACAGAGCCACTACTACAGTTTAAGAGCTACGAGCAACGCAGAACGCACCCCGCCTCCCCACGCGCGCCCCCTGAACATAATGTTGTGTACTGCGCATCGACTCGCGCGGTGTTCCGAGCCGACATAAAGTTTTATTCGGACTGTACAAATTATTGCTGGGCAAAAACTTTGGTTGACACAGAAATGAAAAATGCCAGAGATATTCTTAATATAAATTGAATTAAAAAAAAAACGCATTATTTCTTCTATTCTATCTTAGTTTAGTTATTATAAAAATATATCAGAATAGCATTGTGAATGCATTAAAACACCAATAGAAATTATTGAAACATTTCACTTTTTTTTTTTATGTTTTGATTTCGATTTAAAATTATGAATAAACTAGCAAATATTGCATATATATTGTCTCTCGAGAGTCAGTATTGATGGTATTAGGGCCTATATTTAGTTTTTTTTTTTCAAGAATACATTAAGAACAACATTACCTTACAAAATTGGTGTTTGTTGAAATAAAGAGACTTAGTACAACATTAAATTTGGATTACAAGACACTATATTAACCGTCAAATTGTCTTACAAATTCCGTGTAGCATTTGGATAGCATTCAAGGTTGGGACAATAATCTCGTGCAAACATCCGTACTAGAATTCACGTGCCCAATACGCCACGCCTTTGCAACATTGTTACACTAGATGTTTTAGTTGGTTTATCATATTTTATTGTCTGTAACTTTGAGATAAACTGTAGTTTAAATTACTGAGATAGGACTCCCCCTAGGTTCACAAAGCCCTCTGTACGCTTAGCCAGTTTAAGGGATCTAGGCCCCTAGACTGTGAGTGCAACTATACGCAGGCGTAAGAGCCTTTTATATCACATGGATAAGACATTTTTTAGCTATTCAGGTCCCATTGCTGGGCAAAAACCTCCCCTTTTTATTTCCACCTTTCTCTATCTCGTGCCATCTCTCTCCAACTTTTATCAAAACAAGACCTAGGCTTAATAAATCGTAACACCTATGTACGGTCACCTGCAAAAGTCCATATAGAATTTGCTTAAAAAGCCGTGTGTAGCTACAAATACTATTTAAACAACGACAGCATTTTTAATCTAATACATGTAGCATAAATAAATAATAATAAATATAAATAAATATATAGGGACATATCACACAAATTGAGCTAGCCCCACAGTAAGTTGTGAACTTGTGTCGCAGGATACTAACTCAACGATACTATATTTTATAATATATACTTATATAGATAAACATCCAAGACCCAGGTCAATATGAAAAAGATCTTTTTCCATCTTGACCTGACCGGGGATCGAACCCGGGACCCCCGTGTCGCAGGCTAGCGTGTTGACCGCTGCGCCACGGAGCTCGACAAGGTTCATAATACTGCTAAATATTTATAAGATTTATGCCTTCCTAATCAGTGCAATCAATTTTCACTTTTAAGCTATGTATGGACTTTTGCAGGTGACCGTACTTGTGGTCTAGCAGTAATGAAGATATACAAAAACTCCTTAAAATACTTTTAAAACCCTATTTTTTCTATTCTATGTTTATAAGTATATGATTAAGTTTCTCACCTAAGATCTGAATGGCATCCAAAGCAAGTTGCGTGGCCCTCTCTGCGCAGTACAGTATCACTCCGGCACAGTCCTTGCTGTTCACGTGGCCTTCGTCACAAGCCTTCGCCACGTTGTAGAGGTAGCTGCGACACGCGCTGAGGGTTGTGTACATGTCTGCCATTTTACCCTGTAAAAATTACCACAAACAGAATTTCATACCTATACATATTAGCACAACTTTACCCCTTCTTCTTCTTAGCGTATCGCCTCGGGCAATTATATTTGTGTTGACCAAAACTGCTACTGATATAGCGTTACCAATAGTATTGTAAAGGTCCTCCCGTGTACAGGTGGTAGGACACGCGCAGGGCAAGATAATAAGTGTGCCATGGTCTGAGGGGTGGCACCACAGGAACAAGAGATTTCCGAGCTGTAGCCCCAGCTGTTCATATTCTCCTTGCTTCGGCCGATTTTATCCCTTGCGGGGTAGACAGAGCCCAAGGTAATAAAATCTAAAAGCCACTAGTTAAGTAGCTACCTAGATCACATCATGAACATAGACATTTCGCCATTCCAGATTCCGCTCGCGGTTATTTGGATGCCTCGGAAAGCGTAGTTTTTCCAGGATAAAGTCCCTATGTCCTTCACGGTGCCCCAGGCTACATGTAGGAATGTCATGATAATCGGTTCAATACGTAAAACGTGAAAACGTAACAAATAACATTATATAGGACAGAATAAGAAGGTAATTAGGATTGTTAGAAATTGATTCGAAAAGCCACCTTGCTATAATTTGCTTAACAGTTCAAAGCATGAATTGTACTCTTGAGTATCTTCATTACCTATATCCCCATCTTTTTATAATTTGAATTAATATTGTACTTTTCATGTTAAACTTTAAACTTTGGAGAGACTTGACATACAGAGCCGATCCCAAATAGGAAAAAGGCGAGGAAGAAGAAAATGTAGTTTTCATCTTATTATATTTATTGTAGTTCTAGATAGTTCTTACCTGCATGAGTTGGAACTCTCCAATATTCTTCCCAAACTGTTTCCTAGTGTGAGCATATTCGAAGGCAGTGTCCACAGCGGCTTGCATCAAGCCGACTGGCCCCGCTGCCAGCACCAGCCTCTCCAAGTCCAGACCAGACATCAGCACGTAAACACCCTTGTTTATTTCTCCTAGGATATTTTCGTTTGGCACCTGGAAAGCAAATATTTATTTCACTATGCTGAAAATGTAAAAAAAGCTCTTAACATACTTTCTAAAATGTTTGATATGGGGCGTAGTATTAACACAAGCTAAACAAAGCTTATTAACATCAAAGAGACCTCTCCAACCCGTCTGGCCAGCGTGGAGAGTGTAGGCCAATTTCTCTGACTACTTAGGCTAGAATATGGCTCTGGTAGTACAGAGAGGGTCGTGCTCCTGCAGTGGAGACTAGAAAGACCTAATGATGATGATGATGATTAACCCTTGAGGAACTTCACGTTATCATCGTATACTGGTCATACCGCGATTAAAGTTTTCCTCCCTCGATATTGCTTTTAAGAGGTAATTTATAAGGTAATGAGGATAAGGACTTAAGGTCCCTCTCCAATTTGAGAAGTTCAGCAATCAGTTTGGTAGTCCTCTCTGTTCTTGGCTTCCCGAAACAGTTCAGCCGCTCCCGGTTCACTGCCTGATGTTACGCAACCACGATTTCATTCTTCTCACTTTTCGTTTTCCAGCTACTTAACCTCTTTTCTCTTTATAATATTAGTATAGATTACCTTGCAGTCTTCGAACACCAGTTCGCAAGTGTTCGATCCCCTCATGCCGAGCTTGTCAAGCTTCTGCGCTGTCGTGAACCCGGGAAAGCCTTTTTCGATCAAGAAGGCCGTTATGCCGTGCTGGGGCTTATTAGTGATGTCTGTTTTTGCGTAAACCTAAAAATAAAATAAAAACTTAAGTGCAAAACTCTTTTGATTTTATTAAATTTATTTAGGCTTTACTAAGCGGAAGTCAAAGTTATCTAAGTACATGCACTTTTCAGTTATAATTTAATTTGTGAGCTTCCGGCACCAGTTAGTAAATGCAAACGTTTGCTGGCCAGAGTCCAGTCCACCCATTGCTGTTAGTCTCTTCATGCCCGCCTCCAATAGTTATGCATGCGAACCTTGCCGACGTTGCTGCATCCCTTGACGCCGCAACAACATCAGCATCGGCCGTCGTACTCGCGACACGTGTTTCGCCTCTACACCAGACTTAGGCAATTAATCTATTAGATGTTGATCGGTCGAATTCATTCGATCGTTCGAGTAATTCGTTGCTGGTCATTCGAAAGACCAACATCTAATAGATTCATTGCATAAAGATGCCTCGTGTGGCGAAACACGTGTCGCAAGCACGAGTGGACTTCTTGCGGCTGTGATAATGATGAACGTTTTTACGGCCGGCTGCCTATTACGTAACTCCAAACTTCGTTGTGGGTAACTCCAGGACCGCAGACGAATACATATGAAAACGAATTAGGTATACGTTTTTCAACAAGTATTTGGCCAGGCCGGGAATCGAACCTATTTATTCCTAGCAATCATTATCGTAATTTCAGCCGCAAGAAGTCCACTGCTGGACATAGGCCTCTCCTTCCCAACAAGTATAAAAACCAAAGTGATATTTCGATCGCAAAATATTCTTACCACTAAAACGTCAGCGTCAGGTCCGTTGGTAATCCAGAACTTGTTTCCATTGAGCACGTAATAGTCGCCCTTCTTCTCGGCTCGCAGCTTCATGGACACCACGTCGCTGCCTGCACCAGGCTCTGACATAGCCAGCGCACCCATGTGTTCCCCGGAACATAACTGTGGAATATACAAGATCTTGGCTTTCAGACTGTCTGCCCCATTAGGGATAAAAACGTTTATTGTTTTTTACAATTTTGAACTCTTATCAATCTTAGATATAAGTATAGCTAATCTATGAATAAATAAGATAGTGAATTGAATCAGGAGTCTTTGCTTTGCGGAAGTCAGAGATTTCTGCGGTTTCAGTCAGAGATTAGCTGAATTCTATTCTTACACGCGCAGACACAAATTAATTTAAACCAAAGTGCATTTTCATCTTTCTTGACGAGCTCCGTGGCGCAGTGGTTAACACGCCAGCCTGCGACACGTGTTCTGGGTGCGATCCCCGGTCAGGTCATGATGGAAAACGATCTTTTTCAGGTTGACCTGGGTCTAGGATGTTTATCTTGAGTATATATTATAAAATATAGTACTTATCGTTGAGTTAGTATCCTGGACACAAGTTCACACCTTACTGTGGGGCTAGCTCAATTTGTGTGATATGTCCCTGTATATATTTATTTATTTATGTGTGAGGAATGATATGAAGGAACGGGGAGCAAGTGCCGATGTGGTTGGTAACAGGAAACTTTGGAGAGAGTTGACATACAGAGCCGACCCCAAATAGGGAAAAAGGCAAGGAAGAAGAAGATATTTATTTATGTATTTTTCATACTTTGGGCAAATATTTGCTCTTCTGCTCATGTGTGCCGTTCCTGTTTATCTGATTCACGCACAGATTGGAGTGTGCGCCGTACGACAACGCTATCCCGCCGCTGGCCCTGAAAAAATTAAGTCGATTATTTACCCGCTCTCACCGGTTTCATCTAAGTATGACGAAATTGTACCGTTTTGTGGTCGTCACATGACTTTCCGTGCATTTATATTTATGATGTCGATTGGCCAATGAGTATCATTTTCGCATAGGTAATGCAAAAGCATCTTCCTTTCTCAACCCTAGGTCTTGACTAGAGTTCTTTTTAAACGGTTTGTAAAAATAACGTCCTAAATTATAATAAAATAATAAGTTTTTAAGGGTTTTAGAAGGGTTAGGTACCTAGTCAGTAGCGTTTTGGGTACTTTTAACCCCCGACGGGAAAAGAGAGGGATGTTATACGTCTTATAAGTTTAACGTGTCTTTGTCTGTGGTATCGTAGCTCCCAAACGGATGGACCGATTTTCGTTTAGTTTTTTGTCTAACAGATAATTTTATCCCGAGTGTTCTCAGCCATGTTTCATGCAAATCTCTTTAGCCGTTTAAAGATCATCAACTCTTTTCTATTTGTTGAATCTGACTAACTTTCTTATGTCAATCGATTCGTTTTTGTATACCTCTACAATACAAAGTTTTGCCTAATTTAGTTTTTACTTAGTCTTATTTTGAATTCGTTTTAGATTTAGAATATTGATTAAGTACAAGTTATTCTAAACGAATAACATTAAGTAATAAAATTTTACAGGTTTTATACCTTATTAGCTCACATTACTTAAGTGTGTTTATGAAAGTTGTTCGCGAATGAGGACTTTGACATGCAAAACATCGTTCTCAAACCTAGTTAGGGTAAGTAACCTAAACATTCATTAAGTGAGGTATAGTTTAACCGACTTTAAAAGGTGGTGGTGTAAGCAATTTCACTATTTTCTGTTCAATCTTCAATTAATGTACCTACCTAATCTAAATTAGGAACGTTAGGGTTCCAGTTGAATTATATTATTATTATATTATATGTTGTAAGATATTTTTTTTGTGTATGTAATAAATAAATAAATATATAGGGACATATCACACAAATTGAGCTAGCCCCACAGTAAGATGAGCTTAGTAAGTAAGAGTCATCATCATCATCAGGTCCTTCCAGTCTCCACTGCAGGAGCACGACCCTCTCTGCACTACCAGAGTCATATATTAGCTTGAGTAGTCAGAGGATTTGGCGTACACTCTCCACGCTGGCCAGACGGGTTGAAGAGGTCTCTTTGATATTAATAAGCTTTGTTTAGCTTGTGTTTCCTTAGTCGCCTTTTACGACATCCACGGGATGACTTGGAGTAGTCCTATTCTACTCTGCCGGGAACCACACAGCACCAGTACGAGTAAGAGTATCTATAGCTTACCTTGAAAGTTCTTCCATAATAACACAATGGTCTGAATATTTTCCTCCTGTCCCGCCATAGTCCGGACTTGCAGTTATTCCTGGAATTTTCAACATCAATACAGTTGAAGAAATTACATACTACACAGACGTATGATTTATTTAATACGAGCTGTTACCTGCAGCTTCGCCCGCGTATTATATAGCCTATGTCCTTCTCGGTACCCTAACCTATGTGTATGCAAAATTTCATGATGATTCGTTCAGTAGGTGAGGCGTGAAAGCGTAACAAACAAACAAACTTACTTTCGCATTTATAATATTAGTTTAATATTATTTTAAAGTTTTAGTTCTAGCTGTTCCCGCGGCTTCGCCTGCGCTTGGTTTTATCGTAAAGACTATCCGGGCTCCATTACCGATCTCGGGGCCCCGGGTTCCGAAGCATCTCAGATGAAGATGTAGCTGGGAGATGATAGAGAGTAGAGAAAAATAAATAAATACGGACAAATCACACAGATTGAGCTAGCCCCAAATAAGTCTTGTGTAATGGGACACTAACTCAACGGTACTATATTTTATAAAAAATACATATATAGATAAACATCCAAGACCCAGGTCCATCTGAAAAAGATCATTTTTCATCTTGACCTGACCGAGGATCGAACCCGGGACCCCATCATTAGACTAGCTCTATAGTAACAGTTGCATTTTCCTTTGTCTTACCTAAGTACCTACACAAAAAGATCAACTCAATTGGTTAAGTGTATACGTGATTTGATCCACATAAACAAACTTAAACTAGTTGAGCTTGCAAGAATAATAGGTACTTATAAGGTATAAAATTCCGAAAAGGTATGAATAACATTTCCATCCTTGCACATCATAAAATCCAATCATCAGCTAAGGGAATGAGCTAGATTGTTTGGGGATACTTTTAGAGTTCCGTACAAAAATTGAAAAACGGAACCCTTATAGAATCACTCGTGCGTCTGTCTGTCCGTCCGTCCGTCTGTCACACCCGTTTTTAGGGTTCCGTAGTAAACTAGGAACCCTTATAGTTTTGCCATGTCTGTCTGTCTGTCTGTCTGTCTGTCCGTCCGCGGTTTTACTCAGAGACTATAAGTACTAGAAAGCTGTAATTTGGTATGAGAATGTATATTAATCATGGTAAAAAAGTCGTAGAAAAAAATCTTGAAAAAAAATTTTTTTTAGTGTAGCTCCCATACTAGTAAAGTGGGGGAGTAATTTTTTTTTCTCTACTTACCCATCGTGTGCGGTATCGTTAAAAAGGTCTTTGAAAAATATTGTGAGGTTGAGAACACCATTTTTCGATTTAGGGGTCCGTTTCCGAAATATTTGGTTTTAAAGTGCAAATTTTTGTTAGAGGTACGTGTCCCCCCCCTCTATCTGCTAAACGGTTATATATGGATACGTGAAAAAAAATACAGCAGTAGTATATATACTGAAGTTGAAAGGAAAACTATCAGAGCTGGGTACTAAGTGCAAACTAAAAAGTTATAGGCAACCAACTTATAAAATGTACTGGAAAATGTAAAATTTCATACAATCTTTGATGTGAGGTGCGAGTGTAAACAGTGTGAACTCAAAGTTGTCATTCGCAACTACGGAACCCTATACTGCGCGTGGCCCGACACGCACTTGGCCGGTTTTTTAATATAAGTACTTACCTAAAAGTCCTAATTCCCCAAGTTTTCTCCAGAAGTCTCGCAGTCCTTTGAAACTATTTTCTCTGTCTATCTCTGCAGCCTTTGGAGCCAATTCCTTTTGAGCGAAGTCAAATACCATTTGACGCAACTAGAATAAGAGTAAGTAGTTACGCCAGTTTACTATCGTGTTGTATGTAAATTAAGTAAATATTGGCAGGTAGTTTTGCTTGTAATATTTTTCATAAGTTACTTGGATAACTTTATTATGGCATCGTTTACAAGTAGTGGATAGCAGCACTCAGACTCATATGGGCGGCACCAAAAGAAATATCATTTTCAATATATTTGCTATTAATACGGTCCTTATGATAACGAAACTTGGATCATCATGTTGCATTTTCGTACTAGGTCCTTTTTCTTTACGCCGATCACAACTTCTCCATTATTTTATGGTAATGGCAAATGTATTGAAAAACGTATGATGCTCGTACTCAGTAAGCTAATTTTGATAGTCATTGGTTTATTATAAGCACCCGACTTTGCCTACCTATGAACACCTCTACTCTAATATCCAACTTAGCGAACTTGCATCATAAATGTACTTAGGTACTATTTTGATTTAAAGTGGTTTATTCAGCTGTTGAGTATTTTTTTCTTGTGGAAAGTCTTCCAAAATAGTATTCTTGAAAAATACCGAGCTTCCTCAAAAACCCCTCAGATTTAAGTTATTTAATGACACCTTAGAAATGCCTGTCTCCTGTGATGTCACAGTCGACCTTAGCATATTGCAAGCGCACGTAACATGAGAACTTTGTTCCGCTCTAATAGATTTTTTTTATTATGTTAGGTATCCAAAAGTTGCTATACATTTAGTTGGCTCTCTATGGTACCTACTAGTAATAATAACTTGTTTTTTTTTTCATGTCTTTGTCCACTTATCGCTTAAAAAAATAATATTACTTATCGGAGTATTTTTAACCAAGCTGTTATTTTAAAACAAAATCTCAACTGAATTGTAAAACACAATTACGAGTACATGCATAATTAAGTAATCAATGTAAACATTACTACTCTTACATCATTAATGATTACATATAACGAGTTTTACCTGGCGTTGCTCACTCGAGAGGCCAAACACATGTTCATCAATAGGATAGTGGGACAAACACCTGATACCGGTCTTACCACCTCTCCCCAACAACTTAACACACAACGACGCCATGAGAACGACGACCTCTCCCTACTAAACTCGACTCTACACTGACAAAATCAAAAACAAGATCACAATTCGAATTAAACTGTCATTCAATATCAATCGTTAAGTTAATAACTTTACAAACTATTTTCCAATGAACGGCGTAGCATGACGCGAACAATTATGATAATTATATGACTTACGCACTGATAGTATATCGTTATCGCGCTATCAGTAATGTTTTTTGTTTGTTGTCAAGTTAGTTGACTTGAATAAAATTATTTTAATACGGTTTTTATCGCGTTTATTACATTATACTCATATTTATACACCTAAACGCGATAAAAACCGTATTAAAATAATTTTATTTAAATGTGTAACAATCGCGAAAACATAAGAAAACATTAGTTGACTTGAAATTACATATTATTGAATTGACCTTCTTTATTTTAACGTACAGCTATTAATTATTGTTTTACTGTAGTGTGGGGAATATCTCGTCAGTATCCATGGCTGCTAAGTTATAATTCCGCGTTTGCCAAAATGAATTATGTGATTTGAGGAACTTTATTTACATCGGGCCTGCTTTAACCTACTTACACATTTAAAAAGTATTAAGGTACAAAAAAGTTATCAGCACATTAACAGACAAGGTTAAAAGTTAAATAAAACCAGATAAATCGTTATGCAATATTTTATTTATATTTAAATAATAAAACTATTAGCATTAAAGCACCATAATCAATAAAATTACAACAATTTAATATTAAACCTCTCACATATTAACAATACGTCCCATTATTATGTAACTTACAATAAGAACTGGTGTAACATAAATGAAAATCAGCAATACTTACATTTGACAAAACTAACCTACAAAATATATGACAAGGTCCCAAAAATTAAAAATAAAATATCTGATTTAGGATATGTTATTTTAATATTTATTTTATTTCTTTCAGGATTTCAAAATTCACATTTTTAAATGTAAAACAACGAAAAATATAATTTCAAAATAAAGTCATTCTAAAAATATAAATTATTTCCTTGTACGTCTCGAAGAACAAAATAATATTTACAGTTAAGACACATAACCCATGGAATGTGTATATTTACACAAAAAAGTCGCCAAAATTTACAACGGAATGTAAATTATTAAATGGATAATAGTATGTAAAGTAGACCTATGATCTATTGCACATAAAAGCTTAAAATAAATAAGTACATAATACATAAAAGTAAATTTGTTTTGAACTGAAAAACTTATTCATGTCAAATAGACCATAAAATTGCACACGTTGAAGTAAACGTTATAGTGACAATTGTATATTTAGATCTGATCCCTTCGGCCTTAGGCAATATTCTCTACCAAGGATTCCATTACACTAAGTATATCCTAGAAGCATTATTTAAGATGAAGTAGTTATTTCTGAAGCTTATTTCAACAAAGTTAAAGACCAGAAAAAGTTTATTAATAAATACTAAAAGACTAGCAGGACTTTTTTCAACCAATCGAAGTATTAGTATTATATTTAATGACTATATTTAGTAGTATATTTGTGACATGCTTGGTGTAATAGCAACTTGATAGCATTATTTTATGTATTTAGAACGAATTTTATTCTTAGGCCAGCCTACAACGGACAATAAAAGTATAAATAAACCTTAGTTGGTATCCATCTTGGATTTGAGGGATTGGTAGTAATCCGCAAGTATCTTCCATGCTGACGGTGCCATAAATCCTTTTGGTGGTTCCTTGCCCGCTTTGGCAAGTCCTGGAAGAAAATTAACACGTAAATAACATAAAATACCAGACGGAGTAATTACGAGTACTATAGAGGTTTTCACTTAGACAATTCCACATAAACTTCCCTCTTTTGCCCACATTAAGCTCACGCATCAGGTGCGTTCTACTTTTCTCCCAGATCAAAATGAACTCCTGGAAAAGTAGTGATTTAGGCGTAATAACGTAGCAGACAACCTACTCGCATTTATACTTGTAGCATAGTTAGTACACGTAAGTATGGATTGTTTTGCTTCTCCAGAATACGGTAGTTGCCTAATGTTAAGATTATATAGAATTTGTTTCCAATGATACTAATTTCTATCTAAAAACACTATAAAGAACACTTTAAATTTGATATCGATTCGTTAAGTGATCCTAAAGCTTCTTTTAAGTTGGGTGAATAGGACCATTTTTTAAAGTATAAAAATCTTTAATTACTATTATACTGTATTGTAGTCCGCAAAATTTATAGCAACTTTTATTATGAAACCATTACCATAAACGAAGTATTTCGTATAGCTACCAAACAAAGTTCTCACGCCACCCATACAAAATACAAGCTTGTGACGTCACAAATATGTAGGCATTTCAGCGGCGCGTTTTCACGTCTAAAAACTAACGTCTAAAAACATATAACTTTAAAACATTTATATCTGAAAGAGTTTTTTGTTTAGAAATGTATTTCTGTCACTATTGTGTTTATTTTTGGCAGGTTTCTACATAGCAACACGAAAATTTTTTTAGTCAACATGCCCATTGAACTCACCCCTCATCCTGGTCCCGGATATGAAGTCGAAGTCTTCCTTGCGAGTGGGGTCGAAGAACGCCATCTTGCCAACCGAAGTGTCGTAAGCCGCCACACGGAACGGAATAATCTGTACATAAAATAATATGTTTTTACGTTACATACATTTATCTACACACACACACACACGCGCGCGCACGCGCGCACGCTTTAAGAAACTGGCTGTTTGGAGATTATTATACATGGATGGGCAATTCACAAACATAAATATCTAATTTCTTACATCCGAATAGGACACACAAACACACACACACACACGCACGCACGCACGCGCACTCACACACGCGCACACACACACTGCACACACACACTGCACACACACACACACACACACACACACACACACACACACACACACACACACACACACGCGCGCGCGCGCGCGCGCACACAACATACATACCATGATGATGAGATTACATTTAGGAGTTTGGATACTTTTCATACATTTAAAAAACCCTTTCTTTATTATTTCTTACGAAGTCTTTATCTCCAAACACTATCTTTTACATTAGGAAATTGCGCAAGGACGACGGTTTAATTGCAATACCAGCCCCCGTAGCATGGCTCCCGTGACGCCGTTTATATCGCGCGATAAACTATCTACTTCTCGCTCTTCAGTATTGCGTAAAACAAGATGGCGATAGTCGATAAACGTTGTCGCGCGTGCCATGCTACGGGGGCAGGGGTGTGAGTGTGAGTTGTCGGCCTTTCAAGTGTAAGAGCTTCATTTTGTAAATTGCAAGGCACTCAATTTTTTTGTTTTAATTGAATAAATGCAGCCAAAGATTGATCTCGATGGCGTGCAATTGGGGAGGCCTATGTCCGGCAGTGGACGACCATAGGCTGGTGATGTTGATCACGAGTAAATACACTGACCTCCAGCTCGTTGAGGCCGGGCGCCATCTTGAGCACCATAGCGCCGTGTCGCGGGTCGTAGAGGTCCCCGGCTCCGTCGGGGTGCGGCAGGCCGGCGGGGTCGCGCCCCACGATGTAGTGGTTGGCGCCCGCGTTCATGCGGCACTTGGCGTGCCATTGCACCTGTAACATTATATTATACTCAAATATAATTAAAAAAAAGGAATTTTATTTCCTCATCTACAAGTTGAGTTCTATAAACTAGTTGATGATGCCTCCTTTTAAGCATTTAGATGCCTGTGCCAGGAGACTCCGCTCTTTCTTAGCTCTAACATACATATGCTTATATCTATTACATTAATTTTGTAAATTTATTACCCATGCCCATAGATATCAGAATACTACTACTAGTTAGATCGGTGCGCGAGAGAAATTTCTTTGAGTCCCGATGTCTCCAGAAAAACAAATTTCACGCACACAGTTTCAAAATATTTTACGCACACAAATTAACGGGCCAATGAGAGTGACAGAACCACATACGAGTATTATGTTTTTGACGCGTAATAAGGACTTCACACATTCAACAGCCTTACACCTACGCTAGTTTACCTGCGCCCGTACTACGCTATTAGGTAAGGTACCGCACGTTCGCTTGCGTCACATACATTACGCGGTCAAAACTGTCTCCTAACTTCTAATGAAAGAACTTACGCGCAATGTAATACGTATACTCATTTTTATAGCAATGTAACTGACATGACATTTTCGATTAGTACATTTCTTCATTTTTTAAGTTTTCTCTCTAAAATGCATTAAAAACAAAAAATTATGGTACTTATTCATCCTATTTTTGCACACCTGCACAACACGGCATTTTAGGATAATATCCAATCGTATTACGCATATGCACATAAGCTGCCGACTGACAGCGTGTTCGAGAAATAGGCCCATATTGAACACAATGCGTTCCCACCTGCCACGCCCCCGACTACTCTATATATCTCTGTGCCCATGCCTAATAGTCCATGAATGCGCACATGCATTCTAAACTCTATAATTCAATTTATTTATAGTTCCCGCGACTTCGTCCGCGTTAACTAGAGCCTATTTCACTCGCAAATAAATTAGCTTACTATAGGTAAAAGAATTTTAAAAATCAGTCTAGTAGTTTCGGAGCCTATTAATGCAAACATTCTAATATTTCCTTTTTATAATATTAGTATAGATTAACACACGCTATGTATTTTTGTTGTGGATAAAGTCATAGTTCATTAGAGCTGAGCAAACTATATTAACAAGCAAGAAGTGCACGCGGACCTCTCCGAGTTGATAAATAATCCCAGAGAGTGCGAAATGTCTCGCTCGCGCTCTACTACATAAGAAAGTAATAATAATACCACGTGTCAGCCCGCGACAGGCTAGTAGGCGGAAGTCGCATCCTCGACTTGTTAACTTGCGCTCAAAAAACCGTAAAAAAGCCCGAATGTGCTGTGATATGGTATCATATTAACAGTACAAAAGGTTAATAAACTAAATCTATATCATATACAGGGTGGAATCGAATTCGTTAGCATATGCAAATTACACGTAAAAACATTTCTTGCTTCAACATTAAATCGCTGGTTGTGTATCGGTCTAAAGTCACTCGTTTTGCGTAAATTTCACCGACCGATTGATTTAATTCAATTTTTAAATGAATTAATTTTTCGGTGTTTTTGGGAATTTAGTCCTGTTTTAATTTTTGGTTTATATCTAAAGTAATAGCCTCTTTCAAAGCGTTTGAGGTAGTTATTGAGTTTTTCTTAAATTTGAAAAAAGTGTAATTTACTCGAAAGTCGTCTTAAATTACTTTCATCATCATGGGTATAGTCTATATTTACAAGGATGCCAATGAATTAAAAAATAAGTAGAAAATAGCAGATTTTTGCAATGGGAGATAATACTGCAATGTTCTCCCGCCAGAGGGCAGCATTAGCAGAGACAGTAAACAAATGTTTGACATTAACAAGTATGTCAAACTTGCAATAAATTGCCTTTATTTTACATCCGAATACGCAGCATAATTGCATTTCTATATTTTAATACTTATAGGAGTATTTTAAAATCAAATTAATAAAGGATTAATGTATAATTTCACAAATTAATTGCGACTTTGACACTGACATGTACATACTTGTCAGTGTCAAACCTTTTTTACTGTATGTGCTAGTGGCGCACTCTGGCGGCACAGCTTTCAGTAATATCTCCTATTAGATTAGATTGATCATCGTGTTGAAAAGGCGTCTCTACACGTCTCACATTTCCTGCTAAGTGACTAAACCCGATCTAAGAAAAAATTCTCCTTCTCTTTTGCATTTATGGTTCTTTTTAAAAGATTTTACTTGACCATTACTTACCTCTGTAGGTCCAGCGTACATCATGGGGGAGGGGAAGATAGCCAGTATCGTGGATTTCGGATCCAAAACCCCTTCGCTCAGCACCGCTTTGTGTTGGTTTATCCTCACTTCCAATGGTACGTCGTCATCTTTAGTCCAGCCGCCTGAAGAGTTGAGACAAGTTAAACATTAATTAAGTCTCCGTAGGCAAAAAGAATGAGCCTTACAGTAGTCGAATATTAGTAGTAGTTAGTACTAGTTACAATTATTTTTGTATACACACTTTCGTCCATTTTCACGAAATCACTCCCACAGTTTCTTTTCTTGCAAAGGAAGAGAAAAAAAAAATTACGTACCTACACATCAAAATCGTAGATTGCGTACCAACATTCCAAATTGTCTGAGCTGTGTCGATTGACAGATTTGAAATGGCGCTACTAATAGTATGGAAATGTCAATTTTATGTATAAAAATCAAGGACTGTATATTAGTAGAACTGAGTACCTCATTTGATTTACATTGAGTATATATAGTAAATAAATAAATAAATATCCATGGTAACTTTTGGCATAGAAAGAGACGGAAATACTACAGATGGCTGTCCCGCTCGCACATAAATGCAATTGTATGTTAATATCGATTTATATGTTCTACCATGAATCTTTGCACAAAATTACGAGTATGCTCTGTGAAACAAGCTTGATAAGAGTTAATATACCATATCAGGGTTCTAAGGAGAAAACGCATAATATACAGATGTCACAAATATATTAAAGTTTTACTGTCAGTCATCACAGCTCAATGTTTGTGAAGAAAAACGACACCGGTAAAATAACTTGAAGGTTTATCAAAATAACAGCGAATATTCTGCTTTCTGTTTAATTTTAAAGGTATGAAACACGACAAATTACCCAAAGGATGTAATAGCAGCACAGGCTTCTTGAATCCCCTCGCGACCAGCTGTCTCTGCGTGTCCTGCATCAGCAAAGCGTGGCCGTTGTGGATGGGGTTGCGGAGCTGGAATGGTTTCAAAAATATGTTATTTGAACTTGAGTAACCAGACGGGAGAGGTCTCTTTGATGTTGATAAGCTTTGAGACCTCTCCCCGTCTGTTCAGCGTGCAAAGTGTCGACCAAATCTTCTGACTGCTCTGACTAATATATGGTTCTGGCAGTATAGTGGGTCATGCTCCTGCAGTGGAGACTAAAAAGACCTGAAGATGAGGGTGATGATGAGTAACCAAATTAAAAAGAAAAATATTGGAATCTTTATGTTCATAATGGACCTCTTATTTTTTTTTTTTTATGAATGGAAACAGCGGATGGTGACAATATCAGCAAGTACTTATAACAAAGAGAAGCCGACCCAGTAATTTACAGTGACAGTATCATCATCATTATTAGGTCTTTTTTAGTCTCTGCTGCAGGAGGACGACCCCCTCTGTACTTCCGGAGCCATATATTAGCCAGAGCAATCAGAGGGTTTGGCCAACACTCTCTACGCTGGCCAGACGGGTCGGAGAGGTCTCTATGATGTTTATAAGCTTTGTTTAGCTTGTGTTTCCTAAGTCGCCTACTACGACATTCACGGGAATACTTGGAGTGACCTATACTTTAAGACTTGGAGTGATCTTTCTTTCAAAGCCTTGTATTTACCTGGAACGCGAACACAGCGTCGGCCTGCAGCTCATTGAACCTGGCGCGGAGTTCGTTGGGCGTGAGGCGGAAGGATTCCAGCTCGTCGTTCCAGCGGATGATGACAATATAAGTAAGTTTAAAACAAAGAGAAGCCAAGCTAGTACAGATAAAGACTTGTATTTACCTGGAACGCGAACACATTGGGCGTAAGGAAGGAGTCCTGCCCGTCGTTCCAGCAGATGGTTACTATACAAGCAAGTACTTATAACAAAGAGAAGCCGAGCCAGTTAAGATAAAGACTTGTAGTTACCTGGAACGCGAACACAGCGTCGGCCTGCAGCTCATTGAACCTGGCGCGGAGTTCGTTGGGCGTGAGGCGGAAGGAGTCCAGCTCGTCGTTCCAGCGGATGATGACAATATAAGTAAGTTTAAAACAAAGAGAAGCCAAGCTAGTACAGATAAAGACTTGTATTTACCTGGAACGCGAACACATTGGGCGTAAGGAAGGAGTCCAGCCCGTCGTTCCAGCAGATGGTTACTATACAAGCAAGTACTTATAACAAAGAAAAGCCGAGCCAGTAAAGATAAAGACTTGTAGTTACCTGGAACGCGAACACAGCGTCGGCCTGCAGCTCATTGAACCTGGCGCGGAGTTCGTTGGGCGTGAGGCGGAAGGAGTCCAGCTCGTCGTTCCAGCGGATGATGACAATATAAGTAAGTTTAAAACAAAGAGAAGCCAAGCTAGTACAGATAAAGACTTGTATTTACCTGGAACGCGAACACATTGGGCGTAAGGAAGGAGTCCAGCCCGTCGTTCCAGCAGATGGTTACTATACAAGCAAGTACTTATAACAAAGAAAAGCCGAGCCAGTAAAAATAAAGACTTGTAGTTACCTGGAACGCGAACACAGCGTCGGCCTGCAGCTCATTGAACTTGGCGCGGAGTTCGTTGGGCGTGAGGCGGAAGGAGTCCAGCCCGTCGTTCCAGCGGATACGCTCGAACACTTCTAAGGTACCTCCTACCAGCCAGTCGCCCGCTTCTGATATCATCTGAAAAGATAAATAGTTATTGTTAAAAATATTTTCTGTCATCATTCAAGCTCTAAAAGAAGGTTGTACGAGTATTTAACTCTAAATCCGATGAGGAGCCCGATGGTCCAGTGGGTGTGAGCTCTATGAGCGCTTACGTATGTTAAGCAACCCCTGGTGCAGTCCCTACTTGGATAGGTGACCGCAAGTGGCATAAAAATATCTCGAGCTCCACCGTGCTTCGGAAGGCACGTTAAGCCGTTGGTCCCGGCTGTCATCGTTGATGGCAGTCGTTAAGCTATGTCAGATGCCTTAAGGCAGCTTGAAAAATCTGACACCAGTGTTGGCCACTTACACATACGAAAAACAAACAAACTCTAAATCCGGGTTGTAAGTTCGAATAAAATCCTTAGGGATGTAAGTACATTTGAAAATCGAAGGCGGCTACGCGCCACACATTGGCTCCTATAATATTTATAAATTTATTTTTATTTTAAAACAAACGTACTGGCCACCACTAATGTCGGAATGCATCAAAAGCGTAAGGCCATATAAAGAAAAAGGCTTGGCGCGCATTTTCTTGTTTTATTCTTTGTTGCAAGTGAAAAAGGTCAATTACTCCCTCTGTCTCGGGTGTAATAACAATCTACTATTCTTTCTTTAACCTTAGGTAGCTAATTACATTTTTTTTAGGAAATAAGACGGCAAACCATTGCAAGACCAAGAAAAAAAACTTGACAATTGCAAGACCAGGGTTGTGACAAGGTATTGTGTCTCGAATTGTTTGACTATCGTGTAAAGCACATTTCAGCTACAGGTTTCCTCTCGATAGTGTCAAATAGAGTTTTAGATGTTAAGTATGAGAAGTCATAATGATGAAGATGTTAACATCAATTTGTTGATTTGTGATAATGAGAGCATAAAGAAAAATTAAATAAGCAATAAGAATCATTCGTTTCGCCAAGGGAATCAAACGTTAAATTAATGATTCGAACTTAACATTAAACTTTAAAGATACCTCAATAACCATGGATACTAATATTATAGTACAGCCTGAATCACACTATATGGCGGCCGTGTGTTTCCCGGCAGAGTACAATAGGACCACTCCAAGTCATTCCGTGGATGTCGTAGAAGGCGACTAAGGAAACAAAAGTTAAACAAAGCTTATTGACATCAAAGAGACCTCTCCAACCCGTCTGGCCAGCGTGGAGAGTGTAGGCCAAATCCTCTGACTACTCAGGCTAGTATATGGCTCTGATAGTACAGAGAGGGCCGTGCTCCTGCAGTGGAGACTAGAACGACCTGATGATTATGATGATGGCGGCTCGGAACATCGCGCGAGGCGACGCGCATAACACAATACTAGGTTCAGCGGGGCGCGCGGGGGAGGCGGGGCACGTTCTGCGCAGCTCGCAGTTAATATCCGAGCCGCGATAAAGTTTGATTCAGACTGTAACTGCTCTTGCACAGCTCAATAACTGATTTACTACACAATATTGATGCATTCACAGACTTACCTTGATATACGGATGTCCAGTATGATAAATGCCGAACTGCCGGGAACATCTCTCGACTTTCCTGTGAGGGTAGAACTCCGGCGCACGCAGAACGGCCACGGCCCGTCCATTGTACATAAGTGCTAGTGCGTCGGCGCCTGCCGCCTGCTCTTTGAGCTCGGTGTCGACGGGCAACACCACTGGGACGGATTGGTTGATGATCGACCCGTCGGGGAGAGTCAGGCAGTTGGAATGGAGGGCCTAGTAAGTGCGAAATTTTAAATTTTAATCACCATGCAAAATGATTAAGATTCCCTATTTTTTACATAAATTTGTATGTCATAATTTAACGTGGCATACTTTTACTTATGCTCATAATACTAACGCACAATATTAACTTAGCATAACATTTTAGGCACATTTTTTAAGAATAGGGATAAAGGGATCATCACATAAAAATTATGACACTTCAATGTTCATATCATAAGTATTAGTGTAGACAATTTGTATTTAAAAGAAGCCATAATAGGTACTAATAAAATAGTATAGGTACTGTTCTCTAATTATATCATAAAAACTGATAAACTGGTTTAGAGTTCATCATCATTGTCTCAGCCACAAGAAATCATCTGCTGGTCATAGGCCTCCCCCAAAGATTATTATTAATAAGATAATTTTAATTATGATTTGACGTGAAAAAGTGCCTGCAAGGGCCTATTTTCTGAATAAACGTTTTGAATCTTTTGATTTCCAATCCGACCGGTTGGAAGCGGCCTGCATCCAGCGCCTTCCTGCGGCCTTGGTCAGGTCGCCCCATTTCACACTTACTTGTAAGTATTCATGTTCCCGCATGAATCCTTTTAGTGGATAAGCCCATCCCTCTGACAGGACCTGTGGATAAAAGGAAATGGATGACAATCATTCGGTTATATAAACGTATTTAAATAAAATTACTTTACTCTTAAACACCTTTGAACACTTTACAGTGTTCATGTTCGCAGGTAAACTAAGTTGACATTTGTCTATTATTTTATGAGACTTGCAAAAACTAGAACGTTCCAGATGTAAGCAGTATTGGCTCACGGTGTCTGAAGGTCTTGCAGTCTTTTGCTGAGCTTGAGGTTTAATTTAATTGATGACTGGATCCCAAGGTGGAAACTGCCAACCATTCTCTCGAAATCAAACCATCCATTGAAATTAGATTTTTTTTAAGTAAGTTTTTTCTCTTGCTAGGACTTGAGGATTATCAAAACGCTTATAATGGTTGGACCAGGGCACGTTCACAGACTGTTTTACTTTTTACAGTCTGGTATTAAAAATATTCAGAAATAAATAAATATATACGGACAAATCACACTGTTTGAGCTAGCCACAAAGTAAGATCTTAAGTTAGACATGTGTTATGGGATAATAACTCAACGATACTTTATTTTATAACAAATACTTATATAGATAAACATCCAAGACCCAGGTCAACCTGAAAAAGATCATTTTTCATCTTGACCTGACCGGGGATCTAACCCGGGACCATCCGTGTCACAGGCCGACGTGTGGACCGCTGCGCTAAGAACTCGTCAATCTTTTAACAATTGATTGTGGCATTTGTGGCATCGTTGTGTATGTGCCATTAAAACCATTAATAGTTATATTAATGGTTTTAACGATTTAATGCTCTAATTCAATTATAATAACAAGTTAATAATTTAAAAAAGCAAAAAACCCGCCTGCTAGGATAACTACAATTATTTTATATTTCACCTACCTAAGAACACTCGGGCTATTAAGACAAATCTAACGATACCTCAAATGTGAAAATCCATTCAACGGTTCTAGAGATACAAGGTAATAAAGAATATTACATACGTACAAGATACGCGCTAAACACATAACCCTCCTGGCAGTCGGGTAAAAATAATATACATTCGGAAAACAAAACCTTGACACAGTCGGGTTTTTACTTTAATTGCGATTTCATCTAAAATTTCCATACTACAGATAAACGATATCAAGCGACTATTTGTATCTCGCGTTAATATAATTTACCACTCCTTATCCGATGTTATGGTCGGATAATAGTATTATTTGTACAATATACGATATCCATCTGATATGTCGTATAGACTCAGCAGGGAGCGATATGCTCTCATATCTAACCAACAGAGTGATATCATCTCTTTATTGACGACTTATATAAGTACACGTGTACTTTAATTTTATAACATAGAGGCTATAATTGAAACGGTTCCAATTGGAACCTTATAGCCTTGAAATAAAGTTTAAAACAATGTAAAAGCTTTACTACGACGCCCGGCTAGGATAAAGTCCAATTATTGAGCGCAAATACAAACTGGATTAAGACTTTTATATATCAGTAGGGCAGCGATAGCAAGACTCTTAGGTCCTTTGTGCCAACTTAGTCATATTGAAAATTCCTAAAGACTAAATCTACAAATGCTATACAATAATTGAATCTGCTCACAAAATTCTACAAGAGTCGATTGCGAAATGCGGCCTGTAGAGGAAAACAGCCGGACAGACATATTAAGAACATTTTGCCCAAGCTGAAACAGACCAAATAAACGCTTCGCGCTTCGCGCTTTGCGAAATTGTTTGTGTTACGCTACTGAATTGATCATAAGGAAATTTTGCATACACGTTATGTGGGGTACAGAGATGGACAACAGGTACATTTGATCCCGGAAAAAGCACTGTTCCCAAAGAATCGACATTAACGCGAGGGAAACCGTGGGAAAAGGTGAAGTAATTGACTGAATTTAATTATTCATGAATAAATAAATAAATAAATATATACGGACAAATCACACAGATTGAGCTAGCCCCAAAGTAAGTTCGAGACTTGTGTTATAGGATACTAACTCAACGATAGAATATTTTATAACAAATACACATATAGATAAACATCCAAGACCCAGGTCAATCTGAAAAAGATCGTTTTTCATTTTGACCTGACCGGAGATCGAACCCGGGACCATCCGTGTCGCAGCCTGGCGTGTTGACCGCTGCGCCGCGGAGCTCGTTAAAAATGAATATGTTCAATCTGCATACTTTAACGGTAGATGTGCGTGGTAATCGAATCATAATACCCATGCCGTAACTTATATACAACAAACAATATTAGCTCATATGTAGTTAATTAGATGTTTCCAACGTTATTGAGAACGCGATATTTATGTACCGTACTTTAATCTTATATCATCATAAGACATGCTATGTATTATATTGGCCGTGTGGTTCCCGGCAGAGTAGAATAGGACCACTCCAAGTCATCCCGTGGATATCGTAAAAGGCAACTAAGGAAACACAAGCTAAACAAAGCTTATTAACATCAAAGAGACGTCTCCAACCCGTCTGGCCAGCGTGGAGAGTGTAGGCCAAATCTTTTGACTACTCAGGCTAGTATATATGGCTCTGGTAGTACAGAGAGGGTCGTGCTCCTGCAGTGGACTAGAAAGACCTGATGATGATGATGATGTATATTGGCCCTGACATCGCCTAATTAGCAGACGTATACCTGAATCTTTGACTATATACTCTCTAGACACCGTCATGATTTTATTTCAATTATTAAAAAAATGGCCATTTGTTCAATGCTTGTGTGCGTGACAGCTTTGTGTTACCACACGCGTCCTGTCTATTTATGCCCTCAAAATCCGTCAAATTGGTAGGTGTGTGTGCGCGACCAACTATGGGTTGGACGCTAGTTTTTTCTACGCTTTTAGGCTAATATGCCTACCTAGGCTTTATATAATCTAATACCTGAATTAATGATTATATGATATTTGACACTAGGGTTAACTATTGACAGACAAAAAATATGACTCAACTATCAAAACTCGAAGTATGCCAGTTCGATGCACGTTAGTCTGACAGATCTCGACTCATGTAAAGTCGAGACTCATGTAAAGTCGAGACACATGTAAATTACTTACTAAGTAGGTACTACTATTTTACGCTGAGTTGCGCTCCCTAATCTACGAATAAAAAAACTAGCAAGTGCTAGTCGGACTCGCGCTCAAGGGTTCCGTACCATTATCTATACAACATTAGACTATAGAACAAAACTGCAAAAAAATCATGTTTTTTGTATAGGAGCCCCCATTAAATTATTTTAAAAGTGATACAACTACTTAATTTTCTGAAACAAGCCTATTTTAGCAACTGTTCCACGCAACAGCTATGCATTCGTTGCAAAAGTTAAGAATCCTCAAGTCTACATACCTGAACCCATTGCAAATCTAGGGTGCTGAGCTGAACTTGAGGCAACCTCTTGGCTTCTTCTTGGGCACTTTGCAGCCTGTTTCCGTATATGAACAGCTCTTCAACTTCTATCGCTCTGTTGTCGAAACGTGGGATTATGTCCTGTAATAAAGATTTTATAATGTATATTTTTAGGTATTTAAAAATTAATGCGTACGCTACACATAAATATAATTTATTTACAATTTAGCCAAGATATGAACCAACTATTATTTTAATATTGTGAAAATAAAGGTAAGGTTTATTTTTATTACTAGTTTGCAGCGGAAATTTTCGGAACTATTAAAACTATTCAAAAATTTCTTTCATCATTAGTAAAAGCTCTATTATCTTTATCTTAGGTCTAGACACGCGAGCGCCGAGTGTAATATTACACGAACCACTTGGTGCCACTTTTGACCCTTCTATAACTCAAAACCTCTTTAACGTAAATAATGTTGAATAACTTCTGATATATCGAAAACTGGCCAAGTCAAATCTAACTTACTACCTACCATAGAACTTGGCACTCATTTAGATCTCAATTCTTTTTGCGGCGAAGCCCATAGCCAAGCATAATTTTTGTATTGAACTTGGCTCTCCTTTTTTACATTTATGTTTTTGGTTTGATTTATAAATAACAAATAAGTTAAATATTCATTGTAAATCTGTCGTATCAACAAAGTACTATAAACAACTTTCTATACCATACTTACACATTTTCTAGATCGGGGAAAGAAGTTTTAATGTTTTTCCTATTTTGTTAACATAAAGTTGCGTTACATAATACCTTCCGTTTTTTTATTGTAAATAGAGTTTTTTTTATATACAAGGCGACTTGTAAAAGCTATATAAAGCCGTGACAAGGCCATACCCCGAGGGTTATGAAAATCATATGGCGGTGAAAAGAAACGAAAATCTTGTTAAGATATTTTCCATACAAAAGTAGAAAAACATATTTTTTTTGTTTTGGTCACACCCCTAATTATGCATAATATTAGAAAGAAAAGAAAGACTCATTGATAAATTTCGTTACTTGCGGCAAAGCCCTTGTATGTCATATGTTCCTAGTACTTTTGTAGACACATCCTAATAATAGCAATTTATTTCTAAACACAAACACAGCTGAGATCATTTCGAACTCTTGCTATGTTCTGCCAGCCTAGTACAATTCAGACACCTACCTCTTTGTTGACACCGCGCCGGCCGCCGCGCCGCTCTTTCGAAGAAGCCGCCTTTCCTTTGCGGCATACGCTTTGCGGAACTTAGCAACAACATTGTTTCACAAATTTGACACTTATGTACTTCTATCGAAGGTTGTAAATCTGTTGCGTTCAAAAAAAACACTGATCTCGAGTTTTAAACTGGATTAAATGAAAATTTAAGAATCATACACGAGCACGACATGTATCACCACTTAGATTTAGGTACACAATTCAGGTAATTTCCGGCTCAAAGTGTCCTCCACCACGATCTCTGCACAATTGCGCCCTCTTTTGGATTGAGCTTACGACGTTCAAAAGCATATCCGCCGGGACAGATTGAAACGCCGCAAGTATCAGCCCACGCATTTCTTCCGGGCTCTCACATTCCACGGCATACACTTTTGTTTTTATGTAACCCCACAAGAAGAAATCGAGTGGGGTTAAATCAGGTGATCGTGGCGGCCACGCCACGGGACCGCTCCGACCTATCCACACGTCGAACCGCCGGTCCAGGTACGCTCGGCACTCGCGGGCGAAGTGAGCGGGAGCGCCGTCATGTTGGAAAATCATTCTCCTGTAGGCTGCTACTGGAAGATCTTCCAACATCTCTTCCAGCTCAGTTCTTAAAAATAATAAATAATTTTCGGCATTAAGGGATTCCGGCAAAAAAATTGGACCAATGAGCCTGTCTCCAATAATGCCTGCCCACACATTAATCCGCCACCTATGCTGGAAACTTGCCACGCGGGAAGCCTTCGGGTTCTCGTGCGCCCAGACGTGCTCGTTGTGGCAGTTAAAGAGGCCCCTTCTTGTGAAAGACGCCTCGTCTGTCCACAGAATGTTCATGGCCACCGTCGGGTCCCTCGTGACTTCGTGATCGTACCACGTGCAGAACTGAACACGCGAGGCAAAATCCCAAGTCAGGAGCTCCTGGGTCTTCCGGTAGTGGTAAGGGTGTTGCCCATCAGTGTTCAGTGTCTTCCACACTTTCCACTGTGACACTCCTAATACTGCTCCACAGCGACGTGTGCTGGTCGTGGGGTCCGCCGAAAAATGGTCCAGGATCTGGTCTTCCAAGTCACTTCGCCCGCGCGGTGGGCCCTCGCCAGGGCTCGGTTGTAGCCTGCCGGTGGTGTGCAGCCGGTTCACGAGGTTCCTGAAGCACGCGTAGGAAGGAAGCTGACGGGCGTCGGGCCTACCCAACACGTAGCGATCCTCATACAAACGACGAGCAGCCGCCAGGTTGCCGTCGCATGACCCCACACACATAACCATATCATAATACTCCGAATTTGAGTAGTTCATGTTCGAAAAAGTCGATAGTAATGATGACACGAACGCGTGAGATAATCACTCTTTTCGCTAAGAATGTTACCGATCGACTGACTTCCTTCCGAGTTCCGATACAAGCGCAAGCGGCGACATCAAAGTGACCTCTTTCATCTATCCTGTATGCCTAGTACCTACTTAATCATGGTTCCGCAATGCAATAAGGAAAAACCTTTTTTAAAGTATTTTTTCTTCATTTCGTGTAGGTAAGTTAGGTAAGGTCTTACGACCCCACATACCCTGGTGTCAGAGTTTCTAAACCGCCACAAGTGCGTTTGACGTGGATAAAGTAATTTATTTAATTAGACAAAAGACTTCCAGTCTAACTGACCGTCGTGTTTACCGAAGTTTTTGGACAGCAGCTGCGATATCAAAAATCTTTTGAAGATGTGAAAAATCTTACAACTTCTTTACGCATTTTTTTGTATCTGAGGTATCTGTTGTTATTTATGAATCGGTATTCTCTTTAGTGCAAAACAAATCCTATTAAAAAAAATGTTTTTATGTGAAGAGCGAAAAACTAAAAATAATAATTCGTGATAACTGCTTTTTCTGGTCAGTGGGATTCCAACATTGCGCTTGGCGGTACGTGGTCGTTATGAGAGAACTTTATTACCCCAATGGCTGTCAGTCTTGCGCGTTAGTGCCTCGCCCACTGCCACTTCAAGGATTTTAATTAATTCAATTCATGTACGAATAATGTTTTACAAAGCTAAGTTAACATTTAGTTCATCGTTCCAGTAACAGTTAAAGAAAACTTATTTATCTGATAGCAAAAAACGGTATTTAAAAAATTTTATACGGAACCAAGCCTAAAATATCATAAAATAAAGCGAATAATGAGAGAGCGAGACAGAAAATTACGTGCATGAAGATGAATAATATTCGCAGAAGAGATAATGCATTGCATCTCGGTAAATTGTTTCTACTTTCGAAATTACATGAATGTTTTTTTGTCTTTTGAAATTTAATTTTAAGTCGATAGAATTTAATTGTTTATTGTTAATTCAAGCATTAATTTATGTCAAGAGTTTACATACCTACGATTTGATATCAGCTGTTTTTACTTTTAATGATGGGCTTCTACTCTGTAAGAAGATTTAACTTTACCCGTAATACCAGTGACATTATGAGGATTTTTTTATTATTATTGTTATTGATATGTAATAAAAATCAAAACCAACTAGCAAGTTTGTCAGAAATCCACGCATAATTAAATCCATTTGTTTGATTCGCCGTTAAATTATTTTTAAAAATTACGATGCTGTTTGCTGATTATGGTTTACGTAAGTAAATTATTTCATTTAGTGATAATCACTAATTGACAGATTTTAAATTTTAGTGATTGAACTACCACTTAAATTAAAAATCTGTCTCTCAGAGACACAAGGATCTTAGGCAATGATTATTCGTTATGGTCGTTGTTTAGTCTTTGTAATTGTAATTTCTTAGCTCCTGGTATTCTAGGTCATTGGTCAAATAATAGTAAAAATTGTAGATTTTCGTAATGATGAATGACAACAGCTGATGTAGGGTTGGTACCTTAAGATTTTTGTCTAATTATGAAATGTTAATTAACTCGGTATTGTGACGCTTTTCTTACAAGATGTTATTTTATCTAGCATGTCGATATGAAACCTTACATACCACTTTTCGCTTTATATAGCTCTTACCAGTCACCTTGTATATAACAATAAATGATCATCCGCTATTTTTTTTAAACAAATTTGTATTGGAGTATCTTAGCTTATCCTAACTAATATTATAAATGCGAAAGTGAGTTTGTTTGTTACGCTTTCACGCCGTATCTACTGAACCGATCATCATGACATTTTGCATGTACACTAGGGTACTAAGAAGGACATAGGCTATGAATCACGCGGGCGGAGCCGCGAGTAACAGATAGTCAAAAATAATTAAGAATTCATCTAATATTTTTTCGTTATTCATCCCTAAAACGAGTTAAATAAGGGTGGATAATTAGTATGAACATTTCATTATACCTAGTTAAAGTCATCGTTATAAAAGTCGGTATTAATCTGTCATCTTAGGTAAATACAAAAAATCATCATTGAAGGATGCCACATAATGGATGCAAGTTCGTACGGAAATTGTATCTATAAATTATTATGGAAGCTATCACTGTATTAAAATTAAAAAAAAATCAAAGCATACAAGTTGCTGTTTCTGTTTTCCAAAATTCATCGTCTAAGGTCAGGTATTCCCAAAAGATTTTCTCAAATGCAACTCTTTTGTGTAAATGAATAAAATCTCCATACAAGATACGCGGTCTTTATCCTAAATATACACACATTCAAATCTGTCGGAACGGAACTGAACGGAATTGCTCAGTTACATAAGCTGACTTATTTTCAACATAATTAAATTAGTTACACCGGCACCTTACAATAAGTAGGTATAAAACTACTGATTATATGATTGAGCTTGACTGAAAAATAAGCATAACTGAATCGAATGTGAGGCGATGCTAAAGACGTCATATATACCTACTTTAAATTCAAGATGTGTTGTTGAATATTGTTGCAACTGAAAAAAATATCAGGCACACGTCAAACATGGATCTAAGAATAATCAGGATATGCCCTTGGAGAATGTAACAGTGACGCACATAAAAATCCCTACACTCGTGTCGCGACACTAGCGCACGCACACATCGGCACAAAAATCCCTACACTTTTCCCCGGTCGAACGAAATGTCAAATTTCCCAAATGTCAAATACATGCTGCACACATGTGACTTGATGTGATGTAAGTTATGCTTCACTTTTGATGTGTCTAATGCCGGGTCCATATTATTCCTAGGTCCATGACGTCAAACTACATGAATCTTTTTTTATTATTATACCATACGTGCAGTACAGTTCGAATGAAACTTTATGGCGGCTCGGAACATCGCGCAAGTCTTAGCGCAGTACACAATATGTATTAGGTTCGACGGGGCGCGGGCGGGGAGGCAGGGCGCTGTGGTGTACGTACAACGTACATCTACGTAGTATGTCGAGTGATGACGACACATGACGATACTCGACCTCGATAAATAAAGAACACTATTTTATTATCTTATATCTCTACGTACATCTACTAGTGTAACGTCACACGACCTCGTTAAATAAAGAATTGTTTTAATTATTATCTTATAAGCTCAATGTCATGTGACGAATGTGTACGCCGTGAAAAGCCTGTATATAAACTGTGGAAAAACCTACAATAAAGGAGTTCAGTTCAGAGTACTGTTGGGAAACCAGCACACACCAAATAGTGTTTTAATATATAACACCCCCGCGTCCCGTTAATTCACCACAGCGCGTACTGTGTAGCGAGCAGCTAATATCCGAACCGCCATAAAACAAAGCCCGTTCATATTGGGCGCCCAGTTTTCCTATCCATTGCAAACTCACAGCGACTTTTTCAAGCGGTATTTAAGATAAGGGCGCCAACAATCTCCCCGACAGACTATTATTTTAAAAACAGGCGTGTCATCAAATTTGTCTGTGGCACAGAGCAGTATGATTCAATTTTAAATGAACCTGCTCTCAAAATTTCACGAAAATCGTTTGAGAAATGCGTAGAGGAGAATACCAATACATACAAAAACATTTTTGCTCATCATCATCAGGTGTTTTTTAGTCTCCACTACAGGAGCACGACCCTCTCTATACTACCAGGGCCACATATTAGTCGGAGCATTCAGAGGATTTGGCCTACACTCTGCACACTGGCCAGACGGGATGGAGAGATCTCTTTGCCTAAGCTCATAGGTCAATAATAATATTTACCTGTGATTCTAGCAGCTTGATGACTTCCATGGTGGATTCCTCAATGGTCTGCCCCACCGTCTGCAGCACCAGCTCTGGGTTCTCTGGCCGCTCATAAGGCTGCGTTATTCCTGTGAAACCCTGCAACAAAAACCAACACATGATTACTATTTAGCATATCATCATCTTCTGGTCAACCTTCCGGGCGCCGTCCGGTGGGGCGTCCAAGTATCGCTGGAAGGATGAAGTTGCCAAAGACATGAAAGAGCTGGAAGTGTCCGACTTTGGCATAGAATAGGGTAGAATGGCTTGAATTGAATTTAATGTCGGAGGCCAAGATCCACATCGGGTCGCTGAGCCAGCGAAGTAAGTAAGTATCATCTTCAGGTCTTTTTTAGTCTCCACTGCAGGAGCTCGACCCTCCCTGTACTACCAGAGAAATTTATTAGCCAGAGCAGTGAGAGGATTTGGCCTATCGCCTGCAAGTTGGCCAGACGGGTTGGAGAGAATGTAAAAAATACCAATTAAAAAAAAACAGTCGAGTGCGAGTCAGAAACCATAACTAAGGGTTTCGTTGTAACTACAAAAAACGCTCAATAAACACTTTACATTTATATGCAAAATCATTTTTTTTTTTACTTTTATCCGTTTTAAACTAACAACCGATTATTTTAGGCCCCTGTTAAACCTGACAATAGGACTAAAATGACAGAAGAAGGACTAATAATAAAATTAGCACATCTGAGAAACATTTTGAAAAAATATTCTGTGAGGCCAAAATCTCCGAAAGATGTTATTTTAAAAATCAGACAAATATATGTATAGACATGTTATGTACATTAGATATTATGTACTTACCTGAATATTTTCCTAAATAGGTATGGTAGTAATCAAACATAAAATGAGGAGATACAAATAGGTTCGTAAAAATCTTCTTCTATCGAGTCGTAGAATGGCAATATTTATAAGTATGTTTTGACCAGCGTTTTGCAACTACTATTGCCCGTTCGTTTGCCTCATTGAGATCCTGCATAGTGCGAGAAGTTTTGAAAAAAAATTAAGTAATAAAAAATCTCATATCCTGTCGTAATAACGTAATCGTAAAAAATAAACTATCAGTACGCTGCATTTTTGATTGACACAAACATTGTTATCATAGTAATTTAAAAATAAATTACATTTCATTTGATACGCTGACCGTGAGGTACTTTTCCTCGTTATGTGAATGTATGCCTCAAGGTTTTAGGGATACGACACCGCAAATCTATACCAACATTTTTTTTATTATTTTTTTATTAAACGTTAGATATAGAACATGTCGGCCAGTAACTGACTATTTACGTGAGTAACCCGTTGTTACATATTTTAATTATGCGAATATTACTAGTGCTTCTGTAAGAAACCTCGCGTATTTGTTTTTGCATAGCTCTACACTGAATAAATAAAACTTAATTCCGCCATTTCGAAAAACATCACAATATTTTATTGACAAAAAGACATTGAACGATTGCTCACAAAACACGTTGGTATATTGGTTAAGAGTTTTAGACGCGACCTATAGAGAACAGCCAAACTAGGAACCAGACATACGGAACCATTTTCCTCAAGTCAAAACAGACGCGCTTGGTCAATAAAGAGGAAGTCATTCGACCAACATACTAACTCACATGTTCTTAATACGTGTTGGACACAGTTTTGGCATAGTGGATTAGGCCTTTACTGTTTGATTAAGATCCCCGGAGTAATGTCACATCCAACGTATGTACATATACTTAACAAGAATGACGAGGGAGGAAGTAGTTGATGACTCGAGCCCACGGATATAACCAGACCTGTGCTCGAGCAATAGCTCTAGTTAGCAACTGAACACGATAATTTATTCGAATGACTTTTGTGTAAATACTAGTTCTTGCTTCATGTTCTTTGAATCGAACATGTAAATTACATTACTTTGTTTTTTTCCTTCCAAGTCTATTAGAAAAAGAAGAATACGAATCCGATCTTTTCTGTTTTTTAGAAATAAAACAACGTTGTAATACCGTTGCCATTAAACAATTTGAGTACATAGGAAAGTGTCACTTTTATTTCTTTTCAAATCCTTTTACGCATAAGAAGCAGCTTTATTCAAGTACCTCACTTTTAAAAAATAGGTATCGCTGTTATATATATTTTCTTGAAATCTTTATTCGCTTGGTCATGCTCTATGTCATAAAACCCACGTGTGGAATGTGTTTTAGTATCGATCGACTGATAAAGAAATCGTGAAGACATGCAGTCGCATTTTACCATGTTTACCTACAACATACGTATAATTAACGAATTTTCACTATTTTACTTGAAATCAAATTATATTTGGGCGCAGCTTTTTAAAATAATGCGTCGAGCTGCGTGGCGCAGTGGGTTGACCAGCCTGCGACGCGGAGGTCCCGGGTTCGATCCCCGGCCAAGTCAAGATGGAAAACGATCTTTTTCAGATTGGCCTGGGTCTTGGATGTTTATCTATATAAGTATATAATATAAAATATAGAATCGTTGAGTTAGTATCCCACAACACAAGTTCACAACTTCTGTGGGGCTAACTCAATTTGTGTGATATGTCCCTATATATTTATTCTTTATTTATTTATATTATTATTTATCCGATCCATTGACTCGCCAAGACTGATAGAATAGTACAAATATTTCTTTTGTATTAGGTGTAATTCGTCTGGGGTGGTATACATGGAAGATAATATCTACTCACCCCTACTACATACAACATCTACTCGTGTATAACTTGGTAATAGAATTCTTTATCAGTTTTCACGCTTAAGGTAGGCTTTAAAGAGGCGCGATAGCGATATCGCCGCGACCAGTGACACTGCAAATTGCTGTGGGCAAAGTATATATACATTACCCTTTCTTAATAACGCGAAAAAAACGACACTTAAAAAAAATAGAAAGACAGTTTTTAGAAAAAATAAAACGGATAAAAAAAAATAGACGGGTTGTTAAGCGAAGTTTTTTGGCTTGGTTGGTATCCTTGGCCGTCCGGTAAAACCGTTTTTTAAGCGAGGAAAGTATAGGACAAGGTTGTTGGACTGGGGGAACGAGATAACGGTATTTGGGATGTACTTGTTCGGATTGGGAATGAGAAAGTAGTGGCTCTCCTTACTGCTTCGTTTTCCGCACTTCACTTTTTAAGCAGGGCCAGTGCAGCTTTTTAATTTCTGCTCCGATATTGCTTTGCTCTTTCCTAATAGCGTTATGAATATAACTTAAAAAAATTAATAGTCACCTTGATCTGTCCTTCTCTAGCTTTCTTATAGAGACCTTTGGTGTCCCTCTGCTCGCATACTTCCAGCGGTGTGTCAATGAAAACTTCAAAGAATGGTAGGTCCGAGTCAGTGTGGATGCGGCGAGCGACTTCTCGATCCTGAAAGAGAGATAATCATTCATCATCATCATTTCAGCCGCAAGAAGTCCACTGCTGGACATAAGCCTCCCCCAAGGATTAGATATTCATTAGAAATTACCATTTAATTGTTCCTGTCACATACATACATACTATCACGTCTCTATCGCCTGCGGGATAGATAGAGCCCGAGGTCATAAAACGTATGGCCACGTTTAGCAACGTAGTGGGTGTAAAGCGGAATCAAAATAGTGATGGGTTGCTAGCCGCATCGCCTATCAATGTGATTCCTTAGATTTTCGCCCAATCCCTTGACCGGCTTTTACGGTCTGCGCGGGAAGGAAAGCAGCTAATTCTATGATTTTCCTTTTCTTCCAAACCAGCATGGAAGAGCACTCTCTTCTCTTTCTTCTCTTCTCGTTCTTGTCACTCTTTCTCTAAATACAAGTGCACGATGCACTAAACAGTGACTTGCCTTATCCACTGATTCACAATTTCAAATGATAACATAAACAGGGTCAGACTGGGCCACAAGGGCCCGGGTTGTTACCCACTTGCCTAGGTCCCGAGCCTGGATAATGACAGATGAGAACTATAATGTCGAGCTCCGTGGCGCAGTGAACGCCACACACGCAATCCTGCGACAAGAGGGGTCCCGGGTTCGATCCTCGACCAGGCTAAATGGAAAACGATCTTTTTCAGATTGGTCTGGGTCTTGCAGGTTAATTCCCCGAAATCTGTCTGGCAAATGCCACCTCGACTATATGGGCAGTCCGAAGATATATCAAAATGATTAAAGAATTTATCTCGTTCCCTGAATCGAACCTGACTATCTACGCGGGTACAGTTTGCGAGGTCTAAGCTGAGCTTTGCATTTGTGTGAGTGCACATAGATAGTGTAGGTGTAACGTCGGCCTACAGCGCGGTGCATCCCCGCTGCGCACCTGTCACATGTCACTCTTGTACTGAGAGCAGCGTGCTGATGTATTTAATTCTAAATTTTTTGTTCTTGTGTTCGATATATTTGTGAAATGAATACGAAAACCTTTAAATTGCCAAGTAAAATAAATTTTATGTAATTTAATTAGTTATTTTTAAGACATGAACGATACATAAAAACATTTATTTTTAAAATTTGTTTCTCCGACTCTACTTTTGGTGATTACTCACACCTATGCAAAGCTCAGCTTACGCCTTCCGGACTGTAAGCAGCTGACATATTATAATACTCATACGTACTACCTTTTTCTTCTCAACCCAACTAGCGCGGATATTTAATAAATTAAACAATACCGTTAACATTTAGTTAGATGCTAATTATATATCGACGAACTATTAGATAGAGTCTTGATAGAGTTTATTTTCATGAGAGATTAATCAAACTTTGACACGCTTGCTATAAAGGTATATAGTCTCGTAAATTGTTTTGATGACGTGATCGGATCATGGCAATTTATGTACGAGTGTTTATGCTGGAACTAAGCTATTAAAGCGTAAACACAGACATTGTAAAACTAGTATTTATGTTATTATCTCTGAAATACTAATTAGTGTGCAGAATGCCCGAGATCGCAAAGATCATACCATTTATATTACATATAGAGATAGATGGGTCCCTGGAGAAGGACGTAGGCTATACATATACAACGGGAACGATTGGACAATAAGAACGTATAATAATCTTAGGTATAGTTAATAATTAAATCAAACCACACTAGTACTACGGATAATTTATATCACAAAAGGACGCAAAACAAAAATAGTAACTTTTAAGATAACACTTTAAGTTTGACACACTTTTAAGATGCTGCCGGGTGAATGAACTCGTTAGTAGACTTGATAATTGACCTATTATCACACATGTGATTGTTGATAAAACATTTTATTATGTGGATGAAAGAAACAAATAAAAACCGTCACAAACGTCATGGTTTTTATATGGCATCGCGAGGAATAAATAAATAATAAATAAATAAATATTTAGGGACATATCACACAAATTGAGCTAGCCCCACAGTAAGTTGTGAACTTGTGTCGCAGGATACTAACTCAACGATACTATATTTAATACTTACTTATACTTATATAGATAAACATCCAAGACCCAGGTCAATATGAAAAAGATCTTTTTCCATCTTGACCTGACCGGGGATCGAACCCGGGACCCCCGTGTCGCAGGCTAGCGTGTTGACCGCTGCGCCACGGAGCTCGGAAATATGAACACTAGTTGTATGTTCACGAAAGCATGTTATTTACCGTGTTTACCAGTATTTTTTTATGTTACAGGCTGCGGTCGCTAAGTAGCAGTGGTTGAAATTTATGACATTTTCCGGGACCATTGCTGACCCTATTTCAAAGAAAATGGAGATATCTGCGAGGTCCTATCCTATATAACCTTTCAAACTATTTAATGACCTAATTTTTCAGACAAAAGTGAACGTGACGTTTTACTAAGCGTATTCGTCAAAAATGGCCGTTTTCAAAAAATTAAACGCTTTACTTTCTCACAAAATTGTAAACAGTAGTTCATGTATAGGTGCTACCTAGGGCCTTGCAGAACAAATTGATAAAAGGAAATAAAAATAATGAATGATCTCTTCCGTATTTGATTCTCTTTATCCATTTTTTTTTTACATTAATTATCTCAAATGGCAGCAGTGGACCTCAAAAATCTGTATGTAAGCTACTCAGCGGTTTTCAAACTTCTTTGCCCGCAGAACTTTTTCGAAATCAAATATTTAAGAGGAACATCAACTAATCAAAAAATTGGTAAGACAATGTTTGTAACAGCTTTTTTATATTGGATTCTAATCTAATACGATGACAGCGTGCTTTGGAATCTCTTTCATGTAATTATTATTCTCATGCGAGTATTTTTCCAGTTGCATTACCAGCCTTTGCGCTGGTGTATTTGAATAAAATCCACACGAAATTAAAGGTAAAACAAAATAGGTTTTTGGTTCCGTATTAAAAAAGAGCGTGAAAAGATTTCTTCAGGGTCGGCAACGCGCGTGTGACACCCCTGGTGTTGCAGACGTCCATAGGCTACGGTAACCGCTTTCCATCAGGTGGGCCGTATGCCTGTTTGCCAAATTAGTTGTATAAAAAAAATGAACGCAACAACAGATTAAACGTAATCATATGTTAACAAAGCCCTGCTACCGGCCAGAGTCGTGCTCTACTGAACTTGTTAACGATCCAACAACTAAACTACAACAAGTTAATAAACAATATTGTACTGTGGCTAAAATTACATTTCCGCCTTTCGACACTTTTGTTCTTTTGAAATAAATTTACATTTTATTTTCTGATATCTCTGAAGGACAGCAGCTATTATTTTTCGAATGCGCCACTAGTTTTGAACAATGGTTTTATTGGATAAGCATATACTGTATATCTTTAGATAGGTATTGTCATAATTCTACCTTTTTGCGATGTAACGACAGTATTTACTCAATATTTGGTCTTTGTCCGAATAGTCCAAGAGATTTTACTGTACCCTCTATAACGTGGACGCAAATTTTATAATGATCCTTTTATTCTATGGCGAACTGGCACAACGAGTAATTTTGAGTAGAAAGTATGATTGATTATGTAAGCATCTGACTAAAAAGATTGTTTAAGGACACTTTAAATTTGAAATCAATACATAAAGGGTAGATTAAAATTTGGTTAGGAAAATTCATTTTAAAAGTATAAAAAATTAAAAAAATATTCTGAATTCTTATAGCTTTCAAAATGTTCAGCAACTTTAATATAACGCCATTCCTATAAAGGCAATAATTATCATAGCTGCTGAAACAGCTCTCACAAACACACATAGTGGTCAAACTTAGAACACCTCTTTATGCGTCGGGGTTAAAATCAAAATACTCCACGTTTACGACGCCAATTCATTGTATAGCTCAACTTAACCTTTATTTTATAGCAAGGATCAAGGGTGCTACGCAACTTGTTGTGTTTATTGCATAAGAAACTATGGTATGTAAGTCTCAATAGGACATAATATCCAGTCCCACCCAACTAGCAAATAACGGAGAAGACATTTGCATAGCATTAAGTAGCTTTGGTTATAAAACTGCAGATTGTATTGGTTTCCTGATCCTTCAAGTTTATCTGCTTTATGTGTATTATTTTTAAACTTAGCTTATTAAAACTCAAGTTTTTTTTAACTTAAGTTAATGCCATTCTATGCTTAAAGCGATACGAGCATTATTGATTTCTGAAAAGAAACAAGAGCATTATTGACTTCTTATATTTAAAAATGTTGGTCTATGAGTGTCTTCTCTTCCAGCCATCCATCAAGCACGAAGGCTAACATCAAAAAATACCTTATTTCACTAATAAATAAAGTCGCCTTACCTACTAAATACTTGGACATTACCAGCAAAATAATTTCAAAAATACTTGTGCATACTGCGACAGATAATGCACAGGCAAACAACATCCTGACTGACACCGATCCCGACTCTCCTGTTTTCTTCTTTATTCTACGTGCCCCATTGAATTACTACACATATCTAAATATCTTACGGTCATATAGAGTCACGTTTTCTACAAAACTATTACGAATCGGTAATATCTCGGAAAAAGACGTTTAAAGTATCTATAACTAATCGACGATACAAACGACATCCCTTTTGCAACTATAAGTACTATTATTAATTCTGTGACTATACTGAGATTTTCTTCTCTATCCTCTTTAGAAAGAGTTTGAAATTTAGATTTACATAATGATAAAATAGAGTTTTGATTTCTACAAAGCGACGTTTTAAAAACTATTAGTCATTTAACCTCAGCAAAGGGGGAGATAAAACTGCAGATGCAGACACCGCTAACGGCGAATTACCCGCTACCACGACTTTCCTGAGGTTTTATTCTCTGCCCTCTTCATCATAGATCAATCATAAAGAGTGACATTTCGATGGCCATAATGATGCATACATAGAGTCAGTTTCTATACTAAAATATGACGATTCAATAGTAGATTGTTGCACTGAGCAGAAAGTAAGTTATTGCTGTGTTTATTTTGGAGCCCGAGCGCTAGCGCTGGATATGTAGTGCAGTTATGATAGAATTACAGCGTAGTTGGAAGAAAAATCAATTTATTGACTATACCTCAGCAAAAGGCGAGACGAAACTGCACAGGCAGACGACGCCGCTGTCCGCGAATAGCTTGGCTACCTCCGCGACTCTCCTGATGTTTTCTTCTCTGTCTTCCTTGGAAAAGCCCAGGTTTTTGTTCAGACCTGTACGGATGTTGTCGCCGTCCAAACCATAGGCGGGAATACCTGGTAAAATTGAGTATTAGAGGTATTTAGAAGATACATACATATAATGAGAGTACATTTACGTTTTCTTTTAGTCTATTACCACAAATAAGACTATTTTTGTGATCATATATTTTGTAATTGCGAGTGTAAATCGACCCTCGACAATCCCTTGTAGGGGTGACTCAGATCATCAATAAGTAGATTTTTTTTGGGTTGCCAGCATTGATCGCATAGGAAGAGTTGTTCGTATGGACTAGCTGAGTCGACCCTTTAAGGGTATGTCGAGGGTTAATTTACACGCTGTAGACAGGCAACTTAATTGATTCTTTAGTACTCAACGTGTTTTATATCTATCTTCAAGAGTCTAATAAAAAATGAAAAATGGTGGTATATCATAGATTTAAAAAAAAACGAGTATTCTTACTTCTATGTGATATATCGACCCCCAGAAGAGGTTTCTTCTGGGGGTCGATATATCACCATACGTCGAAAGTGAATATTGGGAGTCGTTCAGAATGCGATCGTCTATAGAAAATTGAAATTTTGGGTTATATGAGACGGTGAACAGGTGTCAAAGACGTCATATTATATGAATGGCCACGTGGTCTATAATCCTACACTCAAACGGTAGACAACCTAACAACCTGTAATAGTTGTAAAAATAGCAATAACTATTGCGTGTTGAATTACGCCCGTATTAGGTTACCTCTCATGTAGGTCACATGCGTAGCCGACTTGTAATGTATTTAACTGTTAATTAGGTTTTTTGTGACTTAATTTTTTTATTGTGTAATGTAACCGCGTTGTATATCATAAAGTAGTAGGAACATATTAGGTACTGTTGCAAAGTTTCTTTCGGCGTTTCATCTCTGCAGTGATCGGTTCCAAACCGCTAGTAGTCTGTAGCTTTTGACCAATCCTAATCCTAACTAATATCTTAATCCTATCCTAACTAATATTACAAATGCGAATAATAATAAATAAACAATCAAACTCACTAGTTTGATTGTTTATTTATTTGTTTGTTTGTTAGTTACCCTTCCACGCCCTATCTACTGAACCGATCATCATGCAATTTTGCATACATATAGGTAAGGCTACTGAGAGGGACATAGGTTATATATCACGCGGGCGAAGCCACGGGTAACAGCTAGTAATTAATAAAATCCACACTTATTAATAAGACCATTTAAACTGCCTTTGCCAAAGGTACTTTTTCACGTCAAGTAACGTTTCTGCACATCTTTTGGATTTTGATTACAACCCCTTTTGGTTTACTTTTGCTAGTAGACGTAAGACTCATGTTATTTAATTCTCATATCTTGACAGCATTGGGGATCTTTAGAATGAAGTAGCACTAATACTTACACAATAACAAATGCCTACGAAAGTACCGTAAAATTCTTACGTATGTCAAACAATAACAGAGATAAACGTGGCATATGAAATAGTATCATTATAGGTATTGGTACTTAGATATCAAAGAAAAAATCTTTATCAGAACATGTGATATTTATACTGATCTTATCTTAAGGTAAAGCCGACAACGATTGAAAATTATTAAGATTAAAGGTTTTGGAACATTTTAATTTGATTAGTTTCGCCTGCGGCTCCGTTCACATTAATACCTTTCCCTTGTTCCCGGAAATTATCCCGGAATGCCTATAACCACTTCCGCATTCCAGACAACGCGTTTGCATTTCGTGATGTGATAATGATAAGTTCTGCGTCACAAACAAACTTACTTTTGTGTTTAATATTGTAGGATAGGATTTAGATTTATGTAAAGATGTTTATCTATATAAGTATATATTATAAAATATAGTATCGTTGAGTTAGTATCCCACGACACAAGTTCACAACTTACTGTGGGACTAGCTCAATTTGTGTGATATGTCAAAAAAGAAAAAAAGAAAAAGAAATAACGAAAAAAATATAAAACGGTATAATCACACACTTAGACAAAATGTAAGCTGATATCGATAACGACGGTTGTTATTTTACTTTGGTTCACAGAACAAGGCCCGAGCGACAGTCCCATTCCCTGCTCTTTGGTTGGCTCTGTCAAATCTATTTTAGTTGTGGTAGAGCCACGCTATCGGCGAAAATCACTTTTTCTGGTAGCATGAATGGGCCGGCTCGTGCGGGGAAGTACCACACTCTCACAGAAAATCGACGTTTGAGTAGTAGCTTTACAGCTTCTATGCTTCGTTCGGTGAGTGAGAGCGCTGGAGGCCCAACCCCCTCCCCTCTGGGGAGGGAAAAAAAAGGCCGGCAACGCTCTTGTCATACCCCTGGTGTTACATTAGTCCATGGGCAGCGGTGATCACTTACCATCAGGTGACCCTCTTGCTTGTTTGCCGTCCTATGACATAAAAAAACACATTTTGTGAACGCCATGTAAGATCCGACTCTCTTACGATCGCCTCTAAATCTGGTAAACCTTATTGTGCTCCTCTTACACAGTCGGCTTCTAAGAACACGACTCCTCTTAGTTCAATATTACTACAACTACATTACTATCACTACATATTATAAAACAAAGTCCTCCGCCGCGGATGCATTTCTGTCTGTATGCGATAAACTCAAAAACGACTCCACAGATTTTCATGAGGTTTTCACCAATAGATAGAGTGATGACCATGAGGAAATTACAGGTATAATACATGCCTGGGTGCAGACGAGGAGGCTGCTAGTACCAAATATTGAATAACTCACCTTTTGACACCAAGTAGGCCTCCAGAGCGAACGCGATGCTGGTCTTCCCAGCACCACTGAGTCCTGTGAACCATACTGTGCTCCCTCTAAACGCTCGGCTGCCAAGGGCTCGACTCCTCTTGGCTCTGGACACCTGGTGCTTCTGTTCCACCACATTTGTGGCTACTTGTGCACACTGCAATAATAAATGTTACCTTAGTTTGCTATTGAAAACGACATGAAATCAAAACACGTCTCATATTCATTAATTTGATTTAATGGTCGTAAGTTTTTTGGTAGTTACGCGTACATTTTTCATGTAAGTAACTAAGGTTCAACGTACTTGAAAGAAACTTCAAACGTGCGACTGACACTGAAAAAACACCTGCCTACAATTTCTGAATCTTCCACCTGCAGAGGAACTCCCCATAGGAAGCGATTTCCTCTGGACAGTTCGGGAGTCTCTCAGTAGACTACAAGAGTAAGTGAGTTTTTCTACAATAACATTTGTGGCTGGGCGCCATTGTCTCTCTATTAAAAATCTAAATGCGGGAAACCATAAATGTATCACAGGTTACAGATAATATAAACTGTAATTAAATATGGTTATATTTAATTTAAGTTTATATGTCAGGTTAATGGTTATTAACCACTTGTAAAGAAGAAGTAGAACGTACTTGAATCTAACTTGAATGGAATGCCAGCAAAAATATACCGTCATTTGATCATTTAAACGTAGCTTATTTAATTGTGTAGTGACTACATTGGACATTAATTAGTTACAGGGTATACAATACAGCCACTTAAAACCTTGAAACCATTCACTAACTAGGATTTTATTGTAAAGTATGGCTAATAAATATAATGCAATTAATTAAATTCTATAATTCCTGTAATACTAATTAGGTTTAACAATTAAAAACGAAATCGTGAATGACGACAAGATAATCATGATTAATCTAAGAAGTCACGTTAAAAGGCGAAGTGGCTAGCAACCCATCCATCACTATTTGGATTCTGCTTTCCAACTAAGCGCCCACTAACATTCTAAACATGGCTTATAGGTTTTATGACCTTGGATTATTTCTACGCCACAAGGGATAAAGATGTGGTAATATTATGCATGTATGTTACACCAAAGACAATATAATACTAACGTAGTTTCACACATAAAAATAACTTTAAAAATTATTTATTTTTTACACTATTTACTTTGTTTTGTTTTGTGTGTTTTATACTCGTAAAGACATGAATTCTTAGACTTCAAAAAAGGGTTATATTATATATAATAGTTACTATAATTCTAAAGCTTCGAAAATAATAATAAATAGTTATTGGTACAGTATCTAAAACATTGAAAAATGCCCCTTCAATAATTTTATTGTATTTAAATCATTTCAGTTAACGAAAATTTATAAAATTTGAATTTATTTCAATTTCTCGATTTCGCGAATAAAAAACATCTTGAGATGTATTTTATTTTATTTTTCATAAAAAGGTTGCATTCCCGATTCTGAAAAGATCCGCTGAAACGTGTCTATGTATGTTGTAAATAAAAATAAATACTTATAAGTAGGTATAAATTAAAAAAAACTTGTATTTACAGGACATATTTCAAATTAAATACTATTTTTTTATCATTATGTTTATATTCTTATTTACTTTTATCATTATATTTATATTCAATATAAATGTAATGATACAACACTATAAGTATTGTATTTTATGGTTAAGGAAATAATTCAGCTAGAAATGCAAGTTTGCAACAATAACAGCTAGCCTTGAAACATTCGAATAACAGTCTATGTTGTGTTCTATTGATCACTGTGGCTTCCTTATCCGAAATTGATTCATTACGATCTAAAAATAAACCAACTTCCTGGTTTTTTAGGCTTGTTTTGCAAAGCCTTAAGAACTTGGGTTTCTTATTGAATGCGTACATGGTACGTGGTAACACCAAGACCCTTTCTGTCATGGTGTTAGCGCGCTTATTAGTTAAATGTTTAACGAATTCACGGGCAATTAGTGATTTACGTTCCGTTTTATGAGGATACCGAAAAATGATCCGCTGTATTGTATCCTAAGAATAAGAAAGTAATATCTCTTAGTGTCCATCACGACCTAAGAAAAAATAAATTTCTGATGATGACTGCCATGACTCAAGGCTGTTGTTAACGAACCGTTTTCCACCGGGTATACCACATAGGGACAATATATGCGGATAAAGTCGCGGGCACAGGCTACATGCGCCTGTTGAGCCATCGTGCTCATACAGTCATTGACATGCTGCGTTCTTAACAGACCTTGAATACACCATCAGTAAAATCGTGAAGGCCACGTCATCTCACACGGGTCTGTAATAAGTAGTAATCAAATGCATGTGTTTAAAAATGCGCATATATTCACACAGATTGGTTTGTAGAACATAATGGCAGTGATTATTCCTAAGGCCTATTATGCAACGTATGGTAAGAATTCACAAGTATTATTCCACTGCATCTTAAGGAATTTATGTTATCGAACATGACAATCCATTATCACAGTAGTAATACGCAAAATTTTGATATTTAAATAATGACCACAAACACAAAAGCATTTCTTTGGTTTTGCAATACCAAAACCTCCGATTACTTACCTCTTTCTACCAGGGGGACTAAAGGTAATGTTTAAATCCTTTCGAAGACTGTGTGCTTCCCAAATTAATCATGTTAAGTTGTTAATGAAATAAAAAGTTTGGAGACGTCCGCCCCGAAGATTTAATTTCAATAATTATTAGGTCTTTCGGTTCTTTTCCTACCTGTCTCCTACCATTAATACTTTTCAGGGGCAGTGTGGGTGTATGAACATAATAAATATTTAAATAAGAAAAAATCAGACTGATAGTATTATGTATGAGTATGATAGATGACATACTTATGTATCAGTCGGGATTTTACCTAAGTACAATCCAAAAGATGCGAAAAAATACAGGTACGTAAACAAAAACATAATCCTTATTCCGACGCACAGGGATAAAAAAATAAAATAAAATCGATGAAGGCAGTTAAAGTAAAGGCGGGTCAATGGTACGAGATTTTGAATTGTGTTTTATTTTTGAAAAAGTTGAGGTGGAGTGGACTTGGAGTTCCAGTATTTTAATCGACTTGTTTTATACTGTTAGTATGTGATCTCTATATTTTGAATAGCTTTGAAAAATAAACTTCTCAATTCTTTTGTTATATATAATGCACTATTTAAATTACTTTGTGTGCTTCCGCTACCAGTTAGTTTAAAGAATCTATGGCTGGTCAGTGAGGATCCCGTTACTTTTAGTTACCTTCATGTCATTATATAGTCAATTCGAGTACATTCAGAGCAAGATTGTGGAGTGACAGAAAAACGAACAGACATACCATACATTATGTGGGTGCAGTTTTATGACTCGGACGTATAGAACTCTAAAAAACACAAATTTATTTTGTACACGACATTAAAGAGCAGATGGGTAAAAAACTAATTTTATGGTTTACATTACATGGACGCACTTCAATAAATAACTTAATCTGTGGTATTTATAAAAACTTGAAACCTATAAATAATTATGGTATTGTAATTACTCTATTTTATTTCTATTGGCTATAGTTCACAAGTTAATATTTGACAAAAAGGTATAATAATTTAATTACATCATAATCTACATTCACTGCCTTTGTAGAATTTGGTGTGTTAAATATTTTTTTAAAAGAGACTGACTAGTTTTTTAAGTTGATCCGTTACCAACTATCCTTTCTTTAGAAAAGATAATATGTAAATTTTTGCTACGATATTCAGGTGCAAAATTTGACCCCGAAGACAAGATACATACTTCGGCACAGTTCGTCCACCAGGATCCCCCAGCCTGCTCCCCCAGGGTATCCCCATGAACTTATCAGTTCACCAGGTTCCCCTTTTATCTAAAAGGCCGTATCACACTGAGTAGGTACTAATATAGCGGATCCCGGAAAATGAGTGAAATGGTTTTAGAATAAATTGAGTATGAATATGTTTATTTTTCCTCACGTCTGAGCGTTTTCCGCTTCCGCTGTCATGACAGCAACATCATCATCATCACCGGACGTGTTATATTATAATGGAGTACAAGTATTTGCCCACGCCAGGACAGGACATCGAACTCAGTGCCCCTCGTGTAGCAGGCTGGCGTGTTAGCCACTATGCCACTGGGGTCAAGAGCGGATTTAATGAAATCTAAGTATCGAACTTGTAAAAATAAACTTGAAGTATCATTCTTCAAGTTTATTTAACAGTTATTTATTAGTGATTTATTTGCACGTCCGCTCCTTCCCTTAAAACTCATGCATCGGCCCTGGACCGGGGCCGCCACTTTAGCACAATTTTCATTATACGTACCTATATTTTGTCTTTTGAATCAACATTTATCAGAAGAATGTTATTAAGTTAACGGTGATGTGATAACTGTTATATCGGTTACGCGGTATTATTTCACGCATTGCGCCTTGCCGGCTAGTTTTACGTAAAGCATACTTTCTCTACATTCTGCAGATATAAGTACTATACGTATATTCGTGGCGATGTATCGCTGGTTATCGAGCCAAGTTTATGCCCATTTTAACACGTTTGCAAAATAGGAGTGTGACATTTTTGAGTTCATGAATGTATGTTTGTGAGTTTCTTTATTCCGTTCCACTATAGCTTCTAATTTCCTCAACGTATTTGGGTGTGAGATTCTGATATCTAAGTATGGTTAGAATCTACGAGTGAAATAGACGAATTGAATGAAGTTGCGGTTCCAAACCCAAAGGTAAATAAATAAATAAATATATACGGACAAATCACACAGATTAAGCTAGCCCCAAAGTAAGTTCTTAAGTAAGACTTGTGTTATGGGATACTAACTCAACGATACTATATTTTATAAAAAAAACATATATAGATTAACATCCAAGACCCAGGTCAATCTGAAAAAGATCATTTTCCATCTTGACCTGACCGGGGATCGAACCCGGGACCATCCGTGTCACAGGCCGGCGTGTTGACCGCTGCGCCACGGAGCTCGTCGATGGTTAATCTTTGGGTTTGGAACGAGAACGAGACCCTATTATTAAGCTCCACCTATCTATCCATTTTAAAAACTTTGGAACTTTAATATGTTAACACTTGAAATTATCACAGAATGTGTACCTACCTCTGTATCTATAGCCACAAATGAAACCAAAATAAATTTAAAAAAAAGGGGCGAGTGTGTCCCATTCAAGAATCGTGTATTTCTGTGGGTTTGGATTAAGTAGTTAAGTGGTGATACGGAACCCTTAGTGTGTGCGAATCCGACTCACACTTGGCCAGCCTTATTTGTTTTTTAGCAAAAAAAATATTGTACGTCGATAGTATGCCTCTAGCTTGTTTATTTATTCATAGTGATTGATGAAAGTGCAAATTATACATCGATAGAAGTTTAATGCTCATATTGTTAGTACTACAGCATGGATTGCTAGCACGTTTCAAAATGCATTTAGCACATCGTTGAAATGGGTTTACAGTAGACCTTATCTAGCCCAGAGGCAAAAATATGGCCTAACACACTTAAAACAACTATTTTATGCTTGTCTGAAAGAAAAGCAAAAAAAACCGCAGCCGCGTGAATAGATGAAATGATGAGAATGGATGAAAAAAGTAATACGGCTTGCAATTCATCACTATTTTGATTCTATTTACTGCTGTCTTCAAAATCCTATAATGTGGCATTTGATTTTTATGATCATAGGCTCTGTCTACCCCGTAACGTCTTTCCATGAAGTGGGACGATCAACTAACGAAATACCCTGAACAGTTGGTTCGACGAAGTACAACTAATTTTTATACACTGCATAGCACCTATGTATTGCAAACGGCTATTGTTTATCCATTGTGCAGTTTATACGAGTTAAGATAGAGAGGTAGGAATAACCTAGTATTTGCCCTGTATAAATGGATGAAGTGGTCTACAAGACAACAATTTTATCTCATGAAGAACACACACCTGTCAATTGCAATCGTTTAGAGTGGTTTTTATAAAACTTGAGAGCTCTTTGTAAAATGAGAACAAGTTTATTTAAAGAAAAATAATTTATAAAGTTAAATCTACATACTTGAGTTTAAAGTTTCTTATTGTCAATCTTTGGAAACTTGGTAGGTACTTTGTAACTTCATCGCCTTTTAGTAACTTCCATACTTTAAAAGTAGAGTGGATTCAGTACTTGCATAAAAAGTGTCTGTAAATTCGGTACTGATAGATTACTAGTTAACAGTTTTTCTAAATTGGGTAGGTAACTACTTCATTCAGTTTATTACTTGATATATTTTTTGCTAAAAGTACAGGGAGCAACACACGCTAGTAATATTTATTTACTAAATTAATTTAATTTACTTACATAAACATAACTATTAGGACATTGAATTCCAAGCAAATCAGTTCATTGATACTTGTTTTGTCAGATGTTAAATATTTTTTAATGTTGGATTAAAGTTTTGGACTAATTTTATTATTTAAATAATTATTTCTATTTAATTATTTATATAAATTAAAAGGTATATTACGAGCATAGAATTGGGAGAGGCCTTTGCCAAGCAGTGGGTGGGTATGGGTTAATAAAAATAAAAAGAAATACGAGCAAGTTAAATTATAATTAATAAAGTTTTAACTATAACTTATAAATTTAAAGAAAAACGGATTTTCAATTTATTTAGTGTTTGTGGTTTGCCGTTGAGAATAATATTAAGTAACTTTTTTTATAAATTCCTTCTTAGCTACCAAATTTACAATATAAAATAAAGAGTACCTATCTATCTAATTAATACATAATTTTTAACTACCGAATTTACACGAGTACCGAATTAATATGATTTTTATTGAAAATCGTGACTAACGATTTTTAATGAAGCATTTTATAAGTCAGGTGAACTATAATAAATATTTATCACGCTATATCTGCAGGGTCGTAAATAGATAAAACAAGCACGCAATTTTGTTCAAGTACCTACAACATGCAAGCAAAAATCATGATTTGCTGTAGATGAGATAGGCTGCATAAGCAGAGACCATTCATGCAGTCGCGATTTCACATTTCGTGCAGTTTTGAGTTACGCATTGGTGTCGTTGAAACCTAGCTAAAAAACTATATAAAGCATTAGCTACTAGTGTAAACCGCTGCTCCTCCTAATTGCTCTTTAATTAGAACCCAAATTATTTATGCAGAAGAGTAAAACTGCCTCTTTTAGGTATTACAAACTTGCGAGTATATTATATCTTCGTTATTGAGCATATCGACGGCATAATATGTATTTTAAGTATGTATTATATATTCGTAACTATAACACGATTTTAAAGATCAACACTACCAAAAATAGCGCCTCAAGAACTTTTCACTTCAAACTTTCAGTTTTGATTCAAAAAGCTTTTGTCATTTTGATAGAAGCTTTTACTGAACTTGCCGTGTTAGTGTGTTATGTATGTGTTAGGTCCAAATCGAACGTCCAAAAGTAATAATGAAACTGCATTCACATGTAAATGAAACTGCATTCACATGTAAGCCAGATGACAATGCGATATTATGGCATCAGATCAGTACCATGATGATCTGATGTTGAAAAACTCCTTGACACTGAACTATCCGGTCCACATAATTTTGCAAAATCATAATAAAAGTGTGACACATAAATATATTATCGTTGAGTTAGTATCCCATAACACAAGTCTAGAACTTACTTTGGGGCTAGCTCAATCTGTGTGATTTGTCCGTATATATTTATATTTATTTATTTATTTATAGTATCTTGGTAGAATCGTATTTCATCTGGGTGGCTTTGTATCATAGGCACTACTTCATTAAAATTTCTGCATTGACCATAATCAAGAAATGCATTATGTTGTAAACAAACTGTTACGTAATAGGTTTAATGGAACAGGAATTAAATTAGCAAGCAAGTTTAGTGGCCGGAAAGAAAGTTGACGAAGAAACAGTGAAAGTTTATATGTTTGTCTCAAAATGTTGAATTAAATAACTTGTCGCAGCTACGAGTAACTAAAAATAATATACTGAATCCAACTTCTATTTTTAGCCTTGATTACTTGCGTGAGCAATTCTAATGTTATACGCATTTTTAAATAAAATAGTAGCTAAAGATATTTTTTTTTGCAAACTGATATAACTTACTCAATTATTTTGTTGTGTCTCTCAAGTCAGGCAGGTAAGTAACCTTTTCATTACAGTTTAAGTTTATTCAATAATTTCGATCCATTCGAAAAACTGCAATAAGTATATTATTTAACTTATTTAATATGGTTCGTCAGTATTTTTTTTCGCTTAATATACATACTCGTATCTATATTAAATAAGCAAACTTAAATCGGGAAGCATAATGAATTGTTGGTGTACTTGAATTTACCAAACCGCCAAAGGGACTTGGTTCAGTTTGTTTATAAACATTTCTATAGTAATAGACCGAACATACAATTAAAATCAAGATCACTGACCGTTCCATTTCCGTTTCCCCATTGTGCGATGTTGTATTTCTTGAAGGTTTCCGATACCTTTTGGTTTCTTAGTTCCAAACTCATTTCAAGATTTTATGAAGAAAGTGTCAAGAAAAGACTTTCGCGCCAAATGTTCGCGTTCGAAAATCAAACGTTGCAGAACGCGGCAGCGCGTACGCCGCTATGAGCTCCACTGGCGGACTGGCGCATTCACTTGCCGATCCGTATTATAAATTGCTGTAAATAATCACACCATCATCGTAATATTTCAATTGGACTTTATTTGCGATAGTTATCGTGGAATTGTTACAATAGTATCCTTCGTCGTAACACGGTTTTACTTTTATTATCCATATCAACCTCACTCAAGGTTGTGGAAATATTTTTTGGACACTTGTGAAAAAAGGCTGGTGAATATTATTATTTTTATATAGAGTTTTCTTTTGTGATAATTCACCCTACAAACACTTGAAGCAAAAGACAGCCTGTAAGTACACGGAAGGTTTTATTATTTTTTTATTTATGGTCTTATTCTATGTAGAGTCTACATGTAGACGTAAAGAAGTCAGAAAATATTTTCAATATTTTTGGTTGTTTCAATACTTATATTTTTTTTTTTTTTATTAATTATAGAATTAGGCATTTGTCTCCCATCTCACCTGATGGTAAGTGACGATGAAGACGAGGATGTTACATGCCTATCCAAGAGATACCCATTTCTTCTACATTCTCAAATTTTCGCACCATTGCCGAGACGAAGTATGGACGATGGACGTCTAAAGTCTTTTAAGTACTTTCCACATATATCTACAACTAGCTGTTACCCGCGGCTTCGCCCGCGTGATTATATCGTCTATGTCCTTCTTATTACTCTAACCTATGTGTATGTAAAATTTAATGATGTCAGTATATAGGGCGTTAAAGCGTAACAAACTCACTTTCGCATTTATATTATTTAGGATTTTTTTACAAGCTTTTATTTAACTTACCCTGTTTGTTTGTCTGTGAGGTTTAAATCTTGCAACTCAATTGTGAAGTTCTTATCCGTAGCCAATTAGGCTGAAATGTGCACTTATGTAAGTCGGATGACGATGCAATCATTTTACAGTATAAATCGCTCATAACAAATGGTAGTAAAACAAAAAAAAATAATTTTTGTAAAATGCCTTTAATGACTGCTCAAAAATTGGCCAAGTGCTAGTCGGGCTCGCGAATGACGGGTTCGTTTCCGTAGAAGCAAGCTTAGATTAGCAAAAAACCTATAATAGGCTATTTTCCTGGGTCAAAATATTAATAATAAAATTAGACCGTCAGTTAGACAATCAAAAAATATTGGGCATGTTTTTTTTTCTTTCGTTAACTAAACAATAAATGTCAAAGATAAAGCGTGTTATAATTTTGTTTCAGGAAAATAGCCCATTTTTCACCAGCAAAAATAACTTTGTTTTTTATGTATTAAGGCGTAGTGAGTTCACACACTAGCGCCACCCAGCATTAATTTTATAAGCCCTAAATCAAATCAAATTTAAAAAATCTAATAGCTGAATGCCCTTGTAAATTACTTGTAGTATTATTTGTACAAGTTTTCACTATTTTTAATTTGATGAATTAAGTATTTAATTAAGAATTTAATACGAATTATTACCGCCATAAGTGGCCAAACAAAAAGAATACTACAAGTAATTTACTAGGGCAATCAGCTATTAGATTTTTAAAATTCGATTTGATTTAGGAGTAAATGATTTAATTGCTGGATAGTGCTAGTGTGTGAACTCACTTCGCATTATTTTCGCGGTTTATGAAAAAGTACAATAACTTTTTAGTTTTTACTAAGTACTCAGATCTGATAGTTTTCCTTTCAACTTCGTTATCTTTACTACTCCTGTACTTTTTTAACTTATCTATGTGTTATACATAGATACTTAAAAAAATACAGTTTAGCAGATAGAGGGGGGGGGGTGGGGACACTTCTAACAAAAATTTATCAAAAGAATCGGATCCCTAAATCGAAAAATGGTGTTCTCTACTTCACGATATTTTTAAAGACCTATTCAACAATACGATAAGTTAGTAGAGTAAAATAAAAACTACTCCCACTTTACTTGTATTGGAACTAACCCAAAAAAATTTTTTTCAAGATTTTTTTCTATCACTTTTTTGGCATGATTAATATACGCTTACTATATCAAAAAACAGCTTTCTAGTACTTTGGTGTGGGTTGTATATTAATCATGCCAAAAGATTTCGGACGGACAGATAGACAGGCATGGCGAACTACAATGGTTCCTTGTTTACTACGGAACCCTAAAAAAGGGTTTGTATTTCTTTTTAGAGTTTCTTTATTCCACCAAAAGTTCTAAATGCCTAGACTGATTAGGACATAGTTTTCACAAAACAGTCATGATTATTTTTCTTTAAAAATCTCGTACTTAGGTAGTTGGTACCTATATTTTACAAAAATGTGTTCGTCTGAACGTTTTAAACTAAACGTTCAGACGAAAAATTATAACAAAGTCGCGGGCACAGCAAGTACATAATATGTAGCTGTAATGGTTAATGGACCTAGCTATCATCTTCTCATAACCTTGCACCTATCTACAAAACAGCCTGTAGATCCAAGATCGACTCCAAAAAAGGAGGAGGTTCTCAATTCGCTAATGTTTCTTTTAGTATGTTTGTTACGCGATTACTCATTATGGATCGATTTAAGTGATTCTTTTTTTGTTCGTCCACAGGTAGTCCCATAAAATTTTTGTGCAATGAATCATGCACTTTTTAAAAAATTAACAAAACCCCAAAAAAATTGTAATGTATGCCGTTTGGTTTAATTTTATTTCTATTTCATTCTTTCGCGAATCAAGACAAGTTGATTACGACGTTTTGTTCCTCTATTTTGATTGAACTACAAAACCTAATTTTTAGTTCCAGTTTGTACATTTACATATAGAGTTGAAGTCGGTTTGTTTTTTGTTAAAAATTATATACATATGTACTTACTTTATTTTGATAAATCATAAACTTATAACAATATCGGTTTTTAATGTATAATATAATAAATTTAGACAAAATATAACAGGTTGTCAATTAAAAGTGATTTTAAATATATTTTATTATTATCTGTGTTAAGTGCTATTCACACATTACCGGGTTCCATGGCATTTAGGCACTGATTTTTACTATGATCAAAGAATTAAAGATAAATTTCTAATTAAGTAGACAGACATGAGGCTGGCAAACTTACACTAAACTGAAGAATCACGAAAATTATATTTAAAAAAACGTTCAGCCATATAGACATTGTAAATCTTATAATATTTACACCAACCAAGGGAATATCCATTCTTGAAAGATTGGAATATTTAAGTATGCTCCATTTTAATTATTTTGATTGACACTATCAAATTGCCATGTGGTTCCCGGCAGAGTAGAATAGGACCACTCCAAGTCTTCCCGTGGATGTCATAGAAGGCAACTTAGGAAAACAAGCTAAACAAAACTTATAATTTACATCAAATAGACCTCTCCTCCTCTCATAGTCCAAGACTGTATAGTCGCAGATAAAGTCATCACTAAATAAAATAGACCTCTCTAACCCATCTGGCCAGCGTGGACAGTGTAGGCCAAATCCTCTGACTGCTCTGGCTAATATATGGCTCTGGTAGTACAGAGAGGGTCGTGCTCCTGCAGTAGAGACTAAGAAGACCTGATGATGATGAATCAATACTAAACTAACTTGGAGTGAAATTAGGGCATTAAAATATGTTTTGTTGAACGGCTGCCAATAAAAAGCATTGCTCTAAGAGAAAACTGAGTCTTAAAAAAGTCTTAAATATATCTTGTTGGACAGTTTGACATAGAACTTTTAACAAATAATTCTCAGCATCTACCTAGTCCTAGCCATGAAATTAAAGAAAGAGAAAGGTCATGAAAGAGACTAGAATGGAGCATGTGTCACATAGACACTTACTCCTGGATGACTGAGACATATTTTATATGAGGGTTGGTTACCATGTGTTCTTTATGATTGGGAACAAGCAGTGGATATTAGAAAACAGAAATTATAAATGTAGTATTGATTTATGCGATACATCAAGCACCTGTGAAGAACTTATTGAAATAATAACTATAAAAATTAATAATAACTTATAAAAAAAATTATCAACTGTTTGTAAAGAAGAAAAAGATGCCTTTATCCTCTTCCCATAAATAGCCCAGTATAGGGATATTAATAGTGAAATATATTTTCCTTAAATTTCAGCTACAATGCTTATGTCATTCTACTCAAAAAAACATTGTATATTATCTTAAATTATACACCTACAAATACTGGCTAGGCCTACAAAATACTACCTTTTATGTATAATATGGGTACTGATGAGTTCTGCCCAAATGTAAAATACATGCAGTGTTGTGTGATTTTCCAATTCATTTATGTTTTTAGCGAAAATTGAATGGATATGAAATGACAATTTCTTGAATCAATCTTAAAAACTACTGAAGTGTATTTGATGTGGATTGACTATTGCGTAAAGGATTTTCTAAGATTTATGTAAACAATTTAGTAAACTAATTGTAAATCTGTGTAAAGCCAGGGCGAGCGAACTGCTTGTTATAACTGTTCTGGTGAACTTCTTATCATGTATGAGCCAATGATTTATAAAGGAAAAATAAATAAAGATTATTTGTATCCAGATAAAAGCTATATCAACGTATTACGATTAACGATAAGACAACACATAATAATATAAAATACCGTTCTATGCGGCGTTTGACCTAAATTACTGTAAATAGTTTTGGATGTGGAACTTACAGTTTTTAGTTTCTTCTTCGGCCGTGAAGGTCCTTCCATTTTTATATAAATCCACGAGATTTTTTAGATTTATCTATTCGGTACAAAAATTACACACTGACACAATTGTTTTTTAACTTTAATTTTAATGTTTACAAATAAAATTTATTCAACCCAGCTTGCAAAAGTCAACCGCGGTCGGGGGGTGAGGGGAATGGGACGGAAAAGGGAGGGGAAAATTAGTGATGTGCAATGTGCAAAAGTGAGGTCATGCGTGAGCAGTGTTGCAAACCCTAGTCTAGTCTAGAATAAAACTGCAAAAAAGCTTTCTAAAAATTATTAAAAGCTATAAAATTTCACCTTAAGGCGCTTACACCAGCCAACTAGCGCCACCCTTGGTTTATTTCTTTTATTACTAAATAAGATCAAATTGACAAAATCGACGTAAGTACTTCACTAATAAATAACTTCTAGTATTTTTTGTATTACTTTTCATTAATTTGCATTTAGTAAATCAAGAGAACTACGCATTACCGCCAAAAGCGGCCACTTTTGGCGGTAATGAGTAATTCTCTCAATCTGAAATGCTGATTTCGATGAAAAGTTCTACAAAAAATAGTACAAATAATTTACTAAGGAAGTAGTTACATAGATTTTTTTGATTGACAACATATACTTTACCGGAAGTGGTACTTTTTATATATGAAATCGAAAGTACTTTGTATGTATATACTTCCATATTTTTTGTAATTTTTTAAAACTAGTATTTATTTCGTTGATTTTTTGAAAATAGGGAACAAACGTAGGATTTATAAACATATATCTGTGCCTTTTACACTGTCATTGTCAATCTGACGTAAAATAATGACATTGACAGGACTTTGACCGTCTGAGTTGCCAGATTTGGGAAATTTTACCCGGGAGCCTGGAAATTTTCTAAAGGCCTTGCCACTCTCAATGTGAATGATAAATATCGTATCCGCTTTCACTGTTTTTTTTTTTTTTAATGTAAATACCGGTCAGTATATTTTTCGTTGTAATAATGATGTGGATTTGCTTATTTCTTTAGCTGTCAACTATGTCCCTGATATTTTTACTTGTATGTTTGACGTTTAGAAAATACGAAAGTCGAATACACATCTCTTATTCTTTAAAGACTAGATAGTATTGTAACTTTCATACCCTTGGCGTAACTTGAAGTTACTTTCGATTTTTAGGGTTCCGTACAAAAGTTGTAAAACGGAACCCTTATAGGATCACTCGAGCGTCTGTCTGTCCGTCCGTCCGTCTGTCACAGCCGATTTTCTCCGAATCTACTGAACCAAATTAGATGAAATTTGGTAAGATAGTGTAATTCTATGACCCAAACACGGATGTGCAAAGTAAATAAAGATTTTTTTGAAATAAGGTTCATTTTGGGGGGCCAATTACAAAATTTAAAAGTCATATATCAAATGAAAGGGCTCATTATGAGGATCTCAAAAATATTTTTTTTGTTCGGGTATAATCAATACTTTTGATTTTATTCACGAAAGAAGGCAAAAATTGACCATTCCCCCTCCCTGATCTCCGTAACTACTGGGCCGAAAATTTTGAAAAAATTACAAAATATAGTTCATTCCCCGAAGATTACAGGAAAAATAATAAGAATTCTATCACTTGAAAATTAAGTGGTAAACTCACAATAATATGTTCATCTAGGGAAATAGTTCACTAAAACACCACTAGATGGCGTTAGTCAATTGAATAAAACATTTTTTGCACATTGTGTGTGTGTTCACGAAGCATATTGTACGGAACCCTCATTGCGCGAGTTTGACTCACACTTGGCCGGTTTTTTATTTTTGGATAATTAACTCATTCGAACATACTTAGATTGTTTTTACTTCTTCTTTGAGTTCCTAGTTACTTTAATAAGCTATGCCTAAGCAATTTTAAGTTCTAAGTAGTGTTTACATTTGTGTTTACATCTTAATACTCCCGTATTTAATATATCTATAATACTGGAAAATATCGTTGGAATTAGAACTTAATATTACTATTGCAAATAAGCATAATAAATGATTAATCCTTATTCAGTATTTTTTTTAAATTGTACCAACTGTTATGTAACTTTTTCAAAAAAGTAACATAAGTAAAACCTGGCAACATTGCGCAGGACATAGCCAACTAGTGATGTGCCGACTCAAATAAAAACGTGTTTTCTAATGTTAATCGAATTGAGATTCAAATATCCTGAAAAAGTGTGGTGTGGCACGGTACTGTAAAGTTTATTGGAGATGTTACGGGGTCGGAAGATTTTAATATTTAAAATTGAATAATTGTATAGTGAAGACACAAGTATAATAAACCAAGTCATATTGAAACAAACCGACAGAAACACATAGTGTCAATTCATTGCCTACTGGTTTATGTTTACTACATACATATTATCACGTCTTTATCCCTAGTGGGGTAGACAGAGCCAAAAGTCATAATACTTGGCCACTTTTAGCATCATAGTTACTGTCACTGTTTTAGTTTATGTTTACTGTTTCGTGTAAAGATGTTGAACATTCACTGTGATGCATTTCTCCATAGCAACTTTTGAAGATCGAAGTAGGTTCATCGCGATAATGAATTTTTTCAATCAGTAATTCTTCATAGTAAACATTATAACTTTCATAGTAGTTGTGTTTCTTGTGTGTGTTCATATGTTTGATTTTATGCGCCAAAGAAATTCTTTCTTTCTTTCTATGATAGTAATTTGTATCATCATTATCATCATCATCTGGGGGCCTACCATGAACTTTTACAAAACCATCATGGTTTCGGTCCGTTTTATTTCAAGCTTATTGTAACATTGTTTCAAATCGTACCATGAACTTTTAAAACAAGATTGTTTTATTCCTGCCTAGTGTTGAGAAAGAACGAATGAATATCTATTCTTTGACGATTGTGAGAGCGGGACAACGCTATGCAATTTGTATAGCTCCGTCCTTTTTACGCGGCGTTCCGATCCATTACCAACATTGGTCTTCTTTTATACAAATACAATTTGAATTTTAATAAATAAATGATGTTTGATAGTTATATAATCTGATTTAAATATTTAAAATGTATTTTTTATAAGATAACTTTAAATACTTAAAATAATATTATAGTTTTAAACAAAACTTGTATTTATTAGCGTAAAACGGAGCATTTTTTTTCAAGGCGTGCAGTTCGCGCGCCTCTTTCTTGTTTGTACCTAGTCTCGATCTCGAAGATATGATAAAATTAATATAATTTCGGTATTACCATAAAAGTATGATACTAAAACCAAATGAATAAGTGAATTTTCTATTGTGTGCGTTAAGCGTGGCGTGATTTCGTGAAAATCTAAATGTAAATCAGAAAAACTACACAACATAAAGACATCAATTTTTTCTTACAATGAACGTTGTTTATTTTTTTCAATGCACTCGGGAATTTTCAGTGTTTTTTTTAGTTGAATAACGTGTCATGTATCTATCTACGAGGAAGAAACGTGATCTTGATGGTGATGATGGGAATCCTTAGATTCTCATAGAGAAATAGCGACGGCATGTAACCTAAAACAATAACAAAATTATTGTTGTAGCCTTACTTTAATAAAATAATTGTTAGAACATTATTGTTGTATTCTTTATTTTTGTGTCCTACTTATAATCTTTAATCAGATTAAAGCAGCAATTCTTCTGTTGGAGTAGGTATATACTATATACTATAGTATCCGTGGATTTATGTAAGTAGGTACATACAGTAGGTACTTAGTTAGGTATCTAGATTTCGGGGCAATGTATATTGTATACATGTATTATGTTCCTTCTGTAGGCACGTTTAGATGATGGTAACGGCTGTAATTTTTGATGCCAGTCCAATGTGCCACTCGTTAAGTAAGATGCCGTTCTTAGTACCTTGAAAATCTGCCGCAGGTCTTTTACCGATGAAATAAACGACACCAAACCAAACATCCCTGGTAAACATGTAATATTTACAACTCAAAGCCCAATGTACCTAACTGATGGAAGAAAGAAAACCACTTCTTAGACATTTTGATCTTTATTGACTTGCAATAGGTACCTACATATGTTGTGAGTATTTTCCCACTGGGTTCTAACCTAAAGATTCTCTTGTACCTAGTGCTGGAAAATAAAACAGCGATAGCCGCATTGCGTTTCAGAAATATTTTCTTAATATTTTTGGCCATTTATTTGACCTTGCTATGACGATTTGCGCAGAAAATAGGTAGCTGTTTGATTGATTGTTTTTTTGATAGGATCTTATTATATAATTGTTTATACTTTATTTAAAAACTTATATCACAATTCCACTCACAAATTTAATGTTATGTGAATACTACAGTGTTGTACAGGCTTATACTATTATGTATTCTGAGTAAAGGAAAAAATGGAAAAAAGTTTTGTTTCCATCGTACCCGACTAACTTTTTTAAGATCGCTAATTTGACACAAAAACAATATTGCTTACTGTCAAATAGCGGCTCATGGTACCAAATGAATGAATGATTTGCTCTGACGTCATCAAAACTGCTAGTAAAAACAACATTAAAGTAATATTGTTTTGTATACGTCATGGTACGAATTTCAAAAGTAATATTGAAATAATACTGCTATAAGAGGTTATGGTAGCCCCCAGGTCTTTTTTATTCTCCACTATAGGAGCACGACTCTTTCTGATCACCAGAGCCATTAAATTAGCCAGGGCAATTGGCCTACACTCTCCACGCTGGCCAGACGGGTGTGAAAGGTCTTTTTGATGTTTAAAAGCTTTGTTTAGCTTGTGTTTCCTAAGTAATTTGTATACTTACGTTTATTTTTACGACAAGTATCGGATAACAGTTTCGTAACGATTCTAAAAGTTAACGAAGAAGTAAACAACGTAATACAACAAGAAACGAATAACAGTTTCGTTACGATTTAAAACGAAAAGTCATAACGCCCCGTCCCTAAAACGCGACTGCCGAATCGCAGTGCGCGCACCCATGATTTGCTTTTTTCTGTCGCGCGACGCGACGCTACTATCGCGTCGTGGTGCGTGCTTACCCTAATTGACAACATGTACTTGACCGGAAGTGGTACTTTTTATATATGAAATCGAAAGTACCTTGTATGTATATACTTCCATATTTTTTTTATTTTTTTTAAACCAGAATTTATTTTTTTATGAATTTTTGGAAATACGACAAAATCTTAGGTTTTATAATAGAAATATCTGTGCCTTATTCCCTGTCATTGTCAATCTGACGTAGAAATTACTATCTGTCATTGTCAATCTGACGTAAAAGAATGACATTGACAGTCTGAGTTGCCAGATTTGGGAAATTTTACCCAGGAGTAGGGAAAATCTCTATCAGGCCTCTCCCAATGAATATCATAAATATCGTTTCCGTTTTTACTTTTTTTTTTCATTGTTAATGCCGGTCAGAATGTTTTTTGATGTAATAATGATTTGGTTTTGCTTATTTCTTTTACCTGTTAACTATGTTTCTTATATTTTTATTTGTTTCTTTTACGTTCAAAAAATACTCAACCACGTCTTTTATTCTTTACAGGCTAGACTGAACCTTAGGTCGTATGATCAAAATAAATAGTGGTTTTAATAAAATTGATCGCATGTAGATTATGAAAATCTTTAGTAGTGCGTAAACAGTCATTTGGAAAATTCTTTAACTATAGATTATATCATTTATGGAAAGTTAATTTGGTATCAAATAGTTTAATGCGATTAAGTTTTTCACCATTTAAAACAATTACGACGGAAAGTAATGTGCTGCACATTTGCGATGACTTTACTTACGTTCAAGTGACCCTCGCATAGTAGGTATATAAAAAGCACCTTTAGCGAGTTTTCCATCAACAGCAACGCACCGATTATTTACGAACATGTAACAATGGCATCAAGTCTTTTTTTATTAACAATGCCATGATTGTTATCTTGGTGTAAAAATCGTTCTTTCAATGTCAAACATTAGAGCGTGGGATAAAGACAAAATTTTGGCACAAACGTAGGATTTACAAACAAATTAATGCCGGCCAGAATGTTTTTCGATGTAATAAGTTTTTGCTTATTCAATATTCCTCATAGGAAAACACGTCTTTTATTTTATAGGCTAGCTAGACAGAACCTTAATTCGTATGATCAAGATAAATAATGGTGTTAATAAAATTGACCGCTGTAGATTGTGTAAATCTCTAGTATTGCGTAAATAGTCATTTGGAAAATTCTTTAACTATAGGTTATATAATTTATGGAAAGTTAATTTGGTATCATCATCATCATCATCATCATCAGGTCTTCCTAGTCTCCACTGCAGGAGCACGACCCTCTCTGTACTACCAGAGCCATATTCTAGGCTGAGTAGTCAGAGGATTTGGCCTACACTCTCCACGCTGGCCAGATGGGTTGGAGAGGTCTCTTTGATGTAAAGAAGCTTTGTTTAGCTAGTGTTTCCTTAGTCGCCTTTTACGACATCCACGGGATGACTTGGAGTGGTCCTATTCTACTCTGCCGGGAACCACACGGCGGAATTTGGTATCAAATAGTTCAATGTGATTAAGTTTTTCACAATTTAAAACAATCGTAACGACGGAAAGTAAATGTGCTACATATTTGCGATGTCTTGTTATATCATTTATCTATTTTAATATAAAAAGTTATAGGTACGTACATTCGAGTGACCCTCAGATAGGTATATAGAACCGGCCAAGTGCGTGTCGGGCCACGCGCAGTGTAGGGTTCCGTAGTTGCGAATGACAAGTTTGAGTTCACACTATTCACACTCGCACCTTACAGTTTAGCGACCAAAAACATCTAACAATGAAAATAGTATGAAATTTTACAGTTTATAAGTTGGTTGCCTATAACTTTTTAGTTTGTACTTAGTACTCAGCTCTGATAGTTTTCCTTTAAACTTCAGTATATATACTACTGCTGTAATTTTTTTCACGTATCTATATATAACCGTTTAGCAGATAGAGGGGGGGGGGGGGGGACACTTACCTCAAACAAAAATTCGCACTTTAAAACCAAATATTTCGGAAACGGATCCCTAAATCGGAAAATGGTGTTCTCAACCTCACAATATTTTTAAAAGACCTATTTAACGATATCCCACACGATGGGTAAATAGAGAAAAAAAAATTACTCCCCCACTTTACTTGTATGGGAGCAACCCTAAAAAAAAATTTTTTTCAAGTTTTTAGTCTACCACTTTTGTGCCATGAATAATATACATACCCATACCAAATTACAGCTTTCTAGTACTTATAGTCTCTGCGTAAAACCGCGGACGGACGGACAGACAGACAGACAGACAGACATGGCGAAACTATAAGGGTTCCTTGTTTACTACGGAACCCTAAAAAGCACCTTTTAGCAAGTTTTCTATTAACAGCAACGCACCAATCATCTTTAGAATGTATAGAAAAGTAGTCGTAAGTCGTAAATTATCTTTATATTTAACAAAAATAAAATATACTTAAAATTATCATAATGAGCCCTTTCATTTGATATTATGACACAGTAAGGTTCATATATTTTTTTAATTTAATTAAATTACTAAAAAACTATTTACTTTGCACCACTATCCAACCAAATTTCACCTCATTTGGTCTAGTAAATTTAGAACAAATTGGCTATGTCAGTTTACGGTCGCGTTAATTAATAGTAATAAGCAAAACCAAATCATTATAACATCGCGAAACATTCGAGCTGACATTAACAATAAAAAAAGTGAAAACGGATGCGAGCTAGAGATTTTTCCGACTCATGGGTAAAATTTCCCAAATCTGGCAACTCTGACTGTCCATGTCATCATTTTACGTCAGATTGACAGTGAGAGAGAGTAAGTTTACGTCAGATTGACAATGACAGGGTATAAGGCACTGGAGTGCTATTTTTGAACGCGTGACTCACTTAAACGGAAGTCGTGCACGACTACAAGTCACACTCGTCTTCCAAGTCAGGAAATGCCATTTTGCCATATTTTTGAAACCATCGCTTGAACTGTAGTGCTGCCAACCTTCAACGAAAAATATTTCATTTCTTCTGATTTCACGCAGAATTTTTTGTAAACTTTTTTAAGGTTATTAAGGATTTTTAAAATGTTTAAGAAGTGTAGCGTCAAACGGAACGTAAAATCATGACATAGGAACTTCAAATGTCAGGAAGTGACTTTGACATAAAAGCGTCCGTCGCCTGCGGAAACGAGCGGTCTCAACCGCTCGTTGCAATCACTCGTCAACTAACGATTCAAAAATGCGGCCTTTTGGAAACACTCGCGTCAATCACTCGTTTAGTGAGTCACGCGTTCAAAAATAGCACTCGATATTTGTATATAAATCCTACGTTTGTGTCCTATTTTCAAAAACTTTCGCTAAAGTATATGTTGTCAATTGATAACATATACTTAACCGGAAGTGGTACCTTTTAAATATGCAATCGAAAGTTCCTTGTATGTATATGCTTCCATATTTTTTGTAATTTTTTTAAACCAGTATTTGTTTTTTTATGAATTTTTGGAAAAAAGGTCGCAAACGTAACGTTGCCGTCGTATTGCAAATCCTTGGGGGAGGCCTATATCCAGCGGTGGACTTCATGTGGCTGATATGATGATAAAACCAAAAGTAGTCAAAGTCAAAGATTTTTTTTTTCAAAGAAAGACAAATGTGACGTTTAAAAAGAGATACAATTATCCAATTAGGTCCAATTAGATAATTGTATCTCTTTTTGAACGTCATATTTGTCTTTCTTATTAACTTTAATTTTTAATATGCAAAATTGAAAAACTACCAGCGTTTCCGACTACTGGTGAGAAGAATACTCCGAGAAACTCAATCCAGACTTGGTCCCTACGTGCTTGTAGTCAATACAAAAGTAAAAGAAGCAATATGGGAATTTTTCATACACACTTCGGTCCCTGCATAAAAATAAGCGCTGGCCCAAAAACAAGTTCGGACAAAGTTGGGAGAAATAGTTACGTAGGTGCAAATCAATGCCTTATAATATTGAGATTCTTATAAGACAGATTTAATTATGTGCATTTATATATCTGTCCTCTTTAAAATATTGTATAAAGTATTTGCGTTTGAGTACCCAAATAACGTTATTAACGGTTTTTTACCCAATGAACTAGTGTATTTATCTATAGTGTCTTAGAATTTTCCTTGACTGTGGGTAATTTCCCAAAACACACGCATGTAGGAAACTTTAAATGGCACAGCCAGCAGGCCCAGCCCGGAGACGTGCAGTCCGTAATCATAAAGATTGTTGTTGGCTGCATGCCATATAATCAAATGCCGCGACTTAATAAAAATAACAAAATTGTCTTATTGTCATTTATAAAAAGTGTCAATGTCAAACATGAAACACCATCAACCACAACATGTCATGGTGGCATTCCCCATTGCTGACTGGATTTTGTTGTTGTGAATTAAAGGAAAATAATTTGATACAACTTCTCGCTTCTTTTTTAGCTTGTCTGATATTAATTGTTTAGCTGATTGAAGTAAAATGAATACTGACTAAGTTAATTGAAAATATATTAGAAAGTTATTGTGTGTCGAAGTGTCGACCTCACAAAATGCCTGCCGTAACATCGACAACGGAGGAGCAAAATGACGCAGATCAGAAGATGTGGAGTGCACTCAAAAGATACATTATTCGGGAAAGACAACGAAAAAAAGAAGGTACCTCTATGTACATTTGACTCTAAAGCAATTAAAACTATTTATTTTATTACAGCCACCTCATGAGCTAATCCTTGCCGCACACGGGCCACAAACCACAACCCAAAACCCAAAACGCAGCCATCGACCCGTTTCCTGTTGTTTTCATACATTTTATGGGGACTCGGCGCACACTGTTGATGCCGGTGGTCGCCATGATCCTTTAGATGGCGACGATTGTGGCTGGTCAGTGGCCTTTGTGTGGCGATCCTAATATGCATTGAGTAGGTACATACATGTAACATGATCTCTCTCTGGAAACTGCAATGAAATGAATATGAAAGCCTCAGTGAATAAGGATATTTACATAGAAGGCTATGCATTAATTTTTTTTACTAGCTTTCCATGTCCCACTGCTTGGCAAAAGCCTCCCTGTTTTCCTTCCATTCTTCTCGGTTCCCTGTGGTATCCTTCCAGTTATCAAATGTCCTTATATCATCGGCCCACCATATCTTTGGTCTTCCTCTTTTTCTGTGTCCATCGGATGGGAGCCAGTCAGTTAGAATGCGAGTCTCATCCACCACCTATCCATATTAATGAATTAATACATATACCTACTAATTTACTAGTTATATTGATAAATAATTTAACTTGTCAGTAGTAAGTTAATACAGGTATGAATATAACTAAATTATTGAGTTTATTTGATACCTTTGTTTTAATAATAAAATAATGAACAAAAAAACTAATTTTAACAATATTAGTTGTATGGGATAACCAAACATACAGAGCTAGTTAAATAAGTGTGCTGAGTTGAGCTCGAAGGGATGCTAGCAAGGCAGGAGGAACTCTGGAGAGAATATAGCCAAATCCGTCAAGTGATTTCTGTACCACGGTATTTATTGATTTCGCCTAAATGCTAAGATCGCTATTCCATTGACGTACATACATATTGCTGAATAGTAATGCTGCTTATTCACATAGTTTAAATGCAGGTTAAAATATTTGTACTGCATATGTAGGTATAAAAGTCAGCTAAAATGTATGAGGTGAAAGCTCATACATTAGTGATTAGCTAATATATTTACCTATAAAAGATACAGGGGAAAGAATATCATAGAATATACCACCTGCTTTTCTTCCTTTGCAGACTGGTTAAGGGATTGGGTGAAACTCTAACAAATCACATCAATAGGCAATGTGGCTAGCAACTTATACCTATTTTAATAGAAAAAAAGTCTTTCCACCTTAATAATGTTTAGCATGGCCTTTGGGTTTTACAACCTTGGGCTCTGGTGGTATATATTAAATATATACCACCACTCAATCCCCATGTAGGTACCTTTTTGATAAAGACAATGCATTGTTGGAACTAAACGAGACACAATAGAAGTTTAATTGTTACAACGGCTTAATCTAAATAGCTCTGGCTAAATCATTACTGCACAGTGAATGGCTTCACTGTGCAGTAATGATTTTAAAAAAGCAAGTTTATATTAAGTCACATTGATATTTAAAATGATACTGTTTTTAGAATATGAAGCTGAGGTGGAAGAGGAGAGACTCCGCAAAGAGCGAGAAGCTAGAGAAAGACAAGATGTAATGACACTAGGTAATATGTTTTTCTAATTATTATAAAATACTAACTCAATGATACTATATTTTTAGCCGTGTGGTTCCTGGAAGAGTAGAATAGGACCACTCCAAGTCTTCCAGTGAATGTTGTAGAAGATACCTTAGGAAACACAAGCTAAACAAAGGTTTTAAACATAAAAAAGACCTTTCACACCCATTTGGCAGCACAGTAGGCCAAATTCTATGACTGCTCTGGCTAATATAAAGCATCTGGTAGTACAGAGTGTGAGGGTCAAGCTTCTGCAGTGGAGAGACTAAAAAAGACCTGATAATGATGAAACAATATTTTATATTAAATAATAGACCAGAGGGCTGGCAATTTTCTCGGACAGAGGATAAGCATTGCCATCCAACATGGCATTGCTGCCAGCATTCTGGGTACCCTTTCATGTGACAACAACCTGCGGGACATTTTTACTTATAGCTTTTTTTTATATAAATCAAATTAGGTATTTATTTATTAGTGTAATTTTTTTTAAGTTCAGTCTCATCGTGCTTAAATAACTTATTTACTAGCAATATTCCCGCAACTTCATCCACATAAATTATAACCTATGTCACCTGTAGATAAATTAACGCCATAGGTGAAAGAATTTTGAAAATCGGTCCACTTAGTTTCAGAGCCTATTCAATGTAAACAAAAAAAAAAACAATCAGATCTTTCCTCTTTATAATATTAGTATAGACAAATTACATTGCAGAGGAGACAAAAGAACAGATAGATCAACTGGAACAGAAATTGAAACAATTAGAGAAAGAGAAACAGCAGTTGTTCATGCAGTTGAAAAAAGTCCTCAATGAGGATGAGATCCGTAAGAGACAGCAGCAGAAGGAAACCAAGTGAGTATGGGAAAGTATGGATTCTTTTGTTGATAAGGAAACTATACAATTTTCAAATTTTTCTATTTGTTTTTAACTCTTTAAGATGATACACGGAGCCCAGTGTTGCCCCTATTTTAAATAAATCATTTGAAAGACAAAGAAGTCAAAAGCTACCATTTTTGGCAAGAATGCAAAGAAAAGCTTTATGTTCACACTCCATGTTATCACAAATTAAACTATTTGCATACATTTACAAATTAATGTTATGTAGTCACACACAATACACATCAGACAATCAGAATGATACGTCCTTACGGGGAGAGTCTATAGCCCTCTCTGCCGTTCAGCCATTCGGGTACCGGGATGGAGGCGTCGCAGGCGCCACGTCACGCAGCCCACGGTGACGTCAACAATGACCACCGCTAACACTGTTAGAAAGTCGTTAAATGGTTTTCTAAGCCCTCTTAGCTTAAAATTTTCAATGATGTCTCCGTTTGCGTTCATATGATATATTTTAACATGGGGGCCTGTACCCCGTGTATCGTATTAATATCCATTAGGGTTCTGTTGCTTCATTGTTTTGATACCAAAAGGTGTTCCTCTGAGAATGCCTTTAGTGCTGAATCTTTTTCGCCATATGAAAAAAAAAATCTATCATAAAAAGATTTATTAATGTTATAGTAGTATGACACAAATAGGCTTTAAGAAAATGAGTACCTATTGTAGATGATTTTATGTCACATTGCAAATAAATATATATATGGATAAATCACTCAGATTGAGCTAGCCCCAAAGTGAGTTCTTATGAAAGACTTGTGTTATGGGATACTAACTCAACGATAATATATTTTATAACAAATACATATATAGGTAAACATCTAAGACCCAGGTCAATCTGAAAAAGATCATTTTTCGTCTTGACCTGACCGGGGATCGAACCAGAGTCCGTCCGTGTCACTGGCCGGCGTGTTGACCGCTGCGCCACGGAGCTTTCAATCATTGATTTAATCGTCTTTTGATATCCTCTAAGGTTGTACTATTTTACTTTTCAGCGAAATGCAACCAATGAAAATGTCAATGGGTGGCAACATTCAGATCCCAATGTTTTCTATGCCCTCATCGACAGGGCAAGGGGAGCCTCCCCCCACTCAAGGCAGGCCTCCTCCACTTACCTCCCACCTGCTTAACAAGGTAGTATTATTATTTCAGTCAGATTTTATTGTCACTATAATTTGAAGAGAGAGACTAGAAGGGTCTATAATCGTCTGCTAAGGGCAGATCCACTCAGACAGATATCCACAAACGGTAAACTAAATAGTTTACCGTTTGTGGATGAACTAAAAAGTGCAACCTATTGGGTAAATTGCTTATGATATGATAGCGTTTGTTAGATACTGGTTATGCTGCTGGCAAAGTTAAGGCAATCAGCAACTTCTACATGTTCATACTTCTTTGTGAGCAGAAGGAAACTGCCAGTATACCCCTACCCCTTTTCTTCTTTCGCTTCAGTAGATTGACAGAATATATTGTTTTTACCACAGCTCAAAAAAGGGGTTATGTTTTCAGAGTTCATGTTTGTATGTTAGTTTCTTTATTTTACCATCACTTCTAAATACCTTACCAAATTTGGATGTGGGAAGTATGGTAACTATAATATTTGTCCTATATTTTTTTTGGAGTGCAATCAATATTTATAAATTTTATTTTTTAAATACAACCTATAATGCTATTACAAAAACCCAAAAATTATATTAAAAACCTGTTTGTACTTACACTATTTTTTTCTACCTTAATCGTAGGTTTTCTAGCTTATTTGTAGATTTCCCAAACACTTTTAAGTAAATTAAGAAGAAAGAAAAACAGATATTTACCATCTTACAATTATGTATTATAATAACTGTAGTATTCTTTTAACTATTTTCGTGTCACCATTGAGTAGAATTTTCTAAGTATTGCACAAAGAATCTTTACTTTTGTCCAGATGAGGTGTGCTGACTGTTTAGTATGATGGTCTGAGCGTGTGGGTAATTATGCACATGTCACTTCTACCCTGAAATATAATAGTTTTCTTTGTACCTCCTTGGGTGTTTGTAGAAGTAGCGGTGGGTGAACAATAATTCAACATTTTAAGATTCAACATTTTGGAATTCAACATTTTGCAAATTCAACATTGTGGTCCAGGGAAATTCAACATTTCACAAATTCAACATTTTGGGATTCAACATTTTGCGAATTCAACTTTTTTTAAATTCAACGTTTTGCAAATTTAACTTTTCAGGCCTGAAGGGTTTTGATTTACATGTTTATTACGTTTGAATGGTATTAGATTCTAACGTCAGTACGGCAAAGGCACGGCGCAGATACTGTGCAGGACAGTAAGATAGCATTTTAAGCCTTATTGTGATACTTAAAACAACCAATATTGCAAGAACAAATTGACGCTTCTCTGCCCGCAAGTGGCATCTTGAGGTACCGTTTTTTAACGCGATGCTGGTCATTTTCAGTATGACAATAAAACTATCACAGTGTTCCATTTTTGCGCCGTTAAGCCGGCTTTGACTGCGACCTAGGTAGGGATGTGCCGCTCTCGAAATTTGCGAGAATGAGAACGGTAGAAAAAGTATTCCGAGAAATACTTCTTCTGTCAGTCATGACCGAGAATCATTGAGAAATCTCTAGAATAGAGAATATGCGCGTAATTTTTTAATTTGCTAAGTATAATCCCTAATAACCACAGTAAATAAATATGAAAGAACTTTTAAAATATCTTAATTAGCGACGAAGATGTGAAACTTTAAAGTTAAAATAAGAAAGAGAAGTCCGATATGGACTAGTGACGTCATAGTCTATGTTAGGCATATATTTGCCATATAAAATAGTGTTTTGGCGAGTGAGATCGACATATTCTCGTAAAATCATTTTATCTCGTTTGTTTTTCAACCAAATTTTATTATGTTTTTACTTTCAGTACATTACTATTGAATATTTTTGGATAAAGTGGTAAGATAACATATTTTGTTCATGCATTATATTGTAAATTTCTCGCATTCTGAAAGAAGGAATTTTTTAAGCACAAAATTACTTTTGGCACATCACTAGGCGTAGGATGCGCACGCTACGTCCACGGCAAACAGTCAAATTGGTTAATTGTCGGGTCGTAGTCGTAGACTGCTGTGAATAGTAATTATACATTTTCATATGACCCGAATGTCTGCACATGCATAGTGTGGCCGTGGATGTTAGTGTGTGATCGGCTTTAGTGTGGATACCTTGTCCCAGCCGCTCTAAGAAACTTGATGTTGTTGTTGTTTTTAGAATATGAAAGTGGCCAACACTGGTGTCAGATTTTTCATAATACTTGACATATGAAAAAACGCCTCGACTGGACAAAGACTTGGTTATTAAAACACGTATTTTCAATGCACTAACTACACACTCACTGTCCAATTAACATAGTATAGCAACCTGTCCTATAACCCCCTTCTTTCTTTGTTCAAGAATAAGCACTCAAACTACATGTTGTTTCCGCAACAGCAGACGATTGTGCGGGGCCCTATACAAAGTGGTGTCAAGCGCCAGCGCAGCCCCTCGCCAACGTACACTCTTTATGCGCATAGATTACAGCCACAAATGAAACATCAACCTGTATATTCTGATCATAGTAAGTTGAATACTGTTATTTGTGTTGTAGGGTCTTAACATGAAAGTAAATGGGCCATCACGTTATTCCTTAGAATTGTGACTGACAATGTTATACACTGTATGGGCTAGATAAAATGTTGCACAAGAATGTTAACGGTTATTTCATGCTATATTAGGGTTATGTCGACACAAAAACTTAAAATAGTGATGTTAAACGGAGTCCTTCCCGGGTATCAAGAATTAGTTCATATTATAGCAGTTGCCAGTTCGCGAGTCAATCGGAGTCATTGACTCTATATTGTGTGTATATCTGTCGTATTTGTACTTGACTTACTCAGCCCAGTTACAAATCGTAATTTTGGAAATTCTGAATTGACACTACGTTAAAATGTATGCGAGCTGGCATGGGCTGGGAACTGGTAGACATAGCTCTGTCACCGAGAAAAATTGCATTCGGTACACATAAAAGTATTAAAAGCCTTTTTGATGACACTTGCTTTAGTAATAGTTTCATTTGACATACATATATGTGTACTGTTTGTATTGCCTTTTATAAAGGTGCCTATGAACAACTCTGGCTTTGCACATATTGTTGTTTATAGGCACCTTATGTTACGTCCTTGGAGATCGTCACACATCAATGAAATAAATAAAGTGAAGTATGTCGGGTTTTAAGAAATTAAGTTAGGTATCAAAATTTCTGGTAATGTTTTATTGTAAAGTGTACATGATGCTCTTGAGATTATTATTCTGAATAAAATTTACGTCATTTGTTATTCTATCAAGTCGATATTTCACTGTCTCATTTATGCCCAAACGAATTTTCATCGATGTGTGTCCGAATTTCGTGATAAGATCAGCATACCAAAAAGTTTGCTGATCTTTATGAAATTACTATTAGAATATTATCTGTCATTTTTGTGTGTTGTGAAAGCAAAGCGATATTGATTTTTTGCAGAGGTAGAAGACGGCCGCATGAGCCGTCAGTTAACACGGGCTGTGCTCTGGAACAGTGAGTTGAATCGGTGTCGTCTGTCGCTTTTCATCTCACTCATAACCCCTCACTTTCCCGTGTTTCTTACTCTTTTCTTTCATTTCTTTTATACTAAAGTTGGTTTGGTACTTTTTAGGAATCTACTCATACGAGTACTAGACATTTAAATAGCGGCGGCCCGTATCTACATTTCTTTATAACCCAAATTTTAGTTCCGTATCGGCCACTCACTTCAGATATATAGGAGTGGAACGGTACTGCAAATTTTCGCAAGTTGCAAAGAAACGTAAATAGGGGTAATGACCGCTTTTAACGTGCTTAGTGGCAGCTAGTGTAGTTCAATGATTATATGATATTTTAAGGTTGATAGTTTTCGTAAACTCTTCTTATAATAGCTAAGCTGTTCAATTATAAAGCATCTGAGACTGAAAATTTTAGTTTTTCTTAAATAATATGTTAGGAGTGAAGAATGATAATGCGCCGTGAATCTGTTGGGTCGGGTATCAGTATTTCACGCCGCTGTAGCTCCTCACTTCCTTTTCACGTTTTCAAGCAGATCTGTGGGAATCTCAAGTAACAATATTATGAGAAACAGACTATGATATAAGTCTTGTTTGAAAAAAATGCGCTGAATCGAGGTAACATAAATTGAATGTTCAAAATAGACTGATGAACACTATTTTAACATATTAACTGACCATATACTCATCAGCCCTAATAATAATTTCTTCCTAACCGCATGGGTTTAAATAATACAATACTTCAAACAATATATATTTACTATCTTTTTATTGTGTGTCTAAGTTAATATTTGGTTTCATTTCTGTTGTGTTGTCGGTTTTCATATTTTAACCACTGGGTTTCGTTTTGTTAATGCTTTCATTTCTCTAGTATAGTTTTTAGAGTTGTGTAGATTTAATTGATGTTGTTATTATATAAAAAAATTACTTCTAATGTTGTAAATTTAACTTCGAATGTCGCTAATCTAGAAAGGGTTTGATAGAATGCGTTACAACAAATGGCAGCACCGAATCTCAGGGACACTTGTTTGTTGTTTTTTATATCTGTAAGTGGTTAACACTGGTGTCATGGCGTCTTACATAGTTTCTAGGGACTCTCAGCTTAACGCCTTTCGCAGCATAGCACGGAAGCGAAATATTTTTACACGACTGCCAAAAATGAGTGTATTGTTTTTCGAATTCATGTATGTATGTAAATATGTAATTATGTGAGTTTCTTGATACCACCACCATATCTTTTAAATACCTCGATGGATTTTGACGTACGGGGTATTGTTGTGACATAGGCTATAAATTTTTGCTAAGGCAGACCTGTTTTTATTTTTTTTTTGGCAAAAGAAGGCTTGTATCTCCCTTGTCTATACCATATTATGGTAAAGACAAGTTCTAACTATTGATAAGAGTCCCACGTAAAGCCGCAATCCCATACAAACGTAGTTTCGTTTTAGTTTTACGGATAAGGCATATTGATGTTGTTTATAATCAGATTTCAATTTTAAAAACAATACCTATACAAAATTACAGCGAGTATAAGTTTTCTATACGAAACTTCAACTCGCTGTAATTTTGTATAGGTATTGTTTTTAAAATTGAAATCTGATTATAAACATCAATTTGCCTTATCTAGTCGTATGTACGAAATTTGGTTGAGATTGGCTTAACTGTTGTAAAACTAAAACGAAACTACGTTTGTATGGGATTGCGGCTTTACGTGGGACCTCTTGAGACTACTAAACTAATAATACGTACGTTCACCGAGCGCTATATTCTAAAGACATTAAGGTTATTAAATGATACCTATGTTTAAAATAAAATCATTTGTCCAGCTCCGTGGCGCAGCGGTCAACACGCCAGCCTGCGACACGGAGGTCCCGGGTTCGATCCCCGGTCAGGTCAAGATGGAAAATGATCTTTTACAGATTGACCTGGGTCTTGGATGTTTATCTATATAAGTATCTATTATAAAATATAGTATCGTTGAGTTAGTATCCCATAACACAAGTCTCGAACTTACTTTGGGGCTAGCTCAATCTGTGTGATTTGTCCGTATATATTTATTTATTTATTATTTATTTGCTACTAGCTGTTTTTCCACAGCTCCGTTCGCGTAGATTATTACCCGATGTAGCTTTGAACTGTCGAAAGAATTTTTAAAATCGGTAGTTGTTTTTCAATTTATTTCCAATTTAACTATTACAAACAAACACACCTACAATTAAATCATATTATTTGATAAGGAGTAAAATGATAACTGTTCTGTATTACAACATAACAGGTTTTTATTATGTGGATTCAATTTAAGCAGTAAACGTTTTAGCAATATTAAAAAAATTTCTTCAAATGCAAGTACTACTGAGGCTTATCATTATGGTGCTGCCGCATTACGCATTTCGAAACACCCTCTTATTGAGCTAGAAAATAAAATCAACATTCCAACCTACAGAATCGTCTCAATACGGCTCAGGAGTGGGTAGTTCTTCCTCGTCGCCAGCATACTACGCAATGCCGACGTCCGGCGTGGTGGGGGTAGTAGGGGAGCGCCCGCCGCCATTACTGTACGCGCATCACGCGCACACCCCTCACACCCCGCACACCCCGCACACGCCGCATCACTCCAACTTGATGTACGCGCCCGCGCCGCAGCCGCCGCAATTGTATCTCGACCTGCTAAAGAACAGAGATGGACAACAGCATCAGGAGCAGAAGAAAGATGCGCCACAGGTAGATACGAGATTAGGCTACTTGTTACAAATAGTATACTCTTCATGCACGTTCCCGAATGAGAATCTTGTGTGTTGCATGTACGGTCACCTGCAAAACCCCATATAGAATTTTCTTTAAAAAATCGCTTGTACCTACGCAGATGATATAAAAAATAGAAGCAATATCAACCTTATGTACGATGCATAAGGTTCATGATATTGCTAAATACTTATGCCTTCTATGTAAATGGGCTATTTAGAGCCAGAATCGATGGAGTGATATGTTCATGGAATGCATTACTTTCAGCCGCAAGTGCTTTTGGGGTTGAGTGAGGCCCACCACCCGTCAGTGAGCAGCAGCGGCGGATACGGCCTTCACCTCGCGCAGCCGCACCCACAGCATTCGCAGCATCATAACAATATGCAGGTATGCATAGATTTTTTAAATATATATTACAACTTGCAATTTTTCCGTGACTTCGCCTATGTCACCCGCAGATAAATTAGCTCTGTATATGTGAAAGAATTTTAAAAATCGGTCCAGTAGTTTCTGAGCCTATTCAATGGAAACAAAATTAAATCTTTCCTCTTTATTATATTTAAAAAATGGAAGTATATAGAAAGTCTACGAACGTATCGCCTGCTAGCATATTAAATAAATTATTTAAAGTCAATAGCGCTTAGAACGAAGAGCGGCCCCTGGATCTGAAACCTGGCTGACAGCTGAAAATACAACCAGTAACAACGTCAGATGAGAGAGAGTGCTTGAATCAAGTTATATGAAATGAAATGTTTAATGATAGCGGATAGAATGGATGGGGCGGTCTTCAGGAGGTTCACGGAATTGCATTATTTATAGGTAATTTCGTGACCCTTCTGGTGACAGATTTTTATGAAACTTTTATTTTTAACTTTTTAACTCTGTACTGTATGGATTTTAATAGTCTGAAAATAAACGGTTTTTATTTATTTTTATTTATTTTATAATGCAACCCCCGACACCAAAATTACCGTCAAGGGTAAAATGCGACTGTGATGTGATATAATCTATGATCGGATAATCGAGTGCTTATATACCTAAACTCCTAAAACCACAGACGAATAATGTGGATATTCCTTCCTGAATTACTAAGTAATTCCGGATTCCCGGGATTACTTAGTAATACGAGAGGGAATGTCAGCTTTATTCAATAAAAATAAATCATTTTCACAATGAGATCTCACTATATTTTGAATGCAGGTAACATTTAAAAAGCCGTAATTCATTCGTAGGAATAAAATTAAAATTTAGGTATATTAGTACCCTATTATCCGATCACTGGATATAATCCCTCAAATTTTGATCTTCAAAATCTCCGAAATATCAAACAAACTTCTTTGATCCAATATTTTCTCCTTTCCAGCCTACGAAACCCGGCAGCATCACGCAGGGCTACCCGGTGCAGCAGGCCAACCCCAATGTCCAGAACCCCAACATATACCCCAACAGACACCGATATTAGCTAGTAATCATCCGGCGACACCCCGTCAAGCCACCACCATAGCACTCGGAGAACATGGACGGTACACATTGACGATAAAAATGATGTGTGGGACACTAACTGCGTAGTGTGAAGATTTTATTCTATTGATTATTTGGCGGGCTATCTATTTTGTATAATATATACGCTTTGTTTATAAAACTCTGTTCGATCTTTAAATGGGCGACTCACACCGTCAAGAAGAAAACTTTTCCTTTGGGACTACTCATGGGAATTTGAAAAATATTCTACATATTCATACACATTGTATGAAACCGGCCGGCCGGCTTAACAATTTTGTGGGAATGTCCTTTTTAGGGTTCCGTAGTAAACTAGGAACCCTTATAGTTTCGCCATGTCTGTCTGTCTGTCCGTCTGCGGTTTTACTCAGAGACTATAAGTACTAGCAAGCTGTAATTTGGTATGGGTATGTATATTAATCATGCCAAAAAAGTGGTAGAAAGATTTTTTTTAAGGTAGCTCCCGTGCAAGAATGCAATGGAAATTAAAAAAAATAGGGAGTAATATTTTTTTTCTATAGAAACCCTGCGTGTTGGGTATTGTTAAATAGGTCTTCAAAAGATATTGTGAGGTAAAGAACACCATTTTTCGATTTAGGGATCTGTTTCTGAAATATTTGGTTGCAAATTTTTGTTAGAGGTAAGTGTCCCCCCACCCTCTATCTGCTAAACGGTTATATATGGATACGTGAACAAAATTATAGCAGTAGTATATATACTGAAGTTAAAAGGCAAACTATCAGAGCTGAGTACTTAGTACAAACTAAAAAGTTATTGGCAACCAACTTATAAAATGTACTCGAAAATTTAAAATTTCATTGTTATGTTTTTGGTCGTTAAACTGTGAGGTGCGAGTGTGACCAGTGTGAACTCAAAGTTGTCATTCGCAACTACGGAACCCTACACTGCGCGTGGCTCGACACGCACTTGGCCGGTTTTTTTTCAATTCCAGCATTAGCCCCATAGGAAAAGTTGTTTATATTGATGGGCTGAGTCGCCCCAATAAGCATTGATCAGGGTTTTATTACCATACTATTGAATACACTGACTAAGTGGTAAAATAACCTTTAATTACTTGGTTCAGATGTTGAGGTGTTCTATAATAGTTTAGAAACTTGAAAGTTATTTTACCAATGTTTTATTATTTGACGTGTATTATTTGTTCAAATGAAAAGTCACTTTCTCATTAATCAATAGGCAGAATGATTTTAGGCTGTTTGAAATTAGTGATAGAAATTTTATATAACTTTGTAAATACTTAACGCTTATCACACTTTGTAAATAAAGAATTTGAAGTGTCCCATATAGTAATGTCGTGAGTGTGTACTATTTTAACTATAGGTAGTTAAACCGGACAATAGTGACGGGTCTCAGTGGTGCAGTGAACTGGTGTTGAGTTATAGTGCAAACAGGACACAAGTGAATGGTTTTAAGTGAATGTGAACTGAATGATTTGAGGAATAGGGCTGAGTTTTCAATATCTTGCTATATTCTCGAATAAAGCTGACATTTTTTATAATTTTTTTCTTAATCTTGGATGTGGGATATCAGGGTTCAAGGGCAGGTAATTAGTATTTGATAGTAATGTAAAAAGTGTACTTTTAGTAATATCAACAAACTAAGGTCATCAAACGAACGTTTTTAATTAAAAAGTATAAAAGGCTCTGGCCACATCCTTACAGCATGGCTCTGTTTGGTGTAGTTTGTTGTTATAAATTCCCGTACTCATGAACAATTATATGGAACTGTTATATGGACTCGTATAGATTTGTCACCAGAAGCTCACATGAGGTGATCAAAGGACCTACGTCATCTTTGATTGCTTCTTTTTCTAACTGAATACTGTCCAACACCGATACTTTGTATCTCTTTTAACTGGGCTTAGCAGAATCACCGAAACCTCGGTGGAAGCCATAATTATAAAGCAGAAGAAAAAAAAACAAGCAAGAACTGTAACATGCCAAATAAGAACATTTACCTGATAGTAGAAAGTTGCATAGGTCTAATGTTTGTGGTAAAAATAGATAGCGAGTTGAAAAATCAGCCCTTTTGTAATAAGTTTTATTACAGAGTTATTATATTGTACAGCCATGTAAAAGAGATCCTATGAAATTAAATAGATGAATAGTTTAATCTGGAACCAATTTCCACTTTGTTTGAAAGATAAAGATTAGCACTTAATTATTATTGTTTTGATTTCGGTTCTCATTATTGCGTAGTGAAATGATATCTTGAAATATGATTCGCTACCTAGTTGGGTAGTAAATGAAAGTGCAGTTCTTATTAATGTCTGACATAACATAACATCTCTTATAGGGAATTTGTTCCAGAGTAAATACTTGAGCCTTTACACCTGTAGAAAATTGTACAAAAGAGTATTTTTCAGTAGTAATGCAAATGTATAAGCAGAAAATGCATATTTATTAACACTTTATATGTGAATAATCAAGACCTTGTACAATAATAATAATTCAATATTATTATTTAAATTTAATACTTATCCTTACATGCTTATGTAACCATAAGGTTTTTTATTTCAAAATGTAAAGGCGTTTTTAAATTAATGATTTCCATCTTTCAATCAGAGATTTTCTTCCGAATATTTCCTACATGATAAAGTTACATGTAGGCGACAAGCTTGAATTAAATAATAAATATAGTCCGTTTTAAAATCCCATGGAGTCTGTTGCCTGTTTTTTACATTAAAAAATAGGGATGTGCCGATCCGATCCGATCATTCAGTACCGAAATAATTGTCGTATTTTTTTGAGTCATGTAAGTGTCAAATGTTTTAAATATAAAATTTGACTTTAACGAATTTCGATAACATTAAATTAGAATATTAGCTCTTAGTCTTCCTTCTTTCAAAAATCATGTTACATCCACAAATGAGATAATTTCATAACACACTTAGCGATTCTGGTTTTATTTATGACACAAATAAACATATACATATAAATTGGGCCTAACCATACAGGTAGATATTGGTCTAAAAACTGATCAATGCAATATGAAATCGCCTTTGTCAGGCAGTTGATTTTTAAGTTTGCTATAAAAATATTATGAAACTAGAAATTTTGCATGTCACCTGCAAATAAAATAGCTTGCTATAGGTAACATAATTTAAAAAATAGGTCTGGTAGTTTTCAAACAAACAAACAATCAAATATTTTGTCTTTATAATATTAGTGTAGGTCTAAAATGTAGAACTTCGTATTTTTTTCCCAAACTAGAATTTCTTAAATTTCCGTAGCGAATATAGTTTAACATCATCTCGAAACGAATACACTTCGCTGTCGCCTACATTTAGCTTGAAATGAACTGATAATGTACAGAACCACAATCTATCGTTGGAAATCTATGTACCATAAACGAAACTATAATCCTGTGCTTGTGGTGGTAATTAAGAAAATAAATATAAGATGTAGACCCACACTCTTGTTTTTATTAATTTGCCAAAAAGCCTCTTATACGGGTATAATAAACAATGAGTTAAGTATATTTTATGCTGAGCGGGTCGGGCTAGATCGGATATACAATGAAACAAAAGAAATTCGACCTGTATAAGTAAGGTAAAGACCGGATAAATGCCTCACTTTTAATCTAACTTTCAGTTCAAGAGCAAAATACTTTATTTGTTAGTGTGTCACTTTCTGGCTTGAACACATCACCAATTAAAATTCTGATCATGCCAATAATTACCCGAGAAAAAGTGGAAATTAGTCTCCAAGTATAAAAATCAGCCAAGTGCGAGTCGGGAGTCGCGCACGAAGGGTTCCGTACCATTATCTATACAAAATTTGACTTTGTCGAGAAAAAACGGCGAAACAACCCGTTTGTTGTTCTGTTTTTAGTATTTGATGTAACAGCAGCAACAGAAATACATCATCATTAAAATGTAAATTGCTTAGCTATCACAGATCGCCTGGTAACAGACAGACTGACGGACATCGAAGTCTCTTCAATAAGGTCCCGTTTTTACCCATTGGGTACGAAACCCTAAAAGTTGTCTAACAATCTTAAGGCGGCACCCTAGGCACAGTAGCGACGCCAGTCATTTTATTCCTAATACTTTACAAATAGAAAGAAATTCAAGAATGTAAATCATATAAGCACTAGTAAATAACCTGAAGTATTTTTGGAACCATGTTTTAATATTATGAGAATCAGCGAATCATGGCGAACGTACTGCTTTTTTTTAAAAATTAATACACATTTTTTATATTATAATAACACAAGCAGCTCTTCCCGGCTGCGCCCGGGCACGTTTTCTACCTATAAACCTTCCTCATGAAACACTATCTATTGGTGAAAACCGCATGAAAACCCGTGCGGTAGTTTTTGTGTTTATTACTAACAGACAGACAGATGCGGCGGAGGACTTTGTTTTATAGTATCTAGTGATTAGTGATAGTGATAAATAAAGTCGCCGAGAGGTGGTACCGAAGAACTCTGACACCAGGGTGTGTATGGTCGACTGAACGTGTCACCTACACGAAATGATGATGATGATGAGGTACTAATAATTTCCGGAACTAAATTATATTTCAAATGCCACGTTTCTAGAAGGTAAGTAATATGAGCTTGAATGAAAGTAGGTGAGGAGGAAGGGGGGGGGGAGAGAAGTTTGACCTGCAAGTAGGTCGGGTGCACCGACGATCGATGCATCGTTACTGCAACTTATTTCACCCTTGCGAAGGTGACCGCGAGTACAACCCTTTGTTTTTCATTTACATAAGTGGATTACCTTTTATTTAACGCTAGTATTACCTTATTATACTTATACGAGTTTTTGTAAGCGACAAGGTACGCACTACCCCCAAAGCTTACTTTGCTATACACATTTTTATTTACACGGAATCAGGGGCGCTTGATTCTGTTTTTTTTTTATGTGTATTATCTACTGAAAACAATTTTCTTCACTTTCTCTCTCAATTTACATATTCTCTAGTTATTCAGTTAAAAGTTTTAACTGAATAACTAGAGAATATGTATAATTTTAACTTAAAACTTCTATTTTATGGTCGTTGTTACATATAGAGTACTAGTCATAGATATCAGAATATTAGATGTAGTACTAGTACTAATACTGGTACTAGTCTATACTAATTTTATAAAGAGAAAAAAAACTGTTTGTTTGTTTGCATTAAACCGCCTCTGAAACTAGTGGACCGATTTTAAAAATCTTTCACATAAGAAAGCTAATTTATCTGGGGTGGGTGACATAGGCTATAATTTACGCGTACGAGGTCGCGGGAAAATTGCTAGTACCATATAAAACTGTCATGCACCAGAACAGAACATGATCGCCAGTCGGCAGACAGTTATTAGTACTCACCAACACTACTCTCTGCTTATTCAATTAGTACTTCATTTATTTAATTACTAGCAGTCCGCCCGGCTTCGCCCATTGTATGTACAATACCTAGGTATGTATGTACAGTACCTAGCATATGGCACTCAGGGATAACGTAACCTACCTATCCAAAGGTGAAAGAATTTTTGAAATCGGTCTAGTAGATCCTGAGATTATCGTGTTCAATCAGTTATACGAGTGTACACAGCGTACAGGCGAGGGTATACTAGCAGTGCGTTTTCCATACAAATGTATTTCTCTATTTTCTCGCTGAAAACTGTAATAATTAAGTCACCTAACCCACGTCTTCATGGCACCAGCTGAAAATCAGCGCTGTAGCACTCCGCTAGCAGCATAAGCTGAGCTGGCCACCTTTTCGACAATTTTTATTTTTAATTTGCTTAATATTGCTAATGATTCATTTGTTGATAGATATGTATTTTGTCGAATAAAGATTTTCTTTCTTTCTTTCTTTCTAGAGACACAATTCTTTTTACATACAATCTATTACTAAAATAGGTATGTCCCTATGTTTTATTTTTTCTAAAAACCTGTTTAAAAGAAAAAAAAATTGTACAGAAACAGTTTTTTTGGAAAAAATAAAAAATAGGGGCATTCCTATTATAGTACTAGATTTAATGAAAAAAGAATTGTGGCTCTAGAATCAGTTTTCAGCGAGAAAATAGAGAAATACATTTGTATGGAAACCATATTGAAAAAATACTGCTAGTATACGCTCTTAAAATGTCAAAATTAGAATCTCTAATGGAATACAGAAATGTAAGAAAAATTTATTAAAACTTAAAAATAAAATTTGACTCTCCATAGAAATTCGCCCAGCTGATCGGTGACTTTGTATGGAGATGTATTTTTTTTCGTTATATATATTTTTTCATTCAATTCTGTATTCCAATAGGGATTCTGATTCCGAGATTTCAATATAGCTCATAGGTTAAAAATCAGGATGTATAGATTTGAACCTACAAAGTTGCAAGGCTCGAAGATGTCATCTATTATTTTTCAATTCCCACGAACTAACAGGATCAACAACTACTATTAAGTTTACTAGACAATCTCATCATGAACAGGATCTCGTTCGGAACTAATGCAAAGTGGCTTGTTAATTGGAACTTCAGATAATCTGCAGCCCTTTCTAGAACCTAGCTTCCTGTATCCTGAAAACCTCAAGACCTTATTACAAAGCATTTAAGATTAATTTGCTATGTGTAAGGTTGTGATGATGGATAGCACGCACGCGCGGAGCTATTGACTGCCTTGTCCCCTCGCCCTTCCCTCTGAAACCTGAATGTAGTACCTATTCAGGACTCGATTAAGGGATGGGATTCAAGATGACGTCCGTTGTGCAAGAATTCTTTTGTGTTACCGAATGGTTGAGGAAATTTCAATTGACTTCATATGGATGATAGCGGCGAATCTGATATTGATATCAAATTGCAGCGTGGAACATTGTCGTTCTTGATTTTTATTAACACGCTTTTATTAGCTTCACTTGTATATAAGAAAATCTTGGAATCTTAATTAGACCCACTTCCACTTCGATTAGGATGAAATTTTGCACACGCTCTGAGTTCTGATGACAATACATGACTAATAGCGTGCTAAAAGCGTGTTTTTTTAGTTTTTTAAACTATTTATCAATTATTATTTATATTTTATACTGTAAGATAGATAATATTTTCGATAGATGTACGATTGATATCTGCTAACAATGAAAAGTTTACAAAGCTAACAAAAAAAACAGCCTTGCTAACAATTGTGGCCGTTGTCATTCAGGATGATTATGTTGATTCTAAAGATACTCGCTATACTTACATCTAAATCTGAGTTATAAATGGCCGGAATAAAAGCTAACTCAATACATACATACTCGTATACAAATCCTGATTACATTATGCAGGGATTTTTGGAGTCTTGTAAAACATCCGATTCTAAAAAAATTTTTTTTTTTATTTATTGATCTTTAACATAGATCGGTAAATATACACATTTTTTATTAATTATTTAATTAGGCATTTGTCTCCCATCTCACCTAACGGTAAGTGACGATGAAGACGAGAATGTTACATTCCTATCCAAGAAATACCTATTTAATCTACTTTTGAATGTCCCGGGACTGTACTGGTCTGGGAATATATAGACGCAAGCAGTTCATTCCACACCTAAGACAACGTTACGCAATCTTGATTCTAAATAAAATGATACACAATACACGTATATGCTACTGCCCAACCGCAATAACGATTCCCTTGACTTCCCACACTGCATAGGTTCACTTGTATACTTACTTATGCAAGGTAAGGCTGTTGCATATGACCGACTACACAGATCAGAGAAATGGTATCGTCCTTTAATGTCTTTCTGTGTTCTGTGACTGACATGCTGCTTTTCTCCCCGCGCAGATTGTAAAATCCAGTCAAGGGATTGGACGAAATCTAAGGAATTAGGTCGATAGGCGATGCGGCAAGCATCCATCACTATTTTGATTCCGCTTTCCACTTTAATGCCATCTAACACGCTAAACGTGACCTTTGCGTTTTATGACCTTGGGCTCTGTCTACCCCGCAAGGGAGAAAGACGTGATAATATGTATGGATGTAAGCGGTATGACCGACTACATAACGTGTTGTATAGAACTAACTACCTACAATGGAAGCGCCGCTCCCTACTGATGTATATTGATACTTATTGTAATTAGATCAAAGACAATAAATTGACAGTTTCGACACGCCATCATGTTGTGTATCATTACATGGTGGCAGCGGTAAAAAATTATTAAAAATTAAATGAATTCAACAAAATAGGAATTATTTTAAATGTTTGACAAACGTTTTTATGAATTCGCAGTAAATTATGGAACACGCACGGCCGCCAGCGGAATTGGTTTTAGAAGGCGGACCGGCGGCTCGCGCTGATGCTTGGAGAAAATGGTTAAAACAGTTTCAAGTTTTCCTGAAAGCTTCAGGAATCATTAAGGAGCCGCAGGATGTACAAGCTAGCTTACTTATTAATCTCATCGGATCAGAAGGTTATGATATCTATTCTACTTTTAAATTTGCCAATGAATGTGATAGTGACAAGATTGATGAAGTTATCAAGAAATTTGATACGCATTTTGGTACAAAAACAAATACAACATTAATGCGTTTTAAGTTCTTTACGAGGTGTCAAGAACCAGGAGAAAGCATTGATGAGTACGAGTATGTAACGGCTTTGAAGCTTCTTAGCAAACATTGCGAATTTGAGCAACTTGAGGATAGTTTGGTGCGAGACCGGATTGTGTGTGGAGTAACAGATAGCACACTACGGGACAGGCTGTTAAGGACGGATGACTTAACCCTGGAGAAAGCAATAAAAATATGTCACGCTAACGAAATTTCTAATGAAGATGGGCGTCAGATTGAAGGTGTCAAAATAGCGAAAGACTCGAGCGTGGATGCCGTATGGGCATCGCGTGGTGCGTCACGAGCCAGGAGAGGTGGAATGAGGTCATTAAGAGGACGTGGTGGAAGCACCCGCTCGCATGCAGGTGCGACGGTCGGAGAAGCTGGCCACTACGAGGTGGCGGCTGGTGCCGGCGGCTGGGGTGCGGCGAACTACCGGTCAGGAACCTCTACGTCTGGCGGAATGACGCGTGGCGTGAGGAGCTGTACTGCGTGTGGCGCAGTACAATGTAACGGGTATCAGTGTGCAGCACAAAATGTCAAATGCTTTTCTTGTGGTAATAGGGGACATTTTAAGAAGTTTTGCCCCACTCGTAAGTTAAATAAGGTTTTTCATGTTCAGGAGGAAGAAGATGAAGATTTATTTTACGTTTCAACAATTGAATCGCCTGGTACTTCGTCTTCTAAGTGGTATGAATATATTTTTATTGGTAATTTGAAATTAAAACACTTATTTAAATTAGATACCGGTTCGGACTTGAATATTTTGTCAAAACAAAACTATTTAAAGTTAGGCCTAAATTTAAGCAATCTATACGTCTCAAATATTAAAGCTAAGTCATTTTGTGGTAATTTTCTAAATATTGTTGGCTCATGTGTGTTAAAATGCTTTTATAAAAATAAAGAATACCGTCTTAAGTTTGTCATATGTGAGAGTGATTGCCCTAGTGTGTTAGGGAAATATGCACTGGAGGAATTGAGTATGATATACCGAGTATGCTCAATCAATTTAGAAATGTATGAAGATTTATTTCATGGGCTAGGTAGGTTACCAGGTGAATATAGAATTCCCATTGAAAAGGATGCAGTTCCTGTTATTTGTCCTGTTAGGAAGATTCCCCTTGAGTTAAGGCAAAAACTGCAATTAGAGCTAGAACATATGGAGGCCTTAGGAGTCATAAGGAAGGTGTCGCATCCAACTTCTTGGGTTAATAGCATTGTTGTAGTTCCAAAAAAGAATGGTAGTTTACGTATATGTTTAGATCCAAGACCCCTCAACCGTGTTATTCGGCGACAACATTTTCCATTACCGACTCTTACTGAAATTGCCACAAAGCTAAAAGGTGCTTCTTATTTCAGCAAATTAGACGCTAGATCTGGATTTTGGATGGTGGCTTTGGATGATGCGAGTGCAGACCTCTGTACCTTTGGAACTCCGTTTTGCCGATATCAATTTCTGCGCCTTCCATATGGTATTAACTCAGCGTCAGAAATTTTTCACTCTAGAGTCAGGCAGATTTTGGAAGACCTAGAAGGAGTAGACTCTTTCATCGATGATGTCATAGTTTGAGGAACATCTAAGCAGGAACATGATGATAGATTAAGGAAACTTCTAGAGAGAGCAAAAGAGGTTGGTATAAAATTTAACCGAGAAAAATGTCAATTCTCTGTTCGTGAAATTACTTATCTTGGTCATACATTTAATGTCAATGGCATGCAAATTGATGAGTCTAAACTCAAAGCAATCTTAGACATGCCTTCACCAGGTGACAGGTCATCATTGGAGAGGTTTCTAGGTATGGTTAATTATTTATGTAAGTTTGTACCCAATTACTCTGAAAAGGTGACAGCTCTTAGAAATCTTATGAAAAAAGGCAATGAGTGGGTTTGGGGTGAAAATGAAGAGAAAGTGGTACAGAACCTGAAGCGTGAACTGTGTGCGGCGCCGGTGTTGGCACTATATGAGCCGGGTGCGCCCGCAGTGCTGTCGGTAGATGCAAGCGCGCATGCACTGGGCGCTGTGTTGCTGCAGGGAGGTCGTCCGATCGAGTTTGCATCGCTAACGCTCACTGACACTCAGCAAAGGTATGCGCAGATAGAAAAGGAAATGTTGGCGATAGTGTTTGCTTTAGAGAGGTTTCATCAGTATGTGTTTGGCAACAACAAAGTGGTGGTGGAAACTGACCACAAGCCCTTGGAAGCCTTGTTCAAGAAATCACTAGACTCTGTGCCTGCAAGATTACAAAGAATGATGTTGCGCACTCAAAGGTATGATTTTACAGTGGTCTATGTTCCAGGCAAGTACATGTTTATTGCTGATACTCTCTCAAGAGCGGCACTACTGGAGAAGTTCAATGAAAATATATCAGTAGAGGTAGAAGCCCAAAGCTGTTTTTTAATTCAACAAGTAAGGTTTAGTGACAGTAAATTAGAATTAATAAAAAAATCTACAAGGAAAGATTCAGAATGCCAAAAGATAGTAGAGTATATTAAAATAGGCTGGCCGATGAATAAGTTTTTAGTAGATGTATCTATACGTTTTGCATGGGATTATAGAGAGTGTCTTGAACATATAGACGGAATAATTTTCAAAGATAATCTGGTTTTTATACCAAAGGATCTGCGTGAAGAGATGTTATTGAGAGTGCATGAAGGCCATCTTGGTATAGATAGATGCAAACGCAGGGCTCGAGAAGTAATGTTTTGGCCGGGCATGGCCCGGGACGTGGAGCGGGTGGTGCGGCGGTGCCGAACGTGTGCTGAGCTAGCGGCCCGGCCGCGTGCCGAACCTGCTCAACCACACGAAATTCCGCCGTTACCATGGCGTAAGGTCGGTTCTGATGTTTTTGAATTAAGTGGCAAATATTTTTTGATTTTAGTTGATTATTTTTTTAATTATATAGAGGTTTGCCCGTTACATTCAATAACATCTAAGAGCGTTATCACAGCTATGAAAGATCAGTTTGCTCGACATGGAATCCCTTCAGAGTTGATTACGGACAATGGGCCTTGCTATAACTCTAGGGAATTTATTTGTTTTACCAAAGAATGGGAATTTATTCATAAAACTTCTTCGCCTAATTATCCACAGTCAAACGGACGAAGTGAGAGAGCGGTACGTTCCGTTAAAGAATTGCTCAAAAAGGCGTTAGCTTCGAATTCTGATTTTTATCTTGGCCTACTGAACTATCGTACTGCTCCTAGGGATGGTCTAGCTAGTCCAGCAGAACTTATGATGGGTCGGAGGTTGGCCACACGTTTGCCGGCCCATGTATCTAAGCTACAACCAGCTAGGGATAACACAGCTGACTACTCTAAAATAATGCAAAATGTAGAGAGGAATAAAAAAAGGTTTGACATGAAAGCACGGCCACTACCTGAGCTGAAAACAGGTGACGACGTTGTAGCAGTGGACAACAATACCGGTACAAGGCGCCTGATGCGAGTAGCTGGGCGCGCGCCTGCCCCTAGGTCGTACTTTGTAACCGACCAATGTGGCAAGCGTTACAGACGAAATAGGAGACACCTTATTAAATTACCGTCAGCTAACAATTCTCCACTTGTAAATCATAGGTCGTCATCGGAATCTGATAGTATTTATGAGGAGTTGCCTGAAGAGGTTGGATGCGATCCTTCTTTAAATCCGGGTGTGAATGAGCCTCTATTGGTATCGAACGAAGAAAGCTCAAGAGCACGTAGTCCACCTCCTATACGAGCTGCTGCTCGTGAGGCTAGGAAAAAGCTAGCGCAATTACTAAAATAAATATTGTTCATTTAGTAGCACATTATTTTGTAGACGTAAAAGGTTTTGTTTTCTTTGTCACTGGTTCACTACCTGTAATTTTAATTTATGATTGAAGAAGAAAAGAGAAAAGATTTTTTAGATTTTAAGCTGGTTGTGTTTAAGTTTATGTTTTATTTTTTTTATATAGGGGTAGGGTTTCCTTTCATAAGGGATGAGATGATGTATATTGATACTTATTGTAATTAGATCAAAGACAATAAATTGACAGTTTCGACACGCCATCATGTTGTGTATCATTACACCTACTACGCGGAAAATTGGGATTATTAATATTTTTTTCCTTATAGCTAGACTTCTAGACTAATATTATAGAGAGGAAAGATTTGTGTCTGCGTGTGAGGCTAAACTAATAATTAACTAGATCGATTTAAAACACTCAAAGTTAGCTGTATTAATCATCGATTAACATGGGTGTAATTTTATTCAAAATTTGGCCAAGTGCGATTCGGGCTCGCCTATTAAGGGTTTCGTAGAAGCAAGCTTAGATATGCCAAAAACCTCTAAATTTTTTGCCAGCAACGATAACTTTTTTTTTCATAGTGTTTGTGACCTGTGTATGTGAATGACAAAGTTATTTTTGCGGTTTATGAAAAAGTGCTATATTTCAAAAACTACTAATTTTATAATGGAAAGTGTTTATTGAAATCTACAGCATATATTTTTTATGATTCTTCACTCTCTTACTTCATCATCAAACGGAACTTAGTACGATCTCATAAATAAAAGGTTCGAGTTAGTATTGACATGTGGTGCAAACGCCTTAATCGTACGATTTGTTCTCAGAGACTCGCATAGATGGCGCCACTCAAAACTACACAACATTGTATCTACCATATTATGAGAATATAAAAACATGATTCACAAAATATATCTTATTAAAAACAATATTTTTGGCATAACATTTTAAAATGAAACCGTTTATTTAGTAATTTAAAGGCTAACGCAGATTACCGCCATCTAGTATCGAGTAGCAAGCAACTCTCCTGCGCCATACATTCGCCTGCTTTTCGCAACCTTAATTTGGTCCAATATTTTTGTATGAGGTGGGCAGTCTATTACGTTAGTATTATATTGTCTTTGGTATTGAGTAGGTATTGCCTTCTTATAGGTCGTTGCCAATATGAAGAAGACTGTAAAGGTAATAATAAGTTAATACAATTACAATAAAAATAATACATTAGGTACTTATTCGTGTTCGAAAAAAAAATGCACTATCAAAGTTGAGAAAATAAGCAGTAATGGGGTGATATCACCATAACAAGTTATTCCCATTCTAAAGGTAAACAATACACAATAGGACAGAAAACTGCTGAATATATGGTCTCTATCACGAAGCAGTTTGGTTTATTATCGCTTAACAATTTGTCTTGATATCCAATGCCAGAGTGACTCCAGGATATTATATTTCAGTAGCCATTAGACCAACAAAAACAGCCATTACGGGAATTGCCACTCATAATAATGCTATTGCTAGCAAACTTTTGGCTTTATGTAATTGCTAATTTGTCCTATCCATAGAGGAAGTTATCCGACATATATGTACTAAACACCAACATGGGGAATGGTCAATTTTTGCTTTCTTTCGCGAATAAAATCAAAAGTATTGATTTTACCTGAACAAAAAAAATATTTTTGAGATCCTCATAATGAGCCATTTCATTTGATATATGACACAGTAAGGTTTGCAAAACTTTATTTTAAAATTTTGTAATTGGACCGCTGAAAATGACACTAATTTAAAAAAAATATATTTACTTTGCACGTACGTGTTTGGGTCATAGGATTGTAAACATATAGAATGTACCAGCTGCTTCTCTTCCCGCGCAGATCGTAAAAGCCGATCGAGGAAAAGGCGCGAGGATTCATGCCAATAGGGGATGCGGCTAGCAACCCATCACTATTTTGATTCCTGGGCTCTGTCTTCCGAAAGGGAAAAAGATGTGATAGTATACATACATTTTGAGATTCCAGCATTGGTCTCATAGGAAAAGGTGTTCATATCAACAGGCTGAAAACCCCTTGTGGGCCTCAAAACAGTATTTTTCACCATGTATATGTCATACACGGTGAAAAATTTACTGTTTTGAACTCTGTTTTGAGTTCCGTGAAATATTGACCCCAATATGTCAATATGAAAAGATCATATTTTAATGTGTGAGTTTAGGGTTCCGTAGCCAACTAGCAAAAACGGAACTCTTAAAGATTCACATGTCTGGCTGTCTGTCTCACCGTATGTCACAACCACTTTATTCCGTAGGTATTAATAATAAAAACACAGAGAGAGTATACAGAAGCTATTAGAAGCTAAGGTCACATTGTAATTTTACAGGGAAACTGGCCCATTGAAATCAGGTACGGAGTACCGGCGTTGCACGTGGTTGCACCCAGAGCGACTATAAATAGCCGCTGCACCCGGCACCTATTGATTGCACCTAGATTGCACGTAACCTTGTGGTCCCAACTCTAATTCGAAATTCATTTGACAAAATGTAAAACTATTAAAACGTAGTACTTAGTGTTAATTCAACAAAATTTAATACTCTTGAAAATTAATACTCTTTTAAAACCGCTTTAATTTATATTTATTGAGTTGTTTAGTCATGCCTCTAATTCAATTAACCCTTTGTCCACTGGGAAATATAGTCAATGTGAAAAAGGATTACGCTACCTAACTAATATTATTAATTAGGGTCCCTCCCTGCTGCACCCAGGCATCACTATATTTTGTCATTGGCTGTATTTTATACACCTAGCTAAGTATAGTGTTTTCAATTAACCACAGCACTTAGAAGGTTTGATTTTTAATTGCGACCTAACTCAAGCCTATATGCTACAGTTCAGAGTACTCGAAACTTAAAAGGGGTTCTATTACCAGAAAATTAAGTGGCAGAAGTTTTACTTACGTTTAATTAAATTAACTAAAAATAACGTAAATTACATATGGAAGTGGCAGCCGTCAGTTTAAAGGGTGGGTTGGTGAAACCAATTAACTTTTGAAAAGGTCACTGAAAATACTTAATTATGATAACTATTAACTCGGTTTCATTTAATTTATCATACTTGACTGCATACTTTCCATGACAACTTACGATTCAGTTTCAAGCTCACCTAGCTTTTGGCCAAAGTATCTATATCTGAATATTGTGCTCTAGACTAATATAGCATTAATAAGCATTTTTGGGCCGCTTTAGGCCTGAGTAGGGCTTTCCTGATAGGGACTATTTGAGAGTCCAATCAAATGATTAGAGTATTGTGCTATTTTTTGTTGGACTGTAGACAACATTTTTTTTGCAGGGGGTACACTACAGTCTGTAGTGTACCCCCTGCAAAAAAATTGTTGTTTATTCTATTTCTAGCCTATACCTTCCCACTGCAGGGCAAAGGCCTCTCTTTTATCATTCCAACTATTGCGGTCAAGGCTACTGAAATCCGGTGGTATAAACATGCGTCACATATTCAGAAGTGAATAGACTATATAAGTATACACGAAGTAAGTAAACTATTATATCAGATAAGTAGGATTCATACAATGAGTTATTGTCAGGTGAGGGTCGGCCGTGTAGTCCCCGGCAGAGTAGAATAGGACCACTCCAAGTTTTCTAGTAGAAGTCGTGGAAGGCGACCTAGGAAACACAAGCTAAACAAAGCTTATAAACATCAAAGATACCTCTCCAACCCGTCTGGCCAGCGTGGAGAGTGTAGGCCAAACCCTCTGACTGTTCTGGCTCTAAGTTGGCTTTGGTAGTGCAAAGAGGGTCATTCTCTTGCAGTGGAGACTGAAAAGGACCTGATGATAAGGGTGCATGCTCGCTCTGATCACCATTAGTTTTCGCAGCGCTCGCCCAATAATGAGATTATAGATTTTTGATACCTACATTGGAGTTGGTGACACAATACTTTGTTTCGTACGGAGTAATAAACTACCAGTCGAGTTAAAGATGCTTACTTTTAAACATTTTAAACATAGATTGAATAAATGGTTAATTTACAAATGCTATTATGACATAAATGAATATTTGACATCTTAGAATTGTATTTATTTTGATGTGTAGTAAATTTGTGATTTGTTTTGTATCTAATCTCATAATTTAATTTGTACACTATTTTTTTTGCCTTCCCAAATATAATTTTTTGCATGCCTACTGTGAAAGGCGGGAATTTATATGAAGACCCTAGCAAATAAACATTTCATTTCATTTCAATAAAATATAACCTATGTCGTGTAACTCTCCATTGGTGATGACTGATGATCATCACAAACAATGATAAAAATATTTCGTCTTTATAATTTTAGTCTCGATTATGGCTAAATGCCCGCGGCAGTGCCAAGGTCACATCGATCGTGCGAGCGATAGAGACGGCGATACAATATGACACGCCTCTCTGTTTATCGGGAAACCTCCGTGGAAAACTCGCCGGGAGACTGTTGGTAAACAAGTATTACGGGCACGTAGGTCATTCCTTTTGCTTTGTTCCTAGATTAATGTAAGGAATACAAAGCAGATTTGAGAAAAGAATAAATAAGTAGCTCCACCTACGAATAAGAGCTCCACGTAGATTTCATCAAGTTAAGAGTTATGTCAGATACCTTTACGCAGTCTAATTATTATTATTATATTATTATTATTAAACTTAGACACACGAAGCTTATAGTGATCATTTATTTCTGTATTTATTTTTATAAACATTAATTATTTTTTTTAATATTAAAAAAAATACATCCCAACTAATCCCAACTAATATTATAAATGCGAAAGTGAGTTTGTTTGTTTATTTGTTTGTTACGCTTTCACGCCGTATGTACTGAACCGATCATCATGAAATTTTGCATACACATAGGTTTGGGTATAGGAGAAGGACATAGGCTATATATTACTCGGGCGAAGCCGCGGGTTACAGCTAGTTAAAAATATAAAAAAAAACTAGCTTACACCCGCGGCTCCGCTCGCGTTGAAATACTAACTTTTCAACGCGATAGGCTATACATGGCGAAATTTTGATCGTTCCGGACAATTAAAGGGGTGATTCAGCCTGTCAATATAAACAACTTTTCCTATGGGACAAATGCTGTAAACTCGAAAAAAATTTCGACATTCCTATACAAATTGCCCGGGCGGCTGAACACTTTTGTATGAAAATGTCGAAATAAAATTTGAGTTTCCAGCATTGGTCCCATAGGAAAAATGGTTCATATCAACGGGCTGAATCACCCCTTTAAGGGTCCAGAACGATCAAAATTTCGCCATGTATATAGACCTATGTCCTTCTCCGTAATCCAGACAACGTGTATGCAAAATTTCATGATGATCGGTTCAATAGAGGGCGTGGAAGCGTTACAAACATGCAAACAAACTCACTTTCGCTTTTTTAATATTAGTTGGGATTGGGATAGAAGCCCACCGGTATCGAGAACAGGGTCCAAGTTACCAGCAGTCAGGGCTCCAGGAAAAGGAACCACTTTCTGAATAAAGCCCTTGTTCCAGCTGCCTAACGAGAGCCTCTTTATGTATTGATCATTTATTATTTTTATCTTTCTATTATTTTTACTTTACAAAATCACAATGTATATGGGTAGGATTGGAGGCGAGGGGGCAGCATTACCCAATATAGGGGTGGCGGGGGAAGTTACGCTGTGGGCACAGGGACATATTTCTACATCCGGTAATATCGGATAATCATTATACTTACATACATACATATTATCACGTCTTTATCCCTTGCGGGGTAGACAGAGCCCAAAGTCATTAAACTCAAAGGCCACGTTTAGCATGTTAGTGGGCGTTAAGGTGTTAAGCGGAATCGAAATAGTGATGGGTTGCTAGCCACATCGCCTATTACGTGATTCCTTAGATGTTCGCCATCTCCCTTGACCGGCTTTTACGGTGTACGCGGGAAGAAAAGCAGCAACATTTATACCTACCTTTGTCCAACAATAAAGATATTTGTATATGTATATTCTATGTTTTTCCTTTTCTTCCAAACCAACATGGAAGCACGATGTGTGCACGAAGTGTGATGGCAAGTCATTCGATCCTTTTTACACGTAATATTGCAAGATATTTACGAGTAGAAAAGGAATAAGCTATGAGTAAAATTTATCAAATTAAATAAGTTGGATAATATACACGTGTACATAGGAAGCGGACCCCGGGCTCTAAATAAAGTCACCGGGATGTCGCTCAGATGGGAGAGAGAAAGAGACACGCATGATGTAGATATATTTATAAATTTTAGGTGGTTACCGGCAGACTAGAATAGGACCACTCCAAGTCTTCCCGTGGATGTCGTAGAAGGTGACTAGCGAATCACAAGTTAAACAACATACCTACGTGTTTGATTAAAATTTTCCTCCGAATTTTCCAGTGATACGAGTAGATAATTCGCTGAAAGCATAAAGCGTCTCGAGTTCTCGACCCGCGTCGCTCGGGGCATCCGTGCGAGGACCAGATAAAAGGCTGTCGTGACAAACAGCCTCACAGTGTTTAATGTACCTTTAGTATCGTACACTTATATAAATTATACGCTTAAATTACGGAGTATACATAATTCAAAGGCTTTACTTCCTTTTATTTTATTTTCACTTCTTTCTAAATATTAAAGAGCTAGATTTTTGTCGGCGTCATTAAACAAAGAAACACCATTAACAAATTTTAATCCAAGACCGAACGACAGAGAGCTTGAAAAAATCTACATTTCCACGCCAAACGGTCCACGTTAAATGTGCCTACAGTAAAATTAAACTTAAATTACGAAGTGTATCCAATTCAAAAACTTCAATTGCGTTTATTTTATTTTCACTTCACTCTCTCTTAATATTAAAGAGCTAGTTTTTTGCGCCATCGTTGAGTTGAAAGAAAGAAACATCATCATCGTCTGGTCTTTTTTAGTCTCCATTGAAGGCGAACCAGATAAAAGGCGGTCGTGGTGACAAACGGCTTAACGCCCCTTGTGAAGATATACCTATAGTATCGTGCACTTCTAAATTATACGTCTAAATTACGGAGTGTATCTAATTTGGAGACTTTTATTCCTTTATTATATGTATGGATATAACTAAATAAAATCTAAAAATTAACAAAATAAAATTAAAACTATTAAATAAATACCTAACTAGAAAAATAAAAAAACATGTTATCTATAAATAAAAACATGTCCCGCAGGGCAATTTATTTTAGTTTATTCCATTTATTTTATTTTCAAATGCGTAAATTACGGAGTGTACCTCATTCAAAGACTTTACTTAATTCCTTATTTTATTCATTACGTTGTTTGAAAGAAGGAAACACTATGAATAAATTTTACTATAGGAGAATACTGAGGACTTGTAAAATTCAACATTTCCATACAAACAAGTTTGACCGACCCGGAAATTTGTATGAAGAAGTAAATTTTTTTGGGCATGTTGGTTTGTCAGTGGTAAATCTACAAAAAAATGGAAAAGTTTTTGATGGAATTATAAAAGTTACTTTAACAACAAGATAAAATTTCCTTAAAAGCTTTTGTTTATCTCAAGATACGTTTAGACAGTAACAAGTTTCATAAAAACTTGTAGTTTAAGAAAGGAAAATAAAAAAACTTATTTTGAATGCTGAAAAATATATTTATCAGCCAAGTGCGAGTCGGACTCGCGCACAAAGTGTACTGTGCATTATAATAATCTATACAACATTAAACTATCAAGCAAAAAACTAAAATCTAGCCTGGTATCAAGACTGACAGACTGACGGACGGCAGGGCGGAGAGTGAAGTTTCGTGAATAGGGTCTTGTTTTTTACTCTTTAGGCACGGAACCTTAAAAAGGAGGAGGTTCTTAATTCGGTACTATTTTCTGTCACCTCATTGGACTGTCGTTTATGAACCAATTTGAATAATTTGTCATCAAAATGGTTTCAGTTGTTTGGTGTTGTCTTTAATTTTCATTAAGTAAGATTCTGAGCAGAAAATTCATACATATAAAAATAATTCGATATGTATGTGTAGGTATGTTGAGTACACGTCGAAGGCATGTGTTGCGTATAATGCGATTTCCGCCGAATATCTCGATTATTCGATTTATTTCCCTTCTGAAGCCTTTTAGGGTTCTGTAGCTATATGTCCTATGACCAAGTATTATTTTATGTCTTTTTTACAGCAACTAAAATGTTATTTAAATAAATAACTAATACTTGAACTACTCGCTGCATCAGCAAAATAGGAAATCTTTTGCTCTTATGTTCAAAACTTACACATAAAAGTTCTTATGTTCAAAGTTGTTCTTATGTTCAAAAGTTACACATAAAAGTAGTTTCTGTTACGGAGCCGTCAATCTCATTTTTATCCATCGGTTAAAAGATATTTTTTTTATGAATCCCATTTTTTTTTACTAGTAATGGCTGCCTTATTTATAGTTTAAGGATCTAAATTTGCAACCCATTCAGAGTGTAACTTTACTCGCATGCCGTCAATATAAACAACTTTTCCTATGGGATCAACGTTGAATTTTTTTTACTTTCCTATACATTTTGCCCCCGGTTGGCAAAATGTACTGTTGTATGTTTGTATAGAGGCTCAAACTACTGAATTTCTAACTATAAAATATTCTTTTATCTAAAGAATTAACTAGGTACTGAAACAAACAAAAAACAAAGCATTTTGGCTGCAAGAAAATTCTGAACTTTTCTCTTTCTTTCAAATATTTGAGTTATTCACTCTCGAACAGCATAAGAATTCGCCCTATTTACAAATAAAAGACGGTTGAGAAACGTGGGCGTGTACTCTCCACTATATCTACTGCGTACTTACCACAAGGTTGAAAATAGAAAGAAAACTCTTACTCAAGTTTATGTGTCCATTGCTCGCTGAACACATAACTGCTGAAAGAGAAATCGTTGCGAAATAGTGATGGGTTGTGTGTCAATCGATATCATCGCAGTTATCGAGTGACATCGTCGCAAGCTGTGATATTGGTAGAGGATAGGCTGCAGAGTTGGTCGCCGGCCGGCGGACGTGCGATCCTCGATGTTTACGTTTAAGGGATTCGTTAATATCGATAATGGAATTAAAAGGAACAACCTTGACTAATATCATTGTTTGATAAGTAAATAATGACAGTATTTGAAGCATAGTCAACAAACACCTGTTGTAAATACCACACATGCTCACCTGTAACAGTCATTGTCGATAAAAGTACATCCACCGTAGACTCATAGCAAGGCATTTATTTATGTAACGTAGCACTTTATATTTCTTGTCTTAATTAGGTTACACTGATAATGAACAAGAAAAAAATATATCAATATGCGTTAAATTGTGGCATTTTTTCTTTATCTTTTACCGTTGTTAGTTCGATGCATTTTTTACATTATGAGGAACTTTTCCCGTGGGGATAGATACATGTTTTATACATATCAGTGCATGCTAATGCAGATCACTCGTTATTAATAATATTTGCAGCAAGACACAGTGAAGCAAGTAAACAGTAATCTTATATCTAAAAAATCCATCAACACAAAACTATTAACTTAAGTATAGGCTACGTCGAGACTATCCATCATAAGTTAATGTTGCTTTTCACGGCTGATTGACGCTTTGTTGTCTTTGATAAAATCTTTCCGTGTATCGACATGTTTCCCCTCACTACGCCAGGGAGCTCCGCCCAACCTCCCTTCAGTCGCTACCGCCGGGTGTCCGTGGAGAGTCGCTTTTGTGCCCTCTACTGCGATCTACGACGCCATCACTAATCAATCGCTTTATTGCCGTTCTCCATTGATACGGAGCGATACGTGTGTGCACAAGCTGCAACATAGTACAGGTGAGCCGAAATTTTCTAACAAATATTTCAGCTGGTCGATTTTCAAGGACACTTTTGTTCGTTTCCGAGAGCGCTCAACAATTTTATTGTTAGTGCGGAAAATGTAGACTGAAAAAAGGGTAGCGTTGTCTTACGTTGAAAATGTCTAATGTAATATACCTAGACAATGAATTTTCTCGCCGTATGGTGAAGTACAATCTTAGGATACTTTTGACATTAAAATAATAACACGAAATCCTTCTGAAATTGTTAGGTATTTTTTTAAATATAAAAAAAACGGGAATAGATGCTTAAATATATGATATTATTAGACGGATAAAGTTTTGTCTAAAATAGTTATTTCGATTATCATTGAATATGCTGGGAGACAGAAGCTCTACGAGAAAGACTGAATTCGCATATAGAGTCTACCAACTGTGATTTTAATACAATATCGTTTAGAAATAAAAAAGGAAAACTAAGTATTATATTTGTTTAGGATATACTAGGATATGTTATATGCTTTAACCATATACTCTCGTTCTATCTTCTTCATGATAAAAGAAGGTTTTTATTAAATAAAAGAATGTCTGTTTCCGTGATCTTCCGTATTTCCGATTCGTCTTCTCTACGAATCTTTTTGTATCCATAATGAGATCTCATAACATGATAAAAACGGTTATATAACGTTATATATCTAAAGCAGCTTCCGCCCGCCCAAGGAAGGCTCTTGAGCGAGTAGCGACACGCCCACGGCCGACGAACCCGCCGCAAACCGGGTCAGCCTGTAACCGGTTACGGAGAGAACATATTTTATCATTCTTTATCTTATTTAATACTTACTTGATAGCAATTTTTCCGTGACTTCTGCCGAGTAAATTATAGCCTATGTCAGTTGTAGATAAATTAGCTAACTATAGGTGAAAGAATTTAAAATCGGTCCACTAGTTTCGGAGCCTATTTATTGCAAACTAACAATCAAATTTTTCCTGTTTAAAATATTAGTATCATTATCATCATCAGGTCTTTCTAGTCTCCACTGCAGGAGCACGACCCTCTCTGTACTACCAGAGCCATATACTAGCCTGAGTAGTCAGAGGATTTGGCCTTCACTCTCTACGCTGGCCAGACGGGTTGGAGAGGTCTCTTTGATGTTAATGAGCTTTGTTTAGCTTGTGTTTCCTTAGTCGCCTTTTACGACATCCACGGGATGACTTGGAGTGGTCCTATTTATTTATTTATTCATTTATGTACACAGAAAAACATGTTAAGACAATATATATACAGAAATTAGTACAAGGGAACTACTTATTCCTAAAGAAATTTCTTCCAGTAGCCCCGAGAGAGGATAACTTAATAATTAAGGCAGACTGGCGTCCTATTCTACTCTGCCGGGAACCACGCGGCAATATTAGTATAGAAAAAAAAAATTAACCAGCTATACTGTCCCACTACTGAGCAAAAGCTTCTGTTTACTTCCACAATCTCTGTCTTCTACTAACGTTCTCCAATCTCTATTAGGATCTAGGAGGATCTATACTAATATTATAAATAAGAAAGATTTTATTGTTTGTTTGCATCGAGTAGGCTCCAAAACTACAGGACCAGTTAACAAAATTCTTTCACCTATAGAAAGCTAATTTATCTGTGGGGATAAATCACGCGAACGAAGGCACGCGAAAATTCTAGTATATAATGAAATTAAAAGTTTCGAAGCATAAATATTATAATATAATAAAAGCCGGCCTAGAGTTGAATCGCACACATTTAGCTTCGTAAACATGTCTCTTTATAGATAGGAATGGAGTCTCTTTTTATATATATTTTTTCAGTTATTCAGTCAGTAAAAGAATTTCATATTACGTAAATCATGTCAGCTGCTTCAGGAATATTCTATTTATGTAATACAGATATTAAAATAGACAAGAAGATATCGAAACGAAAGCTGGCTGAGTATTGAGTATATATTATATTGTATCATTGTAATTCTTTGGCCAAAATAATAAAAATAGACAGGTCTCTCTGTCAATAATTTCAAATAAGGTCAACACCTTTAAGTCAAAAAATAAATCCAGAAACGTACTTCTTTACCGTTTATCTCAATCCCAACTAATATTATAAATGCGAAAGTGAGTTTGTTTGTTTGTTACGCTTTCACGCCGTATCTACTGAACCGATCATCATGAAATTTTGCATACACATAGGTTAGGATACCGAGAAGGACATAGGCTATATATAACGCGGGCGTAGCCGCGGGTAACAGCTAGTCTCTCATAATAATTAACTTTGTGTAGTTTAGTCGCGTGCCATCAGTCGTTAGTTCGTCACAGTTATTGAAACACATTAAGCCTTGTAGCGGCCTTAGACTTGACTGCAGCAATTTGCCACTAATGATAGGCACAGGCCGTTGGCTTCAAATCGAGCGATCACAAAGAAATATCTACTGGAAACAATATTGAACGGCCTATATGGCAAGCTGGAACAATGAAATTATTTAAAAATATTACTCTATACTCCTAAACTATAATGAATAAATAAATATATACGGACAAATCACACAGATTGAGCTAGCCCCAAAGTAAGTTCGAGACTTGTGTTATGGGATACTAACTCAACGATACTATATTTTATAATAGATACTTATATAGATAAACATCCAAGACTCAGGTCAATCTGAAAAAGATCATTTTCCATCTTGACCTGACCGGGGATCGAACCCGGGACCATCCGTGTCGCAGGCAGGCGTGTTGACCGCTGCACCACGGAGCTCGTCTAACTATAACTATAAAGAGGAAAGATTTATTTTTTTATTTTTGAAGTGGCTCCAAAAGTACAAGACAAATTTTCAAAATTCTTTCACTTATAGAAAGCTAATTCATCTGCTGGTGCTAGAATTTACGCGGACGAATTCCTGGGACAATTGCTAGTGTTGAATAATGTAATTGCAACAAATCTCAAAATGAGGTTCCTAAGCTTTCTTAGTATAGATAGTACGATATATGTCTTGAGCTATAAAATACTATTTACTTTCAGGATGAAGTTATCCCAACTAATATTATTAATGCGAAAGTGAGTTTGTTTGTTACGCTTTCACGCTGTATCTACTGAACCGAACATCATGAAATTTTGCATACACATAGGTTAGGGTACCGAGAAGGACATAGGCTATATATTACGTGGGTGAAGCTGCGGGTAACAGCTAGTATTCAAATAAAATAAAAACATGACTGCCTGCCGAAAAATGTATAGCCTCAGGAGTTTAAGAGTAAAGCATATGCACCAATGGAGTCCCTAATTTTTGTCGATTAAAAAGTGGTTACATATTTTTAAGTTGTTTTTGCGTAATACGTACATACTATCACGTCTTTGTCCCTTGCGGCGTAGACAGAGCCCAAGGTCACAATACATAAACGTCACGTTTAGCGTCTAAGCGGGCGTTAAGGTGGAGAGCGAAATTAAAATAGTGATGGGTTGCAAGCCGCATCGCCTACTGACGTAATTCCTTAGATTTTCACCCAATCCCTTGAGCGGCTTTTACGGTCTGCGCGGAAAGCAAAACAGCTGGTTGATTCTATGTTTTCCCTTTTCTCCCAAACCAACATGGAAGAGCGTGATTTCGTGTACAAATAAACTAAATTCAGTTTTGGGTTTTTTAATCGATCCATAAACATAATATCAACCTAGATACTGTCAACATTATGTAACAACATAAAGTAATCTACTTAGGTATTCTGCTTCTTGCGTGTGTTTATACCCTAGCGGCTCTGGATCGTTCACTTTATATTAAAGTTACGAAACAACGATCATCGTTTTTCTACTACATGACGTAATCTAGGTATTCTATCGAAAAATGAATTGTCTTTACCTTTTCTAATACTATACTGTAAGTGCTCAATACCTCACGGGATTCGCTAAGGTTCTATTCTATTTTTTATTTTATTACTTCCACCGAGTTTTCAGTGATTCTGCCATCATTATCATCATTCGGTCTTTGTTAGTCTCTACTGCCGGAACACGACCCTCTCTGTACGCTATAGTTATATTCCAGTTAGCCAGAGCAGTCAGAGGATTTGGCCTACACTCTCCACGCTGGCTAGAATGGTTGGAGAGGTCTCTTTGATGTTCATAAGCCAATGTCCATTTTAGTCTTAATTATAGTCTGCTTATCCGATGCAATTTCCGTTATACCGGAAAACCTACGTGTTCGTGAACGGAAAAATAAGAAAAAATAAATAACCAAGAATATGTATAGAGTATAAAAGTTCTATCTTATTCGTTCAAGATCGTACATATATGTTTTCCAACCCAGACGACGCAAATCTCAAGCTTTAAATAATTTTAGTCTTAATTATAGTCTGCTTATCCGATGCAATTTCCGTTATACCGGAAAACCTACGTGTTCGTGAACGGAAAAATAAGAAAAAATAAATAAACAAGAATATGTATAGAGTATAAAAGTTCTATCTTATACGTTCAAGATCGTACATATACGAGTATGTTTTCCAACCCAGACGACGCAAATCTCAAGCTTTATTTGTATTCCATGTCATAACTCTGAAGTAATTTCATTGTTGTGTGGCCATAAAATATATATACATATGTATAACAGACAGACAGTCTCAAATGCCAGATTACGGGTTAGTGTACGAACGAGACTCATAAAGAATGTATTCAGGCTTGCTAGCGGCGGTACCTATCCCTCTGTGGTACTAACTATATATTGTTCAATAGTTATGCAACAACTTGCTTATCAGATTATTTAGATATCTAAAGATTCAGTTCAGACATAGTATTACGTCTTTATCTTTTACGGGGTTAACAGAGCCAGATATCTCCAAAGTTAAAAATGGTGAATCATAACAGTGACAGTTCAAAAGGCCAGTTGCTAACTTTTGACAGCGGTAACAGCTAGTTCATAATATTTATAGGATTATTTTTTATTTATTTAAATAAATGCGCAATATGTACTTACATACCTAACCATTACATATACCTAATGGTAAGGTATATAAATCGAACAGACTCGCAGTAGCGCTAAGCCTATACAACAATGGAGCATAATTAATAAATCTGTGCTATATCTATAACAAAATTTAATTTTAATAAATCTTATGTATGTTTAATCTATAGGCTATTCTAAACTTACTTTAAATCCTTCATATGAATTTAACTTCACGCGTGTATTTTCTATATCCAAAACATCTTTAAAAGCGTCAAGAAATAAAATCGGTTCAAGAAAATTGAGAGCTAAATGGGGCTCTCTAGGGACGTTTCATTCAGAAATGCAACGACAACCATTTTCATACATCACGTGCGGGCTTTTACAAAATCGCTGTAATCGCCCTTGGGCCTATTCCTGGAACCCTGGAACTGATTTGGGTCACAGTGAGTGAGTGTGAGAATTCGACGTCGCCATTCACATAAACTTAAATCACTTTGTCAAATTTAAAGATAGTGTTAAATAAACCTGAACCTAAATATAAACTTCACACCTATGCTTAGCACGTAGGCAATACCTTTGGCAATACTAAAACGGTCGATATTTGGGTAAATACCCATTGCTTCTATACCTAAAAACGTTAAAGTGAAACCTAATTTAGCTGTATACTTTTTTTCTTATATTACGGATACGGCGGTCATTATTGAGCTACGTATTTCATTGAATTTCTTTAACTCAGAAAATTCTTGAGAAAGAGTTTTCCGAAACAAAAAATAAAGATAACAGAATTATTTAACCCACATCACTATCACAGTCGTAGCTCACACTCTCGTAGCGGTCCTTCGTAGCCAAGCTCGTATCTGCGTAGAATGCGAACCCCTTGCTACGCAGTTTTGGAGCTACGCAGTTACGGAGCTACGCAGTCTCGTAGCACCCTCTACGCCTTTGTTGCGCAAGTGGGTACGAAGGTCGACATCAATTTATGATAAAGCCTGCGATAATATTTGGAAGCGTGGGTTCGATTCAATAAGTTTTTCAAAGTATTGTTACGTTCTCTTTTGTTCGCTAAATTGTTTAAGGATTCTTTGAACTTTTTTCTTTTGATAAATTTCGCTTTTATTTATTTACTGTATAAGCATTGTATGGCTAATATACTAAGTTTACGAGTAGAATTGTACTTATTGTATATTTTTCCATGAGTAGAATACTATAAAATGGATGCAGATATTTATATATTTTTTTAATTAAGTCACGTGGACATTTGGTTCTCAGCGACAGTAACAAAAAATAAATATATCTCTAATTTAAATACACTTGAATATTGCTGAATTTTTCAACAAAAATGTGATAAATACTGACTAAAAGTTTATAACAGACTCAGACCTCGTGATTATTTTCATTCACATCTATCAAAATATATCGTAAACCACCGAATCTATTTTGAGAACAAACTTGAAATTGTACTAATGCTACCTACAGATATTACATTTTATTTACTAGAGCACTAGTTAAAAAACTACCACGGAATGAAAATACATCACACGTACAAAAACATTGTCACTTCAAATCGATTTGGAGAACCACGCGCGATCTTTAATTTTGTTTTATTCTGAGAGAAAAGCACAGATTTTAAAGTGGAGATAAGTTAAGATATTTTATTAATTATTATGAACCTTTTTGGTAGTGTGTTCGGTCCGTGGTTCGGTTTAACGCTTAATAGTAGATTTAATTTTCACATTAGAAGACGATTCTTTGAAGGCTTAAAACATAAATAGTAATCCTACTGCGTGGATGGAAGCCAAACATGTTTATATATTGTCTATTCTGTAAATCCCACGCGTCATGCCATGATAATCTTATTTGTTTCGTGTATTATACTTTTTCGAGTACATACAATATATTTAACTATGACTCTATTTATAATTAATAGCAATAATATAAGCATATATGTACTGTGTTATTTGTGAAACACCAACTACCTCGCGGGAGCAGATAGCTAACATAAAAAATAACTTCTCTTATAGGACCAATGCTTGGGTCTCAAAAAAAATTTCAGTTTCATACAAATGTATTGAGGCCAGCCCGGAAAACAAAAGTTGCTTATTTTGTCAGGCTAGTATATACCCCGTATCAGCGCTCCTATATACTATATCAGCATAAAAGGACCTGCCAAATATAGGCGTGACTCACTTTTGCCCGCGTAATCCCTCGTGTTTAATACAAACTTTGGGTCTCCCGTCTCACCTCTTTAGGAGTTGAATTTTAGAAAGTCCTTTTTAGCGAATTTTAGTGTTATAATAACTAACCTCGTGCCACACCACAGCGCAATCGGTTAAGTGGTTTGAGCTGTGTGTTGATAGATCAGTCAGTCAATAATGGTTACTTTTTAAACTTATTTACAGATTTCATGACACTTCCCATTGAATTTCACAATATTAAAAATGATATTAGAATCAAGAAACCGTCCGTCAAAATGAAAGACCAAGGAAAAAGGAAAAAAGAAAGTGTGTTTTAGTCTCAGATACATAATGGGTGAGGATGCAACCAGACTTTATTGATCTGAAATAGTCTTTAGATTTATATGATGGACACAAATTAAGAAGAATATAACATAACATATGTCTCCGGCAGAAACTGTTTATAGACTTCGGATCATTAGATAAAAACCTTTTATATTAAACAAAACGGTTTCACTCACGTGTTTCAGTCTATTCAGAAGACCATCTTTGTTTGAGTGATCATCGGAATTTTTTATGGAGTGATTTCGTTTTTTGAAATTCAAAGATCTGAATAAAAGATTTTTTGCTAAAATTATATATCGCGAAGTTTTAATAATAACAGATTAAACCTTATTCGCTTATAACATATTGACGTCTTAATGACTTATTTGTACCTTGAAGTTTGATTGCATTGTAGATGTTTTTTTGTATGAAAATTTTGTTGTGAGATCTCTAAAATTTTTTGCTGTTGATAGAAGATATTCTACCTAGTCGAGTGTAGTAATAAAACAAAGAAATTTTCTTCTTTTCTTCTATGTACGTCTTTGCTCGGGAACGAGATGAAAAATAAATAGTAAAAGGTAAAGTTTACTGCCTTCCAAGGCCTCGGTTTAATAGTTTTGGCAAGTATTCAAGGCTGCACATTAGGTTGCTTACGAAGGCTTGTTTATATGGCACCATGCTGGGATGATTACCCTAGCTTAAGTAGGCACTTTGTGAGGGCCGATCTTTTAGTAAAGACTTCCTAAGTGATATATAGTATTGTATGTTTATTTATGTTAAGTATTGTTTATTTATAGTTATTGTATGTTATCTCACAGAAAATTGACGTTTGACGCAGCGGTGATCGCTTACCTACAGGCGATCCTTGCCGTCCTGTAATAAAGAAAAGTATTGCCTACTCTGTAGCACTGCATAAAGGAGACCCACTTAATGTACAGTGTAATGTCCTACAATATCAGAAGGATCTTAAAATCAAAGAGTTGGCTCCGAGACAATGTATTTATTACACAGTTCACTTACAATATTACAGACAGACACGACGTACACAGATAATATAGGGGATACTAGTTCTTAAACGCAACTACTTGCTCGTTGTACTGTATATTTGGTCGTCTCTTCTCTACGGCATGTCTATTATGTAAGAGAATTAAACTAAAGTTACAGTTGTACTCCCATTAGGCTAAAAATCTTTATGCGAAATATATTATCCTACAAATTAGTTTGTCACCATACATTGGCACAACTTGTATGCGGCGATCATGATGGAAAGCGTACTTTTTGCAACGATAACTATTTCATTTCATTAGGTGAGCTGAGCGGTATAATTAATATTAGTCCATTAATAGTCGAGGGGTTAGGTCGTAGGGTGGCCAGACTATTGTTCACCAATTTCATGTACTTATGTTAGAATTCAGCGTCAAATTAGAATAAACAGTCTCATTTATTATTTTCTTTGTTACAGATCATAATCGAACCAATAACATCTCCATCCAAAAGTTATTTCCGAAAATAGTGCAAGCAGCTGCCAACATGATAGACGATAATTGAAAATACCAAGTGTTTCTAAAACGCCAAGAAAATCAGTGAAAGTGATTCGAAAATGGACATGAAAATACACCACTGACGGTCGGGCTAGCAAGCTCCTAAACCTCACTTCAATCCATCAATGTTAAATTACAGACTAGTGTCAACACATTTCTTGAAGCAGCCGTAAATCGTTAGACCGCATTTATTCTGACTGTCTGTGCCGTACCAATATGTGTCGTGACCGGGACATGTCGGTGCAACGAAGTGACATAATCAAATAAACATTTTATATAATCTAGACTAGTAGCATTTAAGTGTTAGTTTCCCGCCAAAACGGCGTCCGAATTGACCCCGCCGTTTCGTTTTATTTCTTTCATTTTGTTCTACATCAAAGGATAAGCAATAACCCGGTCAATAGTGTTTGGTTGTGGATACTGAAGGGGTTGTGACAGACCCGTAGCTAACCTGGCCAGCCGTAGTCGGGACAACATTTCCAGGATATTGGACTCCATAGTTGGCGCTGCTAGATTCTGCATTGTAAGTATAAACTAGATAAAAATTAGTATTTGCATTTGGGAAGTGGTAATTCACTGATTGGAAGGAACTATAGCGATGTAGTTCAGTTGTTCACATCACTAAAGCAACCGTAGACTAATTATTTTTTTTGTGTAGTTCCGTTGCATTCGAAAATGGTTTAATTTCAGAATCTTCACATTGACGGTCCAAAACTTTCGGAAATTGGGGAATTTTATTTGAAGTCTAAAGTTTAAAGCCTCAGGCGAACATGGTACAATTGGAATTCGAGCAGGTACTTTTGAAATTACGACGGGGCTTCATATCATTACCTATTTAGTAGTGTCTTAAAACATACCTAGTTTATTTTGAAATGCTTTATAAATCCGCTTCGCAAAATACGTACATTACTTACATCGGTTGCGGGAAAAGTTTTTCAGAATACTGAAGTAATGTGTAATGTTTTACTTACATAATGAATCCAGCGTTTAAGAAAAGTAAATAAGAAATGTACTAAGTATATACTTACTTAAAAATGCGAGGCACGCGTGCGCATATAAAACTATTGCGCATTTTCCTTGTCATAATAACTTTTCCCGTAAACTTCCTTCGACAATGTAGGTAATTAACAAAGCCATGTCGTAGACTATCTTGTCTAGTACAAATGCTTCAATTGTACAAAAACTGATTAATGTATATTATAGGAATATAGATTAATGCTTTTAGGCGCGAAATTATAATATTAGAAAATGTGTTACATACCTACTAACATACATGATGTTTATACTATTACACCGTGTCTCATTCGAACACCCGATCCATTCACGAGTCCTTCCATAGACCGCATACACCGAGCTTTATCCACGAACTAAATCCCACCACCTACGGCTTACAATCAATTGCACTAACACCAATACATGACATTGACATATTAGGGTTACGGGCACGAAAGAGAGTGCCCAAGCGAGCAGCGGGTTGTAATATCTGGGCTCGGGTGGCGTGCGCAGTGCTGCGAGCGGGACCACGAGCCACGGGAGAAGGAGACGGAAGACATGGCGGCCCCTGAGTGCGAGCGAGAGGCCCGCAAGCGTCGCGAACGCCGCGACTCCGGCTGCACGCACGAGAGGAAGGAGAGGAGACCGCACAGCGAAGAGAGACTGCCACCTCCACCGCCGCCACCGCCACTTCATGACTATAACCGACTTGAGGTAAGTTTAATATCTCCTGTTTTCTATACCATTATTCCCTCTCCACGTCGCTGTTTCCCGACTCGTTCACTTTAGGGATTTTCAAGGCAAGAGTTGATACCTAGCCATTATTAGCGTTTATCACCCTGAAGTCATCGTTGCTTCCCATCAGTTAAGAAAGAGGTCAAACGCACTCAAAACGTTAATAAAAAAAAGTGGGGAGGTGTCATAATCGCGAAAAATAAAAGCATGTAGGCGAGGAAATGTCGCCATCGCCATAGTGATAAGTAGTTTTAATACCTGGAAACAGTTGCCATAGTCACTAAGGACTGCTTAACGGGATTCATGTTTGATGGGTAGGGTTAGCCCGATTCAAGGTAAATTTGAGTTAATGTTGAAGCATGTAGACCAATTACGTTTTACGTTCACGTCAATTACGTTTTTGAGAGCTGATTTCAAGTATGATTTTACTGCCTTCGCCTCTTTCCAGTTACTGAAGATAAAATTCCTTCTTTCCAGTCGGAGCGTCGTGCCGAGCGCCTCTCCCGCGCCCGCCGTCCTCAATACGGGGGCAAACGTCGCCGAGCCCCCGTACGCATACCAAAGCACCCCAAAGAAAACGATTGCTTCACTACTGACGACACACGATGCCACACACCCCCTAATTTTGAATATGCCGTTCAGAAACATCAATGTAAGTATGAAGTATGCCTTTCTCTTCTCTGTCTGCAAGTAGACGTGCCTACTTTATGTCGGAAATTTATTATTTTGAGACTTCAACTTTCTAGAAATGAATCGTTTATACAAAGTTCTGGTACAAAAACGGGATAGGCCTCGTAGGGACGGCGTTAGAAGTTGTCAGATTGCTACATATTGGTGTGCCAATATGTAGCAATCTGGCAGTATTATGTAAAGTCGTCGGCTGTAGATGAGCCAAAACTAAACCATCCCAATATTGGCATACCTCTTCGTTCACAAATAACAACAATACTTTGTCCTACACAGTATGCGAAGAGCCAGAGACACTAGATGCAGGCGCACTACAGCGCCAAGTGATTCGAGTCGCCAGCGGCACTGGAAGTACAGAAAGCGTCGAAACCGATGCTGCAGTGGAACGAGCGCGACGTGACGAGCGCAGTGCCGCGCCGCGTCATCAGCCAAGAAGAGACCAGCCATGCCCGGAGACCAGACTCGACAAGATTCAGAAGAAGGTAAAAAAAAGGCTACATATCTATAGGAATTTATTGCAGATCTTAATTCTGGCATTTTTATTGGGAAGACGATAGTTTGTTTTGATAAGATATAGGTAGATGCATAAATGAAAAAGCGATTTACAAAAGCTTCTCTCTTGGCAACATTTTGCTTTCTGCCTCAAGGGTTAGTTAATTACAACAACACAACAACAACAGCCGGGAACAAAATGTATGTAGGTGATATAGATTAAAGACTTGTGTTTTTTACGAAGTATTATGAACATTTCCACAGATCAGCGTCCTCAAGAAAAGCATCTCCAAGTATGAAAGCGACTATGAAGCCAAGAACGGATATGCCATTACTCCAAGTGATCGCATCACCGACGTACAGTTGACGCGAATGTACGAGAGTCTTCGCCGACTGCAGGCTGAGAAACGATGCATCAAAGCAGATCCGATAGAGTACGCACTGAAAGTACAGGCCGCCAAGCAACAGAAGGAAAGAGACGATAAACTCGACATAGCACTGAAAAGCGACAAGCCTATGACTGAAATCGTACGGGATATTGAAGAGGTAACTAGCCCCGCTGACTGCCAACAAGGACCACCCTTTCTCTTTGATATCAAGTCATTCAAGTTCAGTCATGATCTGAAATTCCACTTACGTTTTTTCTTTTGCTAAGGTCGTCGATCAATCAACTCTATAACATCAAGAAATCATGCTTAGGTGTAAACAAACTACATAAACGTATGTATCTACATTTTGGTCAAGCTTTTTATAGATGTATGAGCTGATGAAAACAAAGTTACCGACTTCGATTTAATTATTTTGTATTCCGCAGTGGTTGGAAGGCTGCCGGCAAGCTACAGGTCGGTCAAGCATACCTGAGGCGAACTGGACTGCAGTTCAATTAGCTGCAGAAAAGTCCTGCGTGCAGAGAGCTTTGCTGCGGCTGGAGGCTGCTCGAGGTAGACCTCCAGCTCACTCGGTGGAACGAGGTGCCGCCAGACATCTTTACGAGCGATACCGAGCTGTCAAACGATGCCTGGCTACTTCTAGGCCTGATGCAGTAAGTTGTTTTAACATAGCGTAAATCCAAATTCCTTCTAATTAACTGCTTGATTGAAGCAAGATAGATTGACATAAGTTATAAGGGAATCTAGGTTACTACCTAGACAGCACTTCTAGGTTGCTTGTGTGGCTTCAGTTTCCTCTAGACCAGTCTTCGTAAATCGATCGTATCTGAATGAATACGTGCATTATTGTACAACATAGTTATTTTCATTTATGTTTTTTTGGTTTTCCCAGAAGACTACTTACAGAATAACAAGTATTATTTCACATTATACAATTGCGAGCTTATATAATATATTGATAGTCTACTATAAGCTGACTTTCACATGGCGTCTTCCGGTTTCAAATAAAGATAATTTGGATTATTTGTCTTTTCAAATAATTACTGCAGTTTTAATAGTTTCCGTTATAATAGTAAAATACCGAATTGGCATTTGGCACTCATATCTCAGACTTTTGGTAGGAGTATATAAATGTTTAAATATTTTTTCTATTTCTAGGTTATTGGGGGAACGAATGGCGAGCTAGCGACCATACACGAGCATGAGGCCATGCTCTTCAATACTAGTGTGGACAGCTCCAGTGATTCTCAAGAAAAACCATCAGATTCCTCGCAAGTGAGTACAGGTTTTACCCACAGAACCTCAGCACATGAATAGTCAAATCAGCACTTGAATACGGTAGGCTAATGTAATGACTATGTAAAAGTGTCAAATGTTACTAATTTGTACCAAAAAATTATGTTAAGTTTTTAATTTGATATCGAATAGATAAGTGATTAAAATGCTTCTTTAAAGTTGGGTGGATAAGACCATTTAGAAGTACGAAAATCCTATAATTCAATTATTCTCTTAGTTCACTAAATTTTATAGCAAATTTTATTAGGAAGCTTTTACCAGAAACTAAATATTTAATATAGCTCTACCAAACAAACTTCTTACGCCACGCGTACAAAATACATTGTGACCTGTTCGGCCTAAAATAGGCCTACAGCCCACTTAGCCCGCGAGCTGAGTAAACCCATAACTTGTAGAGAGTGGTCGACAGAGCCGCAGACACAGCCACAGACTGAGTAGACGCTTAAGCGATAGAGGGTGGTCATCTGAGCACGCCGATTGAAAGAGTTATGGGCCCAGTTGACACCAAGCGATCGTCCCGACGTATAATATCCCGTTCCTAGTAATGTAAAAAAAATGGTTAGCAATTATATTTAATTCGTATTTGATCTTCAGGATACAACGGAGACACCACTTCAGACTCCATTGCAGTCTCCACCCCGTCAGGAAAGCGGCGCATTGCCGAGTGAAGAAGTTCCCTCGTCAACATCGTCGGCTCACTCCGCGGCCAGTGAAGAAGCACCAACTAATGAGGGACTCCACTGTCTTGGCTTGGAAGACCTGTACAAGGCACTTACTGAAGCTAAACTGCAGAAATGTGTATGTATATCTGTAGCTAAATGTTTTAATATGGCAACTAGAAATAATGCAGACTTGAGTAAGTTTTATTGATTTTAAACTAAAAATGATTTAAAGATAAAGTAATTACAAAAACATTTGCTAATAAGATAACGTATATTAGACAGGATGGATTGGGTTTTATAAGGAAGACTGTAGACTATAAACGCGCCAATTGGCTACTTGACTAAAAAAATTTTCGTGTCGCTATGTAAAGACCTGCCAAAAGTAAACACAATAGTGACCGAAATACATTTCTAAACAAAAAACTCTTTCAGATATAGAAGTTTTAAAGACACATATTTTTAGACGTTAATTTTTAGACGTAAAAACGCGCTGCTAAAATGCCTACAAATTTGTGACGTCACAACTTTGTATTTTGTATGGGCGGCGTGAGAACTTTGTTTGGTAGCTATACGAAATATTACGTTTATGGTAATGGTTTCATTACAAAACTTGCTTCAAATTTTGCGGACTACAATACAGTATAAGTGTAATTTAAGATTTTCATACTTTTAAAAATGGTCCTATTCGCCCAACTTTAAAGAAGCTTTAAGAACACTTAACGAATCGATATCAAATTAAAAGTGTTTTTTATAGTGTTTTTAGATAGAAATGAGTATCATTGGAAACAAATTTTATATAATCTTAACACTAGGCAAATACCGAATCCTGAGCGTTACCAATCCTGAAGAAACCTATTCACGCTTTCATTTAGAAGTCCGAATGAACCTACTTAACTGTGGTTCTGTGAACTGTAGACCTCGCAAATGTAATCACAGCGAGCTAACCCTAAGGGCCATAGGCCCAAATGGCGTTTAGGATATTTATGCAAATTTCAAACATTTAGAATTAAATTCTAAACATTGAATCGATAAAAAAATTTACCCATAGAACCTGCTTACAAAGTTTCACTAGAATCAGCTAAGTAGTAATGCGACCTGGTACGTCGGGGGCAGATAAACCTGACCGGGGGGTTAAGTTTATCATTGCAGGGGTGCAATTTAAAATCGGTTCGTAGGGATCAAGTGTCAGATTTATCTGCCCCCGACTGTACATTCGATAGAATGTTTGCCCAAAGTGAGACGGACTCTTTTCGCTCGCTCGGTCAACGAATTGTTTTCTTTACCTCACAGGTTCTTCGGCGCAGCATCAAGGAGTACGAGGTCAGCTTCGAGCTTCAGAACAGCAGGAAGGTGCAGCGGGATGACAAGAAGGGTCGAGAAGACGAGTACCTCAGATACAAGTCCTGCAAAGCGCGAATCAAATTGCTGAACGCACTCATCAACAAACAGAAGGCTCTATCCTAAAATCCGCACTAAGGTTTACGTTAAATTTAATATTGTAGAGATTTTTAGCTAACCCATGCTTTCTCTGCAATTTTAGGGTCCCATTTTAATAACGATCTTGACCACAAGTTTAAACGAAATTGTTTTATCAGAAAGATCAAAGGTTTTGGATGCTATTATGAAACTAAACAGAAAATACGCCCAAAACTTTAAAATGTATTTAAATGTATAACTTGACAATACATGGTGTTTGTCAGCAAACTTTTAAAAGTTTAAGACAGGTCAAAGCATGGGTCCCTAAAGTTCAAGCCAAAACTTGCCTAGATACTCTAAATTGGTTGTAGATCTATGTAACTAGTTCTAAAAGTTAAATAGTTCAAAACTGGAGATGTGTCTACTTAAGGTTTATAATTTCTTTTAAAGATTAACTTTGTCATTTATCCGAGTAAGTGATTTATAAGCATCGTAACTAGGTAGTCAGTATCTACATAAAAATCTGAAACGTAACATATGAATAGTATTTTATACCATTTCTGTAAGTACGTGTTTAATTCCGACGGTATACGCAAAAAATACAAAAATATCTAGATAAATTAATTCTTATTACAGAAAATTGTATAGTGCCAAACTGTTTTTCTATACAATTGTAAAATAGCAATTTAGACAAATACGAATAGGTCTACCAACGTTAGTACATTCGCTGATTTCATTATATCAGCTGCATAACTGTAAATAAAGAAAATCAAACTTAATGTTGAATAATATACATACATAAGAATTACAAAATAAATATAACTTGCGAAACATACTAAGTAGCAAATAAAGATATACTAATTAAAAGACAGCTTTATGATACATGCTACAGTTGCTACCATTTTTAATGTATTGTTGAGCATAGAATACCTACAACCACTTTTAATACTAATTAGTCCAGCATTGGACAAGGCGAAAGACAATATGAATTGAATTAGATGTTCATATTAGACATTGATAGCGGCATTATCTCGGAATCTTTTATAAGGTTCATCTCTCTCTCTCTCACCTGAGCAGGTATTTACTTATTATAGAATTTGTAATTCTTCACCAACTTTTTTATATGCAACAGAACTTGCAACAGGTAAGAAATGCTTTGAGATATGCAAATACACCCTAATCATGCTTACATAACATAGTTTATATCAAGGGGGTCTACAACAGGGGAAATATTATTGGGGGTCAAATCGACGCATCCATCAGTCTTAAGAAATGGGATACGACGTACACAACCAGATTTACGTTTCCTTTGTCAAGTAAGCAGCTAACAACAACAAAAATGACAACGTATCAAAAATTATGGAAAAATATAATAATTCTCAATCCTAAATTCACTTTCAAATTAATCAAATTAATGCTTAGAAACCATTGGTAGCAACTGAAGTGTGAGACTTAAAACAGCTAAGCGAGAGATATTAAATAACTACATTTTAAGAACAGCATGTAAAAAGGCATTATGGGAAAATCGAATTATACACACTGCCGTAGATCGTGTACCTATACATAACGATCCGCTTCAATTGTAATATTTCATCACATACATTTAAGCTGCAGTTTAAAAAGTATTGTCTGTTTATAAGCTACTTACATATTCTCAACTTGATTAACTGACATTTCGACATAGTAACAAATGTTCCGTGGAGAAGATGTCTAGCCACAAAGCGAGTCATCATCTTAAGAAACCCAACACTCCATTAGCGTTAAGACTATGCTAAAGACTTAATTTGGTTGACCAAAGCAACAGCATCATCAAAAACTCGATGTTTTTCAGAAAACTATAAGAGTTGTTCTCATACAATTTCTAATACGTTCCAATGATGTTGTTGAATATTATCAAATTAATAATTTATGAGCGTTACAAGTAAATCGAGTCTAATTAAAAAAACCTATTTAGGTCTTGTAAAATACGCTATGATAATATATGTAAATACTTTGAATTTGAATGGATCTATGGTGAAAAGCAAATAATAATGAATAGGGAGAAGGGAAGAGGAACTACATACGAAAGAGTAATTTGTCATCGTGGAAAGATAATTTGTTACACGCGTTCTACTTTTTATATCTCAGCAAATAAGTTCAAATCCGTGTGTGGAATCACCCCAACCTACATTCCGAGGAATCGAAGTAAACAATCACCGTGATTGTTGTTTTTCGTGTGTGTGGCCAACACTGGTATCGGATTTCTAAGCTGCTAAAATACCTACATCTGACATGGCTTAACAAAGATGACAGCCGGAACCAACGGTTTAACGTGCCTTCTGACGCACGATATTAAAGAGTCAACTAATTTAACCAAATAAATAACTGATGAAAAGTAAAAGCGCGCTCACCAATAAGGCAAAGAGAGCACTCAACACTTCATCAGCCTATGATAATTAAATCGTGTCGTCTTCTTCTGCTTGTCAAATCGAAACGTTTTGTAACCATTCGGTTGTGAGAAGATCAACCAATTCGCGTTTCCTATTAAGTTCCCTGATCTAGCAGAGTATTGAAGGCTATTACGTCACACGGAGGTCGTTACTCCTTTCGTGCACCCCATGGTGAGTGCTATAGATACAAACAAATTATTACACAGCAAAAGCCGAGCTGAAAATCGAACCCAGAGGCTTGACACGACGAGCTGGTATGTTACTAGCATGCCACAAAGACCACCACGGAATCGTTATACGAGTATCTATAAGAGGTACTTCTTTGTTTATCTTAGAACTGAGTGCAAAAAGTAGACTCATTAGAACAACTACAAATGAAGAATCTTGGCATGTACTTATATTGGAATTCGCGACCGATAAGGTCTTTAGAATAAATTGGATTGACACACGGCTGCTATGGCGAAGCCAATAGATCGCAATGCATATAGTGTTCCAAGCATGTACCGCCTCATATTACTAAAATGTTCGTGAATAATATCCTGTGTAGCTAATTTACACGTATTTTATATAGGTTTACAGTTATTTTGATTGAATTTGAATTTTGTCGTATTAGTTACCTTTGTAGATTTATGATGCAAATGAATTGCCGTCGATCGATTGCCTGTTACGACCTTTTCTGTGTCTGTTATATTTGAAGATAGGAAGGTAGATGGCTCACGGTCACTTAAGATACAGGTCGACAAAGATCATTTGGCACTTGGATGACATTGAAATGGGGCGCTGTGTGTAATTACGAGTGTATTTAGGGCTACCAGCTAACATGATTTATGAATAGAATTCAAGCACGCAATATCCGCACCAAACATTAATTCGAGCTATCTCCCAAAAGTGATGCTTTACAGGATGAAGGCTATGGCAGCATTTAGTTGCGAATATGGCTCGTGCCAAATGATCCTTGTAGCACTGACTGAAGTTTTTAAAGACATTTGCTGAACTGTCAATTTATATGTTATCATGGTCAATGCTAATGGCGCATGCGCAACTTTAAACATTCTAGCACTACTGGTTAGGAGTCCGATTTAATTACTGGCAAATAGAATGCATGTTTGCGTAGAAATATAAGTACCTATAGCGTTATATTGCGCAGTTTCTGTTCAACTTTATATAAGCACTTTATGCTTCTTAAAATAAGAGCTTTCGGTCCTATAGGTTTAGGGCTTATTATATTATCGGACTCTTAATCAGGCTTAACAATATCTAGGACAACAATGATACAATCTTAAAACAACCAATTTAATGAAGACGATTGGCGATGTCTCCTCCGTATTTTGACAATTCGATAACCAAATCTCTTGGCCATCAAGTCCTTGGCCATATATTATCGACCTGAAGTTCACTACAGTGACACTTGTAGCGCCGAAAGTTAATTATATGAGTTTATATATCATCATCAGGTCCTTTTTAGTCTCCACTGCAGGAACATGACCCTCTGTACCACCAGAGCCATATATTAGCTTGGTTTAACTAGTGTTTACCAAGTCGCCTTCTAGGACATTCACGGAAAGACTTGGAGTGATCCTATTCTACTCTGCCGGGAACCACACGGCTTGGAGTTTTTATATAAAGGTATGGCATGAGTTTAAAATTTTGCGACCGGCGACAGCGATACGTGTCGTCATTCCATACAGTGTCATTAGTCTCGGAGACAAATGTCGTTGTGGTTGTGCTTCAAAATCTACCCTCATTCGTGCCAGTAAAATTTTAAGACGGCTCTGAACGCGTAAAGGCTCCCCCACACAAGCGCGTTATTATAGGTCGATAATATCGCATGCGATATTGCGATAATGCGTCCCGATTTCTTGCACACAGCTGCGTTTTTATCATCCGATATTTCTTACGAGAGAGCGTCGCGCCGCATGCAGTATTGCGATAATGCGTCCCGATTCCTGGCACACAGCTGCGTCTTGAACCAACCAGTTTAGAACTCATATCGGAATATCGCAGGATGGAGAAACGCAACGTCCTACTTCCATTGCGGACAGATATCGTAATAACGCATGCGATATTATCGACCTATAATAACGCGCCTGTGTGGGGGAGCCTTAAATCTTCATACAAACGGAGAAAGGGAATTTATTTGATAATTTTATTATAATACTCAAATTTATAAACAAATGTTAAAAGGCTTAAATCTCAAATCATTGATAATTTAATCACGCTGTATACGAACATTCATATATTATACAGAGATTAATTAATTGAATGCTTTATTTTATACAAAAATAATCAATCAAATATTGCCCCAATTGTCTTTTCCGTTTTCATGGAGATATGTGCGTTCAGGGCCCTCTCAAGGACTCCTTCCTATAGTAACAGCAATCAAGTGAACCGCGATACTAGATCGACAGCAATCTATTGCACCCATTTACGGGCCCTATGGAATACGGCCCTGAATTCTCTTTAAGAGGTTTTTTAATAATTAGCGACTAATGTGACTGGTGATAAAGGACTTACCTGTGATTTATTATTAACATTCTTGTATGACAAGAAACAAGAGTTGTTTTCAAACGATTACTAAATGTGCTGTTATGTCTATGTTTTCTTAATCACTATTATTTCCGTGAATGAATGAAACTCGATTTATAAATATTTTTTTGTTTAATTAATATTAAGTCGTAAGACGTTTTTATAATGCCGCTTTTGAAATGTAGAGTAGTATTTAATTCGGAAAAGAGATTAATGAATGTGAACGAATAAATGATTGCCATATCAACAAAGAGTTTCGAAAAATGATTGCGATCAGTTCATTTTTCCAAATTTTTTGCATATCAATATTGAATACACAATTTGTAAAAAGCATTGTAATGAATGATTGTGGGTAAATAATGACACTGGTAGTTAATATGGGTATTTTATCCACTAAGTTATTAGACGAAATATCTAATGTTAAATGTACAATCTAAGTACGTACAGATTTACTAAGTAATAGTTCAAAGGAGTAATCATAAGGTATTAATTTTCTGAAACAAATAAGACGATTAAGTATAGCTAGAATGTTTAACGAAGACCTTCATTTCGGAAAAGAAGAAAAGTGAGATTGCCAAGCTAGAAAAACTTATACTTACCTACTACTAACTAGGAAATCTAAGTCCTAAAGATTATATTGCACCCACAGCCTGTGGAAAACTTTTAGCAGGCTTTAAAAATTTTAACCTTTTTCAAAGTCTTTTTATATAATTTTTTTCAATCCCTACTTTCTTGGGTAGGGTCTTGGTTAAACATTTTACCTAATTAATGTTTTTAATGTGAAGATTACTGTGTAAAATATTTACTCTCAATCTGGATAAAAATAATTGTAACATATGTTGTAACGTTACTAAAGACATGTTGTAAGCCAATAATTTATTTGGTGAATAGAATATTTGATCTTGGCGAATGTATCAAAATTTAGTTCGTATTTACATGGAGAAGATAAATTAATCAGTGAATATATACCTAAGCGTTTCGCAAAATGCCATTAATTAATATATAATGTTCAAAATAAAATACAAAACAATGTTGTTTGTTTTATTCATTCTATCTTTTTATACGGCGCGCTTGGTGCACACAATAACGCCAATAGCACAGATAATAACTATAATAGTTTCACCTACTGCCATAACCTGTTCAAGGGCATTCATCTCATTGATAAACACTAGCCAAATTTTTGTAGCTAGTTCAGTTCAGTCCATTATCAGGATAACCTAGCTAGATGGGAAATGATTGACTCTTCGCAAAATGTCTGCCGGTGTGGTTTCTCTCCTCAAACTATGGGGCACCTACTCACATGCCCCGAGTGCCCAAACACCTTCACGAGGGACGATCTACTTGTGGCGAACGATAGGGTATCGTTTGCCACAAGTAGATCGTCCCTCGTTATCTGACACGGAGCGTTAATTTTGTCGCTCCAGTAAAGGGCTACCTGAGTACCCCCCCCCCCCCCCTGCCCCCTACTCAGGTAGCCCTTTAATTTAATAATAAATGTACCGTCGACACGCTAAGAAGTAGAAGTCCATTATCAAGAACCTATTTTCACGAAAACATTTTGGGAAAATACAAAAAGAAACCAAGACGTCAAACGACTTTTTCCAGATTTGGCTGGGTCTTGAATGTTTATCTATCACAGATTTAAGATGTTACTCGTATCTAATATCTATTGTAAAATATAGTATCGTTGAGTAGTATCCTACGACACAACTTAACAACTTACTGTGGGACTAGCTCAATCTGTGTGATTTGTCTTTATGTACCTACCTACTAGCTGTTACCCGCGGCTTCGCCCGTGTGATATAATATAGCCTTTGTCCTTCTTAGTACCCTAACCTACTGATCGCTGTGTCAGTGGCAAAGTTCTGGTCAAGACAAATATAATTCGCCCGAGTCGACACGCTAAGAAGAAGTAGTAACCCTAACCTATGTGTATGCAAAATTTCATGATGATCTGTCGAGTCTAAACGAACAAACAAATAAATAAACAAACAAACTAACTTTCGCATTTATAATATTGGGATTAGGATAGGACAGGATTTATTTACATTATATAAATTAACTCCTCCAAATTTCTCAATGACTCAAATGTCTTTCGTAGTATTTGAATTATCTTTGCTAAAGAGATAACCTCTGGGCTATCATGCATGCCTATCACCAATACGTATTATAACAATATTTGTTCTGAAATGCAAAACTTGGCAAATTTATTTAAGTTGTTATTTAAATGAAAAATTATGTAAAAAATAAAAATACTTATGTCAAGATAAATGCTTATCCCAACTTCCCAACTAATATTGTAAATGCGAAAGTGAGTTTGTTTGTTTGTTTATTTATTTGTTTGTTTGTTACGCTTTCACGCCGTATCTACTGAGCCGATCATAAAAATTTTGACACTTACCTCTAACAAAAATTTTCACTTTAAAACCTAATATTTCGGAAACGGATCCCTAAATCGAAAAATGGTGTTCTCAACCCCACATTATTTTTCAAAGACCTTTTAAACGATACCCCACACGATGGGTAAGTAGAGAAAAAAAATTACTTCCCCACTATGGGAGCTACCCTATAAAAATTTTTTTTTACAAGATTTTTTTCTACCACATTTTTGCCATGATTAATATACATACCCATATAAAATTACAGCTTTCTAGTACTTAAAGTCTCTGAGTAAAACCGCGGACGGACAGACAGACAGACATGGCGAAACTGGGTTCCTAGTTTACTACGGAACCCTAAAAACGTGTTATCAATGTTCTTTTTTTGGAAAAAATAAACATTAATAAATGTACCTGATTATTATAAATGTGTTTTTACAAACTGCTTTAGTTCCTAACTTTTATAAATTCCTAATTTGCTGAACTGCAATCTTGTTTTAGTTTATGGCAATCGCAAATGTATTGAAAAACGTCGTATGATACTCGTAAGCTGTCTATTATAGTCGTCGGCTTATTATAAGCATTCGGCTTCGCCTCGTGCCTATGAATACCTCGACTATAATATCTAGATTACCGTACATGTATCATAATGTACTATTACCCATACCATCGATCGATTTTTACTATGTTTTCGGTAGCATTTCTGACACGTTTTCGTTTCTTTAAAATCAGCGACAATGACTCATCGAGGCCCATAAGATTACAGTCACGTCATATAATATCTCAGTATAATATAGTGGCGTGATGAGAGATTTTTTTTTTAATCTATGGGCGTGATTGTGGCTTCAAATTTTAGCACAACAATCTTACAATGGACCTAAGCGCCTTAGACTATAGTGTGGCGCATAAACGTCATTTATACCTTTTCGCTATTTAGACAATTTTCCAAAATATTGGTATGAAAAAAAAAATGTGAATTATCAAAACTCCATACAAAATTTCACAGAAATTGGTTGAGAAGTGCGACCTAGTGGAGAATAGCCAGACGGCGGGTAAAGTCATAAGTACGAAAGGATTTTTGCCCTGGAGTTCAATCTTTGAACTAGTAGAATCGATCCGTCACTCGTTGTGACGTCAGCACTTGGTATTCATGTATGAATAAAATCAAGGAGTGGTCCTGTTTTAACGTATTTTTGAACCGTTCTAATATACTTTGAAAATTTTCTCAGAATGGTAGATTTGGTAGTTCTTGGTGTTCTTAGCTCAGTTGATGGTATCCGATGGTATCAGTTTAAAACCCGAGAGGCCCATTAAGCTTGTGATCGCGTTAAGATTCACCATGCGGAACCTTGACCACGTGTGGCGGATCGATTCCACCAGATCAAAAACGGAGCTCCAGGCTGAAACTGAGACGCTCGTTCGGTCAATATGTTACATACTTAATTAAATTAAATAAAGGCAGGAAAATACTATTATTATCTATGAATAATAATATAGCAGATATGATTTCAGGAGTAGAACACAGCAAGGAGGAAAACAACTTTGTTAATAATAATTAGTCCGTTGATGGTATCATTAAATACAAAATAACAAACTTATTAGTAAAAATAACCTACATTAACTAATGAAAATAACAACCCACTTATTAACGGGTGCAAATTAGAATAACAAAATTTTGTTCTCAATCAGATCTGATCTGAGATAAATAAATAAATGTATAAAATTATCTATATTAGTATTGTAAAAAGGAAAAATTTACTTGACCGATTTCAAAATTCTTTCACCTGTAGGTGGACTTATTTATATGCTGGTAACACAAGCTATAATATACGCGAATGAAGTCTCGGGAAAATTGCTACTCAAATTATTAATTGTTTTGCATGAACAAGATAGATAATTATACCTTCCGTTATACATAAGGATATTATGCCGCGAACAAAATATTTCAAAAATTTTAAAATCTAGGTAAATGCGTTATAATGCAAATTAAATTGGAATGCTTTTATGCTCTTGGGTGGCTGTACACCTGCTTTTACGCATTATTCCTAAACAATTACGAGTAATGAAATGCCTGCTTTTTGCGCCGATCTAACGCCGTGTATTTTACACAACTGCCAAAAAAGGGGTTAAAGGAAATGAACGCTAGTTCCATTATTTATAAAATGGAACTAGTGATTAAAAAATCATCAGTAGTTCCATCATGGAACTGATAATGGTACTAGTAGCAACGAAGCGTATTCAAACTTATCATAACTTTGCATAAATGTGGGTTTCACTATTCCATCATACATAGATAAGTGAATGCCTCAACAGGGTATTATACACCATATAACCCTTAAATCATCCCGAGTGGTATATAAAAACATATGGGCATTGGGCAGTCATAAATTTACTGATCATTATTTGTGAATTATTGCTGAATTGGAACATATTATTGACACGCTTTTATTAGCTTCACTTGTATGTAAGAAAATCTTGGAATCTTAATTTGACCCACTTCCCGGTCTGCGATGTGGATGAAATTTTGCACACGCTCTGAGTTCTGATGACAATACATGACTAGCATGCTAAAAGCTTGTTTTTTTTAGTTTTGTAAACTAATTATAAATTATTTTTATACTAAAAATGTGTTTTTTAGTATAAAATTTTCCCCGGTTTTTATTTAGCAACGGTTGAATTTAAAAACTAAGACCCACTTATCTATCAAACTTATTATTAAAACTAAGTGCGTGTAAATATATTTTATTTAAAACTTACTAAATTTAATTTAAACCTTCATATTTGTTTTATCAGTACCTAGCTACAATATCGTAAGGTGTTGCTGCTTTAACCTCTTATTCTAAGAATAAAGTAAACAATACAACCAATTACTGATTAATTATATTTTCATAATATATATTCTAAGAATTACGATTGACTCCTCTGAACATTATTCTCGACATAGCCGTAAAAGGGTATCTTAATGGTGGTTACTTTTTTCGTATGTGTAAGCCAGGCCAACACTGGAGCCAGATTTTTCAAGCTGTTTCAAGGCATCTGACATAGCTTAACAACTGCCACCAATGATGGTAGCCGGGACCAACGGCTTGACGAGTCTTCCGAACGGCAATCCAAACCGACGTCTTTTTCGAAATGTACACCCGACGTCCTCCTATACGTACTTTGGTTCTAGTAACAAGCAAACCCAAGTGATTTGCTTGTGTTTTTTGTAGTAGTACAAATGATACAAGGTTGTATCATTTGTACTACCAGTTGTACTTTTCGGTAGTACTTCTGACACGGAGCAGCAACTTATAAGATCGCATTCGAGACGAACCGTAATTTTTTTGACATCCTCATACAAAAGTTTTCAGCCGGCTGAAATGCGAAATTTTCAGGGTCCATAGGAAATAAATAATTTGAAAGAAAACGGAGGTATTATTTAAAATTTTGATCTTTGAGGCCTTAGACAATCCTTCAATCTTTTTTCTGAACTACTGTTAACAGTCCAAAGTACCTATATGTAGGTAAAGTATTAGTAGGCATTTTATCCGAAAATTGCCGTTTTTGACAGAACGCTAAGAAAACTTCACGTTCACTTTGTAAACAGTAGTTCATAAAATAGTTTGAAGGGTTATCTAGGGCCACGGTACACAAAAATTTTAAATGATCTGTCCGTTTCCTTTCAAATTCGAAAAACTATTTATTTCAAATGGCAACCCGATAAAATGTATGTATTGCGGATGATCTAAAGCTGGCCTTGGAAATGAATGCAACTGGACATCAATTACTGCAAATATAGCTGCTGTGTAACAATGAAGCTATCAAACTAAAATGTTATTTATAACTAATTAATGTTCCGAAATACCCTTTGGAAGGAAAATATTGTCCTATAAATAAATACAGGGCTATTTGAAAACATCGAAAACCTTGCAGTTGTAGATAGATACAAAAACATTTTAAAGTATGTATTTTAAAGTAAAGGATTATTTTAAGAAATCTTAAAACTATTATTAAATTTTAACGTTTGATTATGTGAACTCTTTCATTTGATGGTGATACAAGGATTGCAAAACTTTTTTTAAATTTCCTTATTTGTCTTCCGCAAATGAACCTTGTTTAATTTTTTTTTAAATTCATTTTCATTTGTCATTCAAACACTAACAATGAAAAATCAAAGTAATTTGTGCTTTTGAAAAATAATAGTGATATTTTGGCTAGATGTAGGTAACGATAGTGAAAACCCTAATCCATGCTTCACTGAACCCTACATGGGCTAGTCCAACTCGCACTTGACCACTTTTTTTACCTTGTATTGGACCTAATTCTTTGACTATTATGTGAAGACGTAGTCATTAACTAATTATTCGATACACAAGCAAACGATTCTTAATCGAGTAATCTGAGTGTACTTCATTTAAGTGAATCAACAACACGACACTAAGGGTGCGTGCATATGGATGATCGCTTCTAATGATACTCGTTTACAGCATTTTTTTTGTAAGAAAAATTATATTATAGCTTGTAAGTCTTTTTAAGTCTCTACTGCAGGAGCACGACCCTCTGTGTACCACCAGAGCCATTTATTAGCTACAGCAGTCAGAGGATTAGGCCTACGCTCTCCACGCTGGCCAGACGGGTTGGAGAGGTCTCTTTGATGTTGATAAGCTTTGTTTAGCTTGTGTTTCCTAAGTCGCCTTCTACGACATCCACGGGAAGCCTTGGGGTGGTCCTATTCTAATCTGTCGCGAACCACGCGGCTATTAATTATTAAATAACACTTAATTATTAAATAAAATTATCTATCATCATCAGATGTGGTGCGTTGGAGCCCGGGATCCACTATTATGACTTCTTTCTGCATAGTAAAATTTGAAAAAAGTCTTAGGCTCTCTTGGTAGTTTGGGAGATTTGGGAGATTCCAAGCACAATCAAAAATCCTCAATTATCCAAGCCTTTCCAATTTTTACGACAAAATCGTTGGCCTTAAAGATCTATGCAAACATGCCCAGATTAAGTAATTATTATTTTAATCATTGCATATACATTCGAATATATTTTTATAAAGATAGGATTTTCTTAATGATATAATGTCTTCCAGGTCAACTTACAGGCAATGTACTACTAACCAGTAACAACTTGCGCATTAAGGAAGGAAATGCGTAAGAAGAAGGAATTACCGCAACTGCACTACCGGAAATTTGGAATTCATATTAACCAAGTAATATTCATTTGCATTATTTACTTATGTTTACATTACATTGATGGTAATGTGCCTTCGGCCCTGGGAGTCCTGGTTCTTGGATGTTTATCTATATATGATAGATAAACATCCAAGAACCAGGACTCCGAGGGCCGAAGTTATTTGTTATAAAATATAGTATTGTTGAGTTAGTCCCATACATAACACAAGTCTTATTCAAGAACTTACTTTGGGGCTTGCTCAATCTGCGTGATTTATCCGTGTATATTTATTTATTATTCACATAACCCGATACAGAATTTTTTTTTTGTTTTGTTTGGTAGAAATCTCGATCGGAACTTACCCTTTGGGTACGGAACACAAAAAATCCGATAGAGAAGGTTTTTTTTGGTTTTCTTTGGCAGGAATCTCGATTGGAACTCGAAACAAGCTCCTTCAATTTGTAATCGCGGCATTGTGCACGCGCCCTTACTGTTGATACGTATAAAACTACGATAGGATGTGGTCGTCGGTCAGTTGACATCCGTCTGTCGGTCAAAGAAACAGGTGACAACTCCCGCGACATCAACATGTGGAAACTCAGTTTTGTGCTCCTCTTGGCTGCGGGTGAGTGAATTTTTTACAGCCTTCAATGGAATAGCCCTACTTTATTGCATTGAAATAAAGGTTTTTAAAAATTATGTAATACACTGCCTTGCCAAAAAAAAAAAAAACATGCCTATATATCGTTTCGGAAGTTGTAAGCGTTCCAACCGTATGTTTTGAATTCGTCTTAATCCGTTGATGAAGTTAGAAGTTATGGTGGAGTGAAATTAAGCAACTTACATGTATGCATATTTACTTAGACAAATATAATACAGTCCTTCCTTTTTGGGCAGTCGTGTTATAATAAATTCAAACTTAACTTCTCTAGCAACTAAACTACAGACCTATACCTAGGTATTTAAAAAGTAAATAGTAATGTATGTATATAGAAATAAGTAAGCAAATTTTCTTCTCTATCTACTTATGATATAGCAATAATGTTTGTTTTGGTTTAAGGTTATTTTTTAACACAATAATCGCAAGTAATTAGTTTGAAAGTGAAGCTTTACTTATCATTTTCGCCAAAAGTGGCCGTTTTTCACAAAAACTGTAGAAAAAGCTTCACTTCAAATTTTGAACGATAGTTCATAAAATAAATAGTTTAAGGAGCTATCTAGAGCTTCAAAAAAAAACATGATCTCTCCTTTAATGATAAATAATTTAATTCCAACGGGGTCAGAGCTGGAACCTGATAAATTCCAGTCATAAGTGTTTATTAGTAACACAAATTAATTAATACCGTTTATATTCACAACATAATAAACATGCAAAGTTATTTCTTGAAATAGAGTTTCAGTGTCACCGACTGGACCCCTTTATACCTATTTAAAATCAGCTAAATATTTTATTTTTGCGCCCTTATCTTGTGGGTACTTTCGATTATTTACTATACCTACGTCTGACTTCGTAATTATTGTTAGCGGTATATAATATGTTTGTTTAAGTTATACAATACTAGCTGTTACCCGCGCATCCGCATGTCCTTCTCGGTTCCCCTAACCTATGTATATGCAAAATTTCATGATGATCAGTTCAGTAGATACGGCGTGAAAGCGTAACAAACAAATAAACAAACAAACAAACTCACTTTCGCATTTATAAATTCCCATCCTTACCTACTTAATCCCTACACTGCATATTGTTAATTAAACATGGACCAATTAAGTACCATGACAGCATTTTACGAAAAAAACATATTTTTTTACTAGACATGCAAGTGCGGTGGAGGGTACACATTCGAATTGATGACAAGTTGGCTACTCACACATTCAATTAGATAAATCAATGTACTTTATAAAATCACTCTTATTTTTAATAAAAATAAATTTGATGACAATTTTATTTTTATTGCGAAATGATCTCGAACTGCCTTTGGTACAAAACACATTTTAATTTTAAGGGTTCTTTATTAGACGTCAATATTTTAAAACCACAATTACAACATACCTATTCATATGATACAAAAATAAAGTACCTACCACTAGTAACCTACTTAAGATTAAGTAAAAAAAAATTGGTGGACCCTATTTCATTTTGGAGGTGTATAGGTATTATATTGCACGCCTTATGGAGTTATGACATGACGCGGAAGATTTGAGGTTGTCCTTACTCTTTTTTATCAAATCAGGCCATTTTGAGAACTTTTTCATTATATTTATCCTCAATAACTATATGATCTAACTTTAATGTAGGTACTTACATAAGTAAACTTGAAAATTAATAATTCCTTTACAATGGTCAATGTCAGCCGATATCAAGATAACTTTAGCCGCGGAATAGTACGGGTCAGGTCATAGGTTACCTACTTCAGTATCAGTTTTCTCTTAACGAGCTTAAGACATGTAAACATACATAAACAACGGCATTGTGTCACTTTGTTTTCTTACTAAAATGATAAGATAATAATGAACAGTTTTAAAATTTTAATGGATGATGCAATTTTATTTAAAGTAATTTGGTGAATAAAAGACTCGACACGACAATACAAATAAAAAAAAAACCGGCCAAGTACGTGTCGGGCCACGCGCAGTATAGGGTTCCGTAGTTGCGAATGACAACTTTGAGTACACACTGTTTAAACTCGCACCTCACAGTTTAACGACCAAAAACATCTAACAATGAAAATTGTAGGAAATTTTACATTTTTCCAGTACATTTTATAAGTTGGTTGCCTATAACTTTTTAGTTTGTACTTAGTACCCAGCTCTGATAGTTTTCCTTTCAACTTCAGTATATATACTACTGCTGTATTTTTTTTCACGTATCTATGTATAACCGTTTAGGAGATAGAGGGGGGGGACACGTACCTCTAACAAAAATTTGCACTTTAAAACCAAATATTTCGGAAACGGATCCCTAAATCGAAAAATGGTGTTCTCAACCTCACAATATTTTTTAAAGACCTTTTTAACGATACCCCACACGATGGGTAAGTAAAGAAAAAAAAATTACTCCCCCATTTTACTTGTATGGGAGCTACCCAAAAAAAAATTTTTTTTCAAGATTTTTTTCCACGACTTTTTTACCATGATTAATATACATACCCATACCAAATTACAGCTTTCTAGTACTTTTAGTCTCTGAATAAAACCGCGGACGGACAGACAGACAGACAGACAGACAGACAGACAGACAGACAGACAGACAGACAGACATGGCGAAACTATAAGGGTTCCTAGTTTACTACGGAACCCTAAAAAAAGACTATGTCGATGTACTTTTGAATAAAAATGTAGAAAAGAGAATCAACCACGAAATTTGACAATTCAGAAACATTAAAAAATAAAGTAATGATTAGTCAATAAAGGATAAGATAATAATTTTCCTCCCATCCCTTTTTTACCCGACTGTGTTTCGCGCGTGTTATCGTGTAGGTAATCAATGTATTTTTAATTTTTTTGAACATTTCTTTATAAACTCGTATCTTCCAAATGGCTGGATGTGTTTCGAAGCTATCGTTAGGTATCTGTCAAAAACCCAAGTATTGTTAGAAAAATATAAAAAACCGGCCAAGTGCGTGTCGGGCCACGCGCAGTGTAGGGTTCCGTAGTTGCGAATGACAACTTTGAGTTCACACTGTTCACACTCGCACCTCACAGTTTAACGACCAAAAACATCTAACAATGAGTATTGTATGAAATTTTACATTTTCCACTACATTGTATGAGTTTATAACTTTATAGTTTGCACTTAGTACTCAGTTCTGTTAGTTTTCCTTTCAACTTCAGTATAAACTACTGCTGTAATTTTTTTCACGTATCCATATATAGCCGTTTAGCAGATAGAGGGGGGGGGGGGGGGGGGGGGACACTTACCTTAACAAAATTTTGCACTTTAAAACCAAATATTTTGGAAACGGATCCCTAAATCGAAAAATGGTGTTTTCAACCTCACAATGGGAACAACCATAAAAAAAAAATTTTTAGGCTTTTTTTTACCACTTTTTGCCATTATTTAATATACATACCACAGACAGACAAACAGACATGGCGAAACTATAAGGGTTCCTTGTTTACTACGGAACCCTAAAAAGGGAGCGCAGTTAGGTTTAAAAACATTTGAAATAATTCAAAGTACTTTTTTATTTTATTGGATCACTCTATAAATATATACCAAAATAAATCAATAGATCCTTTAGTGACACAATAAATGTTCGAATACAAGATGTGACAAAACACTTATCTCAAAACTCCTTTTTCGGGAGTCGGTCAACAGAACGAGTTGCAGCAGACGAGCAAACACGTTTAGACACAGGGGGAGCCACTTCCTTTCTCGAGCTATTTACCAATTTGCCTCATCAAAGATCGGCATAACGTTGCTTCCAGCTTGTTGACCCTTCAAGGAAAGGTAAATTCTACCTAGGTACCTTATTTTTATCAGACGATGGTCGTAAGCGTCGAACCTCATAAGCGTTCGTATTTTTTTTATTTATTAACTGTAGATCACACTATAACCTTAACTGTTACAATACTAAAATATCTCGGTTTAAAATTTAAATGTGAGTTAGTGAATAAGGGCTGTACCGTGTACAAATTGAGTACGTTATTTATTTTTTAAATAAATAAAGAGTAAGCTAATAATGCGACTTTTTGTCTAGTCTAAATAAATAAATATAAAGGGACAAATCAGACAGATTGAGCTAGCCTCAGATTAAGATATGAACTTGTGTTTTTGGACTTTAACTCAACGATACTCTATTTATTAATACATAAATATCCAAACCCCAGGCAAATCTGGAAAGATCGTTTTCCATCATGACCTGGCCGGAGATCGAACCCGGGACCCGCCCCGTAGCATCTCACAGAGACTGTCAAAGTTTTCAGTTAGTTATCCGTCGATTAAGCTGTGACATCTGGGTGTCTCCGATGGGTTTTAGTCGAAAAAAATATTTATTGCGGAATCTCCGAATGCACAAATATTTGCGGTTTAAAAAATGAATCCAAAGAGCACGTCTTTTTTTTAATTTTTACACAGCACTCATCTTTCATATTTATAGTAAGAGAAATAAAACACGACCGCCATAACCATAAAGCCTGTCACTCAGGCATTTCAAAGATATGGGGAATAAACAATCTTAAATACATTTAATCTCACAACGGATTTTGTAAACATAACACTCTTCTTTTTAAAGTCGCGTACCTAATGAATGAATGGTGAAAACCACGGAAATATTGTTTCAATGTTGTAATGCAACCGTTTGATCTTGATCAGCTGTTTAATGACTGTGATTATGACAAAACGGCATTGTCTTTGCTGTGGCATTCAGAAAATGCAATTTTTATGTAAATTGAAAACATTACGTTGTTTGTGTATTTGATATTTAGTATAATAGAAACATATCGCGAGTATACACCGCCACGTATAAACAACAACTTTTTTTAATGGACTATTGCTGGGCATTAAAAAAGGACTACACTTACATACTGGGGAAAAATAGATATTTTATCATAAAAATTGCCGGGCCAACTGAACATTTTCGAAATCCCACCATTAGTTTCCTGTGAAAAGTTTTAATTTTGCCCACCACCCATTTTAATTTTCTTTTTGTTCCAAAGGTTTAGCTGGGAGAGAATGCCATATGGCATTAAGTCCACCTTCTGTACACATTTTTTTAAATTGTGTAATAAAGTTTAAATAAATAAAAAAGTTGTTGTTTATTATTAGCTATGTAGCCGTCCTCGGAGTTTTTCGGTGTTTTACATTCTGGTCGGTTTAAGTATTAATTTTTCACAGAACTAACAAACTTTGTCAGCGTAAATTATAGCCTATGCCACCCGCATATAAGTAAGCTTGCTACTGGTAAAAAATTTCGAAAATCGATGCAGTAGTTTCGGAGCTTATTCAATGCAAACAAACAATTTAATGTTTACTCTTTATAATATTACTATAGATAACTATGGAAAAAATATCTAGAAAAATACATATAAATGCGATGGTCATCATCAGGTCTTTCTAGACCTGATGATGACAGTCTCCACTGCAGGAGCACGACCCTCTCTTTACTACCAGAGATATATTAGCCTGAGTAGTAAGAGGATTTGCCCTACACTCTCTACGCTGGCCAGACAGGTTGGAGAGGTCTCTTTGATATTTATGAGCTTTGTTTAGCCTGTTTTCTTAGTCGCTTTTTACGACATCCACGGGATGACTTGGAGTGGTCCTATTCTACTATGCCGGGAACCACACAACTTAGGTGACAATTCATCCACAAAAAATCTCATCCGCAGATGAATTGTCACCATTTTCAAAATACTAGGCGTCAACCACACGGCGAATGCCATGAATGATGGAATCATATGCGATGGTCAAATAGCATCAAAATATTACACATATTTTTTGATAGTACTAAATTGGTCTCGAATAAAAAGATGTTAATAATGACTTATTGATTAATTTACTTTAAAGAATAGGAAAGTTGACCCCGGGCTGCAAGGCATAACTACGGAGTAGACATCCAGGAATAGGGATATGAGAGATACCAGCGTAACTAAAATTAAAACCTTACACTGCTTACACATGTTATACAACGTGTTAATGAATAAGCGCTATTTGATCTGTATGCCCAGAAGCAATATAATTTTGAAATAACTTTTATTGAGTATGTTCGAAATTATTCCAAAATATTTAAAAGAGTTTGTAAACAAGCAAAAGCCAATCACATTAATAGGAAAATAAATAGCGCTCAAAACAAAATTAAGGAAACCTGGAGCGTCATAAATAAGGAAACCGGTAAAATTAAACCTAGAGACAACATTACTAAAATTAAATGCGGAAATAAGATTAATACCTCAACTAAAGATATAGCAAATACATTTGAGGATTTTTTTACCAACACTCCTTTAAAAATAACATCCAATACTAACTCTTGTCCAAAGCGTTCTAAGGAGCTACTAAAAAATAATATCCCCCCTTGTAGTTCCAAATTTAAATTTAATCATATTAACCCCAGTGACATAATCGATGCATTCAAACAGCTAAACTTAAAAAAATCTGAAGATTACTGGGGTATGTCTGTTACTGTAGTGAGTCATATTATAAATGTTATTGCCGCTGATTTGTCTTTTATATTTAATGAATGCATTGATGAAGGCATATTTCCTAATTTAATGAAAGTTAGTAAGCTAACATTATTTAAGAAAGGAGAAAAAACAGACCCTGGAAATTATAGGCCTATTTCTATACTGCCAGTTTTGAGCAAAGTGTTTGAAAAGATAATGCTCAACCAAATGCAACTTTACTTTAAAACTAACAACCTTTTCCATAGCCAACAATTCGGGTTCACTGGCGGAAAATCGACCACCGATGCAGGAGTAGCACTGATTACTCATATTTACGATGCATGGGAGGGTTCACAAGATGCTATTGGAGTATTTTGTGATCTGTCTAAAGCATTTGATTGCGTTGATCATCAAACACTTTTGCTCAAACTCAGTCAGTACGGGTTTGAAAATAAATCTTTAGATTTGATTGAATCGTATTTAAAAAATAGGCCTCAGACTGTAGAAATTAACGGTGTCAAGTCAAACGGTACTAATTTGAAAATTGGCGTGCCCCAAGGATCGATCTTAGGACCATTTCTTTTTCTAGCTTATATCAATGACCTGCCTTACATGGTTGAGAATGAAGCGGGCATTGTCTTGTTTGCTGATGACACGTCTCTTATATTCAAGTTAGATCGACAAAGCGAAGACGCTGTCGCAGCAAATAACATTTTGACTAAAATTTCTTACTGGTTTTCAGCCAATAATCTATTGCTAAATGCTCTTAAGACCCAATGCATTAAATTTACTCTCCCGAACGTGAGGCAGACCAACATTGATATTCTAGTAGACGGTCAAAAACTAGGTTTTGTAAATGATACTACCTTCCTAGGGATCACAATCGACTCTAAACTACAATGGGGTGCCCATATTTCTAAACTTTCCAATAGGCTTAGTTCTGCAGCATATGCTGTGAGGAGGATAAGACAATTGACAGATGAGGCAACTGCTAGGCTCGTATACTTTAGTTTTTTTCATAGCTTAATGTCATATGGATTACTTCTGTGGGGAAAGGCAGCCGACATTAAAACTATTTTTATTTTACAAAAAAGGGCAATTCGTGCCATTTACGGCTTAGGATCGAGGGACTCACTCAGAGAGTTATTTAAGGACATAAATATTTTAACTGTAGCCTCACAGTATATATTTGACAATATAATGTACGCAAGAAAAAATATTTCTAAGTTTAAGAAAGTAAGTGATTTAATTGATAAACCCTTGCGTAACAATCATAGATTATTTCTTCCGCGGTTTCGGCTAAGCAGAGTTAGTGATTCGTTCATGGGGAACTGTATACGCTATTATAACAAATTGCCAAAGTCAGTCCTTGATATGCCTGATAGTAAATTCAAAAGTTATGTGAAACGATTATTATGTAAAAAGGCATATTACAGGACTGAAGATTACCTTACTGATAGCAATATTTGGCTTGAGCTTGGCGCAGACGCCTTGTAATTCTGTATGCACAGAAATATTACGCTTGGTACGTTCGGTACATAATATTTTATAATGACATTTTTATTTAATTTCAATAATTTGACATTTTGCTATTTAAATTTTACCTATTTAACATTTCAATGATGACATAAATTTTTTCCAATTCAATTTTTATCATGACATGTAATTAAAACAATGCACACTCAGTCCACATATATATAAGTAGTTTATAAGGTCTAACTAGAATTGTGAGTTGACGTCGCTTGGAGAAAATGCGCTGTGCAGTTTGTTGCCGCTTCTTCTGCACTCCGCTTTGGAAGCGGCCTAAACTTAGCCATAAGTAATTATTGACGTCAACAATTTTTTTGTTGTTGTAAAAATTGTAAACACAAATATGACAATTAATAAGTGTTCAAAGAAACCTATATTAAATAAACGATTGAATCTTGAATCTTGAATCTTGCGCAAAACCTCTTAGGCGGTGATTGTGCTTATAATTATGATAAATTTTTACTATGGGGCCAACTCTGCAACTCGACAAAAAAAAATCTGCTGTTTCATACAAATTGTCAATACCTACTCGACCAGAATATATGGAATAGCTGATTTTTTGTTGGGTTGCAGAGTCGGCCCCATAGTAAAAATTGTTCATATTCATAAGCACAATCATCACCTAAGAGGTTTTGCGCTTATTCATTAACACGTTGTATAAAATAGATAGGTACCTCAGCGTTTATTGACCCTCGCTTTGATGATTCAATTAATTTTAGGACAAACTTATTGACATGACCCCGAAATCTTTGGAAGTATTTACTCGCGAGATAAACGGTAATAGGTTAATTTAACTTTAGCTGTTACCAATGTCTTATCTATCATACACGAAGAAGATACTATTGCATAACTTGTATTAAGTAATAAGTTATTTAAGTAGGTACCTAAGTAGTCATAATTTCGATGCAAAGTTGCTTTCGCCTGCGATTTCAACAACTTATAAGGAATCCTTATCCTATCCTAATCCTAACTAATATTATAAATGCGAAAGTGAGTTTGTTTGTTTGTTACGCTTTCACGCCGTATCTACTGAACCGATCATCATGAAATTTTGCATACGTTAAGGTTAGGGTACTGAGAAGGACATAGGATATAAATGACGCGGGCGAAGCCGCGGGTAACAGCTAGTAAGGAATAAATTGCAGGCATGAATCATCTGTTTGTCTGATAAGAAAGACGATTCCGTGCTTCGGAAGGCACGTTAAGCCGTTGGTCCCGGCTGCCATCTGGTAGTCGTTAAAGGAACTACGTCAGAGGCCGAGAGGCGGTTCTGAAGAACTTTGACACCTTTGCATGATCGACTGACTGTGTCCTACACGAGATGATGATGATGGAATAAACAGTTGCTTTATGCCGAATTTTATAGTTGTTGGTCCACGGAAAGTACTCTATAGGATTATTTTTATAGGTGATTTTCATGATGATCGGTTCAGTATAAGCGTGAAAGTAACAAACAAACAAACTCACTTTCGCATTCCCTTTTATAATATTAGTTAGGATATCATATTAGTATAATAAATTATAATATTAGTATCGTTTATTTATGTTTGTTGCAGGCGTCTTATGCGACGAATACCAGTTGGGTCCCATCGAGTCTGCAAAGATCAAGGATGCTCTGCGCGAGCAGTGCAAGAAGAATGGTGCTGAGGACAAAGCTGACGGCGTTGAGGTATGCTCAGCAACAAGAAGTAACATAGGCTTAGACCGAAGATTATACAAAACCTAGATAGACTCTTTTAGCCTAAAAGCGTAGAAAAAACTAGTGTTCAACCCATAGTCGGTCGCGCACACACACAGCTACCAATTTGACGGATATTGAGGGCATAAATTAGATTGACAGGACGCGTGTGATAACACAAAGCTGTCACGCACACAAGCATTGAAAAATTGGCCTGTTTTTTATTTAATCATTGAAATAAAGGCATGACGGTGTCTAGAGAGTATATAGTCAAAGACTTAGACCTCTCAAACATTTATTATAATATCACATAAACTAGGTACTGAACCGATTTTGATACCTAAATTCGCTTTGTTAAAGTCCAAAACCTTTTCGAGATAAACGCTCAAATAACAATATTTTCGATGTTACAGATTTTAAAAACAAAGGATTGATGAGATATTCACAAACCATTCGTCTGATTTTGCCATTTTCATGGTATTTTTTGCCCTATGTTGTACTGTTGTACTTTTTTGTATTCTGTGCTTGTGTTTAATGGCAATCTGTGAGAAATGGAAATCATGCATTCAAAAAAAGTGTAGGAAAGCTTTTATACTTTTAGAAAAGTAGCTGATAGGTATATTCTATACTTTTCCTTCTCTCCCAAACCAGCGCGGAAGATTAGGAAGGCCTTAAAATTTTGTAAATGTCATATTATCCCAACTAATATTATAAATGCGAAAGTGAGTTTGTTTGTTTATTTGTTTGTTTGTTACGCTTTCACGCCGAATCTACTGAACCGATCATCATTAAATTTTGCATACACGTAGGTTAGGGCACCGAGAAGGACACAGGCTATATATTACGCGGGCGAATCCGCGGGTAACAGCTAGTAATTGAATATATTCCTTACCAGCAGTCCGCCCCAGCTTCGCCCGTAGCACAGCCTATGGCCCCAGGGATATCGTCATTTCAACGGTGAAAGATTTTTTGAAATCAGTCATGTAGTACCCGAGATTAGTGCGTTGATCCAAACAAACAAACAAACTCTTCAGCTTTATAATATTAGTTAAGATATAGATTAACGTGGCAATAAGTGATTGATTGATAGCTTAATATTTTTGGGCTTTTTCAGGATGCTGGCAAGAACTTCGTGGACTGCGTGAAGAATCTGATCAACTTCGAGACCGTCAAGAAGGAAATCGAAGAGGCCAAGCCCAACGGCGCCCTCGACGAGGTTTTCGGAAAGTGAGTATTATTTTGTATTGGAGATAAAAATATATTTAGTTCCTCGGTCTTACTTACTTTTTAGGGTTCCGTAGTAAACAAGGAACCCTTATAGTTTCGCCATGTCTGTCTGTCTGTCTGTCCGTCCGCGGTTTTACGCAGAGACTATAAGTACTAGAAAGCTGTAATTTGGTATGGGTATGTATATTAATCATGGCACAAAAGTGGTAGAGTAAAATCTTGAAAAATTTTTGTTATGTTGAATTTTTGTTAGAGGTAAGTGTCCCCCCCCCTCTATCTGCTAAACGGTTATATATAGATACGTGAAAAAAATTACAGTAGTAGTATATATACTGAAGTTGAAAGGAAAACTAACAGAGCTAAGTACTAAGTAAAAACTAAAAAGTTATAGGCAACCAACTTATAAACTATAAATTTCATACTATTTTCATTGTTAGATGTTTTTGGTCGTTAAACTGTAAGGTGCGAGTGTGAATAGTGTGAACTCAAAGTTGTCATTCGCAACTACGGAACCCTACACTGCGCATGGGCCGACACGCACTTGGCCGGTTTCAGATACTAAATTCTTGATGTCTTTAGAGCTCAACCCACTGACGACAATAAGAACAGCTGTTTTAGACACTTAGAGACAAATAGTATCTATTTAAATAGTGTTTGACAAACTTTTATTGAAAGCAAATTAGTGTTGGTGTATACTATGTATTCTGTGGTGGTGGTAAAGTTTGTGCTTGAGTGGCAGAGGAGTTCTGGTCATTCGATCAGTTCGTTCGCATCATTATTATTAATTTCATACGATTAACATTTGCAGGCAAAATTTGAGGTCACTTGGAAATCGGAAAATCTGTTATACATAGTTATTTCAGAATTGAAACCAGACACCGGGACAGGTGAAACTGAATAACGTTTGTAAAGTTTTTTTTTACAAACGTAAGTAAATGCGTCACTGAATAATGGCGTCTCCTCATCGTCAATCCCTTTCAGAATAAAAAAGATGAAGCAAGAATAAAAAAGATGAATCCTTTAAACATTTAATAATTTGTGCATCTGTAGATACTGCGCCAAGTCCTCGGAGCTGAAGACCTGCATCCACAACCTAAACAGCGCCGTGTCCCCGTGCGTGGAGAAAGAGCTCCGGGACAAGATGCCCGACATCGACAAGGCGGCCGACCAGCTCATCGACTTCGTCTGCTACAAGGATGGCGACAGAATTGCCTGTAAGTAACCTCGCATTGGATTGGTAATACGCCGAAATGTTCGTCATGTAAGCAGAATTAAAGACGCATGTTCCTATGATGAAGATAGTAGATGAAGATTACATTGACAAGGTGGGAGACTAGCTTATTGAATTGGTCTTCTATAAGGATAGCGACAGAATTGCCTGTAAGTAACCCCGCATTAGATTGGTAACAAGGACGCATGTTCATTATGATGAAGATAGCAGATGAAGATAACATTGACAAGATGGGATAATAACTTATTGACTTCGTCTTCTACAAGGATGCCAAGTATGGCAACAGAATTGCCTGTAAATAACCCCGCATTGAATTGGTAACACGTCGAAATGTTCGTCATGTTAGCAGAATCAAGGACGCATATTCATATGATGAAGATAGCAAATGAAGAGGACATTGACAAGGTTAAGACCAGCTCATTGACTTCGTCTTTTACAAGGATGGCTACAGAATTGTCTGTAAGTAACCTCGCATTCGATTTACAACAAGCTGCCATGTTCGTAGAATAAAGGACGCACGTTTATATGATGAAGATGCCATTGACAAGGTGGATAACCAGCTTATTGACTTCTCTTCTTCTACAAGGACGGCGACAGAATTTCCTATAGGTAACCGTTTCATTTTCCGTATGTAATAAGGTTTATTATTCTATCTTAGTGTCACACGACTGACCGTATCTGCAAATTCTGCGATGTGCCTTCGCCATATCGCCTTTTCTGTGTGTTTTATGCCTATGTCGGTACCACAGAACTATATCGGTACCGTGAAATCTCTCGGTGCCACGTTGTAGCACGGCACGCAGACACAGATAGCTTGATTCTAATTCCTATCAAACTAGCACATTGAATCTGCTTTTACTGATGAGGCATCAGAAATTACTAAAGGCCTCTTTCTTTCTTATCCTTATCCCTTTGACTATATACTATCCCGTCATGCCTTTATTTCAATGATAAAAAACATGCCAATTTTTCAAAGCTTGTGTGCGTGACAACTTTGTGTCACAGACATTGCGTCCCGTCAATTTATGCCCTCAAAATCCGTCAAATTGAAAGCTGTGCGTGTGTGCGCGAGCGACTAAGCGTTGGACACTAGTTCTTTCTACGCTTTTAGGCTAATAGAGTATATCTAGGCTTTATATAATCTAAACCTTATCCTTATAAATATAATTTAATCAAGTGTTATTTTTTCAGTGTTCATTGCGGAGAACGGCCCGCAGTGCTTCCAGAGCAAGTCCGAGGACATCCGCGAGTGTGCCAACAAGCTAAAGGGTGAAGTCGGCACTGTTGAGGCTGCGAAGAGCCTGACTCTTAATGTAAGTTTTATTTTTAACCGACTTCATAAAAGTAGGCGGTCCTCTATCGTCTGTACGTTTTCTTTTGTATGTTTGTTACGCTATTACTTAGTCACTTATGGGTCGATTTTAGTGATTCTATTTTTTGTTCGATAGGTAATGCTCCAGGGGTGGTCCCATGAAAAGTTTGTCGCAATGATGAGAGCACTTTTTGAAAAAAAAAAACTTAAATAATTTTAAAGGATGCCGTTCGGTTTAAACTTATTTGCATTTTATTCTTATGCGAATCAAGAACGTTACTCCTCTGTTTTGACTGAACTACCTACCACACCCATTAAAACCTAATTCTTGTGTATTTACGTATAGGGTCGAAGTCGGTTTTAGTTTTTTGCTAAAAATTATATTATGTATAAAATTGTAAAGCGGTTCGCAGAATACACAGTCGAATCTAGGTTTTTACAAAGTTTCGACTATGTAGTCCTAATAGTTTCGGAATAAAGCGGCTGTGTCATACGGACAGACAGACAGACATGAAGAATCTACAAAGGTTCAGTTTTCGCCATTCAGCTACGGAACCCTTAAAATAGATTAATCAAACTGGCATATATTGCGACCTTAGGAATACGAACGTGATGTACCTGTAGGAAGTGTTTAAATATTGTCAATTTAGCAATACACGTATACATCACGCAAGAATATATACGTACTCCTAAATCAGCGATCTCACTACTATTTTTTATGTATATTTCCTTAGTATATAAGCTAGTATTCGAATAAATAAGACTACTTCCTTTTGTTTACCTGGTAATGGTGGTTTAATTTACATACTCGCCATAGCATACAAAAGGTTTTAGTCATTGCCCTTATTCTATGACCCTCGAGGACGTTAAAAATTTAATAGCTAAATATGTTGTGAAGAGTACCTTATCATTTAAAATAGATTTTATTTTTTCATTATTGACACTTTCACTTTTTTAATTTCAGGAGCAGTGCGGCAAATTCGACACTTTGACTAGCTGTATCGTAAAGGCCTTGGAGACGTGTGACACCCCCACCCCTGGCAACATGGCCGAGTCTCTCTTCCGGTTCGTGCGCAAGGGATCTCCTTGTAAAGAAGTAGCGGCGGCGGTTAGTAAAACCCATTTGTTTCATTTTTGACGACCTCCTTGGCGCAGCAGTCAACACGCTAGCCTGCGACACGAGTAGTTCCGGGATCGACCCCGGTCGGGTTATGATGGAAAACGATCTTTTTCCGATTGGCCTGAGTCTTAGATGTTATCTATATGTGTATCTGTTATAAAATAAAGTATCGTTCAGTTCCTACGAAACAAGTTTACAACTTACTGTAGGGCTAGCTCGATTTGTGTGATTTGTCCCCATATATTCATTTATTTATTTAAGAGTGCCCCATAAGCTTTAGACGTGTGGTGGTGGTGGTGGCAAAGTAGACTTAGACCATTCCAAGTCTTCCCGTGGATGTCGTAGAAGGCGACTTAGGAAACGCATGTTGAACAAAGCTTATAAATATCATATAGTCCTCTCTAACCCGTCTGGCCAGCGTGGAGAGTGTAGGCCAAATCCTTTGACTGCTCTAGCTAATAAATGTCTCTGGTTGTACAGAGAAGGTCGTGCTTACAAATATGAAATTGATGATGCCCCATAAGCTGAGGTGACCTAAATGATTTTAACCTCTTTGTTGTCTCAAAAACCGTCAAAGATTTCTGTATTCTATGATTGGCGGTCAACTCTCACACGCTGTGGTTTATAGTAAAGGGGATACATTTTATGGGGTCACTGTTCGCCCCCATTGAAATATTTAAAAGTATGTACTGAAAAACCTATTTCATATGTTACCTACATTGACTCATAAATTAACCAAACTATATGTTCGCAAGGCAAAAATATATTATAACATTAGATATTGGACAATTTATATGTTCATATTGGTAAATTATTTTCCTTCAAAAGTTGACTTCAACATTGTGCCAAAACATAGAATTTTTGGAGATAATCATAGACTTATAGCAATTAATTCATGGATTTGTTCGGAATCTGATATTAATTACTGGTTTTCTTCTTTTTCAGAAAAACTAAGTTGCTGTACAAGATTACATAAGTAATAAGAAGTTGTGCCATTCTGAAAATGTACCTATATTTTCAATAAAGTATGTAATTTCTACCTACATCTTTTTTCATTTTATTATAGCCAAAAATTATGACCACGATATCGATATTTGCAAGGATATTCGAAAGAAAAACTACTGTTGTCTCAAAAATCTATAAATAGTTTAATTATTACATGTTCCAGCTTAAATATAGTAAATTTCTAAATTTGCATATGAACTTAATAAAAGAAACAATAATAAGTACATTCCAAAACATATAAAATAGAACTTTTACGAATACATTTTTATTATTTTTTATTTTAACATCAATAAATTACAATACTTAATTAATTATTTAAATTTCATGAACTTATAATTAGAAACTAATATTATCTAATATTTTTTTAAGAGAGGGAGAAATCAGCATCTGCCTTCCCTTATCCTATTATCTTGAGTTGGCGCAGTCTTTTTTCTCCACAATTCTCTATTTCTTCATGCATTACATTTTTAAGTTTATCTAAACAGTTTTGTTGTACATCGCACGAGTCCAAAGAGAAAATTTCTAAACATTTATTTTCTAAGTAACTGGAAAAGTCCTAACATATCACATTGAAAATGTCACTTTTTTTTTTATTGAAGTCGGTAAATGGTGGTCGATATTTATGGAATATCTTTTGATCGATGATCAACCATAATATTTTTTTTATTTACCTAATAGTTGGGGGGGGGGGGGGGGTTTAGTTGGTTCTAATTTACTCTTGATTTTATTTTATAAATTAATAAGGGTGGCAGCGCAAAGTTTATTGTAGATGTCGCTGCATACTCTTCTTAACCAAAAATATGAATATCTTTATTTTTTGCCTTTTATGCAACCAACTAGTGCATAGCGTACAAAAAGTTTAAAACCCATAATGTTCCCTTAAAATGCCATTATGTCTGATTATGAAAAAAATTCTGATTACTTCAAAAACTTCTATGGTTAAGTCCATACATTTGACAGTTTGTTTCGGAACAAAACGACCCTAAAAACTGTCAACGTGACAGTTGGCATCCCCATTAAAAATATGTACGTCGAAGCGTTACATTTGGCTGACCTAGTGATGTGCCATTCTCGAATTTTATTTTTTGTAACAGAGACCCGTCTTATTACATAACAAGGTATAAGTTTCAAGAGAAGGTACAGTCCAGATAAGAGATTTTCTATGGCACATAACTAAGTCAAAGACAATATGATATATTATATTGTCTTTGACTAAAGTCCCCGCCACGAGAAGCTATAAATTAAGTACATCAATAAACTTCTATTGAGTTGGAGTTACCTAGCGACAATATTAGGAGTTAACCAAATACAATTGATTTAAATTACTATGCGGATAATACGAAATTAAAGACCAATTCCAATTAGTCGGATTATATTTTAACGATACAAAACGCTGTCGCTCAATATTTTTTGGTACAGGAACCAGTCCGACTCCGTGAATATAAACATTTGGTCCGCATTTTTGAGATTTATAATAAAGTGCCGGTAACAGTTTCTTTTTGCTAAAACTTGTTTTTTTTTATTAGCTATTGAGTCTCACTGATTTATAATAAAGTTTCTGTAACAGTTTTTGCTATAAGTTGTTTTTTTTTGTTGTCAGGAATTGAGTCTCACTGTAGGGAATAAGCTTTTTTATGTTACCAAGTATTTTTTTCACCTGCAAACTCCCTCCATTCTTTATGGAAACAGAATTCTAACCATCTGTTTTTTGGTTTACCATTTGACACAAAAAACCGGCCAAGTGCGTGTCGGGCCACGCGCAGTGTAGGGTTCCGTAGTTGCGAATGACAACTTTGAGTTCACACTATTCACACTCGCACCTTACAGTTTAACGACCAAAAACATCTAACAATGAAAATAGTATGAAATTTTACAGTTTATAAGTTGGTTGCCTATAACTTTTTAGTTTGTACTTACTACTCAGCTCTGATAGTTTTCCTTTCAACTTCAGTATATATGCTACTGCTGTAATTTTTTTCACGTATCTATATATAACCGTTTAGCAGATAGAGGGGGGGGACACTTACCTCTAACAAAAATTCGCACTTTAAAACCAAATATTTCGGAAACGGAGCCCTTAATCAAAAAATGGTGTTCTCAACCTCACAATATTTTTGAAAGACCTATTTAACGATACCCCACACAATAGGTAAATAGAGAAAAAAAAATAATCTCCCTCACTTTACTTGTAGGGGAGCTACCCTAAAAAAATTTTTTTTTCAAGATTTTATTCTACCACTTTTTTGCCATGATTAATATACATACCCATACCAAATTACAGTTTTCTAGTACTTATAGTCTCTGCGTAAAACCGCGGACGGACAGACAGACAGACAGACAGACAGACAGACAGACCGACAGACAGACAGACATGGCGAAACTATAAGGGTTCCTTGTTTACTACGGAACCCTAAAAATATAGAACAAAAATATTATTTTTTATTTCATCCAAATGTTGCGAACCCCTTAACATTTGTTTACATAATTTATAGCTTCTTATGACGTTTAGGTAGAGTCTACTTAAAATTTGGTATTTCTATCACTCAAAGTTAACAGTATGGTTATATAAACTGATACCATATTTTTTTAGACTAGCTACTTGTCTCATTCATTCCTTATTTTGAGACCTTATCCTTGAGGTCATTTCACATTCTTCAGGCTGATTTCTTGAAACAGTATGGAGACCGCGGTTTCTGCAAAATAGAAAGATTTTTAATGATATAGAAACTTAGATTTAGATTATATAAAGCCTAGATACAGTGGCGGATTTACCAATAGGCTTAGTAGGCTGAAGCCTAGGGCGGCATATTTAGAGGGGCGGCAAATTTAGCCCAAATAATAAAAAAAAAATATAATTATATTTATACACATTACGTTCGTAATCCGTATATAAAAGACTAGCTGTTACCCGCGGCTACTTCACTATATCACCTACTTCACAATCATACTAATAACGGGAAAAAGTCGATGTAATGAGGACGATAGAACACATCATAAAGTAGCAATTTCTGAATAACTAAATGTAATTAATATGATTGTGAACTAAACTAACGTATTGAATTTCAATACTCAGTAGGGGCGGCAAGTTTGAATAGACTACTAGCGGCAAATTTGTAAATCCGCCGCTGCCTAGATAGACTCTATTAGCCTAAAAGCGTAGAAAAAAATGATTCTAACCCATAGTCTATGATGCAAACACATAGCTGACGGATTTTGAGGGCATTCATTATTAGGACGCGTGAGCTAACACAAAGCTGTCACGCACACAAACATTGAAATTAACCAATTTTTTAATCATTGAAATAAAGGCATGACTGAGACGGAGTCTAGAGAGAGTATATATATATATATATAGTCAAAGTATAGAAAGTACAAATGCAAGGCAAATTTTGTATCATGTAAAAATCCTTAATTTCCGTGCTGTCCAGGCAGGTCTTGAAGAAAGGAAAAAGAAGTTGAATGTACCAGCCGTGTCTTTCCGTACAGACCGTAAAGCCGGAGGGAATGAGAGAAAATGATAGGAACCATGTCAATAGGCAATGCGGCTAGCAATCCATTGCTATTTTGATTCTCGGATATCGAAATCAGAACATAACATAATATAGAACTACAAAAAAAATCGGACGAAAAACAAAGAAAATCGGAGAAAAAACTGGACCTCCCATACAAATTCACCGATCAGCTGGTCGAGTTTCTATGAGAAGTCTAAATATGTTTTTCCGATTTTCACCTTTTTTTTGCGGGCCTATATTATGTTAGGGATCGAATTTTGACCTGGCTAGTAAGCAAAAAATAAGTAAAAAATATAACATTTTGGCGCGATTAATTCGACATATTGTTGTTTATGAATATTTATTTACATAATGGGCATGTTGACTAAAATGTTGCTATGTAAAGACCTGCCAAAAATAAACACAATAGTGACAGAAATACATTTCTAAACAAAAAACTCTTTCAGTTATAAAAGTTTCAAAGACACATGTTTTTAGACGTAAATTTTTAAACGTGAAAACGCGCCTTTGAAATGTCTACATATTTGTGACGTCACAAGCTTATATTTTGTATGGGTGGCGTGAGAACTTTGTTTGGTAGCTATACGAAATATTTCGTTTATGGTAATGGTTTCATAATAAAAGTTGCTTTAAATTTTGCAGACTTAAATACAGTATAATTGTAATTAAAGATTTTCATACTTTAAAAAAGTGGTCCTAATCACCCAACTTTAAAGAAGCTTTAAGATCACTTAACGCATCGATATAAAATTAAAAGTGTTCTTTATAGTGTTTTTAGATGGAAATGAGTCTCATTAGAAAGAATTTTTATATAATCTTAACATTAGGCAACTACCGTATTATTTAATGCTGGTCTGGGATAAAAGACAAATCATAGAATATACCAGCTGCTTCTCTTCCCGCAAAGTCCGTAAAAACAGGCCGAGGGAGAGGGCGAAAATCTAAGGAGACATGTCGATAGGTAATGCGGCTAGCAACCCACCATTTTAATTCAATTTTCTACATATAAGCCTACTAGTATACGCTAAACGTGGATTTTGGGGTTCGTCTCACCTGTAAATAGGCACATGATAATATATGTATATGTCAGTTGGTCTATATACTACTATTTTAATTTCCGCGCAATATTTGAGAAGAGCACTATACAAGGCTTGGCCGCAATCAGGCATTGATGGACTTACGTATGTGGGCCGAGTCGGAGCAGAGGCATTCACACGTTCGTCCATCAATGCCGCTGCAGTAATGTACAATTTAATTAGTAATATTTCGGCATTTCCCTTCCACTGTAACCCGGCACCCCAAACAATGACGTTTACTTACCGGCGCATCTTCAAAAACTTAAATAATCCATATCCTGCCGCGAGAGATCCACAGATAGCCACCAACACGATCACTACAATGACTATTGTACTCATTCCCGATTTCACTGGTTCAGGCTGGAAAATGCAAACATAATCACATAAGTCCCCACCTAAGCTCCCGTACCCTCTCTATGAGAGGGGTCGAAGCAGTCCTGAGCCAGCCCATCTGGCCCTAAAGGTACGCGTTCATTATGCCGGACCGCATCGCAAAAATCCGCACTGCTTCAATCCGCTGAAGTGCTCGTGTGTATTTTATATACATATTGAGGAAATGTACATATATCTTAAATTTATAGAAAAGCGTTTCAGACATAATAATGAAGAAAATAAAGATTCTGTATTTGTACCAAGATATCAATCAATTGGTTTTTGGTTTTTACCTTATTACATTATTCAAGGGGTGTAAGCTATAATTAGAACCTTGCTCTATTTAGCTTTAGCATGTTTGAAGTTTGAAGATAGTCTAGGTACCAATCCTGCATAGATTCTAATACAAACCATTATGTACTTAAAAGGATTAATTAGGTACTAGAACATATACACAAAATAAACAAGATAGCTTCAGCGGATTGAAGCGCATGCGGATTTTTGCGATGCGACCCGGCATAATGCGGGAGACGTCCTTATTGAAAGTAAACATGACACTGACCGAACCCATTCGTAGGTGAGGCTCGCATCTCTCTGACATCATTTTGTCTAAATCTCCGACAAACTTCTGCACAGTACTGCTGCAATTTGTCAAGACGTCCTTCACGCAGGATGAGACTGTGACACTTGACATGCACGTGGCTTTCTGTAAATAAAAATAAAATGAGCATGAATTTTCCGCGTTTTTAAGTGTTCTAAGAAACCTATACTCTCTTATTTTTTAATCAGTACACAAACTTTAAGCGGTGACTCAGCCCATCAACATGTTTTGATATGGGACCAATTCTGGGAACTAAAAAAAAATTAGATACCAATACAAAAGTGTCCAGCTGATCGGTCCAAATGTATGGAAAAGGTATTTTTACCTTTTCCATACATTTGGACCTGGTAATATTGAATTTTCAGCATTGGTCCCATAACAAAAGTTGTTCATATTGATGGGCTGAGTCAACTCTTAAAGTTTGTGTATTGAATTTAAAATAAGGGTGTATATTACATAAACATTTCGACTTTTGAATTCTTCGGGGCTTAGTGCTGTCGCCATTACATGGCTCTGAAAGAAACCGTTGAAACAAATCATTTCAAAGACAACTGCGATATAATTTCAAAATTCCACAAGGGTCCTGTGGTTATCCACTGGAGAGGTAGTTGAGGATAACACCCCTGACCATTATTCATCATTAGACATCGGATTATATGCACTTACAAAATGCCAAAATAGGCATGCAAATATGCACTAAAAAAGGCCGAAATATGCACTAAAAACTACTAATATGCCTAAAATATGCACAATACAAAATCAAAAATCCTTTTTTATTTTTTTATATTTTAATCAAAGATTGTACAAAAACAGCGATCTTAAAATTAAGTAGGTACCTATTGTTTTTGTGGCAATATACAATTAAGCATTTTTCCAAATTTTCGAGCGCAATTTTGTGACGTTTGTCACCCAGTATCAATTTGTACGCCGAGAACGACCTCTCCACATCAACTGATGTCATTGGACAATATTTAAAATTTGGCGCCATTTCTGGAGTAACCTGTTCAGGCAGGGCACGACCTATGCCGTTGATGTAGGCATTAATGTTCTTCAGGTCTTGAAGACTTGGGTTTTTGCGCAAAACATCGTCCAACTTTGTGCGAACCTTTTCTGCTTTTGAATTAGGTAGGGAGTTGGCGAGTTCAATCATTGTTTCGACTGGCGAGCCGCCGCACTGTCAGTCAGTCAGCCACTGCGCTCGCGCTTACACGTCATTGTCACAACACATGCCTTCCGCTCCCGCTACTTAACGAAATATGCACGATTGGGGAAAAAGGCTAAAATATGCACTAACGCCGTAATTAGAGAGTTTTATGCATTTGCATATGCAAACATGCAAATGCATATAATCCGATGTCTATTCATCATCATCATCAGGTTTTTTTAATCTCCACTGCAGGAGCACAACCCTCTCTGTACTTTCAGAGCCATGTATTAGCCTGAGTAGTCATAGGATTTGGTTTACAGGATTTGGACTACTCTAAGTCTTCCCGTGGATGTCGTAGAAGGCAACTTAGGAAATAAACATCAAAGAGACCTGTTAGCGACGCGCTCATCTCAGATGTATATATTTAGGCATAAGTTGGCTGTTTGTAAATAATTCTATGATTTTGTGAATTATCTTAATTTGGATTTGAAAAAAAATAGGTGTGTGGCATTCATGTTTACGTTATCTGTGGCGACGCCCGCTCCCGCCAATATTTAAAAATGGAATTGGAGTTCTTGGCGGGAAATTTTAGCGGACTACACGGTGTTTGTTTTGGATTGTTGTGCAAATTGTTTCTAGTGGACTTTATAATGTGAAATTGGTGTGATTTGGTGTTATAAAGGGCCATGTCCATGGACAATGTGTGGAATAACTAAGATAAACTGTTATAGTGCGGCTGTAGTGAGATTTACATAGCGGGCTGGTGGTTGTCCGCTTTGCTGCGTCGTCTATGATTGAGCCAGTGGATTCGTGATGGATTGTCGCCAGGGGCTCCGTCGATTCAACGAAATGAATAACACCATCATTTCGTTGTTAAACTAGAAAACTCGAAAAAGCGCGAAATACTTCGTTTTTAGGGTTCCGTAGTAAACTAGGAACCCTTATAGTTTCGCCATGTCTGTCTGTCTGTCCGTCCGCGGTTTTACGCAGAGACTATAAGTACTAGAAAGCTGTAATTTGGTATAGGTATGTATATTATTCATGGCAAAAAAGTGGTAGAATAAAATCTTAAAAAAAAAAATTTTTTTTAGTTTAGCTCCCATACAAGTAAAGTGGGGGAGTAATTTTTTTTTCTCTATTTACCCATCGTGTTGGGTATCGTTAAAAAGGTCTTTGAAAAATATTGTGACGTTGAGATCACCATTTTTCGATTTAGGGATCCGTTTCCGAAATATTTGGTTTTAAAGTGAAAATTTTTGTTAGAGGTAAGTGTCCCCCTCCTCTATCTGCTAAACGGTTATATATAGATACGTAAAAAAAATTACAGCAGTAGTGTATATACTGAAGTTTAAAGGAAAACTATCAGAGCTGAGTACTAATTACAAACTAAAAAGTTATAGGCAATCAACTTATAAACTGTAAAATTTCATACTATTTTCATTGTTTGATGTTTTTGGTCGTTAAACTGTAAGGTGCGAGTGTGAATAGTGTGAACTCAAAGTTGTCATTCGCAACTACGGAACCCTACACTGCGCGTGGCCCGACACGCACTTGGCCGGTTTTTTATTACTTGATACTGGCTAAATACGTAAACGCGTGAAAGCCATAAAAAAGAAAAAAAAAATGGAATTGTCTTCGGTCAGCGCAAAAGAAAGACGCTGTTGGTATTTTTTGTTTTTCTCGTGTTAAATTATCAATCAGTTATTTTTTTGTGCCGTCATAAACGTTAGTTTTAACTGTGACGAGTATTTTATCTAGCCTGACCTAACTGTCACCAACAAGACCTTTCCAAACCGTCTGGCCAGCGTGAAGAGTGTAGGCCAAATCCTCGGACTGCTCAGGTAGTACATATGCTCTGGTAGTACAGAGAGGGTCGTGCTCCTGCAGTGGAGACTAAAAAAGACCTGATGATGATGTTTTGAGTAAATGATTGACACTAACCTCTATTCTTATTGTCGAATACTTAGATATAACGTTTGAGATTCTAAGAGGTATTTTAGCACGTTTCGCCGACGTCTGTAGAATATCTAACACGCAGTTTTCTTTCAAGTGGTTCTTGATGTCCTTCCTTTGGATACAAGCGAAATCGTTGTGTTTGAATTCTGAAATTATAAAATATGAGATGGTGATTAATGAATATTATAATATTGAAATCATCAATCAACCGAAATGAAATCAAACGATTGTTTATTTACAAATATATTTGTAAATCAGTAACATTTCGGAAGGAAATCACAAATATATTTGTAAATATACAATCATTTGATTTCAATCCGGTCTGTTAGATCCCCTTTATAGTTCTCTTCTCTCATCTTCACCGAGGGAACCAGCAGTATTTGGAAGCAAGGAGGATTTTATTGACTTATGTATTGATTTATTGTATTATATTTTTAGGCACATGTATGGATTTATTGCATTATATGTATTGTTTAAACCTTTGGTTCTATTAATGACAGTGAACAACCTTCCCTTTGGAACATAGAGCGAAGAACGTTGCTCAACATAGTACCTACATCATAATTATGCCGTAGTAGTAACGGACCCCGTAACCAACACGCAGATGCCACCAGGAGAATGTTCAGATGAGAAGGACTGTTAGCAATACTGGCCGAGCCTTATGAGTTCTCACCCCATGACATCATTCCCCCTCTCTTACTCCTCAGTTTCTACCCATGAACCAAGCAAGACCTTAGGAAGGGAGAGCTTAGGCCTTAGGGCCTTGACTTCAACTTACCTTTTAATCGTTTGACTTGCAAGAATTTTTCCAATATCACATTTCGTATTTCATGCCCGATTTTAGAATAGTCAGATACATTTTTAGATTTTTCCATATGTAACTTCCATTTTTCATCAAAGAATTCCTTAACTTCAACTATACTTGAACATATTCTGAAAGAAAGAATAAATAATTTAATGATATAAGTAGCCTGTTATTTTTTAATGACTTCAAAAAAAGGAGGAGGTTTACAATTCGTCGTAATCTTTATTTTTTTTATGTATGTTCCCCGATTTCTCGAAGACGCCTGGACCGATTTAAGAAATTCTTTTTTTGTTCGATAGGTTTACTTTACAGATGGTCCCATAAAATTTTTATCGAAATGTGTTGAGCGCTTTTTGAAAAAATACACAAAAACCAAAAAAATGTTTACAGGTATGCCGTTTGGATCACACTTACAATTATCCATTTTTTTCTTATGCTTTTTAAAAAAAATTGATAGGGTTGAAGTCGGTTTTTGTTTTTTGTTAAAAATATCTTAAATTATTATATTTGTAGGTGCCTACCGTTACTAACTATATTTAAAATAAAAACGGACTAGTGCGAGTCAAACTCGGGCACTAAGGGTTTCGTAACTATCGAAAAAACGGCAAAGAAATCACTTTTAGTGTATGGGAGTTTTGGATTATAAAATAATTCGAGGCGTAAAAACATTCACCAAATCATAATAATATAGTATCGACGACGAAAATAGACGTATGAGTAGTAACTAATCGCTGCTATGCTTCGTTCGGTGAGTGAGAGAGCCGGAAGCCCATCCCCTCTCCCCTCTGGGAGGGAAAAATAAAAGGCCGGCAACGCTATTGTCACACCCCTGGTGTTACAGTTGTCCATGGGCAGCGGTAATCACTTACCATCAGGTGACCCGCTCGCTCATTTGCCGTCCTATGACATAAAAAAGACACGTCATACTTCCAAAGCCGATTAGGCCATATGAGGTCACAATAGAAAATACAGCGTGTAATTTGACCCATGACATTTCCATGACATGAAGGCGACTTAGGAAGCACGAGCTAAACGAAGCTTTTAAACATCAAAGAGACCTCTCCAGCCCGTCTGGCCAGCGTGGAGAATGTAAGCCTAATCCTCTGAGTCCTCTGACTGCTCCGGTTCTGGTAGTACAGAGGGGGCCGTGCTCCTGCAGTGAAGGCTAAAAAAGACCTGATGATGATGATGATACCCTTAGAGGGGTGACTCAGATCGTCAACTTGAACAACTTTTCCTATTAGACCAATGTTGGGAAATCGAATAATTTGAATTTCTTATACTAATTGCCCGGGCGGTCTTTACAAAATGATTGATAAAAATATTATAATATAAGAAATAATAATAATTAAGATAGATAAATAAAAAAAATTAAAAATTATTTATATTAAAATTTAAATTAAACTTTTTGATTGGAAATCAAATATTATATAAATAATTGATTTGCTCATCAACGCCCGGGATAATAACATAACATAATTCCCATCATTGATACATAGGAAAAGCCTATTTACACACCGTATATATGACATAAATACTCGCGAAAACATCACCCTCCTTCGTGGTGGGGAGGTCGGGTAAAAAATAAAACAAACTAACTTTCTAGGCGCCGGCATTGGTGCTGGTGATTCTGCTGGCGGTGATTTTACTGGTGGTGATTCTACTGGTGGTGATTCTACTGGCGGTGATTTTACTGGTGGTGATTCTACTGGTTTGCTAGTGGTTGTACTGGTTGTTGTATTGACCGTTGTAACTGGAGCGGGAGGGGGTGGTTCATCCCGTTTTCGCCGTGTGGGTGCCAGTGAAGACGTTATTACACTACCCATATACGTTTTCAAGCATGATTTTTTATCTTGATACATTTCCTGCAAACAAGTTGTTTCATGTTATACTCAGATTTTTACAAGATGTTATTGATGATTTTCAAATTGGTATCAGATTTACTTATTTTTCATCCACGACCACGACCAAAGGAAGAGGTATATAAACACACGCCTACTCCAAGGTGTCTGTGTATTTCTGTCATTCTTATTCCTGTTGGCGACTGGATGGATCAAAATGCAGCTTCGTTGCTTCTACTTAGAATGAAAAACGTTTAATCAGGAAATAGACCTATGCAGGCACTTTTTCACGTCAAATCACATTTAAAATGATGACATTTGATGAGGCGACCAAGGGAATACAAGCTAAACAAAGCTTTTAAACATCAGAGAGTACTCTACAACCCGTCTGCCCTACGTGGAGAGTGTATGCCAAATCCTTTGAATGCTAAATAATATTAAATAAATTGAAATTGAAAATTGAAATTGCTCTGGCTAATATATGGCTTTGGTAGTCAGAGAGGGTCGTGCTCCAGCAGTGGAGACAAAAAGGACCTGATGATGATGTGATGAAGCAAACATTATTTATATGTGCTTAACAACTGTTGTTCAAAAGCTACAAACTAGTGGCGTTTCGGCACCGACCTTCTGCAGCTTCTCTGCAACGCAGAAAGAAACTCTTCATACTCTAACTTCGCTTCTATCATCGAGGTTGAGACAAAGACAATATTTGAAACTTGAAACTATTTGAAAAGGATATATAATATATATGTAGCGGGAGCGAGGTGGTATGCTCGACCGCCAAAGGGAAGATCTTCCCGCTGGGCAAGGTGTACGCCCAGGGTACCGTACGGCTCCGCTGAGTTCTATCGGAGGTCTCATTTATGCTGAGATTTGAAGAAACTTTGTTTGCGCGTTTCAGAATTGATCAGCGCCATCTTGTGGGAAGTCTTGTAGTTATTTGCTGTCTCGCCATATTCACAGATAGGTCTTTTCGTGTTAGTTCTTGTGGCAAGTGTAGAGGTCGCCACATATTCATGCGTGAGAATGGTCGTACTATCAAGAATGCCGCGAAGACTGTGCTAATTGGTGAAGGTCAAAAAGCGGACTCCGGGTTCCGAGGCACCGTTATTTTAAGGTTGGACTGGAAAAATGCTCAGATGAGAGAGAGAGAGAGAATAGTAAAGACAAGTAGACAGATTACGTGGAAGGCCAGCAGGCCGATTTACTAACTCGGTGTACAACGATTTGATTGTCACTTTAGCATCCATTACGGTTTTTATATCATAAATAAAAATAGCCATTCATACCGAAGCCGTAATGAATATTGAAGTTACCATGAAAATGATGTACACCGTAGCTGTCAAAAGTTACCAAATAGGCCTGCAGGTCTGGTCCACCCGAGTCTAATAGCAAAAATTGTCTTGTATCTAACTAAGCTTTGCAAACACATTTTTGTGAAAATTGTATCAAAATAGCTTCATTTCTTTTTGGTAACTCTATAGGTCATGGAACTTAATTGTTTGTGAAAAATATGTAGATACACATAATACAATATTAAAAAATATAATAATTATATACACATGTATTAATAGAGTTTGTGCGTTTTGTTTTCCTTCCTGCAACTAATTATCCTACTTATAGGTGTTAATATAAAACAAAGTCGGGTTGATTGCACCATTATTTTGGGATTTTAATGTTATATTCAGAAGAGCTATGGATTTTTTTAACGATCACCAAGGTTACTAATAATTTTGTACAGGAGGCTTGAGCAAGATTTTAAACGTTAAGTATGTAATTAAATATAGTTTCTTCGAACACTTATGATTTGTCATATTTGAATTCACAACTTTCTCAACAAAAAATTGTTGACGTCAGTAATCTTATTGGATAAGTTAAGGCCGCTTCCAAAGCGGAGTCCAGAAGAAGTAACAACACCAACCTTAGAAACTACTTAGATCTATATGAAGTGCACTGCGTATGCATTGTTATAATGAATTCTTCTACTGAACTTCTACTGAAACTTGCCAATGGACTCGCCCACAGTGAATCCTCCCAGACGAGCTCCGTGGCGCTAGCCTGCGACACGGGGGTCCCGGGTTCGATCCCCGGTCAGGTCAAGATGGAAAAAGATCTTTTTCATATTGACCTGGGTCTTGGAGTTAGTATTCTGCGACACAAGTTCACAACTTACTGTGGGGCTAGCTCAATTTGTGTGATATGTCCCTATATATTTATATTATATTATTTATTTATTTATTCTTAATGAATAAGAAAATAAATATGTTATTTATATATCCTAAATACATCAATCACATTATGTGATGGAAGTCTAAATAGGCAAAATTGAAATAGAACCTAGAGCTAGGATGATGACGGTATCATTATGTACAAAGAAATGCACAGAGTGGCTTTTTGGCAGGGACAATTGAGTAGCCATTGCCTAGATAGACAACACGAAGACCCAACTGTGAATATGACGAGACAGCAAATAACATCAAGACTTCATATATATAGTATACAAACTTCTCACAAGATGGCGCTGCTCAATCCTGAAACGCGCAAACAAAGTTTCTTCGATGTGCGACATAAATAAGACCTCCGACAGAATTCAGTCGGAGCCGTACGGTTCCCTGGGCGCTCACCTTGCCCAGCGGGAAGATCTTCCCTTTGTGGCGGTCGAGCATACCACCTCGCTCCCGCTACAGACTCATTTAGCTTAAATGCGTAGAAAAAACTAGTGTCCAACTCATAGCCGGTAGCGCACACACACAGCTACCAATTTGACAGATTTTGAGGGCATAAATTGACAGGACGCATGTGGTAACACAAAGCTGTCACGCACACAAGCATTAAAAAATTGGCCTGTTTTTTAATCATTGAAATAAAAGCATGACGGTGTCTAGAGAGTATATAGTCAAAGGCCATTGCCTCCTCTATACAATAACACATATTAGTTAATGATCCAATCTGTTTTCCTCCACCAAGGTAGCAAGTGTTGGGTTAATGACAAATGACCATAATTGAATCAGAATTTACTGCTAATACAGTGATAAATTAAGTGTCGCATTAATTATAATATGAATTACTTGTGAGATACATCGTGTTTTCATACGATGGCCAAGTCATTCTATTTATTTAAAACATTAACGGACTTGGTTATTACATGGATCTCCAACTGTCGATGGTAGAAGAACTGAGTTGCGAGACTTGGTTTTTTTACTAGAATTGTTTTTGACGGCATTACAGTATAATAGAATATAAGATTTTCATCTTTTTAAAAATGGTCGTATTCTCCTAACTTTAAAGAAGCTTTAAGATCGTTTATCGAAACGATATCAAATTAAAAGTGTTCTTGACTTAACTAAACATAATAATTTGATTTGACATCGTTGTACCTAATTTGACAAATTTTACTGTCTGTTGCATGTCAGCTCAGAAATGACTGATGTGTGATACTTAAATTTTATAAAATCTACCTATTGTGCCACGTTTAAAGCAATAAAGTTATCATTCATTCATTCTAAAAATAGTATTTTATATCTTAACATTAGTCAACTACCGTATTAAGTACGATGGACAAATTCATGAAACAACAATCCGGTATTAATAATACATGTTTTTTACGTACATATTTCTCTGTATTTATGCAGGTTTTATTGCCTGCTCCCGCATCTTGAGCACAGCTTACTGCTAACACTGAAAAAGTCACAAGGTAGAAAATTAGGATGTATTTAGATTAAGTTCGCCAGTTACATACATACATAGTATCACGTCTTTTTCCCTTGCGGGGTAGACAGAGCCCAGGTCTATAAGACCTAAAGCCACGATTAGCATGTTGGTAGGCGTTAGGTGAAAAATGGAATCAAAATAGTGAAGGGTTGCTAGCCGCCTATTAATATGATTCATAACATTTTTGCCCATTCCCTCGATCGGCTCTTACGATCTGCACGGGCAGAGAAGCAGCTGGTACATTTTACGTTTTTTCTTTTCTCCCAGACCAGCGTGGAAGCCAGTTACCTACATAATTTAAATAACTTAAGACTTTTCGTGTTTTCTATAATTTTTAAAGTCAATTCAGTAGTTTCGGAGCCTATTCAATGCAGTCAAACAAACAATCAAATCATTCCTCTTTATAATATTAGTACCTACCTACCAAAAATAATAAAAAAATTGTTTGCTTTTCGAAAGTTAAGTGGCAAACAGTGATGACAAGATTTTCAAGCTGCCTAGAATCATCTGAAATTGGTATGAAATGAACTAATAAAACTATTCAACTGATTACAAAAAGCCAAGTCATCGGGGAGTAATTAGCTGGTATTGGAATTAACAAATATATTTCACTTTTTTGATATAATTTGATGTATTAATTACTACAATACCTACAGGGTCACAGAATACAGATTAGAAAACAAAGTCGCTTACCGATGTCTGTCTGTCCCAATGTATGATGAACTACGCAACGGATTTTAATAAGGTTTTTTTAAAAGATATAGTGATTCAAGAGGAAGGTTTATAGGTAGGTATAATAATACGGGCCGATACGAGTATATATAGCTCCCCGGCTACCATCGGGCATATATATCAGCCGCCTCCCTAGCCCCCCTATGCCTATCAATCTAGGATTTGCTGTTACAATGCGGCTTTTGTATTCCAAATAAAAAGTTCGAGCAAACAAAACCCGCATTGTAACAGTTAATTTTAGATTGATAGGCATCGACACCTGTCATCCGAGTTAGTAAATAGGGCTGGGCTGCTAGTAAAATATAAATTTCTTAAGTATTTTCTGATCGACTAAAAATAAAATAATACAAATCTTACCGGCGAAAAAGAAAATTATAAATTTCATTTTGGTTTCCCGTGTATAGCACTGCACTGTTTTGAGGCTGTTGTTGCACTGACAGCATTCATATCACGTAGCCATTATTATATTATTTACTCTATATTTGTAGTGAGGCGACTGCCTTATTTGGTTCATTTTACCATTTTTACCCTAAATTACGTCACTGCTCGATTACGGATAAACGGGAACATTTACAGGTAAATGGGTCAAAGTTGGTATGATTTTATATACAGAACGGTCAACTAGTTTAAATTCATTTTCACAGTTGTAGCTAGCTACCCAAGGAAGGTTGATATTAGCCGATTGTTTAAACTGTATCAAATGATACATGTCATGAAATTATTCATTTGTCATTGTTTACAAAAATCCAAAGATCTCAGTTGGTACCTTTTTCTTCATCATCATTATTTCGGCTGCAAGAACCGTTGAACCAAGACCTGATCTTTGTTCAAATTGTGAAATTTTTAATTGAAAATCTTTGGAAGACCAAGGATTTTCAATAATACCGGTTGGAAGCAGCGTGCATCCACCTTCTTTCTGCGACCTTGGTCGGATGGGTGCTTGCCGGTACGCGATTTTCGGCACGCTTCAGGAATTTCCTTGAAAATCTAGGATTTACTGGTTGTCCCGAAAGTATCCGAACATATTCCAAAATAAACGGGATATTTTGGAATATGTTCGAATCAGTAATTTTAAATGTCCGGGTTCGGTAATAAATTTGATCCAATTTTACTGTACTAAACGTCCGGACCTGCAGCAGGTCCCGATGACCAGTAATCGCAACATGGGAGCATACGACGGGTTTGCCAAATCCTAGAGCCTGTACACAGAGCAGGAAACATTAGTGTCGCTCGCAGAGCAGGAGCAGCAAATATTTGAACGTTGACCACTCACCTTCGGACGATTTTTGTATGGAAAAACCTTTTTTGCGTAAGGCTAAAATTAAAAAATCGTACCGCAGGGAATGTGTGAAGTTCGCTCGCACGCTACTAGAAACGCCTTGTCAACCGACACGTACGGTCACCCTGCATCATCATCATTATTTCGTGTAGGTGACACGGTCAGTCGACCATGCACACCCTGGTGTCAGAGTTCTTCTGTACCGCCTCTCGGCCCCTGACGTGGTTCCTTTAACGACTACCAGATGGCAGCCGGGACCAACGGCTTAACGTGCCTTCCGAAGCACGGAATCATCTTTCTTATCAGATAATCAAAAAAGTCCAAATACAATATTTAAAAAAATTGCTGCTTCTGAGGTTATATAAAAAAAAGTAGCAATGTAAACCATATGTGTTAGACCTTTCCACTGTTAACACTGGCTGTTTATGAAAAGTTATCATACTTTTTATGTTTTTAGAGTTACATCTGTCTGTCAATACAAAATACAAGTCCTTCTATCCTCTGCGACTTTTTATTATTATTATTCTTAGTTTATAATTCTTGATATTTTACTAAGAATAATAATATGTGTTATGCATAAGGTTCATGTGTGCATGTAATTCATTTTGTTAGGACATTGCAGGAATGAATCTCCTGATTGTCTGATAAGAAAGATGATTCCGTGCTTCGGACGGCACGTTAAGCCGCTGGTCCCGGCTGTCATCTGGTAATCGTTAAAGGAACCACGTCAGAGGCCGAGAGGCGGTTCCGAAGAACTCTGACACCAGGGTGTGCATGGTCGACTGACCGTGTCACCTACACGAAATGATGATGATGACTGTAATCATGATACCATATCACATTTTTGATATTTGATTGTATTTAAATTAAATTAAATAAGTAATTCATTTTTTAACAATAAATTTTTCATCAACTTTTCAAAATCACAAAGAAATCAAACCATGCGAAATAAAGTATTTTCGTGTACTTTGTTCTCATAAAGTACAGAGTACAATTTGCCTGAAATAACGTACAATACTTTATTATAAAGTACGGGTGGCAACCCTAATTCCGTGCTCTATGCATTATAACGACGGGGCCTGGGCCACCCCACAAAGGCCTTATGTAGACACGCCCCAGATCTAAACGATAATTCTGTAAAATTTTGTAACTGCAATTCTGTCGATGAGTCTTCATAGTATTGTAATGGATAATGCCACTGTGTGGAAATAGCTCTTTTTCCTTATGTTATTATATCATTATACCTAAATAGTGTCTTGTCTGGCTGCAAATGGAAACATACGTAATAAATAAGTTGACTTTTCCTGTAAATGATAGACTGTGTTCATATTAATCACTTACTAACCGGAATACAAAAACATGACCAGAATTGGTTACTTGACTAAAAAAAATTTCGTGTCTCTATGTAAAGACCTGCCAAAAATAAACACAATAGTGACCGAAATACATTTCTAAACAAAAAACTCTTTCAGATATAGAAGTTTTAAAGACACATATTTTAGACGTTAATTTTTAGACGTGAAAACGCGCTGCTGAAGTGCCTACATATTTGTGACGTCACAACTTTGTATTTTGTATGGGCGGCGTGAGAACTTTGTTTGGCAGCTATACGCAATATTACGTTTATGGTAATGGTTTCATAACAAAAGTCCTATTCACCCAACTTTAAAGAAGCTTTAAGAACACTTAACGAATCGATATCAAATTAAAAGTGTTTTTTATAGTGTTTTTAGATAGAAATGAGTATCATTGGAAACAAATTTTATATAATCTTAACATTAGGCAAATACCGAATTCCGTCTTGGGAGTCTTGTGCACCTTATCCCACCAAAAACATAAATGTGAAAAAGGAGAGCCAAGTTCAATATACGAGTAAAAATTATGCTTGGCTGTGGGCTTCGCCGCAAAAAGAATGGAGATCTAAATGAGTGCCAAGTCCTATGCAAAATCCAAATATGAATTATAGGAACATAATAACATTATGTACATGTATTAAACCCTATTTCTTTGCTTTATTGGATACCTATAACAATGGGTGTTATTTAAAAAAAATGATCTAATAGTTGATTAGAATTGACTTGGCCAGTTTTTATCAGAATTAAAATATATAAAATGACTGATGTAATAAAAACTGGCCAAGTCAATTCTAACTTACTATTAGATCATTTTTTTTAAATAACAGCCATTGTTATAGGTATCCAATAAAACAAAGAAATAAAGTTTATTACTTGTACATAATGTTATTATGTTCCTATAATTCATATTTGGATTTTGCATAGAACTTGGCACTCATTTAAATCTCCATTCTTTTTGCGGCGAAGCCCACAGCCAAGCATAATTTTTATATTGAACTTGGCTCTCCTTTTTTACATTAATGTTTTTGGTGGGATATCATTACTTTTTGTAAAGATATGTAGATTTACTTCTGCTATGTGTATAATTATGTGGTGCCGTGCGCCGCTGACGACACACCGTTGCCGGGTTGTTAAGCGCGTGTTACTGTAAGCGAAGTGCAGAGGAGTGCGTTGAAACGTGAAAACGTATGCACATGAAATGGAAGTATGAGAGGGACTTCGGAAGGGAAAACAGATAATTGCGATCTTGAAACTACGTTCAGACAATTAACTGCTTCACTTCTTCAGCGTATTGAACTGGCACTTAATAGATGGCCCAAGTAGTATGTGCAGAACTATAAGTATGTATCCGATGTAGGATAACATTTAATTTCTCATCATACATCAAACAAAGTAAGTTAGACTTGTGTTATGGGATACTAACTCAACTAAGTACTATATTTTATAACAAATACACATACCTATATAGATATACATCCAAGACCCAAGTCAATAAAAAAAAAAACGTTTTTCATCTTGACCTGACCGGGGATCGAACCCGGGACCATCCGTAGTCGGCGTGTTGACCGCTGCGCCATGGAGCTCGTCAAAAATATTTCAGTGGTATACCCGCACGGAGCAGCAATGCATAGCACGGCGAAACAATATTTGGTATTCCTCCCTTGAAGTGCAGGAGAACTGCAGCAATCATATAGTTAGGGTATTTTTTGCATCTTTTACGTGTGCGTATATTTTTGCATCTTTCTGTTTGCTGCGCTTTTTCAGAGTTATTCTGGTTCTTGTTTATCAACAAAATGATGGTGCTATTAATTTCTTTGGTCCTGGCGACAATAATAAAAAATAAAAATATTTGTTTCCAATGATATAAATTTTTATATAAAAACACTATAAACAACACTTTTAATTTGATATCGATTCGTCAAGTGATTTTTAAAAGTATGAAAATCTTTAATTACAATTATACTTTAATTGTAGTTCCCACGCCACCCAAAGTTGTGACGTCACAAATAGGTATGTATTTCAGCAGTACGTTTTCACGTCTAAAAATATGCGTCTTACTTTAATATCTGAAAGAGTTTTTTGTTTAGAAATGTATTTCTGTCACTATTGTGTTTATTTTGGCAGGTCTTTACATAACAACACGAAAAAACTTGTAGTCGTCAACATGCCAATTCTTCGTGAATCCACTGGTTTCATCATTCACGACGCAGCAAGGCAAGCACCAGCCACAGGCACCAGCCCCCTAAAATATCACTACACCACTACAGCCGCACCGTGACATTCTTTATTTATACTCATTTCTCATAAACATAGTTACCTACTTATAACACCAAATTTCACTGAATTTCCTTTTTATAAAGTACACTAGAATCACATTTGCAAAACAATTTAGAATAAACATAGTCCGCTAAATGGGACGAATTGCAGAATGAAATTTTAATTACTTTGATATTCTGCAATTCGTCCCAAGTGGGTAGGCATATGGGACGAGTTGTGGAATTACTCAAAATTTCCGCCAGGAACTCCAGTGACTCGTAGGAAAACCTCTTTGTATCTACATATTTTCTGTATCTCTCTCAATTTCTGTTGCAGTAAATTTAAAATAAGAGAAATTAATAGGAACAGTTTTAATATCGTATTTTGATTTGATTTGTTTTGTAAAGAAAAATAAGTGGAAGTAAAAAAAAACAAGAAATTCATTACATCTAAGAAAGATTATCACTTTCTGTTACCGAGCCTGAAAACAAGACTGAAAGCGTTTCTATCGTTTCTTTACAATGTCGCAGTTAATTTAGCAATGTACAAGAATGATCAAGATGATCAAAAACCATACAAGACATATGTTTTCTTATGTTTTACACATTTAAATAAAATTATTTTAAAACGGTTGACCTTCAGACACCGTGAGCCAATACTGCGTACATCCGGAACGTTATCAATAAATATTTTAGGCGGTAGATTTTGCAGTTCTTATAAAATACTAGACAAATGTCAACTTAGTTTACCTGCGACCACGAACACTGTAAAGTGCTCGAAACGTTAGGTGTATAAATAATGTAATAAACGCGAAAAAAAACGTATTAAAATAATTTTATTTAAAAGACATATATGTATAAATAACACTGAAAATAAATACAGGACGTAAATTAAACTGTATACCTACTATGATGTAGGTAGATGTAGGGTTTTTGACAAAAATCTAATTAAAAGGTATAGTGCCGTTCGTATTGTACTGTGCGGTAACGGAACACGACACGCCTGCGTTGCCCGATTTTGGCGTGCTTTGCCATGCCGTGCAGTTCCGTAGCAGCTCAGTGCGTTTTAACATAGCTCACTGTGCCTTACCGTGCAGTTCCGTAGCAGCTCAGTGCGTTTTTACTTATGGCTCACTGTGCCTTGGCGTGTAGTTCCGTAGCAGCTCAGTGCATTTTAACTTAAAGCTCACTGTGCCTTGGCGTGCAGTTCCGTTGCAGCTCAGTGTTTTTTGACATATAGCTCACTGTGCCTTGGAGTGCATTTCCGTAGCAGCTCAGTGCGTTTTAACTTATAGCTCATTGTGCCTTACCGTGCAGTTCCGTAGCAGTTCAGTGCGTTTTGACTTATGGCTCACTGTGCCTTGACGTGCAGGTCCGTAGCAGCTCAGTGTGTTTTAACTTATAGCTCACTGTGCCTTGCCGTGCAGTTCCGTAGCAGCTCAGTGCGTTTTAACTTCCCTGATCCTAACTAATATTATAAATGCGAAAGTAAGTTTATTTGTTTGTTTCTTACACTTTCACGTCCTATCTACTGAACCGATCATCACGAAATTTTGCATACACATAGGTTAGGGTACTGAGAAGGACATAGGCTATATATAACGTGGGCGAAGCCGGGGGTAACAGCTAGTAGCTCATACAATTTCATACAAAGAATACTGTGCCGTGCTGGGCTTGTCCACTGCATTGCATTGCTGGTCCGTGCGGGTGTAGTTACCTTTAATCAGCCTAAAAATATTTTACATCATTAAAGCTCTGAAAAGAGGTTGTATTTAACTCAAAATCCGGGTTGTAAGTTCGATTTACATTCCTAGGGAGGAAAGTAAATTTGAAAATCGAAGGCGGCCACGCCCCACGCTCCGGCGCTGCGCAATTTTTTAAACAAGCGCACTGGCCAACGCAAATGACTGAATGCATCAAGAGTGCAAGGCCATTTAAAAAAAACGGCTTTGCGCGCATTTTCTTGTTTTGTTATTTGTTGCAAATTGCATATACTTTTCCTCGCATTCGTAATGTAAAGTAGAGTGTTCAACTCGAGTGTAAATAATCAATTGCACCCGAGATATTTAAGCGCACGAGCAAGCGAAGCGAGCGAGGGCGTTAATAGTTCGAGGGTGTAATTGATCATTCATCACTTAAAAGGAAAAAAATCTACAGGGAAAGATTCAGAATGCCAAAAGATAGAAGAGTATATTAAAATAGGCTGGCCGATGAATAAGTTTTTAGATAGATGTATCTATACGTATTGCATCGGATTATAGAGAGTGTCTTGAACATATAGACGGAATAATTTTCAAAGATAATCTGGTTTTTACACCAAAGGATCTGTGTGAAGAGATGTTATTGAGAGTGCATGAAGGCCATCTTGGTATAGATAGATGCAAACGCAGGGCTCGAGAAGTAATGTTTTGGCCGGGCATGGCCCGGGACGTGGAGCGGGTGGTGCGGCGGTGCCGAACGTGTGCTGAGCTAGCGGCCCGGCCGCGTGCCGAACCTGTTCAACCACACGAAATTCCGCCGTTACCATGGCGTAAGGTCGGTTCTGATGTTTTTGAATTAAGTGGCAAATATTTTTTGATTTTATTGATTTTTTTTCTTATTATATACCTAGAGGTTTGCCCGTTACATTCAATAACATCTAAGAGCGTTATCACAGCTATGAAAGATCAGTTTGCTCGACATGGAATCCCTTCAGAGTTGATTACAGACAATGGGCCTTGCTATAACTCTAGGGATTTTTTTTGTTTTATTACCAAAGAATGGGAATTTGTTCATAAAACTTCTTACTGAACTATCGTACTGCTCCTAGGGATGGTCTAGCTAGTCCAGCAGAACTTATGATGGGTCGGAGGTTGGCCACACGTTTGCCGGCCCATGTATCTAAGCTACAACCAGCTAGGGATAACACAGCTGACTACTCTAAAATAATGCAAAATGTAGAGAGGAATAAAAAAAGGTTTGACATGAAAGCACGGCCACTACCTGAGCTGAAAACAGGTGACGACGTTGTTGCAGTGGACAACAACACCGGTACAAGGCGCCTGATGCGAGTAGCTGGGCGCGCGCCTGCCCCTAGGTCGTACTTTGTAACCGACCAATGTGGCAAGCGTTACAGACGAAATAGGAGACACCTTATTAAATTACCGTCAGCTAACAATTCTCCACTTGTAAGTCATAGGTCGTCATAGGAATCTGATAGTACATGTATTTACGAGGAGTTGCCTGAAGAGGTTGGATGCGCCTTCTTTAAATCCGGGTGTGAATGAGCCTCTATTGGTATCAAACGAAGAAAGCTCAAGAGCACGTAGTCCACCTCCTATACGAGCTGCTGCTCGTGAGGCTAGGAAAAAGCTAGCGCAATTACTAAAATAAATATTGTTCATTTAGTAGCACATTATTTTGTAGACGTAAAAGGTTTTGTTTTCTTTGTCACTACTGGATCACTACCTGTAAATTTAATTTTGTGTCTTAAAATGATTAAAGAAGAAAAGAGAAAAGATTTTTTTAGATTTTAAGCGGGTTGTGTTTAAGGTTTATGTTTTTTTTTATAGGGGTACCTAGGGTTTCCTTTCATAAGAGATGAGATGATGTATATTGATACTTATTGTAATAGGATCAAAAACAATAAATTGACAGTTTCGACACGCCATCATGTTGTGTATCATTACACTTAGTAAGACTTGTGTTATGGGATACTAACTCAACGATACTATATTTTGTAACAAATACATATATAATGTTTTCTTATGTTTTCGCGATTGTTACACATTCAAATAAAATTATTTTAATACGGTTTAATACTAGACAAATGTCAACTTAGTCTACCTGCGACCACGAACACTGTAAAGTGCTCGAAACGTTAGGTGTATAAATAATGTAATAAACGCGATAAAAACCGTATTAAAATAATTTTATTTAAATGTGTAACAATCGCGAAAACATAAGAAAACATTTTGTAACGGTGTACGGGCCGGAAACAGCCAACAAATACTAGACAAATGTCAACTTAGTCTACCTGCGACCACGAACACTGTAAAGTGCTCGAAACGTTAGGTGTATAAATAATGTAATAAACGCGATAAAAACCGTATTAAAATAATTTTATTTAAATACATATATAGATAAACATCCAAGACCCAGGTCAATCTGAAAAAGATAATTTTTCATCTTGACCTGACCGGGGATCGAACCCGGGACCATCCGTGTCACAGGCGTTGACCGCTGCGCCACGGAGCTCGTCGTACGTCTCTCGTACGTTATTCTTGAGTGCCATAGGCTAGGTATCTGCCACGGGCAAAGCCAGAATGGTCTGCTAGTAATATTATATAGCTAAAAAGTTGGACCGACTTTAAAAATACTTTCTCGTTGGATTGGTACGTTATATCTCAGTGTATTAGGTATGTGCCACGGGCACAGACAAGACAACACATGGTTATGTTGTCTATGGCCACGGGTGAAGGCGGGGTGGAATTCTAATAAAGAATGTCGCTAGACTAGTATTTGCCCGCGGCTTCGCTGGTGTTTTACAAGATCCTGTAGAAACACCTTTTCTGGAAGAAATACTCTGGGTAAGTATACTTTAAAACTTTATCATATCCTTAAGTACGATTTTAATTTGTAAGGAGATAACAAAGTAATTAATAAACTTTCCGTACTAACTCTCAACCCTTATTTGACGATTTTAAAAGATGATTTTTTTGCATTTGTCAAAAATGTTGTATCGTGTTATAACATGGAATTATAATAGCATGATATATAAAAAAACCGGCCAAGTGCGTGTCGGGCCACGCGCAGTGTAGGGTTCCGTAGTTGCGAATGACAACTTTGAGTTCACACTGTTCACACTCGCACCTCACAGTTTAACGACCAAAAACATCTAACAATGAAAATTGTATGGAATTTTACATTTTCGAGTACATTTTATAAGTTGTTTGCCTATAACTTTTTAGTTTGTACTTAGTACTCAGCTCTGATAGTTTTCCTTTCGATTTCAGTATATATACTACTGGTGTAATTTTTTTCACGTATCCATATATAACCGTTTAGCAGATAGAGGGGGGGACACTTACCTCTAACAAAAATTTTTACTTTAAAACCAAATATTTCAGAAACGGATCCCTAAATCAAAAAAACCGGCCAAGTGCGTGTCGGGCCACGCGCAGTATAGGGTTCCGTAGTTGCGAATGACAACTTTGAGTACACACTGTTTACACTCGCACCTCACAGTTTAACGACCAAAAACATCTAACAATAAAGATTGTATGAAATTTTACATTTTCCAGTACATTTTATAAGTTGGTTGCCTATAACTTTTTAGTTTGTACTTAGTACTTAGCTCTGATAGTTTTTCTTTCAACTTCAGTATATATACTACTGCTGTAATTTTTTTCACGTATCTATATATAACCGTTTAGGAGATAGAGGGGGGGGACACGTACCTCTAACAAAAATTTGCACTTTAAAACCAAATATTTCGGAAACGGATCCCTAAATCGAAAAATGGTGTTCTCAACCTCACAATATTTTTCAAAGACCTTTTTAACGATACCCCACAAGACGGGTAAGTAGAGAAAAAAAAATGACTCCCCCACTTTACTTGTATGGGAGCTACCCAAAAAAAAATTTTTTTTCAAGATTTTTTTCTACCACTTTTTTGCCATAATTAATATACATACCCATACCAAATTACAGCTTTTTAGTACTTATAGTCTCTGAGTAAAACCGCGGACGGACAGACAGACAGACATGGCGAAACTATAAGGGTTCCTAGTTTACTACGGAACCCTAAAAAACGTTAATAACCACTTTTACTTTTAAAAACGTAATTCACATACTTAAAAATAAGAAGAATAAGTGCATATAAAATAATCTTCCGGTCTCTCCCGATCTCAATCTGAAGCAGTAGTTGCATTTTCTTCGTTTGACTGCAAATATAATTTAGTATTAAATTAAATCAAAGATGACAGTGGATCCACCATGATTAAAAATAAGTAGGTACCTACACATATTTTGCTTTGAATATTCAACTATACATTATCTTGAACAATATCAGATTAGTGACCAAAAGTGGCATAAAAGTATCCCGAGCTCCTCCGTGCTTCCAAATTTACGCTATATGTCAGATGCGATTAGGCAGCTAAATGTGACGCTTACACACACTAAAAACAAACAACTAGAATGAGAACCTGATTATTGACTTTTTTATTTAGGTTTACTTCAAACAATATAAATTGCGATGGTAATAAAAATCTCAGTTAGAATCTCGATAAACTTTTCTTGCCTTGGGAAGAAAACATTATTTTGGTTTGGCCATTTTCTGAGGTAAAAAAGGACTTATTACAAGTAACTTCATACCTGTATTAGAAAACAATCTGCTACTTCGTTGTAAAATGGATTGACTCTTTCATTGTCTTAAACAACTTTCTCTTTGTCATGTTATCCGTCGATTTGAAGTGGAGATAATAAATCTTTAAAAAGAAATGAGTCTATTTAGATTCATAATTTTCAGCCATTCATTTCGATCCATAGAATTGGAAGGGAACCTGAAAACATAAAATATAAAATTTTATTTAGGTCTATAAAGATAAAAAACTTTTTAGTGCGACTTTTTTTTCTTATGTCAGGTAGTTAGTCCATCGAAAATCTTAATTATAAATTAGCAAAATCTTGCTTGGAAATCCGTTTTCTGACGTCTGACTATCGGCTTTAATTTATAATTCCTTGCATAGATTCATTCGATTTTTTATTGGTAGTAAATGGGGTTTGTTTTGTTTTTCGTATGTGTAAGTGGCCAACACTGGTGTCAGATTTTTCAAGCTGCCTTAAGGCATCTGACATAGCTTAACGACTGCCATCAACGATGACAGCCGGGACCAACGGCTTAACGTGCCTTCCGAAGCACGGAGGAGCTCGAGATATTTTTATGCCACTTGCGGTCACCCATCCAAGTAGGGACTGCACCAGGGGTTGCTTAACATACGTAAGCGCTCACAGAGCTCACACCCACTGGACCACCAGGCTCCTCCAGTAAATGGGGTGATCATTCGTAATGTTGGCCCCACTTTTGGGTAAACAAGGGTTACTTGAGGTCATTTTGATCATTTTTTAAAGGTTATTTATACAGTGGTTTCCAGGTTGATAATACTTCCGTGACAACCCAATACAACCAAATGTCATTTCTACTTGTGACAAACGAGAAAAAGTGACACAAACAGCAAATAGGTTTCCCTTGTCCCTTGTCTTCTGCGAGCAACACGGCCTTCCGTACCGGAAGGGAGTAACTATATGCTGCCTCTGTCAAGGTACAAGGCAAGTTTGGCAAATGCATGTCTATGTGTTAGTTGTGTGTGACTCATCTATACCAAAGAATATGAATTCTCATAGAAACCGCGTAGTTCTCAGCTATATATTCGTCTCTTTCTTTTTAAAGTATATCAAAAAGAGACAAATGTAGGTTTATCAATGCTAATGATGCACTTGAGAAATGTCACTTTTGATACCTTGATATTTTTATGCGACCAATTTGAAAAGACAGTTTTGAAAGGGTAATTGTCAATTGCTATGTTCATCTTAAATCGTTCGTGTAAAATGTTGGCTCATCTGAGTTGGAGGTGCTGTGGTAAAATTAAATTTTCGCTGGTAAATAAGTATACTATCGCAGTGTGAAAGTGTAAACCAAAAACTTTATTAAATGGACAATGTTCTGGACTACGGACGGTGCAATGGGAATCACGCTATGCTGGTAAAGATATCAACTCCGAAAACACAAGGTTCCACCGGTAGGTCACGTTTCATTTATTTTACACGATTTTCCAGTGATAGATATTGATGTCTTTTATTATATTACTGTAAATCTAAGAATGTGTCTATATATCAAATGTTTTTTGGCTATTTTAAAGCAATAAAATTGGAATATTGCTGTACAAAGATTAAAATAAAATTTTGACACTAGTGTTGTGAAATTTGTATCGACTTTATTTTGCGACTATTAAGCTGGGAATACACGTCCGATTTTTCCATCCGACAATCGGACGGTATTGCCGTTTTAGGCCTTCAGAACGTTGTAAAGTACTATGGTATGCAAATTTATTTTCCTTGTCTGTCGGTATTCTGTGGTTAAGCTTTATTTTTCAACCGACTATAAAAAAAAAGAATGTCATCAATTCGGCATGTATCTTCTTCTTCTATCTTCTTCTTCTAAATATATAAAACTTAAAGGTGACTGACTGACTGACATAGTGATCTATCAACGCACAGCCCAAATCACAGGACGGACCGGGCTAAAATTTGGCATGCAGGTAGATGTTATGACGTAGGCATCTGCTAAGAAAGGATTTTGATCAATTCTATCCCCAAGGGGATAAAATAGGGGATGAAAGTTTGTATGAAACTTTGTCAATTTTAAACCGATCGGTAAATTCAACTCCCATGGAGATAAAACAAGGGATGATGGAGGACGTAATGTATTAGTTTGAAGCTATCAGTACCTAATGGAATGAATAAATTAAAAGGAACAAAATAATTTTTAGTTCTTAATTTTGACAATAAATGGCGTAGTAGTATTTTAAAACGCACTATCGTTGTGTTTTCACTGAGTTACATAATACCCGATGATGAGTGGAAGCCGTATCGTAGTGTTCTCCCATATCGCGCCCTCCCACATCAAACGGCTGCAACTCGTGCAGAACCGCTTTGTCCGTGGGGCGACCGGCCATTACCGTTACGTACGGATGACAGACATACACCGTGACTTAGGACTCGAGTCCATCCACGGCTTTCTCAAGAACGCCGTTACTTCGAGAATGCCACACGACATCCCAATCCCTTAGTTGTGCAAACCGCCAACTACTCCCCTACTCTCCATGACACTGCGACCTTACGTCGCAGACGTCCACGGGACGTCCTTACCGATCCCGATAATCCCATAGACATCGTTCTTGCCCAGTCTCGATCCTCTCCGGCTCCGAACAGCCAGAGGAATCCCACCCTCCGACCCTGTCGCACTCGCCACCGGAACAGAGTGCGTAGAGTAGGACTAGCTCCGATTACTGGTGACCGCCCGGCGGTCTCAGGTGATTTGCACCCAGGATAGCTCCTTCGGACACCGTAGCTTTCGGCCCATATGGCAAGACATGAGAGTTGCTGCTCTCTAAAGGCTTTGCCATTGTTTCCGAGTTCGGCCCTTCAGGTCATGCATGCAAATCGCGGCCCATCAGGCATATGAGAGTTTGCTGTCTCTCCAAGCCTTGCGCACCCAGGCAACGCCCAAAGCCGAGGTTCGTCCCTCCTGGGAACACTTTGGTGAAGTTTGCCTTACAGGTTGAGGGCACTCTGCTCTCACCTCAAAAGTCCGGTAAGTAGCGAAAGCTCATTTGGAGCTAGCTACGTAGTCCATTAAAAAAAAAATGGCCGCCGTAAATATTTCTAGCGGATAATATTTGATGACGATTTTTGAAGATTTTGGCTGTTTTTTTTTTCTTGACATATTTTGGATTGCATTTGCTTTGTTTTGGTTTAGTAGTTTTGGTTATAGACTGTGCTTTGTATTTGGCATTTGTTGTTTTCGTTTGGTTTAAGTATAGGTCTTGTCGGTTAGACTTTTTTGAATAGCTAAAGAAAATCTGAACGTTAATGGAGAAGTTGAAGAATGTACTGTCGTCCCTATTGTTGGTGACGGTGCATGTTTGTTTCGTGCTCTCTCTTGTTTAATGTACGGAACACAAGATAGAGCGATGGAGGTGCGTTCAGAAATTGTCAGAATGTGGTTATGACTGGAGCAAGTTTTCAATTACCCAATAGCTTGATAGTAGTAATCTGTCATAGGCGCTTAGCCTTCCATCCATCCATCCATCCATCAGGTCTTTGAGTCTCCACTGCAGGAGCACGACCCTCTCTGTACTACCACAGCAATATATTAGCCAGAGTAGTCAGAGGATTTGGCCTCACTCTCCTTAGCCTTATGACAGATTAATTAAGAATATTGTGTACAAAGAAGTTTTGTAGGCCCTAATTTTTTACACACGCTATAAACAAAAGTAAAGCCGCAAAAACTATACTTCTTAACGCAAGCAAAGCCGCGGGCAAAAGCTAGTTATGTAATATTACCCAGTTTGTGAATATGTTAGTCTTTACAGCTTCTAAACATGTGTAGGAACACAATTTCATTAGAGTATGTATACTTGTAAGATTGTATGTTCTTCCGCACATAACTTAAAAACCATAAGTCAGTTTGCAAAAAATTTAGGACTAGGTATTGTCCAACTTAGGGAACAATGCAAGTTTCATAGGGTTCATTTTTAAAATCGTTGTTGTTTACGACTGGATTTGATTGATTACAGATTTCCCACGGACATCAAGGCAAAAATGGATCGACGTTGCAATTGAGACTGGAAAAAGTATCGGTGTTTGTTCCAGACATTTAACAGATGACAGTATAATTATTGTTGAATACTACATCTGCGGGATAACATACACTATATAGTGTAGTTTATTATAGCAAATCCGTGACATTGGAATTGGAAGTCAATCAATAAATATATTTTCACCGTTGTTATACTTATTGCGAATGGAACTCAAAACCTGAAATCAAATATTTTGGATTCGAATAAATTATACAAGGCGACTTGTAAAAGGTATATAAAGCCGTGACAAGGTCATACCCCGAGGGTTATGAAAATCATATGGCGGTGGAAAGAAACGAGATATTTTCCATACAAAAGTAGAAAAACATATTTTTTTTGTTTTGGTCACACCCCTAATGCATAATATTAGAAATTAAAGAAAGACTCATTGATAAATTTCGTTACTCGCGGCAAAGCCCTTGTATGTCATATGTTCCTAGTACTTTTGTAGACACATCCTAATAATAGCAATTTATTTCTAAACACAAACACAGCTGAGAGCATTTCGAACTCTTGCTATGTTCTGCCAGCCTAGTACAAGTCAGACACCTACCTCTTTGTTGACACCGCGCCGGCCGCCGCGCCGCTCTTTCAAAGAAGCCGCCTTCCCTTTGCGACAAATCGCTTTGCGGAACTTAGCAACAACATTGTTTCACAAATTTGACACTTATGTCCTTTTGTCGAAGGTTGAAAAACTGTCGCGTTAAAAAAAAAAACACTGATCTCGAGTTTTGAACTGGATTAAATGAAAATTTACGAATCATACACGACACGTATCACCACTTATATTTAGGTACACAATTCAGTTAATTTCCGGCTCAAAGTGTCCTCCACCACGATCTCTGCACAATGGCGTCCTCTTTTGGATTGAGCTTACGACGTTCAAAAGCATATCCGCCGGGACAGATTGAAACGCCGCAAGTATCAGCCCACGCATTTCTTCCGGGCTCTCATGTATGCAGTGGAATGTGAGAGCCTCTCACATTCCACTGCATCGAGTGGGGTTGAATCAGGTGATCGTGGCGGCCACGCCACGGGACCGCGCCGCCCTATCCACACGTCGAACCGCCGGTCCAGGTACGCACGGCACTCGCGGGCGAAGTGAGCGGGAGCGCCGTCATGATGGAAAATCATTCTCCTGTAGGCTGCTACCGGAAGATCTTCCAACATCTCTTCCAGCTCAGTTCTTAAAAATTATAAATAATTTTCGGCATTAAGGGATTCCGGCAAAAAAATTGGACCAATGAGCCTGTCTCCAATAATGCCTGCCCACACATTGATCCGCCACCTATGCTGGAAACTTGCCACGCGGGAAGCCTTCGGGTTCTCGTGCGCCCAGACGTGCTCGTTGTGGCAGTTAAAGAGGCCCCTTCTTGGGAAAGACGCCTCGTCTGTCCACAAAATGTTCACGGCCACCGTTGGGTCCCTCGTGACTTCGTGATCGTACCACGTGCAGAACTGAACATGAGAGGCAAAATCCCGAGTCAGGAGCTCCTGGGTCTTCCGGTAGTGGTAAGGGTGTTGCCCATCAGTGTTCAGTGTCTTCCACACTTTCCACTGTGAAACTCCTAATACTGCTCCACAGCGACGTGTGCTGGTCGTGGGGTCCGCCAAAAAATGGTCCAGGATCTGGTCTACCAAGTCACTTCGCCCGCGCGGTGGGACGTCGCCAGGGCTCGGTTGTAGCCTGCCGGTGGTGTGCAGCCGGTTCACGAGGTTCCTGAAGCACGCGTAGGAAGGAAGCTGACGGGCGTTGGGCCTACCCAACACGTAGCGATCCTCATACAAACGACGAGCAGCCGCCAGGTTGCCGTCGCATGACCCCACACACATAACCATTTCATAATACTCCGAATTTGAGTAGTTCATGTTCGAAAAAGTCGATAGTAATGATGACACGAACGCGTGAGATAATCACTCTTTTCGCTAAGAATGACCGATCGACTGACTTCCTGCCGACTTCCGACTTCCGATACAAGCGCTGTATGCCTAGTACTTAATTATGGTTCCGCAATGCAATAAGGAAAAACCTTTTTTAAAGTATTTTTTCTTCATCTCGTGTAGGTAAGTTAGGTAAGGTCTTACGACCCCACATACCCTGGTGTCAGAGTTTCTAAACCGCCACAAGTGCATTTGACGTGGATTAAGTAATTTATTTAATTAGACAAAAGACTTCCAGTCTAACTGACCGTCGTGTTTACCGAAGTTTATGGACAGCAGCTGCGATATCAAAAATCTTTTGAAGATGTGAAAAATCTTACAACTTCTTTACGCATTTTTTTGTATCTGAGGTATCTGTTGTAATTTATGAATCGGTATTCTCTTTAGTGCAAAACAAATCCTATTTAAAAAAAAATGTTTTTATGTGAAGAGCGAAAAACTAAAAATAATAATTCGTGATGACTGCTTTTTCTGGTCAGTGGGATTCCAACATTGCGCTTGGCGGTACGTGGTCGTTATGAGAGAACTTTATTACCCCAATGGCTGTCAGTCTTGCGCGTTAGTGCCTCGCCCACTGCCACTTCAAGGATCTTAATTAATTCAATTCATGTACGAATAATGTTTTACAAAGCTAAGTTAACATTTAGTTCATTGTTCCAGTAACAGTTAAAGAAAACTTATTTATCTGATAGCAAAAAACGGAATTTAAAAAATTTAATACGGAACCAAGCCTAAAATATCAAAAAATAAAGCGAATAATGAGAGAGCGAGACAGAAAATTACGTGCATAAAGATGAATAATATTCACAGAAGAGATAATGCATTGCATCTCGGTAAATTGTTTCTACTTTGGAAATAACATTTTTTTGTCTTTTGAAATTTAATTTTAGGTCGATAGAATTTAATTGTTTATTGTTAATTCAAGCATTAATTTATGTCAAGAGTTTACATACCTACGATTTGATATCAGCTGTTTTTACTTTTAGGGAAGATTGTTGCTGTCTGGAAAGACTACTGTGAGTCTCTGTTTGCTGACACCACAACTTATACCACAACAACGTATAATCAGACATCAGAACAGGAGCCAATGCCACTGAAAGATGAAGTGCGCGCAGCCATCAAACACCTAAAGCGGAATAAGGCTGTAGGTTTCGATGAGATTCCAATCGAGACGATCGGTGCCATGGGGGAGATCGGAGTAGACATACTGCACACCATCTGTTGTCGAATATGGGTCAGTGGAGTTTGGCCGAACGATTGGTCACACTCTATCTTTATTCCACTACATAAAAAAGGATCAACCAAAAAGTGCAGTAACTACAGACTAATTTCTCTCATATCCCATGCCAGTAAGATAATGCTGCACATTATCAACACAAGGCTCCAAGCCTTCCTTTCTCGAGAGATCGCCTCCGAACAAGCTGGATTTGTTAAGGGTCGAGGTACAAGAGAACAGCTACTCATAATGCGACAAATTGTGGAAAAAGCCAGAGAATTCAACATCGCCATCTATGTGTGCTTCGTAGATTTCAGGAAAGCTTTCGATACCGTCAAATGGTGGAAACTGTGGCTGATCCTGACCGCAATGGGCGTACCAAAACACCTCGTGTACCTCATCAAACGTCTGTATGAAGATGGCACAGCCGCTGTCCGTATCGACGATATCGATTCCGAACGCTTCAAGGTCCAAGCTGGCGTTAGACAAGGCTGTATATTATCTCCCCTACTATTCAACATCTACACAGAGTACATCATGCGGATTGTCCTTGAGGATTGGGATAAGGGAATATCCGTGGGAGGTCGAAAGATATCAAACCTTAGGTACGCAGACGATACTACTCTTCTGGCATCAAGCAAGACAGAAATGGAGTCTCTTTTTCGGCGACTGGAGGTCGTGGCGCTGGACTTTGGACTTGCTATCAATCACGACAAAACCAAAATGATGATTGTGGATCGTGCCGACAACAACCAACCGACCATCCAATCTATAGCAGGATGCGAAGTAGTTAAGAGCTACGTATATCTGGGCTCCACTATCACCAACACTGGAGGCTGCGTGGATGAAATCCGGAGACGCTGCGCTGTGACGAGATCCTCAGTGGAAAAACTCACAAAGATTTGGAAGGATCGCAGAATAACCAGAAATACAAAGGTTCGTCTGATGAGGTGCCTGGTCTTTCCAATCTTTCTTTATGGAGCTGAGACGTGGACGCTGAGAATACAGGATCGTCGCAAGATTGACGCTCTCGAAATGTGGTGTTGGAGACGCATGCTCAGAATCCCATGGACCGCACACCGAACCAACGCTTCCATATTGAAGGAACTAAACATCAAAGAGAGGTTATCGTCAACTGTGCAAATACGAATCCTCGGGTTCTTCGGACATATAACACGTAACGAGGAAGCAATGGAACGGTTGGTAGTGCAAGGGAAAGTTGAGGGGAAAAGATCACGTGGACGCTCTCCAACACGATGGACAGACCTCATTAAATCTGTTACGCACTCTTCCATTAACGAGTGCTCTCACTCTGCTAGACATCGAGATACATGGCGACGCATTACAAGAGCAACGGTGGCACATGAACCAACCGAAACATGACCACGACCACTCTGACAAGAGTGCACGACTAAGAAGAAGAAGTTTTTACTTTAAATGATGGGCTTCTACTCTGTAAGAAGATTTAACTTTACCCGTAATACCAGTGACATTATGAGGATTTTTTTTATTATTATTGTTATTGATATGTAATAAAAATCAAAACCAACTAGCAAGTTTGTCAGAAATCCACGCATAATTAAATCCAATTGTTTGATTCGCCGTTAAATTATTTTTAAAAATTACAATGCAGTTTGCTGATTATGGTTTACGTAAGTAAATTATTTCATTAAGTGAAAATCACTAATTGACAGATTTTAAAATTTAAGTGATTGAACTACCACTTAAATTAAAAATCTGTCTCTCAGAGACACAAAGATCTTAGGCAATGATTATTCGTTATGGTCGTTGTTTAGTCTTTGTAATTGTAATTTCCTAGCTCCTGGTATTCTAGGTCATTGGTCAAATGATAGTAAAAATTGTAGATTTTCGTAATGATGAATGACAACAGCTGATGCAGGGTTGGTACCTTAAGATTTTTGTCTAATTATGAAATGTTAATTAACTCGGTATTGTGACGCTTTTCTTACAAGATGTTATTTTATCTAGCATGTCGATATTTCGCATTATATAGCTCTTACCGCAAGGCCACGAAAACGCGCGTTGCGCGGCGGCGACGGGCTTCGGAGGCAGGCGCATGCGGCGGAGGCAGGCGCACGCGGCAAGGTGTTCACGAGAACGGGCGGTGCGCTCGGGCGGCAGAGCACAGTAGACGTATTTAGGTCACAGAATAATAACTACATTCTTATTTTGCAATGACATTGTATTAGAATGTCATTGTTATTTTGGGTTGTATTAAAAATATTAATCTATGCATTTTTGTGGTACACATTACTGAGAAACTTTCACACCTTTGGGCTTGGGGTTTTGATTTATGTCTATTTGTTTATTTATTTATTATTAAGGTATACATGTCTAGATGTATTATCTACCAGTGCTCGCGACTTCATCCGCGTGGGTTTCGGTTTTTTAATTAAACTTTGCAAGCCCTGAGGGTTCCGTATGCAAAAGATAAAAACGAGACCCTACTACCTACCCTCCGCTATCGTCATCGTCATATCGTCATCGTCATATCGTCATCGTTATATCGTCATCGTCATCGTCATCATTACCACTGAGCGCCACCGGAAACAACCGGATACGACCAGGCACCACCAGGTACCAACAAACACGATCGGATACCATCGGGCACGTAAAGTAGACCGTCGACTTCGACTACAATCTTGTTACATCAGTTCCCAACTTCCCATTGAATTCCATTGGGTTACCATCTACTTCCATGTTTCTACTACCGAAAAATACTCCTACTTAACATCCAAACAAAAGTAGTAAACCAAACAAATGGTAACAAACATACAGACGAATTGAAGACCCAGTCCTTTTTAAAGTCGGTTACAAAATAACAAGAATATAAAAAGTATCAAAAATCAAATTTCAATTATGTACATTACAATATAAATATTATTTTTATTTATACATGGCGACTTGTAAATGGTATATAAAGCCGTGACAAGACCATACCCCGAGGGTTATGAAAATCATATGGCGGTGGAAAGAAACGAATATCTTGTAAAAATATTTTCCATACAAAAGTAGAAAAACATATTTTTTTTATTTTGGTCACACCCCTAATTATGCATAATATTAGAAAGAAAAGAAAGACTCATTGATAAATTTCGTTACTCGCAGCAAAGCCCTTGTATGTCATATGTTCCTATCTTCACATCACTCTTTTCGCTAAGAATGACCGATCGACTGACTTCCTGCCGACTTCCGACTTCCGATACAAGCGCTGTATGCCTAGTACTTAATTATGGTTCCGCAATGCAATAAGGGAAAACCTTTTTTAAAGTATTTTTTCTTCATCTCGTGTAGGTAAGTTAGGTAAGGTCTTACGACCCCACATACCCTGGTGTCAGAGTTTCTAAACCGCAACAAGTGCATTTGACGTAGATTTAGTAATTTATTTTATTAGACAAAAGACTTCCAGTCTAACTGGCCGTCGTGTTTACCGAAGTTTATGGACAGCAGCTGCGATATCAAAAATCTTTTGAAGATGTGAAAAATCTTACAACTTCTTTACGCAATTTTTTGTATCTGAGGTATCTGTTGTAATTTATGAATCGGTATTCTCTTTAGTGCAAAACAAATCCTATTAAAAAAAAAAATGTTTTTATGTGAAGAGCGAAAAACTAAAAATAATAATTCGTGATGACTGCTTTTTCTGGTCAGTGGGATTCCAACATTGCGCTTGGCGGTACGTGGTCGTTATGAAAGAACTTTATTACCCCAATGGCTGTCAGTCTTGCGCGTTAGTGTCTCGCCCACTGCCACTTTAAGGATCTTAATTAATTAAGCTAAGTTAACATTTAGTTCATCGTTCCAGTAACAGTTAAAGAAAACTTATTTATCTGATAGCAAAAAACGGAATTTAAAAAATTTAATACGGAACCAAGCCTAAAATATCAAAAAATAAATCAAATAATGAGAGAGCGAGACAGAAAATTACGTGCATGAAGATGAATAATATTTGCAGAAGAGATAATGCATTGCATTTGGAAATAACATGAATGTTTTTTTGTCTTTTGAAATTTAATTTTAAGTCGATAGAATTTAATTGTTTATTGTTCTTCTTCTTTCTTCTTTTTAATTATGGCTTCCACCAAGATTTCAGTGATTCTGCCAATGTCCAGTATAATGAGATACTAAGTATCGGTGTTGTACGGTATGTGGCATCAAAGATGGCGTATGTTCTTTGGCAGCCTCGTGGGAGATTTTGGCGACAAATCTATACGAGTCCATTTAACAGTCTACTTTAACTATTTCACAAATTGTTCTCGAGCACGAGCATTTATAACACCAAACTACACCAATTTCATATTATAAAGTCCACGTAAATCAATTTGAAAAATTGTATAAGGCAAACGATAACTGAACCCCTTGACTTTCCACCAAAAACCCCTTGTTTATTGTTAATTCAAGCATTAATTTATGTCAAGATTTTACATACCTACTGATATCAGCTGTTTTTACTTTAAATGATGGGCTTCTACTCTGTAAGAAGATTTAACTTTACCCGTAATACCAGTGACATTATGAGGATTTTTTTATTATTATTGTTATTGATATGTAATAAAAGCAAAACCAACTAGCAAGTTTGTCAGAAATCCACGCATAATTAAATCCAATTGTTTGATTCGCCGTTAAATTATTTTTAAAAATTACGATGCAGTCTGCTGATTATGGTTTACGTAAGTAAATTATTTCATTTAGCGATAATCACTAATTGATAGATTTTAAATTTAAGTGATTGAACTACCACTTAAATTAAAAATCTGTCTCTCAGAGACACAAGGATCTTAGGCAATGATTATTCGTTATGGTCGTTGTTTAATCTTTGTAATTGTAACCTGGTATTCAAGGTCATTTGTCAAATGATAGTTGACAAATGACCTTGAATAGTAAAAATTGTAGATTTTCGTAATGATGAATGACAACAGCTGATGCAGGGTTGGTACCTCAAGATTTTTGTCTAATTATGAAATGTTAATTAACTCGGTATTGTGACGCTTTTCTTACAAGATGTTATTTTATCTAGCATGTCGATATGGTACCTTAACTTCCACGTTTCGCTTTATATACTACTTACCAGTCACATTGTATAGTACAAACAAACTTACAGTTCAATTTAGAACCTCTTTCTTTTTAAGTTGAATGAAAATAATAATAAGAATGTATAGTAAAATGAGTACATTAGAAAACATTTATAAATTTTATTATAATTCAAAATTATTCTCCCAATACATCCACCTAATCACTCCCGCACTCGTTCTAACACAAGGTCGGGCACATCATGCCATCTCTTTCTACTTTGTCGCAAGGCTGCCGCGCTGCGTTTGCGCGCATCCGTGCCGCTCAAGTTTTTGTTCGTGAACACCCTCTAAGATTTGTATGACTTTAGTCAGAAACGCAGGCGCCTACCTCTGCCGCGTGCGCCTGACGCGCGTACTCGTGAACGAGCCGCAGTCACCTTGTATTTAAAATATTAATGTTGTATTAATTAATACCACATTGTATTATAAAAGCAAAGTTTTTTATGTATGTTACTCAATAAATAAATATAAAATTTGGCGCATAGAGTTTTTTACCTGATTAATACGTAGGATTATTTCTATATCGTTTTTTTTTTTCTTAGCTAGCGTAATATAACCAATATCCAAGCAGGCAGCTGTCAAGTTCAGTTTGCCAAACGACCATCGAATCAAAATCAAAATAAGTTTTCTTTATTGGTATTTGTTAGTAATACTTTATCGAGAATACGTAACTCACAACATGAGGTTTGTGAGTCACGTAATTACGGTGACATACGAGTACAAAAGGTAAGTGCAGCGTGGAGTGAAGGCCAAATCCTCTGACTGCTCTTGCTAATATATGGCTTTGGTAGTACAGAGAGGGTCGTGCTTCTGCAGTGGAGACTAAAAAGACGATGATGATGATGATGACAAAAGGTAAAAAAAATTGCGTCGTGAGACTCAAATTTTGTATGAAACCAAGTTAATAAGTTCGGTATTGTAGGATATCACTGTGAGATTAATAAATACCGCCGTGTGGTTCCCGGCAGAATAGAATAGGTCTACTCCAAGTCTTTCCCTGGATGTAGTAGAAGGCGTCTTAGAAAACACAAGCTAAACAAAGCTTAAACATCAAAGATACCTTTCCAACCCGTCTGGCCAGTGTGGAGAGTGTAGACCAAATCCTCTGACTGCTCTAGCAATATGAAATATATGGCTCTAATGTTACAGAGAGGGTCGTGCACCTGCAGTGAAGATTAAAAAAGACCTGATGATGGTGACGATGACTGTGAGATAACTAAGTATTAACTATTTACTACAGAATATTTAGCAATATCCTACTACTTTCATAGTCATTCTTCTCCATCTATATTTTAACTGTTCTACGTTTCATGTTACTCCTCGTGCGTAATTATCATGTAGATATTAATAAATTGATTATGTTTGTCAGGCATCATATCACTAACTGACTTTATTACACCATAGACAAAAAGACCAGCAGGCCTATTTGCTAACTTTTGACAGCTCCGGTGTACATAATTTTCATGGTAACTTCAATATTCATTACGGTTTCGGTATGAATGACTATTTTTAATTAAGATATGAAAACCGTAATGGATGCTTAAGTGACAATCAAATCGTTGTACACCGAGTTAGCAAATCAGCCTGCAGAAGCGATATCGGGATCTATTACATGACTATCGCATCCCTAGTAAAAACTCTATTGTCTACGACCGTGTACGTTTTGTTTAATTGTTTCTTCGAAGCTCCTTCTATGAGAATTCATATTCTTTTCTTTCTTTCTTTTTTTAATTATGGCTTCCACCGAGATTTCAGTGATTCTGCCAATGTCCAGTATAATGAGATACTAAGTATCGGTGTTGTACGGTATGTGGCATCAAAGATGGCGTATGTTCTTTGGCAGCCTCGTGGGAGATTTTGGCGACAAATCTATACGAGTCCATTTAACAGTCTACTTTAACTATTTCACAAATTGTTCTCGAGCACGAGCATTTATAACACCAAACTACACCAATTTCATATTATAAAGTACACTTAAATCAATTTGCAAAATTGTATAAGGCAAAGGACAACTAAACCCCTTGACTTCCCACCAAAAACTCTCATATTCTTTGATCTGTACACAAATTATTGTTTCTTTTTTATGTCATTTTTGTGACAATGTCATAATTACTATCAAGTGACAGTTTAAGTTTTGTATGTAGGTGTGCAGAACTAAACTTGTGTGCTCATTTCCCGCCGCAAAAAACGCCAAAAAATTGTAAAAGTAAATTGTTGCTTTGACTACTCCCTCCGTCCGGTATGGAGGCCGTGCGTGTTGCTCGAAGCTTGTCTTGCATATCTTTATTTTTCGTATGCCAGAATTGCAGACATGAAAAAAATTTTTTTGTGGCTAGAATAGAGCAAAAGATAGAATTCTTATTTTCTATTGTAATTATTATTTTGAGGTCATGGAGTTATATGTACTATACATATATCTCCATGGTAAATTAACAACTTTGACATTGGCAAAGTCTTTGTTTTTGGCAATGGTTTTTGGCTACATGATGGAGCCATAAACCTAGAGAAAGAAATAAAGAAAGATTTGTTGACAATTGACGATTATTTTCAATCACAGAGTTGAATTGTCAATGTAATATACTTTTCAAAATTATTGTTTAAATTTAATAATAATAGTTTTGGTGATTTCCAAATCGCAAGCATGTAGGTGTTGAAATATAATTATGTAAAAACTTAAAATAATTGAAAATATTATTTCAACAAGCCGGACAGAAGCTGTTACATATGTTTATACGTTATGTATCACTGTAATGATGGTACTTCTGTACCATCTTTCCGAACAAACCCGGCTACTCAAATATTTCGGTGCAAAATTTGCGATACAGTGAATCAAAGGATTAAATTAAGTCAAGAAAAGGGCAACTATGACTTCATAAAATGCAATTCATGTTTATGGGATGGTAACCAACGTAAACCACTCTATATGAAGGCTTCTGCTAAAGACAGAGGCGATAAAATTGAGTGCAAATGTACAAGACTTTTTGTTAGAGATGAGGACAATATAGATAAATCAAATTATACAAATTTTCATGTTGATGATGGAACTGACGTTATGCGTATGTCCCCAAAAAATGTTTCCGTGCATACGAAAGGCGTCGAGAGAAATTTAAAAAAAGATGCGCAAACGGTGAAATCAAAAGAATTCAAAAACGCTATACGTAGCAGAAAGAAAACAAACGATAATTTTAAAAAAGATGAATTTAATGCTAAAGGCAGAGGCGATAAAATTGAGCGCAAATATTCAAGTATTTTAGTAAGAGATGAGGACAATATAGATAAATCAAGTTATAAAAATTTTCATGTTGAAGATGGACCAGACGTTATATATATGTCTCCAAAAGATGTTTCTGCGAATACGAAAGGCGTCAAGAGAAATTTAAAAAAACATGCGCAAACTGTGGAATCTAAAGAAGTCAAAAACGCTATTCGTTGCAGAAAGAAAACAAACAATAATTTTAAAAAAGATGAACTTACTGCTAAAGACAGGAGCGATAAAATTGAGTGCAAATGTACAAGTCTTTTTGTTAGAGATGAAGAGAATGACAATTTTCATGTTGAGGATGGAACAGACGTTAAAATTGTTTCTGCGAATACGAAAGGCGTCAAGAGCAATTTAAAAAAACATGCGCAATCTGTGGAATCTAAAGAAGTCAAAAACGCTATTCGTAGCAGAAAGAAAACAAACAATAATTTTAAAAAAGATGAACTTACTGCTAAAGACAGGAGCGATAAAAGTGAGTGCAAATGTACAAGTCTTTTTGTTAGAGATGAAGAGAATGATAATTTTCATGTTGAGGATGGAACAGACGTTAAAATTGTTTCTGCGAATACGAAAGGCGTTAAGAGAAATTTTAAAAAACATAAGCAAACTGTGGAGTCTGAAGAAGTCAAAAATGCTATACATATCAGAAATAAAACAAACAGTAATCTTAAAAAAGATGAACTTACATGGGATTCTATAATAAAAAAATATGGAGATCAAACGCCGACAACTAACAGAAAGAAAACACATAGCTATCTTAAAAAAGATAAACTAAGTTGGGACTCTAAATTTAAAAAGTACGGCGATGAAGATACAACAAATGATAAAAAGAAAACACAAAATAGTCTCAAAAAACGTGATAAAACATGGGAATCGATTCAAAATATGTACGGAGATAAGGACACTACACAATGGGGTTGTCCTGGAGATTGTCCGCTAGAGGGAAAATATTGCCATTATAATTTTTTTAAAAATCACAAACCTACATCTAGTCAAGCAAAGGGACAAAAATTTGAATATATGTCAAAACATCACAGTCAAAAGAAATATCATCCCAATAAAGAATCTAAGAAAAAACATGCTCATGAAAGCGATGTTTTGGAAAGTGAACACGTGAAAGGCGAAAAAAGGACATGGAAAGATGTAATTATAAAATGTATTTGTGATGAAAAATCAAAACCTGCAAAAAATACCATAGACTACAAAGAATGTTCTAAAAGCAATGAGAATACACCATGTATAGTACACGTTCAAAATGAAACTGAACAGACAGGTGATCCTTTACTTACATTGCAAGTAAATTCTAGGAATATGTGTGTCTTGAACCAAAAGGAAGTCGCCGAAAAGATGAAAAATTTAAGCAAGCAAAATCGAGAATGTATTTGTCCTTCTCATCAGGTTCAAAAGCAGTACTACTTAGAGAAAAAAACATGTCAAGGAGGAATTTGTGCTAAAAAAATGTTTGATAAATCGTTTGATTTTTCTTGCAAGTGTACAAAAAACGCAGACGTATGTAGGAATGAACTAGGTGAAAAATATAAGGGAGAAGATAATAATCGCCGTCTTACAAAGTTTTATAGGAACAGAGTAGAAAATACTGCTGAGCCAATTTTTAATGACAGACTATTCGTAGAACCATTACAAGCCAATCGACAACAAAAACCAATTGAAGTAAAGATAAGTTTAGATGACATGTGTATATTGAATGCACGTGAAATGAAAAAGTCTTTTAAAAAACTTAGCAGAGGCGACGCAGGAGCAGAATTGAATCCCTGTAAATGTGATAAAAAAACTATGTTTTCGAAATTTTTTCCAGATTCTAAGCTTCTAAAAGCAAAAATTTCAGCATTTTATACAAAAATTCGCAGCAGATCTGATAATATGCTACAAAAAACAACTATAAAACAAAAGTTTCATGACACCAAGCAGTCAGTGAGACGTAAAGAAGAAAATTCCACAATTATAAGATCAGAAACTATTATTGTACCTCAAAAAAAAGAAAAATACAATTTGAATAAAGTAGGTAAAACTAAACCAGGAACGGAAGTGGAAACATATACAAAAATAAAAGAAAATTCAGAAATCATTCCATCACTACAAGATACAGGTATAGAAAAAAACCAGAAACCAATTTTACGAAACAATAAGAAAAAAATGAAGCAAGACGTAGAAATGAAACGGATTCAAAAAGGCACAGAAGACAAGCCAAAGCAAAATCAAGAAATCAAACCGAGTTTAAACAAAACAAAGAGAAATAAAGAACGAAAGCAAAAAAACGTAACTTCATTTGAGCCAGAAATAAACCAGAAACCAATAAAAAAAACAAAGGTTATAAAAACGAAATATAAAGAAAAAGGTCATCAAGAACAAGAAGAACTTGTAACTAAACGGAAAAAAACTGGCCGTAAAATAACAGAGGATAATCAAACATCTCAAAAAAGTAGTAGCTCTGCTTTTACATCACCCTTTTTACCTTTTGCTTTGCCTTTCCCATTCCCGTTATGGAATCGAGGTGAAAATAACTGTGTGTGCTCTTCAACAATGCGAGATCAGAAAACTAAAGATAAAGCCAAGAGAGAAGAAATGAAAAATAAAGATAAAGCCAAGAGAGAAGAAATGAAAAATAAAGATAACGCCAAGAGAGAAGAAATTAAAAATAAAGATAAAGCCAAGAGAGAAGAAATGAAAAATAAAGATAAAGCAAACAGGGAGAAAGAAAAGAAAGAGAGAGAACGTGCTAAACTCAAAGACCTAAATGAATGTTTTTGTCATTGGCAATGTGAATGTCAATCTGAATCAGTTAAACGTAAGCAAGAGGCTAAAAAAAAAAAGAAATACCGCGAACAAAAATTGACTAAAATGAGAAATAAGCGAAAACGTAGGAGTAAAAAGAAAAGACCAAAAAAGAAAAAAAAAATAAGCATGGACAAGGAACTCCAAAAAGAAGTTGAAAAAGGAAGAAAAGAGTTCGAAAAAGAACAGAGAAGAGAACAGAAAGCTGCTGAAAAACAAAGGAAGATAGATCGCAAATTAAGGAAGAAGGAAATAGATGAATTACTAAAATCTAAGGTCTCTTCTACCGAGGAAACATCATGTTGCGCTGAGTTTTCAAAAATTGTGTTAGCTTTACTTGGTAGAGGGATACTTGCAATACTTAAGGTACCTTACTTATTCCTTGTAAAACCGAAAAAGACATATTATTATGCCAGAGACAGATTTACAGATCCCGGAGGAACTATTGCAAGAATTTGTAGGCATATTCAAGCTGAGCTACAATTTATAAAACTTCGTATGCAAACTGCTACAGCTGGGTCCCATACTATGAGTGTTTTATCGGATACAATACAGGATAGCCCAATAGTCGACATGTTTCAATCGGGCAAGACTCCAGAACAAAAACGAAAAATACAAATTGAGAAAAAGAATCGAAAAATACGTATAAGAAAGAGACATCAAATGGCACTGTCTAGCTGTCGCCATATGATATTAATAACTTTAAGAAGAACCCCGTGTCTATGGGTGTACCACATCTGTCCTGAAATGTACCCGCAGTTTCTTAGCTTCTTGCAATTTTTCCGCAATTTCGGGCAAATTTTATTGTTTACCTTGGCCTTGGCCTGTTGGACCCCTTGTATTGTCGCGGTTGAGTTGTGCCGAGGTTTGTGTTGTTGTTTGTTTTGTACCGGCTAAAAAGTTATTTGATAACTGACTTCTGTGATGTTCTGTACGTTTTTACCGGGCAAATAAAGTTATTTGATAAGTGATTTCCGTTTATTTTTATTTTAAGTACCTAACACTGAGCGAGAAGCTTGCTGTGGCTCCTGGCAAAGTAGCATAGGACCACCATGGACGTCGTAGAAGGTGACGTAGGAAACACAAGCTAAACAAATCTTATAAACATTAAATAGACCTCTCCAAACCGATCGGCCAGCGTGGAGAGTGTAGGCCACATCCTCTGGACTGCTCTGTCTAATAAATGGCTCTGATATGACAGAGAGGGTCATGCTCCTGCAGTGGGGACTAAAAAAGACCTGATGGTGATAGAGCCCAATGAAGTCGAGCTCCGTGGCGCAGCGGTCAACACGAAGGTCCCGGGTTCGATCCCCGGTCAGGTCAAGATGGAAAAAGATCTTTTTCATATTGACCTGGGTCTTGGATGTTTATCTATATAAGTATCACTACATCACTACATATTATAAAACAAAGTCCTCTGCCGCGTCTGTCTGTCTGTCTGTTCGCGATAAACTCAAAAACTACTCCACGGATTTTCATGAGGTTTTCATCAATAGATAGAGTGATTCACGAGGAAGGTTTTAAGGTATAATACATGCCCGGGCGCAGCCGGGTAGGGCTGCTAGTATATTATAAAATATAGTATCGTTGAGTTAGTATCCTGCGACTCAAGTTCACAACTTACTGTGGGGCTAGCTCAATTTGTGTGATATGTCCCTATATATTTATTTATTATTTAATTTTTCGGAGTCCAGTGCTGCCCTCATTTTAACTAAATCATTTGAACGAAAACGGAAATATCATTACCCGACTGACCAACCAGACGGAGGGTAATGTTTTTCGAGCGTATGTAAGTATGTATGTAAATATGTCTGTTTCATTGTTGCATCCTGTAGCCCAAACGGCTGGACTGATTTTGAATTGTGAGGTGTCATTAGATTCGTATTCTTCCCCGGAGTGTCATAGGCTATGTGACGTCAAAAAAACGGATATACAGCGGACGTTAACTGGCAAAACCTGGCAAACATTTGTCCCTTCCTGTAGCCATAATGCCTTGACCAATTTTGAAAAACGAGTTTTTTTTATTTCTGTTTTTCCCAGGAGTGTTGTGAACCACGAAACGTCAGTTAAAATATATTTTTTTAGGTATAAATGCAACAATTTTGCCGGTGTAAATACTAAGTTTCTGTAACGTGAGGTAGATGGCGCTGGATCAAATAAAACGCGCTGTTGTTGTTTTTTTGCTTTGAATTATAAGCGTGGGGAATAAAATTTCGCGATTTCAATCCCCGAAATTGGTATCGCCCAAAAAATGTGCTTTTAAAACTGTAATATCTAAAAGAGTTTTTGGTACAGCGTTTTTTTCGCGGATGTGTCTGTGTTTTTTTGGGAGGACTTTCCATGTACCTAATAACGAAAAAAATAAAGCCACCATCTGTACGCGTGGCCTTTTGACATAATTTTGGCTTCTCGCTTATTCTATTGGTGGTGCAGGCGTCTATAGGCTATGGTAACGGCTTTCCATCAAGTGGGCCGTATGCCCGTTTGCCTACTAAGTTGTACCCACAGCCTGTTTCTGCTATCTTAACCGAAGAGAAGCAAACTAGCACATTCTATGTTTTAAATGTTCGCTCAGACCACCATGGAAGGAACATTTATTTGCTTAATTCACCCAAATCAAAAAGAAACAGTTAACTTATAACAGCTTTTAATTAACTTTTAAAAATAAACAATTTTTAATGAACAATTTTACGTATTTTTTTTCTGTTATCTTTTTTTCAAATCTGTTACATTTTCACCACTGTCCATATTTAGGTTAATTAAATCAGTTACAAAATCATTCAAGACATGCAATGTAGCTACAAATGTGACTGGTGTTGTTACCATTTCATTAATTGTAAAATCTTCTTCAATTGTAGTTTTTATGATAGAATTATCATTCGCTTGTGTCTCTGTAATTACTTCCAAGGGATTTTCATTAATTACATTTACATTGGTTGGTTCTTGTTTTATTTTAACTTCACTTTCTGAATTATCTTTATGATATCGCAATATTGCCGCTACGCCTGCATACTTGTGAAACTTCTTCTCTTCTTCTTCTTGCATTTCGTAAGTTTTATTGTTAAACATGTATTCCACTCCTGACTTCAATCGGCTTCCATACCTCTCTTCTTTACCAAATATATTCTTGGGTATTTCAAACCCCATTTCTTGCAAGAAATCTTCAATCCAGTATGTGTAGTAAAGAATTATAAATATAACAAGAGCTAATGATGTTATTAGGAAACAATAACAGACACAGCCTGACGTGTAGCCATGATTAGGTTTGAAGGAAGAAGTGCAGCAGCAGTAGCATTGCTTTACACAGCAGTAAACGACACATGCAGGTATGAAGGATACTGCATGAAGAACAGTTGAAACATAACTGTGAACTACGTGAATCAGTAGCCTAACAACATCTTCTGTAGCGTAAAGTATCGACAAAAGAATACGCACTAGCATCTGATACGTGCAGACGACTGGGGCCAAAAGTGTGACACACATTTTTGTAAGGAAGACCCAATATTTAGGGAAAACCTTGTGAACTTTAAACAAACTACTGCATTTGTATTAATTTTTGGATAATTTACAATTTTTTCATTTTTTATGTAATTTTTATAATTTAATTTTAATATTTTTTTTCAAGAATCATCGATTCCTGATTTTGTTGACTGCACATTAATGACATTAATTTTCTTTAGTCATTTCTAAGGCGCACGGGTGACTTTTGTCACCGTGACATTTTTGATTCCGTCACCCTGTCCAATCTCCATGGAGATGAATGAAGATGCACCTGTGATATGCACACACAAAAAGTCTTCATGTCTGTGGCGCGCACGAAGTGACGTGACAACGACGTGACTTTTTTGTCCGTCCGCCAGCGAACAAGCCGGCGGCGACGTACGTATATATATCTCCATGCCGGCGACAAAACTTTTACGATCAACATTTTATGTAATAGACGTGCACGCACGGATGTCAAAATTGTTACTCTACGTGAAAAAAACTTTGTTACAAAAAATTTTACCGGCTTAAAAAAGCGACTTTACTTGAAAGCAAAAAATAAACTGAATCATTTATTTATTTCAACAGACACGAATGAGCATTTTTAGGGTTCCGTAGTAAACAAGGAACCCTTATAGTTTCGCCATGTCTGTCTGTCTGTCTGTCTGTCTATCTGTCTGTCTGTCTGTCTGTCTGTCTGTCTGTCTGTCTGTCTGTCTGTCCGTCCGCGGTTTTACGCAGAGACTATAAGTACTAGAAAGCTGTAATTTGGTATGGGTATGTATATTAATCATGGCAAAAAAGTGGTAGAATAAAAACTTGAAAAAAAATTTTTTTTTAGGGTAGCTCCCATACATGTAAAGTGGGGGAGTAATTTTTTTTCTCTATTTACCTATCGTGTGGGGTATCGTTAAATAGGTCTTTCAAAAATATTGTGAGGTTGACAACACCATTCTTCGATTTAGGGATCCGTTTCCAAAAGATTTGGGTCCCTCCCCCTTTTATTTGCTAAACGGTTATATATAGATACGTGAAAAAAATTACAGCAGTAGTATATATACTGAAGTTTAAAGGAAAACTATCAGAGCTGAGTATTAAGTACAAACTAAAAAGTTATAGGCAACTAACTTATAAACTGTAAAATTTCATACTATTTTCATTGTTAGATGTTGTTGGTCGTTAAACTGTAAGGTGCGAGTGTGAATAGTGTGAACTCAAAGTTGCCATTCGCAACTACGGAACCCTACACTGCGCGTGGCCCGACACGCACTTGGCCGGTTTTTTATTAAATCAAAAACTGTACTCACGAAACAACCTATCTACCAAAGACAATATATTTATTTAATATATTTAAGGTATCTCCTACCTAATATTCCTAATGACTTTGAAGTCTCTGCCAAGCCAAAAATAACCAGAACATTGTTACAAACATACTAACACGTCTTTTCTCTTGCGGGGTAGGCAAAGCCCAGGAATACAAATTCTAAAACCCACGTTTAGCTTGTGGGCTAATAGGTGGAGAACGGAATCAAAATAGGGATGTGTTGCTAGCCGCATCGCGTATTGACATGATTCCTCACGCCGATTGCTCCTATTTTTCTAAAAGAAAATTCAATAGAAAATATTTGAAAAAAATATTTCGTTGTTCTTGAGTTTTATGCAACACTAGCTGTTACCCGCGGCTTCGCCCGCGTAATAAATAGCCTATGTCCTTCTCGGTACCTTTACCTATGTGTATGCAAAATTTCATGATAATCGGTTCAGTAGATTCGGCGTGAAAGCGTAACAAACAAACATACTCACTTTCGCATTTATAATATTATATATAATATATATAGTTGGTAGAAAATATTTGAAAAAAATATTTCGTTGTTCTTGAGTTTTATGCAACACTAGCTGTTACCCGCGGCTTCGCCCGCGTAATATATAGCCTATGTCCTTTTCGGTACCTTTACCTATGTGTATGCAAAATTTCATGATAATCGGTTAGTAGATTCGGCGTCAAAGCGTAACAAACAAATAAACAAACATACTCACTTTCGCATTTATAATATTAGTTGTGTAACGGAACACATATATGTGTCGCGTTCAGATTCTCAAATATTAGTGGAAGCCGTGTTGCTCGAAGTTAGTGGGAACACTTGAAATCATACAATAACTATCTGTGGTTTAACTTCGAGATAAAATCATACAATAACTTTATAATTTGTTTACAAAACTATTGTTTCTTCTTCTTCTGTTTTATAAAATGGCTTCCACCGATATTTCAGTGATTCTGCCAATGTCCAGTAAATTGAGATAATAAGTATCGGTGTTGTACGGTAAAGTTGTAACAATTAGCATCAAAGATGGCGTATGTTCTTTGATGCCTCGTGGTCAGGAGGTTATGATTACAAGTCTATACGAGTCCATATAACAGTCCACTTTAACTATTTCACAAATTGTTCCATGAGTACGAGCATTTATAACACCAAACTACACCAATTTCATATTATAAAGTCCACCAAAATCAATTTGCAAAATCGTCCAAGGCAGACCCCAGCTGCACCCCTTGACTTCCCACCACAAACTCTGTTTACAATAGGCCAAATTATGACAATAATATTATATGTATATGTTCATAATTTGATTGGTCTGTAAAATTAAGTCTTAGTTTAGAAACCAATAGAGATATAAATAATGGTTAACATTAAATCAATAATTCCATTGAGGTTTACTTATATTTTTATTAAATTACATTAAATTTATTGGTCCTTTTGACAAAGAAATCATTCATGGTAAAATAATGAGTACTTAATTGGTTGATTTCCTTTTGCCTTGTAAAAGTTGGAAAATTGATAAATGAGACAAACGAGTTTTGTAATTAATGAATATATGGAAAGAATTTATAAAAGAAAATAATTATGATAATTTCCTAAAACTTTACGATGATACTTTAAAGTACGAGTTTATGAGGATTGAAAATAACCGGAAGTATAGTCTCGAATAGCCAATGGGAACGTTAGGACCAGAATCCCAGTTTTTCAGAAAGGAGACGACCAATCACGATTAAGATGATGAGAAGACAGAGTGGGAGTAAGGTTACAAAACTGAGAAACATACAATTCCTGGGACAGTTTATTTCAAATTTTCTACGAGTTTATATCTTGGGGTGTCATTATGCTGGAGCTGTGACCGACTTCTGATTTTGCTGCTGATCGCTCAGGAAGTCCAGGCTTGTCCATGGTGACCTGATCTGGCAGGAGATAGGCGCAAGTCATTGATAGTTTGGATCGGTCCACGTTTTGATTTCCTTTGATTTTGAGCTCTGGAATCTGGAATCTCTGGATAATATTTCCGTAGAGATCTCTCTCGTTTAAAGTATTTAGGGAGAATCCATGCTGGTCGCCATACGCCGCGAAAACACCGCTGGACCCCTTTTTAGCATTTTTACTTAGAATCAGTGTTCTTTACTTCGCACTTATACCTATTTAAAGTCTGTTACGGTTTGTAAACCTATTGAAGGTGTTACAATGACTAGTAAGCCTGATGTAAATGTACTTTGATTGAGAATAGACATTTCATCTCAATCTGTCTCTAAGATCTAGAGATAGGGTATAATAATGCCAATAATTGAGATCATGGTATAGGATTTGCCATTATAATCAATTCCAGTAATAGGAACCTAGAAAAAATAGATAACAATTAATACTAGTAAAAGTATTATTGTAGCATCTCTTATAAAAGATATGCTCTACCTAAGGTGACAGACAGACAAATTCCCCTGTTGAATTAAAACTCCTTAAGAGATTTAAGTAATATCTGTATTAGTTTAATTAAACTGAGCTCAATTGCTTTTACACAATATAAAGTGTACCTACCTCGGTAGATTTACAGATATGAGCTCAGCCCAGCGACCAGAGTGAGTCCTAAAAGGATCCTCTGTAGACAGATATTACGCTTGAAGACACTTTGTCTTTCCTCTTGTCTCCTACCTATTCTACTGACAGTAGATATCGGCACTATATTAACTCTAGTATGAGTTTCCCTAGTTTGCTTCATGAAAAGTAAAGTAGCATACGGTAGAACTGGTGTCCAATTCTGGAGTCGAGCCGTATAGTCGGTACGGGGAGGGGTGCCGACCTAGCCGTTAAAATAACTCGCTGGGTATATAAATACATACCAAACAAACATACACATTCCGTACTGAACTGAGAGTACCCCACAATGACATACACAAACTATTAACCCTAGATTTTACCTTAACATAAAATACATTCTCTTAATTATTTTATAGATGTCTTAAGGCAGCTTGATTTGCTTAGTAGATATCATTCATCAAGAGAATCATTAACATATATGACAATACTTATATTTTCCTATAACACATACTGGCATAGTCTTATCATAGATGCTTTTAGGTAGCTTAAATGTCTGATAAACAAGCTTTAAATATAAACTATCTCTAGATTATAACAAAACACATACTTTCATGGTGTTAGCATGGATGTTTTTAGGCAACTCGATATGTCTGATAAACAAACTTTAAACATAACCAAATCTAGATTATACTATAACTTATACTTTCATTATTTTATCTTAGATGCTATTAGGCAGCTTGGGATGAGATTCCAACCTTGTAGGGAAACATAAATTTATAAATCAATACCTAATTTTGAATTTTAATACTTCCATACATTTCTGATAGGTACCTTATACTATACTATGACTATATTCAGCAGGCATAGCAGTAAGCTATTGAGGATAGGATCATACTAGTAGATATCTTTCTCCATAATGTTAATTATTAATAAACTTCTCCATAATAAGGCAAAATTATAAATTACTAGAGGCAGGCAACAAAAGAAACAGTGCAATTAAAAGTATTTATTAAGTAGGTAAATTCATAAGCGCATCATTAAAGTAAAGTTTATATCCACAGTAATAGCGTGCATACACCCAAAGATAGCTATTTAGGCAAGTGTAAGTTAGGTTATGGTTCATTAAGTTAGGTTTATAGTAGAACAAAACCACAGCCTTAAAAAGTTCACGGGTTGCCACGGAAAAACAAGGAATTCTACACTAGACATTGATCACAAGCCAACATAGGGATTGAATAATTGGAACAAACAAACATACATAGCAGTTGATAATAGGCTTCTGAATTAGGCTAGCGTTTGGTGAAGTTAGGTCATCTTAATTTGGCAAAGCTTCACAACAAAAATAAAATATTAAATTAAAATAAAAAAAATTACAACATAAGTAGGTAGGGTACAGTTGGGATGGGATTGGGATTGGAATTGGGATAGTATAGAACTTTCCACCGAAAGTGCTATACTATGTTTTTTCAAATATTTTCTAATGAATTTTCTTTTAGAAGAATAGGAGCAATCGGCGTGAGGAATCATGTCAATACGCGAATATGTTGACCGTCTTAGTGAAGTAACCTGTCACTCCAAAGAGGGTGTATCCAGCATTCTTTTTTACGTTTATTTTGCATGAAACCGATGAGCTCGCAGACAACGACCGTCTGTTCGAAATTCATACCGTCAAATGACCAAAGAGAATTCAAATACCACGTAATGCCTCTTTGATAACTAAATAGTTTTTCATGGTTTAGCATAGTTTTGTCACCATCGCCTACCGTGAGCGCACTCCGCTTGGGAGACATTACGAAGACACTCAGCGAAGACATGAGGAAGACGTGACAAACACTTTTTTGTCACCGTGACAAAAGTCACCCGTGCGCGCAGTGCATCGATAGGAGACAAAACCGGGCAAATGCGAGTCTGCTTTGTGTATGGAAATGTACAACGTGTTAATGAAAAGCGCAAAACCTGAAATTAGTTTGTTCTACAGACATGTTTTTTTTTCTTTGTTCAGAATCGAGAGTAGAATCAATTCCACAAATATAGAAGGGGTCAAATTTTAACCACAAATTATATTAATTTCGCTGTATTTTGAATATCACTTAATCATGCGGTGGTACGCGAAACGGCAACGTCGCCCTAGATCACGCGTCTTTACCATAGATTTCTATTTTCTGAGGTTTTGCGCTTTTTCGTTAAAATGTGTTGTATGTAGCTACCTACCATAGAGGTAAGATAATCCTGATACATATGAACCATGTACTTACTTCGCTTGTACAGCATTGATATAGTTCCATTTATGTTGTACCTAGCTAACTACTTGCTAAAAAGGTATCATGGTTCAAAGTAGGTCAACGGGAATCACCAATAACTTTCAAGTTTTTTTTTTGTTTTAAATATTATACCTACTTAGTGTGCCTGTAATAAATAACATTTTGAGATAATTACTCTAGATGTTTTCATGGATAAGTTTATGTTTGTAAAAAAGTTTATGTCCGCCATATTGATTATATTCTGCGACCGAAGGTCGTCACCACGGAGGTATATCATCATGAAATCTATACTAATATTATAAAGAGGAAAACTTTGTTTGTATGTTTGTTTGTTTGTAATGAATAGGCTCAAAAAGTACTGGGCCGATTTCTAAAATTCTTCCACCTTTCGAAAGCTACATTATCCACGAGTAACATAGGCAAAATTTTATTTTGGAAAAATAGGGTTCCCTAAGATTATTGGGTTTTTCGGACACAAGGTGTAAAAAATCAACCTGAAAAGTTACTTATTTTGCGTACCTACGCTACCTAAACTATAAAAGATAGCACCACAAAATGTTCTAATTAATTGTAGATCTTATAAATATCTACGAAAAAGTCCGCGACACACTATACCTATCTATGTCGAGTGAGGCACAACAACCATTTTTTTATTTAGAAATCTTTTTACTCATACTATTAATCCTTATCAAAATAAATTATTTTATCACTAAGTGCAGTTTATGAAGATAATATTTGGTCTTTAAATTATTAAAATTGGACGTTTGGTTCAAGCATATGAGAGTTTGCTGTCTCTCCAAGCCTTGCGCACCCAGGCAACGCCCAAAGCCGAGGTTCGTCCCCCCCGGGTACCCTGATATCTATGCGGGTACCCTTTGGTGATGTTTGCCTTACTCTCTGCTTTTACCTCAAAAGTCCGGTGAAGTAGCGAAAGCTCATTTAGAGCGAGCTACGTAGTCCATTAAAAAAAAAAACCGGCCAAGTGCGTGTCGGGCCACGCGCAGTGTAGGGTTCCGTAGTTGCGAATGACAACTTTGAGTTCACACTGTTTACACTCGCACCTCACAGTTTAACGACCAAAAACATCTAACAATGAAAATTGTATGAAATTTTACATTTTCGAGTACATTTTATTAGTTGTTTGCCTATAACTTTTTAGTTTGTATTTAGAACTCAGCTCTGATAGTTTTCCTTTCAACTTCAGTATATATTCTACTGCTGTAATTTTTTTCACGTATCGATATATAACCGTTTAGCAGATAGAGGGGGGGGACACGTACCTCTAACAAAAATTTTCACTTTAAAACCCAATATTTCGGAAACGGATACCTGAATCGAAAAATGGTATTCTCAACCTCACAATATTTTTCAAAGACCTTTTCAACGATACCCCACTCAATGGGAAAGTAGAGAAAAAAAAATTACTCCCCCAATTTACTTGTATGGGAGCTACACTAAAAAAAATTTTTTTTCAAGATTTTTTTCTACCACTTTTTTGCCATGATTAATATACATTCCCATACCAAATTACAACTTTCTAGTACTTATAGTCTCTGAGTAAAACCGCGGACGGACAGACAGACAGACAGACAGACAGACAGACAGACAGACAGACAGACAGACAGACATGGCGAAACTATAAGGGTTCCTAGTTTACTACGGAACCCTAAAAAGACGCGAGGTTACCTCCCTACGCAGCGGTCGTGCGTGAAGTCTTATAATTTTTGTGCGAATGTTTGGATTTTGTTCTTAAAACTACACCTACTCACAACAGTTCTTTTCAGAGCTAGAATATTACACGCTATTAATATTTTCTTAAAAGATTGAAAATGCCCAAGAGAGTCAGGTCTCAAGTCTCTAAACTCCCCGCCACGAAAAGCTATAAATGAAGTACGTCAATAAACTTCTACTGAGTTAGAGTTACCTAGCGACAATATTATGAGTTGACCAAATACAATTGACTTAAATTGCTATACGAAACTAAAGACCAATCCTAATTAGTCGGGTTATATTTTAACGATACAAAACGCTGTCGCTCAATGTTTTTTGGTACAGGAACGAGTCCGACTCCGTGAATGAAAACATTTGGCGCATTTCTGAGATATAATAAAGTTTCTGTAGCAGTTTTTGCTATAAGTTGTTTTTTTATTAGCTATTGAGTCTTACTGATTTATAATAAAGTTTCTGTAACAGTTTTTGCTATAAATTGTTTTTTTTTTATTAGCTATCGAGTTTCAATGCAGGGCAAAAGATTTTTTACTTTGACAAATAATCACTTCACCTGCAAACTCCCTCCATTCTTTATGGAAAAATATTTCTAACCATCTCTTCTTTAGTTTATTTTTTTACACAAAAATCAACAATATTATTTTTTTTTCATCCAAATGTTGCGAACCCCTGAACATTTTTATAGCTTCTTATGAAAGGGACTTTAAACATAGTTCTCAAGCACGGGCAGCAGGAATACGTCGTATGGGAGAATCTTCACCTGAACGTTCACATCGCCTTGCTTAACAAAATCAGAGAAACTCTCAGGTACGATCACGAGAGTCGAGTGTCGAACGTTCGCAACGCCTTGCACAACAAAATCTGAGAACCTCTGAGTTACGTGCACGAGAGTCAAGGCTGGAGCGTTCCCAAAATCTTCATGAACAAAATGTAAGGACCTCTGACTTACGCGAACGAGAGTCAAGTGTCGAGCGTTCGCAACGCCTTGCCGAACAAAGTCTGAGAACCTCCGAGTTACGCGCGCGAGAGTCGATTGTCAAGCGTTCGCAACGCCTTGCTGAACAAAGTGTGAGAACCTCCGAGTTACGCGCGCGAGAGTCGAGTATCGAGCGTTCGCAACGCCTTGCCGAACAGTCTGAGAACCTCCGAGTTACGCGCGCGAGAGTCGAGTGTCGAGCGTTCGCAACGCCTTGCCGAACAAAGCTTGAGAGCCTCTGAGCTACGCGCTCAAGAGTCGAGGCTGGGGCGTTCCCAACGTCTTCATGAACAAAATATAAGGACCTCTCAGTTGCGCGAAAGAGTAGAGAGTGTCGAGCGTTTGCAGCGACGTAGAGCTCAGGCGGAGAGACAGCAGTTGTCCACAAATAGAGTTCGCAATCGATTTTCGCTAACAGCAACAGACTTGCTTTTAGATATGATCCGCAGGTTGATTATGCACAACAAGCATTCATCCAAATCGGATCATGAATAAGATCGGCTCTAACTGCTCTGCCAAGAAATGGGCGGACGAACCTAATGGTATGTGTGTGCTGTAGCTTCAGGTAAAGTTTGTCTTCCTAACCTTCATGCATGAGCCGCCACAACTAATAAAAAATCTTTTAACCAATAACCATCCATTATCTGGTAATTTTTTAACAAACATACATACCTACGTAAATACAATAGTCTTTTTCAAATGACTTCGTTTGGCGCAAAAGAAATCAGGGAAGAAAATTTTATGTTATACATTTTATATTTTAATACGATAAAAGTATTCCCACCTACTTATTTCATTGAGTTTTAGTAGGTATACCTACCTATACTAATTTGTTTTTGATTGTTTCGACTAAATTTCGTCCGTTTTGTTAGAGGTTTAAAGACATTCTGTAGTATTAGTATCAGTATTGTACCCGTGCGAAGCCGGGGCGACTCGCTACTCTAGTCTATATATAAAAGGAGAAGTTCCCACTGACTGACATAAGAAGCACGCACAGCCGTAACCGCTAATGATAGAAACGTGATATTTGGACAGTTGTTTTAATTCAAAATGCAGACGCACACTAAGAAGGGATTTTGAAAAATTTCAACCCTAAAGGGGTGAAATAGGGGTTTAAAGTTTGAATGGAAAAATCGTTAAATCTGCATCGGTTTTGATAAAAATTCAGATTCATACTCTTAAAAACATTTGATTGAACACGTGTTTCATGGTTTAGTAGAATTCACCCCGTAAGGTCGAAAAATAGGGGTTGAAACACCTCGAATTATAACTCTAAAATAGAAGAACTGTTATCGGATGAAAGTACATATAAACAAGTTAAAAAGAGTCAACTACGAAATCTCGACGCATGCATTCCCGGCAAATACATATTTTTTTATCAAATTATGATTAACTTAACTTTTAGAAGCCTTTTTAAGTGTTTTGAAGATTCTAAACGAAAATACTTAGTTATTACTTAGTATCACTACTATTAAGTAATATTCTACTACTATAGTATTCTTCTACTAGTATTGATTCTGTTTTCGTTATTGTGTAGACTAAGTAATGGTTTACACAAATATATGGACTACACATAATAATATTAGAAGTCTGTATGAGCGAAAGTTTGTATGTTTTCTACCCCCTCATGCTAAAAACTGCCACACAGATTAACATGAAATTTTGCACACGAATTATGATCTGTTACTCGTATGTAACATTAATAGTAGGCAGGTGAAAGTTATGCAGTAATCATTAACCTATATAATTAATAAAATAAATTAATTAATTATACTTGTATCACATACTTATCATATTTTTGCAAATCCATTTTTGTTTTCTAGTTTGAATACGTTCCGTTCAATTTACTCGTATAGGTTCAGTGGGTAGATTTTCCTAATAATACCGTCAACGAATAAAATTTTACAAGTGAAATTCGTATGACAAGCGTAAGCAAAGTGCACTCGTTAGTTGCTGTATTTTTGATAAAAATTCAATTTACTTTAATGGATCAACCCATATACTTAAACGTAGTTAAATCCAGAAAGGGAAAGGATATGTTATATGTGAGTGGTTATTATTATAGTTTGAATAAAGCCCGTGAAGATATACATTATTGGTATTTATGTCAAAGACTCTTACCACTTCATCCGCTTAATTAAAGATCTAAAACTAACTGATGATGACACAATGGTTAGTTTTGATGTGCAGTCATTATTTACCAGCCTTCCCCTGTATGACTGTATTGAAATCGTTAAGAGAAGACTAGAGGACCACCAGCTACCTCAAGAATATGCAGAGTTGCTTGAGCACTGCCGCACTGCTTAACATTAGGCTAACTTTTCTGGGAGAATACATTTTACCTATAAATCGACGGTGTTGCCATGGGGTCACCAGTCTCCCACATTGTCGCCGATATATTTATGGAAGACCTTGAGGAGAAGGTTCTTTCATCCACCCTAGCTATGCTGAAGATGTTCAAACGGTACGTAGATGATACTTTCGTTGTTCTTCCAAAAACTCAAGTATCTTTATTACTAAACCATCTTCATTTAATTAATAACAAAATTAAATTCACCTTAGAAACTGACACAAAGAATTCATTAGCTTTTCTTGACATTTTCATAATTAGAAATCCTGATAATACTATTAGTCATACTGCGTATAGAAAGCCTACCCATAACGACAAATATCTCAATGGCAAATCCCATCATCATCCATGTCAGTTGGCTACCGTTGTAAATCTTTATTTCAGAGAGCACATGGCATCTGTGACACCCACCACCTCAAGACATACACCAATGATCAACCCGGTTCCCTTTCTACAGAGAGATTTATCTACGCCGATGACCTGGCTCTAACTTCCCAAACAAAAACATTCGAAAGTGCAGAACAAAACCTGTCGAGAGCCTTGGACGACCTTAGTGTATACTACGCCTCAAATGCATTACGTCCCAACCCTACTAAAACCCAGTGCTGCGTATTCCATCTCCGGAATCATCAAGCTAACCGGAAGTTAAACACTAACTGGCAAGGAGTCAATATACAGCACTGCGACAAGCCCTCTTACTTAGGTGTTCTACTCGACAGGTCACTTACTTATAAAAACCACTGCCTGAAAACCAAAAGTAAAGTGGGAACACGTAATAACCTCCTCCAGCGGCTTGCTTCAACCAAATGGGGAGCTGCACCACATGTCCTCCGAACCAGTGGCCTGGCGCTTTGTTTTTCTGCAGGCGAATATGCATGCCCAGTGTGGCATCGTTCTGCCCATGCTAAGGAAGTAGACGTCGCACTTAATGAAACGTATCGCATTATCACTGGTTGTTTTAAACCAACACCGCTCGAGCTCTTATATCCTACTGCAGCAATTGCGCCACCTTCGGTTCGGAGACATATCACCTGCGGTATTGAAAAAGAGAAGCAAGAGTCAGACCCAAGATATCCCTTTCATGGAATACAGCCTTCTGCCAACAGACTTAAAAGCCGTAATAGTTTTATAAAAACTACAAGACCTCTTGATGGCGACCCAAGATCAACCCGACTGCAATTTTGGCGCAAAGATTTTCCACCTCCCACTGACTATATACCCCCATCTGAAGAGCTTCCTCCGGGATCTCAACTCCCATGGGCTACATGGAAAAGTCTTAACCGCCTACGTACTGGGGTAGGCCGATGTAAGCATAACCTAACCAAGTGGGGCTACATCGACCAAAATAACGTTCAGTGTGAATGTGGTGAAAGAGACCAGACCATGTCACACCTCATGTCGTGCCCCATGTGCCCCACTACCTGCACAAAGTACGACCTCAACTACGCCTCAGCAAGTGGCGTGGCTGTTGCAACATACTGGAGGGATAAATTAAAGGATTTTTTTAGACATTTTGAGCCATCGACACGAAAAGAAGAAGACCACCTCAAGAAGGAGCTTCAACGAGTAAAATCGGTTTTAAGAAGCAACAACCTCAACCTCCCAAAACACATTACAGAAGCCGCCCAAAGCCTCACACAGTTGATCGCTTTCCTGCCATCTTACCATATGTAAAGGGAGTCACGGACAAAATTGGATTCCGGGCTCGTGTCTCCCCTGATTTGGTAATATACTTAAACGTGCTTCAATCAAGACCTACAAAGCCGCACAAGAAAATAAACCAACTTTTAAGACCTGTCAAATCTAATATCCCGTTACAAGATGCTGGAGTTTATAAAATTGACTGTGAGTGTGGTTTATCATACATTGGGCAAACAAAGAGAAGCATCGGTACCCGTATAAAAGAACATATTGCTGACATGAAGCATAGGCGCTCAACGAAGTCTGCAGTCTGTGAACATGCCCTAGACAAACCCAACCATTATATGCGTTTTGATAATCCTCAAGTCCTTGCAAAAGAAAAACAGATACATTCCAAGAATGCTTCATGAGGCTATTGAAATTAAAAAAACATCCTAATTTCAATAGAGAGGATGGTTGGCAGTTACCACCAGCTTGGGATACAGTCATCAATTTAATCAAATCTCAAGCTAAGCAGAAGACTGCAAGACCTTCAGACACCGTAAGCCAATACTGCGTACATCCGGAACGTTATCAATAAATATTTTAGGCGGTAGATTTTGCAGTTCTTATAAAATACTAGACAAATGTCAACTTAGTCTACCTGCGACCACGAACACTGTAAAGTGCTCGAAACGTTAGGTGTATAAATAATGTAATAAACGCGATAAAAACCGTATTAAAATAATTTTATTAAAATGTGTAACAATCGCGAAAACATAAGAAAACATTATATAGGGGTTGAAAGTTTGTATAGAAAAATCTTTAAATCTGCATCGATTTTGATAATGAAGTCGGTTAAAAATAAGATTCATGCTCTTAAAAATATTTCATTAAATACTTAATTCATGGTTTATTACAATTCACCCCCTAAGGGTGCAAAATGGGAATTGAAAGTTTGTATGAAAAATATTTAAAATCTGCCGTCGCATCATCTGGGATTGCTGCAACTTTGCTTGACGGAGGTCGAGCTGCACATTCTGTATTCAAATTGCTCCTCAACTTCACTGTTTTAGAAAATCCAATGTGCAATATGTCCCAAACAGAGTAAATTCGCTGAGGTATTGAAACATTATACCAAAATAATAATAGTTTGAGACGAAATAACAATGGCCCACAAAGGTGGCATTGAAGCTTTGAATAGGAGCTTGCGTGACATTCAGGATAGCGGAAATTTAATGGGTGGTGTGACAGTACTGCGAGCAGGAGATTTTCGACAGACATTACCAGTGGTTCCTAGAGGAAAGAGAGCCGACGAGATAAAAGCCAGCCTTAAGAGATCTGTCTATGGTCATCAGTAAGAGTCCTTAAACTAACAAGAAATATGAGACACCTGAAAGTTGATGTTACTGGGGGACTGTTTGCAGATATGCTGCTAAAAATAGGAAATGGGGAATGTAACGGCAGTAACGGTAAAGTGACTATAAATGATGAGAGATGAGATAATGAGAGATAGTAGCCACCATAGTGCATAAGCACTGTGGCGGCTACTATTGAAGAATTAATTAATAAAATATAATACGCGATATTTTAAGCATACAAGAAAAATTTTATTACCTGCTATTTTGACCCCTAAGAACGACCAAGCAATCAATCAATCAATACTTTATTTGCATCCTTAATGTACATACATAGGTCGTCTTACAATAGTGCAGAATCAATTAAGGACCCTGACGGGCGCAGCAATCGAAGAGGGGCTGACTTGTCTAATTTAGTAGCAGCTGTCTAATTTAAAGCAGAGGCAATAAATTACATGTTGCTGAAATCAAGGACAGAAGAAGAAAGGATATACAACTCGATAGACTCGGGAGTGAATATGGATGACGCTGTTAATTATCCAGTAGAATTTTTGAACTCCCTTAAAACCGTGGGTCTCCCTCCCCACAAACTTACCTTACAGACAGGCACACCTATAATTTTGTTACGTTTGAAGCCTCCAAAACTCTGCAACGGTACGACTAAAGGTCAAGCGTCTACATCAAAATTTAATAGAAGCTATTATTATAACTGGCTGTGCTCAGGGTGAGACAGTGTTTCTGCCCAGAATCCCATGAATTCCCAATGATCTCCCCTTTGAATTTAAACGCGTTCGGTTTAAAGTTCACTTATTAAAGTAATAAATAACAGTTTTGCCATGACGATAAACAAATTTCAATGCCAGGGGTAGATTTGAGAGTGGACTGTTTTTCGCACGGCCAATTTTATGCTGTTCGCGTGTAAGTTCATCCTGCTGTTTAGTTATTTTGGCGCCACCCGATAAAAAGGTTAAAAACATTGTTTACAAGGAAATATTATAGTCGTAAAAGTTAAGATCTGAATATCCAAGAAGTTAGTTTCCGCCCGCAGCTTCTCCCGCGTGCTACGCGAAAAATTAATCCGTCTTAATATTATATAGGTAGGTAAATTCTATAGTAACTCTGTATGTTTATCTGCTACCTATTCAAGCTGAAACTGCTGGACTAAAATTTGGCATGGAGATACTTTGAACCACCTTTGAACCATGAGGATGAAAATAGGTTTTGGTCGCGATAACCCACATCCACGCGGGCGAAGCCGCGGGTGGAAGCTAGTTAAATAAATAAATGTTAACATACAAACATTTCATTATAATTAAACTCGTCAAAAATGAACTTGTTAAAACAAAATCATACAAAGTAGTAGAACACAGTGGTCCAGGCCTGTTTAGTGACGCCTTCCCTCCTTATAAGCTTCTTAGCTACATCGGCTATCCGGGTAGTCAAGATAGCATCAGCCTTAGCTTCCGGTTCAGCTTCCTTTTCAAGTTCCTTTTCAGGTTCCTTTTCAGCTTCCTTTTCAGCTACCTTTTCATCTTCCTTTACAACTACTATTTCATCTTCCTTTTCAGCTTCCGCTTCTGCTACCGCTTCCATTATTATTGTGGTTTCTATAACATCGGTCGTATAAGGCTGCTGCCGTGTTAAAAATTCAGTAAAAATCTCGGTGGTCGAAGCGTATGTTATTGCGTCGGTTGTTTCCAATGCTTGTGTTGTCTCAGAGTCGTTTCTAGAGCATTCTGTGATATCGCCTGGCGTAGGGACGAATCTGGTTATGACTGGTAGTGCTTTCGCATACCCGAGACTGTAGAATATCTTGTCCAGAACACCTGTCGCTCGGAATATGAAGAATAAGATGATAAAAGCTAGCGCCGACATCAGGCAGTCACAGGTGCCGCCCCTGTTGACAGGACAGGGCCCCCCACCGCCGCACATGAAGCACTTAAGTCTTGCCGTGACCAAGAACACCACGCATATAGGTATGAGGGATATCATTTGCAGTAGAAACGATATAAAGTTGTATAATGTCTGAAGGACCATCCTGATGAGGTTCTCTATCATCAGGATGACGGTCATGAAGACCCGCACTAACATTTGGATCCCACATATTACCGTTTGTAACAACGCGTGCACCGTGCGACACATGTTTCTGGATTATTCTGTAAAAAGGAGATTACATCAGCTATAAATGTTGTTCCATTTGTAAATCACAGAGTAACGATTTTTCTATTCTTAATGTACCTACACAATGTATTTACATATACCTACGTTTTGTATAATTGTTGTCACCCTAATTTGAGAACCATTGTAAAATCTTGTAGTAGGTAGTTAGGGTTGCCGACATTTTTTTGTCAGAATATAGTATTTTTATAAAAAAGCTATAAAAATATAGTACGCTTCAAAAAATTAAAATTATAGTATTTTAATAGGGAAGAAATAAATTGCCCAATTATTTTTGGTTACACACACGCACATTATGTCTGTCATATAAGAAGGGTAAAATTGCGGAAACTGTCGTTTTTTTTTACTTTATTAGTTTTAGTGTCTTGCGAGACATAAACATTGATCTGTTGTACTGAAATATAGTATTTTCTACTATATATTTCTTCAACAGTATATAGTACGGAGTCCCGGAATATAGTACAATACTTTATATTATAGTACGGTTGGCAACCCTAAGGTAGGTACCTATTTTTTGACAATAAATGCATTTTATTTTTTATTTATTTTACTTTAATAAAACCCGGCTCGATTCTTCAAGAGGCGACTATTGGGCTTAAGCAGGAAGTGTAAAGTCAAAGTCAAAAAATTTTATTCAAAATTGGATATTTGTATCTCTTTTTGAACGTCATAGTTTTCTTTCGTATTATTTTTTATTTTGAATAATATGCAAAATCGAAAAGCTACCTACTAGCGTAATGACCACTGGTGAGAAGAATACGCCGAAGGATACTCAATCCAGACTTGGTTCCTACGTGCCTGAAGGGCTCCAATTACAATATTTTACAATTATTTATTTGTTTCTAATGTTATTTATATTTATTCAAATAAATTACAATTTACTACCACACATTTTCATCATTTAAATAATCACTAATACAATACGCCTTATACGCCTTTTTTAGGGTTCCGTAGTAAACAAGGAACCCTTATAGTTTCGCCATGTCTGTCTGTCTGTCTGTCCGTCCGCGGTTTTACGCAGAGATTATAAGTACTAGAAAGCTGTAAATTGGTATGATTATTTTCATTAATCATGCCAAAAAAGAAGTAGAAAAAAATCTTGAAAAAAAGTCTTCTACAAAAGCTCCAATACAAGTGGTGGAGTAATTTTTTTTCTCTATTTACCCATCGTGTGGGATATCGTTAAATAGGTCTTTAAAAATATTGTGAGGTTGAAAACACCATTTTTCGATTTAGAGATCCGTTTCCAAATATTTGGTTTTAAAGTGCGAATTTTTGTTCTGCTAAACGGTTATATATGTATATAGATACGTGAAAAAAATTACAGCTGTAGTATATATACTGAAGTTAAAAGGAAAACTATCAGAGCTGAGTACTAAGTTCAAACTACAACCAACTAATAAAATGTACTCGAAAATGTAAAATTTCATACAATTTTCATTGTTAGATGTTTTTGGTCGTTAAACTGTGAGGTGCGAGTGTGAACAGTGTGAACTCAAAGTTGTCATTCGCAACTACGGAACCCTATACTGCGCGTAGCCCGACACGCACTTGGCCGGTTTTTTTACCAACTGGTTTTTACAGCCGTTTTAAACTTAGGTAAAGGTAGACCCCATATTCGAAAAAAATATACATTCCTATACAAAAGTGTTCAGGCGGTTGGGCAATGGCCTCTGGACCACAGATATACTCGTATAGTGCTCTGGACACACAAAGGAGGTGCACCGGCGAATCCCTCGCCCTAAAAAAACTGGACACAGAAGTTCGGTTACACCAAAAGGAAGAAACAAACAAGAACTTGAAATTTAATTTATTGGAAAAACTAATAATGAAGAGCTAAAACGCGTAGAAAGCCAAATGCTGTAAAACAAGTATAAAAAAAACCGGCCAAGTGCGTGTCGAGCCACGCGCAGTGTAGGGTTCCGTAGTTGCGAATGACAACTTTGAGTTCACACTGTTCACACTCGCACCTCACAGTTTAATGGCTGAATGTATGAAATTTTACATTTTTGAGTACATTTTATAAGTTGGTTGCCTATAACTTTTTATTTTGTACTTGATACTCAGCTCTGATAGTTTTCCTTTCAACTTCAGTATATATACTACTGCTGTAATTTTTTTCATGTATCCATATATAACCGTTTAGTAGATAGAGGGGGGGGACACTTACCTCTAACAAAATTTTGCACTTTAAAACCAAATATTTCGGAAACGGATCCCTAAATCGAAAAATGGTGTTCTCAACCTCACTATATTTTTTAAAGACCTATCTAACGATATCCAACACGATGGGTTTGTATAGAAAAAAAAATATTACTCCCTCTTTACTTGTATGGGAGATACCCTAAAAAAAATTCTTTTTTAAGATTTTTTTCTACCACTTTTTTGCCATGATTAATATAAAATTTAAGCTCTCTAGTACTTATAGTCTCTGAGTAAAACCGCGGACGGACAGACAGATAGACAGACAGACAGACAGACAGACAGACAGACAGACAGACAGACAGACAGACAGACAGACATGGCGAAACTATAAGGGTTCCTAGTTTACTACGGAACCCTAAAAACAAGTTAGGTTCCTTAGGTTTCCTTGTGACCAAAACGGAGCAAGCTGGCGTCCCCAACTTAGGACAAAAACCCCAACTTTTGCTTTTAAGTCTGGGATGAATGATTGTGGTTGGAAAAGTCTGTTTATCTCCTGACTATTCCAAACAAAGTCAAGTTTTCTGCTTTCGACTTTTCCATCCACATGTCCCTTTTTAGCACTCATTTACCAGACTATTTCTAGCTGTAAGTTTTTCTAAAGCTCGCCTGAAATTAGTGCTTAGCTGTTCTAAAGCCCACATCAGGTGAGACATTTAAATAAGCTAGATAAAAAGAAGCCGCCACTCCATCTAGCTAAACTCATATACATATACTTACATACAACGTGGAAGGGACCTACCTACCCGTGATAAATCGAACCAAGGTCTACTTAATCATTATCCTATTTTTATTTTTTTTTATTTTTATTTTATTTTTCTGTTAGGAAGATTATCGACTCAATAACAATATAGAACAATAGGGTAAAAACATTCAGTCATTTACAAATCTCCACTTATAACTATTACATAAGCAATAAAAGAATCGACAAGTTAGCGACAGTTTAACACAATACACAAGCAAACAAAACAGATGCACAATGCAGCAGCGGGATAAGTGAGAAGTGAAGCTGAGAGAAAGGACCACAAGTACCATATGAATAAAAGGAACTAACTAACCCTGGTCGGGAAACAGTCTGTTAATAAAGGCTTTTTTCAATGCCACTGTATTTGATCCTAAGATGTCCATATATGTGTCAGAGGAGCACTTATTATAGTTATTACAAGCTCTAAGAAAGAAAGAATTTTGTCGATAATTAGTAGCTGCCACGGGCGTTACAAATGTGGGAGAGCTTCTGAACCTTCTCTGAAGAGCATATATTACGATGAGTTCAAGTAAATGAGGGCAGTCAGTATGGGAATTAATGACACGGTGCAAAAAAACCATATCTAATAGTTCGCGACGATTGACCAAAGGTAACAGATGGTGCATTTTGCATGATAAGGTATAGTCAGTTGTACTAGTTTTAGTGCGATAGTTAATATACTTCACAAACTTCTTTTGTATACTTTCTATACGGTCGATATAACATTTATATACTGGGTTCCATACTTGAGACGCGTATTCCAAGTGGGTTCTCACATACATTATGAAAACACGGCTTTACTCACGTTTTATTACGTCGGATCTGCCGACTAGTTTCGGTCTGTTACGAAGACCATCATCTCTCTCTCTCACATAGGTGCAATAAATAATTTTTAGTGTTTTTACTTGTTTAAAATCTTTAGAGTTCCTTAAAATAAACCCAAGACCTTTAAAAGCCCTCTTAATAATAGACTCGACATGTTCTCTGTAAGTCAATTTACTGTCTAGACTCACGCCTAAGTCACGAACATTACTGACTTTTTGCAGAGGCTTATTATTAAGAGTGTAGTTAAAGTTAATGTTAATGCTATCCTAACTTCCTAACTAATATTATAAATGCGAAAGTGAGTCTGTTTGTTTGTTTATTTGTTTGTTTGTAACGCTTTCACGCCGAATCTACTGAACCGATCATTATGAAATTTTGCATACACATAGGTTAAGGTACTGAGAAGGACATAGGCTATATACCACGCGTGCGAAGCCGCGGGTAACAGCTAGTTAAGTAATAAAATTAAATAACAGCAATTTCGGCATTTCCTACAAAATTGTGCAGCCTTCCAGGCGATTTGTATGAGAACGTTGTTTTTTTTTTGGTTTTTTTTTGTGAAAATGCTATAGCCCCTGATTAAATTTAATTTGGGTTTGTACCTTCCACTTTGTATAACATATGCTTGTGAAATGTATATAATGTATGCATTAGTGAAAAAAGTTTATAAAAAATATTTCCTCGCGTGAAGTATTGATTTCTGACTCTTTGCAACGTATAGGTACCTAACGGACCTCTCCAGCATAACAGTACCTACAAAAGCGGAATAATGGAAAACTATTATACACTTAGTTGGCAAATAAATGATTATGATTATGATTATTTAATGTATGACAAACGTCAAAAATATGTTTTTCCACATAATAATACGGGGCCCTCACTTTTGAGGAAATTGACAAGAGATGGAAAGCATTCCAGATGGAAATATCGAAAACGGAAAATATTTAATAGACGACAAATATCAGACTAATATAAATATATATTTGATATCATATCAAATCCTTTGACTGCTCTGGCTAATGTATGGCTCTGGTAGTACAGAGAGGGTCGTGCTCCTGTAGTGGAGACTAACAAAGACCTGATGATGATGAAATGTCAGACTACAGAGCATCTACAAAATAAATATTAAAATAATTACTTTTTCATTCTTTTCCAATGTTAATATTTTTCTCCACTCATTTAGAGAGGAGAAATATTATTTTATCTTCCAATAAATACTAGACATTTGTCTTCTATCAAAGGCAGAACAAGAAAAAAATACAATATGGAGAAAATATGAAAGCCAAATATTTTTTTATATATCCAAAGAGAATTTAAATATATCTCATAGACATAATTATCTCACGTCTATGAAATATCTAGACGTAGTAGGTATATCAAAGAAGTATGAATACTCTCTAGAATTACATTATTGCTTGATCTGTGTTATTAGTTATTACTAGTAGGCTCAGATTAATAACTAAAGCAAATTATTATTATTCGTATTTGTGTATTTTTCTCCTCAGATGAGGGTAATATTAACAACTACCACGGGCCATGGCCAAGCGATAGAAGTAGAAACTTAGATAGAGAAAGAAGCTGAAACGCTGGATGAAGATAGAAACTTCCGGGTGATGCGGCAAGTGTTAAGCACGGTAGCTTTTTGTAGAAGAGAAAGTATGTAGGTTGGCATGTTTAGGGTGTTGAGACTGTGTGATAATGATTTTGGTACTATTCCTGTTGATGATAGAACAATAGGTACTATATGGACTGTTTGTGCTCTCCATTGGGACTTGAGCTCTATGGCAAGCTCTTGATATTTACTCAGTTTCTCGGATATTGTTTTTTGGATGTTGTGTGAATTGGGAATGGCTATGTCTATTAGATATACTATTCCGGTTTCTTTGTCTTGGACTGTTATATCTGGCCTATTGTAGTAAACTGTTTTATCGGTTAGTAAAGTTCTGTCCCAATAGAGCTTGTATTGTTGGTTTTCTAAGACTGTATTTGGCTTATACTTATAATATGGAACCATTTCCTTAGTAAAATTGTACCGGTATGCTAAATTTTGATGGATGATGGCAGCAACCTGGTCATGACGGTGTTTGTAATCCGTTTGAGCAAGGGCTGGACAAGCTCCTGTAATGTGCTGTATTGTTTCAGATGCGCTATTGCAGTGTCTACATTGGTCAGTGGGTTGATTGTGGTCCTTGATAATGTATTTAATGTAATTCCGGGTAGCAATAACTTCATCCTGTATAGCAAGCATGAAGCCTTCAGTTTCGGGAAACAGTTCACCTTTCCTGAGCCACTCGTTCGACTTATCCTTGTCGACGTAGGTTTGGCTCAGGTAGGATCGGTGCCTACCGTGTAAGGATTTTGTTGACCATGCTGCTATTTTTTCTCTAGGGTCAATGATTCGTTCATTGAGTTGTATGTGCGTGTCATGCAGATTGAGTGGAGTGAGTTTGTTGTCTATTGTTATGATATTTTTATGTAATGGAGAGTGCTCAGATTTTTTATGGAAGTATTGGCGGAGTGTATGTATCTGTTTATTATGTAAGTTCTGTATATCTATAATTCCTCTTCCTCCTTCACGACGCGGTAATGTAAGACGTTGTATGCATGACTTTGGGTGGTGTTTTCTATATTTAGTTAAATGAGTATTTATTATGCGTTGCAACTTCTTTTTTTTATTATTATTATTTTAAATCTCAATCAAATCTCTAACAAAAAGTTTTTAAGACGAGCTCCGTGGCGCAGCGGTCAACACGCCGGCCTGTGACACGGATGGTCCCGGGTTCGATCCCCGGTCAGGGCAAGATGAAAAACGATCTTTTTCAGATTGACCTGGGTCTTGGATGTTTATCTATATATGTATTTGTTATAAAATATAGTATTGTTGAGTTAGTATCCCATAACACAAGTCTTATTAAGAACTTACTTTGGGGCTAGCTCAATCTGTGTGATATGTCCGTATATATTTATTTATTTATTTTATTTATTTACATTTTCATTATAGTTTATACTAGCTGATACCCGCAACTTTGTTCGCGCCGGCTTTATCATGTTTATGCAAATACTTGATGTTGCCACAGAATACATAATATATAGTACAAGTAGTTCTGCATCAGTTCCAAATCCCATCAAATCATAAATGAGAGCTATGTTCAATATTATTATATATGCCTTGGTTGTTGACTTCAACGACAAAAGTAGTAGGATCTATATAGACTAGACCTTGGCACCCATGCCAAGTTCAATGCTCAGTCCTGAATTTATAACAACATAAAATATAATTTCTTCTTATGACTTAGGATAATATATTGTAGCCTAAGGTCTGACTTGGCTTGTTTTAATGTACCATTGAACTTGGCACCCATTTAGAACTCATAAAGTTCAATATATAATAATATTGAACATGGCTCTCATTTCACATATAAGTTTTTGACGGGATATCATTACTTTTTGTACATTAATTATTATTACAGTTACAGGCACTAATTACACACGGTGCTGCTCGGCAGTTCTGTGACCATTATAGTCTACTAGCTGTTACCCGCGACTTCGCACGCGTGATATATAGCCTATCTCTTTCCCAGTACCTTAACTTATATGTACTTATTCAAAATTTCATGATGATCGGTTCAGTAGATTGGGCGTGGAAGCGTAACAAACAAATAAACAAACAAACTCACTTTCATTCAAGTTCCTAATAAGTAGAATCAATTAATTGAAAAATTAAAGTGTCTACGCCAAATTAACATTATTATATAAATAGTATATTTATATCCCGCCAAAACTATACACTCTCTCTCTCTCTCTCACACACACACACAATCTATCTTTCCCTTTCGCACCCCACCCCCTTCCTAATGAAGATGGCTGCCTAACGAAACTTCCGCGCGCGCGCACATTCAAAGAAAATATAGGGATGAACGATAACTACAAGTGTAAACTCTTTTCGGTGGTGAAAGTGTCAGTGCCGAACTCCAAACAAAACAGCAGTGATTGAGCTAGGTCGACCAGCGCTGGAGGATTCCCTGACCACGTGCGGCCAAGGTACGTTACTTCATTTCCTAGCCCCCTAATAAAGTAAAATTGTAAAAAATGACCAGTTTCTGATTTATTCCTTTGTATTCATCTAATTTCCTATCTGCATTCAAAATTAGAACTCACGATTCAGGTTTTAATCTCAGTGATAAAAATGACGATTTTTGGACGTTAATATCTAAATTACCGCTTGAGATGTGTTTATGAAATTTGGAGCACATATATATCTCGCAAGTTTTAATATATGAGCCAAATTTGACACGTTTTTGTAAAATAGTTTTTGAGTTATGATGGGGCAAAAGTGGCTCCAAATAGTTCGTGTTATATTACACGTGGTACTGCTCGCCAGTTCCGTTACTTGAACACGCTACCGCGTGTCTCGATCTTAGGATTCCCAGTTTGGGCGGATAAAACAAACTATGATTTCTATTTCCCTTTGCCGTAAGTGTTGACGTATGGGAATTCGTCTGTTTACATTCTCATTAGTTGCCTCTGGCAGCAAATGGGACGGGTAAATTAAATTCCCTCATATATGCATATTATTTTTAGCCCCTTAAACCTCTTCTTTTTTTCAAATGATTTTATTTCAAATGGAAGCGGCAATGGACCCATGGATCCCTTTAACATACAATAACATACGTTGAGGCAATATACACGTCCTATTTGCTGTCAGTGGCAACTAATGGGAATGTAAACCTCAGATTAATAACTAAAGTATAGTTCTGTGATGTAAACAGACAAATTTCCATACGTCAACACTTACGGCCAAAGGGGATTTAAAATCAGAGTTTGTTCTATTCACCTCCACTGGTGGCAAATGGGACTGCCAATGATTTGCCACTGCCACTTGCCACCGGTGGGGGCGTCGCCAGTGGTGGCAACTGACACAACCAAAATTAAATTAGTCCGATACGCCGCCAGTGGTGGCCGCAGTATAAAGTAACAGTCTTGTTTTTACACTGTATGGAACCATGAAAATGGGTAAATGTTGTGTCTCCGGTTGCAGCAGCGCGCAACGCAGAGCAAGAGGTTGGGAATATCTTTTTCATCATTCAAGTTCTGAAAGGAGGTTGGTTGTATTTAACTCAACAGCCAGGTTAGTTAAGTAAATTTGAAAATCGGAGGCGGCCACGCGCCCCGCATCAGCTCCATGGAGATATATGATCGGCTATGCTATCGAACCAAAAATAGAATCACTAAATTCGATCCATAACTGACTGAGTAGTCGCGTAACAAATATACGGCGAATTGAGAACCTCCTTCTTTTTTGAAGTCGGTTAAAAACGGTTTGGCGCGCATTTTCTTGTTTTTTTATTATTTGTTGCAAATTGCAAATCGCAATCATGATGAAAAGTAAAGTGTTCAACACGAGTGTAAATGATAATTTACACCGTATGTGTTACTCCAGCCGAAAAGTATCTCTTTTAGAAAATTGACAATGACAAATAATTAGAGCCTAACGTAGTATAAAAGTGCCTGAAAGTCTTGAATTTGTGCCGCCAGCCGTTTAAGAGATATTTGAAAAAACAATTTCTGGCTGGAGTAACGTTACTCCAGCCGAATTTTTTTGATCCAGACTACCTAGGTCTAAATGAAGTACACACACGGATATCTTCAATTTGTGCTCAAGAGTGCCTTATATTTTCAAATTTGTGCTCCATACGGTTTCAGAGGTATTCAATTTTCGGCTGGAGTAACGTTTGCTCAGTTGCTGTATCTCTGAAACGGCAGGCCAATCAACCGTCGTTTTTAGGGTTCCGTAGTAAACTAGGAACCCTTATAGTTTCGCCATGTCTGTCTGTCTGTCTGTCTGTCTGTCTGTCTGTCCGTCCGCGGTTTTACTCAGAGACCATAAGTACTAGAAAGCTGTAATTTGGTATGAGTATGTATATTAATCATGGCAAAAAAGTCTTAGAAAAAAATCTTTAATAAAATTTTTTTTTTGGGTAGCTCCCATACAAGTAAAGTGGGGGAGTCATTTTTTTTTTCTCTACTTACCCATCTTGTGGGGTATCGTTAAAAAGGTCTTTGAAAAATATTGTGAGGTTGAGAACACCATTTTTCGATTTAGGGATCCGTTTCCGAAATATTTGGTTTTAAAGTGCAAATTTTTGTTAGAGGTACGTGTCCCCCCCCTCTATCTCCTAAACGGTTATATATAGATACGTGAAAAAAATTACAGCAGTAGTATATATACTGAAGTTGAAAGGAAAACTATCAGAGCTAAGTACTAAGCACAAACTAAAAACTTATAGGCAACCAACTTATAAAATGTACTGGAAAATGTAAAACTTCATACAATCTTTATTGTTAGATGTTTTTGGTCGTTAAACTGTGAGGTGCGAGTGTGAACAGTGTGTACTCAAAGATGTCATTCGCAACTACGGAACCCTATACTGCGCGTGGCCCGACACGCACTTGGCCGGTTTTTTTTGTATAAATATAGAACGCTATTTGTGCCGATTTGTGCAATAGGTTTCATAAGTATCACTATTGTGGTTAACGAATTATGATTTTTTCTCTAAAAATCGAAAATAGGTTCTAGCTCTTAAACAAAGAAACTTTAACAATTCAAACTGGTACTAACATGTAGTTCTTATACCGCCACACATAATTAGAAGAAATCATCAGCCTATCCTGCAAATTCGGTGAGTTATGACGATATTACTTGCTTCGGAAAGTCAAATCCGGTCCTGTGATTTTGAAAAAAGAATTCACTATTTTCCTGTGAGCCGACTGATTTCATATTTATACATTATTTAGAGCTTTCATTTGAGAATATACCCTCAAAAATGTAGATAGAAATACGTACGAATTAAATTAATAATAATTGAAATCTATACTTAATCATACTTACGTTATTACCCGACCAAATTTAAACGTATATTAAAAAGCGGCCGCGCGGTACCTAATGCATCTCTTCTTAAATATGTACTCTTATATTATGTGGCGGAGTACAATCGTGTAGAAAAAAAGTTTATATATATTTTGAAGGCTTGTATTATTTTAAATAAAAACAATAAGATCAAAAAGACACTTTTCGGCTGGAGTAACGCATACAATCTTAAGGGGGCACCCTAGGCACAGTAGCGACGCCAATCATTTTATTCCTAAACTTTACAAATAGAAAGAAATTCAAGAATGTAAATCATAAGCACTAGTAAATAACTTGAAGTATTTTTGGAATCATGTTTTAATATTATGAGAATCAGTCATTAAGAGAAAAGTAATCTGATTCTCATAATTCTCACTGATTCTGATAATATTAAGCATGATTCCAAAAATACTTCAGGTTATTTACTAGTGCTTATATGATTAACATTCTTGAATTTCTTTTTATTTGTAAAGTATTAGGAATAAAATGATTGGCGTCGCTACTGTGCCTAGTGTGCGGCCTTAAAACTCTGATTGTCTGTCTTATGTCCAAACATGACTATTCTAGAATAACTAGGTATCTTCGGAATACTTAGTAGTTACCTTACGCAGAATAAAACGAACAATAATCCTGTTAAAATATTTTAATTAAAATAATTAACATATGATAGCTGCACACGTAATTTATTATATATACTAAGTATATAGTTTTAATATCAACATTTAGAGAACATTCAACATTGAGTGCATTGTTTAATGTTGTCCCGAGGACAGTTTACAGTTGGATGAAGGAGTATTTAAAAGGTTACAAGAGAACGTATACCTACGTGTATTAGGGAAAATAAATGATACATGTCGGAATGTAAATTTTTCCTTTCAGTTAGTATTACAATTATATTCGACAAGTTTAACTCTATAATAGAAGTTATTGAGAAATGGATAAAGAATAGTCGTATCGTAATACATTACTATAACATCACCGTTTGTTATGGTGTGCTGTGATCTATCTATGACAGTTCCTAGAAACTTCAAAGGCGTGGCGCTCGCGACTGTCTATAGACATTTTTTTTTTACTATATTAAAAAGCTATATTTTAAAGCGCGATATAAATGGCGAAGGCGGTCGCACAGTCTTTGCTCGGTTTGTGCTATATAAATCTGCTATATCATGAAAATAAAGACACTCTCCCTTGGTGTGCTGCGTGAATTAGAGTTTGTAGGCCTGGCGCATCATCAGGTCGAAGTAGCAATCGTTGTCGACGGACACGCTGATGCCGCTGTAGTAGTTCATAAACTCTTCCAATGTCACCTGGAAACAAGTTTACTGTTTGCTTTACTCGTTAAATTATCCGAATTGGAGTCGTTATGAATGTTCAGGGGTGCTATTTTTGAACGCGTGACTCACTAAACGAATGATTGACGCGAGTGTTTCCAAAATCCTGGTGTTTTTAATCGTTCGTTGACGTGTATTTGCAACAAGCGGTTTAGACCGCTCATTTCCACAAGCGACGAACGTCTTTACGTCAAAGTCACTGCGTTCCGTTTGACGCTGCACTTCATGAACATTTAAAAATCCTTAAAAAAGTTTATCAAAAATTCTGCGTGTGGAAGAAACTAAATATTTTTCGCTGAAAATAGGCTGTACTAGCAGCTCAATCGATGGTTTCAAAAATTCGGGCAAATAGAATTTCGTGACTTTGGGGACGAGTGTGACTTGCAGTCGTGAACGATTTGCGTTTTGGTGACGCGCCATTTCAATAGCACTTCAGGTCGCGCCATACTTTAGCGCAGTAACAAGGCTTGGAACCGGTACCAAAATACAGGTTCTGTACCGGTATTTAGAGGTTCTTTTCATTTCGGTACCTGGATACCTGTTCCAGATGAGTACCGGTACTCCGCCTTAAAAGTACCGGTACGTCATTTAGGTACCGGGAGGTAAAATTACGACGCGTCGCCCAATACTTCTATTATCACGTAGCGCTCGCTAGATAGGAGTCAACGTCGTCCGAGTTTGGTTTATGTTATTAGACAGTTGAAGGTATTTTCCTTTTCACTAAATCGATCACAAATATTTGATTGGTACCGGACCGGTATAGTACCGATAATGACGGAAAAAGAGTACCGGTTTAGGTGGTACAGGTACTACGTTTGATACCGGTATCGCACCAAGGTCAATGATTCCGGTTCTCATAAATACCGGTATTTCAAACTATATTATGAGATGCGGGGCGCGTACTGCGCAGTGAGCTGCTAATATCCGTGAAGCTATAAAGGTTGGCGCGACCTATAATATCGGGATTTAAAGTAGTCTGGTCGGGACGTGGTCTACCTATTTGCACATATTTTATCCAAACTCGTTGCACTGGCCGTCATTTTGGATTAAATAATAACTGTAATATTCCTTCCGTCTTTTGTCCCATTTCAATACCTACTTCACAAACTGTAAACAGGATGTTTAGTACGAAACAGAAGTGGGAATACCTGTACGTTTATGTATGACAAATAATCCAGATATGATATCATTCATAATCATTATTACTAAATAAAACTTGGGTTGTTTGAATTTTCATGTGTCTGTTTGTTTCTGGGCGTGTGTGTCAATCTGACTGTATTTGAACCAAGATTTGGCGTATATAGTTAAAAACCTAGTTCTTAAGAAAAGCATCATCATCAATCATCATCTGCAAAAGCCAGGATCAAAAGGATCTGATTATTGAAAATCCTTGCTCTGTGAAAAAATCTAATCAGGGATGGAAAATGGGCAATACACCAAGCGTACCGAGTAGGCGGGCATTTAAAATGTATATTTAATTTATTTTTTACTAGTGAAGCATTTAATTTAAATTTCATTTTTGATAAGTATAAAATAGTCTACGCACAGCGGACTCGGGTAGCTGCTGCTACGACATTTAAATATGAAATTTATCTACTACCTACAAGCCTAGCCCTAATAATAGGACGTAATGCGACTAAGGAAATAAGATTGAATATTTGCCAAATTATGTTATATTAAGTCAGCGCATCACGCACGTCCAAACAAAACGTGTTCCTTCAGTGTTAACGGAATAGTTTATTGTTAAATTTATTTGTACAAAAGCCAGAATATAAATAAATGATAAGACCTATGAGCTTGATAGGAAGGCGGTCTTATTATTTCCCCACGTTATACTACTCATATGGTCGACTTTCCTATGTTCCACTGTATAATCGATACGGCTCAGCCCACTCCGTAGGAGCCCGATGGCCCAGTGGGCGTGAGCATAATAAACGCTTCCGCATGTTAACCCCGGGCGCAGTCCCCACTTGGATGGGTGACCGAAAGTGGAATAAAAATATCTTGAGCTCCTCCGTGCTTCGGAAGGCACGTTAAGCCGTTGGTCCCGGCTGTCATCATTGATGGCAGTCGGTAGTTATGTCAGATGCCTTTAGGCAGCTTGAAAAATCTGACACCAGTGTTGGCCACTTACACATACGAAAAAAAAATATCTCGAGCTCCTCCGTGCTTCGGAAGGCACGTTAAGCCGTTGGTCCCGGCTGTCATCATTGATGGCAGTCGGTAGTTATGTCAGATGCCTTTAGGCAGCTTGAAAAATCTGACACCAGTGTTGGCCACTTACACATACGAAAAAAAAAACAAACTGCGTAGAAATAAAAAAATATATGGCACTCCCGGGGTGCCATACCATACAGTGGCAATCCGAGAGAAAAATTTGAACAATGAGGTATCTGTTTTTAGGGTTCCGTAGTAAACAAGGAACCCTTATAGTTTCGCCATGTCTGTCTGTCTGTCCGTCCGCGGTTTTACTCAGAGACTATAAGTACTAGAAAGCTGTAATTTGATATGAGTATGAATATTAATCATGGCAAAAAAGTGGTAGAAGAAAATCTTGAAAAAAAATTTTTTTTAGGTTAGGTAGGGGTAAAGTGGGGGAGTAAATTTTTTTTCTCTATTTACCCATCGTGTGGGGTATCGTTAAATAGGTCGGGTTGTATGTAATGTAATACGTTGGGAACACCACTTTTCGATTGAGGCGTCCGTTTCCGGAATATTTGGTTTTAAAGTGCAAATTTTTGTTAGAGGTAAGTGCCTCACCATCTCATCTCCATCTCAAAGATGTTCAATGCACCTAAAGAAGATTTGACTTCAATATTATTAAAATCCATAACATCATCATGGCTCCTTTTTATGTTTACAAGACGGCAATAGAGCAAGTGGGTCACCTGATGGTAGGTGATCACCGCTGCCTATGGACAACTGCAACACCAGGAGTGTGACAAAAGCGATGCCGGCCTTTTATTTTTCCATCCCCAGAGGGTGGATGGGTCTCCGGCTCTCTCACTAACCGAACAAAGCATAGAAGCTGTAAAGCTTCTACTCAAACGTTGGTATTCTGTGAGAGTGTGGTACACCTGAACACTTTTTCAACGATGGAACCCCCGTTCTGGCATTGGAGGCTGGAATAGCATAACTTACCCTTCCATCAACGATGCCCTCAGTCTCGAAGTTAGCCAGGAACTTGTCGAGGATGACGTCAGCCGTCTCCTCGCCGCTCATGTAGCGCGGATGCGACTTCACGGAGTACACGCCGCGGATGTCCTCCACCGACACGATGCCGTCCCCGGTTTTGTCCAGCTTCCTGAACACTTGCTCCACGATGGCGCGGCGCGAATCCGACATCGGAGGCTGGAATAGCATAAAACACATAATGAATATAAGTACTGATTGCGTTTCTTTAGTAGATGAAGGGATTTCGAAGCAAAACTCCTTGATACTGCTACTAAATGGTTATCTTCCTCAAATTTGGAAAAAATAAAATAGATGTTTGCGAACACTATGGAGGTTTGCTGTGTGGTTTCCGGCAGAGTAGAATAGGACCACTCCAAGTCTTCCCGTGGATGTCGTAGAAGGCGACTAAGGAAACTCAAGCAAAACAAAGCTTATAAACATGAAAGGGACCTCCAACCCGTCTGGCCAGCGTGGAGAGTGTAGGCTGAATCCTCTGACTGCTCTGGCTAATAATAGCTCTGGTAGTAAAGAGAGGGTCGTGCTCCTGCAGTGGAGACTAAAAAAGACCTAATGATGATGATGAGTATGAAAGTTTACTACGCAATTAATCCTAGCCGCCGATAAATGTTTCATTTCGACGTCCATTGCTCTTTAAAATCGACAGGCGTAGCATACGCCTGAACAACAAATGTACATAACGCCATCTCGCTACCGCCCGCAATAATATGGCGTCTAGCAACTCTCCTCCGTTTTTGAGTTCAAAGCTTTGAAATACAGGATAAGCTGCTATTGTCGCTACTCGCAAGTTACCGACGTCTCGTCTCGTCTGTTGGTTCCTACCACAGGTTCCTACAGTCCTTGTATGGGTGTTTTTGCCCCAAAATTATCAAATATTGCCACAATTCCCTTTTTCTGTTTGTATTGAGACATGCGCTTCCAGGCGACTCATAAGGGATAAGTGTTCAATCAGTCAGCCTGTACCTACCTATATATCGCGTTTCCCTGTAACCTTAGCCAAGTCTTATGACACCAGTAGGCGTGAGCTTAAAGGTTCGCTTACTTCTGTCCTATCGTATGATTGTTTTACTTTCTATATCAGTCTATTACTAAAATATGTAAAACAATTAAGTATCCTATTTTACGCTTTCAGGCAGTTTTCTCCTTTACAATCCATTGAAATAGCATGATTGCTCTCCCACCTAGTATTATTCTGATATCTATGGCTCTCCTAGAATAAAACATATAAAAAAATGTCAACCTATGCCAGATATCATGGTATGTGAAATGAAAACATGTGTAAAATAATATCAAGGGGTATTATTATTTTCATTATTTTTATTCGGCAGCACCACAGGAAAATTTCCTTGCCCGTGGTACAACTATAGTATCACGTTAATGTTTTCACGATTAAATTAATTTCATTTAAATGTAGCACGTTATTTTTTTCTCCGTGGTGATACTGGTAGGACAATCGGTAGGACCTCGGGCAACAAACGAATCTCCGTGGCCTAGTAGTAATCATGCCAGGCTGTCACATCGCAGGTCACGGATTCAATCCCCGGTCCAGTCAAGATGGAAAATGATGTTTTGTAGATTGATCTTTATCTTTTATCTATATAAGTATGTATTTGTTAAAAAATATGGTATCGTTGAGTTAGTATCCCTTACCACAAGTCTCGAACTTACTCTGGGGCTAGCTCAATCTGTGTGATTTGTCCGTTTATATTTATTTATTTGTTTATTACATACGCGTATCTTCTTGAGGAACTCATCGAGGCTGATAGAACCGCTGTTATCAGTGTCCAATGTATTGAACAACTCTTCAGCCTCCTGAAAAAAAGAAACAATTGTGATTAAAACAAGTTTAAAAGATTTTAAAGCAACCGCCGCGACACATAAAATCTTGTAACCATTTATGAATAATACATATAATAAAAAAACACAGTCCCTGTTTCTTTTAGACACATAAATTGTTCTTTTACTACTTACTTGAGTAACGACTGATGTTAAATCAAGTGTTACGTTGTTAGAATTCAGGATTATAAACAAAACGCAAAATACTTCGGGGGGTTTCTACGCACACGGAATCCAATCCGATACAGTCAGTATTCGCCCTTCAACACGTCGAACAATATTGCAATGCTCAGGGGTCCGATTTTTGAAATTTCGCCGTTCGCAAACGATCGGATTTTAGGGTTCCGTAGTAAACTAGGAACCCTTATAGTTTCGCCATGTCTGTCTGTCTGTCCGTCCGCGGTTTTACTCAGAGACTATAAGTACTAGAAAGCTGTAATTTGGTATGAGTATGTATATTAATCATGGCAAAAAAGTCGTAGAAAGAAATCTTGAAAAAAAAAATTTTTTTTGGGTAGTACAAGTAAAGTGGGGGATTAATTTTTTTTTTCTCTACTTACCCATCGTGTGGGGTATCGTTAAAAAGGTCTTTGAAAAATATTGTGAGGTTGAGAACACCATTTTTCGATTTAAGGATCCGTTTCCGAAATATTTGGTTTTAAAGTGCAAATTTTTGTTAGAGGTACGTGTCCCCCCCCCCTCTATCTGCTAAACGGTTATATATGGATACGTGAAAAAAATTACAGCAGTAGTATATATACTGAAGTTGAAAGGAAAACTATCAGAGCTGGGTACTAAGTACAAACTAAAAAGTTATAGGCAACCAACTTATAAAATGTACTGGAAAATGTAAAATTTCATACAATCTTTACTGTTAGATGTTTTTGGTCTGTGAGGTGCGAGTGTAAACAGTGTGAACTCAAAGTTGTCATTCGCAACTACGGAACCCTATACTGCGCGTGGCCCGACACGCACTTGGCCGGTTTTTTCCATACAAAAATCGTTCCAAGACAAGAGGGCACACGTTCAAAAATAGTACCCCAGAGCATGATACTCCTTTTCGACTTTCACTTAGTATAAAAAAAAATCATTTCACACAAATCAACCAATCAGCTGATCGTGACTGACTTATTTATTACTTACTAGCTGTTACCCGCGGCTCTGCCCGCGTGATATATAGCCTATGTCCTTCTCAGTACCCTAACCTATGTGTATGCAAAATTTCCTGATGATCGGTTCAGTAGATAGGGCATGAAAAAACAAACAAACAAACTCACTTTTCGCATTCATAATATTAGTTAGGATTAGGATTAGAATTCGTAGTGACTCACTTTATTCTTACTTCTATTAATACGTTCCTAACGGAAAGTTGATTCGAATATAGTCATCAATACACCCTCTGTCTGTAACTGACGCAACATTGATTACACATTGCATATTAAAATGGAAATTCCATCGCGTACAAACTGAACCACTGAGGTAAGGTAATAACACCATATATATACAGGGTGATTCTAAACAACCTGGTAATATTTTAATGTAATCAGAATCCCTAATAAAATATAGAACCACAAGAAAAAAGCGAACCAAAAAAATATATTGGACCACTCATGAAAAAAATCTATTCCATAGGTACAGCTGATCGGTGCACTTTTTTCTTCTAAAATTAGCTTTTTTTTCGAGGGATTCTGATTCCATCATTAAAATGTTGCCAAACTGTCCATATTCATCATTTATTTAATAATTTTAAGTGTCGTAATGTTTGTCGTAAATATTCCTGTTTCGCTAAATATTTTCGCACGTTCCCGATAATTGTTTAATTAGTCGAATTCAGGGCGATGGGTCAGTGGGTAGAAATGCTTATCTACAGGATATATATGTACCGATATATTAATTAATTAATCAACTTACATGGTTGGTGATTTCCAGGCCGGTTTCCTTGAGACCGTTGAAGAACTCTTCCTTATTTAGCTGTTTGCTGCCATCGTCGTCCATGCGACGGAAAATCCTGCGACATGAGAATAACATTCGTATGAGTCAAGTGTGACTATTTATACTTACTACGCGTTGGTTTTACATCAAATCAGAAACCGAGTGCAACGAAGTAAATCTGAATGTGTAAAGTTGTACAATCAAATTAGAGACTCTGAACCTCTCCAACCCGTCTGGCCAGCGTGGAGAGTGTAGGCCAAATCCTCTGACTACTGACTACTCTGGCTAATATATTGCTGTGATAGTAGTACAGAAGAAGATCGTGCTCCTGCAGTGGAGACTAAAAAAGACTTGATGGATGGATGGAATATGTATTAGCTTATTTATTTGTTTATATTCTGTATAAATTTTGATGTCATTCAGTAGCAAGAAGACTGTCCGTCTAACCGAGTCCGAAAAACTACTAATCCAGTATGGATGGAGATTCCGCTACCAAAAACCGAAAAATTAAATTACATTATTCAAGCCGCTATTCTAGAAGTTTCGTTAGGTATAATAAGTTTCATTATTACGATACAATACCACGCACACGGCGCAGTCATCTATTATTCACCGCTCCGTGCTTACCGACATCGGTATCAAGTACAGTCTGGAGCAGATAAACTTGACCCTTTGATTGTAAAGGCAACCTTCGCAAAGGTTGTTATTCCTTTTGCGAAGTTTAGTCAGCTTACTGATTACGAGCATAATACTAGAGCAAAGGCTCTGGCAAGTTTATTTGCAACAAACATTGTTAGTAGGCAGTAGATGTATAGTTCTGCGGTATAGACTGATTAGAAAAGCGTTAAAAAAAGGTAAATCACCTTTATTTACAATATACAAGTTATGCATATTAAATAAATATAAATAACAAAATAAATATATACGGACAAATCACACAAATTGAGCTAGCCCCAAAGTAAGTTCTTAAGAAAGACTTGTGTTATGGGATACTTACTCAACGATACTATATTTTATAACAAATACATATATAGATAAACATCCAAGACCCAGGTCAATCTGAAAAAGATCGTTTTCCATCATGACCTGACCGGGGATTGAACCCGGGACCCCCGTGTCGCAGGCTGGCGTGGTAACCGCTGCGCCACGGAGCTCGTCAATTAAAGTGTCAAAGTGACTAGATCCCATCCCCAACCTTCCCATCCCAACTAAATATTATAAATGCTAAAGTGAGTCTCTTTGTTTGTTTTTTCCGCTTCGCCTACTAAACCACGCCCTATCTACTGAACCGATCATCATGAAATTTTGCATACACGTTATCTGGATTACGGAGAAGGACATATGCTAACTTTCAACCCGGAGAAACGTACTGTTCCAAAGAGATCGACACTAACGCGAGCGGAGCCGCGGGTAAAAGGTATTATAATTTACCAACCTTCCAAGTCCCAAGATCCCCGAGGCGCCCCGACACAGGCATAGGAGTCGCAGCCTCTCCAAGGGATCAGTGGTGTTGGACAGGGCTCGGCCACTCTTCGTTATAAGCTCTTCCTCCACGCGGCAGGAAGTGGATTGCGGTCTGTGCCATGCAACTGTGAATGAAAATAAGTACTTAAATAAATATGTATATCTCATACCACATAGTTATGTTTAGGCATACCGGCTCGTACAGCCGACAGTTGCTTGCCTTATTTCAAACAATATTATATTTTGACAGTTCCTTGTTTATATATATATGAAGTTTCTGTATTCGTAAAAGCAAATAAATCTTTATTTCCACGGCTATCTGATTATGTTCAACGCAATCGACGTCAATATATACATAACATGTTATGTTCCAGAGAATGTCAATCTAAATTGATGTATGATAGTGTATTTTGTATGGGACCAAAAATATTTAATAAACTACCTGATGCTATGAAGCAACTGCCAACGAATGTATTCAAAATTAGACTAAAAAAATTTTTAGTTGATAAATTTTATTATAATATTCAAGAATTTATTGACGATCAACATTTGTGAACTATTATTTATTATTGACATTTTATAACAGATATTTTATTTAGATTTTATTTTTAAATTGACGATATTGATAGTATTTATTTTGACATTTTGTGTAGTTTAATGGAAATTTATCTGGAATTTTGTTATGGTTTTATATTTTAATAATTTATAAATATGTACCCCAATATTTGTATGCCTTAAGGACGAAACATGTTAAGGACTTCAATATCTAAGAACATCCAATTTATGTACACATGTTTTTACAAATAAATAAATTGAACTTGAACTTGAAATTGAACCGCTGGCTTTTGATGGGTGACTGTGCCTTCATCACCATCAGGTCTTTTTGAGTCTCCACTGCACGAGCCAGAGCAGTCAAGAGGGTTTATAAAAATACTATATTCTGACAAAAAAATGTTGGCAACCCTATTGTCACCACAACACGAGTGTGTGTTGCTATGATCAATATTGTTTACGAAATATTTCCCTTGTTTCTTAATTTCATACATTGATTGGCTACATTTGCAAATGTACACCCATAGATATCAGAATATTTACTAGGTCAGAATATTTACTAGGTTAGATCGGTGCGCGAGCGAAATTTGTTTGAGTTCCGATGTCTCCAGAAAAATTTACACCTACATGCACATAAACATTGGAACACTAGTTTCACGCACACAATGACAAAATATTTTATGCAAACAAATCAAACGGCCAACGGGAGTGACAGGCACACATTCGTGTTTGACGCGTAAATGCGAGCTCACACATTCAACAAGTTCACACCTACGCTAGTTATTGACAATCGATAAACTATTATCGATGTTTCTTGCGCGTAGTACACGTATATGGTTCGTGATTTGTTTTAATATTTAATTATTTATATGCAGCGTCGTTAAATAAATAAAAATAGTTGAATAAATTAATAGATTAATTCATTTATTACGGGGGATGATTCATCGCAAGCGGGAAAGGACAGTGCCTTATTTTTGATATCTATGGACAGTGCCGATTCAACTATATGGGAAGTGGCACCTTTTTTCATAACAGGAAGTAGCGTACAAAAACAAAATGTATTATCTATTCTATACATATAATAATAAAACAGTAAAAATATTTTGTCTGCACATTTAGTATTTTTGACTGAAATGGATAGAGGGACATTTAAAAATCATAATACTCGTAGTAAGAAAAATTTTTTTTTGGAATTTTTTTGTCTGTCTGTCTGTCTGTATGTATGTATGAATACGTTTATCTCAGGAAATATTGGACGGATTTAAATGAAACTTTTTTGCTATATAGCTATTAAGCCTAGGTAACATATAGGGAAGAAATGATTTCGGAAAATGGAACACCTGAGGCGTGAAAGCGTAACAAACAAACTCACTTTCGCATTTATAATATTAGTTAGGATCGGGATATATAAATGACGCCTTAGCAAATTTTATTCAACCTGTTGAGCAGTTTTTGTTGAGGTATTTAAATTGAAGATATGGAACAACTGACGCAGAACCATAATGGTCCAGGAAAACTATAGGAGATATAAAAATGACGCTGTAGCAAAAGTTGTTCAGCCTGATTAGTAGTTTTGTTGAGGTATAAAAATTGAAGATTTAGAACATTTGATATACAGAACCATGTCAAATTTTATATCGACAAGTTTATATAGTCACACTCTCCACTGGGATAGAGTGCGTAGAGTACGATTAGCTCATATTACTGGTGATCGCCCAGCGGTCCCGGGTCACTCGCAACCAGGATATGCCCTTTTGGCAATAGCTTTTAGCCCATACGGCAGCATAACATGAGAGTTTACTGTTTCTCCAAGCCTTGCACACACAAGCAACACTCAAAGTCGACATCCGTCTCTCCCGAAGGCCCTTTGGAGCCCTTTAGATGGTTGAGCAGCATGACAGCAGGTCAAATCCATAGAGGAACAAAGGAAAATATTTGGTTTGGTAGTGCGAAGTGTTTTGTACAAAGAGAGGAAGCTGTTTTTCTAAGATGCTTCAGAAAGGACTGGAAAAAAAAACCTGATGAAAACCATCCTCGTTGAAATCAGGCGCCAAAACAAACTAACCCAAAGGATAGTCCCAAAATAGTATTAAAGTATTTATTTTTTGCAAAAGACGTTGATATTTATTAACTTTTAACTGGTAAACATACTTTTCTTATGCATCGACATTAGTTCGCATTGAGGTATATTAGTTCAGTGAAAATTATCGATAAAAAGATACTGGGACATCCTTAGTCGCAACGTCAACCAGTCCCCGTACTTCGATATTGGTAAGGTACGACACGTTTGCTTGCGTCACATACATTACGCGGTCAAAACAGTCTTATTACTGCTAATGAACGACTTTACGCGCAATGTAATACATCCATTCATTTGATTTCATTTTTTTAGCAATGTAACCGGCATGACATTCCCAATGACATATTATTTATTGATTTTAAGTTTTTGCTCTAAAATGCATTAAAAACACGAATATTTTGGTGCTTTCTTATGGTAGGTGACTCCGAGATGTTTCAGGCTCTTATTGGAACTTCTATTTTTGCACATTATCACTGCACAAGACGGCATTTTCGTAAAAATCGTGACGTACTACGCGAGTGCACATAGACTTCCGACTGACAGCGTGTTCGAGAAATATGCCCATGTTGCTCATATTGCGTTCCCACCTGCCACGCCCCCGAGCCCACTCTATACATCTCTGTGTGTACACCCTTATTTTGAAATCAGTACACAAACTTTAAGGGGTGACTCAGCCCATCAACATTAACAACTTTTGGTATTAAAATTACATACCAATACAAGTGTCCAGCTGATCGGACCAAATGTATGGAATCGTACAAATAATATTGAATTTTCAGCATTGGTCCCATAACAAAAGTTGTTCATGTTGATGGGCTGAGTCACCCCTTAAAGTTTGTGTACTGATTCCACAATAAGGGGTAGTGTCTCATTTTTTTATCTATCGAAAAAACCACCGGTAAACCGGTTTAAACCGGTATTAGCGCGGTCATCTGGTTTTGAGTCCATAAACTATTTATTTAGATATAAGATAAGTCAGTGAGATAATAAGTGGAGACACTTCGTTTGCATCAATACGGTAGTTACCTAATGTTAAAAATTTAAAATTATAAAAAAATTGTTTCTAATGAGACTAATTTCTATCTAAAAACACTATAAAGAACACTTTTAATTTGATATCGATTCGTTAAGTGATCTTAAAGCTTCTTTAAAGTTGGGTTAGGACCATTTCTTAAAGTATGAAAATCTTTAATTACAATTATACTGTATTTTAGTCTGCTAAATTTATAGCAACTTTTATTATGAAACCATTACCATAAAGGAAAATACAAGCTTGTGACGTTACAAATACGAGTATGTGGGCATTTCAGCGGCGCGTTTTCACGTCTAAAAACATGTGTCTTTAAAACTTTTATAGCTGAAAGAGTTTTTTGTTTAGAAATGTATTTCTCTCAATATTGTGTTTATTTTTGGCAGGTCTTTCTTTATTCAGCAACATGAAAAAAATTTTAGTCAACATGCCCATTGTAACAGAAGTGCAGTAAGATTTTTTGTTGGAAAATAAATTACCTTGTGCGTCTCGGAGATAAATATTTTATTGGATTGGTTGCAGGCTTGCGGTAATGCTTTTTGTAAGCTTGCCCTCGAACTTGCTGTTATACTTTCATGCTTGCTGTATTTTCAGCTATTTAGGGACCACTGCTGACCAAAAAAGCCTTTGTAAGTTTCCACTGCTCTTTTGCTTGTTCATGTTTTTATCCTTGCTCGTATGCTCGCCTTATTCTTTTTATGGTTGCTCTTATGTTTTTCTTTTGCGTGCTTTAGCATTTGTTAAGCTTTCTCTTATTCTTAATTTTATGTTTGAATATTTATGTTGAATAAGAACAAGCATATAATTGTTCTTATTAATCGAGGCGGTACGGAGTAGCGTTTCAGTTTTAACTTCAACAAAGTGTTCTTGGTATGTCTATCCGGCTATACCAATCTACAAATCGCTTTTCTCAACCGATTGTCATAAACAATTATGACCTGGTTCTATAATTGACATTATGTTCTGAAAAACCTTTAAAAAATTGGCAAAGTTGGCACAAAGGACTTAAGCGCTACTGTGATAAGTGGCAGTAATAATTATTGTTCCTCCTGGTTATAAAAGAAAATAGGAAAAGAGGAAGTAAGTATCTATGTATTATTTTTTTCTTTATCGAAAATACATTCAGATACTGACAGCGTTATCGGCAGAATAGCTAGGGTAGTTAATAAAGTAGGTATAGACAGCCAACATCAGAGCATTTTTGAAGTCTCGAGCAAAGAATCTAAGTGGATGTTATTGACTTATTGAACATTCCTTGAAACTTTTTTTTTACTAAGCTTAGTTTTAAGTATATTTCCAGATCTATTTAGATCTGAAACGGTCTGAAACGCACGGAGGCACAGTGGACGTCATTGACTTATTGGACATTTCTTGTAACTTTTTTTTATTAAGCTTAGATTTTAGTATATTTCTAGATGTGAAACGGTCTGAAACGCACGGAGGCACTAGTTTTAAATGCTTGCTCTTATTTTCGCTGATGCTTGCTTTATGCTTGCTCTTATCCTTGAATGCATTCTTATTTTCTTGGCATGCATTGCATGTTTGTTCTTCTGATTGGGCCAATGCTTGTTTTCGAACTTGCTCTCACGGACACGGTTGTCGGCGTATATGCTCGCCCTTATATTATCCATGCTTTTTTCATATTAACGCTGTCTTCTTGCTCTCAGGAACACTCTTACGACTGTCCGCATACTTGATGACATATTTAGTAGTCTCCCTTTTGTCAAGTTTACTTACATTTTATATGTATCAGCATATTGATATTATAATTTTGAACGGGTCTTGGATTCTCCCTTGGATCTTGAATAGGACCCTATTATTAATCATCTTAAAGGCATTTAAAAAGTCGACTGTGCTTCCTTAACGATAATTAATAGCATGTGTGTCACACGAGATGATATAGGAGAATTAGGTACTACTAATTATTAGATACGCGCAATAGAAACGAGAGAGAAGATACGTGATATGGGCAAACTGATGGATGGAATCTAGTATTAATCTGATATCTTTGGATGGATGGAATAGATTTTTTTCTAATTCTGATTTTTCTTCCCTCTATTTAACGGCAACTCTCTATAACGCCATATAATGCAGTCCATTTAGTGCAGTTATATAGAGTTTACACTGTATTTTTATGGATTCTATTGGATGTTCTGAACTGATGATAATTCTTGAATTTTCTTTAGAGAATAATTGTTTCATATCAAAAACCAAAAAGATGAATTTCTATAAATTGGTAATTTATACTGCAATCACGTTTTTGCTTGTTTTTATAATCCATTGACGTTAAATCTCAAACACAGATGCAACTTACACAGATGTTTAAATTTTACTGTACTGTCGAAATCCCATTTCCCGGTCAGTTTTTACTTCATAGATTAAAACCTTCGAGCAACACGGCTAAGATCAAAACACATGAGGGCAAACTTCGCAGGTGGCGTGTACACAAAGAGTGGCGTGTATGACTCATGTTGAGTGGTCGCCTAGTTCCGCCGAGTGGGCGAGCAAGACTAATAAATTATAGAAAAGGGTCCGACCAGTATCTGTTTCGGAAAGTTACTAGGCCGTGCTCTTTGCCAAGCACTCGGCTACAGTACAGATACTAGACGATGTGTCTTCGAGGGCTTCCCGATGACAAAATCTCGCCACTCTACTCGGTAAATGTGATTACTGATTACACTAGTCTGATTAGACTAGTAGTTACCGAATTAAAGTCGACCATGAGGATCATATCACGCACTATTCAACCTACGCCGACCATCTGGCTACCAAAGCTCTACCATGTTCTAAAACGGCCTACATACGACGCATTTCGTCATTCCAACAGAGCGGGACGAACCTGTAGTATCGATAGAATCGCTAAAACGCGCGACTTTGATACTGCAACGGAACCTTGAGTGAGAGACGGATACATACCTAGGGATATTGTCTTTGCCTAGGGTCACAAAGAGTCCCTCGGACGCGATGCAGCATCGCTATTAATACATGCAAAAACGCCGATCGTCGATGCTTAATTGCAAAATGTATACCTAATCATGTGCAGTGCAAGACGCCCAAATTCCAAAAGTATCTTAGATGCATCAACCAAACCATTCTCAAGTCGCGTTCTGTCACTGTGTAGATAACGAAGCAAGCTCTAGACAGTCTGTTAATAAGATTGTCATTAGATAAGATTACTTTGAATATTCGGGGATTAGAAGTACAGGTATTGTTTGAAAGTAAACAAGCTGAGATACTAGTAGCTGAGTAGTGATGGAGGTGTACCTAGCACCTGCCTACCTGATCAGCTCAATTCTGCCAACGTTCATCCAAGGGTCATTTTAAATAAAAAGTTCCCCAACAAATTACCGTTCATTATTACATTACACACACATTTCCACATTATATCCACACATTCACAATAACACGCCGTTGCCATGACATTGACAAGACACCGGGCGCGGTACTTACCGTAGCTAACAAATCAATACCGGCGACGGCGACACATAAAATAATACATAATTTTCTCTGTAATTATTCTTATTTCCCCGGTCAAGTTACAGGCAATTTTTTTTGTTTGTCTCATGCCTATCTGATGCATCTCCTGCTGATTGTACGTCAATGTATTCGGTAGATAGGTAGGTACAATTTTATAACTGCAATGCAGTCTGCGATTGCAGAACTGAATAATACGATATTACGAGAGAAATATTTGGTGTGCCTGTCGTGTAAAGTACCATTGCTACCTAAATTGATCACAGATAGGTACACGGTTCTAGTATTTTCAATGATATTACAAGCATTACTTTAACAACATAAACAAAAATAATACTAAAAAACCGAGGTCAAATTTGTATATAGGTATGTAAACATAACAATGAACTAAATACGATGTTATTTTATGATATAGGGGTACCTACCTGATGTGACTAACACGATAAAAACGCAACTAGGGTGGAAAGCTACTGAAGAAAGCTACTCAACGACAATTCGCTTACAAATCTTTATTACATTTAGGTTAGAACGAATTCGTAGCACTGAATCTCACTTACTATTTGATGAAGTGTGTGGCTTGCCAAGGTACATGTTGTTATCATTTGTAGTCATTTCACTAAAGCCACAGAACACACGTGTTTTTAAAAAAGGATTTCACTGCGGTACGTATTTATGCCTTCAGAAACACCCGGCAACTGAACAAGCAAGGCAGGCAACGCTGCGAGTTTGGAAAGTCGATGTTTGAGAACGAGACAGACACTCGGGTTCAGTCGGGTACGCTGGGAGAAGTGGGGTGGGCGCTGTATTCTAGATAGAACGATATCTTCTAGAACGTAGTAAATGAATTTACAGGGCAATGGCCCGTCAGTTATTTCTTACGAAATTTTTAATTATTATTGTGTTTCGCACGCAAGGCAAAGGGTATTTCAACTGCTCAGTAGATTGTTGAGCGGGTTACTTTTTTAAGTTTTATACCTAAGTAATCTTTGTCCCAATCCAACCAAAAGAATCTACCCATATAATTTATAGGAAAGTAATTGTCTTGTCAGTCACCAGTCAGTCGTAGACAGATGTCAATTGTCAGTTAGTAGTCAACGTTAGTTAGTCAAGCAAATTGACTCATTCATGTGGGAACGAATGAACAACTGAATGAAATAGTGTTGCCAGTGCCCCTTCTTGCAAAATAAATATTGCAAAGATTGTATATAACCGACTTGCAAAAAAGAGTACAGGCGGGGCGTGCGTGACGCGTATTTTTTGATTTTTTATTTTAATTGTCATCTCGTTTCCGTTGATTTTTTCATTTCCTTTTCTACATGATTGTTTGCGTATTCAACCATATTGGACGTTTGCTGATGTGTGACTATGGAAAATTAACATAAACCTTGGTCACACTGGTGTGGTGTGGTGTGAGTGTGAGTGACTATGGATCGGTTGGAAATAGTTGGACCTAAGTATTTGTTGAATATATTTGAGATAGTTATATAACATTTGCAATACTACATAGTTTAAAAGTAAATGTTATTTTTGAGAGCGCCAACGTAGTGATTATAGCTCATTGAGCGCCACCTGTAAGCGCCACCGTCTAAATTGATCATATACGTTTAGATGACTACATTGTTACATCCATAGATTTTTTTTTTTTTTTTTTTTTTTTCTTTATTTATTTAAAAGGGGTTTTGTCACACAGTGATATGTCACCCCCGTAGATTATACAATAACTAAGTCTATTCCATATAATTTAAAGCATAATTTTAACTTCACAATATAGAGATAGCTAGATACAATTGTGACAGCCTTCTGGCTTCCTCAGATAATGGGGAAGCCAGAATGCTGTTACACACACCTACGTCCCGCCTAAGACCAATGTCGCGACGGAGTGCCTCGTTCCGAATACACTCCATCAACACATGCTGTACGTCATCTACGGTGTTACACTCTGCGCAGTTTGGTGAGTCAGCCAGTCCCACCATATACTTAAACTTGTTTGATGGAATGTGTCCGGATCGAAGTCTTATTAGTGCGACTACTGCACTTCTGCCGCCGCAGTGTCCATCAAACCACGGATCCATAGATTGAAAAAAAAAATATTCGTACTTCTTAGTATACAGTATGGGCATATGTCCATACTGTATACTACCTATATGCTTACAGAAAAATAATTATAACAAGAAAAATAAATGACGTTCAAAAAGTGATATACATGACACTATTCATTTCATTTCCATATTTAGTGTGATAAATAAATAAACTGAACTTATTCTTATTTACTTTGCTATATCAAGTTTGTGTAGTAATGTGCGAGACTGCGAGCACTGTGAAAAATGTTTCCTTTTATCACTTGGTCCATTAAAAGCATATTTTAAAAGTTTTATTTTTCACTCATGCGTCTGTCTGTCCGTCCGTCTGTCACAGTCGATTCTCCGAATCTACTGAACCTAATTAAATGAAATTTGGTAAGATGGTGTAAACCTATGACCCAAACACGGATGTGCAAAGTAAAAAATATTTTTTTATAATAAGACCCTTATTATAAAAAAATATTTTTATATAAGTAAGTTTTGGGGCTCCAAATAGAAAATGTTAAAAAAAGTTTTGCAAACCTTACCATGTAACATATCAAATGAAAGAAGGGCTTGTAATGAGGATCTCAAAAATATTTTTTTTGTTAGGGCAAAATCAATACTTTTGATTTTATTCACGAAAGAAGGCAAAATTTGACCACCCCCCCTCCCCCCTCTGATCTCCGAAACTACTGGGCCTTCTACTCCTACAAAATATAATTCATTGCTTGAAGGGCATATGAACGGCGAATTTTTAATTATTCGTTTCTATCGTATTGCGGCGTCCATCCAAGTGTGATAAGGTCTTGTTGCAGTAAGTGGGGCCATACACTTGGGTCATACAATATTCTAGGTCGTAAGAACGTTTAATGGAATACTAGACCAATATCATTTGACAATAGCAAATTTCCCGCGACTTCATCCGCGTAAATTATAGCCTATGACACATGCAGATAAATTTCTATAAGTGAAAGAATTTGGAAATCATTCCAGTAGTTTCGAAGCATATTCAATGCAAACAAACAAATATAAAAGTAAAGTAAATATAGAACAAAGCTACTGGTCAAGGCAAATACAAAACTAGCCATCTACGACTCGAAAGAAAAAAAATTTTTCCTCTCCATAATATTAGTACCTAGTCCTCATATATTAAGAGGACTAGGTACTAATACTAACGCGGAGTAGGTAGTTTGTAACACTATCATAACGTGTGTTCGTTTGCGTGTCCCTCCCTTCCCTTAACCCCGATCAACATGCAACGGGTAATTAAGTAGACTGGACATTATTAACAAACATTTACATGGCAGCCAGAAAATTATTTTGTAAAGGCGTAAAATTATTGAATAGTAACATTCTGAAGAAGGAAAGTGTTTTGCCGTGTGGTTCCCGGCAGAGTAGAAAAGGACCACTCTACGTCTTCCCGTGGATGTCGTAGAAGGCGACTAAGGAAATACAAGCTATAAAAAAAGAAATACAGCTTATAAATTTCAATATTAATAAAAATCTATCAATCCTAAATAATTTTTTTTTAGTGTACCTAGCTCCCATAAAGGTAACGAGGGAGTAATAGTTTTTTTCTATACAAACCCATCGTGTGGGGTATTGTTAAATAGGTCTTTAAAAAATATTGTGAGATTGAGAACACCATTTTTCGATTTAGGGATCCGTTTCCGAAATATTTGGTTTTAAAGTGCAAATTTTTGTTAGAGGCGGGGACACTTGCCTCTAACAAAAATTTGCACCCCCCCTTCTATCTACTAAATGGTTATATATGGATATGTGAAAAAAATTACAGCAGTAGTATACCTATATATATACTGAAAGGAAAACTATCAGAGCTGAGTAATAAGTACTAACTAAAAAGTTATAGGCAACCAACTTATAAAATTTACTCGTATAAACTTGGGTTTTGGTGCACCAATTATGTAATGTTTGGAAAACAAAAAAAAATTGCGCGATTTTTTTAGTAATTTAATAGCTGTTTTTAATGATACTGCTGGCATATAGAGGAGAGGTACACGACGTATGTGTTGGAATCGAGCACTAGGGGCGCAGCGGGAACTTATCAGGAGCAAACCGATAAAATAATAGTCCTGCCTGGTCTGCAGGCCGATTTGCTAACTCGGTGTACAACGATTTCATACCTTAAATAAAAATAGTCATTCATACTGAAGCCGAAATGAATATTGAAGTTACCATGTAAATGATACACCGTAGCTGTCAAAAGTTAGCAAATAGGCCTTCTGGTCATCCCTGCGCCCCCAGAGTCTACGCCCTACGCCCTGTGCCGGTGGCACCGCCCTATTTTCGGCACTGCTCTACAGCCCTGGATTTCCCCAAGGAGCCGGCCGTATTAACTTTCGCAAAATCATATTACAGTATGAAAGCTGTCGTAATAGACTCATGTGACTGACTGAGGACGTAATAGGGAAAAACGTTCGGGGTGGGATGAGAAGGATGTACCAATAAATTCATGGTTGTTTACTTCATTACCGTAATTACTTGATTTTACTGGGTTATAGGTATGTAGGTTGGTGGAACAGATGTGCAAACTGATGAATATAAACCACATTAATCATGAGGGGTTTATAGAGGAAGTCAACTATTTGATTTATGGGATTGCGTCAGGAGTCCTAACTCTAATATGTGGTCCAGACCTTCTGTGTAAGAGAAATGAGTCTATGAGAAGAGAGTCGTGTCATGTGTCACTAACCTAAAAATACTTATTAGTTTTTTTTTCTAAAGTAAAAAAGACGTAGTCAGAACATTGAGTCAGAACGATTATTTCCTATTAAGAGTCGCCTGGACGCGCATGTCTCCATACAAACGGAAAAAGGGAATAGTGGCAATATTTGATAATTTTAGGGCAAAATTAAGCATCCAATCAATTAATCTCATTATAATCTACGTACGTACGTTCCTATACAGTTTGGTTAAATTATCAAATGTTTGAGAATTATACACTTCTCAAGATTTCCATACAAATTTGAAAAGGCTTGTAATTCTCAAACCATTGGTATTTTAACCAAGCTGTATAGGAACGTACGTAGATTATAATGAGATTATTTGATTAAATGCCTAATTTTACTCCAAAATTATCAAATATTGCCACAATTCCCTTTTTCCGTTTGTATGGAGACATGCGCTTCCAGGCGACTCTTAAGTATACAATAGAAAGTTAGGTACTGTAGCAGGGAGGTTTGAATAGATATTTGGAAACGTTTTTGATGCGTTTCAAACGAAACTATTGTCTGTGATTCATTATGTAGAAACAATTGTTTTGACACAGAAGTTGTCTTCCGTATCTTATACGAGGACATACTTAGATGTAAATCTTTATTGAATTGAAAAGCAAATGAAATATAACCTAGATTTAGTATTATTATTTTTAGCACCCTAGTAGCATTTATTGTTGGCATTTGCTTGGGCCACATACCTCTGGTTAGTTGGCAAATGCATACAATTGGCGCGCAGTTTTCGGGTTGGGCCCAAAACAAATGGCCTACGTGGATTTGAATACGATGGCCCAACTTGTAATAGGGCCAACGTACTTACCATCGTAGGCATTTCGTCGGGCCAGTTGCAATAAGTTGGTTGAACACTGAAGGGCCATTGGCTACTGAAAAATTATGGGGCCTCTTTGAGCAATTACCCTCCCACCTCCAGGATGTGACTGGTCTATCTACCTCAAGTACCAATCACCCTGTGAAGTGCAGTGCACCCCTGGGCAGTCCTCGCCGACTTACGTTAGAATTCCGGCTCGAAGTATATAGCTAAAAGTAAAAAATGTTAATAGCGCGTTCTAACATACGCCTTACGCCATCTATTGACTAAATAAATAATTATTTGCCGGGAATTTCCTGGCAAAGAAGAGTAGGACCACTACAAGTTTTTCCGTGGATATAGTAAAAGGCAACTTAGGAAGCACAAGCTAAAGAAAACTTACAAATAAAAATATCAAAGAGACCTCTCCAACCTGTCTGGCCAGCGTGGAGAGTAAAGGTCAAATCCTCTGACTGCTCTGGCTAAAACGGTAGTACAAAGGGTTGTGCTCCAGCAGTGGAGATTATACAAGATCTGATGATGATGATGATGAAACCAGCTTTCGTTGGACAGACTTGAGATGATCTAATGTAGGTAGGCAAAAGGTAATTCAAAGTACATTACTCATTCGCTTTTTTTTTATTCGGTGTACTATATAAACCTACGCAATATTACGTTAGTATTATATCAACTGTCTTTCGAAGGTCTTTCCCTACAAAAATAACCCAACGGTAGAAGTAGCACTAACAGGCCCAATGAAAGATTGTATAAGTCGGCCCGATGTTGTTAAATAACTTAAATCCCAACGAAAATCACCCAACAGTAGCAATAGTAGTAGTAGGCCCGTTGTTGGCTACCCGTTGGGTAAGTAGTGCATGTTTATGACAGTGGGCCTACTTTAAGTTGAGGTTGGCGGAGTAACTAACCATCTGCCAATACGTTCCCAACTGTTGGCATATGGAAGCCAACGGAAAATGCTACTAGGGCACAAAGCCCTACTCACCCCTTAGATTACCTACTACTTGAACTACTGTAGGTACTGCAAGTACTTGCAAAATGTCTGCATACTAAAAGCTCAGCGAGTGATGTACAAAGCTCCGGGACAGTATCAATGTTTTGCTGACTTACAGTAAAACTTCATGATTAAAAATCTTTCTATGTACCTACCTATAGCTTGGTTTGTACGGAACAACCGAATGATTGTTCTACGGCTGTAGTAGGTATACTTACTGACATAACAAAGCTAACATGAAACTGTTCAACCGTATCAATATTGTTCTATTGTTTGCTGATCACTATCAATCATTCCATCAGGACTTAATGACACGTCACAAGGGCGTCGCCAGGGAGGGGGCAGGGGGGCTGCTGCCCCTCGCTAGAAGCTCTGGAATCTGAGTTGTTTACTCCACTTTTATCTACGATCTGCGATGAGCAGCTATTGCTCAATCAAGGCAAAGACAATATAATACTAACGATCTAGGTCTCTGTAAAACGCCGTTAAAATAAAAATAACACCCATACCATCAATAAAAATATCTCTTACCGAACATAGTATTTTTTAAAATATATGCAACTTTTCTTTTTAGGGTTCCGTACAAAAATTGAAGAACGGAGCCCTTATAGGATCACTCGTACGTCTGTCAGTCCGCCGTCCGTCTGTCACAGCCGATTTTCTCCGAATCTACTGAACCAAATTAGGTGAAAGGGCATTGGGTAAAAGTGGCCTGATTTTCAAAATTTGCGACCACCGTTCAAAGTTTACTCATTCGAAAGATCATATTAAGATGTTTATTTTCATCTATGGCCGTTTCTGTCTACAGTGTATCGGAGCCGAGATATCGGCATTCATAATTAAAAAATAAATTACAATAATGTCGTCTAGATAGACAAAACAGGATCTTTATTTTATTATTTTTTCGTGTAAATATTACTTGATTCTATGATTTATATTATTTATATATAAAATAAAAACAGTTACAGTGGGGTATGCGACATTCATAATTAATACAACAAACATTAATATATTATTTTTATTACGCAGAATTTGATGATATCCTACTTCAGGCACTCATGCATGTGTACTTATATATTTTTACGAAAAAATTGTTTCATATGGCATAAAATGACACGGAAGACATGATAAGTCTCACACACAGATTTTTTAAGCCATTCGAAGGTAACTGATATGTCAGATGTGGATTAGAGAATTTTCTATAACAAAAGACCGAGGGTGAATGTGATTCATAACTTTTAGTGCGTTAAGTAAACAAACAATGGGAAGTTCCTAGAAAGTTGAAAGGCCCGCTACCGGTCGCGTTCATCCAATCACAGCGCAGGGTTCATTTACCTGACTCGGTTAGGCTTTGAAAATCGAGCAGGGTGGAGTGGAGGGGTGAAGGAAAGAGGTGCAGGCGCAGGCAGGATTCACTTCCCGTTTAACCTTTGTGTTGAGTGTGTGCAAGTGCGTTATATACTTTTGATTACCACGACCTTTGCTTTGTTTTTGGACTCTCTCTTTATTATCTTATTTTGTGACCTGGCATTACTAACTGGACTAAGAGTTTGCTGTAGTGATTTGGACTTTAAAACAATATGGATGCAGATAGAGCATCGTGTGTTGGCTGCCATCGAAGTTTGAACCGCATTGGCGGCACTCGCAGGAGATCTATGGTGTTAACGGCTCAACTGATGGAGCAAAACCCATGTTTAATGGCATACTGCATTGAAGTTATTAACATTCTTGAGGTAAGTGATGACATTTCTTATATAATTATTAATTGTTTAACTTTCTTATTTACACTAATATTAAAAAACAGTTGGTTTGTTAAAACGTGATAAACTCAGGGACTGTTGTGTCAAACATTATTTCATGTAGGTACAATATCCCAGTGTCAATTATATTTTGTTTGAAGTACATATCTTAAAGCGATCTCACTCGTCACAAAGCCATTCCTAACTTATTGAAAACTGGCCACTGGTTATATTTTCCCCTTTACCTTGATTATCTTTTGAGTGTCAAAGAAGATTAGTACTTGTGTTTCTTCCGCTTGCTCCCAAACCGGCATAAATGCAATAAGATGCAGTACGTGCCACTTTTTTTAGTGATTACTATATGTTTGAGACTTGCTATATGTTCGTAAGTCAAGTAAAAGAGGAAATGATTTCATATTTACTAAAAAATAAATAATTAAATCAATTTACCCAGTTAGATTTATCTAGGTACTACGATGTGTTTTAATTATTTTTTACCTATATATGGAGCTAATACGTATACAAATATATTGATTAAGCCTATATTTTGTATTTTACAGTTTGGTGGCGATGAACGGATATGTCGACCATGCTTTTTTCGAGCTCAGCGCTATGTCTCAAGAGATCAACAAGCAGAAGTTGCACCAGACCTACTTGAACAACATGCAGATGATCAAGTATTAGAGCATGATTCATCGCAAGGAGGCAATACAGAGGAATCTGAATCAGATCTTATTATTAATGAAAATATGCGAGACCAACAAGTGCAAGTTAGTAGACCGCAAACGATTGAAGTTCCTGGATATTCCAGAGCACCACTTAATACACAGTTATGTATTTTTGCTGATTGCACCAACACCAATCTTCAACGAATTCATGTTGACATAAGAACCACAATTCTTCAAAATAAAGGATTTTACCTTCCACGGGGTACACGTGTATGTAGAGAGCATTCAGATTCAGGGTTTCAAGATATTGAAACAAGAACACGTCGTGTAATTGCAAGTTTCTCGTCGAAGCAAGTGAAAGACATGATGGATATTTTAAGAAATCGTAGTAATTTTTTAGATTTTGAGAGACTTTCTTCCATTAATAATGGAGTCTTTCATTATTACATTGGTTTCTCTAAGGAAAACTTTATGCGAATTCTTGAAGCAACCCCAAGTATCACACAACATCACAAAAAGGCTAAAACAGCCCTTGCAACAGTTCTTGCAAAACTTCACACCGGTGAATCAAATCAACGACTTTCTAGCGTATTCAAAATGACAAGAAAAACTTTTGAAAAAATAATGCGAGAAGTGAGACAAGAATTAATGACAGAGTTTGTGCCACAGAATTTAGGCTATGATCATATTACAAGAGAAGAAGTCATATCACGTTGTTTGACTATCCCAAATGTATTATTTGGAAATCCAAATGCTCCTCTGAGTGAACGTAGAGCCATAATTATATTAGACGGGACTTATATATATTTTCAAAAAAGCAGCAACTATTACTTTCAAAGAAAATCCTATAGTCTGCACAAGTTTCGTCATTTACTAAAACCCTTTTTAGTAGTATGCCCTGATGGTCATATAGTTGATATTTATGGTTTATATGAAGCTACTACTTCAGATGCTCGTATTTTGTCTGAGATTATGAGTAGTGAAACTGATACATTTCATTGGTATTTTCGTGAAAATGATGTACTCATTTTAGATAGAGGCTTCAGAGATTGCATTGATGAAGTGGAGTCATATGGATACAAAACGTACATGCCAGCCTCCAAAGACGTAAATGAAAGTCAGTTAAGTGTGCGACAAGCAAATGATTCTAGGAAAGTTACTATTTGCCGTTGGGTTGTAGAAACAGTAAATGGCAGATTAAAAAATCAGTTTCGCCAATTACGTCACCAATACTTTAATGTAGCTGCAAGGCATCTTTTCGACGAGATAAAAATTGCTGCGGCATTATTAAATGCTTTTGGCAAACCCCTAACCGACCACCGCTTGGTGAACGAAATCGTAAACAAAATAATTCAATGTGATGGAGACAGAAACAGGTTAAGTGAATATGTTATAGAAAATAATCTCAATCGTAGATGGGCTCGTTTTCAGTCTATTGATGCGGCTTTATTAGATTTTAATGATTTCCCAATATTAAGTATGGACGAGCTTATTATATATGCGTTGGGAACGTATCAAATTCTCCAAGCCCGCAGTTATTACGGGTAGCATGTAAAAAATGGTTCGTATATAATTGAAATATATAAGGAGCCCCACATAGAAGATTTTAGAGAGCAGAATTTGGATTGTCGGAATCCATGGCTACTTAGAGGAAAAATTCAATCAAGACACGTGACAAGCAGAATTTATTATGTTTATATTTTATTAGAAAGGGAACTAGAAGGAAGCAGCGCAATATTGGGCCATTATTGCTCATGTGTTGTCGGAAAACGGACTCTAGGCTGTTGCTCGCATGTAATGTCCATTATATGGTATTTGGGATGGGGTAGATACCAAGATAATCTATCTCCCCCAGCTCAGTTTTTAGACACAATAATACGACATGATCAAGAAAATGAAGTTTACGATGAACCGGAAAATAACTAAATTGTATAAATCGGAAAATAACTAATCTTGTAAACTAATAATAATGTAATATATTCATATTGATATTGTATGTGCCTATAATAAATGATTTGTTTGTGTGTATCTGTTGCATTTTATTTATCACTAGCAGTCCGCCCCGGCTTCGCTCGTGGTACCTACATAGCCTATTTCACTCCGGGATAATGTAGCTTTCGAATGGTGAAAGAATTTTTTAAATCAGTTCAGTCGTTTCTGAGATTACCCATTACAAACAAACAAACAAATCTTTCCTCTTTATAATATTAGTCTAGATTCCTATCCATAACGACATACTATACGCTTTAATCAAATCATTTTTGTTAAAAAATATTACATCTATATAGACGACTTACTTATTATTTGTCTTATTTTGATATTTGATATTTCGGCTCCGATATAGTTTACATCAATAATGTTTTGTATATTGTTATTCTCAACTATAAGGCTAATTAAAAATACTAGTTATATTAGTGGTCGCTGAAAAAAAAAATCATGCCAAGGCTCATACAAAATTACCCAAACCCCTTTGGTAAGATGGTGTAATCCTATGACCCAAACACGGATGTGCAAAGTAAATAAAGATTTTTTGAAATAAGGGTCATCTTCAGGGGCCCAATTACAAAATTTAATCAATACTTTTGATTTTATTCACGAAAGAAGGCAAAAATTGACCATCCCCCCCCCCCCCCCCTTACAGGAAAAATAATAAGAATTCTATCACTTTTTAAATAAAGTGGTAAACTCACTATAATAAGTTCATCTAGGGAAATAGTTCACTAAAACACCACTAGATAGCGCTAGTCAATTGAATAAAACATTTTTGGACATTGTGTATGTGTACACGAAGCATATTGTACGGAACCCTCATTGCGCGAGTTTGAAACCTCAGTGCGCGGCTCACACTTGGCCAGTTTTTTCTTTAATAACATGTACCTATTATGTCGCAGTCATCTGGTTGAATCTGCTATGTGATTGAATGACTAGCGAGTTCATTGAATGACCACGTTTATTTGAATGACTATAGGACAACTCGTCAAGTCGTTGAATGTAACGTTCAACATCTTGACTGAATGAACGTCATTTAGCGAAGTCGTTGAATCTGAGCCGACTTTGTAATATTTGGTGGTAACATGATTTCCAAGGCTTTATTTAATCTCATATTTTTGCAAATTTTTCTTAGTTTTTAAAGTCCAATCCATGATGTCATAATATGTTATTACAAATAACGCACTTTTAAGTAAATTTAATCGAAAAATATCAACACCGTGCCATCAGTGCGAGCTGTTTGACGCCGTATTTGTTTTGGCAAAGACAATATAATACTAGTTTTGGTGACTACTAGCGCCGCAGTGGGAAAAAATGAACTAAATTTGAATGATTTTATGTCCGCTCTGTTCAAAGGGCTATGTTACAATCCGCTAACTAGTTGGACGTTGAGCGACGCTTGTTCAATCAACCTTCGGCCTAGTCATTCAATTAAACGTGGTCATTTAATGAACGCGCTAGTCATTCAATCAAATAGCAGATTCAACCAGATGACTGCGATATATACCTACAGTTCCCGCTGAATGAATCAATCTGCTTAGCCAATTACCGCAGATGGAAAAAACTGATTGTTCGTAATGTAAAATACGTTTACGCAAAGGTTCTATATCTATCAAAACACTAGATAATTTTTGGAATTTGAAATATGTTTACCTAACTAACCCTTACTTACCCGGGTAAATACAAGGGTAAATGGGTATGTATGTAATGTCTGTTCTATCGTTACCTCCTATAGCCTATACGGCTTGACCAATTTTGATTTTGAATGAGGTATAAATTGATATTCTTCCCCGTAGTGTCATTGGCTATGATAGGTCAGCAAAAAATCAACATAGCGGACGTAAAATGTAAAAAGGCAGTCGGGCTTTCTTATTTTCTTAACTACTTCACTTGTTTCTTACATCATATTCTAGAATATTCTTACTGCGAGATATATTGCTAAAAACAACTGTGAGTCACTCGCGTCCAAGCCGTAGATGGCACGAAATGCTCTTTTTATAATACAAAAATAGTCTGAATGTCGGCTGCATCTCCCTACAGAAGTAAATTGCTTTGAACGCTTTGAATACCTATGTATGTTTATGTTGTGTATGTATATCTATTAGTATATAATCAAATTTCTTTTCTTAAGAGGATTGACTACCTGTAAATTTTCATACAAAAAGCGATCTCGTCCATCCTCCTAAACCATTTTCGAAATGAGGAAATTTTGGTGTAATTCTATTTAGCACACCTTTTTTTATTGATTTGGTTTAGATTAATTTAAATAAATTAAAATGCTTCGGAAATTTTTAAGTAAAAAATATGGATATTTACTTAGATGCTCGCTCATAACTTTTGTTGTAAGCAATATATCTTAAATATCAAAACGTACTTCTTCAATTAATCAATAATGTGTAAAAAAGATATTGAAATTGGACTATGTTTAAGGGGTGGGAAGCGTTATCGCTTTTTGTATGAAAATTTACAGGTAGTCGATCTTCTTAAAACATAGCGCTAATTTAGAGTATGTTAAAGCTTGACTACCTCATCACCCAGGATCTATTAATTATTAGAAAGTACGTAGAACTACCATTACTTCAACCAACAAAAAAAGTGGGCAAGGGCCGTCTTAAACATTGCTTGGGCACTACGAGGGAATTATTATTTGGGCACAAAGTTTTGGGCCCTGGTCCACATTTTTTGCTGGTGTCGTAATATAAGACACCAATAAAATTAAAGAAAGCCAATTATACGATTATGCCGCTCCGCAAGTAAAGTGACAGTTGAAGACAAGAGGGTGGGGTAACAAATTGAAACCCACGGCTCTGCCACCGTTTCTTTTGACTGTTTGCCGTACCCTGGATGAGCTGTTCACGTGAAAAAGTGCTCAACAAAAATGTTTTAGTTATATATCGGAGAATTGTCGGTCTTTCGGGCGTACCATGAGGATGGGGCCCTGGGCACACGAGACGCGGGTAGGGTGATGAGAAGACGGCATTGTGTCTCAATACAACCTGATGTCTACAAAAAATAGTAGAGCATGAATGAGATAGGCCTTGTATTTATTTTTCCGCCCTACATTTTTATCAGAAGGACAGACAATATCGCCCGTGATTTCGCCGTTCTATAGGTTGCCTGTTGCCTTGCCTGTGTCTAATTATTAATTTTGCTCGGGCACATTAACACTACACGCACACGTTTATCTAGGTACTTAGCCTGACAGCACCCGCATTTCCGGTAAACCAGTACAATAATAAAGAGTTTACAACTGTCGTGATAATTCGCTAACTTTATCTGCTGCTGACTAACATTTTAAAGGTTAAGTTAATACTACTTCGTGTAAATCTGTAACCTTGCCATATTCTAGAACCATCGTGAACGTATCTACCTATACGTGTAAGCACTGATCAAACTGAGTATCAAACTGAACAACTTTCCACAAGGAACATAGTTACCTAACAGAAATATGAAAAATACCGGGCAAGTGCGTGTCGGGCCACGCGCAGTGTAGGGTTCCGTAGTTGCGAATGACAACTTTGAGTTCACACTATTCACACTCGCATCTTACAGTTTAGCGACCAAAAACATCTAACAATGAAAATAGTATGAAATTTTACAGTTTATAAGTTGGTTGCCTATAACTTTTTAGTTTGTACTAGTACTCAGCTCTGATAGTTTTCCTTTAAACGTCAGTATATATACTACTGCTGTAATTTTTTTCACGTATCTATATATAACCGTTTAGCAGATAGAGGGGGGGGACACTTACCTCTAACAAAAATTCGCACTTTAAAACCAAATATTTCGGAAACGGATCGCTAAATCGAAAAATGGTGTTCTCAACCTCACAATATTAAGACCTATTTAACGATACCCCACACGATGGGTAAATAGAGAAAAAATAATTACTCCCCCACTTTACTTGTATGGGAGCTACCCTAAAAAAATTTTCAAGTTTTTATTCTACCACTTTTTTGCTATGATTAATATACATACCCATACCAAATTAAAGCTTTCTAGTACTTATAGTCTCTGCGTGAAACCGCGGACGGACAGACAGACAGACAGACGGACAGACATGGCTACTACGGAACCCTAAAAATGGGTTCGCCATACATACTGCTAGCTAATCAGCTGATCGGTTTAGTGAAGTCCATTTTTTTCGTATTTCGACCTGGGAAAGCTGTTCTGTATGATCATTGATCACTGATTAGTATTGTAAGGTACGTTCGAGTATATGGCAATCTTACAGGTTTACACAGAGTATAAAGTCTGGGAGAAAATAAATAATAGGTTTGCAAGTAGGTAGGTACATACTTAATTAATTCAATATGAAGAAAAGGACGTTAACCTGGGGAGCCATGTCTGATACGCTGGATTGCACGCTAGCCGATGCGATTCGTCATGAACGCTTTTCGACATGAAACGCCGTACTTTCATATTATGTCCTATCTTATATAAACAGAGTCTGCCAGTACTATTCGTCTTATAGACGCGTTCCGTCGATTTGTCACTCACCATCACAGGTGCGGATGAGGACACAGAATATCACAGAGCAAGGAATTTCAATGTAGTGTAAACCGCGAGCGACAAGACATTCGTTGCTCTGTGCAGAATTTATTGGGTACGCACAGCACGGTGCACATGCTTACAAAATGCAGGTAGGTATGCATGGTATATATTTTTTACTTAGTTATGGAGTTTTTAGGGTTCCGTACAAAAAATGAAAAACGGAACCCTTATAGGATCACTCGTCTGTCTGTCCGTCCGTCTGTCACAGTTGATTTTCTCCAAATCTGCTGAACCAAATTAGGTGAAATTAGATGATAGATGGTGTAAACCTATGACCCAAACACGGATGTGCAAAGTAAATATATTTTTTTTTTTAAATACGGGTCAGTTTAGGGGGTCCAAATAGAAAATGTTAAAAAAAAGTTGTGCAAATTTTACCGTGTTATATATCAAATGAAAGGGCTTGTTATGAGAATCTCAAAAATATTTTTTTTGTTCGGTCAAAATCAATACTTTTATTCACGAGATTCACGAAAGAAGGCAAAACTTGACCATTCCCCCCCACCCTGATCTCCGAAACTACTGGGCCTAAAATTTCTAAAAAATACAGAATATGTTCATTACTTGAAGATTACAGGAAAAATGATAGGAATTCTATCAGTTGAAAATAAAGATACTTACTATAATAAGTTCATCTAGGGAAATAGTTCACTAAAACACAACTAGATAGCGCTAGTCAATTGAATAAAACATTTTTGCACATTGTGTGTGTGTACACAATATTCTGATATCTATGGTGTACACGAAGCATATTGTACGGAACCCTCATTGCGCGAGTTTGACTCACACTAGGCCGGTTTTTTTAAATAGTTTTACTTAGTTTAACTTCTTAGAAATATACTTGTATACTTACTTTTAATGGATGGCATGCATTGAGAGATACCCAGCAGTGGGATACAGAAGGCTGTTGATGATGATGATGACTTACTTACTTTTGTTTAAATTCATCGGCAAAGAAAATAAATTAGAAGATAATTGAGAATATCTTTACATTGAAAAACAATGTCTGTATTCATCTGTCCGTGTGTATGCTTAATATGAAAGAGGTAGTTCTGGAAATACTTCATACAAACTACTGAACCGATTTTAATGAAATAAAAAAGGTACCATTTCGGAAGGTATATAGGAAATATAGTACTTACCTTCAAATTGGTAATTAGTACCTACCTACATTTTATTATTACGAAATAAATACAATACCGGATATTCAGCGCTCTTTGCAGAGTATTCGCCGTGTAGTCGCCGACTTTCTTTCTTTACGGTCGGCCTTACTGACTAGTTGCCAATTAGTCGGAACATCTCTAAAATATTATTACCGTTCAATAATACTCAACATAAAACTTCTTACCTCCAGAGTCCATGATGTCCAACTTTTCGTTGCCCTTGCTCGTAGTACTGGCCGGCTTGGCTGGGGCGTTTTCGTTGTTGTAGTTGAAGCAGGCTGCAACAAAGAGATCACAATTATAAATCAATAATAAATAAGCCGTTTGGTTCCCGGCAGAGTAGAATAGGACCAATCCAAGTCATCCCGTGGATGTCGTAAAAGGCGACTAAGGAAACACAAGCTAAACCATGTGGTCTCAACACCTTATCGTACAATTTGTTCTCAGAGACTCGCATAGATGGCGCCACTCGAAACTTCACAACTTTGTATTTACCGTATTATGAGAATATAAAAACATGATTCACAAAATATATCTTATTAAAAATCAAAACAATATTTTAGGCATAATATTTTAAAATGACACCGTATATTTAGTAAGTTAAAGGCTAACGCAGATTACCGCCATCTAGTATTGAGTAGCAAGCAACTCTCCTGCGCCATACATTCGCCTGCTTTTCGCAACCTTAATTTGGTTCAATATTTTTGTATGAGGTGGGCAGTCTATTACGTTAGTATTATATTGTCTTTGGCTAAACAAAGCTTATTAACATCAAAGAGAACTCTCCAACCCGTCTGGCCAGCGTGGAGAGTGTAGGCCAAATCCTCTGACTACTCAGGCTAGTATATGGCTCTGGTGGTGCAGAGAGGGTCGTGCTCCTGCAGTGGAGACTAGAAAGACCTGATGATGATGATGATGAATAAATATAATACCTATTAAATAAAACTTGATGAGATAAAGTCATTGTAAAAGGGAGTACCTAACTCCCCGGTGGTCCTGCCCCGATTACGGGACGGTTGGGATAAATTGATTCATCGACCCCGGTAGATCGGCCCGTCGACTAACGGGGCAGATGGCACAGGTCAAGTCAAGTATCATCTGGGTACCCCGGTGTGTTTTTTAACGAAATTTGAATTTGACGAGCTCCGTGGCGCAGCGGTCAACACGCCGGCCTGTGACACGGATGGTCCCGGGTTCGATCCCCGGTCAGGTCAAGATGAAAAACGATCTTTTTCAGATTGACCTGGGTCTTGGATGTTTATCTATGTATGTATTTGTTATAAAATATAGTATCGTTGAGTTAGTATCCCATAACACAAGTCTTACTTAATAACTTACTTTGGGGCTAGCTCAATCTGTGTGGTTTGTCCGTATATATATATTTTTTATAAGAAGAGTTAATTAGAAAAGAGTCGGTATGTAAGGTATAATTAGTTTTTATTGTTGTTACACTGTGCTATCCGGTCCATTAATAACGATATAAGACAAAGTGTCTTATAGTCATTCTGCGTTAATCACCTAATTCATAACCTCAATTTTTAAGGGATTAATCCCAATCCCAATTTCCAAACTAATATTATAAATGCGAAAGTGAGTTTGTTTGTTTGTTTGTTACGCTTTCACGCCGTATCTACTGAACCGATCATCATGAAACTTTGCATATACATGAAGGACATAGGCAATATATTACGCGGGCGGAGCCGCGGGTAACAGCTAGTTAAAAATAAATGTATTACCATCAACAAGGCTGCCACGATACACACAGCCTAGTTTGGTAGTCAGTTGGTCGTGAGACGTTCATTGATTTGGCTTTGGCGCATTCAGACAGTATTACTTATATCTTTTGAAGAGCGAAGTCTGTTGGGATTTCGTTTAGTGAAAACATTGAAACTGTAGAGTTTATACTACTACGCACCTGGAAGTATTGTCGACGATGACAGAAAGACGACGTCCAGAGTAAGAAAAAGAAAGAAAACAAATCTATCTAAGTATTAGTAAGCTTTCCTACCTAGGTACACACAAAAGTGTTAGACTAGAACAAACTTCACAATCGATGTCTTGACATTGGAGGTCGTCCTCAATAGCAGTCGTGCATAAATAATAACTGCAGCCTGTCTGTTCCCATCGAAAACAACCTCTAGGTAAATTAAATTAAACAAAGATATAATATAATTCAGATATATAGATACGTTGATTTGTAGCTGAAGTCACACATATACAAAAATGTTAAGAACAACACATAGTCTTTGTACCTGTGTGCCACAGCAATCCAAAAAGGTCATAGCTCAGTGCTGGTGCTGCTCAGAGAGCAGCTCACTAATTTTCAGCTACGGCCTGTCAATTTCTTCAGCTACGGCCTAATTTCTTCAATTGTTTCCCCTGACTTTACGCTTCTCTTTACTAATATATAATCATAATCATCAGCAGGGCTAACATGCGCGCCACGACAAAATTTTGTCGCGGCATTTTCTCGATTTGTGACGACATATCTCTATATGTCGACAGTCGGTAACATGGCAGCACACTTAAATCATGTCCTTTTGTCAAATGAAGACTTGACCACGACTTGACGACATTATGTCGACGGTCTCTAACATGCACTTCAAATTTTATCGATTTTTTACATTTGGATTCGATAAGATTGTCGTCGAATTTTTCTTCGACGACAAACGACGAGAAAATATAACACTCGAATATGTGCCTGCAAAAATGTTCAAACTGCTCAAATGAAAGACTGAGGTATTCGTATTTTTTTTGGATACCTATAATCTATATGTTTCAGGCAAAACCCTATTTCAGGATGAACTAGTTTGGCCTAGGCCGAACTGAATTTGCATATTATTCAAACCTTTTTAAAGGCTTAAAGGGTGCATTGATACACACATTGATTACCAAAGTTACATCATTTCTGGAATTGTGTTTTCCGGTGAAGATTTCGAAAATAACGTCAGTTTTGAAATCCAAGATGGCGGACGCGAATTCTCATGAAAAATTGTCATGGTTGTCATCTTGTTGGTTTTCCGGGGCGTAGATTTCGAAAATGACGTCGATTTTGAAATCTAAAACGAAAACCCCATAAAACGATACAAATGTCGATTTTTAATGAAAAAGTCACGTCCTTCGTTTTGGATTTCAAAACTGACGTCATTTTCAAAATCTACATCCCTAAAAACCCACATAACGATACCCATGTCGATATTTTATAAAAAGTCGTGTCCGCCATCTTGGATTTTAAAATTGACGTCATTTTCGAAATCTACACCCCAAAAAACCTATATAATGACACCCATGATAATTTGTCACAAAAAATCGCTTCCGCCATCTTGGCTTTATAACTGACGTCATTTTTGAAATCTATATCCTGAAAAACGCATATAACTACACCCATGTCAATTTTCATGAAAAGTCATGTCCGCCATCTTACAACGACATTTGATATCATAATTGTAAGATTTAACAATAGTTTCATCTTTATCTTTATTCTTGTTTAAAAAAAATCTTTTCATTATTATTTTCCGCGCCTTGGTAACCATGGTTACGCTGTAAAAAACACACTGAATATCGGTGTTGCAATTTTAAAATAAAACTTGACGTTTCGAGAAGTGATAGCCAAGTCACGACGAGATACTTCTCTTTCATGGCGCGCATGTTAGGGTATTCGACATAATTGTCGAATTCGACAAGATATGTCATGTCGTCTAAGAGATATGTCGTGGCGCGCATGTTAGCCCTGCAGGTCTTTATTAGTCTCCACTGCAGGAGCATGACCCTCTCTATACAACCAGAGCCACCTAGTAAGCCAGAGGATATACAACCAGAGCCAGACGGACGGGTTGGAGAGGCCTGTTTGATGTTTATAAGCTTTGTTTAGCTTGTGTTTCCTAAGTTGCCTTCTACGACATCCACGGGAAGACTTGGAGTGGTCCTATTCTACTCTGCCGGAAACCACACGGCGAATATGATATATTTAGATTGATTATTCGCAGAACCAATAGATTTCACCTAATCCAATTCCTGAAGATTTTTGTCGTCTCTTAATGATTTTACATATTACTAGCAGTACGCCATGGCTTTGCCCGTGGTACATACCTAGCCTAATGGCACTCAGGGATAACGTGACTATCCAAGGGTGAAAGAATTTTTGAAATCGGCTCAGTAGTTCCTGAGATTATCGCATACAACCAAACAAACAAACTCTTCAGCTTTCAAATTCAAATTCAATCGTTTATTTAATATAGCATCGATCAGGCGCCAGGGGTCTACTTCTCAAACTGTCTATTTCTCATTTGACTACTTTTCGTGGAGACAACTTCGCGAATTTCCTACTTAGTAATCAGCCTATTTCGCACTCCGTCTACTTTTCAATTGAACTACTTCGCAAACTGACTACTTTTTTCTGTAATGTCATCTTCGGACAGTTATAACATAATTGTAACATAATTGGCGGTTTGGCAATAGTTCGGCGGTACTTGGCGAGCGTTAGGAGTGTTTTTCAACGCTTTGAACACTTATTAATTGTCATATTTGTGTTTACAATTTTTACAACAAAAAAATTTTGTTGACGTCAATAATTACTTATGGCTAAGTTTAGGCCGCTTCCAAAGCGGAGTGCTTTATTATATCTTGTCGTCACACCCCTGGTGTTGCAGTTGTCCATGGCATGTGGTCTCAACGCCTTACTCGTACGATTTGTTCTCAGAGCCTCGCATAGACGGCGCTACTCGAAACTACACAACATTGTATCTACCGTATTATGAGATATAAAAACATGATTCACAAAATATATCTTATTAAAAATCAAACCAATATTTTAGGGCATATTTTAAAATGACACCGTATATTTAGTAAGTTAAAGGCTAACGCAGATTACCGCCATCTAGTATCGAGTAGCAAGCAACTCTCCTGCGCCATACATTCGCCTGCTTTTCGCAACCTTAATTCGGTCCAATATTTTTGTATGAGGTGGGCAGTCTATTACGTTAGTATTATATTGTCTTCTTTGTCCATGGGCAGCCGGGAGATCACTTTATCAGGTGACTCGCTTGCTCGTTTGCCGTCCTACCTATATCATAAAAAGAAATATTCCTATGGATTTGCGTAATAGTTGACGTAAATAGATTCGTCCTCTTTGGAATAGAGATGTACCTAGCCTAGTTACTACATAAGTTCCATGAATAAGTTCCATGAATGTGACGGTTTGACCCACTAATGCGTGTGGATGTGTGTCTTGTCACAAGACACGCTCTTGTGTGCTCTAAACTGCATTTTTAGGATTCCGTAGCCGAAAGGCAGAAAACGGAACCTATAATATAGATTCGTCACGTCCGTCTGTCTACCTGTCTGTCTGTCCGTATGTCATAACCTCAGGTCATAACCATTTTATTCCAAAGATAATTGCGCAGTTGAATCTTGGAAGTTAGATGTAGGTACTCTGTATGTGCTTTATTACGATTTTTAAACAAAAAAAAAAGATTTAAGTTGCCAATGGGCATGTTCACAAAAATTTTTTTCATTTTGCTATGTAAAGAGCTGCCAAAAATAAACACAATAGTGACAGAAATACATTTCTAAACAAAAAACTCTTTCAGTTATAAAAGTTTTAAAGACACATGTTTTTAGACGTAAATTTTTAGACGTGAAAACGCGCTGCTGAAATGCCTACATATTTGTGACGTCACAAGCTTGTATTTTGTATGGGTGGCGTGAGAACTTTGTTTGGTAGCTATACGAAATATTTCGTTTATGGTAATGGTTTCATAATAAAAGTTGCTATAAATTTTGCAGACTAAAATACAGTATAATTGTAATCAAAGATTTTCATACTTTAAAAAATGACCCTATTCACCCAACTTTAAAGAAGCTTTAAGATCACTAAACGAATCGATATAAAATTAAAAGTGTTCTTTATAGTGTTTTTAGATAGAAATTAGTCTCATTAGAAACAAATTTTATATAATCTTAACATTAGGCAACTACCGTATTAATGGAAATAAAACAAAAAAAAAAAACTTTTGATCAAACCTTTACGTGAAAGGGCTAATGTCTGTGGATAGGTCTTTTAAATTCCTGACGTAGGTATGTATAAGAAGTATCACAAAAAAAAAACTTTACTTAGCAAAAACACATCCCAGAAAAATACAAAAAGAACAAATAAAAACCGGCCAAGTGCGTGTCGGGCCACGCGCAGTGTAGGGTTCCGTAGTTGCGAATGACAACTTTGAGTTCACACTATTCACACTCGCACCTTACAGTTTAGCGACCAAAAACATCTAACAATGAAAATAGTATGAAATTTTACAGTTTATAAGTTGGTTGCCTATAACTTTTTAGTTTGTACTTAGTACTCAGCTCTGATAGTTTTCCTTTAAACTTCAGTATATATACTACTGCTGTAATTTTTTTCACGTATCTATATATAACCGTTTAGCAGATAGAGGGGGGGGACACTTACCTCTAACAAAAATTCTCACTTTAAAACCAAATATTTCGGAAACGGATCCCTAAATCGGAAAATGGTGTTCTCAACCTCATAATATTTTTGAAAGACCTATTTAACGATACCCCACACGATGGGTAAATAGAGAAAAAAAAATTACTCCCCCAATTTACTTGTATGGGAGCTACCCTAAAAAAAATTTTTTTTCATGTTTTTATTCTACCACTTTTTTGCCATGATTAATATACATATCCATACCAAATTACAGCTTTCTAGTACTTATAGTCTCTGCGTAAAACCGCGGACGGACAGACAGACAGACAGACAGACAGACAGACAGACAGACAGACATGGCGAAACTATAAGGGTTCCTTGTTTACTACGGAACCCTAAAAAGCTGCTATTTATTTGCTCGTACCTTACCTTGTCAGAGAATGTACAATTTGAACTTTCCAACTTTTTTTTTCTGGTAGGTACGTAGTTAATACAAAACAGATACCTCTACCAACATAACGAAATAAACATTGGAAGCGCAACTCACCCCAGCTGAATCGTCAACGAAAAATAATTTCCCGTCAATTTACTTTTTTCGTTAATTATAATTTCTCTATACAGCCGACTATCACTGGCCAGCCTCACCTGTATAATGTTGACGACAGACAATAAATAGCTGTCCCTTGCTGGTATACAGTAAAATCGATTCTAAACAATTACGTACCATACCTATATAGAAAAGATTCTACAGGCATTTCGGGGTTCCGTTGCCGAATGGCAAAAACCGGAACCCTTATAGATTCGTCATGTAAGTCATGTAACGTCTGTCTCTCTATCTGTTGTCACTGCCATTTTATTTCGAAACTTGGACTACTTACACTGTTGAAAATTAGATAATAATATAATTTCTTTATTTAGACAACTAAAAGTCCACAAAGTACATTAATTCATCAAGCTGTTAAAATTGAATAAATAATAATTATAATATAATGATAAGGCAGATGTATTCTGTGAAACGCTTTCGGATTTTTATAAAAATTTAAATAAATGTAGGAATATCGGGGGGCTTCCCCAAACCTGTATATGCGGGGTCTCCAATTCTCCATAGATACTATCGTTAAAAATAACACGGAGGTTCCCTGGACGCGCACGTCTCCATACACACGGAATTAAGGAATTGTGGCAATTTTTGATAATTTTGGAGCAAACTTAATCATTTAATCAATTAATCTCATTATAATCTACGTACGTCCCTATACAACTTGGTAAAATTATCAATGATTCGAGAAAAAAAGCCAACATTTTCATACAAATTTTAAACGAACTTAGTTACGTAGATTATAATGAGATTAATTGTTTAAATGCTTAAGTTTACTAAAAAAATATCAAATATTGCCACAATTCCTTATTTCCGTTTGTATGGAGACATGCGCCATCAGGGCCCTCTTAAACCATTTTTTCTCAGAGTCAATCGTTTGTTAGATAGACACTTCCATAGTGGTAAAATGTGTCCCCGTCTAATTTCTGAATGTGTAATTTCTAAGTGAAAATTAATCGGTGCGGTTATTGGACGTGGATATGTCGCAGGGATTTTGTTAAAAACGTGACTTTATAATTTCTCTAGTGAAATTATAACTACACTGATTATTGTCAATAACGTCTGGTTCGTATAATTTCACGGGCTCTTTTCAGAGTTATTGTAATTTCACTGAGCCGCAATAGTGATATTATAATAAATCTAGGTTTATTATGAGTTGCGTTTGTGGTGGGAGCCCCGCGTGTTCTGATTGGTCAATTTGTTATTAATTTATTATACTATTTGTTATGTCATTTAAATTACTTGCTCAATTATGTAACATTTTGACAAAAAGTACATATTATTCATTTATTATTATTAATTAAGCTTTATTCAAATCCAAAAATTGACTAAAATGTTACTACCAGTATTAGGAACTATTAAGCTTATAGTTATTAAAGTTATGATTTGATTAGTAAGCGTTATAACTTTTTCAGCATATTTTATAGTATAGATAGTACTATACAAAGTGACAAGTTAAATTAAAAAAAATATTTTCTAAAATCTGTTTTTTATTTCCTAACTCTATGTTTAGTACTTGTTGGTCAGGTGGTAACGAATGCGGACCAATCAGCGATCGCTCTGATAATCAAACGGCTTTCTTAAACCAGTGTTTTTGTCAAAATATCACTGCCTTACAATTTCACGGCATCGGTCTAGTGAAATTATGACTCAAGGGATACAAAGACCACCAAATACATAAAAAAATGAGAATGGGCAGCTGCTTACAGCAAACCAAGACATCCAAGCCCGATGGAAAAATTACTACTCCCATTTACTTAATGAAACATTCCCATACAAAAATCTGAATGAGTTACCTGCTGTCGCAGGCCCGATTCCTTGTATAACACCTGGCGAAGTTCATGATGCAATAAAAGCAATGGCCAACAATAAAGCTACTGGACCCGATGAAATTCCAGCAGATTTGTGGAAGCGACTTGGTGAGACGGGAGTATATTTTCTGACTATCCTTATGAACCGTATTCTCGCAGAGGGTATTCCAGATGAATGGAGGAAAAGCTATTTGGTGCCATTTTATAAAAACAAGGGAGATCTCAGACTTTGTAGCAATTACAGGGCAATTAAGCTCATTTCACACACATTCAAAATATGGGAGCGAGTAATCAGCAAAAGGATGCAAGAACTAACAAGTGTTACAGAAAACCAATGTGGGTTTGTAGCTGGAAAGTCCACCACTGATGCCCTTCATGTCGTAAGAATACTGATGGAGAAATCGAGACATAACAAAGTTGACCTTCACATGGTATTTATAGACTTGGAAAAAGCATTTGACCGTATACCCAGAGAACTCATTTGGCACACACTACGAGCAAAAGGTGTCCCAGAATGCTATATCGCCTTAATCACAGACATGTACCGTGACGTCACAACGAAAGTGCGAACCCCAGCAGGAACGACCGACGAGTTCCATGTCAGCGTTGGAGTACATCAAGGGTCAGTACTAAGCCCGCTGCTTTTCAACCTGGTTATAGACTATCTCACGGCAGATATACAGCGCCCTCCCCCGTGGAATCTTCTCTATGCTGACGACATAGTCCTTATTAGTGACAATGAAGAAGATCTGCAAAATATGCTGGAAACATGGAGAATAGCCATGGAGAACGGTGGGCTACGGCTTAGCCGCCAAAAGACCGAGGTGATGCATTGCAACTTTAGCGGAACCGCAATTAATAGTGCTATTACGCTCCAGGACACTCCCTTGAAAGAAGTCACGAGCTTTAAATACTTGGGCTCAGTTATTCATATGACGGCTCAATTGAGGCTGACGTAATCAACCGCATCAACACCGGGTGGCTGAAATGGCGTGAACTGTCTGGAGTAATGTGCGATAAAAAGATGCCGGTTCGCACTAAAGGGAGGGTCTACAAAGCAGCGGTGCGGTCCGCCATGACCTACGGTGCAGAATGCTGGCCATTAAAGAAAACCTTAGCAGACAAACTCCACGTGGCTGAGATGCGGATGCTCAGATGGTCCGGAGGCGTTACATTGCTGGATCACGTCAAGAACATACACATTCGTGGCAGCTTCAAGGTCAGGTCCATAACGGAGAAACTGACTGAATGCCGACTCAGATGGTACGGCCATGTTATGCGAAGACCACCTGAGCACATGACCAGAAAAGTGCTAGAGATGAGTGAGCAACCCAGAGGCCCTGGAAGACCCATACTAACTTGGATGGGACTTGTTAGAAGGGATATGAAAGATGCCCAAATACCACCGCTGACGACCCAGGATAGAAATTTCTGGCGACGCCATATTAGGAGAGCCGACCCCAAGTAAATGGGAAAAGGCTAAGCGAAAGAAGAAGAAGGTCTAGTGAAATTATAATGGTACTGAAACTAGCCCGTTAAATTGTAAGTAATACAAACGATTGACAATAATCTGTGTAATTATAATGTCACTACTGAAATTATAATATCACGACTTTCATAATATCCCTGCAACAGATATACCAACTATGCCTGCTACTACGGAACCGTACATGGACGAGTCCAACTTACACTTGGCTACTTTTTATATTAAAATTATTTTATTACCGGTGACACAATGAGCATCAGAATTTACGCGAACTTTTCTAAGTTTTTAGGCGAAGGCGGTCGTGTGATTCAGACAATATATGACGCTAAGATGCAGAATGCATGTTTACGTACGGCCATTATGCGACCTTGTGCCGCATTCGGAAGTTCAATGAGACTGTTTTCCTTTTTTGTAGTAAATAATTAAATATACTACTATAATAATGATCCTTTATACTAAGATTTATTTGGGTTTGTTCAAATGTCCGGTACGGAGGCCGTGTTGCTCGAAGGTTCAAATAGATAGTGTCAGGTTGATAACACTTTTGTTGTTGAGTGTGCTATTCTTGAATAGGCGACTTAATCGTTCTTTTTGAGCGATCGCCTGTTCAAGAGTGGCACCCTGGTTGTAAATGTAAATGTTTTTTGTTAGTTCAATCTGTTCCGTGACGTCACAATGAATCCAATGGAAGACCAGCGCTGGCAGTTCCGTACGGCCAGCATATGCTGAATTGGACCCATTTTGAGAACACAAGCAAGATATAAATTTTTGTTTATTTTTTATAAAATTGTGTTTGTATATGTGAATATTTTATCTTTTTGTGTTCCTCAAATAATTTTTTTACTTACTTACTTACTTCTGTAAATTCCTACCAAGATTTATTTATCTTTTAAAGAAAAGCACCTAGCTCTAAAAATTCTAACTGTCTACATAGATCTAGATTTATGAAGTCATTGTGTACGATAAGCATAGTTGAGCTAAATTTAAGATTTTATCAGTAGCCACGTAATGTGTATCGTAGACACCGCGTATAGGGCTTTCATATTCATGACATTTTCATAAGGATATTAGCGCTTGGCTTGCTAGTAAGTATCAGGTACATAAGTAGGTACAATACAAACATATTATCACGTCTTTACGGGGTAGACATAGCCTGAAGCCAAATGATTCTAAGGCCATATTTAGCGTGTCAGGCAGGACCCGCTGGTACCAATATTTTGTACCAGCGGTGGACAATGAAACCAAAACAGTGATGGGTTGCGGCATCGCCTATTGAAATGATTCTTTACATTTTCGCCCATTCCCTCGATCAGCTTCTATGGCTTACCCGGGAATAGTACTTCTATTCCCGGTACCGGTACTGAAACATACTAGGTTTTTTTCTTTTCTCCCAGCCCAGCATGGAAGATGATAGGTTACTGCTTGGTAATTGAAGTAATAGGTATCTACATACAGTAATATAGGTACCTGAGTAGGTTAGTGTTTTCAAGTAGCACGCAACGATCCCCTGAGCTTTCCCTCTCATAACTGAAGGTGTTCCCTCTTGAAATCTTAGGTGTGATGCTTTACTCCCACAGAACACAGAGTTTACTCCGGGTCCGCTCTCTCAGGTTCCGGCCAGGTCTTTGAAATCTACAGATCTCATAGACCCGGGTAGCAGTAAAAGGATTTGGCCTACACTCTATGCTGTAATAATTATTAGTATTATGGATGATGAAAGTACCTAGATGGAACGCGGAACAGAGAGTGGCCTAAGAAACGATGAATCGATTGTGTCAAGGAGAGTATATGAACAGGAAGGAACTGACAAAGGGAATGGTAGATGACACATAGAAATGGAGAGAAGGTACTATGCCGACCCCACATAAAAAGTGGGATAAGGTTAAATAATTTATTATTAGTTTAAAAAACACGCTTTTTGCACGCTAGTCATGTACTGTCATCAGAACTCAGAGCGTGTGCAAAATTTCATCATAATTAATAACCTGTAAGTGGGTCAAATTAAGATTCCAAGATTTTCTTACATACAAGTGAAGCTAATAAAAGCGTGAAGATTGGAGCTGGATTAGTTAACACATAATTTATTAGCCCAGGTCCTGGGTTGATGAATCATTGGTCTGATATCAAGAAGATATGATAATAATTAAACCTACACGCATTTTTTTTATCAATGAAGTTGAAGTACCTATATTGTTAATTTTTATGTTATAGGCATAAAATGATAAGAATAGAGAGTTCATCATCACAAATTAAATTGCTTTTTATTCTCATAAAAGTCATAACTGACGCCTGCCTGGTACAAACATCATTAATTACAACCTTTGTATGTAACAGCACAGGTAAAGGGCCTGTAACCCACTTTTATTGTAACTATAATTATATCATAATGACACGATATGGAGTCGATCGATAAAGCCCCAAGGATTTCACCCATATTCATTTTTAATTTATGATATTGACAAGGGCGTTAGTGGAACGAAGTACCTATTTATCTATTATTTTTTTATTTGGAAATTATAATTTTACTGTAAGCTAGCTATTTGCCCGTGACTTAGTCCGTGTAAATCACACGTTATATCACTCGCTGTTATATTGCCAGAGGTGACAAGTGCTCCTGGCTCTATAGCCTATGGTGTTTGCTGGGTTATTTTAATGGACTTCTTCTTCTTAGCGTATAGACTCGGGCAAATTATATTTGTGTTGACCAAAACTCTGCTTCTGATATAGCGTTATCAGTAGCATTGTATGGGTCCTCGCGTGTACATATGGACTATGTAGCTAGCTCCAAGTTAGCTTTCACTATTTCACCGGACTTTTTGAGGTGAGACCTGAGTGCCCTCAACCTGTAAGGCAAACATCACCAAAGGCCCCTGGGAGGGACGAACCTCGGCTTTGGGCGTTGCCTGGGTGGGCAGGGCAAGGCTTGGAGAGACAGCAAACTTTCATATGCCTGATGGGCCGCGATTTGCATGCATGGCCTGAAGAGCCGAACTGAGAAAATAGAAAGGGGTTTGCTGGGACCCCGTTTTGTTTTAATTTCTCGCCCCCCTCTCATTTGATTCGCCTGCCGCCGTGGTAGGGAATGTAGGGATTCAGACAATGATTAGGGCCTCTTTCAATGAACAATAAACAAGAGAATAAAATTAAACTATAGCAAGATATATCGCGAGTAGAGTAAAGCGAGTACCACCCCCCGGTGTTGCATTAGGCTTCGGCAACCGCTTTCCATCAGATACACCGTATATTTGTCTGCCTACTTAGTTGTATAAAAAATAATTTAAGATATTTTTAACAAAAAACAAAAACCGACTTTAGCCGTATTAATTTGTTTTAATTGAATAAAATTGAAATAAGTGTATAGTAATCCAAACGGCATTCGTTTAAATATTTCTTTGGTTTTTGTGATTTTTTTCAAAAAGCGCTCGACACATTTCGATAAAAATTTAATGTGACCATATTTAAAGTACCTGTACCTGTAAGTACCTATTGAACAAAAAATAATTTCTTAAATCGGTCCAGGCGTCTTAGAGAAATCGGGGAACATACCTACATAAAAAAAAAGATTCCGTTCCGACGAATTGAGAACCTGCTCCTTCATTTAAAGTCAGTTAAAAAGATAATACGAACCACGTAAGTAAGCACTATAAACTATGGTACTGGTGGGTGGTAGTTTGGTAGGTTCATTACGAGTTAATCTATACCTATTTGGAGTTTGTACGACCTCCAGACATACCCTGACTCATTACAGCAATTACCCAGTTTACGTATAGTGTCATTTTATGCTTTGTTTTGCTGTACTGTACCTACAATATGTATAGCGTTTGCTCCTCCCGGCGTATGGCTGGACCCTGGACCTCCCATAACTTGTTTAGGGTATACTAAACTTATTGGTGAGATATTTTGCAAAGTGTAGAATGTACTTTTTTAAAGTTTAAATGATAATATGATGCGCTTCCACGCTGGTCCGGGAGAAAAGAAAAAACGTCGAATTAACCAGCTGCTTCTCTTCCCGCGCAGATCTTAAAAGCCGATCGAGAGAATGGGCATCAGGAATCATGTCAATAGGCGATGCGGCTAGCAACCCATCACTAAGTATTTTGATTCCGTTCTCACCTACAAGCCCAGAATGCTAAAAGTGGCCATAAGGTTTTACACAACTGGGCTCTCTCTCTAAGCAAGTGAAAAAGACGTGATTTATGTATGTATGAAAATGATATGTCTTTCCATCTAAAAATAAAGTAGGTACTGGAAAACAAGCAATGTCATTGGCGGCAGGTCGTTACTCGAACACCGAGATTTAATTCACCATGACGACCGCTGTCAAAATCATACGGAGGGCAAATGGCATTGACAGCCTTACGGGGTTTGAAAACCGTACCCATCCGCAACCTAGCACTTGCAGAGTCTCCCTCTTTGATAACAATTAACAATGGATGAGATCGCCGCTGACGAGCTGATAAACTAACAACTTGGGTGTCCCTCATCCTGGCCAGTGAGGTTTCTGCTCTACCTATTTTTGGTTCTGGTTTTCCTAAAAGACAAAAGTTTGGGAATACCCGAAACTTGAAAGGCATGCTACTTGAAATATTGAATCCTTTGTTAGGAGCTACTAAAACAAGCTAAACCTAGATACCTTGATTTTTTTTTTAAATTTTACTCACCCGCCATTGAGGCGCTGCTCATTCTGCCGCGTGTGAAATCAATCTTGAATATTTGATACCACAATGATACAAATAAAAAATGTCTCCCAATATTTTAGCAATGCAAACAAAACAACGATGTCTAATGAAGGACTGTCTAATTTGACTTCGTATGACAGTTTTGCGAAAGCAGATTTTTTCTTTTTCTTGTATATTTTTCACCTCTTTTGACATTTTTAAATTATTTAATTTGTATCGTTAACCTTTCTTTGTTTTCTTATTATAGATTCCTTCCGATCATCACCTTTAACGGCAGTAAATCTGCAAAAATAGGTACATGAATACAAAAAGAGTACTAAAATTAAAATAGACACAATACACTAGTCTTCTGAGCGGTTGGATAACTGACCCGGCCATGGATAGCTGAGTATCCAGCCGAATGACCGAGCTGTCATTGTATTTAAATGTCACTGTCACTATCTGACAATGTAAAATTTTGAGGTTATGTTTATTTATATTTTCATTCTCCGTGTCGTGTTATTTCTGTTGTAATTGTTTCATTTACCACACTAATTTCCCTGCTGCTATTGAAAAATGGCACCAGGTAAGAAAGGAAATGCACGTGGCAAACGTTCGAATCAACATGTTCAAAGGAATTACGCGGAAAGAATGAATGACTTGAGCATACAGTCTTCATCAGACGAAAGCGACAGTAGTGATTCTTCTGACGACGATGGCATTCCGGCTTCCTTTCCAGTTAGCATGTGGGACCTGAACCATTGTGACCCGAAAAAGTGCTCTGGCAGGAAGTTGCTACGACATAACCTCATCAAGAATTTGAAACTTGGCCATCGCTTTTCTGGATTAGTCTTGTCACCTGTTGGTACCCAGTGCGTCAGTCCTAATGATAAAGATATCATAGAAAAAAATGGGCTAGCCGTTATTGACTGTTCTTGGGCTAAAATAGATGAAACACCATTTGGACGAATGAAATCGCCTCATCCAAGGTTACTACCGTTTTTGGTTGCAGCAAATCCTATAAATTATGGTAAACCATATCAGTTGAGTTGTGTGGAAGCTCTAGCCGCAGCTATGTTTATTGCTGGACACAAAAGAGAAGCTCAGTTTTATTTGTCAAAGTTTTCTTGGGGCCATTCATTTCTGGAACTTAATGCAGAGGCTCTGGACCTGTATGCAGCATGTACCGACAGTAAAAGTGTTTTGGAAGCTCAAGCAAAATTTTTGGAAAGTGCACAGACTGAACAAGATGATAGGCCCATGTGGCCACCCACTGAATCGGATACAGACTCTGATAGTAGTGAAAAGTAATGTTATTGTACATAGAAAATGTGTTTTGTCAACTAGACTTTATTAATAAGGTTGAAATTTAGAATCGTGCGCCATTCTGCCCACAGTCATTCCGGGTGGTCATAAAAAAATAACCTGAATCTAACTTCTTTTCTGCCCTAAGCCGTACTGGGTAGTCATAAAAAAAAATAACCTGAACCTAACTTCTTTTCAGCCCTCAGTCGGTCCGGGTGACCATTAAAGTCGAGTTGCGTTCGATGCGCGCTCGGAAACGGACGCGCTCCGCAATAAGAACGAAATATAATTTTCGAGTTCGCGCGGCTTTGGCTGCTGCCGCCTTGCTGTCATCATGAGTTCCAAAAAACTCGTGGTGAACGAGTTGCTAGCGTTCCTGCAACACAAGCTGGATTCCATCGATGAAGTCAGTGCTATTCAGATTTGCACTTCGTCTTTTTCGGAGGCCGAGATTAGCAGTGCTAAGTCGCTGCTTTACACGTCGCTCAACATGATCGAAAGGATGCCTTCACGAAGAAGAGACGAAAAGGGTGCACGAAGCCTTCAAGACATCATTAGTCTTATGAAGGTTACCGATCCTGATGATATGCCGTCATTCGTAGCTCTGGATCTCAAGAAGGTCCCTCCGGTTAGCTGGGATCACGTGGACGTAACCGGGCTGCTCAAGGAGATAAGCTCTCTAAAAGCAAGCCTGGCTGCAGTGCAGTTGAAGATGGAGGCTTCTGAAACCACCATCAGTGAGCTGCGTACCGAAGTCGTGGCTTTACGTTCCACGATTTCGATAAGTGGGTCACAAGAGGCCGCCAACGTGAACACGCGCCGTGGTGCATTCAATGTTTCGCACTCAAGTTTCGAGTCAGCGAAATTTGACTCCCCGCCGGCCGCAGTCCCTGCAAGCGCTACGTCAGCGCCCCCCGCACGTCATGCGTCACCGCGGTCTCCCGTGATCGCCGTGACGTCGATGCAAGGTACGTCGACCCCTCGGCGTGTGTATGCTGATGCTGCAAGCCGACCCCCTGTTAAAATGCAGCTACCTAAAGCCGATGGAGGAAACCGGAAACAACAAGAACAAGTTCCGACGCTGCTCCCTCCACCAATACCGCTACGAGGACAGACAGACGAAGAAGGCTTTACCAAAGTAGAGCGAAAACGTAGAAAGCCCCTTTGTCGGAATCAACGCGGTACCGCTCCGACGGGACCTAACCATTTGCTGCGTCCTGAGATCCCGACAACGCAGCTTTATGTGTCCCGCTTGTTTTACTCCACCAAGGTCGCAGATGTTGTGAAGTACGTGTGCAAGAAGATCAACGTCACGTTGAGGGTCGATAAGCTGGAGTCGCGCCATGAAGTGAACTTTGCATCGTTTGTGGTGCGAGTACCTACAGAGCGCTGGGCGACCCTCGCGAATGCTGACTTCTGGCCGATAGGTGTTGTGTTCCGGCGATTCCGAGGAAGGCTACGCGACACCCCGTCATCAAAGAACACACCGATGCCTTAGTGTGTTAATATGCTTTGTATATTTTTTTTTTAATATGGGCCTGCGTTGCCCGATACAAATAAGTAAATAAAATAAAAAAAAAAATTAAAAAAAATCGGGGCACACGATTCTAAATCCAAGCCATTTATTAAATTATCACACAATTAAATATGTATGTACATACAGATTTGACGAACTCCGTGTCGCAGCCATCAACACGCCTACCTGTGACACGGATGGTCCCAGGTTCGATCCTCCTTCAGGTCAAGATAGAAAATGATCTTTTTCAGATTGACCTGGGTCTTGGTCTTGGATGTTTATCTATATAAGTATCTATTATGAACTATAGAACCGTTGAGTTAGTATCTCATAACACTCTCGAACTTACTTTGGGGCTAGCTCAATCTGTGATATTAGTTGGTATATATTTAATTTATTATGTAAAAGTCTCGAGCTGATTAGCAGCAGCTGAATATGTGCCAAATTTTCATATATTGGGCTATTCAAGTAAGTATGTGAGCAAGATATCAGCCATTTTTAACCGCATCCCCCACTTATCATAAGTAAGTAAAGCTCTTCCCCCAAGCTTACATTGGCTGTCAGAGTCACCAAATATGTTTGTTTATTACACGAAATATTGCTGATGTAATATTAGGGTAATTTTATCTATATTGTTTCACATAACTCAATAAATCTAATTTGTAAATTTTAATTTTTTTTATCATTGAGTGTTCATCTTTTTGTGCGACTGCCAAGAAGGGCTTATTAGAAGTAACAAAAATGATGAATTTCAGGCGATAGCGATACACATATACATATCTTGTATGTTGGTAATTTTCACAATTTATGTAACACTAGCTGTTACCGGCGGCTTCGGCCGCGTGATATGATATAGCCTATGTCCTTCACAGTACCCTAACCTATGTGTATGCAAAATTTCATGATGATCGGTTCAGTAGATAAGGGTGAAAGCGTAACAAACAAAGAAATTCACTTTCACATTTATAATATTAACATGGCAGAGGTGATTAAAAAAAGGATCAATTAATAATTATTTGGCTTCTGCGCAACTGACAAAAGTTGTTTATAATTAGCCAACTAATTATTATCAAATTACTAAACCAAGCTAACAAAGCTTACAGACATCTAAGAGACCTCTCCAACCCGTCTGGCCAGCGTGGAGAGTGTAGGCCAAATCCTCTGACTGCTCTAGCTAACATTTGGCCCTGGTATTACAGAGAGGGTCGTGCTCCTGCAGTGGGGACTAAAAAGAGCTGATGATGATGATGATGATGATTTGTATAAATTAGTAAAAACTCATATAACGTTCTGTTTTTTAAACTTTCGCGCTTTGAACACATAATTATTGAAATAAACAGGGCTTAGCACGAACCTTATATTCATTAACCGCGTCTTCCGGTGTTGGACAAAAAGTCGGACACTGTTAGTGTAGTAGGTATGTACCGGGGCTAATGCCTAAATAAAAACTATATGTGATTATCAAAATTGTTAGTGAAACTGCGTCTACCACTACAAGACAACACCCCAAGTACTCCAGTCTCGCTGCGACCACGATAGGTGTAATCCCATTGAAATGTCAGTGGAAACAAATAAATATAAGGTTCGTGCTAAGTCCTGTTTATATAAATAATTATGAACTCAAAGCAGTTTTTAAAAAATGTGCATTCGCAGAACCCACCTTCACCTGAATATTGTTGCATTTTCTTACATTTATTTCTTCAAGATGCAAAGATAAAGAGAAAGAAAGAATTAAAAGACCTTTGAAAGTATTAAAAATAATTATTGCAAAATTCATAATGCGCCACCTATTGACGAACACTAGTACTATTTACTAACGGCGTATTATGATAAAGTGCTCCGACTCAATTTCATATTTTTAGTTCCGCAACTTGCCGCTATATGGCGCACCTATAAGCTTTTAAATTTTTTTGGGGTCCGTAGCGAAACGAGTTCGCCGGTTGAGTTTCCGTTCCGTTTAGTTAGTATGCGTTCGCTACCCGAGTGTATGGCTGGATTGTGTCTTGGGCGGCTTCAAACTCGCGGAATAACTTATTCGTCTGTTACTTTGTAGTGCAAAAGTGGTGAAATTCATAGTGCAGAGTGTTTTAAGTGTGTTCTCATTGAAAACAAGTTTGTTTGGAGTTTTCTAACAGGACTGCGAAGGTAAGTTTGTCCATATACTTTGATGCAACCTGTCACGCAGGTGTCTCGCAAGTCACTAACCTCTGAATGAATAAAATACATCCTACAACTTTCTACGTATCAATTTGCAAGAGTTAGCTATTGTTATTATTTACCTTAGGTTACATAAAGGATCTATGAGTTTGTATGAAACATACCTAGTTACTTTGACGCCGGTTGCGTGCGGTTGGTATTTTTTAAAGCTGCATTAGCTATCTGCGCTAGAAAGCTTAGAAAGTCTAACTAGAGACGTCTAGGTAGGTACTTCTCAGGAATAAAAAGAGGAACTTTTTTTTATGACAAAGACGGTCAAGCTATAGGTACCTACTTACTTGAATTCAGTTTAGCCACAGAGTTTAGCTGTAATAGGTACCATTCGAACGAATGTAGTAGAGCTAATTTGGCTCGGCCAGCGCCTCTCAATTTTTTTGGGTGCTGAATCTTTGTAGATAGCGGATTTATTGATAAAGCCCTAAACGTAATTAGAAGCTGGAATTATGGTATTGTTACATTATATTCTTGGTTGATCTACGTAGATATCCTCTTTGATACCTACTCGATTCTAAAATTACCTACTTAGTCAAAATGTACTTAACTAGGTTCGACAGTGACAGATTAGCCAATAGGCTGTATAGGCTGAAGCCTAGAGCGGCAAATTTGAAGGGGCGGCTAAATTATATTTCGGGCTAGCACCCCCTCTGCATAGGTACCTACCTATAATGTCAAAAAGTTGATGAAGGCGGTAATGCAAGCCGTGTGGTTCCCGACTCCCTACATAGTCGAATACGTCTTTCCGTCGATGTCGTAGAAGGCAACTTAGGAAACACAAGCTAAACAAAGCTTATGTTAAACATTAAGAGCGTACACTAGCAGTATTTTTTCAATATGGTTTCCATACAAATGTATTTCTCTATTTTCTCGCTGAAAACTGATTCTAGAGCCACAATTCTTTTTTCATAAAATCGAGTACTAAAATAGGAATGCCCCTATTTTTATTATTTCAAAAAAAAATGTTTTAGTACAAATTATTTTTCTTTTAAACAGGTTTTTAGAAAAAAATAAAACATAGGGACATACCTATTTTAGTAATAGATTTTATGTAAAAAGAATTGTGCCTCTAGAAGCAGTTTTCAGCGAGAAAATAGAGAAATACATTAGTATGGAAAACGCACTGCTAGTATACCCTCTTAAAGAGACTCCAACTCGTCTGGCCAGCATGGAGAGAGTAGGTCGAATCCTCTGAGCGCTGCGGCTAATGTATGGCTCTGGTAGTAGAGGGTCGTGCTCCTGCAGTGGATGATGATGGGGCGGTAATAATCATATAGATAGGTAGTGTAACGGGTGAGTAGGGTTTCGTGCTGAAAGGATAACACTGAATCTATTATCACGTAGATATTAATTTATAACTAATCCTCATAGGAGGTAGGCGTAGCATGACTTCAGCTCCGCTAGGAGCATAGAAGTACGAATACAAAAAAAAAAAAAATTTAATTCTATGGCTAGGAGTAATATTGTTCTGTGGACTTCTGCGTCAACACTAACATTTCTTTTTAAAGAAACAGAGACAATAATTTCCTTTGGAATACATCAAAAGCATTTCAAATATCATAATGAAACCTCCTTGCTACATTAGCCTTTGGGCGGGAAATGCGTACCTAGAATCCGGTGTTGAATTCGACAATTCGACATACGTTGCTAGGTACTTTCGAATAAAGTTAGGATACCTACCTAGGTATAAGTATTTTTTAATGTTTCAAATGCATTATGTAAAAGAAAATAAGTATGAAAATTGATTTTTGATGAAATTAAAATTAAAGCTCGATAGTCTCGAGTTGCACAAACACAAATGCTCCGCGTGCATTATTTCTTCTGGAACCTTAATATTTTTAGGGTTCCCGCTGGACCTAGAATCATGAATATGAGCATGAAGCAAGGTCTTATAGGTACCTAGCACAAGTTAAGAAAAAACTGAAAAGCGTAAATTTAATATGAGAAGACAAAAACAAAAATATTTATACGGAACCTTCGACGCTCGAGTCCGAATTGCACTTAGCCGGTTTTATTTTTTCGAAATTACTTTTTAGTATTTTCGGGGAGCCGCTAACAAAGCTTTGTCCTTGGAGGCCCAGGGGCTCAGCGGACTTTGAGGCAGCAAAGGCCTGTTTGTTATCCGGCTGTTCCCCTCTACAGGATGCATTTCTCTTCCGATTCTCTCGCTCGAAACTTTGTGAGCAGCTGTAATTTCATATTTAAAATAACCGGCCAAGTGTGAGTCAAACTCGCGCAATGAGGGTTCCGTACAATATGCTTCGTGAACACACACACAATGTGCAAAAATGTTTTATTCAATTGACTAGCGCTATCTAGTGGTGTTTTAGTGAACTATTTCCCTAGATGAACTTATTATAGTGAGTTTACCACTTTTTTTTTCAAGTGATAGAATTCTTATTATTTTTCCTGTAATCTTCAAGGAATAAACTATATTTTGTAATTTTTTCAAAATTTTCGGCCCAGTAGTTTCGGAGATCATGGGGGGGGGGGGGGGGGGGGGATGGTAAATTTTTGCCTTCTTTCGTGAATAAAATCAAAAGTATTGATTTTACCCGAACAAAAAAAAAATATTTTTGAGATCCTCATAATGAGCCCTTTCATTAGATATATGACACAGTAAGATTTGCAAAACTTTTTTTTTTAATTTTGTAATTGGGCCCCTGAAAATTATCCTTATTTCAAAAAAATCTTTATTTACTTTGCACATCCGTGTTTGGGTCATAGGATTACACCATCTTACCAAATTTCACCTAATTTGGTTTAGTAGATTCGGAGAAAATCGGCTGTGACAGACGGACGGACGGACAGACAGACGCACGAGTGATCCTATCCACGAGGGTTCCGTTTTTAAATTTTTGTACGGAACCCTAAAAAAATAAGCGAAATTGTCACAAAAGACCTAAGCGCTACCGAGGTAAGCTTATGACCACAAACTACGAAGAAGATACTTTTACTACATAATATCAGACGACCCACTGCCTTATGTTTTCTCTAGGCAATAAGGATCAAGGCAAATAATGGGGTGAAGGTGAAAATGAAAAAAAATGCCATACAATTCCTTTTGGGTTTCTATTGGGGGTCACAAATTCAAATTCAATTGACGTGTGTTCTATGGCCTAAAATCCTAGTCAGCTTTTCGGCAGTGCTAACCTCAGAGCAATAGGTGCTAACAAAACAGGAGCTATTGTTTTATTTTGTCATAGACAATACTGATAATTTTACTGAAAGCGTCATCGGCAGAATTGAATATAAGGCGATTCTCACATTACTCGGCACCACCACGCTACGGGATACGTGGCGACTGGCGACCACAGATTTATGTGGTGGCGACGCAGCCACGCGCATGGTTCTAGGAGTACAGATCTGCATCATCGTACAGATTTTTCCGCAATAATGCGTGGGAATGCAGATAGTATGCACTATAGGCCTCATTTGTTTATTAATAATAATAATCGTTAGGCGGCTGGATCAAGGGCTTGATTCAAAAAGCAGTTCTCCTGCCCGTATTGTTAGGAGGTTCCTTTCCCTGGAGCACTGACCGCCGGTAACTTGGACCCTGTTCCCGATACCGGTGGGCTACTATTTTTTATATTTTTAAATGCTTATCTTTTTATATGTTCAAATATTTAAAAATGTATTAAATATGTTTATAAATTAATAAAGGAATAATAATAAAAAAGATTGTTCTTTATTATATAATTTTTAATCGACTTCAAAAAAAGGAGTAGGTTCTCAATTGGTAATAATCTTTTTTTTATGTATGTTCCCCGATTTCTCGAAGACGCCTGGACGGATTTAAGAACTTCTTTTTTGTTCGATAGATAATACTAAACAGATGGTCCCATTAAATATTCATCAAAATGTGTCGAGCGCTTTAAAAAATAAATACACAGATACCAAAAAAATGTTAACGAGGATGCCGTTCCGTTCGGTTTACACTTATTTCGATTTTATTTTTATACTTATTGAAACAAATTAATAGGGTTGAAGTCAGTTTTTGTTAAAAATATCTTAAATTATTGTTTTCTATGATTATAAAACCGGCCAAGTGCGTGTCGGGCGGGCCACGCGCAGTGTAGGGTTCCGTAGTTGCGAATGACAACTTTGAGTTCACACTGTGCACACTTGCGCCTCACAGTTTAACGACCAAAAACATCTAACAATGAAAATTTTATAATTTGTTCATTTTATAAGTTGGTTGCCTATAACTTTTTAGTTTGTACTAAATACTCAGCTCTGATAGTTTTCCTTACAACTTCAGTATATTATATATATACCACTGCTGTTATTTTTTTCACGTATCCATATATATAACCGTTTAGCAGATAGAGGGGGGCGGGGGGACACTTACCTCTAACAATTTGTTAGTCTTAAGTGCAAAGTTTTGTTAGTAACAAAACTTTGCACTTTAAAATAAAATATTTCGGAATCGAAAAATTGTGTTAACAACCTCGCAATATTTCTTAAAGACCTATTTAACAATACCCTACACGATGGGTTTGTATAGAAAAAAAAAATATTACTCCCTCTTTACTTGTATGGGAGCTACCCTTAAAAATCATTTTTTTTTCAAGATTTATTTCTTCCACTTTTTAGGGTTCCGTAGTAAATTAGGAACCCTTATAGTTTCGCTATGTCTGTCTGTCCGTCCGCAGTTTTACTCAGAGACTATAAGTACTAGAAAGCTGTAATTTGGAATAAGAATTTGTGAGCTGTACCTTGCGTTTTCCACGCTCGTGTTTTTCTGTATGTAGGCGCGTGTTCTGTAACACCGCGTGTGGATGTATGTTCAGTGTGTTGCATTACGTGTTTTTCAATATAAAATTAGGTACTTGCAAGCAAAGTGAGACCACGCACTCTCGCAGCCCCCAGCGTGGTGCGGGGTAGTGTTCCCACACTAAGGCGATTCCCATCGCCTTAGGTGCACTTAGCAGCATGTTTGAAGTCTAGAGTTCGAATTTACTTAGACTTTTTCAATAAATCATTATTTTTAACTTGCGCCCTTTAAATATGGTAGATATTTTTACCATATCCCAGGTAAAACTGGCAGAGAATGCTAAGCATTAAATTATTACCTTTTATGCAAAAAATCTTGAGATAGTATTTGCAATAAAAAACGATCTCGATAGACGGTGTTTATTTTTTGCGTACCTATTCTATTTGTAAGTTTTCTGTGAAACTCAAGTACTCACCAGGAGCGTGGTGAACATTTATTTGGTTTCTTATCCAAAGACAGGCTCTTATAAATAAGTGGCTCTCAGCCGCTTGGGACAAACTTCCACATCTGTTGCTTATTTAAAAATAATTGTTTTCCGTCTATATTTCTATAACGTACGAAATAAATACTCTGTTATACTTTCTTGATACTGCTTAGAAAAAAAGAATCCTAAAAAAGGTTTTTAAAATTATTTCTATGACACTTTTTCATACTTGATAGAAGTATGACGCAAATTATTTGACAACACTTGTCAGAAAATTTTTGGATGATGATGTACTAATACCTAAGTGGAAAATTATTGAAAATTATAAGTTTTGAAATTTTTTGTAATTTCGTCTATTTTGGCGGGATATACACAACAATATGTATAGATAACATTTATTGAATGATTAGTCACTGAAGATCTAACGCTGGCCTATATATGGGCGGTGTGGTGGCTATTTTTTTGTCCAGTAAGTACCTAAGGACCTTTTTTCGTTAATTAGTTTATGGTACCATGTACAAGATTGACGTAAAGAGCCATGGAACAAACTAGGTATACTCGACTCGGCATAAAAATACAAGACCGAATCCGCAACACGGAGATCCGACGTCAAACGGAAGTTCACAACGTGCTCTCGAGAGTTGTGAATCCGTGCTATCGAGAGTTGTGAATCTAAAATGGAATTGGGCAGGGCACTTGGCAAGAAAGAACGATGGCAGGTGGAGTAAGGCTGTCACCGAGTGGTATCCTAAAATGGCAAACGAAGTGTGGGACATCCGGCGGCTAGGTGGGCGCGTCGACGACATTAAGACCATTACTGGGAAGAACTGGCTCGCGATAGCAAGGGACAGAAAGGTATGGCGCAGACAAAGGGAGGCTTTTCACTGCGAAAAGCTGACGATGATGATGATAATGATAAGCGGACGTTGTCATCATCATTTCGTGTAGGTGACACGGCCAGTCGACCATGCCGACGCTGGTGTCAGATGGTTCAAGTAAACTATAAGAAATATATAAATGATGCCTTAGCAAAAGTTATTCAACCTGATGAGCATTTTTTGCTAAGGTTTTTAATTTGAAGATTTGGAACACCTGACGCAGAACCGTAATGGTACAGGTAAACTATAGGAAATATAAAAATGACGCTGTAGCAAAAGTTGTTCAGCCTGATTAGTATTTTTTGTTGAGGTAAAAAAATCGAAGATTTAGAACTTCTGATGATACCGATGACATAGAACCATGTCAAATTTTATATCGACAATTATACAGAGTTTTTCACACTCTTCACTGAGAAACAGTGCGTAGAGTACGATTAGCTCATATTACTGGTGACCGCCAAGCGGTCCCGGGTCATACGCACCCAGGATATGCCCTTTTGGCAACGTAGCTTTCAGCCCATACGGCAAAACATGATAGTTTGCTGTATCTCCAAGCCTTGCACACACCGGCAACACCCAAAGCCTTGGAGATGTGCGCTTTACTCATACCTAGGTCCTTTTTATTTCCATAAACATGTGTTAACAAAATCGAGGATCATCTAAAAGATCAGGTTAAAGATCTTCGTTTACGAAATTAACTAACCCAAAGGATAGTTCCAACACAGTATATAATTATTTTTTTTTGCAAAATCCGTTGGTATTTGTTTACTAACTATTAATTTATTTATTAACTTTTACTTAATATATAACATATTAACAGTGCTTCAAGTATTTTCTTATGTAACTATCGACATTCGCATTGAGGTATACCTATTAATACGCCGGAGTCATAAAGTCTACGCGAACAAAGTTGCGGGCATCAGCTAGTATATCATAAAAAACCAGTAAAATTGTGAGTAAAATATATTTTTGCTATGTTATCATATTTTAATTCATTTAATACTTATTACAATAAAGAAGTGGCATATGTTTGGGAACCGCATTATAATATTTGATAATTATATCAAAAATAATCGATCAGTCGTCAGCTTTTTAGGGTTCCGTAGTAAACTAGGAACCTTTATAGTTTCGTTATGTCTGTCTGTCTATCCGTCCGCGGTTTTACTCAGCTCAGAGACTATAAGTACTAGAAAGCTGTAATTTGGTATGGGTATGTATATTAATCAATTTCAATTTAGGGATCCTTTTCCGAATTTTTTGGTTTTAAAATGCAAATTTTTGTTAGATGTTAGTGTCCCCCCCCCCCCCCCCCCCCCCCCTCTGTCTGCTAAACGGTTATATATGGATACGTGAAAAAATTACAGCAGTAGTATATATACTGAAGTTGAAAGGAAAACTATCAGAGCTGAGTATTTAGTACGAACTAAAAAGTTATAGACAAAATGTACTCGACAATGTAAAATTTCATACAATTTTCATTGTTTGATGTTTTTGGTCGTTAAACTATGAGGTGCGAGTAAGAACAGTGTGAACTCAAAGTTGTCATTCGCAACTACGGAACCCTATAGGTACTGCGCGTGGCCCGACACGCACTTGGCCAGTTTTTTTTCAATGACAATATGGCATATATGGCCAAAAACAGCAGTTAAAAGGTATTCATATATTTCTAAGGAATTGACTTAAGATATAAATTGTATTCTTTTTATAATATTTTAGGAAACACAATTTGGTGATCATTTTATCTGTTTTGATTCGTTTCGAATTTTATTAGTAGTGAAATCGATACATTTTTGGTAGGCGTTTAAACACAAGCGTTTATAAAAGGCACAAAGATTTTTAAAATATCTATTCATTTTTATAAACTTAGGTGAAGGTTTTAATAAAATTGATATAAAAAGTAAAATATAATACAAAACATAAAAACATTATAAAAACCTAAACCTAGAGTGCTGCCAGCAGCGGGGCAGGGCTCAAGCTACCAGTGGTCAGGGCCCCAGAGAGAGAAACCATCTGACAATACGTGCCGTATCCAGAAGTACTGCCTTCTGTATCTGTCCCTTGATCCAGCCATCTAGCGAAAGTCTCTTTAAAATCTTATTATTGCGCTACATTATCTGAGAGACATATATACAAAGGATATATTTTATTATTAAATAAGGGCTTATGTTTAAATAACCACCAGATTTAATAAAATATAACGCCAAAAAATCACTTTTGAGACCCAAAAATATTAAATGATCTATTGTAGATAGTAAATGAAAATAGTAAATGATAAACCAAAATTGAATCCCCATTTTAACGTAAAATGAGAACCAAAAATATTACAACTTGCGATCCTATTTAAATCAGCGAACTCTAAATTATGATTATGTAATCCAAAAATTGTTAATGACCACCAATAAGTTTACATTATTATTTAAATATAATAAAAGACATCTAAATATATAACGCCTTCTTAAAGTAAGTATGTAAATAATCCATACTATCCATACTTACTTATTATTGTTATAATATAGTATACTTATCATTGTTATAATATAAAGTGTCTCTGTCTGTATGTCTGTTACGCTTTCACGGCTAAACCACTGACCCGATTTTAATAAAACTTGGCACAGAGACAGAATAGTCATAGGCTTTTTAACTGACTACAAAAAAGGTGTTCACGATAAAACAAATTTTGCAAGATTGTATGGAATCTCGTGGTTTTTGGAGGGTTATGCTTGCAATTTTTTAGGCTTTTAATTACAGCCATTAAAAAGGCACATGGACTACTTTTAAACCGACTACAAAAAAGAGGTGTTCACGATAAAACAAATTTTGCAAGATTATATGGAATCTCGTGGTTTAAGAGGGTTATGCTTGCAATTTTTTAGGTTTATAATCACAGACTTTTTTATCTCGGTCGCCTATGTGAGCACCTCCATAAAAACAATAGTGCGGGAGACAGTTGCGTCGCCTGTGCGCTGTCTCTAACTCGTGACGGGACCTTGTATTCGGGGGCAAGAACGACGCGGGGCGCAGAAGGCGCGGGTTCGCAACATTTTGCAATCGCTACATGTCATATAGTCACATTATTAAATACAATAAATAAACCGCCTGCCGTTTTTAACAATTTATCTATCTCAAAGACACTCCGGAGATTATAACGCCTCACACTTTAAAATCGGTTAAGCCGTTTAGGCTTCAGGAGGCAACAATGGAACGGACATTCTAACATACTATTAAGTATGTAAAAATGTCTGTTCCATGTATCTATACATGTAGTACAATGATACATCCGTACGAAATCAAAATTATTATTGTTTGAGTGCAGTGCGATGCGCGATCCGTAACGCACGCGCCCCAGTACACACTGCACTATTCGAATATTTATATTCGCGATTTGCGCGGCTTTAGCCGCTGCACGATTTTGTCACTATGGCTTCCAAGCAAGTCATAGTTAACGAGCTGTTGGCATTCGTGTATCATGCCATAGACACGATGGACGAGATCAGCATCATGCAGATCTGCAAGTCAAACTTCAGCATGGAGGAGATTTGCAGCGGCAAGGTGCTGCTCTATGAGGTGCTCGGCAAGTCCGCGCAGATGCCATCTCGCCGGAGAGATGAGAACGGCGAGCGAAGTCTCCAAGATGTTATCGCCCTGATGAAGGTGACCGATCCGGACGACATGCCAGCGCTATGCGCTGCGAATCTAGCGAAACTGCCCCCGGTTTCGTTCGATCATGTCGATGTGACCAGGCTGCTGAAAGACATCACAGCCCTGAAAACCAGCCTGGCACAGGTGCAGTGGAGATTGGAGGCCTCGGAAAATACGATCACCGAGTTGCGTACCGAATTGTTATCAATAAAAGGTAACAATTCGGTATGTAGGTCACCCGAGGCCGCGAACGTCAACACACGTCGCGGAGCGCAGAATACATCGGTATGCAGCTTTGAGTCAGCAAAATTGGACACAACGCCATCAGCTGTCGTCACAAGCAATACACCGCGCCCCGCCGCCCGCTCTTCCCCCCGCAATGAGCTGACATCACTGCCGAGCACGTCAACCCCGACACGTGCCTACGCAGCCGTAGCCGCCGTCCCTGTTGCTGCGCCAGCGCAGCGACCTGCCTTGAAGGGGAATAAACAGGCAAGCTCTCGCAAGCCTGTGACGTCGGGTCAACATAAAGATCAGTGCGATAAGGAGGGCTTCACTTTAGCTAAGCGGAGGAAAACGAAGCCTACCAGCCGTAACCATCTTGGCACCGCACCGACTGGACCCAATCAGTTGCGTTCAGAGGTCAAGTGTACGCAACTGTATGTGTCCCGACTGCACTGGAATACGACGGTTCAAGACGTCGTAACCTACGTGCTGAAGAAATCCAAATTGACATTGAGGGTCGAACGGTTGGCATCTCGCCATAGAGTAAACTTTAGTTCCTTTGTGGTAGGAGTGCCGACCCAACATCTCGAGACCTTCATGAAGGAGGACTTCTGGCCGCAGGGAGTCGTGTACCGGAAATTCCGAGGACGGTTACCTGCTGAAGCCCCGCGCCTCACGTCGCCGACACAACGTGTGACCTAGTTTTAAGTTATATTGTATTATATGTATGTTAGTCTAAGGTATATATGATATGGGCCTCTGATATTGTACGTGATTGTAGGTACAATATTATTGCCTGAAATAAAGGATTATTATTATTATTATATTATTATATTATTATTGTTTAAATAGGGTAATTTTAATTGGTAATAATATATTCTTATTAAATTAAGAAATAAGATATGGGAAAAATCCGGGTGTCCAACGCTGCGCTTGTCGGTACGTGGTCGCGCTATGTGCCCCGCACGGGCTATTCAAGGGGCTAATCCGCTGAGCTATGTCAGTGACCTTTGTTCTTCTACTGATCTCTTCCTTCCTGATCTGTTCGATCGAAATTTGTTCAGTAGTTTTGCAAACTGAAGATTATATTAGTGGTAACAGCGTTTATCGTCAAATTGTTCAATTAATTCTGGATTATATTTTCAGATTCACAATGTCATGTGGCACGTCATGTGAACGGGTCGTCGCGATTTGTGAATGTATAATCGTTTGCGTATATTTTTCTTGTTGTTAAAGGCAATCACGTGGATATAACGTGCCAGAAAGACAACATACAATGAAGCCTCGTCAAGTGCAAAGTTCTTGTAGTTGCTCATCTTGTCTTTATGGGAGTGAATCCGAGAGCCCGTCTTCCAGGAATATTAAAGGGGGCACAAAAATTGAGCGGTTGTTTTATGATCAGTATCTCCCATTACGTCAAAGAAAACTAGTTGATAAATTAATTAAAACTAGAGCCGTTTATGATGATGTCCGGAATCAAATACTATCACGAAGCAATGAGACTGTCGATAAAAGAGCCAATGTAAGGCCAAAAGGGGATTCGCCATTTGACCATGATATTGATGACGTTGAAAGGAGTAGTGACCTCTTAGAGATTGTTAGTTTAATAGATAAAGGAGACGGAATTAGTCCCAAACTAAGTGAATGCTGCAGTTGCTGTACTTGTGGATCGAAATCAGAACATCATGATAGAAGATACAGGGACGGGAGGCATGATAAGCACCACCATGCCCGAGATGGCAGCCGCTTTTCTTCACGGTCTGGTGTTATATCTAAACGGAGAGCAAAAGAAGGACGGCGATTTCGATCACGCGGAGTTCAATTCAAACATAGTCATTCCGATCCTTGTACGTGTACGTTAAAATTGCTCTCAAAAAGGTTTTTACAGGTATCGCCACAGAAAGAAGAATCCCAAGAAAAACCGGAAAAAGGAGGTGTCAGAGGTGCAACTCGTCTTTTAAGTAATGTAGAAGAAGGAGCTAAAAAATCTGTAAAAAAAATTCGCCGTACAACAAATAAAATTAAAAGCCAATGTCAATGTATCCAAGAAAAGTCCATAGACAAATTAAAACTAGCCAAATACAGTATTAAAGAAAAGTTAGATTTGATGCAAACACAATATGTAAAGCGACACGAAACGGAATCTGCCGTTCCTATTGATAAACTCGCAATGAAAGTAAAAAAAGATTCCATCACTAAATTCAGAGAAAAGCTTAAACGAAGAAAACTAGAGCGTGAATTCGAATGTGAACGTGAATGTTCCGACGAAGAATGCATACCTGAAGATTGTCTAGAAAAACTTAATGTGAGACGCGCCTTACGACAAAAACATGAAACACGTGTAAAAACACCGTTTGAAATGGTGACAGAAGAAGAATTTAAAAGGATGACCATGAAAGAAAAAGGGCTACACAGCCCTCGTATTAATATTGAAATGGGGTCAAAGGCGGCAAAAAAAGCTGCTAATAAGTTATGTGCCTGTGCAAACTCTTTAAAAAAATCAATGAATTCCTCTGTCAAATCAAAAACTTCCAAATCTACATCCTCATCATTCTTAACCTCTGCTTCAGCTGATCGTATAAAGAATGTATCTTATCGTAAACGAAAGTTGGGTACGAAAATTCGTGATAAGAAACGCCGCTCTGGAACTAATAGTAGATATAAATCCGCTACAAGTGGTACATCACACTCTATGCCGGCAGTTAGAAAACCGACACCAAAATTTGTTAGAGCTGAACAATCGGCACCAAATGTAGGTAAATCGCTAAAAGAAACAGGTTTTACTACCGACAGGGAAACAAAACTCGAGCAAAATGAGATTAAAGCCACAAAGAAATATGATCGACCATCTCAGGCTTTAAATATAAACGGAAAATCTAGGTATACTTCAAATAAATACGGCTTACGTCGATGCTTCTGTACGTTAAAATTGACTCCATCTGAAAAGATAAAAAGTGAGGTTACGGCAAGAAAAGAAATATCTAATCAGACAATATCTCAACATGTTACTAGCACTTCTGCAGAAACGAACACTAGTAAAGGAGCCACTTTACATCCATCCATTGAAAAACGAAAGAAGCGACGGCAATCAACTGGTAGTCATCTTGTAATGGAGTCGAAATCTAGTTTTACATCTAGTAGGTCAAGTAAAATAGCCAGTTTGCTTCCTTATGAATGTGAACCAGGTATCTGTATTCCCGAAAAATGCGATCCTAATGAGTGTCTAAAAATAATAAATAAACGAAATAATGTTAGAAAACAAAACAGACGACATAAGTCATCAGACAAACGCTTTATAATGGAATCTAAATCCAGTTTTACACCGTCGGCTACGCCTTATAGGGCTAAGAGAGTGCAATCTACCACATTTGCATACAAAACAGAAGTTCAAACACAATACAATGAACACAGAAACATCCCAGACGAAGCAAATCGCATGCAAGAAATACCGAGGTTTTCCGGTATACCAATGGTTAAAATTTCATCTTCGTTTAGTTTCAATGTAGAATTTTCCAAAGGATTACCATTGCCAAGGAATGAATTAAACGATCATGTTGATCGTCAAAGTATACATGAATCCCCCAAAGCTGAACCTATGACAAGAGAACCGATTAAAAAAGAAATTAAAACTCAAAAGTCCATTTTGAAAAATAAAAGTATACCTAAGAAAGTTAATAAAGGCACTCATGCTACTACAAAATCTAGAAATCGTATAAAATGTCTGTGTAAGAAACTTTATAAGAAACCCAAAGAGCGACCTGTTGTTCAATACACATCAACTAGCACTGAAACATACTTGCCTCCTGTTAGTGTTACCAAAGCTACAAAAACTAAAAATAATAAAATAAATCGTAAAATTGTTGTGGGACCATATGAATGCGAACCTTACATTTGCGTACCAGGGCAATGCAATCCATACGAATGTCTAGAAATAATTAAAAGACGTAATCAACGGTTTTCAAGAGAAACTGGAACTTCTGTTGATGAAAGGCGAAGGAAGACATCTTCTAGCTTTACTGACAATATAAAAATGACTGAAAAGGCTGTCCCCGTGAGAACTCGTGCGGTGAACCAATCAACTATTGTTTTTAGTAAGGAAGCCAGGAGACCTACTATTATTAAACATATATCTAAAGAGAAGAGACAACGTACAAGGCAGGCTGTTAAAATTGGATCATCTTTTAGTTTTAGTATAGAATTTTCAAAAAATAGATTACCTGATCCTAACTCATTAGAACGGCCTTTTAAAGAAAAGTCTGCACAGTTTTTTGAAAGTCATGACGAAAAGAAAATAAAGCCAAATCAATCTGATAAACACAGCACTCACCAAGAGAACAGGCTGAAAAGATGTTTTTGTACCTTAAAATTGAGGAATCAGAAAATGTCCACAAATGTTTTTGCAATCAATAAATTTATTCTTGATAAAAACCAATCAAATTATTCTGTTGGTTTTTCCGCGAATCAATCACAGTTAAGTTTAGTCGGTTCAAGGTACGGCTTTAAATTTAAAGAAATGCAATCTTATTTTAACGAAAGCAAGTCTTTACATAAAGGTCGTTCATTTCATGGACGTGATGGTAGTTCTGATGTTGAAATGCTAAATGAAGTAAATTTGGAGAATTGTTACAAATTTTCTGATGCATGTTGCATACAAAGGAATAAAGAAGAAACAGCTGTGAATTTGAATGAAGATTGGGTTAGTTATAAATCTTTTTCTACTACATTTAGCAAGTCGGATGTAACAAGAATAAGTCATTTATTGAAGCGATGTTTCTGTACTCTGAATATTCGGATTCAGGAGATGGGGAATAATGCCGGCCGTCATTATAAATTAAAACCATATGAATGTGAGTCAGGAATTTGTGTACCTGGAGAGTGTAATCCATATGAATGCCAGAAATTAATGCAAAAAAGACGTATGAGGACATCTTCAAAAATGTTTGAAGCCAGTATAGGGTCGAAATCGAGTTCTAGTAATACTTTTCGGCAAAAAACGTATTTAAAGGAAATGAGACTTCAGGCAAATTCACAAGGAGGGTATCGCCCACAACAGAGGAGGAGAAAACCCGCATCAGGCATTCAATGTAAATCATCCCCAAATAAAAGTCATAAACAATCAGTACGAATAGGTTCCAAATTTAGTTTTCATATTGAGTTTTCCAAAGATAAATTGCAACCAAAAGAGGATCGAATATTTGTTGATGAGAGAAAACCATCAAATATAGGTTCGAAGCCTGCGGAAGTCATGCACCGGGGACACAAAACAGATGGCACCAGTTATAGACCTAGTACATCTGATCATTACCTACAGTCTGGAATAAGAACCAGAGATATGCAGTCAAATACAGATAAAATTTTTAAAAAGTGCTTTTGTGCTCTTAAGTTACAAAAGACCGAAAAAGTCAGAAAATATCACGATCGGTCGAATTACGTCGCTATGAAAGAAATTACAAATACACCCTCTACGTCAACAACAGCCCAAAATACGAAAGCTTTTAAATCCGAGCGCACAAGGCCTATTTTAGATCCCAATGAATGTGAGCCTGTGGCTTGTGTCCCTGGACAATGTAAGCCATATGAATGTTTTGAAAAGATTAAAATGAGATATAAGAATACCAAGGATTTTGGGACAGGATTAAATCAGACTCACAGAAGATCAATTTCCAGTATTACAACTAAGCAAAAAGCACGTAAAAGAGTTAAACTTATTCAGTCACGAATTCATGGAAAACATTTGAAGTCTACAATTAGTTCAATAAAACACAGTGAATTGCGATCAGTAAGGCCACCAGGGAAATCGTCAGAAAAATCCTCGCGGCAGGCAGTGCGTGTTGGTTCAAACTTTAGTTTTGACATAGAATTTTTCAAAGGTAACGAGTCGCCTAAAACGATGCCAGTAAAAATGTCATATCCTAGATCCAAAAAACATACGTCAAATAAATCTATTGGATATCTAAGAACTAATGTAAAAGAAAGAGGCTCCCAAGATTCTAGTGATATTAATCATAAAGATTCACAGGCAAGTACACTTCTTCGAGTAAAATCAACAATGACTAATTCATCGTTGTTCAAACGTTGTTTTTGCTCTGCAAAGTTGCAAGGTATAAAGAATTTACCATCGGTGTCAGTACAACCTCCTCCACGAACGGAGGCGGAAAATAATCAAACAGATAAGATCAAAACACGTGTTCCTAAAAATTTTCCTCAAATATTAGAAACATGTTTGTGTAATTCCTACTTTTGTTTAAAAAAAATAAATCGGAGAAATAAACTTTTAGGTACATATATGGCAAGATCAAAATCTTCATATTTAAGTTTTAAACCATCAAAACAGCGCAAAAGTAGAAATGTTCAAAATAATAAAAATCATATAAGACTAAGAGATATTAAACACCCGCAAGATACAAAAGGCCTGCGTAGTTATCCCCTGGAAGATATTAAACGACCACGAAACACAAAACTGCTACAAAGTTATCCCACCAGAAAAAGTGAGACCAAAACATTTCATTCAATATCCGGAGATTCAAAAAGAAATCAGGTAGTGCGGTTAAGTTCTACATTTAGTTTCAATATTGAATTTCACGAGGATGAGGACCACGATGGAATTCAAGCCGCTACAAGGAAATTGAAACAAAGATTAAAAAAGACTGGCAACAAGGAAAATAAAAGCCATCGAGCCTCAGACGGTGCAAATATAAAGACGTTTGATAACATATCACAAGTGTCGAGAACTATGATCGATAGAAGCATAGTTACATTACCTAAAAAATGCTTTTGTACATTAAAACTTCAAGAAAAGAGCCAATTTAATTCAGAAAAATATGAAATAAAGCTTCGTCAGAGTGCAATAAATAGAGGAATAATGACTAGAAACAGGCCTGTCAGGGAAAACCCGCCCGAGAGAAGGCAAATATCTTATAAATTAGAACCATATGAATGTGAACCTGGTGTATATATTCCTGGGGAATATGATCCCAACGATATGAAAGAATCTGGTACAACTACGAAATATCGTGGAGAAAAGTCAGTTTCTAACTTAGCTTCAATGGCCAGCACTGCTTCTCACAGAGTACAATATGTCAGTAGACAACCTAGAACAACAGAATGTGCTCAATTAAGACGTCAACCAAGGGTTCGCAAATACCGACAAGTTGTTCGAATAGGTTCTAGCTACAGTTTTAATGTAGAGTTTTTTAAAGACAGATCTTTTAACGATAGCAACCCAAGCCCAAAAGTTATGGGAATACACGAAAGAAATTATGAAGGTATCGACAAAAGTAGTTTGCCAAGTATTGTATCTAAAACTCAGGGCTCTCAGAACTCCAAAATAGTTCATCATAGAGATTCACAGTCTTTACTACCTAAAATGGGTTCCTCTTTTTTAAAGAGGTGTTTCTGTACTTTAAAACTCCAAAAATCAAAGAGAACTCTAAACCCACCATTGAATATGCGAAATCAAAAAGTTTACTTAGCAACTATGCATAATCTTAGTCCTTACGAATGCGAGCCCGGATTCTGTATACCTTATCAGTGTGACCCTTATGAATGTGAGAAAAGAATAAAGCAAAGGATGAAACAATCGAAGCTAACTGGAATGCAGAAGGCAAATGTCCGGTCCAGTTCAAGTTATGCTCCAGGAGTATTAAATCAGACCAAGTCTGTTCAGGGAGCACCATTGGCAAGAGTTGCTGGGGTAACATCGACAAACATGAAACCAGCACGCATGACTGAAAAACACCAAGATTATGCAGTCAAGAACCATCATCAAGCTGTGAGACTTAGTTCTAATTTCAGTTTTAATGTAGAATTTTTTAAAGATAAGCCCTATTATGAGAGCCAAGGCGACCGAAAGTTGGAAATAGAATATATCCCCACAAAAAGAGACACAGGAAACACTTATCATGAAAAAGGCAAGCACATTTATTCCCAGATTGATGAACCAAGAGGCAAAGACATGGTCTCACAAGTTAATTTAGCTAAAACACAGACGAGAGGGGTTGGACAATTACATAAATCTTGTTTTTGTACTTTAAAACTTAAAAAATCAGGTAAAAAAGAACGCGAAGTTCTGCAAAAGGAAAGGATAATGCAGACATCTAAAAGTACAAAACCTCCTACTCGTAATATAAGACAGGGTTCTGTCGGTACTTCTACATCTAAAAAAATAAAAAAAGATAGAAATAACTTGGCTGCTAAAACGCAAACCGAAAAATACAAATTGTTACAGTATGAGTGTGAACCGGGGGTATGTACTCCAGGTTTATGCGATCCATATGAATGTTTAGAAAGACTTAAACGGCGGGATTTACGTAACTTTGGTACGAGTCCCGGAAAAAATATGAGAGCAAAGGATGTAGATGTCAGAATTAAAAGTAAAACTCTGGATACAGCTCAACAAATGCGACATAAGGCGAAGATGCGAGCTCATACAACCTCCCCTCAAGAACCACTGCTTCTGATGAACAAGAATGTTGTTGCTGATGAACAAGAAAATATAATAGAATCCCCACCATGTCGCCAAGCTGTTCGTATTCGATCGAGCTTTAGTTTCAATATAGAATTTTACAAAGACAAACCGTTCGATTGTGAACCTAAATTTGAAGAAAAAGGAGATAAAAACAAACCGTTCGATCGTGGACCTAAATTTGAAGAAAAAGGAGATATTATTCGACCAAAAATAATTCAAAAGGATATTATTCGACCAAAAATAATTCAAAAGGATATTATTCGACCAAAAATAATTCAAAAGGATATTATTCGACCAAAAATAATTCAAAAGGATATTATTCGACCAAAAATAATTCAAAAGGATGAAATGATTGGAACAGGTAAACGATATGCCAAATTATGTACTGCTTCAAATGTTTGTAATACTGTCACTCAAGTAAACTGTAGTAAAGAATGCCAAAATTGCCCTAACACAGAATGCAAAAGTACTGGAATGGGACCATTCCTCAAGAGATGTTTTTGTACGTTGAAATTACAAAAACCATTTGATTACAGCAGGTTGGAAAGATATGAGAACAACGCGCAAAAGACAGGTATAAAACTTGTTAAAAATGTTAACAAAGAAACAAAAACAAGACGGTTGTTACCCTATGAATGTGAACCAGGTTTTTGTACGCCAGGCCAATGTGATCCCTATGTTTGTTTAGAAAGGAAAAAAAAAAGAAACAAGACAAAAAAAATTGGAACTAATGTTATCCCTGCTAAAAAATCAGTTGTATCCGGTTACTGTCCAGGACAATTTTATGAAGAAAGTTGTCAAGCTGATATAAGACCAAAAACCAGGAATGAATACCTCCAGCAAACTGACAGTATTGTAGAAGAACCTCGATTTAAAAATGTTTTTGGTGGTCAACAAGGTGTTAAATACGGTTCAAATATTAGTGTCAATATTGAATTCTACAGAGAGCGATTGCCTCCACATTTCAGTAAAGTAAAGGCTACTGAGCCAAGCGATGATTACACTTTTAGGCATAAACCTGTTCAAAATCAAATGCAAGTGGTCAAACCGAAAAAGGACAACAAACAAATAAATGCTAACGACAAATTTTATTCTACAGCAAATACACAATCAGGTTTAAAATTAGAAAACAGAGGAATAGGTGTTAGAAAAACTTTAAAAAGATGTTTTTGTACTTTAAATCTTCAAAAAAGTGCATTGCATTCTAGCAAACAAAAAATAGTTACTGTAAATAGAGTGGCCATAGAAGATAATAGAGGACCGTTCGGCAATTTTTTACATGGTAATTTAGAAAAAGTCACATATGATAATACTTATGTTGTATACAGAGCTGAAAACATCCGTAAAAAGTTTAACAAAAAGCGACGAGAAGGTAAAAAGACAAAAGTACTTTATCCATACACACCCAGAAAATTTTATGAAAATAAAAGCAAAACATTACTTGGATGCGATAATAAATGTACATATTTGAAAAAATCCTGCCCGCGTTTCAAACCACTCAATGTTTGGCCAGCTTTAAACATAAACGGCTCACATGTCAGAAGATTAACAGCTAAACATAGTCAACATTCTTTGAAGGTAAATACTCATGAATATTTAGATATTATGAAAAACAAATCATCTCTATCCAAGTTGTCAGGTTTCCGATCTGTTATTTGTCGTTGCAAACAAATGTTTTCAAAACGTTTGAAAGATTCAAAAATGTCTGCTAATTTAAAAAACAACAGTACGTCAAATGAGTATAAAAAAAATAAATATGGAATCCAAATCGATTGGCAGACGAAACTCTCGAAAAAAGGTTCTAACTATAACACATCTAAACGTAAATGTAAAAGTGAAAAAGTTGTTGTTAACTTGGCGCAAATTCAATACGAAAAAAATAAATTGAAACCAGCAAATTTTTTTGCTAAAACGGAAAATACTAAGGATAAAAATTATGATGGGAACTTAGATTCATCTAAGCAGCAACAACCAAACGGTTGTTATTGTGTATCAATGTGCAAGTGCGAAAATTGTCCTGGAGATTGGCGTACAATGTTAGCAGAAAAGCGTGAAGTAACGAGGCCGGCACAAAAAAATACTGTACTTGGCAAATACTTCAAACTTAACTTGTTTAAGAAAAAAGAGCCTTTTCTTAAACTTAAGGAAAAACCCGTATTGCAGCATGATATATGTGCGCGATGTTGTAAAAATAAAAATCATATCGACCCAAACTCTTTATGTCAAGGAATTTTACCTGGTATAAAAACAAAACAATCAGTTAGCATTAAAGGAATGCCTACTGATGGTACTACTGATATATGTATTTGTGAATTGCCTTGTCCTTGTAAAGAATGCCATAGAAATGCACAATTTTCTCAAAAGTATTTGTTGACAAGCGATAATCATCACCAAACTACAGATACCGAAGCCTGCATATGCGAAAATATAAACAAGCTCGTCAAATATGATGCAAAAAAACAAAAAGTTGTAAAGAAAAAGCAAAATCTTGAAAGAAAAAAGCAAGAAATTGAGGGAAAAAAACAAGAACGTGAAGTAAGAAAACAAAAAAGCAAGACAGAGAACCCCAAAAAAACCACACAAATCCACAAACAACCTGGTGACCAATGCCCTTGCAAGTTTCAGTGTCCCTATAAGAGAACGCCTAAGCATGTGAATGTAAGTGATGATGTTCTTCCGCAAAAAAATATATTTATTAAAGATAGTTCTCAGAAAATCGAATATCATGTAAGCAATATAGGCCACGAAACTTCAAAAAAAGAAAAAAATAAAAACGGTAAAAGTGATTCCAAAAAAAAAGAAAAGATAAAACACGACCAAACAACTCGAGTGTTAAAGGATACTGTAAGTAACTCTAACGCTTTTCCACGCGTTAATATCAACACAGATGTTATAAAACTCAATAGCAAGAACATTCTAGCAGATAGTGCTATTGTTAAACAAGATAAAAAAATGCTAAACAGAGATAAAAAGATAGTAAAACGAGAGAACAATAAACAAAAACAAATTCCTAGGAATCGAATTCATAAGCACAGGAGTGAATTATGTACTTGTAAATTATGCTCTTGCCCAAAATCAAAGAATGTGTCTGAATTTTCATGTGGGGACTCGCCTATTCCGCAAAAATATATTTTAATACAAGATGATCAGATATATATAGCAACAGATTCAAAAGAATATAAAAAACATAAATTTAATGAAGATATTGTAAGAAACTCTGACAGCAGTAGAGAAAAACAAAATCGAAAACATAAACATCGTAGCGATTTCAATACGTGCATATGTAATAAATGCTCTAAAAAACTAAACATTTCTGAATTCTCAGGCGGTGACTGGCCTGTTCCGCAGAAAAATTTATTTGTAACAGGTGGTCATCAGACATCTAATCCGCAAATAAGACAAATAGACACACCAGAAGGTAGTCGAAGGGTTGCATCGGAGATATGTCAATTTGACTCGCCTATCATTGAAAACCGCAAGATCAAGAAGCAAAAAAAGAAAAGTCCTAAAAAGATTAAGATGTCAAAAAAAAACAGAATTCAACAAACGCCTAAGGACCTTGATGATCTGTGCATTTGTCCTTTCCCCTGTCCTTGTCAAAAGTGCCCCAAGACATTAGATGTGACTGAATTCACTTTAGATGATTGGCCAAGTCCCCGTAGATGTTTATTTGTAGATGATAACGACCAAATTACACGGGGAGACACCGGAGTATGTACGAAAGATATATGCAAATATAGAACTGGTGCAAAATTTGAAATGTACCCTAGCAATGCTAAGAATCTAAAATCATCAGAAAGAGGTGAAACTAGTGAATTATTTGAAAGTAAGAGAAATGAACAGTGGGAAGAAGCTGATAATATAAAAGGAGATGCTGAAAAGCCACAAACTGGAAGAAAACGAGTAGCTGGAACTTTTAAAGGCCTCCCTGAAAAGACTAAACATACTGCAAAAGAACAGTGGAGAGGGGCTAAAAAATTCAACGGAGATGATGGAAAGGCTAAACATACTGCAAAGAAACAGCAAAAAGCATCTAAAAATATAAAAGGCGCTGGAGAACCTAAACATTCTGTAGAGGTATTAAGTAGAGAGGTGAGTGAGAACATTAAAAGTACTAGAGGAGCTAAAAATTTTAACGAAGATGATGGAAAGGCTAAACATACTGCAAGGGAACAGCGAAAAGCATTTGAAAATATAAAAGGCGCTGGAGAACCTAAACATTCCGTAAAGGCTAAAAGTAGAGAGGTGAGTGAGAACAATAAAAGTCCTGAAAAAAATAAAAAACAAGTGAAGAAAAATAAATTACCGGGTATTGAAAATGAGACGCAAACTCAAATAGACCCCCCAGTTGGCGGTAACTTGCAAAAAAATAGTGTAGTTACTTCAAAAGTAACAAAAGAGGTTACCTTAGTTAAAGGTATAAGTAATAGTTTTAAAAATTTTTCTATGAAGCTGGGATCCAGATGTAAATGGCTGGAAGATACATGTAAAAAAATCAAGTTACAATATATTCCTGAACCTTGTATTTGTGGTGTCCCAGAATGTGAAAAAGAAATGATGGAAATGAGACATAAAAAGAAGGTGATTCCAGAGAAGAAATGTAAATGTGGTGTACCGACTTGTGAAGATAAAACCTCACCGTTAGTGGTTCTCTCTGAAGAATCAATCAAGTCTTTACCTAAAACTAAAACCAAAGCAAAATTAAAAAACTCAAGGCCTGTGTCTGAACCTGAATTGGAACACTTAAAATCAAAGAAATCGAAAAAAGCAGAGCTTAAATCTGATAAAGATATTGAACATAAACAAAAAAAATCAAAGAAGTCAAAAAAAACTAAGCTTGACTCTGAATCCGATACAGATATTGAACACAAACAAAAAAACTCAAAGAAGTCAAAAAAATATAAGCTTGAGGCTGAATCCGTGGATCTTAAAGAAAAAAAAATAAAGAAATCAAAAAATTCTGAGCTTGATTCTGAATCTGATAAGGTTAAACAAAAAAGTATAAAAAAATACAAAAAATCTGATATTGAATATGACCGAGAAAAAAAGAAGAGGTCGAAAAGCAAGTTTGAACCTGAAATTAAATCTAAATCGAACAAATCAAAACGTCAACCTGAAACGGCTTTAAAAACCAAAATATTTTTACCACAGAAAAGGTACCCTGAGGCTACCTGCGTATGCGGTCATACTTGTTTATGTGCAGAAGAGGCAGCTAAAGCCAAAACCAAACCGAAGCCGAAGAAGAAGCCAAAAAAAAAGCGAAAGAAGCCTACCCCAAACCCATTCAAGAAATGCATTAATTCTATAAATAGAAGGTCCGAACGTAGAAGACGCAGAGCAGCTCGCAGAAGAAACGTTAAAAAAGCAATGAAACATTGTAAAAAAGGTGCGAAGCATGCTAGAAAAAGTGCGAAGCTTTTAAGTAATAGTGCAATGCGTGTTAGTAGAAAATACGCGAAGCTTTGTGGAAAAAGCGTAGATCAATTTAAAGCACATCTGGGTTCCACGCAGGCAATGAAAACTCTTACCAGTAGCCTTGAGCAAAATTATGTTTCTAACTTTATTATTCACGCCGGCGATCCCAAAAAACGCTTTAACCCTAAAAAAAAGGTGGGGAAGGAGCCAATAGATTTTGAATGCAGTTTGTTCATGGGTTCACTTAGAAGAAGGCCTTGGCTTTTCATTTATTACATGTGTCCATGGTTCTATCCTCATTGTATAACTTTCTTGAATATTTGGAAACAGTTCACGGACATATTTTTATTCCTTCTGGCTGTAGGAGTATGGAGCCCTTGTATTTTGGCTATAGAAATTTGTAGAGCTTTTGTGTGTTGTGCTTTCTGTACAGGATAATATTTTCAAAGAATATACTTTATATGTCATACCTATGCGTTTTATTATATATATATATTTATATAATATATATATATATTATAATATCATATATATAATCTATCTTCTATCTATATATATAAAACAAAGACGGGTTTGTTACAACACTTATAACTCGAGATCTGCTGAACAAATTTTCATGGTTATTGATTCGTTGGATTTGTCTCCGCCCCGAATAGCAGAATACATCTTAAAAACAATGAAAATGAATACTTAATCATTGACTGTTAGGCGGTAGGAAGTTCGCCGGGTCAGCAGTCTGTCTTATTAGTTGGATTGACCCAATCCCATGATGATCCCAGGGTGATTGTCTCACTAGTTTTATGGGACACTGACAACTGATGCCAACAGATTTTTTATATTACCAATGTCCCGCACTAAAATATTTTTGGGATCATGAGACGTAGGTGCACTATCCGCTCCGTGTCAGAAGTACTACCGAAAAGTACAACTGGTAGTACAAATCACACACATTACACTCCTCATTCTTTTACACCTACACATAAAATTATTTTCAACAAAAAACTAAAACCGAACTGCTTCAAAGTAACTCCCATCCGGCCCGGTGAGCCTGCCCCGGTGACGGGACTGTTGGGAAGAATTGATTCATCGACCCCGGTATTTCGGTCCCGGCGAAGAACGGGGTAGATGGCACGGATTAAGTCAACTATCCCGGTCTGTGTTTTGAACGAGACGGATAGCACAGAGTGAGTAGGATACGGCCTGGTAGTGTGCATAGCGGAAAAACTTTAGTATTATTATGTATCTAAGTTTGCAAAAAGTTATCTCGTCATAACGCTTACAGACTGACAGCTAGGGTAGGTAGCTCATAGCTAGATTTTTGTGCCCTATTGTTCTTTGCTATGTTAGTCATAAAGAGTAATCGATGTAAGGAGACAAAGTGAGTAAATATCGTTTGCTAAAACATAGGTACTTATCTAGCTATGAGCTACCTACCCTAGCTGTAAGTCTGTAAGCGTTATGACGAGAAACTTTTTGTAAACTTAAATAATAATACAATTTTTTCCGCTATTCACACTACCAGGCCGTATGCTTCTCACTCTGTGCTATCCGCCTTGTTTAAAATAACGGGATAGTTGATACTTAATCTGTGCCATCTACCCCGTTGGTCGACGGGGCCGATCTACCGGGGTCGATGAAACAAATTTTTCCTAACCGTCCCGTCACCGGGGCAGACCACCGGGACGGTTGAGAATCATATGTGCCATCAAGCCCGTTCTTCGCCGGAACTGAAATACCGGGGTCGATGAATCAATTCTTCCCAACCGTCCCGTCACCGGGGCAGACTCACCGGACCGGATGGGAGTCACTCACTTCAATACATACATACGTAAGTGTACAAACTAAAAATTCGGAAATAATAATTTAATAACTAGAAATTAAGTGCAATAAACAAAAATATTGATAGGTACTTTCTTTCTTTATTTACAATTTGTTATCAGTTTTTATTTGGAGTCGGTGCCAGCCAATGTAACAAATATAGTTTAATCTTTGTAAACAAATCTTCGGGCTACACGAGAAAGCATTAAGGTTATTTTTACTTTGGCTGGCATCGACTCCAAATAAATAAAAAGTTTGTACACTTACGTATAGGGTAGAAGTCTGTTTTAGTTTTTTGTGAAAAATAGTACATATATCTCCATGGTTAAAAACACGGAAGTTCAGTCAAAATACAGGAACAACGTCCTCTTCAACTTGTACAATTGTCTTTTTTGTTTTTCTTGATTTTTTCAAAAAGCACTGGATACATTTCGATAAAAAAATTGTAGGACCACCTTTGAAGTTCAGTCAAAACAGAGGAGTAACGTTCTCATCAATTTGTCTTGATTCAGAGGAATAAAATAAAAAATAAATATATACGGACAAAAATAAATAAGTTTAAGCCGAATGGCATCCTTTAACAATATTTATGGGTTGTTTATTTTTTCAAAAAATCTTCGGTACATTGCGACAAAAATTTTACGGGACCACCTTTGGAGCATTACCTATCGAACAAAAAAAGAATCAGCAAAATCGTTCCAAACTGACTGAGTAATCGCGTAACAAACATGCAAAAAAAAACATACGAGATTTAGAACATTCTCCTTTTTTGAAGTCGGTTAAAAATGACAATTTGCATTGAAAAGAGCATCCCTTGGATGCAAATTGTCCAGTAGTACCCGGTTGTACCTTGAGGTACCTGGTGTGTGCCAGTGGTGCCTGGTGAAACCAGGATGTTACTGGTTATACCAGGTTGTAGCCGGTAGTACTCGGATGATGGTTGCATTAAGATGAAACCGGTTGTAACCGGGTGTAACCGATGTAAAATGCGTCGATTAATATTTTTAATAGAATCCAAATTAAGAATGTATTATTCTGTGACCAAAATATGTCAACTTTGCTTGCTTTGCCGTCCGAGCGCACCGCCCGTACTCTTCGCCGCCACGCGACACGTGTGATGTACTCGTGGCCTTACGGTTAAACTGTTAAAACGATACGTAGGTACGTAGGTACTCTTTAAAAAAATCGGCTAATTGCGAATCGGCCTAAGGCACGAAGGGGTCGGTACTATTTATAATAGTTAGTGCCAAAAAAAGACCAAGTGCGAATCGGACTCGCGCTCAAAGGGTTCCGTACCATTATCAATACTAACAAAATAAGACTACCGAGCAAAAACGGCAAAAAGTCGTATATGGAATTTGCCCTTAAATACTTATTTTACTTTGAATTTATTATTTACTAGCTGTTGCCTGCGTGGTATATAGCCTATGTCCTTCTTAGTACCCTAACCTATGTGTATGCAAAATTTCATGATGATCGGTTCAGTTGATTCGGCGTGAAATTGTAACAAACAAACAAACTTAGTTAGGATTAGGACTAGCTCTACCCGCATGTGTTAAGATTTTTATTAATATGTTATTTTTACAAATATAGTATTATTACAAAATTAAAATTATTTCCTGAAAAATTTAGTTATACTGTCCATAGAATCTCTCGACTTCTCTCATAATCTCGGATTTGGACGAAGTGATACTGCCAGTGTCGGTCTCCAGTTTCGTCATTTGCTTTGCCCAATAGACATGCCTCGCGAATACCTTTGCATTAAAGTCACCCATCAACACCGTGTAGTGGGGCTTGGCCGTATGTATGGCTCTGGAGAAGTCCTCATACATAGTCTCCTTTTCCGTGTCTGGATGTGTTGAAGTCGGCGCGTAAACCTAAATCAGGTTTAGCGAATATCGCTTGGTGATTCTAAGTATGAGGTACGCCACCCTTGCCGACACTCTCTCAATGCGGATCACGTTGTTGACGAGGTTTTTGTGGACGATGAACCTGACTCCACCTTAGGACAGTTGATCGCCTTCTCGGTAATAGAAGCGGTTACCGGACTCAAGAATTATTGTGTCCTCCCCCTCTCTACGGACTTCTGACAATCCCATATGTCCCAGCGAACTCTCCCTATGACGTCTTCTAGCTCGTGAATCTTCTCGTCGGTCCTCAAAGTGCCTGTCTCTTTTAGTCGTCTTTTACGACACCCACAAGAAGAGTTGAGTCCAGTGGTTTGGGCTGTGCGTTGATAGATGACTATGTCAGTCAGTCAGTCACCTTTGAGTTATATATATTTAGATTTTAAAGTGAGTATACTTACAATTAAATATTTCAAGCGTCTACCTGGTGTCCGTTAACTATTAATATCGAGCACAAAACTGCAAAAGAATTTTGTTGTCAGCCTCTCAATATTTATTTTATTCTGTGCTTAGTATGTGTCTTATTCATCCTTGACTTGAGTTTGAACTTTGATTTGCCACCATTGCGAAGTAGGTAGATTTATTTGTAATAAAAATTTAATGATAGTGAATCAAAAAAGTGATGACGAAGTAGGTTTGTACACTACCAAAGTTCTCTACGGGGCAGCGAACATAATCAACAATTTGTTGCCAGATAAATCGAGAATGAAGTAAATATGTAAAAAAAATATAGAACAGTTTCTGAAACATTAAGACGCTTTATAGTGTGTGTGTAGATAAAGTATTGTATGCAACTGTTCGTAATTAGTCCTTAAAACACTCATGTGATCTTATTATGAAACTCGCCAACCCACATTCATATTTTAAGGACCCTTATTACTTAACAGTTACATAAAGTAGGTACTATTTTTTCTGAACTACATACATCAGGATTCCATCATCTGTGAAAATCCAACTGTCCAGTTATCACGGTTCATAAGATACTAGTAGGGAAATTTTACTGTATCGTATGAAGTTTTTCATTCCACGATGGTTTAGCATTGGCAACGTATGGGCTAATGTTACAGTTGTAACGTCGAATGGCAAGACTATATTTATTGCCAGGGCAATCAAATTTTAATTTTTCTTTATAGATAGATACTTTAGCTTTACATCATTGAGATTATATAACCTTCAAAATGAAGTACTTTTGAAAGTGCAAGAACAAAGAGAGCAATATCGACCAACGTTTGAAGTGTGAGGGAGAGTCACCCTCTTTATGACTCAGAGGGGAGGACCCTTGCACGTACTGCGGTGCCCTTACTTGCATTACGTATACTATCGATCCTGACCATGGCATGTTCTTTAGTTTATTTTTAAGGTTAGATTTAATATAATGCAAGTGTAATGTAATCATGAATGAAATATTATTTAATATAAAGTTTGGAGTCAATAGAGATTTAACAGACCTTCCGTTTTTTACGTCTCTTCTAAACTAAAAGAGAAAATATAGCCTGAATAAAAATTGGCCAAGTGCGAGTCGGGCTCGCCCATGTAGGGTTCCGTAGAAGCAAGCTTAGCTAAGCCAAAAACCTCTTAATTTTTCGCCAGCAAAATTAACTTTGTTTTTATAGTGTTTGTATTAATGACAAAGTTATCTTTGCGATTTATGAAAAAGTGCTATAACTTTTTAGTTTGCACTTAATACTCAGCTCTGGTAGTTTTCCTTTTAACTTCGTTATATATGTTACCGGCAATCAGTATAATACAGGCATTATATACAATGCCTAGGCTATGTAGCTATAGATTGCCTTGGGCCGGTAGGCAATGTATGAAAAATAATGAATATGATATGCTTTGCCTAGTCATTGTACATTGCATAGAATATTTACTGGTCCACCGGCAATGTGTGAAATTGCTCTGTATTTAGGAGTATTATGTAATTACCTACCTCCATACTAAGAGTTCTCCTTAGTAGTTCGGCGGTGCAAAGTTCAGTAGCGCAAAAGTACTAAGGATAAGACAGCGGACAGTCCAGACCAGGGGCTCAATTTTTGAACCAGATGAATCTATCCACCACTCGTTGTTAAGCTTTCGCATGGTGAATCTTAATTGGCTCTATTTTGTGTGAATGCAAAATAAAATCCCATATAAAGTATTGTATGGCTTCCTACACATTAGTTGATTTCCAAATTCATTGCAAAATGAGTTGAAATCAAATATCGCACTTGTAAAAGTGGGGTAGTTGTGTTGGGTGACGCAAGCCTAGATGCGTGTAAGAGGAATGGGATATGGTGGAGAAATTCGGCGCCGGGGCTTGAAGCGCGGTGGCGTAATTGGCAACGCATAGATCGTACTGAGATCTAGACGCAGGTTCAAGTCCTGCCCGCGTGGAATTTTTTCTCCATTTCTTATTTTCTTTATTTAATAAATAAGGTAAAATAGCATTGTGAATGCAAAATAAAATCCCATATAAAGTATTGTATGGCTTCCTACACATTAGTTGATTTCCAAATTCATTGCAAAATGAGTTGAAATCAAATATCGCACTTGTAAAAGTGGGGTAGTTGTGTTGCGTGACGCAAGCCTAGATGCGTGTAAGAGGAATGGGATATGGTGGAGAAATTCGGCGCCGGGGCTTGAAGCGCGGTGGCGTAATTGGCAACGCATAGATCGTACTGAGATCTAGACGCAGGTTCAAGTCCTGCCCGCGTGGAATTTTTTCTCCATTTCTTATATTCTTTATTTAATAAATAAGGTAAAATAGCATTGTGAATGCAAAATAAAATCCCATATAAAGTATTGTATGGCTTCCTACACATTAGTTGATTTCCAAATTCATTGCAAAATGAGTTGAAATCAAATATCGCACTTGTAAAAGTGGGGTAGTTGTGTTGGGTGACGCAAGCCTAGATGCGTGTAAGAGGAATGGGATATGGTGGAGAAATTCGGCGCCGGGGCTTGAAACGCGGTGGCGTAATTGGCAACGCATAGATCGTACTGAGATCTAGACGCAGGTTCAAGTCCTGCCCGCGTGGAATTTTTTCTCCATTTCTTATTTTCTTTATTTAATAAATAAGGTAAAATAGCATTGTGAATGCAAAATAAAATCCCATATAAAGTATTGTATGGCTTCCTACACATTAGTTGATTTCCAAATTCATTGCAAAATGAGTTAAAATCAAATATCGCACTTGTAAAAGTGGGGTAGTTGTGTTGGGTGACGCAAGCCTAGATGCGTGTAAGAGGAATGGGATATGGTGGAGAAATTCGGCGCCGGGGCTTGAAACGCGGTGGCGTAATTGGCAACGCATAGATCGTACTGAGATCTAGACGCAGGTTCAAGTCCTGCCCGCGTGGAATTTTTTCTCCATTTCTTATTTTCTTTATTTAATAAATAAGGTAAAATAGCATTGTGAATGCAAAATAAAATCCCATATAAAGTATTGTATGGCTTCCTACACATTAGTTGATTTCCAAATTCATTGCAAAATGAGTTGAAATCAAATATCGCACTTGTAAAAGTGGGGTAGTTGTGTTGGGTGACGCAAGCCTAGATGCGTGTAAGAGGAATGGGATATGGTGGAGAAATTCGGCGCCGGGGCTTGAAACGCGGTGGCGTAATTGGCAACGCATAGATCGTACTGAGATCTAGACGCAGGTTCAAGTCCTGCCCGCGTGGAATTTTTTCTCCATTTCTTATTTTCTTTATTTAATAAATAAGGTAAAATAGCATTGTGAATGCAAAATAAAATCCCATATAAAGTATTGTATGGCTTCCTACACATTAGTTGATTTCCAAATTCATTGCAAAATGAGTTGAAATCAAATATCGCACTTGTAAAAGTGGGGTAGTTGTGTTGGGTGACGCAAGCCTAGATGCGTGTAAGAGGAATGGGATATGGTGGAGAAATTCGGCGCCGGGGCTTGAAGCACGGTGGCGTAATTGGAAACGCATAGATCGTACTGAGATCTAGACGCAGGTTCAAGTCCTGCCCGCGTGGAATTTTTTCTCCATTTCTTATTTTCTTCATTTAATAAATATGGTAAAATAGCATTGTGAATGCAAAATAAAATCCCATATAAAGTACTACCAAAGGTATTCTAAGAAAAAATAAAAAATATATTCGCACGGTTTAAAAATACGTAAAAACAGGACCACTCGTCGATTTTATTCATATGTGAATACGAACCGAGTGCTGACGTCACAACGAAAGGCGGATCGATTCTACTAGTTCAAAAATTGTGCTCCAGTGCGTCATACGTAACTTACTCGTAATAATACATTAAACGTGTGTCACAGATGTGTCCCGCCCTACTCTTACATACAAATGACAAACGCATAAAACACCATATAACTAATAGCAGGTTGCTCTAAATCATATTAGAGTGTTACTCTTTTTAGGGTTCCGGAGTAAACTAGGAACCCTTATAGTTTCGCCATGTCTGTCTGTCTGTTTGCCTGTCTGTCTGTCCGTCCGCGGTTTTACTCAGAGACTATAAGTACTAGAGAGTTGAAATTTGGTATGAGTATGTATATTCATCATGTCAAAATAGTGGTAGAAGAAAATCTTGAAAAATATTTTTTTTAGTGTAGCTCCCATACAAGTAAAGAGGAAGTAATATTTTTTTATTTCTATACAAACCCATCGTGTTGGGTATCGTTAAATAGGTCTAGGATAGGGTAATAGAAATGTATTAAGTTCTTTTTCCATGAGTGTTGCAAATTTGCAATCAATATTTTAACGTTTGAATGTACAAATTCTATTGCAAAAACCGGCCAAGTGCGTGTCGGGCCATGCGCAATGTAGGGTTCCGTAGTTGCGAATGACAACTTTGAGTTCACACTCGCACTTCACAGTTTAACGACCAAAAACATGTAACAATGAAAATGTATGAAATTTTACATTTTCGAGTACATTTTATAAGTTAGTTGCCTATAACTTTTTAGTTTGTACTTACTTCTTAGCTCTGATAGTTTTCCTTTCAACTTCAGTATATATACTACTGCTGTAATTTTTTTCACGTATCCATATATAACCGTTTAGTAGATAGAGGGGGGGGGGGGGATACTTCCCTCTAACAAAATTTTGCGCTTTAAAACCAAATATTTCGGAAACGGATCCCTAAATCGAAAAATGGTGTTCTGAACATCACAATATTTTTTAAAGACCTATTCAACAATACCCTACGCGATAGGTTAGTAGAGAAAAATAAAAATTACCACCACTTTACTTGTATAGGACCTACCGTAAATTTTTTATTTTAATTTTTTTCTACCACTTTTTTGTCATAACTAATATACATACCCATACCAAATTACAGCTTTCTAGTACTTATAGTTAGTCTCTGAGTAAAACCGCGGACGGACAGACAAACAGACATGGCGAAACTATAAGGGTTCCTTTCCTTGTTTACTACAAAACCCTAAAAATGTCATGACTTATTCGTTTTTTTTGCCCACACCGTCATTTAAAAACTTGGCACAGGTTTTAAAAGCAAATTATAAACACGTAGGTATAACAGGATATGTACAAAATGTAATCCAACAAATTTAGATGATAAGTTAGTGTTTTACAATCTAGCTACATAAGTATATGTATACAAGGATGGAGTCGCCGTCAATACTATTATATATGAATTCATAGTTCTATTTATTTCTGTTCTATAGTATCATTTGGAAATCTGGAACCATCACTAGATTTGACGTCCATTGCCATTCAAATCCATGGCGATGATTTCAGATGTAGATTCACGCGCCATCTTGGCCCTCAATTACACCCCCGAACAAATTATTTAAATGAGATGTTAAAATACAGGAGGAAGATAGGGTTGATGTTTTATCTGCATGTTTATACGACGTGGCCAGTCGGCTGAGAAATTATACCCATGTGTTATTACTACACTGGCTTCCTGCAGCCGGTTTTCACCACTGACATTATATGAGACTAGCTTTTGCCCGCGACTTCGTCCGCGTGCAGTTCAGTTATATCGTAGCGTAACGTAGTTGTGCAATTTTTGTGAAGTAGGTTGTTTTTGTAATCAGCGACCCGATAAACCATAAAAACGATACCTATGTAGATTTTTAGAATTTGTCACCCTTTTTTCACCTTTTAGGGGTTGAACTCTAATAGAACCTGAACCACTTGTTTACTCATTTTATAGATAGGAGTACTCCTGTAATGTTTCGAATAAAATAGTTTAACTAACTTTGTTTCGCTATACAAACTTTCAAGCCCTTTTTCACCCTCTTAAGGGTTGATTTTTCAAAAACCCTAGGACATGTAACTGTTTATTTCTAATCGTTAACCTTAAAAAATGTTTCAGTCTTCTAGCTCTAAAAATGACGGACTTCTAAACATAATCTTAAGCTCATTGGCACCCGCTTAGGGAGCGAATTTTCTTAGAGGATGCCTACGTCATTACAACTATCTGTATGCCAAATTTCAGCAAAATCCGTTCAGTAGTTTCGACTGTGCATTGATAGATGAGTCAGTCAGGTTTACTTTTATATATTTTGATAGAAGAAGAAAAGATACAAGATAGAAGAAGATTGTCTCGCTCTCTTGCGATTGGTGATATATTTTGTCGCTGCGTAGGACACCTACCGACTAGGTTGGATGAACGACCTGCAGGCCTATTTGCTAACTTTTGAACTATGGCGTACATCGGTTTTTATGGTCACTTCAATACATTACGGCTTCCGTATGAATGACTATTTTTGGAGTAAAAACATTTTAGTGGCGCTGTGCACTTTTTGTGATGGGGAAAAAATGTTTTACTCGCGACAGGTTACGTGACCGACAGATTCGTGCAATGCAGGACGCTTCTAAGTGGTGGTATTGGAAATCCTTGGGAAAGGTCGATGTCTAGCTGTAGAGTTCTTACGGCTAAGGTGGTGGGTGTTATTAAAATACGTAACGACGGGTTACTTACGTAAATAGTCAGCTACTGGCCGAAATGTTTCGACCTCATCCGGAGGTCTTCCTCAGGGCGAATGTGAATCGAGACGCGCGCACGATGTCGTCCCAATCCGCACATCGTGCGCGCGTCTCGTTCATTCACATTCGCCGTTTGGCCGCCAAGGTGGTGACGTTTTTTGTCAGGAATGGCATTTGCCATTCCATTGCACTAATTTTAGTCAGATTGTATTGGAAGAAAAAATAAAAGTGGTAAGAAATTACCCAATTTTGAAAGAAGTCTTCGCCACACGTGGCTGTTTTAAATTTCGATACCATTTCATAAGCCTCTGGAGTGTAATATAACAAAATGCGGAGCAATTTAAGCCCCTTACGGTTGAGCAATCGCCATGTTTCAAACTGGGAAACTTTGAAAGGGGATGTTTTTAACCATAACTGACAGGGATGCCGGGAACAACTGTTTAGGTGGTATAACTTCTTATTATTTTTTTTTATACTTGAGTTAATTACTTTTAGTCTTATTCGTTGTCTTCGTTGCTAGATATGCACAAGAATTCGAGGGAAATAGGCGTTGCGGCCAGCAACCCATCGCTATTAAGATTTCGTTTTCAACCGACACACTCGTGACCTTTGGTTCTTAGACTCTTTCAAGGTTGTTAGCCTTTTGACGATTCAGTTTTGTCCTGCCTGGTGGAAAGCAATGGATGGAAGGAGGGAATGAGATCTAGGGTGGTACACGTAAACTCAAATCATTTCTTCTTCCTCACCTTAGGTATCCCACTTTATGAGGGGTCGGGATAGCATGTAAACTTTTTCCATTTTGCTATATCTCGAGCCATCTCCTTCTTACCTCATTATCCTCCAAGCTTCTTTGGCCTAACTCTATTCTGGTTTCTAGTAACTTTCATATTCAGTAGCTTTTTAGTAACATGGCTCTCTTCCCTCCGCATAACATGACCGTACCATCCCAATCTATTACTTTTAAGCTTTTCTGTTATTGGGGCTACTTTTGGGCTACCTCTCACATACTCATTCCTTATCCTATCCCTTCTAGTCACCCCACTCATCCACCTTAACATTCTCATCTCCGCTGCATGCAGTCGATTTCACCCGTTACCTTGGTGGCCCAACACTCCGAACCATACAAAACAACCTGTCTAAACTCAAATCACTCTTGCCTTGCCCTATGTTGAACGAGTCAGGAAACAGCGACGTGGCGAGGGAATTCCATACCTTCACCGTTCCCATAATGAAGGCGAAAGCTAATCTAGAAGTGCGTTGAACAGGAATACCGACCACATATGGATGGAATTCCTGTCCACGCCGCGTCGTCCGAAGGTAGTATGGTGCAGGGGGAATTAGATCTTGCACTCCCTGTGTACACTCCCCAAAATACAAACCTACTCAGAACTAAATAATATGTGTACTTGAGCTTACATTGTCATGGCATGGGTTCAATGCAGCGATGTAGTGACTCGCGATATTGTACCTGCCGGACTATAGGACTTGCAATTTATATACATCATCATCATCTGGTCTATTTGTAGTCTCCACTGCAGGAGCATGACCCTCTCTGTACTACCAGAGCAATATATTAGCCAGAGCAGTCAGCGGACTTGGCCTACCATCTCCACGCTGGTCAGACGGGTTGGATGGGCCTCTTGGATGTTTATAAGCTCTGTTTAGCTTGTGTTTCCTAAGTCGCCTTCTACGACATCGACAGGAAGACTTGGAGTGGTCCTATTCTACTCTACCGGGAACCACACGGCTAATTTATATACAAAACAATAGCATTAATCGCGATGTGTATGTCCATGTCGCGACGCAGCATGTTAAAACCACAACTGTACCGTATAAGCCCTCAAAGGGTTATCTGTTATAGGAGGTAATATGATTTCTGTAAATGATGGCGACAGCCATGATTTAGTACCTGTAAAGGGCTTAGTAGGTAGGTATATCCGCTTTGTAAACCCTATTACCTTTTTGACTTGTTGGCGGATAAATTATTTGAATATGTACTTACATATAGTTTCTTTTAATTGTTTCAAAACTTACTTACTAAATATCGAACTGATTTATCTGAACTTTTAATAAAAGATTTTCTAAAGTTTTTGTTGCTTTATGAAGTCCACAATCCACACGGACCAAGTCGCAGGCAAGATCTCGTCATATACATACATCGCCACTATTGTGTGTGGAGTTGATCTACCCGTAATAGCGGAAGTCTCATTTATTTTAAAATATACTAGTGGATAAAATACCCATCATAGTACATAAATATAACTATTATAATAACCATCGAAGCTAAGTCAATGATAGTTATTTGGTTTCTGTTCCGCAAAAGGTAAAAAGGAAAGGAACCTTTACAGGATCACTCATTTGTTTGTATGTCTGTCAAGATTGTTCTCTGAGGCAATTGTGGACGTATCAAGTCGAATGTTACATATTTAGATCTGAAAATCAAACTTCTAAGTCAACGCATTAAACGATATGGCCGTTGTTATTGTCGCAAATTTTGCGATTTGGTTCGAAATAGCAAAAGAATCAAATTATGTCCTTATGAAAATCAAGTTAAGGTAAGATCTAAAAACTGTAAATTTGTAATTAGAAAACTATTACTTGGATGTCATAATAAATATTAAATTTTTTATTGCAGTTCCTAACCTAACCCGCGACCGGGTTACGATTTTGGGTCAGGTTCGGAATAATCCCTTTTAATGAGACTTACTTATGTACGTACAGATAGTAGGTCGATCTACGAAAAGATTTGAAATATATCCGCCCCTGATATAATGCACATATATATTTTTAGCTTACTTCTAAATCATTCTTAAAAACTAAAGAAATCAGTTTCGTTAGTAAAACACTCGTGCCTCTATCTTTACGAGCCCTGTTTTCTTTTTATTAAAAATAATCGTGACGGCGGAATTCCCGCCAAAACACGCGCCATGTTTTCCAACATGGCAGGCGAACGCCTCTTTACGACTTCCGTGAAAATTATGGCCATGTTTCGTACGTTAAACTTTTATGCCGACCACGTTGTTTGTCCGCAAATGCTGAGAGACTAGAAGAATAGCCCAAGTACCTATGTCGCTCTTGTTTGTATGATCAACACATTTTATTAAATTCTTAAGTAATGAGATTTTGAAATAAAAATATGTTCGATCGCACGATACAATTATTCATAAATAAATAAATATGTCACACAAAACTTACTCTTAAAAAAAATGCAAACCATTCCTTGCTCGGTGATATAGATGAATCTTTTTGTATAAAACTAAATAAATAAATATATAGGGACATATCACACAAATCACAATCGAGCTAGACCCACAGTAAGTTGTGAACTTGTGTCGCAGGATACTAACTCAACGATACTATATTTTATAATATATACTTATATAGATAAACATCCAGGTCAATATGAAAAAGATCTTTTTCCATTTTGACCTGACCGGGGATCGAACCCCGGACCCCCGTGTCGCAAACTAGCGTGTTGACCGCTGCGCCACGGAGCTCGACCTAGGCAATAAAGTATAAAGGGCAAACTGTATAACGGGCAAACCTGACTTTACCCGACCGATTCACTGACATACTTACTAGTGAATTTCAGCCGAAACTACTGTATTTTATATAGGTATAGAAGTTTCTTTCATGATGTGATTGAGCACTAAAAAGATTTTTAGAGAGAAATAGGATAAAGTTTTAGGCGGATGAAGTCGCAGGAAAGTTGGTAGTTGCTAGTAATAAATATTTCATTTATTCTTTTAGTAATACATGTATATTTATTATACATACCTACATGATTCTACGATTTCAAGTAATATCTGGTGTGCTTGTTTTCACGTAGAAAATATCATTATACCGCCAAAATGCACAAAACCTGTCCCGTTCTGCATTTTGTTCTAATGTTTCAAATCTGATTTCGTCGATGAATTATAATTAGGTGTGTGGCGAAGATTTAAGTGGTTGGCAAACTTTCTTATCGCCGCCGTGACAGATTTTTCAAATATTTGTTGTTTTCTTTGGTCTGATGTTAAGTTCAAAATTTTTAATTATTCTTTCGATGAAATCGATGGATCCCTGGGGCTCAGAAGCTAGGATTTTATATAGGGACGTCACAATTCCTTTGATTATTGTTTTGTGGCTTTCTATCAGTAAAAATGCAAATACTGTTAGGTAGAAAGGTTTTGATTCACTGGCGATTTTCAGCAAATTCGCAAAATTTGCGACGATCCTTTAACGATCCTTCTTTATATTGCGTTGACTTAGAAGTTTGTTTTCTTTCACATATGCAAGATATCGCAGATCTATTATTGTTAAGTTCCCTATATATAGCCCTATAAATACGTCCACACGTACCTGAAAAAAAAAATTGTAAAAGAAAGACAGGTGGACAAGCGAATTATCCTATTAGGGTTCCTTATTGCCTTTAGTGGTACGGAACCCTAAAACGATATACAAGCAATGGAATGAAGAACTATTTTTTTCAGCAAGCAGGTGACTGAATAAAACTTACTTAAGCTTTCTTAAAAAGTTTAAGAACTAAAAAAGCTTTGCATATAAAATAGAAAAAAAAAAACATAGTGTGTGTCCGACCGAAGACTCCGATCCCATGGTTAAAAGCTATTACTTATTAAAATAACAGTGATAAGTTGATAAGGTAATTAAAAAAAGCTTTCTAACAAGCTGCTTAGAGTTTCACAACCGTTGTTTTCCCGCCGAGTTAACTGGGGTCGTTAAAACTTAACGAGATTAAGTTAATTTACGCACAAAGTTCAACAAGCCGTCGGTAACTTAGATCGATTATGTGGATCATGCTTTACTTCCACCGTTCTTTGTTTACGATTCACCGTGTTTTGTTTGTGATACTCTGTTTTAATAGAATAGGACTCGTTATTAATGCACAATATGCCTTGAGAAATCGGTGATTCGCCGTGTGATTCCCGGCAGAGTAGAATAGGACCACTCCAAGTCATCCCGTGGATGTCGTAAAAGGCGACTAAGGAAACACAAGCTAAACAAAGCTTATTAACATCAAAGAGACCTCTCCAACCCGTCTGGCCAGCGTGGATAGTGTAGGCCAAATCCTCTGATTACTCAGGCTAGTATATGGCTCTGGTAGTACAGAGAGGGTCGTGCTCCTGCAGTGGAGACTAGAAAGACCTGATGATGATGATGATCAATGACTATATTCGACGAGAAAGGTGTTTATGTGATTGGGAAGTTTTGTAGCTTGTATATTGGAGATTCAAGGTAACAATACAATATAGCGTAAAGTGTTCTTCATGTTTTGCATGAGAGGACAAGGACCATTTAGATTTGTAATTACTCTACTAAATGTACGCATTAAAATACGTAACAACGGGTTACTCACGAAAATAGTTATAATCAAAAAAAACTACATGCATACAAAATATTACGTCTTTATCCCTTGCGGGGTACACAGATCCTAAGGCCGTAAAACCTTTGGGTTTGGGCCACGTTTAGTGTTAGGTGGAAAGCGAATCATAAAAGTGATGGGTTGCTAGCCGCATCGCCTATCGGAGAAAAGCAGCTAGCTACCTAGCATGGAGAGAATTAGAAATACTGTCCAGTATCAACCTGACTTAAATGCTACTTAAATTAAACCTTATTGGCATTTTGCCTTTGTTCTTAAAGGTTCTTATTTTACGGGGCAACAACATTTGAAATTAATTGAAGCTGTAATAGGTATCTTTAATTACTTACATGTCGGGTGTAAAGGGTAGTCTCACCTCACCACGGTTTAGTACTATTATTATTTCCGTGCCACGGTAATTCTTTTATTGTGACCCCAAAAGCTTAACAAACATAAATCTTTTTATTTCGTTTATGGCATAATCAAATATGATATTACAAAAATCTAGAGTTGCACACAAAAGTACAGAGGGGAGGATAGACGATGAGACATTTGTCAGACTGTCTTGTTTCATTAGATCTCCCTGATCTGGGGTTCCGTAAGCCGAGTTGTAGTAAGAGTTGTTGCTTTGCCAAACTAATTATCCAACTACAATCGTAGTTTTCGGGATAAATCTGAATGTTTGTATTTTATTGCTATTGTTATCCGATATAATCTATGACTATAAGTTAATACCTAGCGTTACTCTTATTAAATTAAGAAATAAAATAATAATCTCATATGTTATAAATAAGTAGGTCTGTACTTAATTCAGTAAGAGAGTGACAAAATAGCATTGTGAATGCATAAAAAATACCTATAAAATACATAATGCTATCGTTAAAAAAACCGGCCAAGTGCGTGTCGGGCCACGCGCAGTGAAGGGTTCCGTAGTTGCGAATGATAACTTTGAGTTCACACTGTTTACACTCGCACCTCACAGTTTAACGACCAAAAACATCTAACAATGAAGCTTGTATGAAATTTTACATTTTCCAGTACATTTTATAAGTTGGTTGCCTATAACTTTTTAGTTTGCACTTAGTACCAAGCTCTGATAGTTTTCCTTTCAACTTCAGTATATATACTACTGCTGTAATTTTTTTCACGTATCCATATATAACCGTTTAGCAGATAGAGGGGGGGGACACGTACCTCTAACAAAATTTTGCACTTTAAAACCAAATATTTCGGAAACGGATCCCTAAATCGAAAAATGGTGTTCTCAACTTCACAATATTTTTCAAAGACCTTTTTAACGATACCCCACACGATGGGTAAATAGAGAAAAAAAAAATACTCCTCCACTTTACTTGTATGGGAGCTACCCAAAAAAAAAATTTTTTTCAAGATTTTATTCTACGACTTTTTTGCCATGATTAATATACACACTCATACCAAATTACAGCTTTCTAGTACTTATAGTCTCTGAGTAAAACCGCGGACGGACAGACAGACAGACAGACAGACAGACAGACAGACAGACAGACAGACAGACAGACATGGCGAAACTATAAGGGTTCCTAGTTTACTACGGAACCCTAAAAACCGGCCAAGTGCGTGTCGGCCCACGCGCAGTGTAGGGTTCCGTAGTTGCGAATGACAACTTTGAGTTTACACTGTTCACACTCGCTTTTTACAGTTGAACGACCAAAAACATCTAACAATGAAAATTGTATGAAATTTTACATTTTCGAGTACATTTTATAAGTTGGTTGCCTATAACTTTTTAGTTTGTACTTAGTACTCAGCTCTGATAGTTTTTCTTTCAACTTCAGTATATATACTACTGCTGTAATTTTTTTCACGTATCCATATATAACCGTTTAGCAGATAGAGGAGGGGGACACTTACCTCTAACAAAAATTTGCACTTTAAAACCAAATATTTCGGAAACGGATCCCTAAATCGAAAAATAGTGTTCTCAATTTCACAATATTTTTTAAAGACCTATTTAACAATACCCAACACAACGGGTTTGTGAAGAAAAACAAATATTACTCCCTCTTTACTTGTAAGGGAGCTAAGCTAAAAAAAATTTTTTTCAAGAAATTTTTCTACCTCATTTTTGCCATGGTTAATATACATACTCATATTAAATTACAGCTTTCTAGTACTTATAGTATCTGAGTAAAACCGCGGCTGGACAGACAGACTGACAGACATGGCGAAACTATAAGGGTTCCTAGTTTACTACGGAACCCTAAAAACGATAAATTTTGCCATGTGTGTGATGCCAATTCCTATTGCGTACGATCAGTTTCATGGTCATCACATAGACGGCGCAAAAAGGGTAAACATAACTATTTGGCCACTATAATATAAATACGAGTAATTAAAGGCAGGATTCAAGCATTATTTCCTATTCAGTATGAAAAATAATTTTGGCTACAAAATGCAGTGTGGTTCCCGGCAGAGTAGAATAAGACCACTGCAAGTCTTCCAGTGGATGTCGTAGAGGCGACTTAGGAAAAACAATATAAAACTCGCCAGACGAGTAGGAGAAGTTTCCTACCCGTCTGGAGAGTGTAGGGCAGATCTTATAAAAATAATAATAAATAATATTTCATTTCATTTCATCCTCTGACTCCTTCGGCCAATATATGGCTCTGGTAGCTTACAGAATACAGAGAGGTAATGCTCCAGCAGTGAAGACTAAAAAAGATTTTACTTATACATAGCTAATTTGTTTGCGGGTGACATAGGCTATAATTTACGCGAGCAAAGACGCGGGAAAATTCCGAGTATTATATAGAGGGGCGGACGACGGATGGGACATTCATTTGTCAGACTGTCCCGTTTTATTAGATCCCGTCCCGAGGTTCCGCGAGCCAGCCGGATTTTAGTAAAAGTTGTTGCTTTGCCAAACTAATTATCCAACTACAATCGCAGCTTTCTCGATAAATCTATATATTTGTATTTTATTGCTGTTGTTATCCGATGTGATTCATTTTCAAAGAATGGGTTATTTTAAATGTAAATAAAAGGGAAAGATTTTATTGTTTGTTTGTTTGCATTTTGCATTGAATAGGCTATGAAATAACTGGACCGATTTTGAAATTGTCACCTACAGATAGCTAATTTATCTGCGGGTGACATAGGCTATTATTTACGCAAGCGACGTCGCGGGAAATTTGCTAGCATTATATAGAGGCCCCTCTATATAATGCTAGCAAATTTCCCGCGACGTCCGCCCGGACGAGGGATGGAACATTCATTTGTCAGACTGTCCCGTTTAGGTTCCGCGAGCCAGCCGGATTATAGTAAAAGTTGTTGCTTTGCCAAGCTAATTATCCAACTACAATCGTAGTTTTCTCGATAAATCTGTATTATATTTGTATAATACAGATTTATTATATTTGTATATACAGATTTTACCATAAAACGTGTTTTTAACCGACTTCAAAAAAAGAAAAGATTCTCAATTCGTCGGAATCTTTTTTTTATGTATCTTCTCCGGTTTCTCGAAGACGCCTGGTCTATGTTAAGAAATTATTTTTTTGTTCGATAGGTAATACATTACAGATGGTCCCATCAAGTTTTTATCGAAATGCGTTAAGCGCTTTTTGAAAAAATACACAATAATCAAAAAATATGTACTTACACGAATGCCGTTCTGATTACACTTATTTCTATTTTATTCTTATGCTTATTAAAACAAATTGATGGGGTTGAAGTCGGTTTTTGGTTTTTTTTTTTTAAAATATTTTAAATTATTGAAGTAAATATTATACTTATGGTGTAGGAACCCTTCGTGTGCGATTCCAACTCGCACTTGGCCAGATTTAATTTGTTATCATTAGTTGGAAAACCTTTTCTAGGCAGTTTACAAAATTTTATTACATTTTCAAGTATGTCATTAAGTGTAACGTAAAACTATAAGTAAAAAAAAAATTAAGATTTTTCCAAATAATACTCCTATATTGGGGAAAAATAAGGTCAGTGATCTCTCGTCCAAAACAATATATACGGACAAATATATACGGACAAATCACACAGATTGAGCTAGCCCCAAAGTAAGTTCTTATGTAAGACTTGTGTTATGGGATACTAACTCAACGATACTATATTTTATAACAAATACATATATAAATAAACATCCAAGACCCAGGTCAATCTGAAAAAGATCATTTTTCATCTTGACCTGACCGGGGATCGAACCCGGGACCATCCGTGTCACAGACCGGCGTGTTGACCGCTGCGCCACGGAGCTCGTCAAATAGTATTAAATGATGCCGGCTGGCATACGACATGTGGCTCCTACCCTTCAAATCGCATCCCTCTGTCGCACTGTCCATCCCTAATGTCATTGGAACATGAGCTTTTGATATTATATATTGTGACCGGGGGTAGTCAGTTGCCATAAACAGATAATAAATATATGAGCAGTTATATGTATCCGTTACTTATAAATAAACCTGGATATCTAAACAGCCTAAATTGTCTCAGTCTATTGGTAAACAATAATAAGTTATTTTCTTAGTAATTGGAGTGCTGTAAGGTTTCTCGCTAGTTTCTAAGGTTTCTAGCTTGCTACTCCTATTGGTGGTATTTGTGAGTTCTACACAATTTAAAAAATGTTTCAAATGTATAGCTTTATAAGCAAAACCGATGCAATAAGTAACATACCTGTTTTTATATTAAATTACTTATGTGTCTGTGAGCTCTAGACCTCTCGAGTCTATCATTGGATATGTTAAAACCTAAGAGCATAACCTGTCTTGAATTTTGTTGTAATCTCCTTGGTTGAAACTGAAACTGAATAAATTAACCACGCTCCTAAAAGACTTTGCTTATATGGGATATATCGCAGTTATGTCGAAAACTTATTTATTTAATTTAAAATAAAAACCTGAAAAAGAAATTATCGGGAAAAAAAAACTTACAAAAAATACCCAACAACAATACCAGCTCTCCACTTAGATTCGGACCCAATACTTCTAAAAACGCTCTGATAATAGCTATCTTAAACCACCTTAGTTATTCTGCCGGTGGTGAAGCAATCATTGAAATTATCCGTCTATTCGATGACTAATAAATTCATTCTTCCTGTTTTGTTTTAAAATCACCAGGAACCCTTGTCATAAGCGTCATAACCTCGGTAGCATTCGGATGCCTAGTGCCAACATCGCCATTTTAAAAATTGACAAAAAAATCTATATTAATAATTGAACCTACTCACAAACTTTCATGATAATCTGTTAAAAATGCGATCTGTAGATGGGATAGCCGGACAGACAGATATACCAAGAACATTTTATCCAAGCTGAAATAGAGACGCTTCGCGCTCGCTCGGTCCATAAAATAATATAAACAACTAAATTTACTCATCCATGATTTATAAATGTAATATCTGAGAGTACTTACGTAGATAACGTGTCACTTTGCCTCCTATCTAACCTCCCATATCACTTAAAAACATTACTTTCCCGGTCTTAACCAAATCAATTTAAAGGTAGAAACTCGTTGAATAAAATATTCATCCACATATTTTATAGTTCGGGAGAGCTAAGGGAGCGCGCCCCTTCTAGGGGGCTCGTTTGTATTTGTAAATGGATTTTAAATTAAAACCCCCGCCTTAGGGATCGTCTGCAACATTTGATTACGTGAAATCATTCTTTGTATCTGCGAAAATTCATCTGGTTGCAATTTTCGCCACGCTTTTTGAATATTAATTCGTGGTGTAATTTATTTTTCGGTTTGTTGTCAGTAGGTACACTTTTAGTAAACAAATATGTACCTAAAAATCTTTTGCTTTGATGAATGAGTTTTGATTTTTGCCTTCTTTAGGGTTCCGTAGTAAACAAGGAACCCTTTTAGTTTTGCCATGTTATGACCGTGACATAGCAAAACATTTCCATTCATAGGTTCCTTGTTTACTATAACAGAACCCTAAAAAAGGTGTATTGAAGTTAAAAGGAAAACTATTCCAGATCCATCATCATCAGGTCTTTCTAGTCTCCGCTGCAGGAGCACGGCCTTCTCTGTACTACCAGAGCCATATACTAGCCTGAGTAGTCAGAGGATTTGGCCTACACTCTCCACGCTGGCCAGACGGGTTGGAGAGGTCTCTTTGATGTTAATAAGTTTTTTTAGCTTTTGTTACTTTAGTCGCCTTTTACGATATCCACGGCATGACTTGGAGTGATCCTATTCTACTCTGCCGGAAACCACACGGCTTTCCAGATCCATAAATAATGAAAATTGCACGAGATCTCTTATATATATATGCGAAGCCTTTCTATTTGTATATTTATTAAATCTTGTTATTCAAGGTAAAGTTGCTTTTTAAACTGTGCGCTGTGCGATACAATGTTACGTACGAGCGATATTTATTTATATTGCTCATGACAATTTTCCGCTCTGTGGTTCTCAATGCAGATTTTTCTCATTTCCTATAAGTGCTTGTAATAATATGAATTTATTTCGTATGACTGGATCACACTGGATGGACTCTTTCCGTGGCGATATGGAGCGTAGTAATAGGTATCACAGATTTCTTAAGTTATATAAAACTAGCTGTTACCCGCGGCTTCGCCCGCGTAATATAGCCTATGTCCTTCTCGGTACCCTAACCTATGTGTATGCAAAATTTCATGATGATCGGTTCAGTAGATACGGCGTGAAAACGTTACAAACAAACAAACTCACTTTCGCATTTATAATATTAGTTGGGATTAGTTGGGATTTAAAAGTACCTCACTTTTTCATCTGTAAAGCATTCTACCTAACCTTTTAAACCAACTTATAAAGGCTATTTTTATATTATGGCAATATTTTTATCTCGGAATTCTTATTGCAACTGGAATACAGAATCCCATCGAGAAAAAAAACTGGCCAAGTGCGAGTCGGACTCGCGCACTAAGTGTTCCGTACCAGATAAAACGGTAAAAAAATACTTTTGTTGTATGGAAGCCCCCCTTAATTATTTTTTTATTTTATTTTTAGTATTTGTTATTATTGTGGCAATAAAAATACAACGTCTGTGAAAATTTTAACCTCCTTGCTATTACGGTTCATAAAATGCAGCAAAAAACGCCAACAACTACTCTGTTGTATGGGGGCCCCCTTAATTATTATTATTATTTTGATTTTAGTGTTTGTTGTTGTAGCCACAATAAAAATACATAATCTGTGCAAATGTCAACTGTTTAACTATTACGGTTCTTGAGATCTAGCTCGATGAGAGGTAGCCATGAAAAAGGGCTAAAATATCACATATTTTGTGTGGGAGTCCCCATTAATTATTATTATTATTTTGTTTTTAGTATTTTTTGTTGTAGCGGCAACAGAAATACACAACCCGTGAAAATTACGGTTCTTGAGATACAGACTGGTGACAGACGGATGGACATCGAAGTCTCGTGAATAGGGTCCCGTTTTTACCCTTTGGGTATGGAACCCTAAAAAACAAGGAGAATAATAGACTTACTACAGTATGTTAATAAAACCCAGTCCAATCCTTAAAGGGGCGACTCAGCACGTCAATATGCACAACTTTTCCTAATTTGTGTGTTTGCAATGGATGAACTCAATAATTAGGTATTAAACTGATTTTAAAAATTCTTTCACTTATAATCTTTAAAAGAAACTTCACATCCGTGCACACGTCAACGTGTGAGTATAATCTGGGACGCCACCTCAGAATGAATCAATATAAAAAAAAACTTATAAAATGAGTTTCCCGTTTCTATGCGACTTCTTGTGACATTTCTATGTTAGCTTTTATACATATTAAATAAATTCTCTCTTTGAATGCACAGCGAGGGAACATTCTCATTTATTTTGGTGACATGTTGGAACCAAAAAGTTAATTTAAATTGGTTCTACTGTTTCTTTTCCATGCATTCGTTATGTCACGTACGCGAAAGAGGAAAATGAAAATACGTATGCAAAATGAAAATAAATCAAAGTGAAGTAGATTTCATATGTTCACTAAAGATAAACACCTGAACAGCTTGAAAAATCTGACACCAGTGTTGGCCACTTACACATACGAAAAACAAAACAAACAAAACACCTAAAAGTAAACATATGAAAAAAACTTAGAGCAGATAAGACATTGGTAAAGATTCTTTATCAATACCATAGCTGCTCAAAAGTGTCAAAGGGTATAGTAGATGTATGACAGATCAAAATGGAGAGAACTGACCACGGAACTGACATACTGTGCCATAAAAAGTGGGATATGGTAAAGTAAGAAGAAGAAGCTGCTCCATAGTTTATTGACATAATTATTACCATAAAGAATCTTTTGCCAAAGGCGAAGCAGAGAAGAAACTTTCAAAAGGTTTACTCTCGCTTTTTCAATAGTAGTATAAGTATGCTATGATCTTTGGCTATGAATTAAGTAGGTACCTATGATATGGCAAGTTGGGGAAAGCAGATAGTTAAACATATTTTCCAGTACACTGCTAACTGCTCAGAAAATGTTTTGTATTTGTTTATTAGGGATCCGTATCCAAACATTAAAATAGGACCCTATTTACTAAGCCGTTGTCTGTACCTCTGTCATAGGGCTATTGAAATATAAAATTTTCACAGTATGTGGTATTTCCTGCTTCAAGAAGCAATTAAAGGATACATACAAAGACGTAGTAGCTAGACAGTTGAAAGTTTTACAGAAGACGTATTTCTGATGCCGCTATAGAACGAATATACTAAAACAGAATAAAAATATAATAATCATTTTTTTTGCCAAATCCTCTGACTGCCCTGGCTAAAACATGGCTCTGGGTAGTACAGAGAGGGTCGTGCTCCTGCAGTGGAGACTAACAAAGACCTGTCGATGATGATGATGATTGCCGTTTTGCTCGATAGTCTAATGATGTGATTTGTTAGAAAATGGTACGGAACCCTTCAGGCACGAGTCCCTCTCGCACTCGGCAGATTTTTATTAAACACATCTCAATTTTTTTTTATATCTTTGGACGGAAACGAGCAAGCGGGTCACCTGATGGTAAGTGACCACCGCTGCCCATGGACAATTGCAATACCAGGAGTGCTATTTTTGAACGCGGGCCACTCGTCTTCGAGCGATTTTTGTATGGAAAAATCGTTCGAAGACGAGTGGCCCGCGTTCAAAAATAGCACTCCAGGGCTGTTGCAGGAGCGTTGCCGGCCTTTTATTTTTCCCTCCCCAGAGGGAGATGGGCCTCCGGCATTAATTCAAAACATGTGTGTAAAAAAATATAAAAACAAGTACCACACGGCTAGGTACCTTCTTCGAAAGTCAGAACCTACTACTACATATTACATTGTTCGCAGCGGGCTCGGCCATAATCGTAAATATTGCGTTGATGGCGTCCGTATGCGTGACGATTTGAATAAACGTCGTTTACAACGGTTTTATGACTTTTTTGATGAGATAATTGCATGTAGCTAACAGCTTTATGGGAATAATGTGACTTCTATACGCTTTTATACCTATATATTATTATTCCGAAGCTATTTTGAATACAAAGTTTCGATAGCAACATCATTAGGTTTTACTATAAATAGGCGCAAACTTAATTTAAGATTATTTTGAATTTGCTAACATAAAAAAAATATTTATGTAATTTAGTTTAATTCAGTTTTGGGTCACTTTTTCCTTGCCTTTCTAAACTTGATAGAAAATAAAACAAGATTAAAAAAACACTATTTCCCAAAAAAAAAAATATAGCCGGTGTCACTCGAGCTGCAATAAAAATTTCATCGACGCTCCAACCTTACATCCAAATTTAGTCTAGGCATTTACGAGTTAAGGTGGAAACATACATACAAACTTATGTGAACTCAATATTACACTCCTATTATGGCAGTTGTGTAGTGTTGCCGAACTATCGATTATTCCACTATCGATAGTTGACCTTGAAAATCAGTTAGGATATCGATAGGACTATCGATAGTATCGATACTATCGACAGTATCGATAGTATCGATAGGTCAAATAGTGGTAATACTATTGATGATTTGCAATAGTATCGATAGTATTAATCCTTGACAGTCACTATGCTATCGATACTATCGATAGTATCGATACTATTATCGCCTCTCACAACTTTACTATCGATAGTATCGATACTATCGATAGGTTTGAACTATCGATAGTTGTTTACTTTTTGATAGTATTGATTAAGGTTAAATAGCAATAAAAACAAAAGAATCTCGTTAAACCCACATATATTGTATCATAAAACCTTAATTTGATGGTACTAACTAAACTTTTGTAACTATATGTGGGTTTAACGAGATTCTCTGGTTTTATTACTATTTAAATTTAATCAATACTATCGAAAAATAAACAACTATCGATAGTTCAAACCTATCGATAGTATCGATACTATCGATAGTAAAGTTGTTAGAGGCGATAATAGTATCGATACTATCGATAGTATCGATAGCATAGCGACTATCAAAGATTAATACTATCGATACTATTGCAAATCATCAATAGTATTACCACTATTTGATCTATCGATACTATCGATAATATCGATAGTATCGATACTATCGATAGCCCTATCGATATTCCCACTATTGCCGCAGTATCGATAGACTATCGATATTCTATCGATAGTGGCCTATCGATCGGCAACACTACAGTTGTGTGTAAAAGAGTACCCTCGGGTTTAACATTATACATTTCAGTATCTAAATATATATAACTCAAAATATTTATAACTCAAAGGTGACTGACTGATTGACATAGTGATCTATCAACGCACAGCCCAAACCACTGGACGGATCGGGCTGAAATTTGGCATGCAGGTAGATGTTATGATGTAGGCATCCGCTAAGAAAGGATTTTGATCAATTCCACTTCTTAACGCGAGCAAAGCCGCGGGCAAAAGCTAGTCTATTATAAAATATAGTATCGTTGTGTTAGTATCTCATAACACAAGTCTCTTACTTTGGAGCTAGCTCAATCTGTGTGATTATTTATTTATTTATTTTTATTATTATAAAAAACTTACATATTTGAAAAATTACCTTTACCCCAAACCCCAAAGCGCATGTCCATTGTCAGGCTCCACATGGCAGTATTTACAAATCCAATTACCAGTTCAATGGCTCTCCTTAATCACATTTCACACATTCCGAGTCTAAAACATTAGTCCAACCCAGTACTAATCCTGCGCTATTCCCTTTTGAACCGCCCAGCAAAAGGCAATGGGCACGTGAGATAAAAGGATTAAAATTCATAAAATTTATCGCGCGGCCAGGAATTTTGAAATACTTTGTCGAAAAATGACCATTAGCCCAAAACGAAAAGCGCATTTATTTCCATTGTCAAGCTCCACGTCGCAGCATTAACAAATCCAATTGCCAATTCAATGGCTCTCTTTAATTACACTTCACATATTCCGAGTCTAAAACATTAGCCCAGTCCAGCACTAATCCTGCGCTATTCCCTTTTGAACTGCCCAACAAAGGGCAATGGGCGCGCGAGATAAAAGGATTAAAATTCATAAAATTTATCGCGCGGCCAGGAATTTTGAAATACTTTGTCGAAAAATGACCATTAGCCCAAAACGAAAAGCGCATTTATTTCCATTGTTAGGCTCCACATCGCAGCATTTACAAATCCAATTACCAATTCAGTGGCTCTCCTTAATTACACTTTACACATTCTGAGTCAAAAACATTAGCCCAGTCCAGTACTAATCCTGCGCTATTCCCTTTTGAACCGCCCAGCAAAAGGCAATGGGCACGTGAGATAAAAGGATTCAAATTCGTAAAAAAATTATTATGTCATTTCCATTGTCAAGCTCCACGTCGCAGCATTAACAAATCCAATTACCAATTCAATGGTGCTCCTTAATCACATTTCACACATTCCGAGTCTTAAACATTAGCCCAGTCCAGCACTAATCCTGCGCTATTCCCTTTTGAACTGCCCAACAAAGGGCAATGGGCGCGCGAGATAAAAGGATTAAAATTCATAAAATTTATCGCGCGGCCAGGAATTTTGAAATACTTTGTCGAAAAATGACCATTAGCCCAAAACGAAAAGCGCATTTATTTCCATTGTTAGGCTCCACATCGCAGCATTTACAAATCCAATTACCAATTCAGTGGCTCTCCTTAATTACACTTTACACATTCTGAGTCAAAAACATTAGCCCAGTCCAGTACTAATCCTGCGCTATTCCCTTTTGAACCGCCCAGCAAAAGGCAATGGGCACGTGAGATAAAAGGATTCAAATTCGTAAAAAAATTATTACGTCATTTCCATTGTCAAGCTCCACGTCGCAGCATTAACAAATCCAATTACCAATTCAATGGCTCTCTTTAATTACACTTCACATATTCCGAGTCTAAAACATTAGCCCAGTCCAGCACTAATCCTGCGCTATTCCCTTTTGAACTGCCCAACAAAGGGCAATGGGCGCGCGAGATAAAAGGATTAAAATTCGTAAAATTTATCACGCCGCCAGGAATTAGAGTCGGCGGAGTGTGAATAGGTTTGATTGTGTCGCGATTCCAAAGATTTAGCTAATTTATGAAGGGTAGGGTAGCGTCCTTGGGAATTAAACGCTAAGTGCGGACTTTGGGATTACTGGAGCGCAAATAAAAAGGGTTAGAAGATCGACTTAGCGATTCTAGAGTCCGTTATTTTCTTACAATGACATCATCGAAGTGACGGATTTATCCAACTTTCTCGCCACAACTTTTATAAAGTGAATTAAATGCTGGTTCTGCTCTGTTGCGGTTTAGAAGCGATAACCGAACGTTTTAAAATCACTGAGTGGAGTCTAACTTGTGCTATTCGACGTGTTTGGCATTTGGCCACGCTGCTGTGCGATAAATAACCCTGTGACTTGTACTCGGGCTGAGCCAACTTTACTATAAGTTTAGATTTAGTAGGCTATTTTAGTTTTCTAGATTCTATTATTATCGTCATAAGCCTTCTTTTTTGATAAAAGAGCGCTTAAATGACGATTAAGATAAACAAGCGGTGTGATATTCGACGAGTTTGGCATTTGGCCATGCTGCTGTGTGATAAATAACCCTGTCACTCACTTGTGCTCAGGTCAACCAGGCTGGCTCAAGCCAACCTTACACTAATACCCTAACCCCCTTATTCATAAAAATTAACAAACGCTTATTAAACCTATTTTAGTTAAAATATGTTTTGTCTTTATCCCACACTCTAATGATGGCATTGAAAGAACGAGACAAAACATATTTTAACTAAAATAGGTTTAAAAATCGATTGTTATTTTTATAAACAAGGGGTATAAGTTTAAAATGTGGTCAAGTAGAATCGTAAAATGAGGTCAATAGCCTTCTTTGAGGTAGAAAACATATATAAACAGCTTTCTTCCGCAACTCCGTTACCTGGGTGTTGATGGAGCTCGGAAGAATTTTAAAATCGGTCCAGGAGTTTTTGATTTTATCCATTACAAACAGACTCGCTGTCATACAATCATGAATTTTCATAATATTTGTATTGTATAGATACTCAATTTTTTTCAATTAGTTAGTACTGTGTGTTGCCATTTTCTCATCTTAGCATACGCATACTTCATGCCGACTTATGAATTGAATGAATTTTAATCAAATGTTCCCAAAATTACTGACACAATACAACTACCTATACAGAGGTATGTCGTCGTCGGTCACACACTCGGAATGTTGAAACTCCTTGGTATTTCTAGTTCGGGACCAAATTATACCCTGAAATCTAGGCAGCATTGTTACTTACTTAAACCCTAAATCCGGGTCACTTCTAAAACGGTAATACGTGACCCGAATATGGGCCTAAATGCTCTGTTGGCAATAAATTGTGCGCTGGGTTCAGATTTCTTTATTTATTATTATTTTAATGGTTCACAGTGATAAGAATTTATGTAAATGGAATCTGCTTTTTTTGTGAAATTTATTTCAGTTATCGATATTTCATACAGATCCTTTTACATATTTAAGTGTGATTGGGATGCGAGTGTTATCTGTGTTTTATTCTAGTTTTGTATCTTTTTCGTAATATTTATTAATGTAACACACTGAAAGGACAAAATTACTTTTTATTAGAAAATCTCTTTAAGCGGCGACTCAGGGCTTTTAATAACAACAATTCCTATAAAGCCAATTCTGTGAGCTCAAATAGAAATTAAATTTATACTTTCCTTCTAACGATATTTTTTTCAAAATCTTAAAAAGTGTTATAATAATCTAAATACCATCTTGGCATGGGCTAGCAATTATCCGTGAGATGGGTACGCCATAGCTCATAAAAACCATCCTACCTGCCCCTACAACGATTAATTGCCTCCACTTTTTTTCGAGATCGGTCTTTAATGGAATGAACAAAATATTTGGTTAGTTAGTTGATCGCTTTCCTGTTTTGATTAATTTTGTAACTGATAATCTGAATAGAGTTTTACATTTATGCAAGTTAGATAAATTTAAAAAGATTAAGCAGTCCCTGTTCGTGCCCAAAATATTATTTTTCTGCCCTATGCTTCAGCCTACTCAACCTAATAGAAAATCCTTTTAACATAAAAAATATGATTAAAATAACTGAGCAAAATAATCACAAGAATAATTTCGAGACATGTGAACGTTAGGTAGGTACCACATACAACTTCAAAGTGTCTCAACGCTGACGAGCGATCCCTAATTAGTACCTCACAAGTCTTTACCATCTTCAACTAACGCACAAATTAGTTCTAAAACTTCACCTGAAACTCCTGTAGTTGCCACTCATTTTAAATTCATAAAGGCATAGAAACTGATTAAATTTGCCAGACACCTTTTAGGGCGACCTCAAAGCGGCGAGGCCCTATCAGTAGGACCCTTTCTAACTTGATTACATGAAACTAAGGACTGCTAATATGTTAGACTTACATTATGTCTGGGACGTGCCCTTTGTGTCTAGGGTTGAGTGTGTGAAAATGAACAAGAATAATAGCTGATTAGCATTTCAATTTAAAGTCGTATTAATATAACTGTAGAGAGAGCCTATGCATTACAAATATCAAATAAGTAATCGTATCGAAGACGAATGGTAATCTCTTGATTTGCGTTCATAACTGATTGATGTTACGATTAATCAAAGTGAAATGTTTATATTTTGTTAATGGAATGCAGGTGATTCTAAATAACGAATAACCTCAGATGTAATGATGGAATCAGAATTCCTAATAAAAGTATTAAGTATATCTAAAGAAAGGGAGAAATGAATATAAAAATATTTAAGAATAGGTACTTAAATATTTTTATTTTCATTTTTCTCCCTTTCTCTCAGAAAGAAATCAAATTCCAAAGAAATCAGCTATTCAAATTTCTGTGGAAAGTCTATACTTACCTATGTAAATACTTTCCATAGAAATTTGAATAGGTGATTTTACTTTGTATTAGAGATCCAATATTTTTTTTACAATATTCACTTTTTTTCTTACGTGACAATGTCGAAATTACATACATAAGCCATATAAAGGCACACCAGCGAAGCCTTACATATCCAGTCACCGCAGCCGAAAACGGCCAGGGATGAGGATTTTATACTTTCTGTAAGTTGCATAGCAGATACCATAGATAAGTTTTTTAATCGTGGTACAACAAAAACAGGCAATTTAATTAAAACAAACCCAATACAAACGGGGGCGCAGATAAGAGCCATTCAGCTCGCCGAACAAACCGTAATAATTAGCAATCAGCCTCTGTCGCAGACTGTGATGGATTTATTACAGTCACAATTAACTTATCTCTGCGCCACAGAGCAAGAAATGTCGCTCGGGCCCTACTCAAGACTATTTTTTAGTTCGGCCATTCAGGCTATGCATGCAAATTGTGGCCCATCAGGCATATGAGAGTTTGCTGTCTCTCCAAGCCTTGCGCACACAGGCAACGCCCAAAGCTGAGGTCCGTCCCTCCTGGGGCCCTTTGATGATGTTCGCCTTACCGGTTGAGGGCACTCTGCTCTCACCTCAAAAAGTCCGGTAAAGTAGCAAAGCTTACCTGCAGCTAGCTACGAGTACGTAGTCCATTAAAAAAATAAAATAAACTGGAGACGAAAATAATAATAATAATAATACCGCGTGTTAACACGTAGGCGAAAGGCCTGACAGTTCGTGCTCCAAAAAATGCCCGAATTTGCTGTGACATGCTATCATAATTGCAGTAAAAAGATTAATAAACAAAATTCGGATGTAACCTATATCACAACACAAGTAGAAAATATCAGAATTTTGGATTCCTACAATTACCTTAAAACGCAATATACCGCCCCCTGGCCCCTGACACGCTTGTTTCGTATGAAATGTGTTGAAAAAGCGTCTCAAGTAGCGCGCGAGTAACAGTCACATTTTTTGCTCTGTGCTCTGCACAGATTGTGTTTTATGTGTTTAACTTTTTTATAATCATGAAATTTTGTAAAGAATATTATGTACATTAAATTCACAACAAATTATGCATCATCGCTTAGAATTAATGTTTTTCTGTCCTTTATGTGCAGCAGGGCAGTTTTTTAAATCAAACTAGGCTCATCCTCAAAGATTCCAGACACCTCAAAATTCATCGCATCGTGCCAGGTAGCTTAGGTTGCACACTATTATTTTAGAATATCTTTTACAATATACTCCTATATCCCGGTAATTCTGAATACTGTAGCAAAATCTTGCCGTTCATCAGCGCGCTATATACCTACCTATATACGCCACAGATCAGCTCATTGAAGTCAGATTAACTCATTGAAGAGGGCGGATTGTAGTTCAATTAGCTATTTCGATTTAATAATATGTTTCGGTCTAATAAAGCAGCCTCGCAAGCATGAATTAGACCATATAGTTAGGTCAAAAGACGAATAAAATTATGATTCATTTATTACACATGAATGAACATACCAAACAATAATTTAATAAAGCCAAACAGCTAACAATTTTACTAATAGTACTTAAAACTCGATATACTTTCAATATAAATACCTTGCCATATTAAGAGCGTCCAGGTTCTGGATCTCCTTATTTATGCGAATGGTAGTCATATAAATACACAGATGTGAATATATGTCTGCCACAGATGTCTGCCTTGAGAATGTGCTCTACAAGAATGCAAAACTTGACGTGAATGCCAATTCTTAGACAAATGTTCCAAAACCGGATTCCTGATAGATTCTTCTTCCTTTACCTTATCCCACTTTTTTATGTGGGGTCGGCACAGTATGATACCCGATAGATTCTTCAGAGATAAATCGATAAAGTACATTTGTAAGAATCTTTTGAAATGGTACCCTGAGCTACTGGTCTGTCTCTAGGTCATCATCATCATTTCATGTCGGTCAGTCAAATATGCACACCTTGGTGTCAGAGTTCTTCGGAACCGCCTCTCGGCCTCTGACGTGGTTCCTTTAACGACTACCAAATGGCAGCCGGGACCAACGGCTTAACGTGCCTTCCGAAGCATGGAATCATCTTTCTTATCAGACAATCAGGTGATTCATGCCTGCAAAGTCCTAACCAAACTGGAAACAACTTAACAAAGTATGCTTCCGGTGGAAATCGAACCCACAACCCCCGGGTCAACAAGGCAAACGCCTTAACTACTGGACCACGGAGGCAGTTAGGTATTCTTAGTAGATTATAGATAGATCTACAGTTATTTGTCTGCGGTACTGGATATGTTGGGAACATATTTGAAAAATATTTGTTTGGACACATGGCTCTATCAAAGGCGAAGGTGAATCAAAATAATACAGATACGAGTATGTATTTGCAAAATAGACAGTTTTATTATCAGGGTACTTCCTGACATTCTCTCTCTCTCTCTCTCTCTCTCTCTCATCCGATTGTGTTCCCGGTTGCATGTTTAACTGGAGTATTTCGGAGCCCGGGGTCTGCTATTCAAACCTTCAGACATTCAATATTGCAAACCTTCCGACATTCAATATTCTAAATTTTTTCATAATAAAACTCCTGCATACTCGTTCCAAAGATCCCAAACTTTTTTCAAAAAGAATTCCCTCCCGAGCAGTCATTTAAAAAAACGATACCATATTATTAGTTGTTCAAATTATCTTTTATTTTGTAGTGTAATTACATGAGACGCACAAAACACACATATTGACCCGCAATGTAAGTTCGAGACTTGTGTTATGGGATACTAACTCAATGATACTATATTTTATAATAGATACTTATATAGAGGTCAATCTGAAAAAGATCATTTTCCATCTTGACCTGACCGGGGATCGAACCCGGGACCTTCCGTGTCGCAGGCAGACGTGTTGACCGCTGCGCCACGGAGCTCGTCTCGTCTCGGAGACTAAGTTTCGTAGAACTAGTTCTTTAGAACCCAGCTGCAATATCTGCGACTGTGGTGCATCTCCCCAGACTATGTCACACCTTCTGTCCTGCCCAGCTTGCCCAGAGACTTACACACTGGAAGATCTGTACATGGCCACAGAGAGTGGCTTACAAGTTTCACAGCATTGGGCAAAAAGGACTTAGACTATCGAATAGATAAGAAGAAGAAGTAGAACTTGTTTAAAACTATTGCAAAGATTGTCTACAAACTAGAGAAATTATTATACGATTCTATGCACGTTTTTACCAGCGTCATACAAAAATAATATAATTAAGTATACATCACGTAATTCTCTGTATATATTTATAATACCCAGATAGTGAGTACTAAAAACAGGCGGCAACTTTACCGAAGATTAAGATCAAGGTTGTTTACGATCTCATTAATTTGTTGACTTCAATCAACTACCTACCTTTATAATTAACTCGCTGACACCGCGAATTTCCTTCTGTATATAAATGAATTATCTTCTATACCCAATTGTTTTATCGTAATTTTTGGTATTGCAATTGCTATCGTAATTCTGCTATTCATAATTAGTCCACCGTTATTTATGATATTCTACTCTGTCGTTAATGATTGCAGATTTTTGATCTACAGATTGTAATAACTCCAAGCAAACAATATTCTTTTGTACACCATGAGTTTGGAAGGTACCCTTGATGTTAAACAACATTACCGCTGGGTTTTGCTCACAAACCCTCGGGTCCATAGCAATTTGTTTCGCGTTAGACCCCGCACACTTTTTCCTGGTTCTACGCCCGGGGCGAGCAACCCTTTCCGCAGTATCGAACTGACGAAATTGCTTGGTTTACAGGCTGCAGTTTGTCTTTCTTGTTTGAGGATTTGAGTTATTATATTCACTTTTGCAAAGCTGGAAGGACGGTTAAGATTTTTTATATTTATTTATCGCTCTATTGCATGAGTCTTATGACTACAGTTGGTAGAAATAGGTTAGGTTTAAGTTCTGAATTGACTAAGAACTGATAATTTTAAATAGAAAATTCAAGTTACGTTATTTGAATGGTAACTTTTGCAATCAAGAAAATATTATAAAAATAAAATATTTCAAGGTTTTCGGATGACATAACTACAAAAATTACCTTTACATAAGATAAATACCTGTACAAAAATTGGTAAATTTGTTATAATTTTATAACCCTACAAAGCACTCCCATAAAAGCCTCTAGAAAGCTGTCAAAACAAGAATTTACTGCACTTCCGTATATTTTCGGAGGCTTTACAGCCTGAGTGCCGCGAAAAAAGCTGTTTTATTTTCCCGTATCGCAAATGGACCCTAGTTGTTTTCCAAGTAAACTTCCAAAGTATTCGTGGCTTCTCCTTGGCGCCGTTATCGCTGTTGAGTACAGATACTTATTTTTCTTTAGTACATTTTTATATTAATTTGAATGTTTATTTACCAAACCTTAATAAATTTCATGCGTTAAAGATATTTCTACCACCTTATATAGTTATCAAAACTTACTGTAGCGCTAGCTCAATGTGATTTAATTTTTAATTTTATTTCGCATCATAACGCAACAGTGTAAGAATTTTTTTTTTTAATTTTTCTATTAGAAAAAAAAGAAAGACGTCAATGAAGACATCTTCTGGATTCCACTCTTATTAAAATACGATATGGATTCATATACGCCTTCCCATGCAGTTAGGCTTCCGCGCTTCTATCATCCAGCTGCCATCTGGTAGTCGTTAAAGGAACCACGTCAGAGGCCGAGAGGCGATTCCGAAGAACTCTGACACCAGCGTGGGCACCGGTTGTGTGTCGGCTGACCGTGTCACCTACACGAAATGATGATGATGATCATACCAAGACATCGCGTGGTGGCCTATTGGTTAGGCGTTAGTCATACAAAGACTAAAGATTAGATTCAAATCCTGCCCGCGTGATTCTTTTACTTATATCTTATTTGTGAATTTATTACAGTTTCACAGAAGCATTCAGAAGCCATAAGACCGAAATGGCATGCATTGAGAGAGGAGTGGGATACAGAAGGCTGTCGATGATGATGACATTAAAATACATTGAGAATGCATAAAACACCTATAAAATATGGGGACTAATTGGTTAGTACCAATGGAAGACAGCATCTTCGATGGAAATGCCGACTTTATTTATAGTCAAGGCGTCGCAAGCATCGATCTCAACGCGGTGTCCCTTGATGAACTGAGGTACCTTGGATTTGAGGTACCTTTGACCTGATGAGGGTCGCAGGAAGGCGCTGGATGCAGGCCGCTTTCAACCGGTCATATTGGAAATCCTTGGGGGAGGCTTATGTCCAGCAGTGGACTTTTTGCGGCTGAAATGATGATGATGGTTTAAGACTACTTTTAAATTAACAAATAAGATATTCATAACATTTGCCTTACCAAGTAAGCCTAATTGGTAAAGCGTTAGTCGTACAAAGACTAAAGACTTGATTCGAATCCTGTCCGCGTGAATCTTTTCCCCATATCTTATTATATCATTGCGAATGCATAAAAACACCTATAAAATATGGGGACGAATTGGCTGGTACCAATGAAAGACAGCATCGTCGATGGAAATGCCGACTTTATTTATAGTCAAGGCGTCGCAAGCATCGATCTCGACGCGGGCTCCCTTGATGGACTGAGGAACTTTTGATTTGGGTTTTATATCGGTCGGGACTCGGCGGGTCCCTCGACCTTACGTTGACGTACTACAGTTAGGGAGAAACCCTTTAGGGGGATTGACGTAATGCTAGGTATAACAAAGTCTTACTCATAGGAATACTATGCCAAAGACAATATAATACTAACGTAATAGACTGCCCACGTCATACAAAAATATTGGACCAAATTAAGGTTGCGAAAAGCAGGCGAATGTATGGCGCAGGAGAGTTGCTTGGTAGTCGATACTAGATGGCGGTAATCTGCGTAAGCTTTTAACTTACTAAATATACGGTGTCATTTTAAAATATTATTATGCCTTAAATATTGTTTTGATTTTTAATAAGATATATTTTGTGAATCATGTTTTTATATTCTCTTAATACGGTAGATACAATGTTGTGTAGTTTCGAGTGGCGCCATCTATGCGAGTCTCTGAGAACAAATCGTACGATTAAGGCGTTGAGACCACATGACTATGCTAATAGTGCGTATATATTTATTTTTTATTTTATTTAGTCTTCCATGCTGGTCTGCTTCTCTTCCCGCGCAGGCCGCTTCCAAACAGTCATATTGGAAATCCTTGGGGGAGGCCTATGTCCAGCAGTGGACTTCTTGCGGCTGAAATGATGATGATGATGATGTTCTCTTCATGATGCAAGTGAGCACTAAGAAAGGATTCTTAGAAATTCAATCCCTAAGGGAGTCAAATAAGAGCGTGAAGTTTTACGCGGATGAAGCTGTGGGAAAATATTATTTTAAGAAAATAAATAGTTATATTTTTACGTTTAAGGGAGCTTCCGCGTGTTACTGGTATTTTACAGTAATTCCTTTGATCTTGTGTTATGTAAATTTATTTCATGATGATTTAAATCTCTTTTTGCACTACTCTATTAATTTATTTTTTGTTTTTTTCAGGTAATAAACAGTAACTTCAATTAAATACGCACTTAATCCATTGGCTATTCAGTCTGACGGTTGGTAAGTTCATTTGATTTTTAGTTGTTATAAAATTTTATCCATAATTTTAATAAGTATCTATTTAAATATAACAAAAAATATTCAGGCAACACAGTCCTGTTGTTCCAAATATTTTCCAAGCTTAATTTAATAACTAAGTTCATTGCAAGTATTTTGCCCATGCCGAAGCTGGGAATCAAACCATGATTCTTTCAAGATAGAGAGCATGCACAGGAACATAAGGAACAGTCCGAATTTTATAGTGGCTCGGATATTAACTGCTGACTGCGCAGTACGCGCCTCGCCTCCCCGCGCGCGCCCCGCTGAACCTAATATTATGTACTGCGCTAAGACTCGCGCGATGTTCTGAGTCGCCATAAAGATTCATTCGAATTGTTCGTAAATAAAATAAATAGTTAAATGTATTTGCAAGTAATTTTTGCCTTTTCCCCAAAAATATGAGAGCAGTTAGAGCGAATATTCCGCTCGAGCTAAAAGTTAATGGGGTGAAATGCACCAGCGCCGGGAATGATTTATTGGGCCGACCGAACAAATAATTGGCGATACATTCCGAGCGCTAATTGAATACTGATTGCCGTCACTCATTTGTGAAACTATTCCGAATACCTTCAGATTCAAATGCATTTGAAATTATCCCGCTGCTATTTTGTTAGGGTTGATACCTATACTAATATAATGAAAAGTAAATATTTAATTGTGTTTGTTTGCACTGAATAGGCTCCGAAACTACTGCACTGATTTCCAAAATTCTATCATTTGTAGACAGCTACTTTATCTGCAGGTGACCTAAGCTATAATTTAAACCAACGAGTTTTCGCTGTGTGTATGCTGGATTCAGATAAGTATATTTATTTGCAAAATTAAGGTTACGGAGAGTTTATTCACCATTGGGATGAATGACTGTGCAGCTGAAAACTACACGGATAAATGCGTGTCCAACAGCCAGTTGTAAATATAATAAATTTTGTACGTAAATTTTGCCTTTTCCCCAAATATATGCTGAGGATAGTTAGAGCGAATATTCCGCCCGAGCTAAAAGTTAATGGGGTGAAATGCACCAGCGCCGGGAATGATTTATTGGGCCGACCGAACAAATAATTGGCGATACATTCCGAGCGCTAATTGAATACTGATTGCCGTCACTCATTTGTGAAACTATTCCGAATACCTTCAGATTCAAATGCATTTGAAATTATCCCGCTGCTATTTTGTTAGAGTTGATATAGCAAAATGACTTTCTTGCGGATTCACTTAAACTTGCTGGATTCAGATTTATTTATTTACACGTCTGACGGCAGGAAACAGAGTGCTATGTATTTACTGTGATATCTTATTTAAACCTGAAATATTTGTGAAAACATCAAGCCGTATTTTTGCAATCAATCAGCTGATTGATTGCAAAAATACGGCCACAGAGAGTTTGGTTGTGTAAATATTTTAATTACTTTAACGGTTCTTTACTCTTCCATTCTGGTTTAGGAGAAAAAGAAAAACATAAAATATACCAGCCGTTTTTCTTCCTGCGCAGACCGTAGAAGCCGGTCAAGAGATTGGGTGAAAATCTATAAGGAATCATGTTATAGGCGATGCGGCTTGCAACTCATCACTATTTTGATGCCGCTTTCCACCTGAACGCCACGCTAACACGCTTAACGTGGCCTTGACCTTGGGCTCTGTCTACCCCACAAGGGATAAAGACGTGATATTATGTATGTGTTGATTTTTTGAATGGATTCTATGATAGTATAAAATTTTCCGCTTATACCTATATATTGTCGTTAAAAATATTAGAATTACGTGGTCTCAATGATATTGAGTCTTCAAGTGCCATCAATATCAAAGAGCCTATTGCAAATCAGCCATTGACTTAGCATAAAGTCCGCTTATAATTGAGCCAATTTGGCACCACTTCTGATTCGGGCGAGTTATTAATGCCCGTCTTAGGCACACATAAAGGACAGCACAGAGTTGACACTTCTGATTATGTGTAGCTGCGTAATGCTTTCGAAAATAAAATACTTATTTATTATAATAGGAGATTGAGATGAGAAGTCAAATAGGAAGTGTCGTCGCTGCACAGGGAGGTTTCCACGGCACCATGCGCTTAACGACCTGATTCGTAGAGCTTTTGTTTCTGCCGGGGTTCCATGCTTGCTGGACCCGACGGGCCTTTGTAGGTCTGATGGTAAAAGGCCCGATGGTTTGACTCTCGTGCCGTGGAAGCACGGAAGATGCGTTATATGGGATGCCACTTGCGTCAGTACAGTCGCCGCCAGCCACCTTGCACGTACAGTCAGTATGGCCGCAGCAGCAGCCGAGGACGCAGCGGAGAGGAAGCGACGGAAATACGCGGCTTTGGAGCCACAGTATTGTTTTGTGCCCATTGCCCTAGAGACCATGGGCAGCTGGGGTTTGGAAGCTAAGGCCCTAAGTAGGGAGTTAGGTCACCGCATAGGTGAAAGGACTGGCGACCCCCGCTCTGGGTCGTTTCTGGTGCAAAAGATAGCCATAGCTATTCAGCGCGGCAACGCAGCTAGTGTTTTAGGCACTTTTGCACCAGAAACGTTAAGGGATGGGTTATAAATGCGCCTGTATAAACTTTTGTTGATTTGTTTCTTTTATAACTATGTAAGAACTATGTAAATTTGTTTACTTATTATAATAATTCAACACAATTTATTAATAATCTTTTAGATAAAATCTACAAAGACAAATCAAACTACTAGATCGATTTTGATGAAATTCAAATGGTACGAATGAGGAATTTAAATGGCCGTTCTGATTGAAATAAAGATTTTTCAAATCGATTTATAAAAGACGAAGTTATGAGGTAATATATAGAGGCCATGTGCGGTTCCCGGCAAAGTAGAATAGGCCCACTGCAAGTCTTCCCGTGGATGTCGTAGAAGGCATCTTAGGAATCACAAGCTAAACAAAGCTTATAAAAATCATAGATACCTCTCTATCCAGCGTCCATCGTCTGGCCAGCGTGGATGGTGTAGGCCAAATCCTCTGACTGCTCTGGCTAATATATGGCTCTGGTAGAACAGAGAGGGTCGTGCTTCTGTTGTGGAGACTAAAAAGACCTGATGATAATGATAGTAGTAGACAGCTGCGGCGTTGTAACTCTATACTAGCAAAATTAAAATTTACGTGTAGACATAAATTTTACCCAAACTGGTAGATTACCCGAATTGGTAGAGAAGAAATCTAGTGCACTCTATCATGTACTCTTCGCCTGTACCGGATGCTGTATGTGTTGTTGCACAGTCATGCCCCGCATGGGTGTGGGTTTTGGGGTGCATGAAAGGAGCCTCCCCGCGTGACGTACGAATTCATATTTACGTCCGGCGCACCCTGGGCAACAATCTGTGAGGACAGTCTAGTCGGTAACGCAGATTGGCTGATCCTTTCGACACGAAATGGTTACAAAAAACATCAAACGGTTCTTTTCAGAGCCAAAACAACAAAAAAGGCACTTTTCAGCGCCAAACAATCAAACTCTTTCAAAACCAGTTCTCATTACCATATCAGTAAATATAGAAGGATTTTCTGATAACAAGGCTGAAATTCTGGCTAACCTCTGCAAAGAAACACAATGTCACATCTTATGTGTTCAGGAAACCCACAGAGACTCAGCAATGCAACGCCCTTTTATAACTGGAATGACACTCATTCGCGAAATTCCACATCCCAAGTATGGCAGTGCATTGTTTGTTAGACCAGATATTTCTGTAGAGTCAGCGTCTTCCACTGTCACCGATAATCAAACAGAAATAATTTGCGTAGACATCGGAACTTGCTCCATCACATCCATTTACAGCCCGCCAGGGAAAATATTTGATTTTGATAACAATGCTGAATTTAATAAACATAAATCGAAAATTATAATAGGCGACTTTAACAGTCACAGCCCAAACTGGGGCTATAGGGATACTGACGAAAGTGGGAAATCAGTAGAGCAATGGGCCGAGCTAAATGACTTGGAGCTCATTCATAATCCTAAACTCCTGGCCTCCTTCAATAGCTCACGCTGGAAGCGCGGTTATAATCCGGATATATTATTTGTAAGTTCCAACATTGCACAAAATACCATAAAGTCCATTTGTCAGCCTATACCAAGAACGCAACATAGACCAATCATGTGCACCATCCAAGCAGTTTTAAAACCAACAATAGTTCCCTTTAAACGTCGGTTTAATTTCAAAAAGGCAAACTGGGATCAGTATGCGGCAACAGTGGACGAAAGATTGCGAGCTGTCTTTCCTTCCCCCGAAAACTACGATATCTTTGTAGAAGTGATATGGAAGGCATCTCGGCAACACATCCCACGTGGCTGTAGTACAGCGTACATCCCGGGCCTTACTGGAAACGCCTCAGAATTAATGGACAAATATGCAAAATTGTTCTCAGAGGACCCCTATTCTGAAATAACATCGGTTGCTGGTGAAGAACTTATGTCTCAGTTGGCAGAAAGTCGCAAGAGTAAGTGGGTAAATCTCGTAGAGTCCATGGATATGACCCATAATAGTAAAAAAGCTTGGGTGACACTACGAAAGCTAACTGGTGATTCACCTGCACCTATCTCACCTGGGCCTGTAACTGCAAACCAGGTTGCCCATCAGCTTTTACTCAACGGTAAGTCTCCGCATAGACGATCCCGACCGAAATTACCTAAAAACGTTATCGAAGGTAACAACCGCACAATTAGTCAACAATTCACACTTAATGACATAATTTCAGCCTTAAAAAACCTTAAGAATGGCAAAGCAGCTGGATTGGATGACATCTCTGTGGAGCAGTTAAAGCACCTGGGCCCTGTTGCGGTGTCTTGGCTCTTGCATATGTTCAACGAATGTGTGGAAACTGCAAAAATTCCCAAAAAATGGCGGAAAGCGAAAATTACTGCCTTGATTAAGCCAGGAAAATCTCCTGATAATCCAAAAAACTTCCGTCCCATTTCTCTCTTGTGTCACACATATAAACTTTTTGATAGACTTTTACTCGACCGACTGACCAAGATTGTAGACTGTCAATTAATTCCCGATCAAGCAGGTTTTCGGCCTGGCAAATCTTGCTGTGGGCAAGTACTAAATCTAACGCAGCACATCGAGAATGGATTTGAGCAGGGCCTTGTAACGGGAGTAGTTCTTGTTGACCTAACCGCTGCTTACGACACAGTAAATATAACTATTCTACTCAATAAAGTAGCCAATCTTACACAAGACCGCCAGTTTACTGCAGTTCTCGGTGAGTTGCTGCGAAACCGTCGTTTCCAAGTACATTTACACTCCCAGAAGAGCAGATGGCGGTCACAAAAGAATGGCTTGCCACAGGGTAGCGTACTTGCCCCAACCCTCTTCAACATCTATACAAACGATCAGCCTTGCTCACCAGCCACCACCCGTTATATTTATGCAGACGATCTTGCCCTAACATCACAGTCAAAAAGTTTTGAAGAGGTAGAGACCCACCTTTCGAAAGCACTGAATAGGCTGACAGAATATTATAGTAACAACTCGCTACGGCCCAACCCAACTAAAACAGAGTCTTGTGCATTTCATCTGCGAAATCAGGAAGCCAATAGGCGCTTAAACATCACATGGGATGGCGTAGAGATTAAAAATAACTCCACACCAAAATACCTAGGTGTCACTCTGGACCGCTCCTTGACGTATAGGGAAAACTGTCGTTCCTTAAAATCAAAAGTTATATCAAGGAACAATATCCTACGCCGTCTCACCACCACGCATTGGGGGGCATCTCCTCATTTACTTCGTACAAGTGGCTTGGCGTTGTGTTACTCGGCTGGTGAGTATGCGAGCCCTGTGTGGGCACGCTCGGTGCACGCCAAAGAGGTAGACGTTGCCCTAAACGATTCGTGTAGGATAATAACTGGTACATTAAAACCTACACCACTGTCCCACCTCTATACATTGTCTGGAATAGCCCCGCCACAAGTGCGACGAGACGTAAACTGTGGGATGGAAAAATACAGACAGAGTAGAGACAAGAACCACCCGCTCTATGGACAAATCGCCCCACCATCGCGCCTTAAGAGCCGAAACAGTTTCTTAAGGCAGTCCAATATAAATCCCAAACAATCCTCCAAAACCAGGCTTACTCTTTGGAAAAACAAGTACCCACCCAATCCGTTCGATATTCCACCTGTTGAGAAACTCCCACCCGGTGCAGACCTCCCCTGGGCAACCTGGAAATCCCTGAACCGACTCCGAGCTGGAGTTGGGAGATGTCGAGAAAACAGGGTCAGGTGGGGTTTCTCTACAAACAATTTGTGTGACTGCGGTGCCGATCAAACCATGTCTCACCTTTTGTCGTGCCCAAACTGTCCCACTATTTGCACCGTACAGGACCTTAATGAGGCGAACGATAGGGCAATTAGCATTGCCAAATACTGGTCAAAAGATATTTAATATAATAGTATTGCAACCATTTCGACTCGATAAGAAGAAGATGCCCCGCAATGAATAATATAAATATATTATTCATTAGTTGGGCAGCAGTAGTAGTAGGTGGATGTGGTCGGTCATTTAGCGCAAACTCTTATATTTCCTCTCAAAAGGAATTTGGGTATAAGCTGACGCTTCTGTTGTAAATGGCAACATCTCACCGTACCGGACGAAATAGTATTTCGTTAATTAATGTTCTAATAATATGCTTTGGCGCTGTGTGATGTGGCTCTATTTCGGAAATACAGCCACAAAAAAATAATTTCTAATGGCAACATAATCAGTAGCTTGCGTATTTTGTATGGAATGATATTCTTTTTCATATTTTGAAAGTATATTAAAGATACTATTGTAATTTTAGTATCTTGTATTTGCCTTGCTTGCCATCTAAGAATGCCTTTCCAATAATATTCGCTTTCTTTTCGACAGTTAAAAAAGGCAAAAAAGTGTAGGGTAAGTAAAAGTATAGGTATTGTTCTATGCGCTCTTTATTTTCCATCTGAAGGCTGGAATGGTATAGCAATTATTTTGTGCTTGGAATCATAATGGGCCCAACTGTCAATGGAGACTGTATTAAGTTTGAAGATTAGACGAGTTATTAAATTCAATGTGCTTCCGTAGAATTGAGTTCTTGACTTGGTAAGTCTATTAAGAAGGTTTTGTGCGAAAGTGGATGACGATTATGATATTACTTTCAAACTTGTCAATGAGGATAAATATAAAAGGACGATATTTTATCAACTGTATTTCTGAAGCATTACAAGTATCAGATTCACGCATTAATTAATAAGAATAAATACTTAATTTAAAAGATGCACAGTCTAGTATATTTTTTTGTTTATACCCAAACTTTCCCAAACAGGGTAAGTTTCAGTTTATTTTAAACGATTGAGTTTTATGTAAAGCTAATTTTCGAAATCCTCTGCTCTCGTTACTGGCCCAGTAGTAGGCTAGTAATTACAACTGTGCATTGGCGCATACTCCATCGACAAGAGCTATAAAGCTCTTAAATAAGAAGAAGATGATTTTTTAGGGTTCCGTAGTAAACAAGGAACCCTTATAGTTTCGCCATGTCTGTCTGTCTGTCTGTCCGTCCGCGGTTTTACGCAGAGTCTATAAGTACTAGAAAGCAGTAATTTGGTATGGGTATGTATATTAATGATGGCAAAAAAGTGGTAGAATAAAATCTTGAAAACAATTTTTTTTAGTGTAGCTCCCATACAAGTAAGGTGGGGGAGTAATTTTTTTTTCTCTATTTACCCATCGTGTGGGGTATCGTTAAATAGGTCTTTCAAAAATATTGTGAGGTTGAGAACACCATTTTTCGATTTAGGGATCCGTTTCCGAAATATTTGGTTTTAAAGTGCGAATTTTTGTTAGAGGTAAGTGTCCCCCCCCCCTCTATCTGCTAAACGGTTATATATAGATACGTAAAAAAATTACAGCAGTAGTGTATATACTGAAGTTTAAAGGAAAACTATCAGAGCTGAGTACTAATTACAAACTAAAAAGTTATAGGCAATCAACTTATAAACTGTAAAATTTCATACTATTTTCATTGTTTGATGTTTTTGGTCGTTAAACTGTAAGGTGCGAGTGTGAATAGTGTGAACTCAAAGTTGTCATTCGCAACTACGGAACCCTACACTGCGCGTGGCCCGACACGCACTTGGCCGGTTTTTTATATATATGCTCCTGTGTTGCTACGATGGGAGATTCTCACTACATCCCGGAAAGCCAGATTCACACTAATAGCGGAGAATTGGCATTTCATACAATCTCAAAAGGTTGCCTATTTTGTCTGTTTAGGCCAGAGTATATTCGCTAACTTAGCTCAAGTACATTTTAATATTTGAACCAAACTTACGGTCATCCTTCGGCGCAGCGTCTCCCCTCGCCACCAGGACAACAGCAATCACAAACACTACACGGTTCATCTCTGCAGTTACTGCTCTAGTTTACTTAAACAGCTATATATATAGCTGACCGCCAACACCCACGGTCCATCATTAACTCCATACGACACGGCCTTGGCAATTGAATAATCGTGCCTCGTATTGTCATGGGGTCATATACAATCTGTCTGAATAGACTGGAGGAGATTTTAGCAATGTCACTGGTAGGATAAGCCGTGTGGTTCCCGGCAGAGAAGAATAGGACCACTCCAAGTCTTTCCATGGATGTCGTTGAAGGTGACTTAGGAAATACAAGCTAAACATCAAAGAGACTTCTCCAACCTGTTTGGCCGGCGCGGAGAGTGTAGGCCAAATCCTCTGACTGCTCTGGTTAATTAATATATGGCTCTGGCAGTACAGAGGCGGTCAAGCTACTGCAAGGGAGACTAAAAAAGACCTCATGATGATGACTCGTCGGATAAGCTGAAGAAGCTGTTACTGCATATATTTCTTCCATATCGGCTTTGAAGTGGCTAAGTAGATGATTAACCGAATTAGTGTCTTTTTAAACTGCCTATGAATGAAAACACTTTTTTGATTTCAGTATTATTTATAGATCTTTTCTCATATCCGTATGTCAACTTCATAAATGTTAAATTATTCAGCAGAAGATCTATTTTTTTATTGAGTTATAGAAGATATAAAATTTTGTTTCCTTTTATCCATCTGGCTGTCTCTCAAGACTCTTTTTCTCAGGAACTAGTCGATGAAAATACTACGATCTCTTGACGCTGTTTCTTTTTATATAAGAAATGGTGTAAGTGGCTAAAAAGTTTCATTATGGGTCCGAAATATTTTAATGCTTTGCACCTAAAGCTCCATGAATACTTGCAAGCAAATTGTGAGCTTTTTATCTGGTATTTGGGGGTTCATGATAAAATCGCAGAATAGAAAAACCCTCGTAATCTAAATAATATCTACAATGTTACAGGGCTTCGTTATCTATTTCTAACTAGATCAGTGGATGGAATCATTGTGTTGACCTACTGGGTTCTAACCTGTGCCTACTCTTTCAGAGTGTTTTGATTCAGTTTAGGAGCCAGATTGTTATCTTCCTTAGTGTCATTGTGATTGTCTCTACCTGTGTAGGTAATTATCATTGTTTATTTTGTATATTTTCCGCAATAAAAACGTTGAATTTTCTGCAAGGATTTCCTTAGGAAAATATTTTTAAATCCTACAAATAATACTTAACATATGAAACGAGCCTTTCTTAGGATTTTGTAACTAAAGGATCCAAAGGCAGAGTAATGGGGTACGCATTACTGACTCCACTATCCTTTGCCCGTCTGTCACGGGGCTGATCTATTGAACCTTAATCGGTAGAGACTTAAAATAATTATAGAATTTGTATATCTAATGCCGCAAAAACAACAAATAAAAGGAGGATACAAACAATGTTCTTGAGCATTTTTGTAGTTGAATATTGTATGTAGTTCAGAAAGACGAAATTTTTTTTTTTTTGTCTTTGATGGAACATTTGGAACCCTTCGCGTGCAATTCTGAATTGTACTCGGCCGGTTTGTTATTATATACTCTTAGGATGCAAATCATCATCATCATCAGGTCTTTCTAGTCTCCACTGCAGGAGCACGACCCTCTCTGTACTACCAGAGCCATATACTAGCCTGAGTAGTCAGAGGATTTGGCCTACACTCTCCACGCTGGCCAGACGGGTTGGAGAGGTCTCTTTGATGTTAATAAGCTTTGTTTAGCTTGTGTTTCCTTAGTCGCCTTTTACGACATCCACGGAATGACTTGGAGTGGTCCTATTCTACTCTGCCGGGAACCGCACGGCGATGCAAATAGACACAGTTAAAAATATTTGCTTCGAAAATCCTTTTTTCCTAGCGTGTTTGTGACATAATTTCACGACTGCCTTCCAAGAAGATAACCGGGTTCAACGTAGCAAATTGTTGAGATTCATACATACAAATGCATACGTCTTTTTGCCTTGCTCTGTATACCCCACAGAGCCCAGGTTTCTAAAACCTAAAGGCCATGTTTAGCATTTAGGTGGGCTTGTAGGTGGAGAACGGCATCAAAATAGTGATGGGTTGCTAGCCGCATCGCCTATTGACATGATTCCTCACGCCCATTCCCTCGATCGGCTTTTACGATCTGCGCAGGAAGAGAAGCAGCGTGGAAGGAATAGTTGAGATCATAGAGATAGTGAAGAATCATTTTGTGTTCACACTTTGAACGAATGTAGAGTAGGCAGAATGAGTCACTCGCCCCATTGCCTGCTGATAAAGATAGATGTGTTCCTAAGTGCAAGACGCTGTTGCCTGAACATTAGGTCTTGCCCTACTTGCTGTACTTTTTCAATAAAAAGCAAGCGCATTTATTTGCAATATTGTGCGTATTTTTTATGATTTAGGACAGCAAACGAGCAAGCGGGTCACCTGATGGTAAATGATCACGGCTGCCTATGGACAGTTGCAGCACCACAGTGTGACAAGAGCGTTGCCGGCCTAATGCTAGTTAGTTTTCAAACTCGTCGAATACATTGGTTGAAGGTAGTATAAAAGTAAGAAGTACTGTAAAAGCATTTTAAACTTTTTTTACCTACTCTACGTTTAATTGCTTCTACGTTAACGTGTAGCAATAACTTGTATTATGTCTTGTTTGATTCTAAACACAAATATTATATTATGGCCGCACACTAGGCACAGTAGCGACGCCAATCATTTTATTCCTAATACTTTATTTACGAATAAAAAGAAATTCAAGAATGTAAATCATATAAGCCTTAGTAAATAACCTGAAGTATTTTTGGAATCATGTTTAATATTATCAGAATCAGTGAGAATTATGAGAATCAGATTACCGCCAAAAACGGCCGTTTTTGGCGGTAATCACTATTTCTCTTAATTACTGATTCTCATAATATTAAAATATGAATCAAAAAATACTTCAGGTTATTTACTAAGGCTTATATGATTTACATTCTTGAATTTCTTTCTATTTGTAAAGTATTAGGAATAAAATGATTGGCGTCGCTACTGTGCCTAGTGTGCCCCCTTATTAGGTAATCTACTACTTCAACGTAAGGACTAGAGAAAAGTCGACCAATTGTGTTAAGGAAAATATTTTCTAAAGTTATAATCACTGTAAGAAGGTGTTAGATAGAGGCATCAAAGATCTTTCTACATACTTCGTGACGAGCTCCGTGGCGCAGCGGTCAACACGCCAGCCTGCCACACGGATGGTCCCGGGTTCGATCCCCGGTCAGGTCAATATGGAAATGAAATGAAATGAAAATGATCTTTTCCAGATTAACCTGGGTCTTGGATGTTTTTCTATATAAGTATCTATTTTAAAATATAGTATCGTTCAGTTAGTAACCCATAACACAAGTCTCGAACTCACGTTGGGGCTAACTCAATCTGTGTAATTTTTCCGTATAAAGTTATTTATTTATTATTTATACTCGGTACTTTTTTCCCAGTCGATGTAAGAATTCTACTAATATCCGAGGAGATCCGAGGGTATTCCCGGTTAAATCCTCAGGTGTATCGCTTCAGAACCAATCCTAGGTGATTTGATTGGGTTACTGAAAACAGAAATGCCATCATTGCCAATTATTTTTTAATTTTATCTATCCGATAACCAAAAAGGATTGAAATTGTTTTATATAATCCGGCATCACAGCTGCGACATTACTCTAAGAAAATAAATGTTCTTCTAAGTAAACCGTCAATACCCTAACGTCTTCCACCAAGTACTTCAGAAGATGAGTGATGGTGGAATTTGTCAGACTTACCTGTGACAAATACCTACTCAGGCAATCGTGATAAATGGAAAGTGTCAAACAAAGCCCAAGACTGTATCACTCTCCAAATTACGAAGGTATTAGTCAAGATGAAAACGTTTTCATAGATCCTTTTAAACTTTGGTATTTTAGCAGCTTTTTCATTTTTGTTTCAGTTTCAAATGCTTTAAAGAAAGTAGTCACGTTATTTAGTAGCTCTTTCATAATAGTATTCTTGTATAACTTCGTTAAAAATAAATTCTGGCGTTTCTGCTCTTCAGTGGTCGGTTCCGAATTTCTGGTAGACTGTACCTTTTGGACTAATTCGCAAATGAGTAGTATCTTAAAGGTGAATTGACGTGAATAACTGCCTGAGGAAGCCTATTCTATTACTATGCGTATGAATTTTAAGATAATCAATCCGTGTTGTGTAGGTGATAGTACTTTCCTTGTCGTGTGTATGTTATATTTGAACAAACAAGTACAAACTACATAACTTTGAACTATAACAATAAGGCCTCTTTTATGGGAAAGAGTTGAGATAAAGTATTTGAGTAAACTTAACAATATTTTCAAGAATGAATAAAGGTTTTGTCATATATTCATAGAAGTAAATATACTGAGTATTAATACATAAATACCTTTTAGATGGTCCTCTGAAGAGAACTATGTTCTAAGAAGTAGGATCTTTATTTATGTGCGAATAACAAAAACGCTTATGATAAGGCTTATATTTAAAAATTTGTTAACACTTTATCATTTACAATGTTTGTATATGAACTCTATGATATTTGCCTTCCAATATCGAGTTTCGAATAAAAACGGCAATGTCCGAAATTAGGTGTCAAGTGAGACGACCCCATTTTTTATCCTTTTTGTGAGTGGGCGCCGAAGGGTAAATAAAACAAAGGATTTTAAACCAAATGAGTTTTGGTCGGAAAGCTTTTACCATTGTATATTTCCAATTTCTGATACAAAAGGCAACGTTGCAAAAATATTATGAAAAAGTAAAAATATATACATATATGGAGAATAAATACAGAATGAAGGTATGTTGCAACCGGTTATGTATTTACATAGCAATATTTATCCAGTCATGTTATTTATTAATGGTTTTTAGGGTTCCGTAGTAAACAAGGAACCCTTATAGTTTCGCCATGTCTGTCTGTCTGTCTGTCTGTCTGTCTGTCTGTCTGTCTGTCCGTCCGCGGTTTTACGCAGAGACTATAAGTACTAGAAAGCTGTAATTTGGTATGGGTATGTATATTAATCATGGCAAAAAAGTGGTAGAATAAAAAGTTGAAAAAAAAATTTTTTTAGGGTAGCTCCCATACTAGTAAAGTGGGAGAGTAATTTTTTTTTCTCTATTTACCCATCGTGTGTGGTATCGTTAAATAGGTCTTTCAAAAATATTGTGAGGTTGATAACACCATTTTTCGATTTAGGGATCCGTTTCCGAAATATTTGGTTTTAAAGTGCGAATTTTTGTTAGAGGTAAGTGTCCCCCCCCTCTATCTGCTAAACGGTTATATATAGATACGTAAAAAAAATTACAACAGTAGTATATATACTGAAGTTTAAAGGAAAACTATCAGAGCTGAGTTCTAAGTACAAACTAAAAAGTTATAGGCAACCAACTTATAAACTGTAAAATTTCATACTATTTTCATTGTTAGATGTTTTGGGTCGTTAAACTGTAAGGTGCGAGTGTGAATAGTGTGAACTCAAAGTTGTCATTCGCAACTACGGAACCCTACACTGCGCGTGGCCGGACCCGCACTTGGCCGGTTTTTTTTCAAACTATTATCTCTTTTATTGTTGTTTCCTTCCACAAATATAATAAATATAATTTATTAATAAATTGTACATAATGTATTTCTATTATTTGCTAATATTAAGGTAAAAAGAACGTTCGTTCCAAATAAAACTAAGTCCCAATTAAAAATACTTTAATATCACAGATTACTTGAAAAACTCGAAAAATATTTTGAACAAAATCACAAATTAAGGATGCGAAGATTACAAAACATATTTGGGCACTCAGATTCCCTCGCCTATTAATGTTAAAAGCTGCTTAGTCCACGCGAATCGATACGAATGCGTTGGCAACCATCTTTTGTTGTTAGGGGATGTTAACCCCTCGTTGCAAGCCACCCCGCGTAGATACGCTTCGATGCGCCGTGTTTTTGTTTCGTTTTCGCCAAATGAGAGCTAAGGATTCGTACCATGACTTTGAATTTTTGTAATATCCTCTGTGCCCCGTCAGCGTGCATTCATATTTTCATGTGTTATCTCGAGCAAAAGGAAGCTAGAGAGAATGTATTCAGAAATATTGCAAGTTTTGTATTTTCGAGTGTAGAATATAATTTATGTCAGTCTTTTAGACTCTTTTCATTATTGTTTGCCAAGTACATTCAAGCTCTTTGACAACTAGGTACTTTACGACATTTTGTTTTTTTATATCGTTTAGTCCTATTGTGTCTACATATTAACCCTTAGTGACGTAAGGTTTTTCATTCATTGAAAGTTGTTTAAGAGAGAAGATACTTAATGAAAATAGTTACTAGTGATTAAAAAATACTCTTTTATAATCTATACAATATGTTATGTAATGTTTTTGAATGTTTTCGCGATTGTTACCCTTTTGAATAAAATTACTTTTACGGTTTTATCGCGTTTATTCCATTATTTATACACCTAACGTTTCAAGCACTTTACAGTGTTCGTGTATCATGTAGTTCATCGTTGAAATATTGTATATTTCTGGAGTAACGCCTTTCAGTCACGTAACATAGTACAGTATATATTATATTGCCAAGAAACAGCTAAACCATAATTCGAGTGTGTTTGCCACCACGACGCCGGAGCACGGGAAGTAAATGGTTCTCATACAAACTGCATCTCACAATATGATATAGTGCGCCGTAAAAACTATGAGGCTATGCATGCTATGCGTTACAGTTATTCGAGAGCTTGTGTGAAGTAACAACGAGAATGTTTTTGTATATCGTTGCTATCTTTAGTTGCGGGAGTCTGAACAAAATATGAAACTCGAATACCTTTCTCTAAATAGGTTAGGAACATCTTCATATCTCCTACCGCCATGTGGTTCCCGGGAGAGTAGAATAGGACCACTCCAAATCTTCCCGTGGATGTCTTAGAAGGCGACTTAAGAAACACAAGCTAAAGAAAGCTTATAAACATCAAAGAGACCTCTCCAACCCGTCTGACCAGCGTGGATAGTGTAGACCAAATCCTTTGACTGCTCTAGCTAATATAATAGGCTCTAGCAGAACAGAGAGGGTAATGCTCCTGCAGTGGAGACTAAAAAGGACATGATGATGATGATCCTCATATCTGTACAATCATTCACATTTATATAATAATTATACGTCATTGGTTAAAATTCTTCCTTTTTTTTTTAAATTTGGCTTCTTTTCTTTCGACTAGCAATACTAACTTGTAAACATTAAAAGTTGCCAATTTATATTTTTTGTTTGTCTACGCGTGCCGGCGAACTTGGGCCATAACTCTGGCAGCGAGTCATTACAAGATAAAACTGAATGTTATTACAAAACCCCTGCTTTTATACGTTTTACGGCTTCGGGCATCCGGTTGCTGATGAATCATAGTAAACGATAGCTATGTATAGAAAATGGGGATGACGCCAAACTTCTTTTACATGCTTTTGTGGAAATTTAGGGAGTACAATCTTTATGTCCACCTTACAATCCTCCATACTCGTTCTAAAATAAATAAATAAATATAGTTTGCTTGGCTGTATTATCCGTTGGAAAAATGATTGGTTAGTAAATTACCAACACAACTTGAAACCTTGGTATCTAACTATCTACTATTTTATTCTTTGAAATAACTTTTTAAAGTCTCCATTAAGTATAACCAATTTATAGGAAATAAACCATTTACACATTTGTCATATTTTTCTTATAAAGTGCAATTATCCAATTTTGACTTCTTTTTTCTTAATATAAGATTGTTTCCATTAAAAGTTGCCAATTTATATTTTTTGTTGTCTGCGCGTGCCGGCGAACTTGGGCCATAACTCTGCCAGCGAGTCTTTACAAGTTAAACTGAATGTTTTCACAAAACTCCTGCTTTTCTACGTTTTACGGCTTCGGGCGTCCGGCCGCTGAATGAGTCATGGAGTAATCGATGGTTCTAGACGTACTCGTATGCGGTTAAAAACGGGGGATGAAAGCAAACTTTTATTATTTGTTTGTTGATTTTTGTGGGAGTTTCACCTAGAACATGCTTTAACTCTTCATAGTTACTCCACAATCTTTCGTCAATTTATAAGTATTATTCATATCATAGTTTTCCCCATATACGGGTCACTTTTTATGATTTAGGACGGCAAACGAGCAATCCAACTAATGGTTAATGACCACTGCCCATGGACGACTGCAGCACCATGGGTGAGACAAGAAAGTTGTTAGCATTTAAAAAAAAATATAGACTAGTTTTTTGAAGGTTCCAATGTCGTATGATCGTATCCACACATTTATCAGCCAGGCATTTATTATGTCCAATTCTACTAGAAACATGGTATCATTAGATATTGATTACGTATTATCTCAGCACTTTTTAAGGCATGATTGGTGGTTGATTATTATTTTTAACATAAAAAAATCTATCATTTATATACCGACTTGATAAATATTTTTTCTTTTTCAAAATCGATTCAGTTGTTTGGTTAAAGTCGATTTTTTATTTAAAAGATTCATAGGTATAAAAAATGCGTCTACCTCATTCTTTGACTGCACAATAATATAAAGTACATACTTAATTAATAGATGCTATAATTATAGTAAAATCTTTTATCAAAAATAAAATACATATATGATTTTTCGTCTTTAACTCTTTTGTTGCACAAAAGCGACGGAAATTTGAAAAGTTATAATCTGCGTAAAAATACGAAATGTTTCTTCTTCTTCTTCATCAGGTCTTAATTAGTCTCCACTGCAGGAGCACGACCCTCTCTGTACTACCAGAGCCATATATTAGCCAGAGCGATTTTATATTAACCGAAATGTTTAATTTTATCTTATTGCATAATATTTTACAGTAAACTTTTCAAGTTCGGCCGCCTGGCAATTAAGCTATTTCATAGACCGATTTCAAAAGGGTATTGCAATTTGTATTCCGCGTTATTTATTTGTTTCATAAATTGAATGTGAGGAATAAGGCGATGTGAAAATATAAAGCAGTCCACGTTTTCCGACGCCTACCCGTCGACATCATGAGTCACGTCGCTTGTCGCAGCTGCGGTGTGAGGTCGCCTAGAGTTTATTGACTTTTTTATTTTCTTGGCGGGGCTAGCAAACCCCGCTAAGCTTACACACGTAAAGGTACTGGCCAAAGTAATGTTGTAACATTACTACAACACAAATTACCTTAGTTTCGGATACAAAAACAAATTAGGTGTCCCTTTTGGATCGTCGATATGAAATAATAGGTGCTTTACCCGAAAAATTATTTTTAAATATTCTTGGATTAAAACAATAGGCTTATTAAAAACAAAGAACTAAACTAACAGATAAACTATAAAAATGTATATTAACCGAAAACTAACCTAAAAAAAAAACAAAAAGCTTTTTCATAATACGTTTAAATTATGTGGCAAGTTTTATCATCTCAAATTGCCGTGATTTCATTTGAGCCATTTAAATTTTATATTTTAGTGAAAATGGAAATAAAAAAATTAGTTTTTAGACTTTCCGGAGGCCTTTAATACTATCAGATAATGTGACAACTCCTATCATCTTTCTATTGCCGTGATTTAATTTGAGTCACAGTTTTTTTAATGAAAATAAAAACAAAAAAAAATTTCCGAAAATGAGCCTAGCATTTTAGTCATCTGATTAACACTAAATTAGGCCTCTCCACTTAGATGTAATAATATTACATTATTAATAATTTTTCGTTATAGACTGCACAAGCAACAAAGGACCAGACTAACATATATGCAGATCTATGTAGCTACGTAGGGTGCTGTCACATCGACAGTGACAAATGCCAGGAATGCCATGCCCGCCGCCGGGATTACTCATTGCCTCTCCGGAACTCCGGAAAATCGGGATAGTTCAATGGACGTCGATGTAATAGATAAGAACCTAACCTGTTCGCCCCCCACGTTAATAATTTGTTTTTCAGAGTTTCAGACGCCTAATGACGAATTATGCTATTCCAAGGCTGTTCCATTTGCTCGTTTGTTTTGTACATATTTGATCGAAAGTTTTATCAGATTTTAGAACAAGTATTGGGTATAGGATAGGGTATCGGTATGACTAATCCAGCAGACAATGTATACCATTCAGATCAGATTGTGCAATATGCCCAGAAAATGGAAACCCCTTAAGCTTATTATAGACGCAATAATATTATTTTTATTGGACTTTATATGAATTTAGTCATCATTATTTCGATGATGATGATGTATTTAGTAAAATCGCTATTTCTGCTGCTATCGCTTTATCTGAATATGTTTTTCGAAATCTTAAATGTTTAATTGAAATACTTAAAACATTTTTAAAATACAAAATAAATCCTATTCACCCTACAATTTCCATAGAACCGCCGTCATTTGTACAGAAGGAAAAATAAGGACAAGTTATTTCCACAAAAAAGGTTGTTTAAATGCAAACGCCAGTTTTAATTTAAGCGGACAAAGTTATAATTTCGTACTGGTTAGTCCGACCGTCCATTACTTGGACTATACTGCTTTTCGTAAGTGCAAAACTTTTTATTATGGACTTAAATAGCGCGACTAGGGTACTTTGACCCCTCGGCAGTAAAAATGTTTTTGTCGGACATACAGCGTTGTAGGGTAGAGATGCGGCTTAGCGGTATAGAGTAAAGATCCGGGATTTCGCTGTGTTTTGGGATCAGTAATGCGATGATTTGTTAAGATGGTCTTTGAAAGGTTAATCTTCCCAGGGAACAGGGATTTAAACAGTGGCCTAGAAGATAAAAGCAGGTACAGTCAAAGATAAAACCCTAAAAGTGAAACATTCTTACTTGTTCTCTTCTATAAATATTGGATTGTTGTTTTAATACATTTCTGAGTAAACAATGTTTTCGCTTTTACATTTATAAATTCAAAAGTTTCATCAAAGTAGAAACAAATTTTCAGTTTATTTCTGATTTGATGTTTCCTAGTTAGTTATGTTTAGAATAGCCAAAGTACGAATGTAAATGAAATTGAGATAGCCAAGTCTCTCATCACCATCTCAGATGAATGATAACAAGAAGTCCACTGCTGGACATAGGCCTCCCCCAAGGATTTCCAATACGACCATCTCGATATCATATTGCTTATACTAACTTGAATACTTTGACGGATGACAGATTGCCTACAAGCTGATACACGCAGTCAGGGTGGTGGGATTGAATAAAACAAATATAGGTATACGGACAAAACACACAGATTGAGCCCTAAAGCGAGTTCGTGACTAGTTTTTTGTGATACTTTCTTCTATTATACAACTAAGTTGTCGAACAGGCATACGTTCCACCTGATGGACAGCGGTAACTGTATCCTATGAACGCCTACAACACCAAAAGTACTCTATTTTATTACAAATATACATTATATAGAATAAACATCGAAGACCCAGGTCAATCTTAAGCTCTTTTTTGGGTGTGTGAGCCTGGCATGATGACTACAAGGCCACATAGGTCGTGTAGCAAAAGCTAGCAACAATATTCGTTTTATTACACATCAGTTGACACAGAGCAAGGGCTTTCAATGTAGCTCGCGCGCTACGTAGGGCGCGAGCGACGAGACATTTGTTGCTCTGTGACCCAGCCTCCTCTCCACTTTTTGCGGGCCACCCCAAACGGTCCCGGCAACTCCTCGGTAAGATCCGGTGCACTTGCTAATCGTGTTACTGCGTCTCGTGTGCATTTGCTCAAATAGACCCTGGCGATGGCGGGTTTTTGGACCCATTGGGCCCAGTTTTAGCATCAAAATATGTGTTATACCTACCTTATAATAATTGAATACGTATGTGTGTTTTATTTGATTATATAACACAAATGCTTTTTTGTGCTGGGACGGGGATGCAGATTGCAGAAACGAGTCCAATATATGCGTATAATTGTCAATTCATTTTCCTCTTTAAATTTCCAATTTGCGTTTGCGTTCATTTTAATCATAATATACTAAATAAAAAACTAGTTATGGCTTGTGCGTGCCTTAAATTCAGAGCTTTAATCCATGTGACTATCGAACTCAAACGCTAACTGTTTCAAGGAACACACAAAAACAGGCAAAGATATTAGAGGTATAAATAACAGTTTCTCTACTTACCATAGCATATAACTTTAATGTGGTGTATAACAATTACACCTGCTAACTCAACAGATATAAAGAAAAATACTAACAATTGTAGAGATCCGTTGTATGACATCGCTATTTCTTCACTGGATGAAATCAATAGTGACAAAGAGACCACGCCGACATAAGTTTTACGACTACCGCTATTGTTTATGTGTGTTTAACGTGCAATTTGACGCCTCATTTGGTATAACATCTTTATTGTATTGAATGGCATTGGATGTGAGCTTTACTGTGAGTCTTTATTCTGTGACTGTAAATAGTGGATCGAGTTCCATAATCTAATAGATTTTTTCTGCAAACCGTTTTGCTCGTCGTCGTTAATAGGTGTCGTAAAAATTATGTGAAATGAAAAATGTACTATGAAATAAAATTATTGTAGAGATCAGTTGAATCACATTTATGTTTTCACAGGATGAAATCAATAGTGACAAAGAGACTACGCCGAATATTTGAGAAAGGGCTTCCATCTTGCGAAGTTTTACGACTAATGCTATTCTTTATGTGCGTTTAACGTGCAATTTGACGCCTCATTTGGTATAACAGCTTTATTGTATTGAATGACTTTGGAAGTGAGCTTTACTGAATGTACCTAAGTGGTGGATCGAGTTTCATAATCTGGTAGATTTTTTCTGCAAACTATATTGCTCGTCGTCGCGTCGTTAATTAGGTGTCGTGACCATTATGTAAAATGAAAATACTTGAACTGTGTAATAAAACACCTAAATCCTAAAAGTACAAGACGCAATTGTTATAGAATCTATGTAAAAGTAGGTAAAAGTATAATAGTTAAACTGTGATAAATATGTAAAATGCTAGATACTTAAGATTGTGAACCTTTTTAGCAATATTTTAGATACGGGTCGATTGTAAAATCGTAGGATAAAGCGATCTTTTGTTACTTAGTTGTGGTAGAGCCTCGTTACCGGCGAAAATCACTTTTGCTTGTAGCATGAATGGGCCGGCTCGTCCAGGGAAGTACCACACTCTCACAGAAAATCGACGTTTGAGTAGTAGCTTTACCGCTGCTATGCTTCGTTCGGTGAGTGAGAGAGCCGGAGGCCCATCTCCCTCTCCCCTCTGGGGAGGGTAAAATAAAAGACCGGCAATGCTCCTGTGACACCCCTGGTGTTGCAGTTGTCCATGGGCAGCGGTGGTCACTTACCATCAGGTGACCCGCTTGCTCGTTTGCCGTACTATGCCATAAAAAAAGAAAAGTGAACTTAGTGCCTGCTTCTTTTAATTTTATTCTCCGGTTTGTTTCAGATCAACATAACGGCATTGGAATTTACTGCAACGGAGGGCGTTCTCTTTATGATAAAGGTATGTTAGTATTTAAGTTTATGCCTAAGTACACTACATAAAGTAACAACATTATTCTCAATAATTACAGGGTCCAAGTTCGTATATGATTTCTGTATTGTTCATCGTTTAGTCCTGTAAACCTAATTTTACATTTTATCATTAACTAGCAGTCCTCGTCGCCTCGTCCGGGCATGTATTATACCTATAAACATTCCTCATGAATCACTCTATCTATTGGTAAAAATCGCATGAAAATCCGTGCAGTAGTTTTTTGAGTTTATCGCGAACAGACAGACAGACAGACGCGGCGGAGGATCTGTTCTATAATATGTATATGTAGTGATAGTGATACATCTAGCTCGCAAGGAGAACATTATAAAGCTGAAGAAAGCAATTCGTTATTATAATTATAGCTCATAAACCGATAGCGACGAATTCAAATAATTTACATACGCAATCAACGGCAGACGGTGGCAAATGACTCAGAGCATCAACATATAGACTATGTTATAGATTAGATGTAGTTGCTTCGTCTGGCTGTGCGTGGTACCGAATGACTCATTCACAATTATCGGGGAGGCACTGTGCAGAATATTGAGATAACAGATAGAAAGGTTAACTGTGATAATTTAGAACTGTTTGAAGTTAGTGTGATATTTTTCAATACTTAATACACTAATTTTAGAGGAAAAATATGAGATAATATACATATTATATAGAGATAATACTCCTATCTGCGAGTCTGTTGCTTCTCTTTTTGTTTGGCTTTTCCGAATACCGCTTCTCTATTTAATTCTCAATTCAACAAATAAAGATTTATGCGTAAGCATGCTAATTTCAATATATTTGGGAATCGACCTTAGCCGGTCAGAAAAACGGTTACGGCCGGCGGCGAAACACTCTTATTCCGTCGACATAAAGGGTTTTCAGACTGACTGACTTTCCGATTCCGCGTCGATAGGTGTTACACGGAAATCTAGATTGCAGCATGCTTTAAAATTTCCATCAAATTACGGAATCGATGTACACATGTGCAAGATTCCTTAAAAGCAATCAAGATAGGGAGCAAAATCTAAAGGTCCAGAGCCAGAGTGCGTAGCGTTATTTCTATACCCAAAATATTTTTGCCACGGGTCAATGGGGTGAACACCCTACACCCCGAATTAAAATTAAAATTCCAAACGTCACCCGATATAATAGACGGTCCGAAATTTGAATAGATAAATACGTAGGGTTTGTTACATATCGATTTTAATTTTGTACTTTTGTACTCACAATACCTCGCATATTATTGCCGTGATATTGTCGATATTACGGCCGTGATATCGAGATTTTGGTATGAAAACGGAAAACTGGAAGTACGTTTATATAATACAGATAATAATTTTAATATCGTACAATAACATCACTAAAATATAACTTCTGCAGTTCTGGGACTTTGATCCCCTTTTCGTAAGTGAAGAAGTATTGCCATATAACCTGATGTTACTGCAGTAGTAGCACATTGGCATTGTGCTGTTGTTGGATGGAGGGGCACCAGGTCCGATTCCCGGCGCGTCTGCGTTTCTGGAAATACCCAAGGATAGTTGACGTCAGGCCCGAAGCTGGCTGTAAAATATTTTGCCAAATCATATCACACTATAAAATGAATGCTGCGAAACAAAATGCGATCAGAAGCCAAGCGTGGTCAGTATAGTAAAACTCCGCTACAAAAACTACGAAGAAGATACTATTACTTACTAGTATCAGACGATCGACTGTCTTATGTTCTCTTTAGGCAATAGAGTCCATAGACAAATATTTGAGAGAGGGTAAAAATGAATAAATGTAGTACAATTTCGTTTGAATTTCTATTGGGGGCCACAAATTCTAACTTAATTGTCGTGTTATTTGCCCTAATATCCATAAAAACAGTTTTTCAGCAGTGCTCCGCTATGGTGGAAATCTTTGGGGGAGGCCCATATCCAGCTGGACTTCTTGTAGCTAAGACGATAGAAAGAAAGAAAGAAAGAAAAATCGTTTATTTGGCATCAAAACACAAGAATAATACATAATTAGAAAATATGAACACAATTATAGAGACATAAAACTCTTATGCTAATACCAAAAAGGTCTCCGCTCAGCTCGTCTACCTAAACTAGATGTACGTAAAAAAAACTGATAAAGTTCGCCAGCCAGCCATAATAATAGCATAGCTCCCAACTCCGAAGATTCATTATAGTTTTTACTGGGAAACTTTTCTTATCGAAGTATTTTTAAAATATTATCGCAACAACTGCGGGAGAAAGTCCCGGGAACTTAAACATAGCGGAGTTCTGCTTTGACAACAGCACTAAATAAGCGTTGTGAAGTTAAATTAAGCGAGTACTTAAAGTGTATTTCCTTGTTAATTAATACGCCCAAGAACTTGGACGAGCGGAAATGGTTGTACATACTTAACGTACTTTAGTTTGACGTAGTGCAAAGAGAATCTCTTATAAACTTACCGCCAAAAAGTGAAAACTTAATCATGCCCAGTTTTTTCTACTCTGAGTTACATTTTTTTTTTCAATTTTATACTTATGGGACCATATTCTGGATATATTCGGTCCAATAAAAAAAGATTTTTCAAAATTCACTCAAATGGTCACACTAAAAAAAAATATAGGTACACGTTTAACTTGATAAACTCCTTTTTTCGTCGGTTGAGTAATTGGAACTTAAGAGATTGTTACTGCTTAGGAATCACCTTCAACGTAATAAATTCCCTTAATCTCATTTTATGGCTAGGTATACAGGCGTAAGTTTTTTGTCCACTAATTTTATTAAAGAGCAACCAATTTTCCTGCGACTTCGTCCGCGTGATAGCCTATGTCACCCGTGGAAGATGAAAATCGGTCCAGTAGTTTACAATGTAAAAAATAAACAAATCTTTCCTCTTTAATATGTGTAGACAATGAAGGCAAAAACGTAATTTAATAGGACATATTTCTGAAAGCTGTGCCGCCAGAGTGCGCCACTAGCACATAGAGTAAAAAAGGTTTGACACTGACAAGTATGTGCTTGTCAATGTCAAAGTGGCAATTAATTTGTTAGATTATACATTAATCCTTTATTACTTCGATTTTAAAATACTCCTATGAGTATTAAAATATAAAAATGCAATTATGCTGCGTGTTCGGATGTAAAATAAATTAAATTTATTGCGAGTTTGACATATTTGTCAATGTCAAACATTTGTTTACTGTCTCTGCTAATGCTACCCTCTGGCGGGAGAACATTGCAGTATTATCTCCTATTCTTCTTACACGGAATAGTACTTATGAAAGTTATTGTTAAAGGTCTTTGCTACCGATGTAGCAATGGTAGATACTATTTTCTCCTACTAGACACAAGAAATTTATACTAATAATATTATAAAGCGGAAAGATTTGATTATTTGTGTGTTTGCATTATTTGCATTGGCTCCGAAACTATGAGGACAATTTTCATTTTTTTTTTCCTATAGAAAGCTTTCATATGCGGATGACAAAGGCTGTAATTTACGTGGAAGAAGTCGCTTGAACATTGCTAGGAAAATATGAAAAGGCCAACGACAAAAAAAAGTGTAATGAATAATTATTTTTTGTATATCACCTCACGGTGAGGCTATTAATTTCGGATTCATTGATGAATACGAACTGCTTTATTCTCTTCCTACCGCGTAAACGAGCCCCCACCACACCGAATGGAGAAACAACATGGCGCCTAATTGGCGGCATTCACAACTAGCAGCCGACCGTGGCCAGTCCTGATTGATTATTATTGTTCATAATCGCTCGTTTGAGGTCCTGGGAGCTAGGTAATTGATTTCTGTGAAAACCTTGTAAAAACCGACTTCAATGTTTTACGTCTCCAGGAAAGGTAAAAACGATAAAATATACTTAACAAAAATATGAGGAATACGGTATCGGACTGATGTTGAGAATATAATATACCTGTATGAATACAGAGTTACCATAATAAATTCCACTAAATTTATAGCAACTTTTATTATCAACCCATAACCGTAAACTATAAATATTTAATAAAGTTTTAAACAAAGCGCTCACGCCACACGTGCAAAATACCCACATGTGACGTCATGAATGTATAGGCATTTCAAGGTTTTAAACTTCAAAAAATTAGCGTCTAATTCCATGTCAGTTTATAACTTTTATGTTATGACAGAGCTTTTGTTTAGGAATGGATTTCATTCACTAATGTGTTTATTTTTAGAAGTTCTGACCTAGAATACGAAAAAAAAGTAGTCCGTATGCCTATTGTAGTTCCTCGTTGATATAACATAAAAAATAAGCAGGTACATCAATTTACAAAGTTACGACAATTCCATCGTCGTTTGAAGTCAGTTCTTTAATTTTGTACGAAGCAAATAAGCAATAAGTTAGATGTCAAATTCTGAAACCACCTGTTTATCTTCTTTATGAATTTTGATGAAGTTTTCCTCTTTGTCCACCGACCAGAGGGTCGCTCTAAAATTTTAATGATACTGATATTTCGGAAACTATAGCATTACCAAAATATTTTTTCACACCTTTTTTTTATAGATAATTCTGAGTAAGTACTAAAAATTTTATATAGGTGTCATTCTCCATTGGGAACTGTATGTGATCGAAAACTCATTTCTTATAAATGTGTTCTTAGATATGTAAGCATCAAACCTAATATTTGAATTGGATATCATGAATTTTTTAATATAATGGTTCAGAAATATCTGCCAGTGGACTAGCATTAAATTAGTTGAAAAATCTGTTCGACTAGCCATGGACGAGGCGCGACAACTTTCAATGATGAAGCAACTCATTAAGGAGAAAAACAATACGATTCTCTGAGTATTTAGAAATAGTTTTTTTTATTAACAGCACGAGTACCTATATCGATCAATGCATCGTCGCAGACATAAACCAAGAACACCGTGACCAATTGGGAATTCAACGTGTTTCGCACGCAATCTTTGTCCACTAAGACTGTTTTGTCACGCGAACCTGTAGTCTCCTCGCACAATAAACGCCTTTCTGACATTCAACAGACTTGTACAGACTAATGCTAACTATATACTTTAAAGACTTTCCATATTCCACCACCTTTAGACGTTATTTTGATAAAGAGTACGTGTACCTATATCCATCAATGGATCGTCGCAGACATAAACCAAGAACACCGTGACCAATTGGGAACTGAACGTGAGTCAAGTTTCGCACACAATCTTTGTTCACTAGGACTGTTTCGTCACGCGAACCTGTAGGCTTCTCGCAAAATAAATGCCTTTCTGACATTTAACAGACTTATTGATCTTATTGTGCGGTAGTCTCTGGCGCCTAATATCAATGAGTACAGTATGCACGCAATATCTGTCCACAGCAACAGGGTTTTGTCCACCACGACGACGGGGCTTTCGTCGCGTGAACCTGCTTTTTGCACATTTTACTTGGTACTATCAAACGTATTACATAGTCATATTTATTATTATTATTATTGGGTATTATCTCGATGCTAGGCGTTCATCTTCAAAACTTGGAATTCATTTTAGCAATTGTGCCATTGGAAAAGTTGGTCATTATAGATGGACTATAGCACCTTCATGGATATATTGAGGGTTGATAGAAATGAGAACAAAAAATTTGGCAAGACCTGGCTCGTCATGCTAGATATTTCTTGTTGATTGTTACATAATGATCCTTCCAATAATATTTTTTTTTTCTTGTTCATATATTTATTTTCTGAAAGCAAAAATAAATTTCCACTACGATTAAATCTTTGCGTGTGTAAGGAACCTTAGCTATGTCTGATTTTATTCACCAAAACTGCGCTGTCAGTGTCGGCCGAGCAATTATTACGGCAGCTCGGAGAACCGCCGCTTACTTTAATAGTATGTTTGAAACGCAAATTAAACTTAATTTACTTTCGAAAGCTCCTGTGTTAACTTTTTCGATATTTTTCGAACTATTTTATCAGACAAATAGGACCTTATATTGGTTTATATAAAGATAACGTCTATTTCTTTTTTGTAACAAAAAAAAGCGATAGATATAATATTAGGCATGTACTTATTAGATTGAAAATTGTAATAAATATACGCAAATTCCATTTGTCACTGTCACTATTATTTTTTTGGCTTAGTAGATACTCGTAACGGATCTCGGACTTTGAAGTATTTTGGCTGATGATACAATAAGGGAATACAACCTTTGGGATGAAACAAATAAATAAATTGTTCCTAACCTTCGAACAATTATGCATATTAAGTTAAGACCAACAAGCTTAGTATGTCTAATGAAAAAATAATAAATATGTTGGCTGGAAAAGCTACCCCACGATAGGTATCCTGTTCTGCTATAAATGTGGTACTTAATAGCAAAATCAACGATAGAAAATAAGTTATATTTACATAAATGCTTTTAAAATTTAAACGCCACATGAAATTTATTCAGATAGATTCAAAAAACGTGGTACAAACCGTGATTTCATGACATCTAATATTAGTACATTTTCCGTACATGGCCTAACATAACGAATCAGGCCCATTCTCATTTAAATCCAAAACCTTGCACACTCGTGGTGTGCCCTACCATATTAATTCGAGGCACGAGAATTTGCTTTTGAATACTGCAGCGATGTTAATTTGGCACCATACACCTAATTAGCACATGCAAGAACACGGACTGCACCAACGAACACAAACCACTGAGGTTCGAAGTCGAAGTGTTGCCACGCATTCACACTCGCACGCGATGCGTGGGCAGAATTTTGAACGATTCGGGTCTTGTCACACCGAGACTTTCGTCACCGAATAGTTGGCTGACAGTTTGAGTTCGCCGGGTAATATTGTGGAAGATTCAAACCTGGTTCGATCGTATAATGCGCATTGACGTTATTTGTTTTTACAAACACGGACTGCACCAACGAACACAAACCACTGAGGTTCCAAGTCGAAGTGTTGCCACGCATTCACACTCGCACGCGACGCGTGGGCAGAATTTTGAACGGTTCGGGTCCCGTACGTCACACCGAGACGTTCGTCACAAAATAATTTGTAGTTAGAATTCGCCGGCGAATATTGCAGGAGGTTCAAACGTGGTTCGACCATTGTATAATGCGCACTGACGTGATTTGTGAAGCTACAAGCACAACAGATTGGTATATAGCATACATACATACATATTATCACGCCTCTTTCCCATAGGGGTAGGCAGAAACTATGGATTTCCACTTGCTACGATCCTTACAAACCTCTTTCGCTTCATCTACATTCATTACTCTTTTCATACATGCTCGCCGGTTTCGGGTACTACTTACATACATACATACATACATATTATCACGCCTCTTTCCCATAGGGGTAGGCAGAAACTATGGACTTCCACTTGCTACGATCCTTACAAACCTCTTTCGCTTCATCTACATTCATTACTCTTTTCATACATGCTCGCCGGTTTCGGGTACTCCTTACATCTCCTTTTGCGAGAATGTTCGCAATTTGGTCGCGATAAGTTCGACGAGGCCGGCCCTGCCCGACTGTCCCAGCCACATCTGCTGAATATATACCTTTCGTTAGTCTCCTTTCATCCATCCTCTCAATATGTCCAAACCATCTCAACATACCTTTCTCAATTTTAGTCACTATATCGTCTTTCACTCCACACCGTTCCCTAACTACAGCATTTCTCAAACGATCCATCAAACTTACTCCACACATACTCCTTAGTGCTCGCATTTCAACAGCATTTATTCTACTTTCATCCTTTTTCTGCCATACCCAACTTTCACTACCATACATCAGAGTTGGCAGCAACACTCCATTATGAACAGCTAGACGTGCCTTATCAGATACTTTTCTGCTATTCATAAAGGAATGCAGCGCCCCATTCACTTGGTTGCCTGCAGCCACCCTTCTTTCTATATCATTCTCGTGCCTTCCATCTCTCGTAAACACACAACCTAAGTATACAAAATCTTTCACTTGTTCCACTCTTTCTCCATTTATGAAAACATTACATACCGTTGAACATTCACCCCTTTCAAAAACTATTAGTTTAGTTTTACTTACATTCACTTTCATTCCTTTCTTCTTTAACGCGTCATTCATAACTGTTACCATTTTCTGCAGCTCATCCTCAGACGACGCAAGAATTACTTGGTCATCCGCATACAGGAGGCATTTAATGAGTAACTCATTCATTATAATACCATATTCACTATCTTTCAAATATTTTAAACAACTGTCCATGTATAGGTTAAACAGCCACGGCGAAGCTACACATCCTTGCCTAACGCCTTTATGGATGTTAAACGAGTCTGTGTAGTCCGCATTAATTCTAACGCAAGCGCTGGAATCCTTATAAAGGGATTTCAGCGCTCGTATCAGACTGCCTTTTAACCCATACATAGACAGCGTTGACCACAGTTCATTCCTCACCACTCTGTCATAGGCCTTTTCCAGATCCACGAAAACGCAATACACTTTTTGCCCCTTGGCCAAAAATTTCTCTAGTATGCATCGCATGGAAAAGACCTGGTCCGTACATCCCATACCCTTTCTGAATCCTGCTTGAACATCCCATATCTTACTCTCAGTTTCTTCCATAACTCTTTCAATCAACACCTTTGCATACAGTTTGCCGACCACGCTAAGAAGGCTAATGCCTCGGTAGTTTTTACACTCTTGCTGTGAGCCTTTCCCCTTATAAAGTGGCACGATAACCGCTTTGCACCAATCTGTGGGTACAATGCCCCTTTTAAAGCATAAGTTGAAAAGGCGACACAATTGAGTTGCCACAATGCCCTGTCCGGCCTTCAGCATTTCGACAGTAATTCTATCAGACCCACCACTCTTTCCAATCTTCATTCCCTTCAAACCTTTCACTACTTCTTCGATACTTATTTCATTATCACTCTCTACGCCATCATTCTCTACGCTATCACTCTCTTGCATTTCATTGTCAGACACATTCATTCTTATTTCATCTTTTTCATATAAACTTTCAAAATACTCTCTCCATCTATTTAAAATACTCTTATCATCTTTCAATATATTCCCATTCTTGTCCCTGATCTTAGTAAGCTCAGAGGTTAGACCTTTCCCTCTAGCTCTTCTTATTGATTTCCAGAAATATTTAATATTACTTTTGAAATCCTGGGACAGCCTAACATCGAAATCATCCTGTTCTTGATCTTTCTTCATCTTTACGATTTCTTTCACACACACATTCAACTTTTTGTATACTTCCTTAGCCGCATTTACATCATCATCTGCTACCTTTTGCTTTCTCTGATCAGCTCGCATAGCCAACCAATCCTTCCATGCTTTTCTCTTTGCACTAACAACTTTCTGAACTTCTGCATCCCACCAGACATTCTTAATGGCATTATAGTTTCTTCTTTTCGTTTTTCCACATACTTCTGTTGCCGCACAAACAATTCCTTCCTTTAAGATATTCCACACTTCTTCTACTTCCTTTTCGTCATCTATTCCCTCAAATTTCTTAATTAACAATTTTTTGTATTCCTCTTTTGCGTTCTCCTCTTGTAAATTCTCTACTTTAATCCTTTCTAACCTATTGGCGGGTTTTATTTTGTGATGTCGCCATCTTTTGAATATGTTTTTGATCTTAGATATGACCAAATAATGGTCTGTATGTATACCCGCTCCACGGTATGACCTCGTATCAAATACGTTCTTCCGCAGTCTTTCATCCACTATTACAAAATCAATCATACTCTTCATTCCATTCTCTTCTCTTGTATACATATGAATCTTTTTGTGACTAAACATAGTGTTCGTCACGCAAAGATTATATTCCATACAAATTTCTAACAAACTTTTTCCATTCTCATTCTCTCTTTCGTCGCCAAACGGACCCAACACCTTATCATAACCATGACGTTTGACTCCCACCCAGCTATTAAAATCTCCTAACATAACTATTTTTTCATTCTCCTTGCATCCACGTAATACATCCCTAACACTATCCCAAAATTCCTGTCGTTCTTCTTTGTTTCTTTTACTCGTTCCTTCCGTAGGCGCATATACTCCTAAAACAAACAATCGATTTAATCCTACTTTCATCTTCACCCAAACAAGCCTAGCGCTCACAAACTCGTACTCATTTACACATTCTGCCATTCTTTTTGAAAGGATAAGGCCAACTCCTTGACGACCTTGCGCGGTTTGCGGTACTCCAGCCCAATATGCAGTAAATGAACCACAGTCTGTGGTTTCGCATCCTTTCCGCTTTGTCTCATTCACACATAGAACATCAATCTTTCTTTCATTAATTACCTGACATACCTCGTCTAATTTATCATCCATCCCTCCTCTAACATTCAAAGTAGCAAAGCGACTCTCCGTAGCCCGCTTTTCGCCCCCACGGGAAACGAGACGTGATGAGTTGCGAACCGCATCGCCGCCATTTGGATTTTTTATTGTTTTAAAAATCATTGCGTTCCCACGAGTATAGGGGATAAACCGTCGCACCCGGCAGTGCCCCTTGTACCGGGTGAAGGCTAGCCTGGTTCTGGGGTCGCCCGATCCCAGGGCAAAATGGCACGCTTGGTATTAGGCTCACCCCTAATCATGCATCCCTCGGCACGGCAGACCTTGGATTGGCGGAGTAGGAAATAGGAAAATAATATATAATAGGATTGTAAATAAATATGGATAGGATTATTTGGATTTGGGAAAGGATGAGGGTAAAGGATGCTACCAACTTGCAAGATATAAGGAAGAGTCAGTAGCAGCTCGGGAAGCCGGGAATGCATACCCCGAATGCCACACACATATACTACCGGACAAGACAGTATAGGATGACACCCCTGACTGCATAGTCATTAGTCATATTTGGTATATAGTCAAAGCATAAATACCAGTATCTCTCTCTCTAATCTTAACGATTCCACAAAACTGTTGGCAAATAAAGCTCACATCGCATGTGTAAATTCACTACGTATATAACGTATATACAACGATTTGATGGTCACTCACTTCAATATCCATTACAGCATTTCTATTATTGACTATTTAAAATATATATTGCAGTGACCATCAAATTGTTGTACACGGAAGTTGTGAAAATTTTGCAAACAGGCCTGCAAGTGTGGTAAGACCCTGTGTCCTTGGCTTCGGAATCTCTGTTCGTTATGTCAGGCCTGAGTCTTGAGCGATCGACGGGACAGGTGTGGAATTTATGATAAGCCTTTGAAGAGATTTACTCGTCTTCTTCTATTTCAGTTGGAATAGAATTTATAGGAAAATGGCGTTTATTGCCCGTGGTACGCGAAGTTAGTAATGGTTCAATTTATGTTTATAATTTCCACTATCACTATGCACATTGACGACCTCTGTGGCCTGGTCATCATTTCAGGCTGTCATACATTACTCTGCTCCTGGTTTTAATTCCCGGTCAGGTCAAGTTTGGAAATTGGTCATTTTCAGATTTGCCTGATTTGATTTGCCTGTTAATGAATGCATTTGTAAAAAAATTTGAATCGTTTAGCCGTACCCCAAGTCTCAAATTTATTTTGGGGCTAACCAAAATCTTTGTGATATGTAGTTCCAGTTATATATATTTAATTATCTACTTGTCCTTTTAGAGTAGTCCTTCGCTTTGTGAAAAACCAATAAAAATGAGTGCTAGCCACAGTGATGAATAGGGAAAATTAAGTAGGCATACCAAGTTCAAACAAAAAAATAGTGCAAATCGGCGAAAGCTCTGAAAGTTTTTACCTAACGATGGCACTTACAAAAGGACTTTTGGGAGACAAATGGCTCGAGAACAACGTCTGAGCGTTTCCGAGACAAATCTCTCCCCAGGGGCGCATTGTGCGAGCACAGCAGACATATTCGGGTCTCATATTTGTGAGATTGGAACGTTGTCACGCAAGTTTCAAGTTCTTTGAATACATTTGCAAACAGCGATAAAAAGTATTAATACTCTGTCAAACATCTGATAGACAATTATAATATGTGGACAGTATTGAATCCAGGAGTTCCAGAGTGAAAAGAAATAGTTATAAAACGAAAATCTGAATGTATCGGTTCATCCAAAGAGTAGTGTGAATTCACGAAAGTTTGGATAGATTTCACCTAACGATGGCATTACAAAAAGACTTTTGGGAGACAAATGGCGCGAGGACAGCGTCTGAGCGTTTCCGAGACAAATCTCTCCCCAGGGGCGCATTGTGCGAGCACAGCAGACATATTCAGTTCTCATATTTGTGAGATTGGAACGTTGTCACCCAAGTTTTAAGTTCTTTGAATACCATTGCAAGTAATAGGGACTCCAAGAATATAATGTTATATCAGACGTGCTTGTGTGAACTCAGCAGACATATTCGGTTTTCAAATTTGCGAGATTAGAATGTTGCCGCGCAAGTTACAGGTTATTTGAAGAATGCATTTGTAAATAATAGTGACTTATAAAACATACTTTTCTGTCAGACATCTGACGCGTCCCACTTACTATGGTCAAGACAAAAGCGGTATTAAATTCAGGACTTTCAAAATGATACAAATGTGTGAGCTATTGAGTTCACATATTTAGCATACAGAAATCGAAATATATCAAATTCATCCTATGAATAGCGGGAATACCCAAAAGTTAAGATAGTTTTACCAAACGAAGGCCCTTACAAAAGGTTTTTTAGATAAATGACTCGAGGACAGCGTCTGAGCACTTCCCAGACAAATCTCTCTCCAGGGGCACATTGTGTGGGTACAGCAGACATATCCGAATCTCATATTTGTGAAATTGAAACGTTGTCGCGCAAGTTTTAAGTTCTTTGAATACCTTTGCAAGTAATAGAGACTCCAAGAATCTATCAGATATCTGACAGACAATTATATTTTTCTGAATAATATAAGTTCCAGGTATTCCAGAGTAAAATACAAGTATATGAGCCCAAATGATACAAAAATCTGAATATATCAATTTTATCCAAAGAAAGGTGTGAATATGCGACAGTTTGGATAGATTTCGCCTAACGATGGCTTTTATCAAAGGACTTTTCGAAGGCAAATTGCTCAAGGACAGCGTTTGAGCGTCTCCGAGACAAATCTATACCCAGGGGCGCATTGTGCGAGCACAGCAGACATATACATTTAGATCAATACTTATTATTAAGCTTAAATATTGATAATTCATTTGATTGTAATCTGTTTTTTTTTGTGTGTTAAAGTAAATAAATAAATAAATACGTTTCTCTAAATTTCGAGATTGGAATGTTGTCGCGAGTTGCAAGTTCTTTTGGCTACATTTGAAATTGACCCAGTATGAGAAATTGCAATATTGTTTTGAATGTTTTACTATGATGGTAATTGTTTTACTTTTAAAGTCTCTATTTTTTACCGACTTCGAAAAAATATGGTTCTCAAAACTGTTTTCATCATCATCATCATCATCATCAACAGCCTTCTGCATCCCACTGCTGGGCATAGGCCTCTCTCAATGCATGCCATCCATTGCGATCTTGTGCCTTACGTAGCCAGTTTCGACCTGCGATTTTCCTAACATCATCAATCCACCTAGCCCTCGGACGACCTACGCTTCGCCTGCCATCTATTGGCCACCATTCTGTCAAAACCCTACTCCACCTATCATCACCTCGCCTTGCCAGGTGTCCTGCCCAACTCCACTTTAGTTCCATAATACGTTTTCCAGCATCTTGAACTTTCGTTCTTTGTTTTAGGTTTTTTAAATGTTTGTCACCTCATAATTCCATCATTATATTTCTAGTTACTTGTTGGAATTTCATCACGAGGTTGGCTGTCGTCTAGTAAATATTTTGATATCTATGGCTGTCGTAATAACCCGCTTTTTATGTAACTTTCTGATCCAACATATTTTAAAATATCTAGCGAAAAATTAATGCACAAGCGACAACGTTTAATTGAGTTTTCTGTATCAATAGCAGTTCACAATGGAATCTGATTATATGATAAAGTAACGCAATTAAGGCCGAGTTCACACAAGACGGGTTCCCAGCGCTTCCCGCCGTTCCCAGCCAACGGACCGAGACGACACCGGTCCTAAAGCATGATTGTTCTAGTACTAAGGGCTAAGTTATGAGTAATAACATTAATATGTAAAGGAACCAGCTGTAAATTAAGAGTGATAGATCTGATCGTATTAAAAAGGTAACTAAAGTCAAGAAAGAGCCCATTTGCAAAATGGCCCAAAAAAATATTAAGAAATACGCTCCTGACGTGTCCGTATGTGTAATTATAATACCTTTAGTACGAATTATCGCCAATTATATTCAGGCTGATCTTTAAGATAAAATCGTACAGGAATGGATTTTAATAATTTGATGAACATTAAAAATTTAATGATTTTACTTTTTTATATCGGTACAATAGTGAGTTTGTTTATTACACTGTTAATTAAGACTTAACTATTAGATCTATCATCATGAAATTTTGCATACTCGTCGTCTGAGGTACGTAAAAGTAATTAATTTGCTTACCTTTCATCCTAAACAAAAAGTATTATTCCAGAAGAAACGACATAAATGAGAGCTTAACCACGGACGAAAGCTCGTAAACAAAATAGTTAAAGTAAATTTCAGAAAACCTTCCATACCGTATCACCACAACACTAGCTGTGCCTAACAAAGTTTAATTTAATTTCAACCCGTTTAAATATGTGCCAAAAATTCTCTATCGCTGTGCCGGGCACAAAGCGATGCAGCTATTTGCATGCATGGATGCAAACATCCAGACAAATATGTGCTACGACTAATATCTAGTTACAAACAGAAATGAATTTAAAAGCTTTTGTGTTACACGTATAACATTGTAATCTGTTTTAACTTTGATATTGATGAGAGAAAAATGATGAAGGTTAACGTTGATTGGTGGATAAGTGGTGGTAGCTCCGGCGTGCCCACCTTTTCGGCAGAAGGCAATCATGCATCGGTATGCATATCTACCTGATCTTCCACATGAAAAAGAGAGGTAACGCTAATATCAGATATTTCAATTAGATACTGTCATCCATCAGACATAACAACTCACGTGTAGGTTACTATCTGGAGATAACGCTAGACTTCCTCTCGAAGCATTGGCTTGTCTCTAGAAATTACCGATAACAGATAGTGTGTGTACAGGTTCTGCTTTTCCTTAAGAAACAGGAAGGAGCTCTTGAAATAAGTATAGCATATATGACGAAGGCATATAATATACCTACATGTACATTTTGACTGCAATCAAAATAACAAATAAGCTGAAACCTAATTTTAATGCAAATTATCCTTTTATTACGATTGGAGTTCATAAAAGCGAACAGAAGTTGGTTTCCAGAATCGTAATATTTCTTCTTTTTTAATGGGAATCCACATTTTGACGTCAAATAGTTTATGAACGAAAGTTCGACTTATTCCAAAACGAATTTGATTAAATTTCTAAACTTCTAGTACTCTTTGACTGGTGAACTGAGGTCGTGTGCGTTTTCAAACGCCAGTATAAATCTATTTAGGAAATATTTATAAACTGCAAAACTTTCGCTCCACATAATTTTTTCCATCATCATCATCATCATCATCATCAGGTCTTTCTAGTCTCCACTGCAGGAGCATGACCCTCTCTGTACTACCAGAGCCATATACTAGCCTGAGTAGTCAGAGGATTTGGCCTACACTCTCCACGCTGGCCAGACGGGTTGGAGAGGTCTCTTTGATGTTAATTAGCTTTGTTTAGCTTGTGTTTCCTTAGTCGCCTTTTACGACATCCACGGGATGACTTGGAGTGGTCCTATTCTACTCTGCCGGGAACCACACGGCGCTTCAACCAAGGACTTATTAAATATGATTTATTAGGATTAACAACATTAAGAATTTTCAGCAATTCGTATTTTTTTTTTAATCTGTTATTCTTTTACCCAAGTTTTTACCAAATAGAGTTAATAAATGCGATTCACTTTGACGTGAATAAATTATATCTAAAACCATGTGGAGAATAAATTTTCACTAGTTTGCATTCTATTTCATCCAAATACAATCATGTTTCAAAATTGTATTCAGTGGGCGTACGCATTAGCGCTTAAACACGTGAAGCAACCCGGAGTGAGGTTACCAATCGGATTGGTGACAACAAGTTACATAAAAAGCTTTCTGTATTTTGGAAGCCACGCGATGCCATGTCAAATGCCTGTAGAAAATTTCCTCTGCCACCATTTCCAAATACCTCTATCCTATTCCCCCAGTTCAACTAACTCCTACGCTTCCATCGCTTTAAAAAAGTTTTCGATGGGCTGCAGCGTCGTAATCGATATAAGCCAAACAAACTGCGATGACCAAGCGTGGTGAGTATGGCAAACCCCTCAGTGATGGAAATTCCTGGGCCCCCCAAGGATCACCATCATTGGTGGCAGGAAGGCCCACCTCCCGGCCCGCAGTCTTGTGCTTTTTGTGGCTGTGACGTAACTTCAAAACCGCTCGATGTATTCGATTGCAATTATTGTTACTGTTTTAACATCATTTTCAACGGCAGGCTATAGTTAAACATGTTTAGTACACATATTTATAATTTGCAATAGTTATAATTTGCAAACCAGCCGGGCTCGAAATTATTTCGGAAATATGATCTACATTTCTGCGCAAGCACTCTACAGTAAAATCAAATATTCATCATTTACATCGGCAGGCTATAGTTGAACATGTTTACTTGTTTAGTACACATTTGTATAGTCGAGCGAATAGTTAAAATTTCCAAACGAGCCGGGCTCGAAATTATTTCGGAGATATAATCCACATTTCTGCACAAGCATTCTCCAGTAACACACGTTATGTCGAATCAAATATTCATCATTTACATCGGCAGGCTATAGTTAAACATGTTTAGTACACTTTTGTACGCCTTAGCGAATAGTAATTATTTCCAAACGCGCCGGGCTCGAAATAATCTAGGAGATATGATCCACATTTCTGCGCAAGCACTCTGCAGTAACACACGTTATGTCGAATCAAATATTCATAATTTACATCGACAGGCTATAGTTTAACATGTTTAGTACACATATTTGTATAACCTGAGCGAATAGTCATAATTTCCAAACGAGCCGGGTTCGAAATTATTTCGGAGATATGATCCAAATTTCTGCGCAAACACTCTGCAGTAATACACGTTATGTCGAATCAAATATTCATCTGCGAAGCGTACGAGCCGGGCTTTAATAGGTGAAAATATTTCACAATCGCACTACATTTTGTGAATTGACACTTTGTCTAGTTCGCTTGAAATATTCATTAGATTGTCTGAAACTGGGGCTGCTAAATGAAAAGGTTATTCGTGGACTAGATTTTTAAATGAAAATGTCTGGAATATCTCTTGAATATCAACTTGTAGAACGGTTGATCGTTCTACTGAATCTGAGTGAGATTGACGTGAATATGTTATAAGCAGAATTATAATGTTAAAACATCTTTGAATACACGGTAAACTAAACACACTTTGAATAAACGGGCGATTCAGCCCGTTGATATAAACAACTTTTCTTATGGGACCTAAGCTGGAAACTAAAAACAAATAACATGTCCTTACAAATAGTCAATTTGTATGGGAATGTCAAAACATTTTAGTGTTCCCAAAGGAAAAGTTGTTCAAAGCGACGGTCTGAATAACCCCTTAAAAGGTCCATAATATAATAACTATCAATATTTCACCGTGTAGAATAAATCTTTATTTTTTAGAAGTATTTTAGTTTAGAAGTCGGGCGGCCGGCCGGCCGTAAACAAAACACTGCCAAATTATATTACAGCATGAAAATACGAAGGTCATAATAGTGGATCCCGGGCTCCGACGTAACACAGCTGAGGATGCAACCTAAATGGAAGGCGCTCCTATGACAAATATGATGATGATTAAGAATGTGCGTGAATTGAATAGATAGAACGCGCAACATACTCGTAATTAGGGATAAAATCCGAAACAAAATCATCCGTCAGAAAACGGAAGTCCTGGATATTATCCAGAAGTGTAGCAAACTGAAGTGGCAGTGGGCTGGCCAAATCTGTCGTAGATTCGATGAACGTTGGGTGACGACGGGTTCTGGAATGGAGACTACGTCTCGGCAAACTTAGTCGACGTCCCCTGGCCAGTTGGACCGATGACCTGAGACCGCCTGAGACAGAGAGGTCACTGGCTGTAGCTGGATGAGGAAAGAAAACGGAAGATCGTACACTGTGGCGTGCATTAGGTAGGGCTTAGTCCAGCCATGGACTGCAATAGGCTGATGAATTAATCTAAAACCGAACCAAAAACTGCAAGATTGCCGCGACAATAGAACTAGCTTGCTGTCACTCTAAATAAATCATAATCGTTTTAATTGAGAATTACACACATGCAGTCAGACAAGTCAAACCCGTTCATAAAATTCAAGTTATTTTGTCGTAGTTTTTTTTTTCAGATTTTCTCGCATTGCTAGAGTGTGCTATTGTAGAGCTAGAGAAATTGAGGAAATTGCACACACACATAAAACTCGATGCAAAATCAATTCCAAATACGATCTCCTTTAATTCAGTCTTTCTAGCGTAGAACAGCAATATTGATAAAATATTTCTATTTCTCGAAGCATCCGCGCCGATTCAGGTAGCGAGAGATGCCAGCTGTGTTTTCGAATATGCTCAACGTCCAAAGTCGCTTATTAAATATGAAAACCTCTAGCCCAGGATTTCTCAAACTTTTAGCCCGCGAGGGGGCCGAGGAAACCCCCGATATTTTTTTCGACTCATATAACACATTCTTAAGACGATACATAATTTTGGGGTGCTTAGCTGCCCCCATTTTAAATAAATCATTTGAAAAAAAACGGAGACATCATATAAAATTTTGACCCTAGGAAACCAAATCAAGAATAGAACTATTTTATGAACTACTGTTTACAGGTAAAAGTGTCAACGTGAAACTTTTCTTAGCTTTTTCGTCAAAAATGGCTACTTTTGGCGAAAACTCTAAGTAAAGCTTCCCCTTGGACCCCAAAAAAATCATGTATCGTCTTAAATCATAATTATTCCCCTACCAAAAACTTGAGCGTGCCCTATAATTGTCTTTTTCATATTGAAGTGCTCAGTTCTTATGATGTCTTGATGTAAAAAGAAAAGCATTTCACTTGAACTGGAAAAAAAAACGCATGCAAATTAGCCGCTAATAGTTTGGTATGTAAACTTTTCTACGATTCCCGAGGAACTCGCTAATTCTTTGGGATATGCGGACTACGAGCCCCACTTTAAGAAACACTGCTCTAGACTAACACCAGTACGATGTTACATACATACTAGTATACTTGATATTCTTGTTTGAGTAAACTTGTCGTGTGTAGGTTGTCAATTAAAACTATTAGGAGTATATTAACGATTAGTTGACTTGAGAGCGACATGAAAGTAGAGTGCTTTTTGAACAGATCTAAATTGAAATAATATTATTACTTATTGGAAAAGAAATAATATATAACGTAGCTCAAATAACCGGGGTACTGTCAAATATTGCATGTAAATAAATAAATTAATTCATTCAATTACATTATTATCAATGTGCAAACCAAAAATAAAGCAGAAGAATATCGAATAAACAAATAATAAAGACTATGAACTAAACTAAAACTATAGTAACCTAGACAAAAGATAAAAAACACTAAATTATATAAAAAATTGAGCTCAGATCGCTACGATCAGCGGGCAGGGTGCCAAGAAGGCTGGCGGCATTTCCACGCTGAATGGCCAAACTTAATCTTTGGCCAAAATGCGCACCAGCCCTTAGATCACCAGAAACGTCGATTAGGCGTGCGGAGATCTCTTTGAAAATCTTTCTGGCCTCCACACCCCAAGGCAATTATTTGAATTATGAATCTGTGAGTGATATCAGAGCTGGATTTAGAGCATGCAATTTTTAAGTGTTCTGAATATTTAGATAGGATTATGTTGATACATAATCCTATTTAAATATTGTGTACATCAAAAACGCTATCGAGAAAAAAAGCAAATAACGAATCAAATTAAAAACGCTATCGAGAAAAAAATGCAAATATTTATACGTAATATACGTATAGTATGTTGTTGTTGCAAGAAAAAAATTGGTATTTCCTAGTTTCGTCATTTGTTGCCATATAGAAAAAGTTCTAAATGACAATAAGTCGCACGAATCTGCTTAACTGAATCATTATCTATTGCCGTAAATGAAATGGGATTCGAGCCTAGAAAAGATTTAAAAAAAATCTTCGGTGAGTAATTTCATAAATTAAAATCTCAAATCGTACCTTCGGATACATCGGATTGGTACAATCGGACTTTGAGTACAGCCAATTCCAGGTCCACGTACTATCAGATAAGAGTAGATGGCGTAGTCAAAGAAACGGTTTGCCTCAGGGCAGTGTACTAGCACCATTACTCATTAATATTTACACAAATGACCAACCATCTACTCCCAACACCATCAGACTCTTTGGCGCAGCCAGTAGAATGTTCCTTCCCCATTTGTACCACTTGTTGAAGAGCTCCCACCTGGACATGAATTGCCATGGCAGACCCGGAAGTCCTTAAACAGACTTCGGACTCAGGTCGGCCGGTGTAAGGAAAACCTGTCTAGATGGGGGTTTACTAACAACTTTGATGAGTTGTGCGAATGTGGACTCCCCCAAACAATGTCCCACTTGATGTCTTGCTATTTGTGCTCCTGCTCCTGTACATTGGACGATCTGATGATAGCTAATACTAACGCCATCCAAGTGGCTGCATTTTGGGAGCAAAAAATATAAATTAAAAATAATTGGTTTGCCACCGACACGAAAAGAAGAAGAAGTACAATAATATAGAGATATACCTTTACCTACATTACCTATATACCTTTCGTTAGTGCAGTATTCCCTTTCATTTCAACCTAAACCTAACGGCGTCTAGCCTCATATATGAAGAAAATCTGTGTGTCTGCCACACTGGGGTCTGTCTGGCAATAAAATCTCCGGTTTTAGTTCTATTGCGCTCCCACCGACAACAATTTATATTCAGGTACGAGTAGTATCTAGGACGAACGTGCAATGTTCAATATTTGTAATATCCAGAGCCTGAGCAGTCAGAGGATTTGGACTACGCTCTCCATGCTGGCCAGACGGGTAGGAGATGTCTCTTTGAAGTTAATAAGATTTGTTTAAGCTTTTTAACATCAAAGAGACATCTCCAACCCGTCTGACCAGCGTGGAGAGCGTATTCCAAATCCTCTGTCTGCTCAGGCTCTGGTAATTCAGAGAGGGTCCTGTTCCTGCAATGGAGACTAAAAAAGACCTGATGATGATGTTGCTGGTTTCCATTTAAACCTTAAATGGCATCTAGCCTCATGTAGAAATCTGAGTGTCTGCCGCAGTCGGGTCTGTCTGACAATAAAATCTCCGGTTTTATTTCTATTGCGCCCGTCGACAATAATATCTATGTACGAGTAATATCTAGAACGAACGTGTATTGTTTAATATCTAATTAACTGCATAACATAATATAATTGTTTTCAGGCCTCAGGCAGGTTTGTTGTCATACTGACTATTAAACTGTGGTTATGTTTTTAGATTTTAGTTGAAAGCTAGAATAATGCCTATAGAAAAAGGATAGAAAGCTGTCTAAAATATTGTACTTATATTTTAGACGGCTTTCTAGCCTTTTCCTAAGCAATTATTACGGGCGGTTTCTCGATCGTCTGCTCTAAATTAAATCAGACATGTTTATTGTTCTTCTATGTCCTTATGGTGTGTTATGTAATATATACATTAAAAATGTTAATTTTCAAACTACTTAATACTTCGTGAGCTAATTTAGGGCTTACAAACAAATTCTTAAGGATGTTTATGTACATGGAAGATTGAGCGAATAAAAATATTATTCTTTGTTCATTATTATGCTCCCTATATTTATCACACTATCTTTTTACGGGTCTTATATGTTTTTGACAAAGAATATCAACAACCATGGACATATATGTACTACGCTATACTTTCGTGTCGACATCGTAGATACGAGTTCAAAACATGGCCAATAAAGCAAAAGGCCAGTACATTTAAAAAATCGATTATCAATGGCAACAAACTGCAACACAATCGGATACGAATAAAGAGAGTAATAAACTTTATCTGCCAAGCGTGGCTGGTTCAAGGGCGAAGGCCTACGGTCGATGCCAAGGCCCCAGTGACCGGCAGCGGGCGTAAAAAGCCGCTTTTTGTAACGAATAATTTACACAATAACATGTTGTGACGAAAATAACGCTACGATAATAACCGCTATTTTCGTAAAAATGCTTTCATATTATTTCGCGGTAATAACTTCGAAGAACTCTGACCAATTTCGATGTTTGTTTATTGTGATTCGATGTATGTTTACAAAAACTTATATTGATTGTAACTAACTGTTTCATATGATTCCTTCGGCATATAAAACTGGAAGAATGAAATATTCGTTCTTATAGCTATGGGCCAAATTTCCTGTTTTATCTACTCTATGGGGTAAAACAAACTTCATTCCAACAATCGAAAAAACAAAGTTTAGTTAACTAAATCAAAGAGCAATTACAAACAGGCCTAATTCCCACCGGGCCGGCACATCTCTTCATCAGATCCATATAGGTAGGGCTTCCACCCCTTGAGTTTTACCATTATATGTATGTAATCTATGTGTGGTCTTCTAAGGAGAAAAATTTGATTGATCTAGATTTTTATTGATATATATTTTAAATAGTATTCGTTTTGATTGTTATATTTTATGGCATGTATACTGAACGAGTTGTATGACAGGTAATGTTTAGTGTTCATAAACGTTATAATAAATAAGTTTATGGTTTTCGAATTAAAAATTTTATGAATATTATAGCTTTTAAGAATATAAACAGTAATAATTATATCAAGTAAACATTATATCTTTTGAACTTTATTGAAATGAATATATATAATTTGTTATTATATCAAACAATACGCACCCGTTCTATGTCAGAATTCATTCATAATTTCATAAAGTTCGCGTTCATAAAGCTAATATGACGGCATTCGTTAACACGCGACGAAATCATACATAACAGCATGTATATGTATACTAAGACTGTAGAATTGCGAACCCCTGCCTCCAATGCACTACAGCTAAATATGAAACAGAGAAAATGCTTGATGAAAAGAAGGTTCTATATCTCCAACCATATTATATGACACAATAAAACATAAACAATAAATCGTGAAGCACGTAAACACATAATTAAAACGTATTAAATAAATCGGGAGCACGTAAGCACATATAATTAAAGATTTTGAGAAAATGTGATTTCACATATATTTTCAAAAAGTCAACTAATCTCGGAAAGTGACAACCCTAGATCCATACGAAATTAACCCAACTTTATGTGTTCGTGATTTAGTATGTACGAAGTTTGGGCACAGATTCGGGCCTCTGAGCCACCTTCTTGAAATGCCACTGTAAACTGAAGGAACTTTATATTGTTATTATAGTTGGTAACTAAGTTTGTATATTGAACCCTTAGCGGCTTTTGTCCTTGACTTTGTTAATAATATGTTTTCTGTCAGTCCAATATTAACTTTATTAGATCTAAACTGCCTCTTAGAATAAATATTTCTACAGTCAGGCATCAAAAGTGGATGGTGGACCAAGCATTCTACCTACCTGTTACCATGTTGTTGTACTTTGTATGACAACACTTTGTAAATCAAGTATTTAGTGCTTTAACTATATTATTATTAGGATAAGCTGTTTACATGGTTTTTTATCCCCATGTTTTTTTTTCTTCATCTTTATTTTTTAGTGAACAATGCAGTCCAGTCAGTGAGTTACTGTCAGAAATTTTTGTTTACCTAGTATAAGTGAAACTTAAGAAGAAATAAAGTTTATTATTATTATTATTATATACTATATTTTATAATTACAAGTATACTTAAATAAGCATCCAAGACCCTAGCCAAACTGAAAAAGATATTTTTCCATCCTGACGTGTTAACCACTGCGCCACACAGGCTCTATACATTCTTTGATTTTGTCTGATGTTTATTTGTCTAAACATATACGCGTATGTATTTAAATAAAATTACTTTTAAACGGTTTCATTGGGTTAATTATATTATTAACGTTTCAAACACTTTACAGTGTTCATATTCGCAGGTACGCTGGTAGGATATGTGTATATCTGTCGGACGGTGTTGCAACTTGCAAGTTTGTAATAAATAAATAAATATATAGGGACATATCACACAAATTGAGCTAGCCCCACAGTAAGTTGTGAACTTGTGTCGCAGGATACTAACTCAACGATAATATATACTTATATAGATAAACATCCAAGACCCAGGTCAATATGAAAAAGATCTTTTTCCATCTTGACCTGACCGGGGATCGAACCCGGGACCCCCGTGTCGCAGGCTAGCGTGTTGACCGCTGCGCCACGGAGATATATAACTAATTGAATTCAGACTGCAACATGTGGACTTTCACACGAACATTAAAATAACAAAGTAATTACAAGAACAATTTATGTTAATTGCAAAATTAACATGAATTTGAATCTGAGTGCACGCCATACAAAAGCTATTATACTATTAAGGTGCGTTTCTGTAGTCCTTCCTTATTAACTTTCACTGATGTTGTTATTTGAAAGATTTTTCTAACATCATTGAATTTTAAGTAATATGAGGTCAATTGATGGACACAGGCGTTTACTAAGGATTTTCAAAATGACCGATTAGAAGCAGTCTTCATCTTATGGCTAACCCTTACAGGGCCTTGGGTTAGGAGGACGTCCAAACATCTAGTCGGTAGATGTCCAATGCTACGCTTGGCTCTTCTTTTTTTAGAGACAGAAGATAAGGTGAAGGTGTTTTGTCTACTGCCACTTCAAAGAACTTAATCCTTTTCCTTTATGTCTGTCTTTTGTCCTTCTACGGTTCCTTTCATCCTCCGGTTCGGTTCATTAGTTTATACTAACCGGAACCTCTATTTTTGATTAATTAAAGCTTTTGCCCAAGGGGGCCGCCTTTCTTAAAAGCTTATTATTAAACCAGATAATTCTTGTCTCATCATCATCATCAGGTCTTTCTAGTCTCCACTGCAGGAGCATGACCCTCACTGTACTACCAGAGCCATATACTAGCCTGAGTAGTCAGAAGATTTGGCCTACACTCTCCACGCTGGCCAGACGGGTTGGAGAGGTCTCTTTGATGTTAATAAGCTTTGTTTAGCTTGTGTTTCCTTAGTCGCCTTTTACGACATCCACGGGATGACTTGGAGTGGTCCTATTCTACTCTGCCGGGAACCACACGGCGTCTTTTTCTTGTCTCATCAACAATTTTTTTCTCATCAACAAACAATTCTTGTCTCATCAAGTCAATATTGTAGTACACACTATCAAACGTCACTTAATAAATTCTGGGAGGTTCTCGAATATTATTCATGTCTTCTAGAGTTACGAGTTACAGGCGCAATATTGCCTCAATTGGTCCCCTTAAATTATCGACAACTAAATATATACTTCGGTAAAATGTCAAACGACTGGACTCGATTAGGTTCTAGTATAGCTTTTTCTGATGAAAAAGACATATAGACAGCTAACAAAAATCTTCTCTCTGTATTGGTGTGCTGATGCACATGAACTTTAAATGTGTGTGCAATCTATTTCATACATAAAAGTCAGCCTATCACATGCTGATTCCGTCCTGCTCCCTCGTATTGTCTTGTCGGGCACGCACACTAAAACAAGTCGCATCTCTTGTAATAAGATCTGTATTGGTCCGATTATGTCAAATAAGGACGTTTGTATTCAAGACAGAGCCCGTCTGCCAACAGGGGTGTATGAGAGTCTATTTTGAATCGACAACTGCCTTCGTCTGAGTTCTTAAGTGTGTCTGGCGTCCTTTATTTTCAGAAAACAGCTTTCATCTCTGCTATAATAATTTGTTAACAACCGTCCACTTTTATGATTATTTACCTTATGCGAGACAAATTCGTTATGAAATCACGTTTATGATGATGATCATCGAACAGACCAAAACTAGTCTGTAATACAGACTAAAAAGACGTAAATGAAACCTCGATTTTATATTATTTCATTTCATATTACAACAATTATTATAATTACTGTTATGCTTCTTCTGATGCATATTAATTATATCAGTTTTGGTATAGTGTCAAATGACTGGACGGTCATACGATTAGGTACTATTATAGCTTTTTCGTCAGCACTTGCACTTTAAAAATGTGTGCAATCTTTTTTATACATAAAGTCAGCCAATCACATGCTGATTCCATCCTGCTCCCTCGTATTGGCTTGTCGGGCACGCACACTAAAACAACGCGCATTTCTTGTAATAAGATCTGTATTGCTCCGATTATGTCAAATAAGGACGTTTGTATTCAAGACAGAGCCCGTCTGCCAACAGCGGTGTATGAGAGTCTATTTTGAATCAAAAACTGCCTTCGACTGAGTCCTTTAGTGTGTCTGGCGTCCTTTATTTTCAGAAAATAGCTTTCATCTCTGCTATAATAATTTTAGTCTGAAATTGTCTTTTATTTACCGTTTCACTTTTATAATTATTTACCATATGCGAGACAAATTCGTTATGAAATCACGTTGATGATGATGATCTTTGAACATATCAAAACTACTCTGTAATACAGACTAAAAAGACGTAAATGAAACCTTTATTTTATATTATTTCTATTCATATTACAACAATAATTATAATTACTGTTATGCTTCTGATGCATATTAATTATATCAGTTTTGGTATAGTGTCAAATGACTCGACAGCCACTCGATTAGGTTCTATTATAGCTTTTCCGTCATCACTTGAACTTTAAATATGTGTGCAATGTATTTCATACATAAGGTCAGTCAATCACATGCACTTTCCGTCTTGCTCCTATTGTCTTGTCGGGCACGCACACTAAAAAACAATGCGCATTTCTTGTAATAAGATCTGTATTGGTCCGATTATGTCAAATAAGGACGTTTGTATTCAAGGCAGAGCCCGTCTGCCAACAGGGGTGTATGAGAGTCTATTTTGATTCGACAACTACCTTCGACTGAGTCCTTAAGGGGGAACAATAGGCACAGTAGCGACGCCAATCATTTTATTCCTAATACTTTACAAATAGAAAGGAATTCAAGAATATAAACAATACAAGCCTTAGTAAATAACCTGAAGTATTTTTGGAATCATGTTTATTACTATCGGAATCAGTGAGAATTATGAGAATCTGATTACCGCCAAAAACGGCCGTTTTTGGCGGTTATCACTTTTTCTCTCAATGACTGATTCTCATAATATCAAAACATGATTCCAAAAATACTTCAGGTTATTTACTAAGGCTTGTATTGTTTATATTCTTGAATTTCTTTCTATTTGTAAAGTATTAGGAATAAAATGATTGGCGTCGCTACTGTGCCTAGTGTTCCCCCTAGTGTGACTGGCGTCCTTTATTTTCAGAAAACAGCTTTCAATTCTGCTAAATTATAATAAAATAATTTTAGGGTTCTGTTACCGAATGGCAAATAACTGAATTGCTTAGCCATATAAGTAACTTGTATCTATAATTTTCGCGGTATATAGAGATAACGTAACGGTATTTATGTAAAACTAATAATTTTGTTTTAAATATTGAGCCAAAAGTCATCATTCTGCATGTACTTATATTGTTCCCTTTAACTATTTTCCAATTCGACGTATGAGTTAGTATCATAGATATCAGAATATTTAGTTAGTATCTTATTTTGAATGAACACGTAATTTTAAACTTATAATTTCTAGTTGTATTAAAACAATTCTTTAACTATTTTATAATTCTATTCTATGTATGAGTTAGTATCTTATTCTGAATCAACAAGTAATTTTAAACATATAATTCCTAGTAGTATTACTATAAGTAATCACTGCGCCGCTTCTGATGCATATTATGTCCATAGCATAACGAGTTACATGTATGTACCTTTGTATATTACAACCATAATGAGACAAAGGATGTAATCACATTGGATTGATTACGTTTGGACAGATAGGTATAGTACACATGTCTTTGGTGATGATATTTGGACAATTAGATCTAAGTAGTTTTAATTAAACGCAGGCCGGTCTCTGACTTAACCTTAATCGCAAATATTTTGTGTTACAAATATTACTTCCCATACACACTTCTTCACACTTCTGGCGGATATTACATCCCATCCCTGTATTTTATTCGCTGATGACATTTCAATTATTTTAAAATCACCTGAAAATGTGAATACAGACTTTAAAAATACAATTGACAAAGTTACACAATGGCTTAACAATAATAATCTACAAATTAATTTGACAAAGACTAATATAATACAATTTCATTTCACTCAATCGCAGGTTGACAAACTAAATCTTAATTATAACGATCTAATTCTTTCAGATGTTAATCAGACCACTTTTCTTGGGCTCGTAATGGACAGCCATTGTGACTGGAAAGCACATGTAGAACAAGTATGCAAAAAATTAAATCGCTTTGTGTATGTTCTATATAAAGTATCAAAAATAGCAACTCAAAGCACTATGTTATCCGCATATCACGGATATGTATGCTCAGTCCTCAAGTACGGACTAATACTATGGGGTAACTCCGTAGAAGTAAATAGAGCATTCATTGTACAAAAAAAGTGCATTAGAGCTATTTGTGGAGTTCTTCCATGGGACTCTTGTAGACCTTTATTTCGGAGACTTGGTCTGCTGACTCTGCCCTGTTTGTATATTTTTGAGTGCAGCAAATTTGTTAAGCAACACGCAGAACTGTTCATAAAAGCTAAAGATATATATCCCAGAAACACAACGAATCCGGAGAGAATAGTTTTACCAAAAATACCACGCACGAAATGTACCAAAATAGTTGTTATGCTATGTGTGGGAGACTATTTAATGCGCTTCCTGCAGATATTAAGCAACTTACAATTAATAAATTTACAATGAAATTGAAAGCCTGGCTGATAGATATGTGTTTAATACAGTAACAGAATTTATTAACAGACGCGATAACTAAAAAAAAAAAAGACATGTAATTCTATATTGATATTTTTTTTTGTTGATATAATGGACATCATTTTGACTGGAACCATTTGACTGGAACTGTATAATATATTCCTGCCTGATAATAATTTACAAATATTTTCTTTAATTTAATACATAAATATAAATTAATTAAATAATAATGTAGTAAAGTTTTGACCTATTTCTATTTAATATTTGCTCGCCACTCTTGGCAAAATATGTGATACTTATAATTATTTACTGTACCAACTTTGTAACCATATTTTATGCAAATAAAATTCTGATTCTGAATACAATTTAAAAATACAATTAAATTTTTCCGGACCGACTTTTTTCAGACCAGTGCAGATATGTACCTACATTATTTATTGCAAAACTAAAGTGCTAGCTTTTGTTTAAAGAAAGTGCAAAGAAAACTTGAAGATAGCTTTTTAACGTAATGTAACGTGCTTTTACTAAGGTGTGTATTTTAAATATCAAATTGTATTATAAATAATTTATTAATACAATATTTTAAATTAATGAATAAAAATAATTTAAAATACAACACAAAATAAAGAATATTAACGATGTGTTACAGTTAGACTTCATACTAACCGACAGCTGATTTCCTGCAATATCTGCTCTTGAATCTAATATGACTAATTAAGTACATCTCAATAAATTTCTCTACACCCAAACATATAATTTGCTGCGCATAACGAGCCAAAACCAGTCGCATTATCCAAATTAAAAAGCCATTCGCTCTACATGGCCGCGATTTATCATTTCTCTATGATATGTGGCTCATGGTAGAAATATGTACGAAAAGAGCAAAACAAGTTTCTCAGACTCATTGCAATTTCGCTTCTATTACCATTGCATAAAGGTACGTGCAGGCCGTGTGCTTCCCGTCCGAGTGGAATAGGAACACTCCAATTCTTCCCGTGGTTGTCGTAGAAGGCGACTTAGGAAACACAAGCTAAACAAAGCTTATATAAACATTGAAGAGACCTCTCCAACCCGTCTGGGCAGCGTCAAATCCTCTGACTGCTCTGGCTAATATATGGCTCTGGTTACTCTAGTAATACAAAGAGGTTCGTGCTCCTGCAGTGGATACTAAAAAAAGACCTGATGATGACGATGAAACATAATAACATAACGTGTGGCATAACTTGACATGATGTTGCCTATACTCTGACAGGGATAACTACTTATAGGAAATGTGTTCTGAACCATCAGAAAATTGTTCTAGTACCTATTTCTATATAATCTTAATAAAGCAACAAAGTTTAGTTTTGACAATGATATCTGTATCATGGTATTTTTCATGTACCTACATTTAATACTATGGCACTTATTTCCTTTTGTTTTCAGTTTTTGTTTACTTGAATAATATACGTACTTACATAGCATTCAATCCTAACTAATATTATTCTCTCCGCCCGCGTGATTTAAAGCCTATGTCCTTCTCAGTACCCTTACCTATGTGTATGCAAAATTTCATAATGATCGGTTCAGTAGATACGGCGTGAAAGCGTAACAAACAAACAAACTCACTTTCGCATTTATAATATTAGTTAGGATATTGTGTACAAATAGTATTTTGCATCCACCATTCAAATTAAGCCCAAAAAGTGGACACTGAATGAGTGATTGGTTTCAAAATTATGTTAATTTTGAATTTTTTTTTGTACTCAAATGCAATGAGTTAATAAACCAATAAACAGCTATAAAATTACTCGTAATAATGATTACTATGTTACAAAATACGTTACTATGTTTTAGCGATAGCTACAACGTTATTGCGTTGTTGTTTAAACATTTTCTAGTCCTCAAACAAAAGTAATAATTCAAGAGAAAGACCTCATTTTATGTTTTTTTTTTACATAAATGTGCACTTTATCGGTGAACATAAATATCCAATTTCTTTAGCATAGGAAGCTTCTTGGAGCTACAACAATTTGAAATATGCAAAATTTGTCGGGGATTGATTCAGTTTACCACGATCGGCAGCTGAGCAGATTAGACCAATTTCTGTAACGGCTTTTTTTAACTACTTGCACTTGATCACAGGGCTAAAAAATGTTACATTGATGTGTCAAATAAATAATCAAGGCAATGATTATTTATTTGACACATAAGTATCAGTATTTATTCCGACACTTAGTTACAACTAGGTTTCCAGACAATGTAATTGAATTTCCCTCTGTATGGAAATACACCACGTTGTTACACCACCAAGTTGGATTAAACAAAGCAGAGTGCAGAAAAAGGCTAATTCCTAATTAAGCTAATTCAAGTCTTCTGTTGAATGTCAACAACGAATTACTCCGTAGCCGGATGGCTCGCTCGTATGCATGAACATGAACGGAGGAAAAGCAATTTCATTCCAAACAATTGTTTGGAAACTAGAATTTTTACCGGAGGGAAAATTGCGTCCGATTGTTGTATAATTTTATTTTCTTTTTCTTCGAAAACGATTATTACACGTATTATTGGAATTGGTTAAATATTTTTTTTTTGAGGAACAAGGATTTTGAGAGGCCTGAATATAAATTTAAACAGATTTATTATATGAACAAAACTATGTGAATTAAATTTATATACTCTCAAACATAAATAAAATATTTATTTATTTAATATAAATGAAACTATGGTTAAAAACAATATATATATATATAGCACCAAAAATTGTATAATATTCCTCGAGATAAGGCAAGAGAATTCTAACGATACCCAATAGTCCAAATAATACATAACCGTTGAAATATTGTATAAAAGGTAGAGGTACGATTAATTATTTTGTTAAGAAATTCTCGTTACGAAGTTTCTGCTAACAATAACAAGAAAATAGTTTCAATTCAACTCAGTATGCAAATTGTACAAGTCTGCGCCGAAAAACACGAAATGAGAACGAACGGCGGGCGTGGGCATGTTCATTAAATTTCAAACTCGGCGAATTTGCTGCGAAAGCGGCTTGCCAAGGAGCCGTTTGCTCCCAGAGATAACTGAGACTAAGTAATTTTGTTGAAAAACTGCCGTTTCATATATACATACTATAGCCCGCTGCCTGTTTGTTATTTCGTGTGTGAAAGTGGCCGTGGCCAACACTGATGTCTAATTTTTCAAGCTACTTGAAGGCATCTGACATAGGTAAATGGCTGTTAACGTTATTTTTATGCCAATTGAGATAAATAAATAAATATATACGGACAAATCACACAGATTGAGCTAGCCCCAAAGTAAGTTCGAGACTTGTGTTATGGGATACTAACTCAACGATACTATATTTTATAATAGATACTTATATAGATAAACATCCAAGACCCAGGTCAATCTGAAAAAGATCATTTTCCATCTTGATCTGACCGGGGATCAAACCCGGGACCATCCGTGTCGCAGGCAGGCGTGTTGACCGCTGCGCCACGGAGCTCACCCATCCAAGTGGGGACTGCCCGCTGCATCAAAATATATGACGCGATAAATAACAACAAGTGTGCCAGGGCTTTCTTTGTGGATATGTCAAAAGCATAGGATAGAGTTGTCCATAAAATAAAACACTAAAAAAGAAGCTAGAAACATTGGGGATATGCCGGTTATCAGCAGTCGTTAATTTCATATTTATCAAACATACCAGATATATAGCAAATTTTAAGGAATATCATACCTTTCCAAATAATGTACAATGTATGTAGGTCATCTAGAGGTGGTGTTACTGGGTCTATTCCTCAAGGGAGCGTGTTCGGTTGTTTACGTTTGTAGCCTATGTAAATGAGCTGCCTTTAGAGGTTCAAGGCAATAGAATAATATTATTTTTCAGATGCCACACAGTAATAAAGTGCAAGCTAGATAAATAAAACCAGGTGGATTTCGGCTTTAAAAATGAACTTATATATAAAATTTGGCATTTGAAACTTATTGAGATAAAAAGGCATTCAAACATATTTAAAAATAACTAAAGTTTTTATTATGTATTAGTATTAGTTTATTATGGCCTGCCAAAGAGGCAATATAATAGTATCAAGCTATATAACTTGACTGTAATGTAGTTAGTGTACTCAACGTAAATTTATACAAAAAATCACGATGCCTGAGATAGTTAAATGTTGAAAATAAATATATGTAAAATGCATGTTATATTTACTAGATAAAATAAAATAAATGAATAATGAATCGCACAAGAATCGGGCCAAATGAGGCAAAGTTAGTTAAATGCTCAAGCTGTGTGAGTTTGCAACGTAAGCTGCCAAGAAGCTTGAGCATCCGGAAGATAACGTTAGCTTTGGTAATTGTTTCAAGAGTTAAGCAAATTGTCAACTATAGCTACACCGTAATATGACATGTAATTATAATAAGTAAATAAGTTTCTTTTAACAACAATATAATTACACAATAATTAGCACAATCGTGGCAAAGTTTGTCTAGGGGAATCAAGTTTTTTTTCCAGATCCAGTGCTGATGAAGACGGAAATATCATTAAAAGGTTGTTCTGCAAGGCCCCAAAACCTTTCAATCTATTTTATTATCTACTGTTTACAATTTTAAGTGAGAACATGAATATTTTCTTTGCATTCTTGTCAAAAACAGCCACTTTCGGCGAAAACGCAAAGAAATGCTTATTCCACTCAATAGCTTAATGTTTACACTTTAAACTGTAAATTGAGGTCCAAAAATAGTTTCAACGGTTATCTAGGGCCTCGCAGAACAACATTTTGAACTCCTCTCCGTGTCTGTCTAACGATTTTTTCAAATCGTGGCAGCACTGGACTCCTAAAATTCATTTATCCCCTTAAATGGTCCAGTTGTGTGAGTCTTCGGCTTAAGCGGCTTGCCAAGAAGTTGCTTCCGAAAGATAAGGAAGCTTGTTCTGTAGGTAAAATTAATTGTTGTGAAGATTTAGTCACAGTGTTAGCTGAGCACACAAGCTGTTTATAGTTTAGCTATTTTGCAGTTATTTACGTTCATGTAACTGTTTACTTGTAAGGCTTAAAGGGACAAATATTTTTTAGAGGAAAATACATTTAGCTAGAATAAAGTACTGTTCAGATCTCAGAAGTCGATCAAGGAATGTGAACGTAGGCCATACGAGACTAGTTTTATTTGAACTAGTTTTAATCTAACTAAGAGAACAGTGCAAGTTTCATTTATATCGATTCAGTAGTTTCTGAGCAGTCACCAGGAAATTGAAGTCTGTATAATTCTTTTTATATTACAGACTTAACTTCTTGTCATTGACTTACCTATAGTTTTAGATATATGATATTAGAATAAAACCATTTAAACATCAAAGAGACCTCTCTAACCCGCCTGGCCAGCGTGGAACCTGTAAGCCAAATCCTCTGACTGCTCTGGCTAATATATGCGCTCTGGCAGTTCAGAGAGGGTCATGCTCCTGCAGTGGAGACTAAAAATAGACCCGAGTAAGATGATGATGATGATATAAGGATAACAATAACATTTAATTTAAAAACAATGTGTGATAAATGCAAACAACAAAATAAACAAACACCGTGTATAGAATGCAATTTCAACAACTGTGACGCTTCCATTTCGGGGCTCTCGAAACTTTGGCCGCCTGGATCTGATTTTAGGAACTGAATCCAAACTCCAAGTCACATTGAGTTTTACATTGTTGCTAAATTCTAGTTTCAAAGTTTATATTTGCGAAATTTATTATAGTAACCCGCTCGCGTTTAGCTCTATTTTATTCAGAAGCAGTAACTAAGAGTATATTAAGTGTCGCCTGGACGCGCATGTCTACATACAAACGGAGATAAGGAATTGTGGCAATATTTGACAATTTTGGGTTAAAATTAAGCATTCAATCAATTAATCTCATTATAATCTATGCACGATCCTATACAGCTTGGTAAAATTATCAATGGATTGAGAATTAAATTTGTATGGGAATCTTGAGAGGCGTATAATTCTCAAACCATTGATAATTTTACCAAGCTGTATAGGAACGTGCGTAGATTATAATGAGATGAATTGATTAAATGCTTAATTTTACTCCAAAATTATCAAATATTGCCATAATTCCTTTTTTTCCGTTTGTATGGAGACATACGCGTCCAGGCGACTCTTTTAAAGGAAAAAGCATCGTTTATAGAGAGGCGGCGAGTTTGAGCGTGCGTGGTGTCTACATCTCAAATATATAGAAAGTTTGGGACGGGGGGAGGTTTACGAGAAGGCATTTTTTTATGCTTTTGTTTGAGATGTCATTTGACTGAACGACGCACGCCGCGGAAGCGGCTTATAATGCAGCAGTGCATGCGGCGTTGGTGACAGGAGATGTGTGGGGTGAAGAAATTATAAAAGTTACAAGTGACTAAATAATATGTTTCTAATTACCTAACAGCTGACCTAAGACTAGGCTTACCAAAATTAAGAGCCATACCGGGACGCGGAAGTGGAAGAGGCTCATTTACATTTAGCTTTTCGCTTAAGAGTCGCCTGGAAGCGTATGTCTCCATACAAACGGAAAAAGGGAATTGTGGCAATATTTGATAATTTGAGGGGAAAATTAATGCATCCAATCAATTAATCTCATTATAATCTACGTATGTTCCTATACAGTTTTGTTAAATTATCAAATGTTTGAGAATTATACGCCTCTCAAGATTTCCATACAAATTTGAAAAGGCTTGTTATTCTCAAGCCATTGGTATTTTAACCAAGCTGTATAGGAACGTACGTAAATTATAATGAGATTAAATGATTAATTTTATTCAAAATTATCAAATATTGCCACAATTCCCTTTTTCCGTTTGTATGGAGACATGCGCTTCCAGGCGACTCTTAATTTGTGTTTTCCACAAGTGTACATGAATGCAATTCTCAGATACAAGTATGTACCTAATTGTTTTTCCTCTTCGTGATTTTGAAAATTCGAACAACAATCTTGTGACGTTGCGAAAAACGGGTCAGGCAGGGGAACATAAACAAATATGATTGTTATTTACTCACAATTTTTCCGTGACTTCGTCCGCGTAAATTATAGCCTAATTTTGAAAATCCATCCAGTAGTTTCAAAGCCCATTCAGTGCAAACAAGCAAAAAACAAAGGGGACTACAAATAATCAAATATTTCCACTTTCTTCTTCTGTTTTATATTATGGCTTCCACCGAAATTTTTAGTGATTCTGCCAATGTCCAGTATAATGAGATACTAAATATCGGTGTTGTACGGTAAACTTTTCCAAGTAGCATCAAAGATGGCGTATGTTCTTTGGTGCCTCGTGGGAGCTTGGAGCGGCAATTCTATAGAGCCCATTTGTTAGTCCACTTTACCTATTTCACAAATTATTCGTGAGCACGAGCATTTATAACACCAAACTACACCAATTTCATATTATAAAGTCCACTAAAATCAATTTGCAAAATTGTCTAAGGCAAACTTCAACTGTACCCCTTGACTTCCCACCACAAAAGTCTATTTCCTCTTTATAATATTAGTATGATTACAAATGCTTATAAGTAAATTCTAACAAAATATTAACACTCCCAACGGATGTCTTTTTAACTCTCGATTCTATTTAATAGCTCGTGACGCTCGAATTATATTCTTCACTAGCGGCAGGTGTGACAAGGGTTGCTTTCCAAAGCTTATTGAAGCGTCGCGAACCCTCGTCAAGCCAGTTTAGTCCTTATTAAGATCGCCATATGGCTGACAGGCATTTAGTTAGGCTAACTAAGGGGACGGTTAATAGTAAATCGATAGTTGACAAAAATGGCACGCTTTGACGTGGTAAGTTTTGTCAAAATAAATTGTACTTTTTGTGTGTCTGCTCGTGGCGTCTGTTTTTTTCTTGTTAGGTCAATGTTTATCGAGGAACTATTACCCCTTTATAGTTTAAAAGGCACTACAGTCAACCAAGGTCAAAGGCCACCTAAGCAAGACAAATAGAAAACGCAAATCAGCCTGGGTAACGGATGGATAATCTTTTTTTAAAAAAATTATTATCAATTGCGATTATTTATAAGTTCACTCGATCTTTTTTTTCTTCTAATTGAATGGATCCTGTTAAGGACTCGTATACCTATTCAAATATCGATACATACCCGTAATACAAATTAAAGTCATCTGTCTGTATACGCTATAATGTTGGCAACTACTCGGGCGATTTTGATGGGGTTTTCACTAACGTGTAGAACATTTTCCCCGGGAAATTTAACGAAAATTTATTAAAAATATTGCAAAACATTTCCCTTTTTGAAGTATTTTCGTCAGTCTTTTTAAGTGTCAAATGTGTTCGTTAACCTTTCAAACGTTTATAGGAAACAAATTAAATAAATGCGAGTACTTCTCTCCGCAAATGTTTACAAAGTGCACATTTATATCCCACGACATGTTCCCAGGGGGAATTGATTTTATCAAGTTCGAGGGAAGTCTTGTAGATAGACTTGATCGGCGCTCGCACCCTTCGCTTTGCATATCTACCAAGATACCGTATCTATGGCTATGTTTTTCATTACCCTTGCATGTACGTTAGATGAACTTCTTGGGAACCTATCTATTGGTTTAGATAGTGGAATATGTTGATTTCTCCTTGGTGCATCCATACCGGGAACTATCTGTTACTCTTGTAGCTATTTGTTTAATATTACCTACTTTGCGTGGGTAAATTAGGTAATATTAATATTAAGCCGGTGGGGCTACGTGTATAGTTTTGCCGTTTAAATTTGCCGAGTCGTTTTTCGCAACCCCCATGAGAACAATATTTTTTTTTTCGGGATGAATGGTACCATATGTCCTTCTTAGTACCCTAACCTATATGTGAGGACTAGATCGATTTCGATATGTCTAAGAACCAACCAACCAAAAACTTGTCAAATAGAAAAAAAAACTTTCAAATCGATTTACCCGTTGAAGACCTACGATTCTACAGACACACACACATAGCAGGCAGACTAATAACTACGCCTTTTAGACAGTTATAAAGATAAATTAGCTAAACTTATTCATTCTGCATATAATGACTAAAATTATTTTTTATTTTCAGGTAACTACATCAATTTCGCAACTGTTTGGCTGAAACCTCATTGAAAGATATGTTGTACCTATTAGGTGAGTATCTTGTACCCTACCCAAAGGTTGGCTGGAAGAGATTGCTTAGCAATAAGTCCGCCTTTGTATCATATTTTTATATGATTATATATGACTATATTGTTGTTCTAACTATGGCGCAATAAAGAGATTTTGTTTTGTATTGTAAGTACTTATGTGTATGATAATTTATTGCTTTATTCTATGGTAACTGAATAAAATTAATTATATAGCACTTAATTTCAAAGCCACCATTTGTCCGCTGTAATATTTTACTATGATAATATAAATACAAATCTATCTTGGATCTCGCGTGGTGCTCGTAGCTCGTAATGCTGGTATCATTCATAATAATAGGCGACGCATCATCTTGATTACTTTCATACTCACAAAAACATGTCGCGCCAAGATCGCTTTCCATCAGCGTGGGTAAATTCCTTAACACAACTAATAATCATTTGTTAAGAATAAAGAGTCTTGAAACGGTAACGTTAAAATTATTTTCGACAAAAAGATTGTAATTGTTAGTCTCACGTTACAATTATGAATAAATAACAGTTATTTACTCACATAATTTCGGTTTTTACAAGTTACGAGACGTTTTACGACTATTAGCGGGCTGTGCAATGTGCATTTCGTTTATTAAATTCGGTGGAACACATTTATGTATGATTTTATCTTAAGCGATAAACTGACCTGTTATTGTTTTGGCCACTGAATAAGCTTTCATTGTGACTTGTGGCCCCATTTGTTAGTATTTTTATTCAAATCTTAATGATGAGGCTAAAGAAAAATAACTTTGTTTTATCTACCATTGGTTGCCCATACCCAAAGGGTTAAAAACGGGACCCTATCATTAAGTTTTTGTGAATAATTCAAATTAATGGTGGTACGGAATCCTTCGGGTGTAATTCTGACTCGAATTTGACCGGTTTATTTATTTGTAAATAGGTTAATCAGCTATTATACAATTCAACTTGTTAATTGGAAGACTTTAGTCAAGGGACTGTCTCTTCTCGAAGGATCCCATACTATTATAATACCTCATGACAAACCTCGCAGAGAGATCGTTTCATAACTTCAGCAGTGAGACAGGTTCTAAAATTTAAATCAAATTTCACGGTCACCGGTAAGTATGCCTTTTGAAGATACAAATCCTGAAATTTGCGAGAATTGTCAAATTGGTTTTTCAAGACGCGTATCGTATCGGCGTTACTTCAGGAGTCATTGGTAATTCATTTATTCACCAATTTCTCTTCAGTGCCGTGACATTAAAATAGTTGCTCGTATACCTGATTCACGGTGTTACAATTTATCAATAAAAGTCCAAACTTTTATTTGCCTCTTGCTGTTTAGATTGAATGCGAGTTTGTAAAATTAAAACAAGACATAGTATTTGTACAAATTGTTTTCTATAATATGCAAAACTGGCTGTGGTTTTCCAAGCCATGTATAGGTGAACGTATATCGTGTCGTTGTTAGGAACCGGCAACGTGAAGTAATGGAGTCATTGGTAACTGCTGGTTCGTATACCTGATTCACGGTGTAACGATTTATCAAAATTAGTTTGGAATGTTTGCCTCTTGCTGTTTAGAATGAATGCGAGTTTGTAAATCTAAAAACAAGACATATTTATAAAATAGGTTTTCTATAAAAATGCAAAACTAGATGTGCATTTTTCAAAACATACATTTATAGCAGAACGTGTATCGTATCGTTGTTAGGAGCCGGCAACGTGGAGTCATTGGTATTCTGTTTAGCGCTGGCTGTGACATTGAACTGCTGGCTCGTATACCTGATTCACGGTGTAACGATTTATCAATATTACTTTGGAATGTTTGCGTCTTGCTGTTTAGAATGAAAGGAATTGTTTCAATAACAACCTTTTACGAAGTTAATACAGTTGTGTTGTATCAATTTTCCGAGGCAAAAATGAAAAAATAACCTGGCCATGTGCGTTTGTGCGTAACATATTCCGACAGTTGTTGGATTAATAAGATATTATGGTAAATGCAATAACTGCAGATTGCCGCGGATAGATCATACGCGCGTCAAATTAGCTTAACCTGGACATAATTCAATAACTCGATGTTTATTTATTATTTTTGGATATTTATATTAAGAATCAAATATAAATAAATACCGAGTAGTAAAAACCCCGGGGTGGTAATGTTTTTTTATGGAAATCATACGATTTTGTTAATCATCGAATTTTATCGTAAAAGTAAAATACGTAACTTAAAACCTTGTAAGTATAATTTTAAGCTGTAGTTAAATTCTATTACGTAAAATCAAAATTAAACAAAATCTTATATCGCATGTGTGTTTTTTTTAGCAGTATTCATTTTATGCCTATATATCATTACGCAAAAATAATAACTATAATGGTCTTCAAATCATACGACCAAAGATGAAAAGCTCGATATACTTATATGTTGTGATCTAATTTTGTTGAATACTTATATTAGGTATCTATATTTTCTACAAATATAACTTGTTCGTAATGTAAAACGTAAAGTAAACATTGCACAAACATCATCAAGACCCCATCGTGCATCCAGGAAAACGGTGCGAATGAAATTTCTAAGAAGCCGAATACTTACCATAACTTGTGACGATCGTCACATCAACGGGGACAAAAACAACGCAAGCGATTCGCGGAAGGAAAAGCAGGAGTGTGTAGAAAAAGCGCTATGTCGCATAAATTGTCGCAGAGCGCCCAACATTGCCGACACGTCGCTGGCAAAAAACGGAATGGTTTCGCGGTGAAATAACTGTTGTATACCCGTTTTTTGTCACTCCAGCTCTTCAGATAGTTGCGTCCTGAAGTTTTGTTGTATACTTTTTGAGGTGTAAGAGCTGATTGACGCGGTTTTCTTATTCGTGAAGCTTGCGACGAAATTATTCATACTATTCGCACGATTGAGTGTGTAGAAAAAGCGCTACGTCGCATAAATTGTTGTAGAGCGCCCAACATTGCCGACACGTCGCTGGCAAAAAACGGAATGGTTTCGTGGTGAAATAACTGTTGTCATGGTTTTTTGTCCCCCAATTCTTCAGATAGTTGCTTCTGAAGTTTTTTTTTTTATTCTTTTTGAGGTGAAAGAGTTAATTGACGACGTTTTCGAATTAGAAAGGTTTGCGATGAAATTATTCTTATTACTCTCACAATTGTTTTTTTTTATTTAACGTCTTATTTGTCTAGATGAAATATTCCATTAACTTCCCCGTATGTTCATTATTTCTGTATTTATTTGTTTCAAAAAAAGGAAAAAGGAATAAAACAATAGTAAACCGAATACTTGTAACTGGATTTTGAAGCAGTTCTCCTCAACCATTTGAGCTGAAGTTTAAATGTCATAGTTGTGAACGTCAGCGCCACACCAACCAACCAACCAGCGCTAATCCGATGATGGAGTCAGAAAATGAGCCTATGCCCATGTTGAGAAGTTCATATAACTCCTCAACTAAACCTACTCGCATCGTGCTTGACTATGGTTTAATTAACCAATCTCATTTGTCTTGAAGCAGCATAAATTCTTTTGTAACTTACTTACTTACTATTGAAGTACCTGCCTCCACTTAATTAAATGTTACGAAGACCTATTACTTATTCATAGACGTGAGATGACAAATCGACAGCGATACCAACTAAAACTACGTTAGTTAAATCGTTTTATTCTTTTAGTATTTAATTGACTCAGGTACATTTTACAAACTGAATTGACTATTGATTTTACCAAACAAACTTATAGACTTATATCTACAATACTATAACGTATTCGAGCAGTCATGTCTCGTCATTGTTAGGGGCCGATTAATTAGCCCGGCACAGACACAGGCCATTGAGGGTAGTTGACATTCAGCCGTTACTGTTATGTACCATTTTATGGGTAATGCGCGCGTAAATCCTAGAATAATGGCTTTGTGTATATGTATACAATGTTTCATGTATGTGTCGATTGGCGAAAATTATAGAACGATTCCTTTCCATGGACCGTCTCATTGTTAGTTCAAGTATTATTACAAGTATAACTAGTTTATTTATAAGATACTTATTTTTTCGACATATTATCTAGGAAGTTCTTACCCCAGTTGATACGTAATACTAGCAAAGATAGAACATAGAAATGACGAATACCATAAAAGTGATCTGCTTGGCAATCTAACAATACAAGTAATGATTGGTTATAATATAAACTGCGAATAACAGTCATTTCGAAAGTGCGAATTAGAAAAACTTTAATATCTTTGATCCTCGTGGTGTCTAGTTTTATGTGAGATGTAATTTCCCTAAACCAGAGTTAGGCTCTGCCTTCTTGGCCAGGAACGGCCACAGTAGCCCGTTTCGGGCCAACTATACTCTTTAAAAGATTTTATGTTGCATTAGCAATTTTCCCACGACTTCGACCGCGTAAATCTTTACCTTTTATTTCACCCCTTTAGGTTTAGAAATTTCAAAAAATCCGTTATTAATCATCATCATCATCAGGTCTTTGTTAGTCTCCTCAGCAGGAGCACGACCCTCTCTGCACTACCAGAGCCATATATTAGCCAGAGCAGTCAGAGGATTAGGCCTACACTCTCCATGCTGGCCAGACGAGTTGGAGAGGTCTCTTTGATGTTTCTAAGCTTTGTTTAGCTTGTGTTTCCTACGACAGCCACGGGAAGACTTGGAGTGATCCTATTCTGCTGTGCCGGGAACCACACGACCAAAAATCCTTTCTTAGTGCTCACTTATTATACATCATGAAACGAACCCTACTTTTCAAGTAAATTTCATGTTCCTAGGTACAGAAGTTTCGGCTGTGCGTTGATATTTAAGTCAGTGAAGTGACTCCAGTTTGTCTTTTACAATATGTATGATATATACATATTCTTAGCTAGCTTTAAGTTTGCGTTAAGCTCACTTTCTCTTTATAAAGCTAAGCTTATAATCGATCATTATATCGCAAGCGATTTAATCATCCAGCAATTATCCAGTTTGCATCAAGTGAGTCAATGCGATGTGCAAGAAATTTATTATTATCAGTGGCCGTAGACTTTCTAAGTATACCTACTTAATTTATATGACCACAAAATTTTACCCTTCAGGTCTCTTCACAAACATAATTTAAATAACATAGAAGGAAAAAATAATAATTAAAGATTTTTTATCTGTGGTATCACAAAGAAAAGAAATATTTAATGATTTTCGTGATAGGTCAAAAAATCAAAAAAATGTATTCAAAATTGGATACAAGTGTCTGTTTTTGAACGTCATATTGTTCTTTATTATTATTTTCTTATATGCAAAATCGAGAAACTGCTAGCATTTCGGAACGACCACTGGTGAGAAGGATTTTTCTAAGAGAATATGAAAAGATTTTATCGAGGTAAATCCTTGAGGGACGCCTGCCTATGTCTAGCTGTCGCTTTCTTGCGGCTGACAATGATCAGTACGTTTATTAAGCAGCATACAAAATAAATTTGAAGCGCACCTAATGAAACGCAACTAAATTATTCCTCGGAACGCATCTTTGCGCAACTAAAAGGTGCGCTCTGAGGAATAATTTAGTTGCGTTTTATTAGGTGCGCTTCAAAATGGTTGCACTACGCGGAATACCCCAAAAAATCATGTAAACAAAAAATAATCTAGCCAATTTTGAGATTAACTTTATCAGAAAGACCGACCATAATCCGATTGAAACGATTTCAATTGGACTGCAAGAGAAATGTTTCTAAAACTGTCTAACGTCTTCTTGGCACCGTTTAAACAAATTGTAGGTATCCAGCGAGGAACGGAACTGGTTATTCCGAAGGTTATTCCGCAAAGACATTGGAAAGCGACATCGAGCCACGAAGAGCATAGATATTTAGGATGTGCAAGTTTAACTCTATTTCTAGTAACATCATCATCCGTGAGAGGTCTGCTAGACATAGGCCTCCCCCAAGGATTTTAATCATTGGGGATGTTTGGTCATAGCGTAGTTTATTTGGCCCATATCGGTTCCAACGCTGCTACCCATAAAAATTGCCCTATTATTTAGTATTTCAATCCAGGGTAACGGCCGCTCTTTTTTCATTCCAAATCGTACAATGGATGGCCATTGAAGTCCAATACTTTCGTTAGAATTAAAGCTCGCTTTTCCGTTTTTTCATGGCGATTAAAATTATCATTTTTAATCAGGAAAGGCAAATCATATTTTACGCAAGGCTAGCAAAGAAGAAACCTATAATATGTTGTATGTAAGAAAAGGACACACATGTTGCATAGTCAGCAATTTTGTCATTGTGCAAAACCGGCCCGTATATCAATCTTCCGGGCACAACTCCTCCAAGCATAATAATTTTTTGGTCCTTTAGGCATAACTCTTCCCGACATTGTTTCTCCAGGCATCATTCTTCCGGGCATCTGTCCCATCGGGCATTACTTCGCCGGGGATTCCCGTGCATTCCAGCGGGCATCATACATGCCGGAAGTCTAAAGAAGTGCTTCCTGTATTAAACAGGAAATTCTCTAGACGACTGCTCGCACTACCCAGGGCTAAATTACGTCTCATGATTGGAGTAATCACAGGCCATTGTATGCTAAATAAACACCTATCTGTTGTAGGCTTGACTGACAGCCCTCTTTGCAGAGGTTGCTTAGAGACTGAAGAAACAGCTAGGCATCTACTACTAGAATGCCCTAGTGTGACAACTACAAGAGAAGAGTTCCTGGGAAAAGCAGAAACCATGAGCGAGGCCTGCAGCGCACCCTCTGCGGTTCTACGCTTTCTCGACGAGCTGGGTTGGCTCGTGTAAAACAACTCTAGCAACCCACCAAAGAAGGAGATCTGGGATCTCCTATCAACAGAAGACCGAGGAATGGACGTCTACTGTTCACACAGAATGGGCCCGAATAGGCGGCCTAAGTGTCTGTGGAAAATAGCCCACGGTAGCAGTAAGCACCGGGCATCAGTCCTTCGGGCATAACTTTATAACAATACATACATACAAAGTATCACGTCTTTATCCCTTACATGGTAGACAAAGCCTAAGGTCATAAGACCGAAAGGCCACGTTTAGCATGTTGATGGGCTTAAAGATGGAATACGGAATCAAAATAGTGATGGGTAGCTAGCCGCATCGTCTATTTACATCCATTCCCTCGGCCGGTTTATACGGCCTGCGCGGGAAGATAGCAGCTGGTCATTCTACGTTTTTCTTTTCTTCCAGACCAGCATGGAAGACTAACTTTCACATTTTGCCATATCCATTCCTTGCGTTGTCCTCTCCAGTATATCGGCTCCGTCTGGAGCCGGCTGTCTAACTGTATCGCCAGATAAATCGGCTGCACCTCCGCACCGAGGATATAAACCGATATTCTTGAGAATATTGGAATATCAACATACATTATGTGCAGTATGCTGTTAAATAAATCGTTTTCATGCTATAATATTTATAAAGTATGTGTTGCTAGTTGCCTATAACATTTCTAGTGATATATTACCTATATATTTTAAGATCTTCCCTCTAGGACCTTAGTTCTAAAATCCAATACTTTAATTGAAGGTACCTTAAGTTAGGCGAACCCATTTCTGACACTAGTTGGAAAATGCTATAACTATCTTTATCTCTCCTACTCACTATCCTACTTCCTACTAATAATATAAATGCGAAAATGAGTTTGTATGTGTATTTCTTTCAAGCCTTAACTACTAAACCTTTCGTCACGAAATTTTGTATAGGTAACGTTGTCTGGGGTATGGAAAAGGACATAGAGGGTACCAATTTGGTACCCTCTATGTCCTTTTCAATTTCAATTTCAATTTCAATCATCCCGAAAAAACGCACTTCTTCCAAAAGATTCGACATAAACGCGTGCGAAACCGCGAGTGAACACTAGTAATCTAATATAAATAGTAAGTATTTTGTCAATTCAAAATGGAAGCGCATGTACTAGCAACAACTGCATATGTATGAATTCATAACAATATCAACCGTATTTCCTTTGTCGGTGTTCATTGAGATTCAGTCCATCCATATTTGGCATTAATTATGCAAGCAGGTCAGCAAGGGAATTATCACGAGTGACGACTTTGCGCGTCGTCGTAAAAAACTCGTAAAGTGTCTATGATACCTGCATTCTTGATGACCATAGATATTGAAGCTTTAGATGGAGAAATATGTTTAAAATAAATGTAACGTGTGTGGTTTCTAAAAATTACTTTTTAATTCATGACATAATTTTTCTTCGTGTGCATAAACTGTTAAATAAATAAATAATTTCGTGACCCTGAAAGTGGATTTATAGATTTTATGTTTTCTTTTATATAGAGGTACGAGTATGCATACATAATCATTCTACAGTTAATAAAATAAAAATGGCGCATGGCATTCGAAAAAATAAATAAACTTTATTTAATTATAGACACTTATAGACAAGATATACTTATAGACACTTTGTGCAATTCGAAAAAGTCAAAGAATGTCATCTCAATTTTGTTAAAAAAGAATTGGCATAAAATATAGTGAAGCTTGTTATCAATAAAAAAAAAACTTAACTTATCAATTTAATTACAAAATGTTACTGTATTTTTATTTTGATAAGAAACACTTTTAGAGCATTTGCTACATTGAAAAATTGTATAAAAAATTCATGATAATATCATCATTTCAGCCGCAAGCAGTTCGCCTGGACATAGGCCTCCCCAAAGATTTTCAATACGACCGGTTGGAAGCGGCCTGCATCCAGCGCCTTTCTGCGACCTTTGTCAGGTCGTCCGACCACCTGGTGGCAAGTGACCAGCGCTGCGCTGGCCTGATATCATATTTTAATGTTATTTCGAGGAAAGCTCTTTTAAAGTCTATGTTGAAGACAGTATGGCAGAAAGTATTTACGAGTCTGGCAACTTCTTTTATGTTCTAATTTAAAATTTACCTTTAAAATGCACATAATTTATTCATTTATTCATAACCAATTTTATTGCTCGATTGTAAACTGTTATTAAAAATACGTGGAAAATAGGGAAATAATTTTATTGTTGCTATTGAAAACAAGATGTTTGTCATCTATTTTTACATATTCAATTCATTTTTAATGTCTAGTAATAAATAAAGAGCTTAATGCGTTGATTTGACGAAACTTTTATGTTTGAAATCACGTATTTAATAGGTGTATTAAGTATTTAATTAGGAATCAGGTATATTAATTTCACCAAGTCCATAATGACTTGGATTTCTTTAATTAAGTATGAAAACTAATTAGCAGCTGCTTCAGAGAAATTTAATATCTTCAGGAGTCTTGAAACGACTCGTCAAGTGGAGGCTTTATTACGATCTTTTACTAGATAATAGACGCTCAACTTAATTGGCATCATGAACTTTTGATCTTTATCATTGTAACCAATCAGACGATAAGTTTTTGTTTAACTGCTGTAGAGGTGTAAAAGTAGTGTTAAGGTGCAAAAATTAAAAAAAAAACGGTGACAGACCTTTTTTAGGGTTCCGTACAAAAGTTGAAAAACGGAACCCTTATAGGATCACTTGAGCGTCTGTCTGTCCGTCCGTCCGTCTGTCACAGCCGATTTTCTCCGAATCTACTGAACCAAATTAGATGAAATTTGGTAAGATAGTGTAATCCTATGACCCAAACACGGATGTGCAAAGTAAATAAAGATTTTTTTGAAATAAGGGTCATTTTGGGGGGCCCAATTACAAAATTAAAAAAAAAAGTTTTGCAAACCTTACTGTGTCATATATCAAATGAAAGGGCTCATTATGAGGATTTCAAAAATATTTTTTTTTGTTCGGGTAAAATCAATACTTTTGATTTTATTCACGAAAGAAGGCAAAAATTGACCATTCCCCCCCCCTGATCTCCGAAACTACTGGGCCGAAAATTTTGAAAAAAATATAAAATATAGTTCATTCCCTGAAGATTACAGGAAAAATAATAAGAATTCTATCACTTGAAAATTAAGTGGTAAACTCACAATAATAAGTTCATCTAGGGAAATAGTTCACTAAAACACCACTAGATGGCGCTAGTCAATTGAATAAAACATTTTGCAGATTGTGTGTGTGTTCACGAAGCATATTGTACGGAACCCTCATTGCGCGAGTTTGACTCACACTTGGCCGGTTTTTTTTCTACTTACATTGTTTGTAGAATTTATCATGTTTACCTTATTTAAACGGACTAAGAAGTTACAGCCCAAATTCGTAATAAGCATTTCCTCCTCCCTTATTTCCAGTATTTTTATTTGAATTGTTCTGTTTTCGGGACCTGATAGATCGACATGATTTAAATATTGTAAAAAAAGCTTATATCTTCTGTATATATAAATGCACCATTTCTGACTGACTGATATATCAACACACAGATTAACCACTTAAAGGATTGCTTTGTTGGATAGGTATTCCTTAAGAAAGTATTTTCTAAAATTTTAAACGCGATCGAAGCCACGACTGGATTAAATTTTTCATCTAAAACGAAAAATATAGGCGAAAAAACATTCGCCTTTCGCTAGGGTCGTTTTAAGAAAATATTTAGTTAGTAACATTACTTAAAAATGTAGCTAAGTCTTAATCTTATCGTAACCGAATAAGTACGGTATAAAACTGTACTTGAAAGGCTTTCTTACTTTTAAGTCTCCCCTAAAATCCCCATTGAAGTCAATTGCATCAAAGCATAAGGTTTCCCGGGGGTTTCACTTTAATTAAATGATACTCAACACTTTTTACCTATACACGCTGGAGGACAGACAGACAACCCCTATTTTATATAAATGCATACTAGCACTATTAATAGGTTTTTTATATTTTATGTATGTAGCGAGGTGGGTAAATGATATTAGGAAAATCGCAGGACGAAACTGGTTTCGTAAGGCACAAGACCGAAATGGATGGCATGCATTGAGAGAGGCCTATACCCAGCAATGGGATACAGAGCGCTGTTGTCGTTACTTCCTTTTAGTTAAATATTTTACTTCACTGTCTCTCGTAAAACTACAAAATACAGTTAAATTGTATCTTTTTGACATTCGATCAAATAAATAAATGTCCTTGAAAATGTCTTTTAGGATCTTGAAAAAACAAAGATTAAAAGTATACCAGCTACCAGATTTGTAAGTTATGTGTATCGTTAGAATCGTGACACGCTCCTGATTGACATTGACTATTAATTGTTGGCTGGGCAGCCGCGAACTTTTATTTCTAGTCTGCTTTTGTACTCTAAAACAAAAGTTATTTCAATTGCTCCATTAATTAGTTAACCTTGTGATTTTCTTGTCAAAGGATCCCAATTAAAAGGAAACATGAAAAGATTAAATTAACCGTTTTCAAACTATATCTCTTCGTACAGTCGATAAGTTTGCCGCCAAAAATTGTATCTTTTTATTTGAGTTCCGCAAATATGAAGCTGGCTAGTAATAGAAGTGGTTTCCCCATAGTTTTAACTTTCTCTTTGTGTTACTCCGATCGATATAGGCAGATATATTTACAACAAAGTGTAATCTAGTTTAGAATCGAGATAGGCGCTGCCGAGCCATTTGCATGTAACAAAACTGGTTCCGAGTTCGTGGACTCGTATCCACTGTATAAAATATAGATACTACAAAATTTTTGTAAACTAAACTGCTTGCTTTTCGTTTGTAAGTGGCCAGCACTGGTGTCTGAATTTTCCGGCTTCCGACATAGCTAGATGATATCATAGCCGGGACCAACGGATTTACGCGTGCTTCCGAAAGTACGGAGGAGCTCGAGAAATTTTTGATTAAACGCCAACCATTGACTCCCCGTGCTTGAGGCCAAAGTATCACACTTGTATATGTATAATCCACACTCTCTGAGATCCTGTGTGAAGCGATTCCGCGTGTGAATATACACGCGGAATCTCACAGTATCTCAAAGAGACCTGGTAACAGGACCTGGTATGAAAAAACGATTCTGAATTGGAGGCGTTTGGTTAAGCGAAATACGAGTAGGTTACCCGATTTGTCTACGGCACTGGCTTTGTTTATGTGATGCAATTAATTAGAATACTTAGATCAGAGAGAGTACATTATTAATCGCATAAAGTTGTAAAAAGTACAGATTATGATACCTGGTGAAAGAGATTGTGGTACCAGGGTAGAAAATATGCACCACAATCCGCATCCTTGATTTGCCGCGCATTTTATAAGAGATATCTATCTATACTATTTTTATATTGTGCTTGCATTCATAGGTACACTGTGACATGTCCCTAGCATTGAAATATTTTAATATATGCGGGATCGAGCATGCGTGTGACCGTTGTGACAAGATACGAATGATGGATTATCCACTGCTAGATGTGGAGAAAGTACCGGATTTTTACGTGGAATTTTATCAGAGTAACGAAGTAACCAATAACGATTTAAAACAAGATCTTTTTATTACCATCAAAAATAATATTGCGCGACACAAGCCACTGCCACCGGTCGCTACCACCAGATATCAAAGTTAACCTGTAGGTATTTAAATTACTGTTTTTTACATAATAAATATCCGTTATTAGAAGAAAGGCCGTCCAAACCATGGCATCCACACAAACTTTATATAAGTAGCAATATTCCCGCGACTTTAACCACATAAATTATAGCTTACGTCACCCACAGTATTCCCGCAGTTCTATAGGTGAAAGAATTATGAAAATCGGTCCAATACTTTCGGAGCCTATTGAATGCAAACAAACAATCAAATATTTCCTCTATATAGTATTAGTATAGATTATTTTCAAAATAACTGCCCGTCTGTGATTCTTTAAATAAATTTTACAAAAAGACACAGATCTACAAGTTGTGAATCTAAAATCTCTAACTGAAGTTAAAGTTACAGATAAAAACGTGTGAAGAGCTTGGTCCCGAGTTCTGGAGTGGATTTAGTTCGTCTCGTGGATCAATGGACAAAGTTCCCGGCCCGGGCGGCCTTCCCTTTGCTTTTGTAGTACTTGCCACAAAAAGACAGTACAGAAGAAAAAATAATTTTATTTTTATTTTTCTAATGCTGCCATGTCGGCAGCATGGATGGTTCGGATGGCAGAGAAAATTTATCTTGAAATACTTAGTATTTTGTAAGTGGAATAAAATCCAAGGAAAACAACAAACCAACCAGGCACATGATGTTTCCCCTCGCAAGTGTCAAAAGCCGAATTGGGTAATATTGGATTGGAATTTCTTTATAAATGGGGTATCTAACAATTTTGTTTCTGATCTAATTTCCTATTTTACCTACTACCAACGCGGTTTTTGCTCTTGCAATGTGTGATTCTGTCAATTTTGTAGAGATAAATACCAATACATGATAACATGATGATACGAGTATATCTGTATGCCGTGTGGTTCCTGTCTCAGAAGTTTCACTTCTGCAAACTCGTTATTCAGTGCTCTAGCGCTTTGTGCTGTCCGGTGTCCGACGTCCGTGCCGTATAGTCGTTAGTCCGTGTCTAGATTTTTGCCTATTTTCACTCCAAGAGCAAATTATCTGTCTAGGTTTAGTTAAAATAAAACTTGTCTTTCTTTGAGCAACTGGGCTATTTCTGCAATGACCAACTTTCCGAATGAGTAAGAATTTTAGTATTGTTTTACGGAATAGTAAGCTATTGACACATTTGGGGTAAAAGCTTTTATTCTTAGTGATCCAATTAATACTACTGCATCGAATAGGATTTTTTCTAACGCTTTTCTTTTAACTTGAGGATAAGGTGCCGTGAATTTGCTATTGTAAGTGTGCGTCATGCATATTATCACGTCTTTATCCCTTACAGAGTAGACAGAGCCAAGGTAATAAGACGTGAGGTGAAGGCCACATTTAGCGCGTTACTGAGCATTTAGATGGAATTGAAACTGTACATTACATTTACCTAAGAAACTAATAACTAAGGAAGGAAGCTATATTTGTTTAGGATTAAGCAGGACTTTTATCAAGTCTAATTTTACTATTCCAGTTTATTTATCTCTTGAGTATACTTCACACAGCAGCATCTTGTTAATAGAATAACTTGGAGGTGCTGGTTTAAATTACCTCGCATTTGCCAGCCGGTAAAAGCGGTGTAGAGAACCAGGGACAAAATAAAGAGATATAGAAGAATACCATGAAATAATTAACTCTCTTGCACCATTAAAAACACTTCGAACACAGATTCGCAGTTCAAAATGGTACTTGGCTTATTATTTAGATTAGACACGGTGAAACTTACATAAAGTTAGTTCTATTTGAAACTCCTCCCCCTAGTGTGACGTCACATTTTCAAAGGACATATCAAAACTTCAATAAGGTAGTAATACAAAAAAAGCAGTCTTTTCAAAATTACAGACGTTAGCATTTCAAGCCACCAGTGACAATCTTTGTACGTGCGACGTCACAAAGCCTGTTACTTCTCTCCCCCTCGCCCTGTCACACTTCGTTGACCCCTCGCCTTCTCTTAGTGTGTGACGTAATTTGTAAATGGCCCCTTATCACTATAACATGTTTACCATCCCGTATATGTAAGAAATTCCACGCGCCCCGCGTTCTTACGAGTATGTATATGATACGCTAACAGCATCGTGTGTTAGTCGCATCTGTTTCTGCCTTTAATTTCCTGCCAAGGACCGGTGTATTTGTGGCACATAAATTACTACATGGCACACCTCATTACTACCGACTTTGCAGGATAAAAGTCTGTGGGCTGCGTACTGAGATATATTTTTAGAATAATGCCTTCAAGTCGTGATATTCCTGGTATGTCAGAAGTAGAGAGGCGTAGTTATAAATCACTCTTGCTACTAAAGGCCACGTTGTGATAGCTTTCCGTCAAATTGGAAAGATTTGCGATGAGGAAAATAAACCTTTTACGGAGGTTAGTCTAGGTAAGTAGTAAGGAACAATAAGATTTTAATACGATTATATTACGTGGTGAATGCACCACGTAGTATAAAATCAATTCTAGTCTTAGAGTCACAGATTAGATCGTTAAAAGGCTAAATAACCAGTTTAGCAAGGCGTTGAAGCAGTATAGCCACCGGTACACGCGTAGAGTAAGTGGTAGGGTAAGTCTACTGCCCTACCACCGAATTGGTAGAGTAGTAGGCTAGTAGACTCCACCACTTTTTGCCCGCTTAGTAGCAAAATTCAAATTTAGGTGTAGACACCAACTTTATCCAAACTGGTAGAGTTAGCCGTAACTCGACCAGTTTGAAGTCAAACTTTACTAAACGAATGTATGCGTAGAGTATCCAAATATTGGTATAGTGATAGCAGTAGATGGGAAGGAAAGTGGTAGAGTAGCTTGCCCACATTGCTATCCACTCTACTTTACCAATTTGTAGTACTCTACCGATGCTGTTTACACCTGTAGTTTATTATGCCGTATAGTTAGTAGCATAGTAATTACTGTACCGTTTACTCTACGCGTGTGTCGTAGGCTTGTAAGCCGTCCTTATCCAGGGTATCTGCACATTAATTGCAACTTACCACACCGGCTACCGACTTTGCCAATAATTATGTGCCTACATACAGCAAAACACACAGAGAGAGTTGAATGTTAAACATAGTGTTGCTCCTCGTCATATAGGTTTTGTATATTAAGTACATATAGATATACAAGTGTATGTACAATATAATGTACGCAATATGAATGTATCCCACCTGCGACAAGTGCGGTCCCGGGGTTCAATCCCCGGTCAGGTCATGATGGAAAACAATATTTTTTTGATTGGCCTGAGTCTTAGATGTTTGTCTTTATAAGTATCTATTATATAATATAGTATCGTTGAGTTAGTATATATTTTTTAAACACATGCTTATTTATATCAACGGGACTTAGCACGAACCTTTTACTTACGTATTTATTTCCGATTCATCCACACACGCTGCGACCATGAGAATGTTACTTCACAGAAACGTCAGCGGAAATAAATAAGTTAAAGGTTCGTGCTAAATCCTGTTATTATCAATAATAAAGTTTTATATTACCGGCTTTGCTGGAAGCTAAAAGCGGTCTTTCTGTGGGAGGCTCGTATCTCTGAGGCTTAGACTGGCGCTATCAGATTATTACAAAACTTCACATCGTAGACGTTAGAAGTAGTCTTTCCGATATAAGTAACCAGTGCAAACCCAGTTCTTGTATTAAAAATAGTTAATGAAATGATTTTACGTCAAAGATCATCATCACTATCACAGCTGCAAGAAGTTCAATGGTGGATATAGGCCTCCCCCAAGGATTTATATCATGGGTGGTTTTAGCCATACTCACCACGCTTGGATTATCTCGATTCCGACGCTGTGCTGTGGCCCATCAAAATCGTTTGTTGTTGTTGTTAGAGGGAAGGACTTTGTTGGACTTGGGGAAAGGAATAAACGTATTTGGGATGCTACTTGCTCGGATGGATTGGGTTTTAGAAAGTACCTAGCTCGGGAGGCCGGGTGCACGTACCCATGCCATACCTACTTGCAACCACCGGACAAGCAGTCGAGGATGACACCACCTGATGTCAAAGATATCCACCGTTTTCTAGAATTACCGCATGTCACGGGCCCGTAATGAGGTCAAAAGTGCCTAACTATCAAGGTCGAACTGTTAAGCTTATACCTATGTGTGTCATTAAATAATTATTTTTAACCGAAATAAACGGCGTGGTTGATTAAATACGTACACAAGTATAACTTCACGAAACTCATGGGGTGGGAGGAGCACGATGGTCCAGTGGGCGTGAGCTCTATGAGCGCTTACGTATGTTAAGCAACCCCTGGTGCAGTCCCTACTTGGATGGGTGACCGCAAGTGGCATAAAAATATCTCGAGCTCCTCCGTGCTTCGGAAGGCACGTTAAGCCGTTGGTCCCGGCTTTCATCGTTGATGGCAGTCGTTAAGCTATGTCAGATGCCTTAAGGCAGCTTGAAAAATCTGACACCAGTGTTGGCCACTTACACATACAAAAAAACAAAAACGAAACTCATCGTTTGACAATGATAACCTCAACTGCAGCGTTAATGTGCATGAAATAAAAAAACAGTTGATAATTCCCTCCCAGCCATTTCTCTGTCTCATAAGAGTCTCAAGTTATAATTGGATAAATGATGTGCATAAAACCAACATTTTATACCTCATTTCTTACGTTTATCTTTCACTTCTCTCACGGAGACTATTTGATCTTGAAGTCTCATTGTTCGCTTATTACCATATTGTTCAATGAAGTTCATTTAAATAAAGGAAGTATGAAGGCATTTAATTAGCAAACAGATTATAGTGTAATTAAAATACTAATTAGCTGCATAGTGCTTCAATTAAATGTGCAAATACTATATTAGATACGCTTTGTAAATATGCTGTTATTATTTAATTTTTACTTTTTTTTTCAGGTACCCAATCTTCTTTATTATTCTGCTGATTATTGCAAGATATTTTTAACAAAAAAATTCAGCACAAAACACCTATTCTGGCAGATAAGAATAAATTTTCACTTTCTTTACATATTACTCTTCCCTATATTAAAAGCTTTCAAAAATCCTTCTAATTACTCACGAACGTTTCATTGTAAGTATATTAATTTTACTAAGAATCATCCTTTTAACAATTGTAATTAAGTTTGCATGTGTCATACATTTTCGCTAAAATTTAAATTACGAGCGAATTTCATCTAGTCTGAACCCATAAAGTTCCTTTTCAGATAATGACCAAAGTTTCTTTCGTGGAGTTCTAACCGACCAACTGTTATTATAAGATTCTAGAAAGTCCGTATGCAAACTCTCTTAAGTCTTTGGTGTTTTGTCTACCTCGTAAGAGATAAAGACGTGATGAAAATGTATGTATGCAACGGAGAGTGAACGTGTGCCTTACGGTTGGGCGGCCAACCGCACCTAATCCTATCCGAGCGGGATAACATATCGTCCAGATAGCGGAGGATTAAATCGTTCAGTATGTATTACCAAAGACAATATAATACTAACGTAATAGACTGCCCACCTCATACAAAAATATTGGACCAAATTAAGGTTGCGAAAAGCAGGCGAATGTATGGCGCAGAAGAGTTGCTTGCTACTCGATACTAGATGGCAGTAAACTGCGTTAGCCTTTAACTTACTAAATATACGGTGACATTTTAAAATATTATGCCTATAATATTGTTTTGAATTTTAATAAGATATATATTGTGAATCATGTTTTTATATTCTCATAATACGGTAGATACAATGTTCTGTTGTTTCGAGTGGCGCCATCTATGCGTGTCTCTGAGAACAAAGGCGTTGAGACCACATGGTATTACGGTCCATTACTGAGAAGGCTGATTGTGTTGCATTACTGCGTTTTACGTGTGTTCCTCAACGTTATTCTAGAAAGTCTAATGCAGACAGTGAACCATACCACAAACCATTCATAGGCGTATGCAATGGAACGGAGAACGGAAGTTTGCTTATGGATGGGCGGCCAACCGCGCCTAAACGTTTCAGAGCAGGCATAGCCATATCGTTAAAAGCATAGATTAAAAAAAAATTCTTCAGGGTAAAGGTATATAATTGAGGGGGCTGATTTTATTGATGCGGCCGTTTGTTCTTCAATCCCTTAAATTCTGATGATGAAATTCAAACTATATCATTTAAAGTTTGATTTTCTTTTAAAATGAAGCATAGATGGCGTCCAGGTTTCGTCACAAATATGTACATATATCCACAATATTATGAGAAAATAAAAATAATATACAGAATATATGTTATTGAAAATGAAAACAACATTTTTACATTATATTAAAAAATATATTATTTGCCAGTGAAAGTGGTAGAATGCACTGCAGCGCCATCGTAGCCGCCAATAGTGGCAGCCGCCACAGTAATTGGATCCACAGAGGAAATAAATTTATACATCGTCCAAGTGGAGGTAACAAAAGCATTACCTTGTACGTGCTTATAGCAAATTTTTTGTATCAGTGCAGCATTCTGTACGTTAGTATTAATAGATATTATAATTGCAGGAATAGGTGTTTTATCCGGATCAAACGCACGCTTAGTTTCAAATAGCCACCGTTAGATGGCAGTAAATCCACTGCTAGTTAACAAGACTAATCAGAATGTGTTTAGCGTAAAAATGATAGTATGCATTTATTTGAAATATATAAATTGAATCTAAATGAAATGCAATATCGATATGCCTCATATAGTTAGTAGTAATATGAATATCTATTTAATTTAGCACGAAGCGCCATCTGTGTACAGTTGGAGCACAACTTTAGTTTGTATGTAACCACCACGGTATTATAATTGTCTTTGGTAAAGGCGACCTTCAGAAGAACGTTTCGCGTGTTGAACACAACTGACTCGCTCTGAGAGTGAATGGACGTGGTCTGTTACTCAAGCGAGCCATATACCACGTGTTATGTAACGCCAGCTTTGGCCTACATTTTAGTTAGCCGTCTGCCTCGCGTCTGGTTAAAAACGAAACATATCGGCCGGAGGGTTTGTTACTAAGTAGCCTAAAAATAAATAACCGAACTCTGACTTTGCTATTACCCGACCCACCCAGAAGGAGGGTAATGTTTTTCGCGCGTATGTATGTATTCATATATGTATGTCTGTTCCATTGTTGCCTAAAATATTAGTATATTGTATAAAATAATCCAAGAGTAAAGGGAAACATAATCTGACGATTTTAAATTTCAATATTTTAAAGACTGAAAGGCTATGTAATGTCAGCAAAAAACAATATGACGGATACAAACCGCTTAGTTATGATTCTGTGATACAAACTGTCGAAAATACAACTTGTTTGTCATCTACAAAAAGATTTTCGATGTCAAAAGAGCATTGTTTTTCTGAAGTGCACAAAATAATGTGAGAAAATGGCATGTTTATAAGATTTTGCGTCATAACCGAAATATAGTCGGCACGTGGTCGGCACTTCCAACAAACTCAATTTCACCTAGTTATAATAATTGTGTCTACTTACTTCACAGAACACAGAAAGATTTCTGTGTTCTGTGACTTACTTAGTATAATATAATAATAAGTAAATTCAAAACTTCTTTCTACTAAGACCTTTAGATTATCTTGTAAATTAGCGCCGAAAGGTATAAACAACGTGTTTACTTACATATTTTTATAACGAAAAGACGAAAAATAAACGGGAAACAAAATATGCGGATTCCCTTAATTATTTCCCGTTATTTTCATCAAAGAGTTTGGGCGTCTTTGTGGCAAAGAGTTGTCGAAAATAAAAGTGATGAAAGGCATTCAAAGAAATTATATAGAATGTCGGTGAAAACGCGAATTTTCCAATAATAAACAATTTATGTTGTATTCATTTTAAATGCTTTATTGCTAACTTGCAGAATTTTAAAAAACTAGTAACAGAAACTCGTAGTTTCCTGAAGCTTTGCTTTTCAGACTTCAGATACACGACTGATTTAATTTATAACGAAAGTATTTTTTCCCCTTTTTTTATCATTATTTCTTGTGATTATGCATAAGGGATTCTTGTTCCCAAATTGAAAATGTTGCCAAGAGGTACGGTTGACCTTGTCATGTTTGGCATAGATTAGATTTTTCTTCCAACTACGCTGCAATTCTATCATAACTGCACTACATATCCAGCACAAAGCGGAACTTTGCTGCACTAGAAGTAAAAAAAAAACTAACTTTTTTAACTAACTACTTTCCATACATTTTTGCTGCTCTAGTGCAGCAAAAATGTATGGAAATCCTTTACTGCACTGTTTAGTTTTTTTAAATCGTGGACAATAGTTGTCACCTGTCATAAAGAAGGTTGGCCAACCTAACGGCCGTATGGAGTTAACAAGGTGACGTGTGTATTGCCTTGCCTAAAAAAAAAAACTGGCCATAAAGAAAAAAAGCGGGAATGTGAACAACAAATTTTTAACTATTGTAATTTGTCTTCAGTTTTATTTTTCAACTGCTTTTATTGCAGTAGTTGAAAGAAAAGCAGATTATGCACCTCGCATTAAGTAAGTTAAATTGCACTCGTGCTTTTTAGAGCCCTCGCTGGCGCTCGGGCTCCAAATAAACACTCATGCAGCAATAACTTACTTTCTGCTCAGTGCAACAATCTACTATTATGCCACTAATAAAATAAAATACTGCCACAAACAGATCACTGAGTTATCAAAACGCGATGGACTTTTTCCACTATTTCTGTCTCCCATCATCATAAATTTCAGTCCTGCCTATAAAAATATAGTATAAAAATATTTGTTTGCCCAATTCAATTAAAATATAACATTCAAGATGGGGTCCCATACAACAGTCGTGATTTTGTTGCCGTTTATTGCGTGGCAGTTAAATGTTGTATTGATAATAGTACGGAACCTTTCATGCGCCAGTCCGATTCGCACTTGTCCGAATTTATTAAAATTATTATTTCCTACAAACGAGCACGGTCGAGCAAGCTGTTTAAGTGCCTAATGATAAGATTCTTATTATTAGAGTAAACACATTTTAAGGCCTTAATTAATTTCTCAAAGCTAAGAAACGCAAAGTAATCAATCAAGCCTGCCTTTGATTATCTTTGTGGTAACATCAGAGGCGGAAACTGTAGGGAACCGCTGGGATTGCGGACAAATCCTTTCCTTGAATGGGGCTTCAGGCGGCCGGACCAAATATGCGAGGCTTTTTATAATTAAATTTAAATATATGGATGCAATTTACGAGGCAAATTTACTTTTATGTAAAGATAGAATATATGTTAAAGGATTATCTATATCTCGGCCATCGGGTCTTCGCGCTATGTGCCCCGCCCACTGCCACTCCAAAGAGCTACCAATCTCTTCGATTCTAATGTTTTCTCGAAGAGAAACACTGAGCTTAACCCTCTCCATAGCTCTTTGGGCGACTTTGATCTTTCTTATGTATGAGGCCCATAGTAAGGAACCACGTTTCGGACCCGAAGTCATCACTGTCAAGTAATCATTGGCCGCGATTAAGTCTTCCTGGTTGCAGGTACTGCGGCGTACTTACTCATTTGTCCCGAGTGACAAATGGGACTCGGGACAAATAAGTGAGTACGCCATTGTTTGTGGTGCTATACTAACCTGCATAAATAAATAACGTAAATTAGTGGTTTTGGACTGACATCAAATGCCGACAAAGAAGCAAATAGGCTTTGCTAGTACAAACATAGAATTAATTAGATTAGATTAAAACCCTTTATTGCACAAGAATAAAACATAAATTACAAATTTCTCTTAAACTAAAGAAATGCGCAAAAGGCGGCCTTATCGCATAGCAATCTCTTCCAGGCAACCTTCTGTTTGAAAAGATACTTGAAATAAAAGCAGGTGGTGCGGGGTAGTAAACACTATCAAAATCGGATAATAACTACTTATAATAAAGAAAAAAAAAATCAACATCAAATAAACATACATAAATACAAAAGAATAAAATAAACATACATATATATATGCATATATATATATATATATATATAAAATTACAAACATACATACAATATGGTGAACTTACACAGAAGGGGAAATAACGTGATAGCAATCAATAGGAAAAATATCATAGAGATAAGAAATAAGATTTTACTTGAGACTTAAAGCTGGCTAGCGTTTGAGCGCACCGGATAGAGAGTGGTAGGGAGTTCCAAAGACTAACGGCTCGAACAGTAAAAGAACGTGAATAGAAATAAGTGGTGTGCTGTGGAATTATCAGACGTAGGTTCTCTGCACTACGCAGGGGACGTTGCTGTTTATCTCTGAAGAAGGTAAAGCGTTTCTTTAAATAGTCAGGAGAGGTTGGGTTAAAAAGAATAATGTATAATAGAGAAAGAGTATGCCAGTCTCGGCGACGTCGAATTGGGAGCCACTTGAGTTGATTACGAAAGTGAGAAACATGGTCGTATTTACGAAGTCCATATATAAATCGAATGAATAGATTTTGGAGACGCTCAAGTTTATTAAGTTGCTCCTCAGTAATGTCTAGATAGCATGTATCGGCGTAATCAAGGATAGGGAAAAGAAGGGAATGTGCAAGCATAATTTTAGTGTTCAAAGGCAAGAACCTATTGAGTCTCTTTAGAAAACTGAACGTAGCAAAGATTTTTCTGCTTAGCTCTGACATTTGAGAATTCCAAGACAGAGTTCGGTCAATGTGGAGGCCTAAACTTTTGACATTGTCGCAGTAGCTAATAACAATTCCGTCAAACACTATTGGTGGGAGTTGAGCAAAATCTAATTGACTGAGGATCCTGGAACTGCCTACAATAATGCATTTCGTTTTCAACGGATTGACTACTAATCCATAACTCTTGCTCCACATCACGATACGTTCCAAGTCATTATTTGTAGTGGTGATAGCTGAAGGCATATTTTGGACGCTAGCGCTTGTATAAATTTGGAGATCATCAGCGTAAAGGTGGTAGGATGACTGAAGTTGAGATGAAATAGAATTAATAAATATAGAAAAAAGAAGAGGAGATAGGACACCACCCTGTGGAACACCAGCAGATATCCGACACCAGGAAGAGTAATGTTCCTCAATGCGGATACGCTGCTGTCTTCCAGACAGGTAAGATTTAAACCAACCGATTACTGTTGGAGATATGTTGAGAGACCGCAAAACACCCATTAATATAGATAGAAGGTTCAGAAAATCCTTTTTAAAGTAGACATGTCTATCAAGTCACGCTCATTTAATTACAGCCCGGCCCGTCTGGACCCCAACAAGGCTCATTGGTACTAATTTTCCGCCCGGTCGGGCCATTAGCTGGAGATAGACGCGTTATCGACTGGTCCACAGGCTTAGTGCGGAAGGCGATCCGGTAACTGATATGTGATTAATCAACCGGTTTAGTCTCGTACTCGTTTGCCTACTGGATTCACCCTTGATTGGACAGTGCATTTTAAGTACCATATTTTATATCCGAATGAGAAAACCGTAAAAATTCTAAGAAGTCGACTAGCAACTAGGCAGGCACTATCTCTGTTTATTAGTTTCAACAATGAGCCACTTGCTTTCCTGCTCTAAGTGCCTTAACATGTACAACTGGAAGATCTCATGGCTACTAATATAATACAAACACACTTGTCACTGACTCGGCAAAAAGAATAAGTTTCAACCCTATGTCTATCATCCTGCTATATAATTTTTGCACTAGGATCTGTCTTAAAAAGTTCGATTAGATCTTGCCAATAAAAAGCGATCAATACTGAGTTGGACAAAGGCTAAGTACCTACTTCCGATTATTTGCTTGCATTATGGAGATTAAGCATGGTATAAGCGCACACCACCCCGCATCGTTTGATCTTGTAAATAGCGTATATGTATTATACAGCGTGTGAATTGACTTGTCACCGAATATTGCCTGGGCGGCTGAACACTTTAGGATGAAAACATCGAATTTCTTCTTGAGTTCCTGCTTCTTGAGCTGAGAGTGAGCATTAAAGGGTATGTCGAGATTCAATTTACACGGTCTATTAAGAGTATCTAATAAAGTTAGTAAAAGATAAGTATATTAGATACTTAAATACTGTTCTATGTCCATGAGATTAAAAGAAGCGAAACTTGAGAGATGTACGGGCGCGATACATCGTCCGGTTCGGTAGACGGAAACCCGGGAAGGGGATTATCCCATTCCTAAGGGATGAAACGCATTTGCGAAAGTATCAGGTTACTACGTGTTGTTTTAGTCTAATTGGATTCCCGGATTAAACGAAGACAAACTGCAAAAAGTACCGGAAGTTTTAAAAATACTGTTTTATTTGACCAGCGAAATTATTAAGTATACGTTTATGGTTTCAAACTTTTATAATTTTTTAGCAACGGGAATATTCGAAGTCGAGATTGAACTGTAAAATAAGCACAATCAAGGTGAGGATTTATGGGATACTGAAATATTGTAAAGAAATATTAACAATCCGAACTTCCTTTACTTCCTTGCGAATAAATATATCTAAATCCCAAGGGAATAGTATTTATCTGGATATAATATCCGTACTTCTGTACCCCTTACAATGTGTATGCAATCATGATACTCAATCTGAGTAACGTAACAATATTAGTATGCGTAACAATATTAGTTAGGATTGTGTATTGTGCTATTACGTGTTTAAATAAATCATTAATTCATATCTTTTCAAATAATTGAAAAGATATGAAATAATGATGACAAAATATGTGTTTCTTATGTAATATAGTAATATGTTGCGCCAATCCCCCCATCATTTGGTTGACTGGTTGAAAGGTTGCCGGGAAAAAATCGCTTTTGGGATAAGACCGCCTATGTATCTACTCTTCTTTTTTTTAGTGTAATTTTTTGTTCTAAGTAATGCAATCTTAAATGTGTGCTAAGGAGTTTACAAATAAACAGACTAAATACAGCATGAAAATAAAAAAGAAGTTTTTAATATCTCATACCGTTTAGCAGGTCTCTTATCAGCAGTTGTCACTCGGTGTGAACCTTATTAAGACATGCCGCGGTACCGTAGCAACCGGTTCGGTTTAATAAACCGTTTACCGCTTTACGCTCAGTCGTAAAACGAATAAAATATTTGACGTTTTACGACCGGCGTTCGCGGACCAAATTGATATGTTTAAATTCTAAAGTTGAAATTCTTTCAATCCAATATTTGCTCCGTTTCGATCAAAAATCCATTAGACGGCCGACCGTTTGTTGGGAAATATAAATATTTGCATAGTAATATCGATTTTAAAATGATCCGCATAGTTAAACAGTAGCAATACTGATAAGGAATAACGTTCTTATTTCAACTCTTACATACTCAAGTGAGTTGGTAGGCTTTTTGTTTGCTTTTCAAATTAAAATAAATATAGATATATAGGGACATATCACACAAATTGAGCTAGCCCCACAGTAAGTTGTGAACTTGTGTCGCAGGATACTAACTCAACGATACTATATTTTATAACATATACTTATGTAGATAAACATCCAAGACCCAGCACATTCTGAAAAAGATCGTTTTCCATCATGACCTGACCGGGGATCGAACCCGGGACCCCCGTGTCGCAGGCTGGCGTGTTGACCGCTGCGCCACGTAGCTCAAAAGAGAATATAGTTATAGTACCTAATACCTATTTAAACTACGATTTAAAACTACCGCTTTGTCTTGTTACAGGTACCTACTTGGAATTGGGTGTGTACCAAAAAACGGTGTGTAAAGTTTTTTGTAATACTCTTATGGGATAAACAGGGCCGATGGTCGCAGAACCAAAGTCCAGCGTCCAGTAATTGATTCGCCACAAGTTGAATTTAAATCCAACTCTGAGTTTAGTACAGCATAAACAGCTTTTAATTACTTATGTTTTAATTTAAGTGTCACGTGGCCTGTAAGTCTTTTGGCCTAAGGTTCAGTCTATCCTGTATGTAAGGAATAAAATCATATAAAAAAAAAAACAAATATTCCTTGCTAGACTTGGTTCGTTGGTTCGGTTTTGCATAGCGATTATAGTCGGTCAGTAGTTCAGTACCACTGAGTTTATGATCGGATTCTAATCATTATTTCGCCTCAAGTCGAATTAAAATCCAACTCGAAGTGCGCACAAACGTCACTGGCGGCTTTTAATTGCTTGTGTTTCAATTCAAGCGGCAAGTCTTTGAGTGGGAGTCTGATGTATGCAAATTTAATTTAAGAATCTAATTTGAATAATAAAGCGGTTAGGTCGTTGGTATAATTTTACCGCAGAACGTGTGTGGCTTCGAGTCTTCGACAATTAATAACGATAAGTGGACTTGATGCTCTCGATTTTAACAAGAACATGATTGCCCAGGTGTTTAAAGTGAGCGATAAGTTGTACATATAATTATTACCATTGTACATTATTATGTGTAGGAAAAGTCAAGATAATATTATCATAGACAACCTCATACAATATTTTGGGCCAAATTAAGGCCTGTTACATGGTGCCTACCTTGTAGCACTATTTACTTTAGCTTAACTCATTTCACGTAAGCTCAACCAGCCGCAATAGAAATTACAAAAGTGTGTCTACAGACGGGAGTGTCAAGGAAAGTGTTAATAAATGCTTTTCAAGATTCAAGATTCAATCGTTTATTTAATATAGGTTTCTTTGAACACTTATTAATTGTCATATTCGTGTTTTGCTATTTATCAACCAGGACAGGACCTACTTTTAGAGCTTTGAAGTGTGTACGAGCAAAGCTCGAAAAGCACACACTTCAAGATACGAAAAGCCGGCGATCCTGTCCGGTCCAGATGTGACTTAAAACTTTGATATTTTGTCACATCTGCAAGACTATATTCTAACTTTTGACAATAACGGTGTACACCGTTTTGATGGCCACTTTAACATCCATTACGGTTTATATATCTTAAATAAAAATTAACTAAAGCCGTAATGGATATAGAACTGACCATCAAACGTTGTTCACCGGGATAGTCAAAAGTTAGCAAATAAGTTGGACTCTAGGTACACCGATCCTTGCGCATTCAAGTAGTTGTTATGACTTTCAGACATAAACGAAGTATTAACCTATAAAGTCTCTCTTATTTTTACAGCTTAGTTAATGCGATACGCATGTCTGACGTAGCATCAGCACTAATTCATTTGGAATAGGAATACGAGTCGAAAGCTCGCCGGCATTCGCAATTTATCGGCTTCCGGTATCGGCAGGCATTTCCATAATCATTCTTTGCATACCTACATGGAAGCCTGAGCCTAATGGTGCATTAATTACTCACACGTCCGAATTCGACGACTTTTATTTTCACATGAGTCAAGTTCTCGAGATGACGAGTTAGAATCCTAATCCTTATAAAATAAATAAATATATACGGACAAATCACACAGATTGAGCTAGCCCCAAAGTAACTTCTTATGTAAGACTTGTGTTATGGGATACTAACTCAACGATACTATATTTTATAACAAATACATATATAGATAAACATCCAAGATCCAGGTCAATCTGAAAAAGATCGTTTTCCATCTTGACCTGACCAAGGATCGAACCCGGGACCATCCGTGTCGCAGGCAGGCGTGATGACCGCTGCACCACGAAGCTCGTCAATCTAATAATTTAGTAATATTATAATGCGAAAATGAGTTTGTATACTTGTTTGTTACGTCCTCACACTTTATCTACTTAACTAATCTTCTTGAAATTTGGCATACACATAGTAAGGATACCTAGAAGGACTAAGGGGACCTATCATCCCGGAAAAAAGTACTGCTCCCGTGGGATTTGCGGTAAACGATTCGGCAAAATTAAACGCGAGCGAAGCCGCGGGTAAAAGCTGGTGAGATTATGATTTTGCTTGTTCTGGTAAACTGCAGATAGCATGTGAAGAGGCCGTGAATAATAATTGTCGTCTCAATTTTCTCCCAGACTTTTGGATCATGTTAAATGAATAATCAACTGGTCCTACTAAGCTTCGGTCATCAATTACTTTAACGCCTCGTGTAGGTAACACACGAGGCGTTTAAGTAATTGATGACAGACCCTATCGCGCAACTGTTACCATCATAACATAGAACTCGTGTCGTGTATGTTGATGTAATAAAAAATGTTCCACGCTCAACGGACAAAAATCTTAGAAATCACGTCAATAGGCGATGCGGCTAGCAACCCTATTTTTATACTGCTTTCCACTTTAACCCCCTACTAACACGCTAAACGTGGCACTGTCTACCCCGCAAGGGATAAAGACGCGATAATATGTATAGTAACTACTCTATCGATTAATCTACGCAAGTATCAGAGGCTAAGCAATAGACAAGCTACTCGTATACCTATTCAACTCGACTCGAGCAACGTGAACATTTGCTTTGGCGTACTCATATTCGCGGAATCGTGTAGTTTCCACTACGAGTAGCTAGTAATATTAGTAATGTATTTCGGGCACGCAATATATGTGTTGTATATCATCCCGGTTATTACATTCCTTGTTTCGAGCTAAAGCCAATCTGATAAAACATTAGTCAGATTAATTGGGAAGCATTGATCCAATGTAATATCATTTTGCAAAATTTGCCTTTAGGTTTCGTTAAGATACTGTGTGGTTTCCGGCAGAGTAGAATAGAACCACTCCAAGTCTTCCAGTGGATGTCGTAGAAGGCAACTTAGGGAACACAAGCTAAATAAAGCTTACAAACATCAAAGAGACCTCTCCAACCCGTCTGGCCAGCGTGGAGAGTGTAGGCCAAATCCTCTGACAGCTCTGGCTAAATTATGGCACTCGTAGTTCAGAGAGGGTCATACTCCTGCAGTGGAGACTAAATAAGACCTGATGATGATGATGATGATGAAGATACTTACTGACGACGTATGCAATTCGGTACAATTGTTGGAAATGCAGAAATAATCTGTAAAGTAGTTTCCTAATTACTATCCTGGCCTTTAAATTAAAATTTAGTAATATGGTTGTATTTGTTTCTGCAAAATAACCAGTAATTACAAGAGCCGTAAAATAATAGAAATACGATAGTTGTAAGGCTCTAAACTTAGCACTTTTAGCTTTTAATCTCGGTAATAATGACATAGGTATGTACAATTTTCCTTCTTATTGGTATTCCGTTATAAGTTAAAATTAATCTGTTAATGATTGAGGTATAATTTATTATGGAATATCAAGTAATTATAACAAGTCTTGAAACGTGTGCGCGAAATGCAATAACTTTATGGCGGCTTGAAATATCGCGCGAGTCGATGCCCAGTACACAATACTGCGCAGCTCGCAGCTAATATTCGAGCCGCCTTTGATTCGGCCTATACCTTGCTTTTAAACTCGAGTCAGCTACCCGCCGTCACAAAAATCCATTACTGAACCCTAAAAATAACTCCTACATTAAAATATCATATGACAAATAAGAGGTCGTAAAGCAATAATTCGTAAAAGCCATTCGGAATTGATGTCGAATGTAATTTGGATGTAATGTTTTTCGCGGCGTGTCGGGTGTCGCTTACGAAATAAGTTTAAATATTCACGCACACTCAACGAGAGGGAAAACCGAACATTTTCCGATGGCTGAACCCCACGGGGGACATAACCGTGAATTTTATAGGGACGTATCGGGACGTCTGGCCCGGCATAATTCAAATTAAGCTCATGACAGGGCCGCTGTTGGGACGCCGGGGCCCGTCACCAGTATTTTTTGCAGACAGTAAATTAATTAAAGAATGTACAGCTAAAACCCTTTTGTGGAGGCCTGTGACAAGATTTGATTATGTATCTGCGAGTACGCTTGATTGAATGGCTTGAAGCATTTCATACAATTTTATTTGATCAAAGACCTAAACAGTTATAATATTAAAACTTACGCGAGATAAATTAATTATAGAAACCCGGCTTAAGGGCCCACACTAGGCACACTAGCGACGCCAATAATTTTATTCCTAATACTTTACAAATAGAAAGAAATTCAAGAATGTTAATCATACAAGCCTTAGTAAATAACCTGAAGTATTTTTAAAATAATGTTTTAAAATTATCAGAATCAGTCATTCTGATAATTAATAAGACTTGATCTGTGGCGCCTCAGGCGATGTTGGTACGGCCCTTTTGGAGGGCCTGACGCAGCTAGTAAACCTAATGCTCTCGGGAAAGGTTTGTGACCAGATAGTGGATGTCCTATATGGTGCAAACCTTTGCGCTCTCCGAAAGAAGGACGGTGGCATCCGCCCTATTGCAGTAGGTAATACAATCCGCCGCGTCGTTTCCAAAATTTCTTGCAGGCATTGTTTGCCAGTTTTGGAGCAGGAATTTCAGCCAAGACAGTTAGGTTTCGGAACTAAGGGGGGTTGCGAAGCCGCAGTACATGCAGCTCGCACCTTTCTCAAACGCGGCGGAGGTGAGGTTTTATTGAAGGTGGATGTTAAAAATGCATTCAACTCAGTAGACCGGGGCGCTCTGTTGACTCAGATTAAAAATACTATACCAGGCACGTTTCCTTATTTATGGCAATGCTACAGTAAGCCAACGTGCCTGGTATATGACGGTCAATTGATAAATTCAGCAGTTGGATGTCAACAGGGCGACCCTCTTGGACCGGCCATTTTCAGTTTAGCTATCCAACCTTACATCAAAGATTTGGCATCAAAATTCAACGTGTGGTACTTGGATGACGGGACCCTAGGAGGAGATGCTGCGTCAGTTTTATGCGACCTAGAAAAAATTATAAAGTCTTTCGGTGACATTGGCCTCGAATTAAATTTCGCAAAATGCGAGTTGTATTTCTGCAAGAATTTGACCCAACATTTACGAGACGATCTAAATTCCAAATTTAGTGTTTTGGCCCCCAACATAAAAATTATTAACGACCACTCTCTTCACCTCCTTGGGGCACCGGTGCTGGAAGATGCTTTTAATAAGTTTGTAGAAGACCAGTTACTGCTTTTTAATGATTCTTCCAGCCGTCTAGGCGACATCAACCCACATATGGCTTACACGATCATAAAATTCTGTATGTTTGTTCCCAAGACCACTTACACGCTTCGGTGCACTCCACTTTGGGCCCACAGCCAACTTCTGTCCCTCCTTGACAATACCATCAGGAAAACAATTATTAAAATATTTAATTGCTCCCTCAATGACAAAAGTTGGGACCAAGCCACATTGCCCATACGCCATGGTGGTCTTGGTATTAGGAAAATTTCAGATATTGCATTACCAGCATTTCTGTCATCGGTTAATAGCACAAGTAACCTCGTAGGTAACATTTTAGACCCGTCCTTTCCTGACGTAGAGGTTACTGGCTTAACCGAGGCCAGAGATGCTTGGTGTGATGCAGTCGGTCCAAATGTTCATACACCCTTGAATCTGGCTTCTCAGCGACAATGGGATGAGCCGCTCTGCGTGCAGGCGCGTAGTTTATTAATTGAGTCTGCTAATAGTAATGCGGAGCGGTCTCGTCTCCTAGCTAGCTGCGAGCCAGAGTCGGGTTACTGGTTGAATGCAATCCCGTCAGCGAGCGTAGGGACTCTTTTGGAGAGGACTACTTTCAGCTTGGCGGTGAGTCTGCGTCTTGGGGCCAGGACGAATGAACCTCATCGCTGCCGATGCGGGGGACATGTCGATTCCCTGGGCCACCACGGCCTGGCCTGTCGCCGCAGTGCAGGACGCTTTTCGCGTCATGCCGCGCTTAATGATGTCATCCGTCGTGCCCTTGCCTCCGCAGGTGTGCCAGCTGTGCTCGAGCCTGTTGGTATTACGCGTGATGATGGCAAGAGGCCCGACGGAATGACACTCATTCCTTGGAAAAACGGGCGGTCGCTTGTATGGGATGCCACATGCGTGGATACTGTAGCCCCATCCCACTTACAAGCGACCGTCCGCAGAGCGGGCGCGGCAGCAGCGGCGGCAGAAGCCATTAAGAGGCGCAAATATGCAGCTCTAGGCGAGCCTTACATATTTGTGCCCTTCGCCGTGGAGACCTTAGGGCCTTGGGGTGCGGAAGCACGACAGATTTTCAAAGAGATCTCCGCACGCCTAATCGACGTTTCCGGTGACCAAAGGGCAGGCGCGCATTTTGGCCAAAGACTAAGTTTGGCAATCCAACGAGGAAATGCCGCCAGTCTTTTGGGCACCCTGCCCGCTGACTGCAGCGATTTGGCTTCTATTTTTTATTTAACTTAATGTTTATTTATTTATTTTTCTTTTTTTTTGTAGGTTAATTTTCTTTTTTTAAGACTAGTTATAGTTTATAATCTTAGTTTCGTTCTTTGTTTTTAGTTTATTTAAATAAATATTGGAAGTTTGTGTTTAATAACATATCAGTCATTAAGAGAAATAGTGATTACCGCCAAAAACGGCCCTTTTTGGCGGGAATCTGGTTCTCATAATCCTCACTAGTGTGGGGCCTTAACACAAGTTTTAGTATATCCGACGATAAAACGTGAGTAAAGCTGAGTTTCCATAATGACTTAAACAATTCCTAGGAATTCAGCAATTTCTGAATTCCTAGGTTTTACGTTGCTATCTGAGAGTGATAGAAAAGTCATAAATCATTTTATCTTTTTATTTGGTACACTTTGCCAGCGACTGGGGTAGGGTAAAACAAGAACGATCCTACAGTTCTTCGCAATTCTGAAGTTCTGAAACTACATCAAAATTCTGACGGAGAAATAAAGTTACAAACTTTTGCTACAAACAACGATCACATCAAAATTCAAATCCTAGCTTTCAAATATTCAGTTGGTATCTACTTTTAACTCTCTTATTTTGGGGTAACGTTTGTGGAGCAATATAAAATCCCTGCCACACGAAGGGTCATATTTCCTCTGGTGTAAAATTGACTTCGTGTAAAATATGGGTTCAAATTTGTACATAACACATAATAGTTAACCTATGTAAAACACCATTGATCATGGAATTTGAATTCTGGATTTCAGTTTCTCAGTTTTTTTTTTTAATATATGACCGCTACGTAATGTTTTCTAAGAAATCATTGTACCTGCAACCTGCAAGCCCCCATAAAGATCATCCAAAATCAATAATCATAATATACAATTTCACTTGAGACCTGTAAAAACGCTCTCACATTGTCATTGAGATAAGTCGCTAACATTGCATGAAATGGTTTGTCTATCCAGTGGATAAAATCCAAAATAAAAAAAGAAAACTGGTGGATAGTATCCTCCTGTTTCTTTTTTAGAGAGCATATTATTTTTTCTTGATTTTTAGAAGAAATTCAATATAATAATAATAATGTTTATTTCTCTCCACAAACATATGTGTGTAAACTCCACAATATGATCTGTTACAAATGTTTAGCGTCCCTTAATATTATAAGTACTTTCCGACTGATGTAGTATCCGCCACAAATGATTAAGCTCGTGTAACCCAGGCTTACGTAAAGTTGATAAAATTGCAGCGTGATAAATATTTAATATTTCCTAGAGCTCTCGAAAAAAGCCGCCGAAAGCAGTCCTCTGCAATATTTATGTCCCGGCGTCAGTACTCCGCATCTATATTTACGTCAATCTAATGTTTCTGATTCGCAAAATGTTTGAAGGATTTTCATTTACACCAATAACGGGTTGTGATAAATTAGTGAACCCATATCCATCCATACTTCTGTAGGGGTACACTCATACATTGTTAAAATGAAACTCAGCAAATTCTTGTGGCGCGAGCGCACGGCAGTCGCCCTCCGCCTGCCTCCGTTCCCACTCGCGGACTTCTGTCCCATATGTAATTTACGTTCGATTTAATTTCGTAACTTGTACTTGTGTGGTGAAAAGTTTTGAGAACAATATACCCGGACTTTCGTGAACTGCATTCCTGTTGTTTTACTGTGGACACTAAACCTACCTACATAGTTAGCTTTCATCGAGACATAATAATTTGGAGTCAGAGTAGCCTATACAACGTAGTGATAACTTGCAGTACCGAACATAACGTACAGTGGTGACACCCGTGTGCAGTAAAATAACTCTCAGTGCAGTGATTTTTTTAAATTGGGGGCGGCTCAATTTAACGGGTTCGGAGCAGGCTCGGTGGTAACATTACCACTCATCAATTCACTCTCCGAGGACAGTGATTTCACGAACTTTTGAGATGGCTGAAGAAGACAAACCGGAGGTGGTTTTGATCTCCGTATCGGCGCGCATCCCGGAATTTTGGACGGACCAACCCGCGTTATGGTTCATCCATTTCGAAGCAGCAGTAGCTCCGCAGAAGGCAAGTGACCAGTCGAGGTACCAACTACTCATTGCGAAACTAAGTAAACAAGTTATACAGCAAGTAGCTGGTTTCCTAGAAGCACCACCCGACGCCAACAGATACGAAGAACTGAAAGCACATCTACTTAGCATCTACGAGGAATCTGAAACCAAACGCATTCAGACACTCATGAGCGAAATGCAGCTGGGTGACCAGAAACCGTCACAACTCCTTAGGCGGATGCAGAGTTTGGCAGGCAACCGCGTCTCGGCGCAGACGTTGGTGGTCCTGTGGCAGAATCACCTTCCGACCGCAGTACGAACGGTGCTGGCAGCTACCACCTTGGAGGACGCCGAAAAGCTCGCGGCAGTAGCAGATAAAGTGATGGAGACAACTCGACCGATGGAGGTAGCAGCCGTCAGTCAGGAGCAACCAAACCATTTGTCTGACGCCATAGAGAAGCTCAGTTTAGAAGTCGCCGAGCTACGAAAGGAGAGGTTTGGCGCACGCAACCGCAGCAGGTCGAACCAGCGACATAGAAGACGCAGTAATAGTCGAGCGAGAAACGGATCGGGCGCACGAAAGGACAATAATCTATGTTTTTTCCACTATAGATTTGGTAAGGAAGCGAGAAAATGTCGGAATCCTTGTGCATGGAAGTCGGAAAACTAGCAGCCGTACAGTCGGCGACGGGAAGCTGTATTGGTGGATCAAACCGTCGGTTATGTATAACGGATAAAAATAGTAAGTTAAGTTATTTAATCGATACCGGTGCCAATGTGTCAGTTCTGCCCTCGCATGTTTTCAAACGCAGTCCTACGAATAATTCAGAGGGTTACGTATTGTTTGCAGCGAATGGCACTCAAATTAAAACATATGGCACTGGCACATTGACCCTGGATCTCAATCTTAGACGAGCATTTCGTTGGACATTTATTGTGGCTGACGTCAAACAGCCTATCATAGGCGCGGACTTTTTAAGCCACTATAAATTGATAGTCGATCTAAGCAATAAACGATTAATTGATACCCTTACAAAGTTGAATGTAATAACACGCGTTCAGTGTTGTAATAATCCGTCTATCTCGACTTTATCCGTAAATAATCCGTATCATGATTTACTTAAACTATTTCCAGACATAACCAAACCAATGTCTTTTAGAGAACCCCCACAGCATTCAGAGAAGCACTACATCGAGACAACGGGACCACCGGTTCACGCTAGGGCGAGACCTTTACCTCCAGAACGTTTAAAGAAGGTAAAAGAAGAGTTTAAGGTAATGGTAGAGTTAGGAATTTGCAGGCCATCGAAGAGTGCGTGGGCAAGTCCACTACACGTGGTACAGAAGAAAAATGGGGACATTCGCCCGTGCGGTGACTACCGGCAGCTGAACGCCATCACCAAACCGGATAGGTACCCCATCCTACGACTGCATGATTTCACCTACTTACTATCAGGTAAAAATATTTTTTCAAGAATTGACGTCAATAGGGCGTATCATTTTCTTCCTATTAATGAGGACGATATTCCCAAGACGGCCATAATTTCCCCGATCGGTCTTCACGAATTTACCAGGATGAGTTTTGGTCTGCGCAACGCTGCGCAATCCTTTCAGAGGTTCATGAATCACGCGGTATTACAAGGGTTAGACTTTCTTTTCAGTTACATCGATGACGTCATCATAGCGAGCGTGAGCGAGACAGAGCATCGCGAGCATCTCCGTTTATTATTCGAGCGTTTAAATAGGTATGGTTTAACAATTAATCAATCTAAATGTGTTTTTGGTGTCTCAGAGTTGGAATTCGTAGGATTCCATGTTTCGAGAGAAGGCATCCGACCTCTACCAGATAAGGTACAAGCTATCTCTGATTTTCCAAAACCAACGACTGTTAACGAATTAAGACGATTTTTAGGCATGGTCAATTTCTATAGGAAACATATTCCACGCGCGGTTCAGAGTCAAGCTACGTTGTCAAAGTATTTACATAACGCTAAAAAGAACGACAAATCGCCTATTGCATGGACGCCGGATGCGGACGCAGCATTTCTGGAATGTAAGTTACAGTTACAGAATGCGGTCACGTTGTGGTACCCGAGCAGCGACGCTACGTTAGCACTGTTCACGGACGCGTCAGATACATGTACAGGGGGTGTTCTACAACAACTCGACAAGGGTGTGTGGAAACCTTTAGGCTATTTTTCTAAACGCTTATCAGATACACAGCAACGTTATAGTACATACGATCGAGAACTGCTGGCGATCTACCTAGCTATCAAACATTTCCGTAAGTTGTTTGAAGGAAGGCCTTTGACGATATACACTGACCATCGACCTTTGGTGCATGCTTTTTCAAAAATTGGTACGGATTCCGAAACACCACGACGAACAAGGCAACTCTTATTCATTAGCGAATTTACGACAGACATTCGACACGTCGTAGGCAGCGACAATGTGGTCGCTGACGCGTTATCACGCGTCGCGACTATATCCTGTCCCACAAGCATCGATTACGAGCAACTAGCTGAATCGCAGAAACGCGACGAGTTCGTAATCCAGCGCGAGGCAGGAAATGTAAGTAATAACAAGGTTGTAATCAAACGCATGTTTTTACCCACGGTTGGAAAAGAGGTGTTTTGCGAAGTTACAACATCAAAAATTAGGCCATACTTACCAGAAACCTATAGACGCATAGCTTTCGATAGCGTGCACGAGCTAAGTCATCCAGGCGTACGGACTACGCGTAAATTAATTTCTGACAGATTTTTCTGGCCTGGCATGAGTGCATCGAAAACTATACTTGATGACTCGTATACGGTTATAGAAGATATTCGGCAATCTATTGAAAAACTAAGGCCGATATCCAACAAACATAGGGATAACCGTCAATGGTTTGTACATTCAGATTTAGAGTCATGTACACACGTATTTGTAAGAGACGATTCGGTAAAGAAACCATTGAAAGCTCCGTATGATGGGCCATATAAAGTAATTAAAAGATACGAAAAAACATTCGAAATTCAGTTACAGAATCGTCGTTCAATAATTTCAATAGACAGACTCAAACCAGCATATATAATAAATACAGACGAGCAAACACCGGCGTCAAGTATAGTTAACGATAACAGCACAGGTAAGCAGATGACGCAACCTCCCAGCGAGGCCAGCCCGGCAACGCAGCGAACAACGAGTAGAGGCCGCGTCATCAAAAAACCCGTACGTTTTAGTTAGAAAATAAGTTTATAATCTAGGGCATCCGTGTTCGATTCCTCCAGAGCATCATTTTTGTCTCATTAGGCAAACATCTTCGATTCAGATAGTAACTACCTTCTTGAGTAACACACAAAATTTTGGTCGTTTTTAATAAATCTCAAAATGGGTCAATATACTACCAAAGTAGAGGAAACAAGCTATACCCAAAACAACGTAAATCAAGTTACCGATCTGAAAGCGAAAATAGAAAATTTTAACATCGTGGTTATCTGCATAAGCATCGGTACAGCCCTTGTTTTATGTTGCGGTATGTATTTTTGTTGCATGAGATGTACAAAAGGCGTGAAGAAATGGCTCGAGAAAAGATTAACAGTAACTCTGGAGGAAGCGGCAGGTCAGCGGTCGCAGGCGGCACAGGGAGAGAGAGGTAAACCAAAAATAGTTTACGCATGAATCCTGTCTACCTGTGTCTGAAAATAGTTTATAGATACCTATATTGTAAGGATATATTTTTTTGCAAGTTTACATATTTATCTCAGAAAGATCTTTGTTTAAAAATTTCAATAAACCATACAACATTGTTGGATGAATTACAAGTGTATTAAATAATGCATTAACACAAATTTTACAAAATAATGTAACATTACGAAATTAGTATCATCTGTTGTAAGAAAATTGTTCTGTATTCGGTCATTTACAAAAACATGGTTTATAAGATGTTCAAAATGTATCAATAATTCATTATTGTTTTCAACCTTTACGATGACAGGAGTTTAGATATTAAGTTACAACTTAGCGACGATGATGTCACACCGTATCCATTGTATTGTATTCAGTCAAACTATAGTAGAGTACAGAATCGGCACCTGTTGGTTTTGTGATTGTAATCGAATTTTCATGTTATTTTGCTTAAAATTTGTCGATATCTTGCCAAATTTTAGGAGGGGTGTGATGTAGGGGTACACTCATACATTGTTAAAATGAAACTCAGCAAATTCTTGTGGCGCGAGCGCACGGCAGTCGCCCTCCGCCTGCCTCCGTTCCCACTCGCGGACTTCTGTCCCATATGTAATTTACGTTCGATTTAATTTCGTAACTTGTACTTGTGTGGTGAAAAGTTTTGAGAACAATATACCCGGACTTTCGTGAACTGCATTCCTGTTGTTTTACTGTGGACACTAAACCTACCTACATAGTTAGCTTTCATCGAGACATAATAATTTGGAGTCAGAGTAGCCTATACAACGTAGTGATAACTTGCAGTACCGAACATAACGTACACTTCCAAACTAATATTACAAATGCGAAAGTTACTGTTTGTTAGATACCTTTTCACGCTCCAACCACTCAACCGATTGAGATGAAATTTGATCATCATCATCATCATCATCAGGTCTTTCTAGTCTCCACTGCAGGAGCACGACCCTCTCTGTACTACCAGAGCCATATACTAGCCTGAGTAGTCAGAGGATTTGGCCTACACTCTCCACGCTGGCCAGGGCAGGGCTGGGTTGGAGAGGTCTCTTTGATGTTAATAAGCTTTGTTTAGCTTGTGTTTCCTTAGTCGCCTTTTACGACATCCACGGGATGACTTGGAGTGGTTCTATTCTACTCTGCCGGGAACCACACGGCCCTCTGCCGGGAACCACACATGAAATTTGATATTGAGGAAGTTTAAGAGAGAGATATAAAGATACATACTTTTCATCCCGGAAAAAACATACTGTTTTTAAGGGGTCTAACTATATTCACATGGACTGGGGTCCACGTGAATATAGTTAGACCCCGCGGGCGAAAGCTAGTTATATATACTCAATATATAATAATATCTTTACGTTGTTTGTCTGTTTTTCGTATGTGTAAGTGGCCAACACTAGTGTCAGATTTTTCAAGCTGCCTTAAGGCATCTGACATCTGAGCTTAACGACTGCCATCAACGATGACAGCCGGGACCAACGGCTTAACGTGCCTTCCAAAGCACGGAGGACCTCGAGATATTTTTATACCACTTGCGGTCACCCATCCAAGTAGGGACTGCACCAGGGGTTGCTTAACATACGTAAGCGCTCATAGAGCTCACACCCACTGGACCATCAGGCTCCTCTATATCTGTACGAGCCAAGGCTGTACATATAAAAAAGCAACGCATGCAACCTACTTTTGGCCACGGCCGTCGCATCTGTACTTGTAACTTTAGTGTACAAAATAAACGTATAGACGTCAACACGTATCTTTGATTTATAATAACTTAACTAGTGCACTCAAACTAACATATATAACAATAACTTAACTTCATCGTACGGGTTTCAAACTGAAGCTCGTACAATATCTTTATATGACCTTAGGTTATCCCTTTAGTCTTTGGTTTACTTGATTTGCGATTGGTGAATTTAACAATGACATTTTATTATAGCTTTGAACATGCACGAAAGGGGTGATTGAATATAGATAAAGCGAAAGAGGATTGTAAGGATCATAGCAAGTGAATATCTATTAGTCTCTACATATGGTAAAACCTGCTGATAATGTGTTGGTATGCGTCAACTTCAAAGCTTGATTCTCTTTGATCCCAGCTCTAAGGAATTACACACCTAAATATTTGCTATTTCAACCGTTTTCCTCAGATGAACAGACAGACAGACGGACAACGAAGAGAACAAACAAACGAAAACCACTTTCAAAAGGATCTTCCTAACCCTAAATAGTACAGTACCTTGAGAATAACAGCCTCCGTGGTCCAGTAGTTAAGGCGTTTGCCTTGTTGACCCGGGGGTCGTGGGTTCGATTCCCATGGGAAGCATACTTTGTTAAGTTGTTTCTAGTTTGATTAGGACATTGCAGGCATGAATCACCTGATTGTCTGATAAGAAAGATGATTTTGTGCTTCGGAAGGCACGTTAAGCCGGTGGTCCCGGCTGCCATCTAGTAGCTAGTAGTCGTTAAAGGAACCACGTCAGAGGCCGAGAGGCGATTCCGAAGAACTCTGACACCAGGGTGTGCATGGTCGAATGACCGTGTCACCTACGCGAAATGATGATGAGGACCTTAAGAATACACATTAAGATTCGCCTGTTAGGTCAGCCGAACGCTGAGCCTAACATCTGCTCGGAGTATTGTTGTTTTACCTGCGTGGAATAGGGAAAGAAACTATGTTTAACACCTTAATTCTGAGCCCAGAACAATCCTTCAGGATTAAAAACTTTTCGTATGGGACTAAATCTGGAAATTAGCAAAAAAAAATCCCCACAAAAGTGTTCCATATTTTTTTTTATTGTTTGTTAGGTATCATTGTCAATTGAATGCGTGTGGATCACGAAAGTAAAGTACATAGGAATATCTCCATGTTGTGCATAATGAATGGCTGACTATTTTTCCGTGACTATGGAATCATTTTATCTATTGGTGAATATCTGTGCAGTTTTTGAGGTCGCTTTTTTACTGTGAAACTATCAACAAATACCCAATCAAATCTTTTTTTTTATAAATATATACGGACAAATCACACAGATTGAGCTAGCCCCAAAGCAAGTTCTTAAGTAAGACTTGTGTTATGGGATACTAACTCAACGATACTATATTTTATAACAAATACGTATATAGATAAACATCCAAGACCCAGGTCAATCTGAAAAAGATCATTTTTCATCTTGACCTGACCGGGGATGGAACCCGGGACCAACGTTTTACAGACCGGCGTGTTGATTAATCTTTTCTCTTTATAGGTACATATTCAATATAAGTGTAGAATTCGATATGAAAAAGCGACTGTAAATACCGTCTAAAATATATATTTAAAAAACCATACACTTACCATTTCCCTGAAACTGATCATGAATAATTCAGCAGAGGTCCGCGCTAACGAACGAGAAATTTGAGTTTCAAGGGCGCGATACTGTCATTTGCCACTCCGCATAGCCTTCGTTTGAAGGGTTGTTGTAATTTAAGGGAGTTATGTCCTTGCATACATTACTGTCGTCCAGTAAGATGATTTTTATGTCATGGTCGTAAAAGTGTTTTTAAACCTTACGTTAATCTATGCATGTTGAAGTGGATAGACTTTTAAAGATAGCGTAAGAAAATTTTCACCTTATGTGTTTTTAAAATATTTTTACACTGGCAGCAGGGAAGGGCATGTAAACTTTCCTATTGAATCATTTTATCTATTGGTGAAAATCACATGAAAATCTATGCAGTAGTTTTTGAGTAGGTATCATATTAAAAAAATAAAATATATTTAATACACTTTTTAAATTTACTATAGAGGGCTTTGGAGTTAAATTTATAAAATGAAGTTTTTTAAGTGTGAATAGTTTAGGTATTTTTTTAACAGTAAATACTTTTCCGGGTTAAATTATTTAAAAACACATAGGACGAAAAAATATTTTGCAGTGGCCCCTAAATTCTTGCTGCAAGATTTCAATAAAAGCCAGACTATCCGTAACTTTGGCAATATTGAATAAAACTATTTTGACTCCTTCAAATAGTTCAAGTTTCTAGAAATTCAGGAATGCTGGAATTCTGGAACATAAGTTTCAAAGTTTTAGCTACTGGTTTGTTCGAAATTGGTGAAACCGACGTATTTTATTTACCTTTACTTCTATATTAATTATATACATAATATACATGGCGAAATTTTGATCGTTCTGGACCCTTAAAGGGGTGATTCAGCCCGTCGATATGAACCATTTTTCCTATGGGACCAATGCTGGAAACTCAAATTTTATTTCGACATTTTCATACAAAAGTGTTCAGCCGCCCGGGCAATTTGTATAGGAATGTCGAAATTTTTTTCGAGTTTACAGCATTTGTCCCATAGGAAAAGTTGTTTATATTGACAGGCTGAATCACCCCTTTAATGGTCCGGAACGATCAAAATTTCGCCATGTATATAAACGATTTTGTCAAAAACGGCTCCTTTTGGTGAAAACGCTAAGTAAAGCTTCACGTTCACACTTTTATCTGTAAGTAGTATAAAGTAATTTGAAGAGTTATCTAGGGCATCTCAAAACGAGGCTTTTAAAGATATCTCCATTTTCTTTCAAATGATTTATTCCAAAAGGTAGCACTGGAACCCAAAATTCATGTATCCCTAAAACCTATATAACCTATGAAAATCAAAAATGTATACAGTATATTATACTATAAGCGGGTAGGGTAATATACTGTATTAAAGTTATAATGTTCTCTTCGCGCTTCGATTACTGGACTGATTCAGATGAAATTTTAAATTGAGATAGTTTGAGGCCCGGGGAAAGACATAGCATTTTTCATTCCGGAAAATCCTCGCTTCCGTCACGCGAGCGACGTCGCGTATAGATAAATGCTATCTAAGCTGTTTATATTTTTTACGTTAGTATACACGAGTATGAGTAGTAAAAAAATCTAATTGTACGCAGCCACCAATCAAAATTCTTCATTTTGTTCAAAAAATTGTCGTTAGGATATTCGTGGCCATAACAAAACTTTAGTCGTGAAACATTTGTAATGGTTAGCAATGCTCTCAACCAGTTTATTTTCAATAAGTACTGTCATTTAATAGTACTTAAAGAAAGTAGAGCAGTATTTTCTAATCGGTCGGCCGCCATAGCTTGCGGCCAGCAGATTGCTGGTATTAACTTTGATATAAATGGCTTTAAAATTATTGTCTTCGGGTAAACGTCTTGTGGTCGCCGCTGAATCGCGAGGTTGTTGTGCCTCAGAAGTCGAGCAATTTACCTTCTGTTCCCGTTTTATGTTCGTTTTATTTGCATTTACGTTTCTTGTTTCTGTTGATAATAGCCAGTGACTTTTTACTCTATATAGACATTGTCCGCGGAACGCTTTAAGTGTACCTTAAGCTTACTTATTTTGAAAAACAAAAGCCAGACATCTAATAACCAGATGAAGAGGATGAATAATGACACCGGCAGTTATGAAAGACAATTAAAACCGTGCCATGTTTCATTCTATGACGTGATTTGTCCATTGAGAGTGAAATGTCATTGATAAAGCTGAAAAATTAGTATGCTACTCAAGTATGGTAAATTGCAACGTAGCATGGTAGTGGTATAAAGCATCCAATTATTATAATCAGATAATCGTTGGTGTACGCGTACCGCATGTTTACCCGTATATGACACGCAGCTACCTTTACCTGCCCAATCCTAAAGCAAAGATCGAAAAGGCTAAATTTGATAAGGGCATAGACAAGGCTACAAGAAATAAAATGCAACCAGTATCTTATAAAATAACTTCCTGTAATAATCCAACTGCTTGTTTACCTGATTTTTGTGTAAGAGAACTCAAGGGAATTTTTTTTTTATCAGTCGTAGATCAACTTAATTTATTCAAGCTAAGATCATAGTCCTCAATTTATTTAAACAATTTGCTGTTTTAGAATACTCCAGCTCTTAGATCAATTTCTAGAATACCAACAAGAATTTCGCTATACTGAAATTAGTGTTGTTTTCTTACAAATTCAGACTCGTATTATGCATCTAGGTCAGAGACTAAGGCACAGAGCAAATCTGGTTACACTAACTACCACAAGGCGAAACTTCATTTCCATAACACGAGCTCGAGGATTAGGGGAGCTGGATTAGACCGACACCACATTCGGAGTAGTAAGACCGTATGTATGATAGAATGTAGATAGCTATGCCTACATATATCTCATAATATCCCTTGCATGGTAGATATTCCTAGGCCACGTATAACGTATATATAGTATGGGTGTTCGTAGTATGGGTGGTATAGATGGTAAAGGAATCAAATACTGGATCAAATGCCTCACCTTCTGACGTGCTCTAACTGCCCCATTACTTGCACAGTACAGGACCTTAATGAAGCCAACGACAGGGCAATCAGCGTAGCCAAATACTGGTCAAAAGATATCTAATTAAATGAAACAATTTCGTCTCGATACAAAGAAGACTGAATCAAATACCAGTGGTATGATAAGAATTCAACTAACATACTCGTATCAGCGTGGAGATTGTAGGCCCAATCCTCTGACTGGCTCTGGCTAATATATGGCTCTGGTATTACAGAGAGAGTCGTGCTTCTGCAGTGACGACTAAAAAAGATTTGATGATACTGATGATGGTGGTACTTGCATTCTTAAGCCCTAAATATACATATTTAAATAAAATTATTTTAATACAGTTTTTATCGCGTTTATTACATTATTTATACACCTAACGTTTCAAACACTTTTCAGTGTTCGAAACGTTAAATAATGCAATGAACGCGATAAAAACCGTATTAAAATAATTTTATTTAAATGTGTAACAATCGCGAAAACATAAAAAACATCATAAATATACAGCTTTGTTTTATAAACATGGCCACGATCTTTATTTATTCAAATCGCAAAAGAAACTAACAAATTCATATGCTATGAATAGCAAGTGCCACGAAAACTATTACCTCAACAGAGATATTTGGCCGGACGCCTAATAGCGCCGCCTTAATCGCATACACAGCGTTTTGAATTCGCAGACACTTAGACAGGCTTTGCATGGTGGGGCACGTACCCTACACACTTACATACGTATAATCACGTCTTTATCCCTTGCGGGGCAGACAGAGCCTGAGGTAAATTAAATAAAATCCAAGAGCCACGTTTACCGAATTGGGAGTAAAGGTGGAAAAAGGAAACAAAACAGTGATGAGTTGCTAGCCGCATCGCCTATTAACTTAATTCCTTAGATTTTCCTCCAATCCCTTGACCCTTAACCTTTACACTTACTTTCCATAAATGTCAGTTAAGCAGAATCATTTATGTAGATTCTGCTTGGCTCGTTCTATTTTCATAGAATTTATGGATTGGACTTGAGCAGTAACCATAAACATTTATTTGAGAATGTAGTACTTCTATTCATCATCCAAATTTAAGAGCGACGCTCTTTTCGGTGGAGCTCTCTCAATCGTTCTCAGTCCTTTGCCAGCCTTTTGACATCTTGATACGACACCATTTTAATTTTTTCATTTATTCATTTCAAAAAGCCGCTTCTACCTTCCATTTTACTTTCTAAGATTGTTTTTATAAACATTGCCTGCTTTATGCTGCCCCTTAAAAAAAGGGGTTTTGTGCCTGCCCTATGGCGACGAATATCGGAGGCTTAGTAAAGGGTTTCCTTTTTACCCATTGGGTACGGAACCCTAAAAAAAAGCGCTAAGCTTTTCCAAAGAAATTAAATTTGAGTCAATTATTTTATTTCATGTAGAGCGTAGAGTGGGTGCGAGACCTGTATAAAGTCTGTAAAGGCTAAGAATAGACCGTAGCTTGTCTAGTTAGATATTCCGGTTCGTCTCGGAGGCGAAGACGACTTTTCCAGCAGACTATTCCCGATAATATACCTGCTTCAATGAGGACTTAGGTTTTCTAATACAATTTCTAGTTCTAGATTAATCTCTACAAGATTAATTGATATAAGCGCTGTTTTAAACTAGGTAAGTAAATTTACATGGATTGACATGTGTTGTATTTCTGTGTGAACCAAAGCCTATATTTTAGAGTTTATTTATAGGATTATTTATATAAAATTGTATCTTTGCGGTGTAAAGGAACATAAATTACTTATGGAAAATTAATTATTATGTTAATGTTAATTATTCTTAAATGCAATGTCGGGAATTAACGCGAAAACATACCGTTTCTCTCCAGACGTTTCGGCCGGGTTACACCGACCGTGGTCACTGCCTTCCCGACATTGCATTTAATAATCATGCAACGCGAAAGTTTAAAAGTAGTTAATTATTCTTTTCACATTGCTTGACTAGACATTAAAACTTGACTACCGGATGTTATTTATAGATAAGGGATCACCGATAAACTTAATTAACGTTAGGAAATTAATTTTATAACGCGCAGTGGCAATATGAAACCAAAGCATTTTAACACTCAATATTAAAGGTAATTTGAACCCGAATATCCCTATAAATCAGCGAAAATGTTCACCTTAGCTTAGAAACACGTTTGCCCTTTGAAAGGGTAGCGATATCTTTTCGGTAAATAGAGCAATCTCCATATTTCAGCCTTAGCAAATATTGGAAGGCTCATTGTATAGCTGGAGTCACAAAAGGTACGGTATCAATAAACATTAACGTGAAAGGACTTTTAAAACAAAGACCAAAATATAACTTTGTGTTTTATGCATTTGGTTTGTCTTGAGGATAATTTTGTAATACGAGTTTTAAGTTATTACAGGAGCGTAGCTACCGCCGTATCAGCCGTATTAATGATACGGCACTCCCCGGCTACAGAGCACCCTAACGTGTGTAAATTAGTAAAATGTGAATGTTAACCACAATGTCAACTAATCTCGTGCTTCCCGGACAAAATAAAATAAAAAAAAAAACTGTCATAAGTGTCTATAGAGTCTTACATCAGAAATGACAAAAGTCAAAAAGAGCAATCTCTTTCTTCCCGAGTTAAGTATGCGCCTAAAAGTTGGCAACAAACTACATTCATTGGATATTGCGGGATTAAGTCATTCACTTAAACTGGGAAATTCCGCTGTGTAACCGATGTACAATGACAAACCGCGGGTAGCAATATCGGACCCCCAACTTATTTTGATCCAAGGCAGGCTATGCCACTGAGTCAATATTTTTCACTAAGGACCGAAATAACCTGTATTGCAATATGTGCCTACGTATATTCAAAACACACGCCCCTTATGAATGTCTCTATTAAGTAAAGAAGGTTATAAAGGTGCACAGAGATAATATATTAATAAAATTCCTGCTTATCTACTTCCAGTACTTAACTCATTGCAATAAAATAACAGAACATTTTGATACAACCTAGTGCTGAAATCCTAAAAGCCCCATTAGTCGACTTCTCGCCCGCTTATGATAAGCCGTTTACGAGTAGTACGAGTATACAATTATCTTTGCATTTCTGAATATTTTGTTCCTTTTCTGCCATAACAAGAGCAAATAAGATTTTAAAATCTGAGCGTTGTATGATTATTTGCCAGGTAAGATGTTAGTTAACTTTTTTGAAGATCCAATCTAAACTGATAACTAAATGTAAATATGTAAGTTTAATAGGACCAAATTTAATGTAATTCGACCAGTGTTTGATGTATTACTTAACTCACTGCAATAAAATAACAGAACATTTTGATACAACCTAGCGCTGAAATCCTAAAAGCCCCATTAGTCGACTTCACGCCCGCTAATGATAAGCCGGTAATACGAGTGAGTATATACAGTCAGCTCTGCATTTCTGTATATTTAGTTCCTTTTCTGCCATAACAAGAGCAAATAAGATTTTAAAATCTGAGCGTTGTATGATTATTTACCAGGTGATGTTAGTTAACTTTTTTGAAGATCCAATCTCAACTGATAACTAAATGTAAATATGTAAGTTTTATAGGACCAAATTTAATGTAATTCGACCAGTGTTTGATGTATATACACTGGTTGAATTACAAATACCATAACTTAACTCACTGCAATAAAATAACAGAACATTTTGATACAACCCAGCGCTGAAATCTTAAAAGTATTAGTCGACTTCACGCCCGCTAATGATAAGCCGTTATACGAGTTCATACAATTATCTCTGTATTTCTGTATATTTTGTTCCTTTTCTGCCATAACAAGAGCAAGTTAGTATAAGATTTTGAGGTCTGAGCGTTGTAAGATTAATTGGCAGCAAATCAGGATGTTCGTACATTTTTCAAAGATCCAAACTGTATTGATAACCAAATGTAAATATGTAAGTTTAATAGAACCAAATATATTGTAATTTAAGTAGTTGTGTATTGCATGAGGTTGTATGATTATTTGGCAGGATATGTTCGTTCATTTTTGAAGATCTGAACTGAATTGATTGATAACCAAATGTAAATATGTAAATTTAACAGATCCAAATATATTGTAATTAAACGAGTGTTTGTTGTATGACGTACTGTTCTACAAAGTTACTCAAAACTTAATGAAACTCCAATTTGCGAGTGATACACCTTATTTATTTATCGTGATTCATTTTATGAAAGGTCGTAGTTTTGAAAGTCTGACTGATGTTATCATAAGTTACACTTCTACTAGCTATTATACATATCCTGCTCATGAAGTTGGTAACTTTTTGTTTGAATGTAACTAGTAGTAGTAATGGTAGACGTCCTGTCATTGGTCACATTTTAACTAACTTTCATTAACTACACCTTACGTTCGAGAGTTTGAGATCCCTCTTCATTTTATGATCTCCTGGTAATCTTGGTCACACAAGTTGCATTTAACGAAGTTGATGCAGAGCAAACTGAGATTGCTGTAACTTTTGCAACAACTTAAATGTTAGTTCGGGTATAAAACTTCATTTAAAGTGTAACTTAATTTCCCGTTGGATGTGTACCGACTTGGGCGTACATATTTGCGTGATAAGCTCTTGAATAGCAAGAAATATTAATGAGTTTATGTTTCGCTTCAATAAATCTTTGCTCTGCAAACATATTAAAAAAATTTGAGAATACCAGTTTGAAACAATTTTTTCGCGTTCTCGAGTATTCTGCATATGTTTACTTAAATAAATTTAAAACTTAATTGATATTTGCCGCAATTAGCTAGTTATACTCGTAGCATCTTCAACGTTGAATGAAGATCTAGTCGGCGAGCTTTGTTTAAGAACTGTATCTATATATGCCCCGTTTAAAAATAGGTATATAATAATACATAATGTATATAACATATAAGTTTAATCCACTTATTTAGATATCTGTGTGTCCGTGGCTTGGTTTCTGAATGAGTCGGCATTTAGTAATATATTGTAGTATCCAAGTGTACGAATTACAATGTGACCTTCTTTATTTCAAACTTGATTGCACGTGCTATATTTTATACGTAGGTAAAGCTGTAGGATGTGATAATACTGATAATTGAACCACTAGTGCATAATCTAACTTAACTATATATTCACTGCAAACCTGGCTGACGTTAACATAGCACATTTACACGGAAGAGATTCGGGGAAAATCGTCCAATTAAAAGACTTAGAAGTTCACCACATGAACGGGCGAGATAAGAGGCGCTAAGTCCTCGACTTAGAGGAACTCAGGGCCGATTTGACGGTCTCTGACCCGTTCGGCTTGGATCTTGCACCTTGTACGTCATAAAAGTACCGACTTACTACATATAACATTGTGAAAATCTGATTCTTTAATCAAAAAGCTATGCGCCCCTCTGTCTGTTATTTAAGAGCCAAACTCTCGTCGAAATAATTGTGTGAACGAAAACGCACTAATAGCTTTATGCCACCGGAAAAACTTGTTATTTTTCCGGTAGCATATAAGTAATCGTAAGTTAATCAATTTCAGAAAATCATAAACGGCAAGTGAAATCTATTATTTAACGATATGAATATTAGCTAATTGATCAACTGCATTGCCTGGCAGTAATTTTATATTAATGATTTTGACACAAGTCAAATCCATATACGAATGGGCCCAGTGTACATTTTAACGGTAGACTATCTCCCGTATAACATTGTCATCACACTGTGCTCTGATTGGTCGATCGCATAGGTTGCAATTACAAGCATTTGGCAAGTTAGGCAGTCGTGTAAAATATTTCCTTAACTATAACAGTGAAATAAAAAAAACGCGTGAATGCCTCAAACGTGAGCCTAAAGAAACATTTTCAAAAAGAAAAACGTGATGCACTCCGAGAGTGCCGGCACAAGTGAAAACTTAAATACTATCACTTATAATTTAACTAGCTGTTACCCGCGGCTTCGCCCGCGTAATTCATAGCCTATGTCCTTCTCGGTACCCTAATCTATGTGTATGTAAAATTTCATGATGATCGGTTCAGTAGATACGGCGTGAAAGCGTAACAAACAAACAAACAAACTCACTTTCGCATTTATAATATTAGTTGGGATGGGATTGGGATACCTTTCCTAACAGCAGTCACCATCCATGTATATGCATAGCACGCTGTAACACAAACAAACTTACGACTTTTCAATCTGACGAATCCGACGGTGACGTCGTGAGTTTGACATTTATTCCCCTTCACAATAAGTCCACAGCTCAGCATACAGTAAAGAAGTCTTCACTTCAAAAAAGAAACGCCGAATGGGTCCGGAGCCGACTTAACATCTATCTTTTCTCCGTTAGTGGGAAATGCGGAATTCATTGCTTTGCCCGGGACCAGCGGGGAGTTTACGCGAGTTTTACCGTTACTTTGTTTTAGACAAACGCGCAATACGAATGGAGGTAGATACAAAGTTCTCAACTACTTTCTTTACAACTACTTACCTGAGTAAAAGGCATTCCTTCCTTATATTTACACTGCGCACTTTTGATGAATGAATAGAAAATTAAACATTTGTTGATCAAGATCGCGTTGGTAATTATTAAATTTGATTTATACTCAAATGACGTCAGATTTTAAAAAAATAATAGTTATTCTTTAGACTCTGAAGTTGAATACATTTTCATTTCATCATCAGCCTATTGCAGTCTACTGCTGTACATAGGCCTCCTCAAGGGCATGCCAAAGTGTACGATCTTCCGCTTTCCTCATCTACTACCAGCGACCTTTCTCAGGTCATCGATTCTGGCAGAGGGACGTCCCACACTACGTTGAGACTTGGTGGTCTCCATTTGAGAACCCGTCTGCTCCAACGCTCATAGGTTCTACGACAGATGTGTGACCCACTGCCAATTCAGCTTGCTACACTCTGGGTTATATCGACGACTTTAGTCTTCTGACGGATGAATTCGTTTCGGAATTTATTCCTAAGTGAAACACCGAGCGAGCATAGGTTTTTTTTTATCTCGCTGAACGACGTGTCATTTTCATTAAACGTAAACAAAACATCAGAAATGTTAATTTTATCTAGACAAAAATGTTTAATGCCATCTTTTGCGATAATTACGTCATTTCTTTAAAAGGATTTCACTTTAAGGGTGCGCTAGTCAGGTGTTTCGCCATACAAATTCTGTAGGGTGATGACTCCGTTGTTCGGTATCGTCTGTTTAAAGTTTTTAATTCTATCGATTTGTTTTGTCGTTATCTATGCTTGTATGGAATCATAATTGTAAAATTATAAGTACTTTAAAAGTTATGAGTCTCAAAACATTCCGTTTTAACACGTTATTTTAACGCATCTTTGGGCACAATTAAATACCGGAAGGAGTATAAAATCTCTAAAACAAAATTCATACAAGCATAGTTTGGTTATTAAAAAATATAAATTATTTTACTTTAAATAAACACATTCAGCTGTTTTATCACAAGAACACTTCCCCCAAACGCATACTCGCGAATTTTTAGACGACGAAGATTTAGATTTTCAACAATATTTGTGTTTGCACACACTAGACTGTTGTTCCGATGTGCTTATACATCAGTGTAAATAGTTCCGCACTGTTTAAAACCGAGTCTATCCCTTTCTCAGCGAAATAGCACGCATTTTAGCCACGTGCGCTGACGAGTTCGAGTTCCCGACTAGCGCATCCTTAAACCTCAACAATACACCTTTGTGACTGCGGCACAGACTGCGGTTAAAAAGCTTTTGAAAGTTAATTGCGCAGATATTGCTGACACTGCCCGCTGCCGGGTGTTCTTGGAAACTCCTGTCGTGTCGTGTGATTTATCATTTAGCACATGATGCACTTCTAACAGTAACTTTTTGATAAATCGATATTACGTTGCGAGAACAGTTGTCGTTACAGATAATATGTGTTTTATTTCCAATATCGTTATTATTACATAAGAGCGAATAAGAGCGACATCGAGCGAGCCCTGAAAGTACTGGGCCGTTTTTCAAAATTATTTCGCCTATAAAAAGCTTATTTATCTGCGGCTAACATGGATATAATTAACGTGGATTTTATTAATTTATGTGTTGTGTGCATTGTCTGTTCCAGATTTGTGTTGTAATGCAATTGCTTAATAGATTTTTTCTTATTTACATTATCCAATTTTCTTAGGACTTTCTCTCTCTCTCATGGTACCCTTGTTATAAAAATAATAAATAAATATATAAATAGGGACATATCACACAAATTGAGCTAGCCCCACAGTAAGTTGTGAACTTGTGTCGCAGGATACTAACTCAACGATACTATATTTTATGACATATACTTATATAGATAAACATCCAAGACCCAGGTCATTCTAAAAAAGATCGTTTTCCATCATGACCTGACCGGGGATCGAACCCGGGACCCCCGTGTCGCAGGTTGGCGTGTTGACCGCTGCGCCACGGAGCTCGTTATATGCGTACTGTGTACAAAGCGACTAAACACGGGCATTTTCTAGCGAAAGCGTTAGCCAGTCGCGCACGTATGATGTATCACCTGTACACATACTGCAAACCTTCCTGAGAACAACTATTTGATAAATCGGTGTTGCGTTGTGAAGGTAGAGTTGTTGTGACAGGCGATGTGTTATATACAAGTAGTTTAGAAATGTGTTTCGCCCATTGAAACAATTACATTACTACAAAGTCCGACGAATTCTCATCAATCATAAAGAAACGAAGAGGGTTTCTATCATGTGAAACCATATCCGAGGAAGGTTAGAGTCACGCAGCCAGCCGGGTCCTTGCCCAATTTTAAGGTAAATAATACGTACGTTTAAAATTACATCAGTTAAGTAACCCCTAGAGCAGTCCCCGTGCATGGGTGACCGCTAGTGGCATATAAATATCTCAAGCTTCCAAAGTCACGCTAGGCCTTTGATTTCGGCTGTCATCATTGATGGCAGAAGCTACGTCTGACGCCTTTAGGCAGCTCGAAAAAGCTGACACCGTGTTGGCCACTCATACGCACGAAAAACAACAAACAACTTACATCACATGATGTCTTAATAGCGGACCCCGAAATCTGATGCACCGTACCTTAGGAAGGAAGGATGCAACCGGGAACATACTCATTTGAAGGCGGAGTTGGCTTGGCATCTTTATGGCCAGACAGTAATATCAGTATTATACTCCACGACCACAAAAAGAAATAATCATTTTCTATTTCCCCTTCTCATCTTCCAATACATATAGCAATAAATCAGAATGGAATTAGAGGAACGCGGATATCGGGAAAATAATAAATACTAAGCGTTCCAATCAGCACATTCCATTTAACCTCTTCCACAGAAAGTGGGTCGAGCAGTTAATTGCTTTGGATTTGCATCAACAAACCATTTTAATGAGGTCTATTTCAATAAACAAATACATCGTATTTCTGTCATAGGATGCTTTATACTGTTAAAGTCATGATTGCCAGACATTTGTTTTTTTTTTTTACTAGCCCGTGCGGCTAAACACTTTTGTATGAAAATATTGAAAAGTTATCATTTTCTTGGTCAATAGGATCAGTGTTATACTCCACGAACACAAATATAAAGTAACATTTTCTATTCCCCTTTTTCGGGTGCGTATTGTTTGATATAATAACAAATTATATATTTTCATTTCAATAAAGTTCAAAAGATATAATGTTTACTTGATATAATTATTACTGTTTATATTCTTGAAAGCTATAATATTCATAAAATATTCAATTCGAAAACCATAAACTCATTTATTATAACGTTTATGAACACTAAACATCACCTGTCATACAACTCGTTCAGTATACATGCCATAAAATATAACAATCAAAACGAATACTATTTAAAATATATATCAATAAAAATCTAAATCAATCAAATTGATTATGACAAGCGAGCAAGCGATGACCTTAGGTGCGATAGTGACTGGTTTGGATACGCAACTTGGTTACAGAAGGTAGGTTAGGTTATGGTTACACATAGACCACCACATAAGCGAGCGAGCGACGACTTGGTGCGAAAGCGACTGGTTTGGATACGTGACTTGGTAACAGAAGGTAGGTTAGGTTATGGTTACACATAGACCAGCATATGAGCGAGCGAGCGAAGTGAGCGAGCGACGACTGGGTGCGAAAGCGACTTGGTAACAGAAGGTAGGTTAGGTTATGGTTACACATAGACCACCATATGAGCAAGCGAGCAAAGCGAGCGAGCGACGACTGGGTGCGAAAGCGACTGGTAACAAAAGGTAGGTATGGTTATGGTTACACATAGACCACCATATGAGCGAGCGAGCGAAGCGAGCGAGCGACGACTGGGTGCGAAAGCGACATGGTAACAGAAGGTAGGTTAGGTTATGGTTACACATAGACCACCATATGAGCGAGCGAGCGAAGCGAGCGAGCGACGGCTGGGTGCGAAAGCGACTGGTAACAGAAGGTAGGTTAGGTTATGGTTACACATAGACCACCATATGAGCGAGCGAGCGAAGCGAGCGAGCGACGACTGGGTGCGAAAGCGACTTAGTCACAAAACGAAGATTAGGATCTTCTATCACTTTATTTGTATTACCAATGATTATTATGCTTAATAATAAGTATATATTACGTTTATTATACGTAACAACAAATCGATTTGTTAAATTTTATAACGATTAAACTGTATATGAAAGGTTTGTTATGTTGAATAATTGTTATAACAAAAGATTTTATTTATTTCAAATATATTTCTTCCGAATTTTATCTTGATTGATAATTATACTGACCAAAATTATATATTTCGTTGGTATTGATCTTAAAACATATATGTTTTGTGTTTATATGTTATATTACTTACCCCCCTTTTTCAACTTCCAACACACAATAAATCAGAATGGAATTAGAGGAAAGCGGATATCGGGAAAATAATAAAAACTAAGCATTCCAATCAGCACATTGCAGTGAATCTCTTCCACAGAAAGTGGGTCGAGCATTCATATTGCTTTGAATTTGTATCAACAAACGATTTTAATGAGGTCTATTTTAATAAACAAACACATCATACCTTTTTCATAGGATGCTTTATAATGTAAAAGTTTATGTTCGGTTATTTGTATTGCAAGTGTTACTCAATCACACCTCAATTTGGATGAATGGCGAAGTGATATTTATAAAATTATAACACTTAACACTTAAAAGGTTTCTAGGGATACACTCGGAGGGACTCACGTCAATACCATCACTTAGTCATAACTTTGGGAAGAAAGTTAAATCCGACTAATATTTAAAATGATTTGTATTTTTAGGCTTTTAATTTTATTGTTACTTAGTATAATTGTAAGAATAGTTAGTATTAATTTAATTTATGTTAAAATGTTAAGTTTGTATGTACGTGAAGATTTTTGTGTGTTACTCCATCACGCAAAATTATTATGTTATAGACTTATAGCCTAAATTGCACAGACGAATTTGCGGGAAAAAGCTAGTTTACAATTCTCTATGGCATCTTCTTCATCATCTATACATAGCAGTTTACCCGTTAACTTCGATTAAGTCTAGCGATTAATTGCAATTAAAAACTTAGTACGGCTGGTAATTAGGCTTTTTGTAGTCATTACGAGGCAGTAACAGTCATCGCCATGCGTCTCAATAAACCTGAGGTACACTTCGATTCGACCCTCCGCCATTCGGTTTTTACGGGCGGTAAACGCAGGATTACAGTCGTAAAGGCACCGAAAAAAGACAAATGCACTCGTGGTCTGCGTGCGGTAACATTGGAACTTTTCGCAAATTGACTTACCTTCGCAAAAAGGCTTTTATAAGAAGTGTTAACATCTGAAAATGAATCGTCAATGCACACAATTTAATGGCTTTATTCTTCAAACAGTCTGATCTATTTAAATAAACATTAGAATTCAGATATTAAGAACATAGCATAAGACAATATAGAAAATACAATTTTACTAGAACATATGAAAAACTATAATATAAGAAGAAAGTAATTATTTAGCCGTGTGGATCCCGGCAGAGTAGAATAGGATCACTCCAAGTCATCCCGTGGATATCGTAAAAGGCGACTAAGGAAACACAAGCTAAACAAAGCTAATTAACATCAAAGAGACCTCTCCAACCCGTCTGGCCAGCGTGGAGAGTGTAGGCCAAATCCTCTGACTACGACGGAGGAGCTCGTGATGTGGTTGCGCCACTTGCGGTCGCCCATCCGGGTGGGGACTGCGTCCGGGGTTGCTTTGCATGCGGAAGCGCTTATAACGCTCACGCCCACTAAGCCATCGGGCTCCTCGTTAGTTTCAGTTTAAGTTGTTCGTTGTGTAACCACAACATCTGTAATTTATTCAGCGTTTACCGTTCTATTTTTGTCTATTTTTCTTTTTATTTGCGAAAACTTGTTGAAAATTAGCTTTCTTAATTTTCGTTGTTGTCATGCTATTGTACTTTGTTAGCTGTAAGTTTTCCGAAAATGATAAAATAAAAATAAAATAAATAAAATACTCAGGCTAGTATATGGCTCTGGTAGTACAGAGAGGGTTGTGCTCCTGCAGTGGAGACTAACAAAGACCTGTTCATGATGATGATGATGATGATGAATATAGATAAGACAATTTTACTAGAACATATGAAAAACCTCTTTCATAAACGCACTTAAAAATTTAAATATAATTACTTTTAATGCGGTTTTATCACGTTTATTATAAAATAATAATAAATCAATTATCGCTCTACATTAGGAATTTAGCAAACAGGTTTGTGAGTCGCATGGATCAAGTCATGCAAAGGAATCGGGTATGGTCTTTTATAGCATTAGGACATTACAAGACTAAGTCGAATGTCGTCCTACCATTCGTGTCAATTGTTATTCGAATCGCGCACGACTGTGATGTAGGGTCTATTCCGGCGGTGGCACCGGGAGTAACATCGCAGGGAGAGTAATTTGGAATACGTTGGAGCGCCATCGGAGCGCAATTTTATGAATTGTCACGCATTGTACTCGTATTTTGTAAGAGTGCTTCTGAATTTTTGTAGCGGATATATGTTGCCTTTTCAGTGTAAAAGTAACAAAGTATATGGATGAAACTGAAGAAAGGGATGATATGAGGAATGTTGAACGTGAAATAAATTATTGGAGAACGTTCGAGCAATTTTATAAATTGTCATGCACTGTAAGAATGCTTCCAAGTATTTGTATTAGCCGTGTGGTACCTGCAGAGTAGTATAGGACCACTCCAAGTCTTCCCGTGGATGTCGTGGCGACTTAGGAAACACAAGCTGAACAAAGCTTATAAACATCAAGGAGACTTCTCCGACCCGTTTGGCCAACGTGGAGAGTGTAGGCCAAATCCTCTGACTGCTCTGGCTAATGTCTGAATACATGGCACAGGGTGAAAGCTCATTTCCTACAAGGTCTGTCAGATTCATGATATATATGTAATAAATGTATCGTCTATTATATTTATATGTACTAGCATGTATGATGTTTATGTAGTTTATTATTCTAGTTTATTTTATTAATGGTTTGTTGTTTCTTCTCTTTATTTATTTTTTTCTAACTTTGCACTACCGCATCAATTGTCATCATCACCCAGTTGGTTGACTGGCAGAAAAAGCCATTGGCTTTAAGTTCGCCTTTACACTGTATTGTGTATAAAGTTAAATAAATAAATAAAAAATAAAATGGCTCTGGTAGTACAAAGTACAGAGTAAAGAAGAGAGAGAAGTGGAGTGGATACTAAAAAAGGCCTGATGATGATGATAACAATGATGAAGATTTTTATCGGTAGTGAGTTTACGCGCAATTGTAATTAATTATAAACGGGTATTATAGAGGGTATAACACGAGATTCATACCTTAAAATATGTACATTGTTTTTAATTACTTTCGGAGAGCAATTCAATGAATTGTTGCGCATTGTATAATATAATTGGTGCAATAAAGCGTTCATTCATTCATTCATAACTGCTTTTAATTGCAATCGTAACTATGAACGACATTTATTTTAACTATCTGATATCTTCGTTTTGTTTCAAATGATTTATTTTAAATGGCAGCAGCAGTACTGTAAAAAAATTCATGCATCCCCTTAAAGCCCTACGTCAACAATTTAATGAATAACTAAATTTACTAGCATTATACACATTATACATGGATACAATCTGTATCCATATGAAAGCCTATCATCATAACCTTAAAGGCTATAAGCTCTCTGTTTAGGGAAACGCACGAGATTCTCGTTCCCTCGAATTGAAGTGTCAAAACAAGTAATTTAAGCAGCGGCTACAAGGAAAAGCTCTTCCGGGCCCAAAAGCTCTATTTTCGTCACAGTTATGGTCAGTATTCATTAACTCGTGTGTTTGGAGATGATGGTTGCGCTATCTGACAGACGAGAACTTCACTTAAGAGTCCCACGTAAAGGCGCAATCCCATACAAACGTTAAACAAAATTACAGCGAGTTGAAGTTTCGTATCGAAAACTTGTACTCGCTGTAATTTTGTATAGGTATTGTTTTTAAAATTGAAATCTGATTATAAACATCAATATGCCTTATCCGGTCGTATGTACGAAATTTGGTTGAGATAGGCTTAACTGTTGTAAAACTAAAACGAAACTACGTTTGTATGGGATTGCGCCTTTACGTGGGACTCTTAAGAGGCTAAGATCAGGTAACTAGCGCCACCTATCATTTTATTTCTTTCTCTCCTAAATCAGATCTAAATGAAAAAATAAAATTCAGTGCTTTGGTAGTAAATTACTTGTAGTATTTTTGGTGTGACTTCATCAATATCAACATTTTAAATTAATAGAACTAGTTATTCCCGCCAAAAGTGACCACTTTTGGCGATAATGAGTAGTTCTCTTAATTTACCCAATCCAAAATAATTAATAGCAACACCAAAAATACTGCAACTATCATCATCATCATCATCATTTCAGCCGCAAGAAGTCCACTGCTGGACATAGGCCTACAACTATGTTACCACCGAATTTATGAATTAGATTATTTCGATTTGATCTGATTTAGGAGGAAAAGAATAAAATGACGGGTGGCACTAGTTTCGATAGTGTAAGCCTCTAACGAGGTCATAGCAAACGTCCTACTATTCTGGCTATAGAATCGGTGAGATACAGTTCAGATAAGTTACACAATTCTCCTTCAGTGAAATCCGCATACAATCGATCAGAGTTACGGAAGTTCAGGCACTGCAGCATCCCTAGAATAGCTAACTGGTAGGTATAATATTTATTCTACTCTGGAATTGATAAAATGAATATCAAACGATATACCGGATTGATGTGTTTACACACTGGTGTGTGAAGAGTGAGTGTGTGAATCCTAATAAAATAAGACAAGAATAAGAAAATTCCAAGCGCCATGTGGTCCTTTTGAACAAAGTTAGTACACAATCGTGTTTAGGTACGTGCATGTTTGACAATCAGCGAAATATAAGATTATCCTTAACAGCTAAACTTATGAGCAAAAGAATATACAGGTTGAAAGTTTGATAGTTTTATATAGTATAGTAGTTTGTTATATCAAAAACTTTACATTCCCAAAGAAAATTATCAGCCGCACGCTCAATTTGTATGAAATGTAATGTATTTTAAAATTCCAGCATTGTCTCGTTAGAAAAGTTGTTCGTATCGACGGGTTGAATCCCCCTTACGGGGAAAAAACTGTATAAAAGGTACGTAAATTAATACTTCATCTAGTCGTAAGTACAATCTGTACTCTCGCCCAAGTTTGCCAAATTGCGTAACTTGCGCGAGTCAACAAGTCATCTGCAATTTGTTAGCAGTTTATTGTTACGTCGACTTACCTTTATAATCAAGACGTTATATATAATTATGTAAATGAATAAAAATGTTTGACTTCAAAGCACTAACAAACTTGTTTGAAGTATATTTCAATGGATCTTATAAACGATTAATAGTTGTTATCCCCAAATTCACGCTCAAAATTTAAAAAATCGCCTAAGTGCGTCTAGCTATTACGGTTTATAAGATACAGCCTGGTGACAGACGGACATCAAAGTCTCAGTAATAGGATCCCGTTTTTAACCTTTGGGTACGGAACCCTAAAAAGATACAGAAATAACCGTGTTTACATTTTTGCTGATCTCGCAGTTTGCTACAGAGACTTGTTAACTGTGACGTTAACTTACCTTTGTAATCAAGGCGTTATGTAACATGTGTAAATTATGCAAATTTATGACATCAAGCTAACCACAGACAGATAACATTTGAGCGTGTTCCCAAGGTATTCTCGGTTTAATCGTCAGATGTGAAACTTTGACGCCCGGGACCTTTATACCTTACCAGAAACAATTTAACGCATACTGTTTTACTAAGTTATCATCCACGGCCACATTCATGAACAAAATACCTAAAAAACACAGTGAAAGAAAAATACTGAATATAAATAATAAATAAAATCTTTATTCAAATAATTATAAGCTACACCTTTCACAATGTATTATAAAAGTATATATGGGAAAATAGACTAACGGTGCCTGAGCTAGGATGAAAAACATCCTGTATTTCAGGCTTTACAGGTCTTACTTACTATTAGCTATAAATCAAATAATAATTACACTTGGTATTCAATTATACTTAGAAAGTAAATAAATAACATATCATTTTAAAACTATAAGTAATTCCTCTGTTTCTCTCTGAATAAATACTTTTACGGGCTCGGGTTAGTATCAAATAAAAGAAAGATACATAAATAAACTTCACTTGTCATTGGTACACTCTCAACTCACGCACAAGTTTTCTAAATTGCAGAACTTGTACGAGTCAACAAGTCTTAAAACAATTTGTCGTTCACGGCGCACACCAATCGGCGACGAGCTTGTTACGGGGACTTGTTAAAATAAGCTATCACATACTGTTTTACAAAGTTATCATTCATGAGCAAAGTTCCTAAAAACACAGAGAAAAAAATACTGCACATATAAGAACATGCATGCATGTTATCATGTTATTACTTTACGGGATAAAATTATAAAAAGATATAAAATCCTCATGTCATAAGTACACTCTCGACTCTCGCATAAGTTTGCCGAATTGCGGAACTTGTGCAAGTCAACAAGTCTTCAACAGTTTATTTCATTTGCCGCTTATGCACACGTGTCGGCAGCGAGCTCGCTTTGGGGCTTGTTAAAATAAGTTATCACAAATTGTTCACAAAGTTATCATTAAGGAGCAAAATTCCTAAAAACACAGAGAAAAAATATACTGCAAATATAAGAACATACATGCATGTTATCACGTTATTACTATAAAAAATATATTAGAGATATACTTACAACAATAGGAGTTTATTTATATAAACTCCTCTTGTCATATGTGCACACTCGACTCTCGCAGAAGTTTGCCAAATTGCGGAACTTGTGCGAGTCAACAAGTCTTCAATCATTTGTTTCATTTGCCGCGCACACGCACATGCCGGCGACGAGCGCTCAACGGGAACTTGTTAACTGTTGCATAAACTTGCCTTTGTAATCAAGGCGTTATGTAACATGTGTAAATTTATACACATGTTCGACTTCAAAGCATTAGCCGCAAAACGCTTACAATTTTCTTCATGTTAAATAGTAAATGTCTTATTTACAATATCAAAGATTTTTTCCATTCTTCATCTGCTTTGTGGTGTGGCTCGCTTGTGATTGATTGGATATGTGCGAATTTAATTATTTTTAGGGTTCCGTACAAAAGTTGAAAAACGGAACCCTTATAGGATCACTCGTGCGTCTGTCTGTCCGTCCGTCCGTCTGTCACAACCGATTTTCTCCGAATCTACTGAACCAAATTAGGTGAAATTTGGTAAGATGGTGTAATCCTATGACCCAAACACGGATATGCAAAGTAAATAAAGATTTTTTTTAAATAAGGGTTATTTTCAGGGGTCCAATTACAACATTTTAAAAAAAGTTTTGCAAACCTCACTTTGTCATACCTATATCAAATGAAAGGGCTCATTATAAGTATCGCAAAAATATTTTTTTTTGTTCGGGTTAAATCAATACTTTCGATTTTATTCACGAAAGAAGGCAAAAATTGACCATTCCCCGCCCCCCCTGATCTCCGAAACTATTGGGCCCAAAATTTTGAAATAATTACAAAATATAGTTCATTCTTTGAAGATTACAGGAAAAATAATTAGAATTCTATCACTTGAAAATTAAGTGGTAAACTCACTATAATAAGTTCATCTAGGGACATAGTTCACTAAAACACCACTAGATGGCGCGAGTCAATTGAATAAAAAATTTTTTGTACATTGTGTGTGTTCACGAAGCATATTGTACGGACCACTCATTGCGCGAGTTTGACTCACACTTGGCCGATTTTTTAAATGATACACGAAAATACACGAAAATGAAAATTTTATACGTACCTAATATAAAGATTTATAGAAAAATGATATAAGAGGGAAAATTAAGTACCCAAGTCTTAGACAACATCGTAATGCGAGTGTGAGTTTATTTGTTTCTTTATTACGCTTTAACTATTAAGCTAGGCGACCATTGAAAAATTTTACATATGCGTCGACTGTGATATGGAGAAGGATAAAGGCTTCATTTCATCGCGGCAATAAGTACTGTTTCCGAGGGAACGACAATAACGCATGCGGAGCCGCGGGCAAGAGCTAGTCATAGAATTAATAACAATCTTATTTCAATGTACTAATCCGAATATATTTTTATTGGATTGATTATAAAATATTTGCACGATAACTCTTCAAAATTATTATATTAGTTAGGTACTGGTAAAATGAAAATGCGTCTAAAATAAATCAAGTCTAGAGGTCGAAATATTTAGAGCTAAGTGAAATATTTTATTCTATCGGTGATTCTAGTGATTCGGAAAATTATAGCCTTCACTTCATTGCCCACGCCGATCGCCGAAGCAAAAGTTATTTTATTTTATGCGATTAGTATTTTAATAGTTATTTTTTTATTACAAATTGTTTCAACATGTTTTATCCAATTTTATCTTAAATTAAAAAGTATAATTATTTGGGCAAAAATATTTTACATTCAAATTTTTTATTTTTCTTGATTGGTTTTTTTAATTTAGTTTTTATAATTTAGTATTTAAAATGCAAAATAGTTATTTATTTTTGACATCTGTTACAATTTTGTACAAATTACTGTAATAATTTATTAGGTTTATTCTTTAAATAACCCAAATAGGAGCATTCTGCTTTTTAAGAAAGTTCACTTTGAAAAACAAATATGTTGTATGAATGATACGTATGAAATATATATCAAATCGTTATTTTTCCTAATAATCAACACAGACTGCATGCTTGTTAACAATCGTAACTTTAAAAAAATAATAATTATAAAGAGCTGCCGCCTTCCCTCTCCGCCGGCACCCTGTAGTATAATCAACAGAGGCGACATAATAAAGATATTAAAATATGCAGAAGCGTCCTGCGCCGCTAATTAGCCAGAATTATTATGGGCCCAAGGTTCTGGGAGGATTCACTGTGGGCGAGTCCATTGGCAAGTTTCAGTAGCATTTAACGCTGAGCAAGTATTGGATTGTTTTGAATAAGAATTTATTTTTTTTACCTCTAGCCATCAAGAGAGGGGTGTCATAAACTCAACTTGGGTCGTACTGTGTATGAGGTGCGCCAGTTTATTAGTCTGTTTAGTCCTGTTAACCTAGGATATCCGACTTAAATATTTTTTCTTTATAATGAAGTTGATTGAACAGGATAGTTGGAATGTAATCACTCTGAGCAATTAAGATCGAAGCATCATCCCAAAAAAGATAAACGCTAAGATAAGCTTCATGTTCTCACTTTAAATTGTAAACAGTAGTTCATAAAATAGTTTCAAGGGTTATATCTAGGGCCACGGGGGGCACCGCACTGGACTCCATAAAATTCATGTAAAAGGCTGTCTGTTTACCAAATCCTCGTTATTATTATTAATTGTTTTGGTGTATTAATTGTTCTTGAATTGTATTGTACCTTAGAAAACGTGTAAGCATGATGATCGTTTCAGTAGTTAGGACGTGTAAGCGTAACAAAAACTTGCTTTCTTAATATAAGTCTGGATTAGGTATAAAAAAAAACAATTTTTAATGACGCACGCGTCCAGTTCTAATTTATTAGGATTACCACAGAATTAATGGCCTCTAGACATGTGTGATAAATTAAATTAAATTCTCCATGATTAATGGTCAGGCGAGAGATATCGACAAAGGACATATATTTAATTGCAAAGAGGGTGGTGCTCCCCGTTCGGGCGCAGATGGTGGCCTAATAGCGCGATCACGCTGAATTCAATTCGATGATTAGAGTGACGCGAACGATTTGCTAATGATGGTGTCGGGTCATTTTTAGAGCTAAGTCCTAATGTTAATCATTTTGAAATCAAAATAGAGGTATATTATTAGAATAAGAGACAAAAATCTGTCTTTTTTATACGTTTTCAGTCCTTAATTATCAATACTATCAATAATTTCATGTTATCAATTATTTTAAATTCAAATTTAATTATTTTTTCCTGCTCAATGTAATAAATTAAAAACTATTAAGTTGCGTGTAAAAATAAAAAGGTTAAATACATAGATTAAAAAAAATGTCTTTCTGGTTAAATATCTAAGCTAACATTATGCATATGCGTATTTTCGTCAAAATCAACAAAAGTTTAAGTCACGTCAGCTGTTGCACGCAAAAAAACAATCTTTCTAACAAAAAAACAATAGCATTTTCCACAAAGAAATTTCCTGTTTTCGCTCCCGGACAACTTTGATTATGAAAAGCCGTACCCTCAGTAATTGAACCCAGGAATATAATAAACTTGCCAATTTTGTGAACAGCCGCCTTCCAGGGCGAATTAACCTAGTCGGATGTTAATTAAGAATCGGCCACAAGTTTCAGTTAAACCATAAGGCCCTGCGCCGAATAGGAATCCGAGTATTATGCAAATGTGATCGTAACTTGCGTGTTTTATTAAACTTGAACTAATTTTGGCAATTTACGCTACTGGCTGCGCGGGTAAAGGGTAAATATAATATGACCGAAGAGCTGGCAGCTACCTCGGACAAAGAATTAGTCTCGCTATTCAAAGGGGGAATGCTGCCGGTATCTTTGGAACCTTGCCTAATGGGACTCCTTTTAATAATATATTTTAGGTATTTTATCATATTTTTTTTTAATTTTCATTTCATATTTAATTTTAGGTTAATTTTTCATAATTATTTAATATGTACTTAATTCGTTTATTTTAGTTTAATTTATTAAATAGATATGAAAAGAAAAAAAACCTAATGTGTAAGTCGCGATTACAGTTGTCTATGGGATTTACTCGTTCTTCAAGGTCTATCCCCACACATTCGGGCCGTGCCCGGGACGTAGTAGGAGCGTTCCCGTGTCGAGAGTCGAGACCGTGCTTCCGTGACTCGTCAGGGGCTGTAAATAGACCGAGGTCTTTCCATTTATTCCCTTCTGTTACATTGTTTTTAGAAATGTTAGTATTAATAGAGAACTTCTATGCTTGCCCTTGACTATATGCTAGCATTAATATTTTTTTTATGTTTCGTATAAGTATACTAGTGACTATCTTAATCTATACGATAAAGATTTAAAATTCTTTAATTACTTTATTTATTAAATAAAGAATAATAAGAAATGGTGAAAAAATTCCACGCGGGCAGGACTTGAACCTGCGTCTAGATCTCAGTACGATCTATGCGTTGCCAATTACGCCACCGCGCTTCAAGCCCTGGCGCCGAATTTCTCCACCATATCCCATTCCTCTTACACTAGCCTAAGCCTAGATGGGCTTGCGTTCACCATTTCTTATTATTCTTTATTTAATAAATAAGGTAAAATAGCATTGTGAATGCAAAATAAATCCCATATAAACTATTCTTTAATTACTGTTATAATAGTTTCCAGACTTTGACTATTCCAGATAATTTGTAACATTTCTAGGTATGTAGTGTAATAGTGGCAGGGCACAAAGTTTCAAGATAATTTGTGACATTTCTAGGTGTGTAGTGTAATAGTGGCAGGGCACAAAGTTTCAAGATAATTTGTAACATTTCTAGGTATGTAGTGTAATAGTGGCAGGGCACAAAGTTTCAAGATAATTTGTGACATTATAAGTGTGTAGTGTAATAGTGGTAGGGCACAAAGTTTCAAGATAATTTGTAACATTTCTAGATGTGTAGTGTAATAGTGGCAGGGCATAAAGTTTCAAGATAATTTGTGACATTTCTAGGTGTGTAGTGTAAAAGTGGCAGGGCACAAAGTTTCAAGATACTTTGTAACATTTCTAGGTGTGTAGTGTAATAGCAACAGGGCACAAATTGCAGTTGTTTCGACCGCTACATCGCTCGCTACTCTGCCGGAGCGCTTGGTCTAAACTCCATAAAACTTCGCGCAACTGTTGTTTCTAACTTACCGAGCGTACCTATCCCTGTAATGTTTATTATCCTGAGCGATGGATAACAATCTATCCACACTAACATTATAAATGTGAAAGTAACTCTTTCTGTCTTTCTTTCACGACGAAACTACTAAACCGATTTGGATGACATTTGGCATACAGATAGTCTCGAGCCTGAGAAAAGACATAGGCTCTTGAATTCGAAAATGACTTCCCTAACTTACTATTCCAGGCGGACAAAATCGCGGGCACAGCTATTCTATCTATAATTTAAGAACTGTGCTCATGTCAGTGGAGTACTCTACATAACTCTCGATTCTCAGCCATTCTCTTGATCTCTTTATATGACACAACTCCTGCCTTTTTCTTTATTTCATCCAGATATCCTCTTCTTGGTCTTCCTTTCCTTTGCCCCAATTTTTCTCTCAATAATAATTCTAGTAAATTGATCGTGCCGTAAAACGTGACCAAACATCCCACCAAAAATTATAAATAACAATAGAATACAATAAAGACTGTTTTATTTGAAGATATAATTACAAGATATAATACAAGGTAACCTTTCTGTTTGCTCTGCAAATTCGGAGATCGACAAAACAAGGCAGTTAAATACTATGTTAACTTGTTGTTCTAGAAACATTTTTTTAAACACTGATTTACAATAGGATCGCACTGGAATAGATAAATACAAGCAATTAGTGGGAGACATTTATAATACTTTTTGTCCAAGTTAATAAAGAAGGGCCGGGCTTATTATTAAAGAAGACAAATAAAGGAGGAATTTTAATTATGATGTAATAAATAGCGCCGAAAGTTTCTAAATATAATTGTTATATACGAGGTAGAACTTCTGTTATATATGACGTTTTCGAAGACCAACAGAACTTTAATCAAAATTATAAAATAAATGTTTTATATTCCTGCCTCCCGGTTAAATTTCATCCGGCAAAAGTTCGCTCCGAATAAAAATAAACTCCGCATTGTATTGTACATATTGTAATAACGAAGCTCGATGAAAACAATCCTGTACAAATAGTTTAACTATTGACAGTTCGCGCGCGTCCGCGAACACATTTGATTGAGAATAGCGTTCGCACAAAAGGCGAATAAAAACTGTACATTTTCTACAGGATGGAAAATGGAAAAACACAATATGAATAGAAACAAAAAGAAGAATATAAAACTGATTGAAATATTCATTTTTACGGGGTGAGCATAGTATAATGCCAGGAAGCCATGCTTCCTATTAGGCCTCATATAATCACGTCTTTATCCCTTGCGGGGTAGACAAAGCCCGAAGTCATAAGACCCAAAGGCCATATTTAGCGTGTTAATGGGTGTTAAGGTGGAAAGTGGAATCAAAATAGTGAAGGGTTGCTGGCCACATCGCAAAAATCCCTTGACCGGCTTTTACGATCTGCGCGGGAAGAAAAGCAGCTAGTTTATTCTGTTTTTCCTTTTGGCACAACACGGAGTACATGGCGATTACTTGTATATATTGAATAAGAGATAGAGACAGATTTCTTTCTATATTATACTTTATTTTGATAGGTTTTTATGCATTCACAATGCTATTTTGATATACTCTTATTAAATTAAGGAATATGATATGATGAGATATCCTGCCCGCGTGGAATTTTGTCACATATCTTATTTTTTTAAGGGTATAATCTCTAATATATTGGGTCCTTACCTATGAAATTGGCGTTTTTTTCTCGCTTGCCATTTTGTTCCTAATGACAAAATTTTTCAGGTAAACACATTTTTTTTTATTTAAATTTGAAAGTGGCCTATATTATTAACATTCTGCATGCATTAATTTTTTTTTTGTGAATTTAATTATTGGAAAATGCTCATGGAAATAACTCGTTTCAGGTTTGTCCGTTTTGATAAGAAATGTAGCCATATTTCTATTAGTTGTTTAAGTTTTTGGAAATTTTAGAATGAATTAGGCTTAATAGTGTCCGTAACTACATGCAAAATTTTACATTTATTGAATCTACCAAAATCGAAATAATACTAAAAACGTTAGTATGACAAATTCACTATTACATATTCTATATAAAACGCCAATTTCATAGGTAAGGACCTAATACTCGTTATTATGACTAATTTCACAGTTCGTTTGGCCCAAAAACGCCCAAGTTTAATCAACCAGATAAAAAAATTAATTGGTATTTGTTGTCAACTGTACTGTTAGCGCGGTATGTTTGTATTGAATCTCATGGCTCAACAATTAACCCACACAACTTTGTTTGCCGGCTACATTGCATCAAATTTCAAACAATTTTTTTTTTTGTGTGATTTACATAAAATTCTAATTAATTATTTGCTTTCTTTCAGATTTTGACGGAGGCAGCAAGAAGGAGATAAAAGTAAGTACTTTAAGAAGATAGACTACCTGTAAATTTTCATACAAAAAGTGATACTTAACGCTTGCCACCCCTTAAACATAGTCCAATTTCAATATTTTTTTTTTACACCTTATTGATAAATAGAGAAGTAGGGCTGTACGTTTTGATATTTAAGATAATATATTGTTTACAATAACAGTTATGAGCATCTAAGTAAATATCCATATTTTTTACACTAAATACCCGGGGCATTTTAATTTATTTAAATTTCTCTAAACCGAATCATTAAAAAGCCAAAATTTCCTCATTTCGTAAAGGTTTAGGGGGGTGGAAGAGTTATCGCTTTTTGTATGAAAATTACAGGTAGTCGATCGTCTTAAGAGGGTATACTAGCAGTGCGTTTTCCATACAAATGTATTTCTCTATTTTCTCGCTGAATACTGCTTCTAGAGGCACAATTCTTTTTACATACAATCTATTACTAAAATAGGTATGTCCCTATGTTTTATTTTTTTCTAAAAACCTGTATAAAAGAAAAAAAAATGTACAACAACGGTTTTTTTGGAAAAAATAAAAAATAGGGGCATTTTTATTTTAGTACCAGATTTAATGAAAAAAGAATTGTGGCTCTAGAATCAGTTTTCAGCGAGAAAATAGAGAAATACATTTGTATGGAAACCATATTGAAAAAATACCGCTAGTATACGCTCTTAAGGTTATCATCTTGCATATGACATATAAACTTTGATCGTAATGTTGTATTTTACGGACTATAGGCCCTTTTTTTACACCAATCACTAATTTATGGAATCGCAAATTACTTACTTAGTAAGCTGGCTATTATTAAAATAACACTTTGAGTATAATTTTCAGCTTATCATGCTTGCATTATATGATGATGATATTCTATTATGATTATAGTCTTTCTGTTCCTAGCGTATTTATTACTTCCGTTTAAAATAAAATGTACATAAGAGTACCAGTCTAAAGGATTTACACATTACAGTGTTCGAAACGTTAGGTATATAATAACGCGATGAAACCGTATTAAATTAATTTTATTTTAATGCCGCAATTTTTTACTTTATTAGTGAAATGGAACCCAAAATTAAAGGGGCACACAAGGCACACTAGCGACGCAAATCATTTTATTCCTAATACTTTACAAATAGAAAGAAATTCAAGAATGTAAATCATATAAGCCTTAGTAAATAACTTGAAGTATTTTTAGAATCATGTTTAATATTATCAGAATCAGTGAGAATTATGAGAATCAGTTTACCGCCAAAAACGGCCGTTTTTGGCGGTAATCACTGTTTCTCGTAATTACTGATTCTCTTAATATTAAAACATGATTCCAAAAATACTTCAGGTTATTGACTAAGCCTTATATGATTTATATTCTAGAATTTCTTTCTATTTGTAAAGTATTAGGAATAAAATGATTGGCGTCGCTACTGTGCCTAGTGTGCGGCCTTATTAAGATTTTATATTTTAGAGTTTCTAAATCAAAATCAGCTATAAAGGTATATTACAGTAACAAAGAATTACATCTATTCCCGTCGCAGAAAGGTTAACTTCACTGTTTTTTGCGCACAAGAAACCCTAAACTGCCTGGGTCTATTATACGGACCTCTGTCAGTGGCACGTTCGAAGGTTGTTCATGCGTGGAAATCAAGCAGGGCCGGCTTTAAGGCTTTAATCGGAGGCCCTGGGTAAATTATATAAGACCTTGAGAGGGCACTTTATTCTAATCCTAACTAATATTATAAATGCGAAAGTGAGTTGGTTTATTTGTTTGTTTGTTACGCTTTCACGCCTTATTTACTGAGCCGATCATCATGAAATTTTGCATACACATAGGTTAGGGTACTGAGAAGGACAAAGGCTATAATTCACGCAGGCAGAGCTACGGGTAACAGCTAGTACTATATAAAAATAACAGTCATTACAGACAATCAATGAGACCCTCTCCTCTCCAACCCGTGGAGAGTGTAAGCCAAATTCTCTGACTGCTCTGCCTAATATATGGCTCTGGCTCTGGTAGGACAGAGAGGGTTGTGTGTGCTCCTGCAGTGGAGAATAAAAAGAACCTGATGATGATGACAGACAAAGTAGGAGATATAATAAAATCTATTTGAACATACTGAAATCGGTAAGCCTTATTTTCGGATAAGCTTAGGTAGATTAGAGCAAAGTCAGTAAGCAAGATAGTAGTCATTATCGTTTAATACTTTCGAAATAAATATTTGCTTGTAGGGATCCGTGTGGTTCCCGGCAGAGTAGAATAGGACCACTCCAAGTCATCCCGTGGAGGTCGTAAAAGGCGACTAAGGAAACACAAGCTAAACAAAGCTTATTAACATCAAAGAGACCTCTCCAACCCGTCTGGCCAGCGTGGAGAGTGTAGGCCAAATCCTCTGACTACTCAGGCTAGTATATGGCTCTGGTAGTGCAGAGAGGGTCGTGCTCCTGCAGTGGAGACTAGAAGGACCTGATGATGATGATGAGGGATCCGTTATCATATCAATTACGGGGCCTTGGGAAGGTGCCCAGATTGCCCAGTGGGAAAGTGGGGCCTGAAAGCAAGTCAAGCGTTTAGCGGCCAAAACTTGTCCAAGTGCATTGCCGTGCGTGCCCATCCCTTTCCCGCCCTTCTACGTCCATAATTAAAATCAGGGCTTTAGTTTGCACTCACATCATCAAATATTTATTTTGTCTGCACCTTTTACATATTAGAACTGTGTCTCTCTCTCTTTGAGTAACAATAATGTAACCGACTGTATTTAGATTTTACTGTACAACTGCCCAACAACTCGTGCTAAGTTTTCAGAGTTCATACTGTCAGTATGTGAGTTCCTTTACTTCACCACTTCTGGAATCTGACTTCTGAATGCCCAAATAGTGATATATTATTGGCAGATTACGTGCATTAATTTTGTTTTTTTTTTTTGCAAATGAAAAGAAATGTTTTTGCAATTTGTAATGCTGTTTGACTTAAGACTTAAGAGGGACTTACCGAAACTTGCATAGATCTTTTCGTAAGTTAGTATCACAATGCATATAAGATAAAATTTGGTGTTCTACCTATCTACAGCTCATTTGTTTATTGGATGTGATGCTATTGTAAAAAAATTTTGCAACTTGTCATAAAAAATCAACAAGAATACAAACCTTATTATAAATATAACATTAAAATCTAAGTACCTACGTATTGAGGGCAGGCTCGAAAGACCCGCCGCAAATGAAGTTAGCTCTTTGCTTTCTCAAAACTCTGCACAGACGCATTTTTGCAGAAAGCGCGGGAAAGCCGCGGAGCCGTTCAATGAATGGTGTCTGGCTGGCGCTCGGCCGCTCGCATTCCTTTTTGTTTCTTTCTTCAGACCTTTGAATGGAGTTTTTAATTTGTTCTAATTTCATTCCGGCCAGTATTTACGAATTCTTACAGGAATTCTCTAATTGAAATGGAAGGGAAGTCTTATTTTACGTTCTTTATGATGCCTTTGGTTTGGGGATAGCGCTTTGTATTTTTTTTTCTATGTTAACTATGTTACGTATTTCTTGAATCATAAACTCATTAGTAGCACCAAATAGTTTATTTATTGTGAGAATCACAGAATGTGGGGTACACAAGATCTTCTTTTATCTAAGAAAAACTACTGTGCTGTAGCTATAGTACAGTAGGTATTTACAACGATTCGAGTGATTGTTGCTGGTGAGAAAAGCCGTCATTTAGTTACTGAATTCCTATAACATTACAAGGAGATAATAAAACGAACGACAAAAATCTTAGGCGTGCGACTAAATTACTAAGTGAGCTACAAGAAATTCAGAGAGACTATAGCAAAACCTCCGATATAACCATGTTTAAACATACATATTATATTACAATGTATATGCATTTTTAAGGTTCCATAGTAAACTAGGAATCCTTATAGTTTCGCCATGTCTGTCTGTCTGTCTGTCCGTCCGTCCGCGGTTTTACTCAGAGACTAAAAGTACTAGAAAGCTGAAATTTGGTATGGGTATGTATATTAATTATGTCAAAAAGTGGTAGAAGAAAATCTTAAAAAACAATTTTTTATAACAAGTAAAGAGGGAGTAATATTTTTTTTTTCTATACAAACCCATCGTATTGGGTAGTGTTAGATAGGTCTTTAAAAAATATTATGAGGATGAGAACACCATTATTCGATGTAGGGATCCGTTTCGGAAATATTTGGTTTTAAAGTGCAAATTTTTGTTAGAGGTAAGTGTCCCCCCCCCCCCCTCTATCTACTAAACGGTTATATATGGATACGTGAAAAAAATTACAGCTGTAGTATATATACTGAAGTTGAAAGAAAAACTATCAGAGCTGAGTACTAAGTACAAACTAAAAAGTTATAGGCAACCAACTTATAAAATGTACTCGAAAATGTAAAATTTCATACATTTTCATTGTTACATGTTTTTGGTCGTTAAACTGTGATGTGCGAGTGTGAACAGTGTGAACTCAAAGTTGTCATTCGCAACTACGGAACCCTACACTGCGCGTGGCCCGACACGCATTTGCCTGTTTTCTTCTATTATGGCACAAAATAGGACTGTCCGGTTTGCGTTGCGCTGACACTTTTTACGCGAGGGACAAATATACACTACTTTCGCATTTAAAATATTATTAGAGAAGTGGGGATAGTGGAATTTAGTTTACTGATTCACGTCCTGCCCTCACACTCCTTCATTAAATTGATGAAGTACTCATATTCCTAAGTAATGTCATCATCCTCAGTCGGACAGATGCGGGCTCGCCAAATAGTATAATTGCAGGATATGCTAATAATTGGCCAAGAGCCCAAGATTGGCTAAATTCTCAGCTAGGATCGGGTTGCGATGCCAGGCCTGGTTATAAAGATTTACAGCTGTAAGTAACTGTTTGAGCGATGAGCATTTTGGTGGCAATAATTTACTATTTCCTACATATACTTACAAATAATTAAGAAGTTAATTCGGTTTTAATGATTTATCCATCTCCGAGCTAATAAAGTCTTGATAAGAATGAAGAGTTGTTTAGCAACAATTATATGTATGATGGGAAACATTATTTTCTATCTTTACTAAGTTTATGTTTAAATTTTTCTGTATGTTAGGGACATAAGGTAAGAATTGCCTCCTTAACAAGCAAAGTGTACAATTACACCTCCATTTTATTACGCCTCTATCCCTTAATGAGTAGACAAAGCTTAAGACCATAAAATCCAAAGGTCACATTTAGGGTGCTGGTGAACGTGAAGGAATAAAATTGAATCAAAATAGTGATAGGTTGCTAACCGCATCGTCTTTTGACATGATACCTTAGATTTCCGCCCATTCGAGGGAATGGGCGAAAATCCATAAGCTAGAAGCCGATCCCTCGACCAGCTTCTACGGTAGCGCGAAAAAAGAAACAATATTCTGAGTTTATTCCTTTCTACCAGACCAACACCTTGAAGTTTATAGCAGCAGGCAAAGTTTATCGTCCTGAAAACAATTTACATACAATCTACAGTTCAATTCAGAGTAGTTAAACGTCTACAAACAAATTTATTCGCACAATGCATTCAATTTACGTCTCCGAGTGCAGTTTAAGTCGTACTTAGCACATTATTTTTCTCGGAAACAATATCTCAGGGGCAGACAGAGTCATAAATTTATGTACTCCATTAAACCGGTTTACGACGCTGGAAGTATGCCGTATACTTTCGCAATACTGTTTTAAGGTAGGTAATTACAGGGAATCTAAAAGAATATTTGTACTGCTAAATACGTACTTTTGCCCGTTGTTACGCTCTCGATATCTGGATTGAGATGTTACAAGACAATTACTTATGATTGTCACAAAATTAATCTATTAACATATCCATTGAAATAAATTAAAGTATTCTTTAATACCTTTGTGTTATTCTTAGGCCTCCCTGACGGATCAACTGATCAAATTATATGAGAATTCGTTATTTTTTCTTTCAAATTTCGCTATAATATTACGTCCCAAAAGGAATGTTCTTTCAGTATTATCAGAAGATCTATGTGTCAGTAATAAATTTGTGAATATTGCAAGAAGTAAACAAACTCATTTTAGAATTTATGGCATTTGTTTTCGCAATTGTAAATGACTTCCCTGGTTTAGAAATTTTGACAATGAAAACTGCATTTGTTTAAAAGATTTGACTAATTTACTTGGTGTGCAAATTGTCAGTAATCATTTCTTATTTTCCTATGTTCTTACGTTATTTACTATGATCTTATTGCAGTACCTACATGATTTAAATTTCAGTCCTTTCCACGGCATATTAATAACCGTTGACGTAAAACATTTTCCACACAAACCTTTTCTCGTTAAGTCTTATTAGTGTTTCGTGAAATTTCCTCATATTTCCTTGCTTATATTACGTAGCATGCACCAGGTGGGTGAAAAATACACGCTGAAGGAAGCCTTGCAAAAAGACACCTGGAAAATTCACGACGACGTAACACACGATGCAGTAATAATAGGTACAGTAGTACCACTTTAAGATACTAGCAGTGCGTTTTCCATACAAATGTATTTCTCTATTTCGTCGCTGAAAACTGCTTCTAGAGGCACAATTCTTTTTACATACAATCTATTACTAAAATAGGTATGTCCCTATGTTTTGTTTTTTTTCTAAGAACCTGTTTAAAATAAAAAAAATGTACAAAAACAGTTTTTTTAGAAAAATTAAAAAAGGGGCATTTTAGTACTACATTTTATGAAAAAACTATTGTGGCTCTAGAATCAGTTTTCAGCGAGAAAATAGAGAAATACATTTGTATGGAAACCATATTGAAAAAGTACTGCTAGTCTACGCTCTTAATAAGTCGCATCGGCATTATTCGATGGCGCAGAATAGCGCAACCTACCGCCGACTCAAACCGAATGAAAAAATTAATAAAATAACGAACTTGTTGCTATTACATGACATTTGAAATCCGGAAACAACAGAATTCGTGCTGTCTCGCTCACAATGCATGTTCGACTGCCGAGACTGGCCGAAGTGGCCGAGACGAGACGCCGCATGGCGCGTACACATCAACCAATAGCGGACCAGTAATTATGCACCATGCAAAAATTTGACTTCTGCGCAGGTACATCGGTGTAACTTATAAAAGTGGTAGTACTGTACATGGATATGATATTTGGTATGCACACTGTTATCTATGCGAATATTATAAAGAGGACAGATTTGATTATTTGTTTACATTGAATAGGCTCCGAAACTACTGAACCGATGTTCAAAATTCTTTCATCTCCAGAAAGCTAATTCATCTGCGGGGGACGTAGGCTATAATTTACGCGGACTTAGTTGCGGGAGAATCATGAATATATAAGATAAAAATTAGTGTTAAAATTCGATTTAAATATTTCCATGTTTACACATCTTTGTACCTTTCCCTATGAGATCCATAACATCATATAGATACGACGTAATTTTGTAAGTAGGTACCTCAGTCTTCTTTGGTGCGAAAACCGATTAATTATTTACAAGAACATGAGGAATTTGACATAGGTATGTACGTACGTAGGCCTTAGCTTGTATTACTTTGAAGCTTACTTGTAGTTTACGCAATTTATCCCATCTCAACTTAATATTATAGATGCGAAAATAAATTTGTTTGTTACGCTTTTACGTCCTATATACGAACCGATCATCATGAAATTTTGCATACAAGTTGTCTGGAGTACGGAGAAAGATATAGGCTACTTTTCATCCCGGAGAAAAGTACTGTTCCCGAGAGATCCACATTAACGCTAGCGGATCCTCGTACGAAAGCTAGTAAACAATAAAGCAGCTTTTGATATTTTTCAACAAACCAAGGCAACTAATGACATTACGTTTTCTTACAGCATGAAATTCTTAAAAATGTACACTTGCTTCCGATAGTTCCGATATTGCCTTTCAAAATCAAATAGGTATACCTTCAGTTTTTACTACGGTCATGATCAACATTCAAATCTATGGTCTAACTTGTCTCATAAATCTGACTAGAAACTTGCTTGTATATAACTTTTATTATATATCCTTGGGTATATTCATGTTTGACATTCATATTATTTAGCAAACAACAAGTTCTTTGTGAACACAACAAACATCCATATTCATTTTAATACAGAAAACTATGTACGGCTTGCAAATAAAATTGCCCAATACCTACACAAAATAGTAAGAGAATAGAAATAAAACTTCTTTTATACGTATAGGTATGTGCCAGTGTTCCAGCTTGCCCAATGAAAAAAAAGGCTAAAGCCCAGGCCCAATTTAAGATACTTTCAAACAGTATGAAATGCGCCATAATTAGAAAACTATGAAGTGCTGTGTGTGACGCTTGCTGCACGGACCCAGTCTTATAGTATTTTATATTTGTATATTATTTTATAGGGTCCATTCTATGTACAGTAATATACAAAGCAAGAGAAAGTTATTTTTATTACCGAATTGGATACCACTATCTGCATAGATAATATTTAAAATTCAATACACCCATTCAATCTTACCTATTACGTCTACTTATTTTAATATGGTAGAAATGCGTTCTCGACATTCGTAGTCTCTCTCACTCCGTCTGGAGAGGGAAAAAAGGAAAGGCCGGCAACGCTCTTGTCTCACCCCTGATGTTGCAGTTGTCCATGGGCAGCGGTGATCATTTGCCATCAGGCTCGTTTGCCGTCCTATATCATAAAAAAATAAGTAAATCGATCTGATACCTACGTGAGGATAAAAATAAAACCTGTTATCGAGATTTTCTTTCGTACGCTCTATAATTTGCGTCAACGCTGCCTTGCTTACCATGCTTTATTGACAACAGCTGACGGCGATCCGATCGGATATTAAATACTTGCTTATCAAATAAGCGAGTTTAACTCTCTTTGATGAAAGAAGTCCGTATTGGATTTTGCAGAGAACGGCAAATAATGTATAAATCTAATTGGAGAAAAAATTTATTGTTCATATATGAGATAGGTACTATTTTAATTTGTTATTTTCTTAACTGTTTACAATCACCTTCCAGACGGGCAGTTAGTCTTAAGCACAGCCCAATGACAGTAAATTGTCCACCTTTAATGAAAAGTGCATCCAACATTAAAGTTTACTTTGCGTTTCTTGTTTTCTATGAGCTAATGAGTGGCAGAGTCTCTTGGACACGGTCTGATTGAATACTACCTAAAACCTAGAAACGCTAGAAACCAACATATCTATGTCAAATAATTTTCCATGAAAAGCCCACGAAACATTGCAATATAATTCACTAGACCTCATATGTTCTTTGAATATGGGAAGCAATTTTGCTAGAAGAAAGGCATCGTCGCTCAATACCTGACGCCTCTGTACACTGTCACACGCCAGTTACTCGGCCATTTTTCACAACACACTTTGTAATAAATTACTACACGGCACTCGATAGAACTTTGATGATTTATTGGGTGTAGTTTCCCGATATATATCGCAATTTTTCAAGTTGACACGAAGTTTGTATTTTATGCTGGGGACTTTCTTTAAAAAGCTATAGAGTCATAAGAGGTTATTACAAAATTTGTCGTTCACATTTTCTGGGAATTGCACTACATTTAGTGGAAACTGTAAAATAAGAACCTACATTTGTCATTGCTAGGTCGGTAATGCATCTTATTCACCCCAACTTGGTTCATGTTCTTGAAGGATTATGAATTTGAGGTACCTATAAATATCATATATTGCGCTACGTGTTTCTGTCAGAATTTAGGAAGTTTCTTTTCAAAATTTCCTTAATATGACAAGACTTTATGCTTACCTAGACAAATCTTATGAGCCCAAAGACGATACGAGTAGGTTTTCTTTTTTAGTTTAGAAGTCCTATGGCTATCTTCGGACACCATTATCAGACCAGTTTTTTAGTAGGTATCAAATCTTATGATATTTAAGTACTGGTCTGATAAGGGTGAGTCAAATTTTCTGTAGGTACTAATATTAGAAGGGTGACAATGTAGTATTATGATCCATAATAATGCATTGTGAAAATTTTACTCACACAAAAGAAATAACCGAACAGGGAAAGGTAAATAAAACCGCTTGTAATAAAAACACAAAACACTCTTAAGCTACCATTAATACCGGATAGGTATTATTTAGGTTAAAAAACAAGCGAACGTTAATTTAAAAAAATATTATTTGAATAATTCTTAAAGCCACTCTCAGCGTATACGTTCATAACTTCAAAGCCAAAAGATAAATCCGAGGAGATTATAACGAAGCAATCTCACGTAAGCCGCGTAAGCCGAGTGACGTGAAAATCTCACGGCTTGCTCGCAGGCTGTGCTTAATGACGTCTCCCTGTGACTATTTATGACAACTAGGCTTTATTACCAACGATATTAATTGTTTATGCGTCAGGTGAATATAATGCAAGGTATTTAGAATAAAAAAAAGCCAATCTTAACTACATATGGCAGGATGAAGTAAAAACTCAAAACAATGGAGCATGGCGTGACGCGTCACAAGCATGTTGCGCGATTCGGTGATGTGATGTGAACTCACAGGTCTGTATATTCTAAAAAAATTTGTGTGTGAACCCATAAGATTTCCCTTATCAAAAAACGCTCAGGATGGCTTAAGAAATTTTCGCTTCAATAATAATAACAAACAGTATTTAATTAACATATTATGGATTCATAACTCATAAGTAATATACAGTATTTTCGATCTTTTCATGGATTCAAGCAAAACACTTCAAAGCTACCATCGATACCGGATTGGTATGATTTAGGTTTAAAAACAATCGAGCGTTAATAAAAAAATTGTATTAGAATAATTCTCAAAGCCACTCTCAGCGTATACGTTCATAACTTCAAAGCCAAAAGATAAATCCGAGGAGATTATAACGAAGCAATCTCACGTAAGCCGCGTAAGCCGAGTGACGTGAAAATCTCACGGCTTGCTCGCAGGCTGTGACTATTTATGACAACTAGGCTTTATTACCAACGATATTAATTGTTTATGCGTCAGGTGAATATAATGCAAGGTATTTAGAATAAAAAAAGCCAATCTTAACTACATATGGCAGGATGAAGTAAAAACTCAAAACAATGGAGCATGGCGTGACGCGTCACAAGCATGTTGCGCGATTCGGTGACGTGATGTGAACTCACAGGTCTGTATATTCTAAAAAATTTTGTGTGTGAACCCATTAGATTTCCCTTATCAAAAAACGCTCAGGATGGCTTAAGAAATTTTCGCTTCAATAATAATAACAAACAGTATTTAATTAACATATTATGGATTCATAACTCATAAGTAATATACAGTATTTTCGATCTTTTCATGGATTCAAGCAAAACACTTCAAAGCTACCATCGATACCGGATTGGTATGATTTAGGTTTAAAAACAATCGAGCGTTAATAAAAAAATAGTATTAGAATAATTCTCAAAGTCACTCTCAGCGTATACGTTCATAACTTCAAAGCCAAAAGATAAATCCGTGGAGATTATAACGAAGCAATCTCACGTAAGCCGCGTAAGCCGAGTGACGTGAAAATCTCACGGCTCGCTCGCAGCGTCTCCCTGTGACTATTTATGACAACTAGGCTTTATCGCCAACGATATTAATTATCTATGCGATAGATGAATATAGTATAAAGTATTTAGAATTAATAAAAGTAAAATTAAAAATTTCTAAAACCCCCTGACTGATCTCATTATTGAAGTAACACGGTACTTTTCGAATCGATCGGACATTACGAAGTTAGTCAAATCCCCTCATCAACTAGAAAAGAGCTGATGATCTTCAAACAGCTGAACAGATTTTCATGAAACATGTACAAGAACACTCGGGATAAAATTATCTATGACACAATTAAAACCGGTTCATCCTTTTGGGAGTCACGCTTAACTTATAACACCCCTCTCTTTTTGCGTTGGGGGTCAAAATAGCAATCCTAAAAAGGACTGCTGGCTGGCTGAAGTAAAAACTTATAACTTATATTGACGAGCTCCGTGGCGCAGCGGTCATCACGCCTGCCTGCGACACGGATGGTCCCGGGTTCGATCCCCGGTCAGGTCAAGATGGAAAACGATCTTTTTCAGATTGACCTGGGTCTTGGATGTTTATCTATATATGTATTTGTTATAAAATATAGTATCGTTGAGTTAGTATCCCATAACACAAGTCTTTCATTAGAACTTACTTCGGGGCTAGCTCAATCTGTGTGATTTGTCCGTATATATTTATTTATTTATTTATTATTTATTATAACTGCTTATAACAATGAAGCATCGCATCACAAGCTTGTTGCGCGATTCGGTGACGTAATGTGAACCCATATGATATCCCAAGGATATCCCCTACCAAAAATCCTTCAACGAGGCTAAAGAAATTTTCGCTTCAAAAATAATAACAGTATTTGATAACCTTATTTAAAATTCAACAGTAATGTACAGTATTTGCTGACCTTTTTATGGATTCATCAATCATGTAAATGTGTTTTGTTTGGTTTTGCTGAGGCTAATAATTATATGTATAATGTTTCAACTAATTAAAAATCATTGATACTCGTATAATACAGTCCAAGAAATTTTTAACTTTTCTACTAACTGAGAGTAATGAATTCTTTGTTTTATAATGAACGCTTTTAAATACTTATTCATCTTGTTACTCGTAAAAGGTAATTATAGTATTTCTCAGTGTTACTCGTAAAATATAATGATACTTATATTTAACATCTTCAGTAAATCTATAAGTATTTTGAATTAGAAAATAATTTAACATTAAAAATCAACTATGTATTTTATCCAACAGTGTCAAGGAGTTAATTTACTGCGCCGAACCGAAAGCTATTCAACTAATTGGTACTTCACGCCACATAACTGGAACATAACTGCTAAGTCCTTGAAAACTATTGGACAGTGTTCCAGAAATTCGCATAAATCACAACGTAGCAGTGAACGTGTTTTGGTCTGAGGCGATATGTATGTAGGGTTGGGGATAATTCGTGACCGACGGTGAGACAACGATACGATAATAAAACGATTTTACGGTCCGAAGCAAATGTGTAATTGAATAATCGTGGTTCACGGTTACAGAGTTTATGTAATTGCTATTTTTATTACGAAATCTTGATTGGATTTGATAAACTGTGTGAACCCATAGGATAGGAGAGATAGTAAATGAACGAAGGAGGTTGTAAAATCATTAGATTCAACATAAATAAGGAGAATCAGGAAGACTTGTATGTATATGTGAATGATGGTCTTAAAATAAGTATATATAACATATAAGGCCATAACCATGGTTCTAAACTTTTTAATGACAGAATCAAAATCCCTAATAGAATATACATCCGCAATGAAAAAGGTAGAAAATTAAAAAAAAAGGGAGTACCCATAGAAATTTGACTAGATCGGTGGATTTATATGGAAGGTCAGTTTATTTAATTAATCTTTTTTTCTTGCCTCCTAATTGGGTTTTTATTCTATTTGGGATTCTGAATCAGACAATAAAATTTTATTTGTGTAATGATTGTATTTAAAAAAACTTTTAATGCTATTATTACAGCTTAATAGTCTAGTTAGAAACAGAACTGATTTATCACATAACCAAAGTCACAATTATTATATTAAAAATTTAAATAATAAAAATTTTGGTTGAAGCAAATTAGTTTAAATATATTTACTAGCATTTCAATGACCACGCTTTACAACAATGAATCTAATTAGAAGAAAAAGAAGATACTAACTAGATAGGGGATCTAGTTAGTAACTTCTTTTTCTTCTAATTGACTGAGAGAGATAGACTGCTCTAGCTAATATATGGCTCTGGTAGTAAAGACAGGGTCGTGCTCCTGCAATGAAGACTGATATTATTACTGATATTAGACGGAGGACTGGATATTAAATGTATTTTCGTTCTAGGTTTAATGAAAAATAAAATATAAGTTGAGCTAAACAAGAAGGTAGTCTATCTGAACTAATACTGTAAAATATTCGAAACGTTACGGGTATTAGGCGCGATAATTTTATTTGAATAATGATGTAAAATTATAGTAAAGACAACTTCCCATCAATTTCATGAATATAAAACTAGTAGCTTAGTTAGTATCAATATATTTTGGTTATTTATGCAAGAAAGTTACACAACTCGAAGACTGTTATTAATCTTAACCAAATAGCAGTTATTCCAATATCTTGCCATCTAGCGGTTACTTTATCGTTCGTCGTAATGGCCGCCTAGGGCCTTTACTAAGCCTCACATTTGCTAAGCTACTTAATTATAGAGGCAATTTGAGGATGAAGCTTTCAGACCAATTCCGGCATGACTGCCTACGGTCCTTGTCGCCAGTTTTTGGTGACCTCTCATCCTTGTCATTCCAGTTCTTCATTTCACTGCAATAGGGTAGATTTTGCAGGTCCTGTTAGCTGGCTGTGCGGTTGTAGAGGATTTTAAGGCTGTTGTTTAGTTTCGTAATGACACATGCAAAAATGTTATCTCGTGTCACGTTTGGCGAGTTTCTCTGTTAGCCGCCATGTTTGTTCCGTTTTGGGGACTTTTATCTTTATTTCTGAATTTGGGTTGATACAGCTGCATGCTGGTTAGCTTTGTTGTTCTCTTTAGACAGAACATTTGTTGTATAATTATTTACTTCAAAGAGATTTCATAATGGCTTCGTTTGAATTTCCTTTCGGTTCTAAAACGTTATTTTAGCGCCGCACCCAAAGGTAAGATGAAATTGTTTCTACGGTATGTATTTTTTGTAAGTTTCAGAAAGGCAATGTATCTATTCCAAACCACTATTCCAATCAAATGCAAACGTCCGACTTACGAAATCCCTTTGAGTGAATCAGTTCCGTCCAATATACACACACAGACACAGCAAAGACAACCAATGTATACGCAAACAGGATAGTATTAGTTTGGTGTGACGTTTGCTGAGCTTCTGTTCCCGCAAAGTACTAAGCTTCCCGATTGGTCTGAAACCTTGTTTGTTTTTGGTGTGTAAGTGGCCAATATGTCAATATATGCTGTCAGATTTTTCACGCGGCATAAAGGTAGCTAACAGAGCTTAACAAATTTCATCTAATTATGACAGCTAGGCAATCACGGGGACTCTCAAACCATGACTAACTTTTTCATATTGCGGCTATTTATTTTTATTTTTTTATCTTTTGCATCATCATCTGAGCACAACTTCAGCCCAATGAATAGATCTTAGGCCTCTCTTCGTTTTGTCATTCATCTTTTTACTAAATCATTAGATAAGTATATAGATTCCAAACCTTACAATCAGTGGAATAATGAGAGGAAAAACCTGTAGTCAAGACCTACAGCAATGTTGCGTGACTGCTATTCATTTACTTTGCCGTTTACATTTGCTCATCCCTAAAAATGTCTGAGATATCTACCTGAACTAGTACTACTGTACGGGCTGTCTTATTGATAAGATTAAATCCTCGAAGTGAATGAATTCACAGGGGGAGTTATTGGGTGCCCGTAAAGCGTGTTCGGTGATAAGTGTCTACCCTTAATTTTTACATGTTGCTCCAACGTGTACGTTTGTATCTGCCTACTAGGGCAAAGATCTGCTGCTTTATTAATGTAAGTTACTACAACCTCGATCAAACGAGTGATCCTTGATACATTTAACTATTTACTAGAAACTGAAAGCAAATTATTAAAATACGTAACAACGGGTTACTCACGTAAATAGTCAGCTACTGGCCGACATGTTTCAACCTCATCCGGAGGTCTTCCTCAGAGCGAATGTGAATTGAGACCCGCGCACGGTGTCGTCCCAATCCGCACATGTCGGCCAGTAGCTGACTATTTACGTGAGTAACCCGTTGTTACGTATTTTCATAATGTCTTTATCTCACGTTAGTTTTAATCAAAAAAAAAACTGAAAGCTATTATCTCTAAAGTTAATTATCTCTAGCGTCAATGATTGTTAATAACATGACTGCCTTCTATTGCCACTTTTATTATTTAAACCTGAGATTTAAACAGACTTTTGATATCTGATCGAGTAATTTAAGAACATACCGTGTTACAGATAAGAAAACCCCTAAAGTGAACAAATTCACTTCCATCTACGCAGGTATTCACAGGGCAGCAGTTACAAAGCCTGTAACGGTCTCGCCATCCGCCGATAAAGGCCGACATTGAACTGCTACATGTTGCATGCTCATGCGATCCTGGTATTTATGGATTGAAACTACTGCAGACTGTAGAAATAATTTAGCAAATGTGAATGAATGTTAAAGTACCTAGGCCAGATAAGATAAAAAAATCAATTCCATCTACGCAGGTATTCACAGGGCAATAGTGACGGCGCCTGTAACGGTCTCCCTATCCGCCGATAAAAGCCGGCTTTTGACCGCTACGTGTTGCTCACTCATGCGATCCTGGTTATCATGGATTGAAACTAATGCAGACTGTAGAAATAACTTACCAAATGTATGTAGTCTCAACGTTTGTTGACTTCTCTGTTTTACTCGAAAGTATAAACAATGTAACAGATAAGTCAGTTAAGATAAAATCCCTAAAATGAATAAATTCACTTCCATCTACGCAGATATTCACAGGGCAGCAGTTACCGCGCCTGTTACGGTCTCCCCATCCACCGATAAAAGCCGACCTTTACTACATGTTGCTCGCTTATGCGATCCTGGTTATCATGGATTGAAACAAAAGCAGACTGTAGAAATAACTTAGCAAATGTGTGTAGTCTCAACGTTTGTTGACTTCTCTGTTTTACTCGAAAGTATAAACAATGTAACAGATAAGTCAGATAAGATAAAATCCCTAAAATTAACAAATTCACTTTCATCTATGCAGGTATTCACAGGGCAGCAGTTACGACGCCTGTAACGGTCTCGCCATCCGCCGATAAAAGCCGACCTTTACATGTTGCGAGCTCATGCGATCCTGGTGCTCATACAGTGAAACTATTGCAGACTGTTGAAATAACTTAGCAAATGTGTGTACTGTCAACGTTTGTTGGCTTCTCTGTTTTTCTCAAAAGTATAAACAATGTAACAGATAAGTCAGATAAGATAAAATCCCTAAAATGAACAAATTCACTTCCATCTACGCAGGTATTCACAGGGCAGCAGTTACGGCGCCTGTAACGGTCTCATCCGCCGAAAAAAAGCCGGCCTTTGACCGCTACATGTTGCTCGCTCATGTGATCCTGGTACCTGTACTGGTAACTTTGTACAACAGACAACTACACTACTACTATAATAAGTAAGGATATGTGGGATGTCCATGTGCTGTGTTTATTAGGGCTGCATACTTGATGCCTCCAAAACGGCTGTGGCTGAAAAAATATTTAGATTGATGCCACGGACAGACACGGTGTGACTGTTTGCATCCCTTTGTCTTCTTTATTACGAGTTGCTCATCTCATTAACATTTTAGAAATAATTTCTGTTACTTGAACGTTGAACGAAACTAAAGATGACGTTTTGATAATAAAAATACCTAGTTTTCAATTCCCTCTTCATGTAAGTAATTTGTGGCCCACTTACCAATGTAAAGATAAAATTGAGCATGAGTGTCTGCTGAGTAGACTGTGGGCCTATTCATATCAGTTATTATGCGTATCCAGATGCGAAAAGTACCAACCTTTGACTTATCACTTATCGCCTAAACATAAAATTCTGGTATGAGAATTACATATGCACATCACTTCTTCTCTTTAACCATATGACAGACCAATCCAAAGCATATCACAACAACAAAACAATTACAGTGCTGTTATATTTATTTTTAAAACTCTCTATTTAATAACAAATAGAGATTTACGATTTTGGAGCAGAATGTGTTGGACATCGTACGACCCCCTTGTTACTGATTTTGAAACTGATAAAGATTACAACAAAGTAGGTACTATCAGCAGCCGCATCAGCAATATTCCTTTTCATAGCTTATTGTGTACCTATCTACAACTTATAAATTTTAAGAAATGATTAATTGACGCATTGGTCGTTCATGGAAATGAATTTAAATTATGCAAGGAGACAGTATAAATAAATACACTTTATTTACATACAAACGTAGCGTTATGTCCATTGCTCATAAAATTCGCTCGTTAGCTGCGAACGTTGTGAAATGGTCCACGCTGGAATGTAGTCATTAGGGTCAACCCAACCTATGTCTATAGGCGTTATAATACAGATTATAAAAGGGCAAACGATTTTGTATAACAAGGTAAACATGTACCCTTTGCGCCCGCAGACTCTAATTCTCATTTTATTTGTATGTGTTATAATGTTAATGTGAATATGAATAATCCCAAAGCTTTAATCAGAAACACATACCTATAATTCGGTAATTAATCATATAAGCTATAAACAGACAAATATATAGATTTAATAAAAAATAATATACTTACAAATCATTAAAGTGATACATCACTAAAGTGGTCGACGTGGGTAAGAAGTCCGCTAGGCTTAAATGGGACTGGGCGGTCACGTATGCCGTACGATGCCTGAAAGATGGGCACGTTCAGTAACCAAATGGGTTCCTACTGATGGCAAAAGTTCTCGAGGGAAGCCAAAAATGAGATGGAAAGACGAGTTGTGTGCTTTTAATGAGGAATGGCAAGACAGGGCACTGGATAGGACAAGGTGGAGAACAGAAGGGGAGGCTTTTGCCCAGCAGTGGGACCTAAATAGCTAGTTAAAAAATACTTACAAATCACACAGCTAGCTAGCTGGGACGAGCGTTCGAGACTTGTGTTATGGGATACTAACTTGAGTTGGTATCCGTTAGTGTCCCATCCGATACTATATATTATTACAAATACATATGTAGTTAAACATCTAAGCCCCAGGTCAATCAGAAAAGATCATTGTTCCTATTCACCTGATTTCTTCATCTTGATCTGACCGGGGATCGAATCCGGGACCATCCTCGTCGCACGCGTGTTGACCGCTGCGCCACGGAGCCCGTCAAATATGTTCATACACACCGTCGAGACGACCTCACACATAGGTATAGAAGATTAAAATCATTTAAGCTAAGATTTTTACTTCTGTCTAGTCTTTGTTTCAGACATAAAATCGCGCAGCCTGAGTAAAATAAAATAAAACAACTAGGGGGGTTAATGTGATATCCACAGCTAGCTTCCGGTTAGGCGTCCGCTACGCCCCGTTATTGAATCTAGGGGTTTTAATCTGTTATCCAAAGCACCAAAGATTTTTACATCCGTCGTCAAATATGTATTTGATTCAGACATAAAATCACGCTGATTTTATGTCTGAATAAAATGAAACAACTGCGTGTTTATTGAATCTAGGGGGTTAATTTGATATCCACAGCTAGCTTCCGGTTCGGCGTCCGCTACACCCCGTCTCCTCGACCAACTTCGTTACCAGCGGGGTATTCTACTTACGTACGCATTCACTGGCCAAGAATGCACATTGATGGCGCGTTCTTAGACTTTCCATTGTTTTACTGGGTTTGTTGTATACCTATTGATTTCATCATGATTTCTGCCGAAAATCTAAAGAATCATGATGGTTAGCCGGCAACCCACCGGCAACCAATTTAGATAAAATTACTTTTAATACTACTTTATCGCGTTTATTACATTATACTGTAATGTAATGACCTCATGACTCCTTAGATTGTTGCAAAAACGTTTCTCTGTCGTCAAAAAGGTATTCAATTGAAACATAAAACCGCGTAGCTTGCAAAATAAAATAAATCGACTGTGTGTTTATTGAATCTTGCGGTTAAATCTAATATCCACAGCTAGCTTCCGGTTAGCGTCCGCTACGCCCCGTCTCGACGACAACTTCATTACCAGCGGGGTATTCAAGTTACGTACGCATTCACTGGCCAAGAATGCACATTGTTGGCTCGTTCTTAGACTTTTCATTGTTTTACTGAGATAATCATTTAACAACTGATTTCATCATGATTTCTGCCGAAAATCTTAGGAATCATGATGGTTAAACGGCAAGTTAAATAAATAAAATTACTTCTAATACGGCTTATTATATTATTATAAACCGTATTAAAAGTAATTTTATTTAGATGTGTAACAGTCGCGAAAACATCGAAACAAAGTCCTCCGCCGCGTCTGTCTGTCTGTTCGCGATAAACTCGGAAACTACTTGCGGATTTTCGTGTGATTTTCATCAATAGATAGAGTGATTCTTGAGGAAGGTTTATAGGTATAATAAATGCCCGGGCGCAGCCGAGCTAGGCTGCTAGTTAAGAATAAAGCACATTAACTGTTCACTTTATATATTAAATAAATAAATCTGGAGGCTTAATCTGATATCCCATTTGAGCTTCCGGAGAAGCTCCGCTGCGCCCCGGGATCCACGCACGACTGACTTCGTTACTAACGGTAGCAACCAGCTCGTACTATGGTACGAGTTGGTTGCTACCGATATCATGATTAAAATACTTACTTTTAAAATTAGGACTTTTACTTTTTTCTATTTGCCTTATTTGATAATAGTTTTATTTGATTAATTGTCTTAATATCGTCTTTATCATGATTTTTATAAAATTGAGGTATAGTCAAATAAATGTACTTAGAGGTAAATCACACAAATTGAGCTAGCCCTGCACTTGTGAACTTATATCGTAGGATACTAACTCAACAATACCGTATTTTATAATACTATACTTAGATAATCCAAAATAAATAAATATACGGACAAATCACACAGATTGAGCTAGCCCCAAAGTAAGTTCGAGACTTGTATTATGGGATACTAACTCAACGATACTATATTTTATAATAGATACTTATATAGATAAACATCCAAGACCCAGGCCAATTTGAGAAAGATCGTTTTCCATCATGACCTGGCCGGGGCCCCTCGTGTCGCAGGCTGGCGTGTTATCCACTGCGCCACGAAGGCTGTCCATAGTTTATCATGATTTTTACAAAATAGAGGAACAACCAGATCGGTCATGAAAGGATTAGAGAATATGCACGTATTTTTTTTATTTGCTTAGTATAATCCTTAATAACCACAGTAAAATCTTTTAAAATATCTTAATTAGCGACGAAGATGTGATACTTTAAAGTTTAAATTAGAAAGAGAAGCCTGAATGTATACATTTGCCATATAAAATATTGTTTTCGCGAGTGAGATAGACAGATTTTCGTAAAATCATTTTATCTCGTTCGTTTTTCAATCAAATTTTATTCAAAATCAAAATCAAAATCAAAACGTTTATTCAGAAAATAGGCCTTTGCAGGCACTTTTTCACGTCATATCATATTTAAAATTATCTTATTAGATAATTCTGTTTTCACTTTCAGTATTTTTGGATAAACTGTTAAGATAACACATTTTTTTTAATGCGTATTCTCTTTTGGAATTTGGAATACACTCAGCTAAACTGCCAACTGTTTCTTAAAACTTCACACAGCGAAATAAAATACATCAACAGCTTTCAACTGGATGTATATTGAGTCTAGAGGGTTAATCTGATATCCGCAGCAAGCTTCCGGTGTAAGTCCGCTCCCCGGGTTCCATGACCAACCTCGTTTTCAGCGGAGTATTCAATTACGCATTTATGAGCCAAGAATAAATAAATAAAATAAATAAATAAATATATACGGACAAATCACACAGATTGAGCTAGCCCCAAAGTAAGTTCTTATGAAAGACTTGTGTTATGGGATACTAACTCAACGATACTATATTTTATAACAAATACATATATAGATAAACATCCAAGACCCAGGTCAATCTGAAAAAGATCCTTTTCAATCTTGACCTGACCGGGGATCGAACCCGGGACCTCTCGTACCGCAGGCAGGCGTGATGACCGCTGCGCCACGGAGCTCGTCATTACATACACATTGTTGGCTTGTTCCTAAGCTTTTAATTGAGCCAAGAATACATTGTTGCGTATTTATTTATTTATTGTTGCGTTGTTCATATGCTTCTTATAATTGTTTCATTGTTCGCTTCATATCGCGGAGCTCCTCTGGCTCCTCAAGCCATTTTAAGAACTTCAATTGTCTTTAATGGACTGTTCTTCTTGCTCATGGAGATATATGTACTAGTTTTATAATTCCGTGTTCTTGCTATTGATTTTATCATGATGTCTGTCACAAAAAAATAACGTTCTCAAGAAGGTTCTTGTGTGTATCGTTGTGTGTATGAGAACCACATAAAAAACCGAAAAAACTAGGTGTCAGAATTTAAATGATATTTTATTTCTATTACTCCCTCTGATATCGGTTGATTAAAACTTTTCGAGTGTTTTGTATTTTTATTAAGGCTTACTTTTATTTTATAAGAGATTGGCTCGTTAATTCAAAAACCCCAGAAAACGTCTAAGAAGTTCGAACAAATAGATCGACACCGGAAGCTAAATCTATAAAACGTTTATCTGCTCAACGATCTCAAGTCTCGATCCTCGAAAACGGACAAATGCTGTTGTTCCCAAGCAAGGCAGCTGAAATAACAACCAGTTAAAACCGGTTAAAATACGAAACGTTTACCGAAAAAAAGAAAAAAATTCGGCCAAATGCGTGTTTGGCCACGCGGGATTAAGGTTCCGTAGTTGCACGTCATTTTATTAGTCGGTCGACGATAACCCTACTTAGCTGTGATAGTTTTCCTTGTAATATCATTATTTAAGCTACTGTCCTGAATTTTTACACGTATCCATAAACAACTATTTAACTTGCAGGGGGTGAGGACACTTGACTCCAACAAAAATTAACACTTACAGGCTTAATATTTCTGAAATGGATCACAAGTCGAAAATACAGTTGAGATATTGAGATTTATATTTATAAAGACCTAACCAACGATATCGCACAGCTAAGGGTGGACGAGAAAAAAATACCCCATACTTTAGATGTATGGGAGGAAACTTTAAAAATGTATTTTCTTTTATTTTTTTTACATACGCATGCCAAATTACAGCTTTCTAGTACTTATATTCTCTAAGCTGACAGACGGCCATGGCAAAACTATAAGAATTCCTTGTTTACTACGGAACCCTAAGGAGTTGTGCGTGCGAGTAAACACAAGCTTAAAGGCAAACCTAGAATTAGCCCCAGTATCCTACCACATTTTTCTTTGTGATTCCTAAGTCGTTTTATTACGTTCCATGTTTTAATTATATGCAGTTTAGCCATTAGCATATGCTTTTCTGTTCTTTTAAACCTTATAGTAATGTAAAGCCATGAAAACATTTAGGTATAAATACTACTTTTAAACATCCTGTCGTCCAGGGACCACGTTCGATGTAACCCGGCAAAAACGTCGGGAGAAAAAACGGTATGTTCGCGTTGGTTCCTAATTTTTTATTTAATATGCGCTGTAATTGCCCTAGTATGTTCGAATGGCGATGACGTCATTTGCAGGATCGGGATAATCCGTAGAGTGAGCTGTAACAGCATTAGGTTTCCTGGAGCGTCGCTTCATTTCCTGAGGGACGCGACTCCGTCAGCGATCTTATACAAACGACACCTCGTCTGTAATGTGTGGATGCGAGTCATAGGCGCGAGCGAGTTCGTTGTGACGCGAGCGGAGTCGCGTTGAAAAGCTAGTACATAATAAAAATATGTCAAATATCATCATTATCATCATAATCTTAGCTGCAAGAGTTCCACTGCTGGACAGAGGTAGGCCTCCCCCAACGATTTCTAACAAGACTGGTTGGAAGCGGCCTGCATCCAGCGCCTTCCCGCGACCATTGTCAAGTCGTCTGACCACTTGGTCGGTGGATGTCCAACGCTGCGCTTACCGGTACGTGGTCGCCATTCAAGAACCTTTCTGCCCCATCGGCCATCGGTTCTTCGCGCTGATATACAGGCTGTTTTTTATCCCTTGACTATGTTTAAGTCTTGGAATCCGACCCCCGAATCCCAAATAAAACACAGAATTGCAAGAAAAAAGGCAAAAAAACGAAAAAAAAATTTGACCTCCCATACAAAATATAGGGGATAAAAAATCAGCCTGCATAGCATGTAAATTGACCCTCGACATTCCCTTGAAGGGATGACTCAGACCGTCAATATGAACAACTTTCCCTATGGGACCAACGCTGGAAAAACGCTTATTTTTGAATTTTCCATACTAACTGCACGGGTGGCTAACCATTTTTGTACGAAAACGATGAAATTTTTACTATACCAATTCAACAGTGAAAGAATTTAACTCTTCAGCTTCAAAATGTTAGTATAGTGTATAGAAAAACCCTTAGAGGATTATAGTTCTAGACAAGTTAGACATTCTCGAAACTTACAACAGTAATAATGTCAACTTATGAAACTTAACATCTTCAGAGAATTTTAACCACTGCTACTTACACTGAAATGCCAAATATTTCTTGGGAATAAACTTATTAACTGTGAAGTATAGATGTTGTATAGATAAATGGCTTGATCGTTGAGTGTAGGTTAAAGATCAATTTACTAATATTAGCTTTGAATTTCAATATAAACAAGCAACTAACTTTAACAGTGGTGTAAAATATGGATGTTTCATTGGAGTAGTGTATGGGCGAGCCTAAACAAATGTACAAATGTTTATGTTTCATATCGAAGGGCTGTTTGTAAGTAACTTTATTTGTAATGCCTCTATCTTATAACAATTTTGTTTGTTTCAACATTTATTAAGAAATAGTGTTGTTAGTTTTTCAGTTCCCAGCATTTTCAGTCTTTACCACTAAAAGAAAAGTTATCACTGCAATTCAGTGGTTAATTTTCTCGCTGTATGTATATATTTTAACTATGAATGGATTTTTATTTCCCCGCTACCTGCTATGTCTTGGACGGGCGGTAATGTGCACGCGTCCGATTTATATCGGGTTGTCGATTTTTGGAAGGAGAAAAATCACGCGCGCTCCCAAAGAGTTCCACAAATGTACTGTGTTTCTCGACCGAAATGTCACATACGGATTGAATCCATTTATTTCTATCGGGAGTTTCATGGAAGCTTCATAGGGAATAGCATTTTACACCAATCGATTTCGTGCGAATTTTTTGCAATTGGCCTCTTCATGGTACGTACGCGATACGCCTGATATACATAATGGGCTTAGATTATATAAAGTCGAGATAGAGTCTATTAGCCTATCTATCAGCCAAGGACGTCCACTGCTGGACATAGGCCTTCCCCATAGATCGCCACAAATTGCGGTCTTGTGCATGCTGAGTCCACCGATTCCCGGCGACCTTGATGAGGTCGTCCGTCCACCTGGTCGGGGGTCGTCCCACGCTGCGCTTACCTGTTCGTGGCCGCCACTCTAAGACTTTAGTGCCCCAACGGCCATCCGTCCTTCGGGCTATATGTCCGGCCCATTGCCACTTCAAACGCGCAACCCTGCGAGCTATGTCTGTTACCTTGGTTCTTCTGCGGATGTCCTCATTCCTGATTCTATCGCGCAGTGAAACTCCCAGCATAGCTCGCTCCATTGCGCGTTGAGCAATTCGGAGCCTTCTAATGAGTCCCATTGTGAACGACCACGTTTCGGATCCATATGTCATCACTGGCAACACGCACTGTTCGAAGACTTTTGTCTTCAGGCACTGAGGAATATTGGACGAGAAGATGCGACGCAGTTTCCCGAACGCTGCCCAGCCAAGTTGGATTCGACGATTGACTTCCTTCTCGAAGTTGGACCTACCTAATTGAACTGTATGTCCCAGGTATACATATTCCTCGACAACTTCGAGTGCAGAGCTTCCAACGACTACTGGGTAAGGTGCGACATGGACATTCGCCATGATTTTTGTCTTATCCATGTTCATTTTGAGACCTACGTGTCGGGAAACTCTGTCTAGATCACCGAGCATAGAGTTTAGATCCTCCAGCGACTTCGCCATGATCACGACATCGTCAGCAAACCGAAGATTAGTAAGGAACTCGCCGTTGATATTGATGCCGAGTTCTTCCCAATCCAGCAGCTTGAAGCAATCCTCCAATGCAGCAGTAAACAATTTCGGAGAGATAACGTCTCCTTGTCTTACTCCTCGCTGCAATGGGATGGGCTCAGAGCTCTGGTCCTGGATTCGGACTGACATCGTGGCGTTCCTATACAGACTCTTCAGTGCTTCGATGTATCGATGATCAATGCGGCATCGCTGGAGAGACTGAAGCACAGCCCATGTCTCTATGGAATCGAATGCCTTTTCATAGTCCACAAACGCCAAGCATAGTGGCCGGTTATACTCCTCGGTCTTCTGTATAACCTGCCGCAGCGTATGTATGTGGTCTATGGTGCTAAAGCTCTTTCGAAACCCGGCTTGCTCGGGTGGCTGAAATTCGTCGAATCTACGTGCTAGACGATTCGTAATCACTCTGGAGAACAGCTTATACACATGGCTCAGAAGCGAGATGGGTCGGTAGTTCTTTAGTAGGGTTTTGTCACCCTTCTTAAAGAACAATACCACCACGCTTCTGTTCCATGCTTCTGGCGTTGTACCCTCGAGTATGACGGAATTGAACAATTTCTGGAGGACTTTAAGTATCGGTTTTCCACCCGCTCTTAGAAGTTCAGTAGTGATTCCGTCATCACCCGGCGCCTTGTTGTTCTTGAGCTGTTTCAGAGCCATTCTGATCTCGTATAGGCTGACGTCCGGGATATCCTCGGTGTAGTGCCGAGTTAATCTTGCTCTTGGGTCCGTACCCAGACCAATGAGGGAACTTTGTGCTGACGTGTATAACTGTCCATAGAATCTCTCGACTTCTCTCATAATCTCGGGTTTGGACGAAATGATACTGCCAGTATCGGTCTTCAGCTTCGTCATTTGGCTTTGCCCAATAGACACATGCCTCGCGAATACTTTGGAGCCTTTGTTCTGCTCGATGGCATCCTTAATATTGTTTGTATTGAATTGCCGTATGTCGCGTCTGAGGGATTTAGATATTTGCCTATTGAGCCGCCTGTAAACCGACATGTCAGCCGAAGACTGTAATATCATTTCGCGTCTTTCATCCAAAAGTTTGAGAGTTCCAGTCGAGATCTTCTTGGTTCTGTCGGTGCGTCGTGGCTTAAAAAACTTATTTCCGACGGCATGGACAGTTTCCACTAGCCCGCCATTGATCTCGTCCACAGAAGTGCAGTCCACTAGGCATTCGAAACGGTTTTGGAGTTCGAGCTGAAAGTGTTCGGGGTTTTGGATATCGTTAGGTTTTGGACGAAGCGTCGACCTCATCAATTTCGATCTTTCCATTGCAGGGTTTACATTCAGCATGCCTCTTACCATGCGGTGATCGCTGCCGGTTTTCAACCTATTGATCACAGAGACATCGCTGAATATCTGCCTTTTATCGGAAATGATGAAGTCGATCTCGTTTCTGACGGTACCATCCGGGCTTATCCAGGTCCACTTTCTGTGGGGTTTCTTCTTGAAGAAGGAGTTCATCACGAAGAGTCCCTCCTTCTCCAAGAAGTCAACGAGCTGTTGTCCCCTAGGGTTCCGCTGTCCAATTCCAAATTTCCCCACTCTCAGCTCGTCACCACTTCGTTTGCCCACCTTTGCATTAAAATCACCCATCAACACCGTGTAGTGGGTCTTGGACGTATGTATGGCTTTGGAGATGTCCTCATACATAGTCTCCACTTCCGTGTCTGGATGTGTCGACGTCGGCGCGTAAACCTGAATCACCTTCAGCGCATATCGCTTGGTGACTCTAAGTATGATGTACGCCACCCTTGCCGACACACTCTCAATGCGGATCACGTTGTTGACGAGGTTTTTGTGGATTATGAACCCGACACCACCTTGGGACAGTTGGTCGCCTTCTCGATAATAGAAGAGGTTACCGGACTCAAGGATTATCGTATCCTCCCCCTCTCTACGGACTTCTGATAATCCCAATATGTCCCAGCGAACTCTCTCTATGGCGTCGTCTAGCTCGTGAATCTTCTCGTCAGTCCTCAAAGTGCGCGCGTTATAAGTTGCCAGGGCCAGTTGTCGTCGATGGTAGCCGACTCTCCTCCGGGGATTGTTAGCACCCCCTGCTCCACCACTGACCTGACCGCTACCGTAGCCAGGAGCGGCGGCGCTACCGGAGACTGGGGGCCGTTTCCGATTTGTGCAAATCATATAGGGGGGTATTGCCATAATCATAATTGGCGATCGCAGTATTGGGTTTATGATGTTGGGCTGACGGTGCTGCTGCCCACCGAAAGCACGGATTAGTAATCCCTTAGTCGCCTTTTACGACACCCACGGGAAGAGTTGGGTTGGAGCTATTCTAAGCCGGACTCCACTCGGCTCTATTAGCCTAAAAGCGTAGAAAAAAATTGTGTCCAGTTGGACACAATATAGATATATAGCTACCAATTTGATGGCATAAGTTGAAATAAACAAAGCCACGGTAATGTTTTCTTATGTTTTCGCGATTGTTACACATTTAAACGTTAGTTGTATAAATAATGTAATAAACGCGATAAAAACCGTATTAAAATAATTTTATTTAAAAGCCACGGTAAATTATAATTACCGTGACAATTAAAGCTGTCGCGCACTAAGCAGTGGGAAATTGGCCAGTTCTTTAATTATTGGCAAAAATGCATAACGGAGTCTAGAGAGTGTAGTGTCAAAGCTATTGGGTTATCTAGGACATAACTGAATGTGCAATTAGTCCACAAATGGACATAGCCTTTTGGATATAGAATGTCGAAGGCTCTAGGCTATGCGGTTCTCGAGATGACTGAGAATCAACGAATTAAAACTTTTAAAGATACTTTTACACTAATGAATCATAACAACTACATACAGTTTTTTTTTTTAATTCTTTGGAGTCCTTTCATATAATTTAATTTAAGACTACTTTAAAGTAAATTAAAATTACACATTTTAGAAAAGCATTAAAAATACCTAAAATTCTTTAATATATATTTTATACAAAACTAAAAAAATCAAAACGCCGATAAATAAATTCATTTAGACAATATCAAATAAGTTGGTCAGCGACATATATGTTCGTAAAACATGTGATTTTAGGCCGGTACACAAATCAGCAATTAGTGTTGACAAGAAATGTCTTTACATGTAAACATTTCTTGCTTGTAATACTTATTTTATTGAAGTTCCTATTTTCGGCCATCAAAATAATCCTCTATTCAGTTTTCTCCCCACAAAAAATCCCGAGGTTAAAAACCGTGAAGCACTAAGGTTATAAAACCTCGTGGATTCGCAGTAGATCACAAAAGCCTACTAGGCCCTACCGCCCCGCAGTGGCCTAGCAGTCCGGGATAATCCCACGGCCCAATTTGTCAAGATCCCGTCCCACCACTACATGTACTACAAAGATTTATATCCCTTTTATAATATTACGTACGGGACGTAATGTGATTTACTTTTTCCCTACGCAGCTAGATGAGTAATAAGCAACGGACGAGGGTTTCTTGCTATATTTTCTTATATATTTTGTTTTGTCCGTGACATATTCGTGTCATACGGGGCAGTCGACCTGCGAATTATCTATCCATTTTACCTTTAAAGGTATATTTACTAATTTCGTCACAAAGTTTGGCTTTGTGTTATTTGTCTGATACATTTTATAAAAAAAGAAACACCTTATCCAGCGTCCCATACCTTTTAATTACTTATTCGTAGCCTTTGAAGGGATTTTTTTCCAAAAGATAAATACAACGTACTAAAGTGATAGATAATGCAAACCGCTCCATTATTTTCTGCCAAAAAACGTCATTCTGTGCGTTTCTTTATTCAATAACACCGACTGCTTTAAAAGATTTTAAGTCACGATAATTTTATTCCAATCAACATTCTTTTTCGTTTTCAAAATGAAAACGCTTTTTTTTTTGTTATCAATTAATACATTGTCTATTTATTTCCTCAACACTACCAACGAGGAAGCCTCGCCTCGTTGAGGTATCATGACGATAAATAAGAAACAATAAGAGGATTACAAAAAATAATGGTGCAAGACCCACAACGATATAATCGCCTCGGCCAAACCCGGTCTAAAAACCTTATAAGTACAGTAATTCCGGCTACTCGGTTATTTTGTATAGTTTTTTGGTACGCCATTAGAAGCCATACGGCTTTTGAACTCAAAGCACGTCTTGAGCAACTTCCTCATATTTGTGAGAATTAAGGAATCATGCTGTTACGAGTAGACTCGGATGTCTTGCGGTTTTTATTGTATAAGCTGACGAGCTCCGTGGCGCAGCGGTCAACACGCCGGCCTGTGACACGGATGGTCCCGGGTTCGATCCCCGGTCAGGTCAAGATGGAAAATCTCAATCTGTGTGATTTGTCCGTATATATTTATTCATTATTTATTAAAAAAAAACAAAAAAAAAAAGCTTTTTTTTGTCCATACACTCAATCTTTTACGTTAAAGTGTTCAACCCAAACACGACGACCTTTTGATGATTTTGAAAAGCTTGTGCTTGAAGTACGCGAGGTTTCTTTGAAAATCGTAAAAATAGTATCAATAGGTTTTGCTCATTGCACATTCAAGTTGGAATGTATGTCTATTACTGCGCGGTAAAATATCAAAGTAAAATTCTGTCTGACTGAACAAAGCAATACGTACTTACATATTTCAAAAGCTTTACATGCACTCCATTGAGCCTTTAAGTGAAAAGGGATCGCATTTTCTAAGAAAAATCCTACAAAACAGAGATTCACAAGCACCCTTACTTAATAAAGTACAAGACTTTGGCTAAAAATATAGGCTTGAAACAAACCCGAACATTTCTAAATATATTTTTCTTTAGTACGGATGCTCGACTTTACCCCACTTTATCAAAAAAAGACATAACAGAGGGATAACACAAACTTCAGCAAAAAAGCTACTCGATATTCTATAGTATGATACTCGTAAGGCTGATTCTTACGAGACTTGATCTCAGACTTTATGTTTGAAACTGATAGATACTAACAATTGCAATATTTATATGTGTATCTGTCATATAAAAATATGGTATCATAGATTTAGTATGATATGACATAACGGGGACGATAAAAGACAAAGAAAGTCAGGGACTATTTGCGGGTTAATATTTGTATATCATTTTCACTGTAGCGGTTCTAATGTCTTAGGAATTTTGGTTGTCTTCGCTTCTACGACATCCACGGGAAGACTTGCAGTGGTCCTATTTTACGCTGCCGGGAGCCACACAGCAATGTTTACATAAGCTAATTTGTGTCAATATGAATATGGCAAAAAATGTACATAAAGATTTTTGAAGTGTAACGTGTATTTTGTGTATTCAAAATTATAACAAAGAAGAAGAAAATATAAGAAAGCCATTATCTAATTCTGCTAAATATATTGTTATGAAATTATTAAATTTACATGTACGTGGCATCTGTCTTGTCTTTAATTTATGTCTGAGTGTTGAACGGTAGTATTCCCTCTCATAGCAAAATCCCTGTACCCTGGTCTCTTGAGCGGCGTGAACCCACACTTGACTCGTCGAGGGCCCTTCCTTGTGATGATCACGTCTTCGTAGGCTCAATTCAGTGTTATTATTATTTGTAAACCTACTTTGGTAGGGAAACACTTTAATCTATACTAATATTATAAAGGAGAAATATTTGATTGTTTGTTTGTTTGCATCGAATAGACTCCGAAACTACTGGACTGATTTTCAAAATTCTTTCACCTATAGAAAGCTGTTTTCTCTGCAGGTGAAGGCTATTAGTTTACGTAAATAAAGTCGCGGGAAATTGCTAGTTCAATAATTTAGGTGGAACTTATTGATACAACGGGTCATTCCGCAATTAATTTTGAGTTTCGTCTGAAATATCGACCTTGAAAGGATGTTATTCTTCATCCCAGCGTTTTTCCCGGTTGCGCCCTCAGCTGTGATGCGTAGGAGTTCGGCGTCTGCTATTATCACGCACGCCACCTCAGTAGATTGCCGATCTGACCGGTTGGATAAGTGGAGTGCATCCAGCGCCTTCTTGCAACCTTGGTGCGCTTGCCGGTACGTGGTCAACATTCGAGAACCTTTCTGCCCCATCAGCATACTTTACGTGTGCATCTGTAACTTTGCCATATTCTCGAACGTACCTATGATGATCATACTACAACTTTTGACAAGGAACACACGACGAAAGATGAAAAAAAATTGGCTTTTCCATACAAAACTGCAAATAAACTCATCGATTTAGTAGGTGATGTCCAATTTTTCATATGTTAAGACATATGGACCAGTGAGGATAATTATATTTTATCTAAAGGAGATTGAGAAAAATCGCTGAAATTATGTAAATTTTCAAGAAAAAAAAATTTGAATGCTCTTATTTAAAAAATACCTAAGCTGTCTCTACAATTAAAGCATGTATTATTTTACAATTTAAAAGCGTCAAGTTATACAAAAAAATATGTAATTCGACGAATATGTTTGTCATCATCATTTCGGGTAAGTAGGTGACACAGTCAGTCGACCATGCACACCCTGGTGTCAGAGTTCTTCGGAACGCCTCTCGGCCTCTGACGTGGTTCCTTTAACGACTACCAGATGGCAGCCGGGACCAACGGCTTAACGTGCCTTCCGAAGCACGGAATCATCTTTCTTATCAGACAATCAGGTGATTCATGCCTGCAATGTCCAAACCAAACTGGAAACAACTTAACAAAGTATGTTTGTAGAAATGTATGATAAAATTTAAAGAAAATGCTTTTAAAGGAGCATTTTCTGTTGAGGTATAAAAATCGAAGATTTGGAATAATGCTAAATTAAATTTATTTGATAAACACGTGTTTATAAATAATTCTATCTATTTTATAAATAATGAATTATTTATATAGACACACTGGAGTCATGCAAGTCTACGCGAACGAAGTCACGGGCATCAGCATATTTTCTAATAAGAACAAAAAAGTAAGCCGAGAAAATTACTTTATTACAAAATTTAAACACTCCGCCTTGATAAAAATCTGTTATTAAATTCTCAGGACAATGTCAAACATTCTTTTCATTTTACAATATTAAACAGTGTTTCTTTTTTCGACGCCTTGTTTCGAATTTAATTTAATATGTCTTTTCGGTTATTTAGCCGCTTTTACTTTATTGCAAACGGTATGAAAAATTTAATTTATTCGTCAAAATTTTTTGCAACTGAAGTCGTGAACGCCTCTAAATTATTTAATACTAGCTGCTACCCGCGGCTTCGCCCGCGCAATATATAGCCTATGTCCTTCTCGGTACCCTAACCTATGTGTATGCAAAATTTCATGATGATCGGTTCAGTAGATACGGCGTGAAAGCGTAACAAACAAATAAACAAACAAACTCACTTTCGTATTTATAATATTAATAGTTAGGATTAAGATTTGTTGAGTAAATCAAGCGATGAAGTGAATACATTGTAGCGAAGCCGGAGTAGAATCATGTACTTAATATAGTACTTTTACAACAGTGTTTTATTACTATAATAAATGTTATATTACCCCAAATGTAAAGAGTGCTAAAACTGGAAGCAGCTTAAAATCCTATTACGTTAAAAGCTTGCTTGGTGTTTTTACTTAGAACTTTTTCTTTATAGTTCGTAGAATCGCAAATGAAACATTATTAAATCGGTTTCAAATCATAAAGAAAATTTACATTTGTTGGTTTCCCTTAAATTAGTAACTAAACAAATTATTTAGATACCTATATTACTTATTTATTCAATCCCTCTGGACTGGCACTTATTTTCTCGTCGATCTTTCTTTCAAATTATAAGATTAGGAACGCAGTGATTCTGCTGAGTATACATGTGCATGAAATAATAACTGGCCTTTATTTATAAAAAAAAATAACACATGAAATTGATGGGTGCTTCAAGTCACTAATGTGTAAATTCTCTTTAAAAAAAACCGGCCAAGTGCGTGTCGGGCCACGCGCAGAATAGGGTTCCGTAGTTGCGAATGACAACTTTGAGTTCACACTGTTTACACTCGCACCTCACAGTTTAACGACCAAAAACATCTAACAATAAAGATTGTATAAAATTTTACATTTTCCAGTACATTTTATAAGTTGGTTGCCTATAACTTTTTAGTTTGCACTTAGTACCCAGCTCTGATAGTTTTCCTTTCAACTTCAGTATATATACTACTGCTGTAATTTTTTTCACGTATCCATATATAACCGTTTAGCAGATAGAGGGGGGGGACACGTACCTCTAACAAAAATTTTCACTTTAAAACCAAATATTTCGGAAACGGATCCCTAAATCGAAAAATGGTGTTCTCAACCTCACAATATTTTTCAAAAACCTTTTTAACGATACCCCACACGATGGGTAAGTAGAGAAAAAAAAATACTCCCCCACTTTACTTGTATGGGAGCTACCCAAAAAAAAATTTTTTTTCAAGATTTTTTTCTACGACTTTTTTGCCATGATTAATATACATACTCATACAAAATTACAGCTTTCTAGTACTTATAGTCTCTGAGTAAAACCGCGGACGGACAGACAGACAGACAGACAGACAGACAGACAGACAGACATGGCGAAACTATAAGGGTTCCTAGTTTACTACGGAACCCTAAAAATCTTTCAATAAAGTCCAATTTAGTTCGTATTATGGCTTCGAGTACGGAGGCCGTGTTGCTCGAAGTATTATGGTGATGTTAAAAACGCGAACCCTTGAACAAAAAATTATACGATATGTATTTAAATTCTATCAATTTTCCATCTTCATCATATTTTCTCCATCTTCAGATCAGCTATATGGTATTAGTATTCGACTTAAATATTTACATAAAATTTTAGCTCATTTCAATGCTAGCTCAGCTAAGGATACTTGTTTTAATATTGAGTTGCAAGATTGGACCCGAACGTACGAGTAAATTATACAAAATACATCGCATGATTGCAAGTTAAATAATAGCCTGTAAAATTTATTGTCCTTTTAGAGAAACGAAAATAATCCGAGTATATGACACAATATCTATCATTCAACACAATATCGTCCGCTCTCCAGCGACAAAGAAATCTCATCTGCAGTAAAGGCAGTAGAAATAAATCTTTGCACCTCCCTGTAGGGCAAATTACATGGCGATATCCCGGCCAAAACGCTGTGACCCTCCTAATATCACCGTATTAAGAGTCCCACGTAAAGCCGCAATCCCATACAAACGTAGTTTCGTTTTAGTTTTACAACAGTTAAGCCAATCTCAACCAAATTTCGTACATACGACCGGATAAGGCATATTGATGTTTATAATCAGATTTCAATTTTGAAAACAATACCTATACAAAATTACAGCGATTTGAAGTTTCGTATCGAAAACTTGTATTCGCTGTAATTTTGTATGGGTATTGTTTTTAAAATTGAAATCTGATTATAAACATCAATATGTTTTATCCGGTCGTATGTACGAAATTTGGTTGAGATTGGCTTAACTGTTGTAAAACTAAAACGAAACTACGTTTGTATGGGATTGCGGCTTTACGTGGGACTCTTAAGGTGCAATGGACAGGATAGGGTTATAAGGATGGATTGAACGACATACTTAAATTAAATAACATATGTATCGATTATAATATAAAACTTTTTCCATATAATTGACTACATTATCTGTCTTGTAATCTCCATTTCTTGTAAACAAGAAATGGGGTTTTTTTTTGTTTGATTCATCGACCAAAATCCAAGTTTTTTTTATTTTAGTTTTGTTTGTGGTATTATATACATAACTATGTCTATAATTATAGATCATGAGTCATTATATGGAAAAGTTTAATATTACATATAGTCGATATGTTATTTAATTTTGCTCTCGTATCGTGTGGTGACCTATCGGATTGACTTACAGAACTCCATGGCTTTATTTAAATTAAGAGAATCCTTAAAAAAAGTTTAATGTAAAACAAAATTTCGACCTCAAATTCGGCTGATTGAAATTTTATGGGTGTTCCAAATTTTTCAAAATCAACCTTTTTCACGAATGAATTCTAAAGATTCTTTTCCGTACCATTTGTTGCGTCCCTATCGAGGGTGACAGGTCTATGGTCATTGGTCACAATGAATTGCTCCCGTTCAGAAATGGACAATGCTTTGAATGGTGGCCCACACAATAGCTGAAACTGGGTTCTACTTAACGCAACGACTAGACATTTCTAAGAAGAGATTTTCACCCGTAAATAAATCAAATTCGAACAGTTGTGAGATATATTTCTGTGTTGCATAAGTAATTGATTTCATGTAGGTATAACCGAAGACTTTATATACTCATTTACCGTACACATGAAATGTTAGGAAAATCAAAGTACTTATTTGCCTATAAGGCATAGAGTGACTTCTGTCCGAAATATAGACCGCTTTTGCAAACAGTTTTTTCTAACAAACAAATCTATACACCTAAATCCATTGAAATTGTCCATTATAGTATTTTAAGTTATTTTGGACCATCCTTAAACTTCGACATTACTGAAGAAATACGAAGACGCTGAGATTTTAATAATCCATAGATATTAAATATGCAAGCAAATGAAATTCTAGGTTACTAAAATTCGAATAGGCTTTAGGTTTTCAAAATGTTGTTTATCGACTTTTCTGAATGAGAGTCTTTACATTCAAATCTAAATTATGACGCCAAATGCTTGTCTACATGGGCCTTTATCAAAACAGAAGGCTGTATTATGACCCAATATTTTAAAGATCGAGGCCTCTGTGGCATTATTATTGAATAGAGACCCTCGGTTTAACGCCGTAAAGAGTAACTAAGGAGAATGAATAGGATCATACCCTCTGATCTATTGAAAGGCGCCCTTCGTGTGATCTTTCGAAATGACTCGACACAATGATCGTTCAATATTATGAAAGATGCAAAGCTTCAGTTTATGTATTCAATACATTTTGCTCAGTAATTTTCAAGTTTTGTTCGCGTTTCTTGCTATATTTATAATTGTATGTGTGTATTACTTCAATTGGTGTTTTTAAAAAATACAGCGGTGCTCCAGAGCGCCGATTAAAGTAAAGATTTTAACAATTAAGTACATACACAAATTACTCGTATGTTTGTAAACAGAGGTGTTGCGGTTTTTAGGGTTCCGTAGTAAACAAAGAACCCATATAGTTTCGCCATGTCTGTCTGTCTGTTCGTCCGCGGGTTTACTCAGACTATAAGTACTAGAAAGCTGCAATTTGGTATGGGTATGTATTTTTATAATGCCAAAAAAGTGGCAGATAAAAATATTTAAAAAAAATTTTTTTAGGGTAGCTCCCATACAAGTAAAGGGGGAGTATTTTTTTCTCTCTATTAAGTAACCCATAAGTGTAGGGATTTATTAAATAGGTCTTTAAAAATATTGTGAGGTTTTGAAATATTTGGTTTTTAAGTGCAATTTTTTGTTAGAGGTGAGTGTCCCCACCTCTATCTGTTGGCCATTTTTTTTGGCCAATTTTTTTTTGGTAACGGTGTCGTGAATTCAATTAATTGTTCCAATTTCAAAAATGCCCAACGCGCCTGAAGAAGTATTCACTTCAAAAACAAATCATCCCCATGGTATGCGCCCAAGGACATACGAGTATGTAACAGTGCGCACAATATAAATCGTTTGCTTGACGTCACTGCGTCTTCGGTCGAGGCTCTTTATCAACTTTGGAAGGCCTGGAAAGTAATCCCGTTATGTTTGTTTTCTTAGGATGGCACTCTTACCTCTTCATTATCATCATCATCCCTGCCCATTATCCGCCCACTGCTTAGCATAAGCCTCTCTTCGTTTCCGCCATCCGTCCCGATCCTGTGCACATCTTACCTCTTACGCACACGAAAAACAATCAACAGGAGTACCCGAATACGTGTCCGCAACACCCGCTGTACAAGTGGGACGACCATCTCTATAATAAATTTATTTTATTCGTTAGACGAGACGCTTGCTTTATTCAGAAAAGTAAACACAAACAGCAAACAATATACCACGCCTCCCCTCATTATTTACCTTGAAAACTATCACTGAAATTGCACACCGCATTTTCCGCTTGGAGAGAATCGTTTCGCGACAATGCCTTCAAACTGGCAGGATGATGCCTAGGCATTGTGTGCCTCCAGACCACTCGACGGCTCTCTTAATTAAGGGGGGCAATGCTCAAAACGCTGGTGGCACGTCGAATGGCCCATTCAAACGTGTGCCGTCTGCCGCGAGATAACGAAGCTCTCTCGGTTATTACCGCTTTCTTTCAACGTCTGTGAGGGTGACAGTTTAGAAATATGTGTAAATATATGTCTAGACTATTTTGAAAGGGATACTTTTTCCGTTTCGTTGAAGCTATCAGCATCGATGGTTAAGACAGATTCTGTTTATGCACATCAAAGCTTGACGAGGAGAAAGAAAGTCTTTTCTTTGATATTTTTTTATTATTATGATATTTTTATTACTCTATAAAGGGCATTGGGTAAAAGTGGCCTGATTTTCAAAATTTGCGACCACCGTTCAAAGTTTACTCATTCGAAAGATCATATTAAGATGTTTATTTTCATCTATGGCCGTTTCTGTCTACAGTGTATTGGAGCCGAGATATCGGCATTCATAATTAAAAAATAAATTACAATAATGTCGTCTAGATAGACAAAACAGGATCTTTATTTTATTATTTTTTCGTGTAAATATTACTTGATTCTATGATTTATATTATTTATATATAAAATAAAAACAGTTACAGTGGGGTATGCGACATTCATAATTAATACAACAAACATTAATATATTATTTTTATTACGCAGAATTTGATGATATCCTACTTCAGGCACTCATGCATGTGTACTTATATATTTTTACGAAAAAATTGTTTCATATGGCATAAAATGACACGGAAGACATGATAAGTCTCACACACAGATTTTTTAAGCCATTCGAAGGTAACTGATATGTCAGATGTGGATTAGAGAATTTTCTATAACAAAAGACCGAGGGTGAATGTGATTCATAACTTTTAGTGCGTTAAGTAAACAAACAATGGGAAGTTCCTAGAAAGTTGAAAGGCCCGCTACCGGTCGCGTTCATCCAATCACAGCGCAGGGTTCATTTACCTGACTCGGTTAGGCTTTGAAAATCGAGCAGGGTGGAGTGGAGGGGTGAAGGAAAGAGGTGCAGGCGCAGGCAGGATTCACTTCCCGTTTAACCTTTGTGTTGAGTGTGTGCAAGTGCGTTATATACTTTTGATTACCACGACCTTTGCTTTGTTTTTGGACTCTCTCTTTATTATCTTATTTTGTGACCTGGCATTACTAACTGGACTAAGAGTTTGCTGTAGTGATTTGGACTTTAAAACAATATGGATGCAGATAGAGCATCGTGTGTTGGCTGCCATCGAAGTTTGAACCGCATTGGCGGCACTCGCAGGAGATCTATGGTGTTAACGGCTCAACTGATGGAGCAAAACCCATGTTTAATGGCATACTGCATTGAAGTTATTAACATTCTTGAGGTAAGTGATGACATTTCTTATATAATTATTAATTGTTTAACTTTCTTATTTACACTAATATTAAAAAACAGTTGGTTTGTTAAAACGTGATAAACTCAGGGACTGTTGTGTCAAACATTATTTCATGTAGGTACAATATCCCAGTGTCAATTATATTTTGTTTGAAGTACATATCTTAAAGCGATCTCACTCGTCACAAAGCCATTCCTAACTTATTGAAAACTGGCCACTGGTTATATTTTCCCCTTTACCTTGATTATCTTTTGAGTGTCAAAGAAGATTAGTACTTGTGTTTCTTCCGCTTGCTCCCAAACCGGCATAAATGCAATAAGATGCAGTACGTGCCACTTTTTTTAGTGATTACTATATGTTTGAGACTTGCTATATGTTCGTAAGTCAAGTAAAAGAGGAAATGATTTCATATTTACTAAAAAATAAATAATTAAATCAATTTACCCAGTTAGATTTATCTAGGTACTACGATGTGTTTTAATTATTTTTTACCTATATATGGAGCTAATACGTATACAAATATATTGATTAAGCCTATATTTTGTATTTTACAGTTTGGTGGCGATGAACGGATATGTCGACCATGCTTTTTTCGAGCTCAGCGCTATGTCTCAAGAGATCAACAAGCAGAAGTTGCACCAGACCTACTTGAACAACATGCAGATGATCAAGTATTAGAGCATGATTCATCGCAAGGAGGCAATACAGAGGAATCTGAATCAGATCTTATTATTAATGAAAATATGCGAGACCAACAAGTGCAAGTTAGTAGACCGCAAACGATTGAAGTTCCTGGATATTCCAGAGCACCACTTAATACACAGTTATGTATTTTTGCTGATTGCACCAACACCAATCTTCAACGAATTCATGTTGACATAAGAACCACAATTCTTCAAAATAAAGGATTTTACCTTCCACGGGGTACACGTGTATGTAGAGAGCATTCAGATTCAGGGTTTCAAGATATTGAAACAAGAACACGTCGTGTAATTGCAAGTTTCTCGTCGAAGCAAGTGAAAGACATGATGGATATTTTAAGAAATCGTAGTAATTTTTTAGATTTTGAGAGACTTTCTTCCATTAATAATGGAGTCTTTCATTATTACATTGGTTTCTCTAAGGAAAACTTTATGCGAATTCTTGAAGCAACCCCAAGTATCACACAACATCACAAAAAGGCTAAAACAGCCCTTGCAACAGTTCTTGCAAAACTTCACACCGGTGAATCAAATCAACGACTTTCTAGCGTATTCAAAATGACAAGAAAAACTTTTGAAAAAATAATGCGAGAAGTGAGACAAGAATTAATGACAGAGTTTGTGCCACAGAATTTAGGCTATGATCATATTACAAGAGAAGAAGTCATATCACGTTGTCTGACTATCCCAAATGTATTATTTGGAAATCCAAATGCTCCTCTGAGTGAACGTAGAGCCATAATTATATTAGACGGGACTTATATATATTTACAAAAAAGCAGCAACTATTACTTTCAAAGAAAATCCTATAGTCTGCACAAGTTTCGTCATTTACTAAAACCCTTTTTAGTAGTATGCCCTGATGGTCATATAGTTGATATTTATGGTTTATATGAAGCTACTACTTCAGATGCTCGTATTTTGTCTGAGATTATGAGTAGTGAAACTGATACATTTCATTGGTATTTTCGTGAAAATGATGTACTCATTTTAGATAGAGGCTTCAGAGATTGCATTGATGAAGTGGAGTCATATGGATACAAAACGTACATGCCAGCCTCCAAAGACGTAAATGAAAGTCAGTTAAGTGTGCGACAAGCAAATGATTCTAGGAAAGTTACTATTTGCAGTTGGGTTGTAGAAACAGTAAATGGCAGATTAAAAAATCAGTTTCGCCAATTACGTCACCAATACTTTAATGTAGCTGCAAGGCATCTTTTCGACGAGATAAAAATTGCTGCGGCATTATTAAATGCTTTTGGCAAACCCCTAACCGACCACCGCTTGGTGAACGAAATCGTAAACAAAATAATTCAATGTGATGGTGACAGAAACAGGTTAAGTGAATATGTTATAGAAAATAATCTCAATCGTAGATGGGCTCGTTTTCAGTCTATTGATGCGGCTTTATTAGATTTTAATGATTTCCCAATATTAAGTATGGACGAGCTTATTATATATGCGTTGGGAACGTATCAAATTCTCCAAGCCCGCAGTTATTACGGGGAGCATGTAAAAAATGGTTCGTATATAATTGAAATATATAAGGAGCCCCACATAGAAGATTTTAGAGAGCAGAATTTGGATTGTCGGAATCCATGGCTACTTAGAGGAAAAATTCAATCAAGACACGTGACAAGCAGAATTTATTATGTTTATATTTTATTAGAAAGGGAACTAGAAGGAAGCAGCGCAATATTGGGCCATTATTGCTCATGTGTTGTCGGAAAACGGACTCTAGGCTGTTGCTCGCATGTAATGTCCATTATATGGTATTTGGGATGGGGTAGATACCAAGATAATCTATCTCCCCCAGCTCAGTTTTTAGACACAATAATACGACATGATCAAGAAAATGAAGTTTACGATGAACCGGAAAATAACTAAATTGTATAAATCGGAAAATAACTAATCTTGTAAACTAATAATAATGTAATATATTCATATTGATATTGTATGTGCCTATAATAAATGATTTGTTTGTGTGTATCTGTTGCATTTTATTTATCACTAGCAGTCCGCCCCGGCTTCGCTCGTGGTACCTACATAGCCTATTTCACTCCGGGATAATGTAGCTTTCGAATGGTGAAAGAATTTTTTAAATCAGTTCAGTCGTTTCTGAGATTACCCATTACAAACAAACAAACAAATCTTTCCTCTTTATAATATTAGTCTAGATTCCTATCCATAACGACATACTATACGCTTTAATCAAATCATTTTTGTTAAAAAATATTACATCTATATAGACGACTTACTTATTATTTGTCTTATTTTGATATTTGATATTTCGGCTCCGATATAGTTTACATCAATAATGTTTTGTATATTGTTATTCTCAACTATAAGGCTAATTAAAAATACTAGTTATATTAGTGGTCGCTGAAAAAAAAAATCATGCCAAGGCTCATACAAAATTACCCAAACCCCTTTATTTATTCATTAAGACCAGAAAGCTTTACATGTCCTTTAATTTTTTTTTTAATTTAAAAACCAAAAATCTTTTAAAAAAAGCGTACTTGATGACACCTGAGTCATCTTCTTCTTCCTTTACCTTATCCCACTGTTTGTTTGGGGTCGGCCGGCACAATATATCACTCCATTTTGTTCAGTCGTCGTCCATAGCTTTTGACTCTCCTTTCTTGTTCATATTCTTCTTGACACAATCCATCCATCCATGTCACCTGAGTCGTCATCAGGATCAAATTAAAGTGCTGGGCTCTTATTTTTTTATACCTAAGTAGAGCATCAAAATGAATTATCATGTTTACACCTTTTATAGTATAGATCTGCGTGCCCATATGTAATCAAATACACAAATTTTCTTGCTTTTAATAAACTAACAATTAAATTTAAAGTTATACCAAGAAGCACGCAATTACCATAAATTAAATGAAGAAATGCATCCATCCGAATGAGATCACAACTCATATCAAAACATGGCGGCTCAAATTGAATTTATTATTTAAGCAACGCTGGCAAGTGGCATCACGCTTGATTAAATAACGCAAGAAGCCGTGGATGTATACACGCGGCGTCGTTGCCTCTCCGAAATGGATATGAAAAAGTATCGAACAATGGCTGCCATGGAAGTTATGACTATAAATAAAGTGCGTACAGAAGGAAAAACTTATTTAAAGAAAATTCTTCTCCTCACTGAGCTGTGGTGCAACCTCAGCTGTAGTGGTATCGGAGCTCGGGGTAAGATTGTCATCAATTCATGCTATATATATATATATGATTTGGCGAAGTTTTTACAGCCTTAGGTGGCTCCATAACAGAAAACCTGTGAAAATGAAGTACAAGTATTTGCCTGTGCTGGGAATCGAACCCTTAGCCTCTCGTACAGCATACTTACGTGTTTACCAGATAAATACCAGATACCAGCGCCACAGAAGGAACTCTCTCCTCAACTCCTATGTAAAGGTAGGCGGTACAACGATATAAGTTGATAGAGTGTGAACAAAGTATGATAATAATATGAACCTACTGTTAATGGTAAAAAATAAATGTGGGAGGTTTACGAATGTGTGCGATACCACTGTTAAAACAAAATATATATAAATGTATATTTTTTAGTTTATTTTATAAGTACAATATCACATTTTATTCCTTGTCCAACTAGCGTTATTTGAAGTGTACATTTTTATATTTTGAAACCAAGAAATGAGCTCTTGTGGTTACGTAAAACGTTTTCAATAATTTATCGATCTGTATTCTTTTTAATTTCTGGCTAGGCTCTTTGCCGTTGCTTTCCGCATTCTGCATTGAATAGCCGTCATTTAGAAATATTACTTTGTTACGATGCTTCTTTTCTTAGTAGGTATCTTTTACTAGTTTTACGTTCATTTTAAAGACCCCAATTAGCAAGATGATACAAAATGAAACTCAAAAAGATTTTATTTCACCAATTCAGTCCCATAACTGGGCAAAGGTCTCCCCATATTTCTTCATAACTCCCGGCTTTGTGCCCTTTTCCTACCACACCAAATTTTTGTATGACCTTGGGCTCTGTCCACCCCGCAAGGGATAAAGACATGATAATATGTATTTATGTTGTATCACACCAAAGTTTCCGAGGTCTGCCCCGTTTCCTACGATCATCTTCCGGCATCCATTTTGTTGATGATATTGATAACGCAGCCCAGCTAAACTCTTATGCTATTTAAATTATTTAAATAAGTCAATTTCCAGGTTAACTGTATTGATATTCAAGGACTTTTATTTTCTTTTGTAAAAATATATAACTTATGTAGGGATAAATCACACAAATTATTAGCTAGCCCCATAGTAAGAGTGAACTTGTGAAACTCACCTCACTAGCTTAGCTTTGGTTATTATTTTATGGTCCTCACTAGAAAAATCCTAACTCAACTCTCCATACAACGTGGCAATGCTGCCAGCCTTCTGGGCACGCTACCACGGGGCAACGAGCTGCCAGGCTTATTTTATTTGTAAATAGTAGTTTTAGTTTCTTTTATTTTTTTTTTCTGTAAAAATAATGTGTACACAAATTTATTATACAAAACAGAAATACTCTCAAATAGTGTCATTAAGTACTCTCTAGTTAAAATTTTTTATCAAGTTCTCGCTAAATTATATTGCTAAAGCCTGGGAATTTATCTTTCAATATCTTAAATGGGCCAGCAAAAATGTGGAGCTATTTTATGTGACCAAACCGGTTGTGGTATTGTGGACAAGTCTGAGAAACCTTTTAAGGATTTTATGAGAATATATGAATATACTCAACCTTATCATTATAACATAGAGTTTATTTTACAGCAGCGTGTTATATAGCTATTTGCAATAAATTGCAATGTATAGAACTGGTTGTCCCGTTAACCTATGGAGTCCAGAGTAATGATACCGGGAATACGGGATTGTTCGGATAACAGTTTGTAAATTTTTATTGCACTTGTTGGTTTATTGGCCAATAATATTTATCGAGATGTATTTATTGGTGGTATAGAAAATAATGAGCTGTGTAAGCAATAAATACTTACCTCACAATTAATCAATGTCTTCATAACCTTCCATCGAGCAAGTACCTATTTAACCTAAGGAATGGCATCTTAACTTTTTGATGCTTATCACGTATAACTTTCTTCATCATCAGGTCTTTCTAGTCTCCCCTGCAGGAGCACGACCCTCTCTGTACTACCAGAGCCATATATAGGTACTAGCCTGAGTAGTCAGAGGATTTGGCCTACACTCTCCACGCTGGCTAAACGGGTTGGAGAGGTCTCTTTGATGTTAATAAGCTTTGTTTAGCTTGTGTTTCCTTAGTCGCCTTTTACGACATCCACGGGATGACTTGGAGTGGTACTATTCTACTCTGCCGGAAACCACACGGCGAATAACTTCCTTCATAAATAGACAAAAAATATATCAGCTACTTTTAATAAAATTATTCGCCTTGGAACTTGTTCCAAACAACTATGTTAATATAGGTCCATCAGAAAATATGCGACTTTATTCCTATTTTTTTACATTTAATTTCATTTTTTTTAATTTAGTTTTTATTCCCTATTTTATAGACAGCTTTGAATTCCTTTTTGTTGTATTGTAATTCTCTTTATATTGTCTGAAAACCCTTCTTTACTACTTACTTTAGAGAGCTGAATTTCAATAAGCCAGTTGCAAAAAATCTATCGAAGGCTTATTTTACCGAGATGAAAACAAAAGGTCAACAATGGTTTTCCGCTCGGCTGGCGGGATCAAAGGCCCAAACCCATGCCTATAGCAGAGTCCTGCGGTTTTATTCAAGTTTTCGCCAAAGAGTCCATAAATTTTGTGCCAATAAATGGAGATAGGGAATTGATTTTTAGGTGGGACTTTTGGGTTGTTATGAACGAAAGTTTAATTTTAAGTTACGATTATTTCTTTAATTTTGATAAATAATGTTAAGAACTTATCTGAAATCTGCATTGTTTTTTTTCAACATCCAAAACGAACTTTTGATCACTTAGATTTATTTATGACAGACATTATCTTGTCTTTATCCCTGTGGCTCTCTCTATAAGCGTTGACAGAGCTTGTTAGAAGAAGAAGAAGAAGAAGCATAGGAAAACGGAATATAAATGATGGATTGCTAACCGCAGCGATCGCTTATTTACATTTCTTAAATGTTGACCTATTGTCTATATACTAGACACAAGTAAATGAGAAAAATCCATCAAAATCTGCTGTTGTCTATCTAAAAATAACAAATGAATGGTAATTTTCCGCAAATCATACAAACTCGTTAACTCCAATTCGTTAAAGGCTTGCAAACAAAACAGACAAAAAATAGAACAGACATAACACGTTTTCTCAACCTACTACGGACACTTCCAAATACGCCAATAACACCTAGTCCACTTCAAATAAGGTAAGGCTGGCTCTACACTACGGTCGTTCACCTCACGTTAGCCGTAGGGTAGGTCAGAGAAAGGTAAAAATGTGGCACATATCATGAAGAAATTTAAAAATAAGATAAAAATGTTGTCTTTTAAAAAAGTTGGTATTCGATATATTTGTAGATAAACATATAAAAAGGGCGTTCTGCTTACAAAGAAATGTTTCGTTTACACAATGGTAGAGACATTTGAATATTTTAACCATCCGACTTTCCCAATAAACTGAGTCTGTATATATATACTTTCCAATAAAATTTATCTTATTTACATATGACGAAACACAATTAAATACATAATCAATCCTCAACATTGAGGGATTTTGAAAAAAGAATACAAGATAATTACAGTTTCAAGTGATGACATTGACCAAAGTAGGTACTAAATCATCACCAGAATTTCTAAAAAAAATTGACAATGTATAAAATAAGTTTAGTTAAGATGATTCAGTCAAAATAACACTAAATTTAGGTCCTGTATTTTCATAACGCAGTGCGGCTACAGTAAGTGAGGTGCGTGTCGACTATTTGTGTTACAGTAGTTTTTGTAGAGAGTTATCTATCCCCTGGCTCGAGATTATATTTATATGATGCGAAATATTGCTCTAAACTGGTCTAGCTAAAGCTGCAGTTTGCTCTCTTAAAATCTTGTAGAATGATCTAGTCTGAGCAGAAGAAATGGCCATCAAAATATCTTTTACATTTCTGTCCTCTACGATCATAGCGCAGTTTTGGCGCAGTGTATACCACCTTTACCATTATGGCCATTATTTGGCCGGTGGTGGTCAGGTCCGCGTCCACTGTTTGTGATCGAGTCGTTCTTACGGAAGATTCGTGGCACGTGACTCGAGTTTATATTTGCATAGTGCATTTAACTCACCGCACAAATACTATAAAATAACATATTCTGAACCCAAGAAGTTGCCCTAAAAATATCTTCACATTTCTGTCCTCTACAGTTATAGCATAGCGCAGTGCATACCACGTTTACCATTATGGCCATTATATGGCCGGCGGCGGTGAGGTCCACTGTTTGCGTTCGAGTAGTTTTTACCGAAGATTCGTGGCACGTGACTCTAGATTATTGAATGAGTTGTATGAGGGAAATCATAACTGTTGTTTGAGTAATCTTGCAGAACGTGTTTACTTCACATATATGAATATTAAGACGAGATATCTCTGACAAAATTAGTTTTAAACTCTTATATGTACTCGATGGGATAAATTCGTACTGTCTGTAATCTACATATCTGTATACAAATCACGGCTTTATCCCTTACGGAGTATACGAAACCCAGAGCCATAAGACCTAAATATAGTAGGATCTGATTGCCAATCTTAAATATGTAATATTGATACATATTGACACTGCTATTTGCAAGATTTTGTCCTATGATTTGTAGATACAACAAAAATCTATTTAGCTTTACCTACCATTTCTGTCACAGAAAGTTCGGTACCAAAAAAAATACTACCCGCCAAATAAACATTAATGTAGTATGGATATACTACTCGTATCTATGCCATCCTTCTGCATTATTCACTAACAAAATTATTAAGTATAATTCACATACGAGCTCCTAAGGCACAGTTAGTAACAGTAAACGAATACTGCTGCAGTCATTACAGATAATCAATTGTAATCTAAATTTAAAACGTGTGAGCGTCATAGAAGCCTGCAATCATAAAATAAAGAGAGGACACAACAGAAACTGAGTACAATATTTGCTTTGGAAATTAATGAAGTAGTAATGCAGAAAAGTTCCAATGCCTGATCTTATTATTCCCAAAAAATCACTATAACTTGAAGGGTAGAAACTCCCGTCAGTTATAACTCAAAATTCCTACTCCCAACTCAGTTACTAAATTTTGAGGTTTGACTAAAACAATTTAATTGACCGAGAAATAGGCCTTCGTTTTAGACAAAAGTTCTGACTGTTCTTCTCTACTGGTCGCATTTTTCAAGCAATTCTCGATTCTCGTAAATTTTTTTGAGCAGTTTCGATATTTACATAAATTTTTATGTCCATTCAGTTTTGTATTTTTTTTTTGTAAATAGCTGAGTAGTTGTGATAAGGTTTTATAATATCTACGCGAGTAAAAAAAATTGAGTTATTATTTTGTAATCTCCTTAATTTGCCATAGAAGCCTGCAATCATAGGCCGGCGAACCCATCGGTCGATATTGTTATCTACGCTTTGTTGGGGCGCCTTTGTCGAGGCAATGTTGAGTGTGAACGAGCCTTTATGCGGTTTTATACTGATTGCTTTTAGAACGGACGTTTCGTTTGTTTTACTTTTTGATTTGTGACGTGACCTGGGAAGACTTAAAGTTGTTTACGTGGAATTTAAGCATTTTACTTCTCCAATCTTGAACACATACTATCTTTTGTCATGGTCTTTCGTTATGTGTACCTTAACATTGTATTGTTTTAAAACCCTGACAATGTGCATGCAAGTCATCATGCATGATGATTGAATATTTGATATAGGGGTAATAAATTAAGCGTTGAATATATTAACCATAAGTTGACGACATTTGGAGAAAATGCGCTGTGCAGTTTGTTGCCGCTTCTTCTGCACTCCGCCTTGGAAGCGGTGTAAACAGCCGCAAGCAAGTAAATTATTGACATCAACAATAATATAGGTAAATTTGTAAAAAAATTATAATGAAAATTGACGTTCACTAAATGATATTGAAATATCTTACGATGAATAAAATGATTGACTAAAAAGTTTTTCGAACAAATCAAAGAAAAAATTCAAATTCAAACTATCTACATCGAGGCAAACGTGAAATCTCTTGGTACCATATAGAATCTATGGTCTACCGTACCTATTGTGATACGGTCAGCTGACCTAATTATAAATGGCTCATTAGATATATGAGATCTCTCATAAATGAGGTGAGGTATCATTGAAACTTTTTGTTCGAAGCATTCAACAGGCGCGCGCCAATTGCTGTTCAAACAATGAGAAACAGTTACTTACTAGTGATGAGTTTTGTTTTATCTGTTAGTTTTTATTAGAAGACGTTTACTCTACTTCAAAAGTAATAACAGTACATATTGTAGTTTAGTTTCTTTACTATTTAGGTAGTATAAGAGATGAAGGAAGTCCTTAAGTAATTAATGAGGTGAAACTTTGTTCAAATTGAAAGCATTCAACAGGCGCGCGCCGATCGCTGTTCAAACAATGAGAAACAGTTACGACTGATGAGTTTGCTTTGCCTGTTAGTTTTATAAGAACAGGTTATCTATACATTGAAAGTAACTACAGCACATGTAGTAGTATAGTTACTATACTATTTAGGTAGTATAAGAGATGAAGGAAGTCCATAACTAATTAATGAGGTAAAACTTTGTTCAAATTGAAAGCATTCAACAGGCGCGCGCCGATCGCTGTTCAAACAATGAGAAACAGTTACTAGTGATGAGTCTGCTTTGTCTGTTAGTTTTATTAGAACAGGTTATCATTACATTGAAAGTAACTACAGAAAATGTAGTAGTAACTTACTATATTATTTATTAAGGCGCTTTTATTGCCCCTGCGCTGAGTCGTACTTGGTGCAGCGCATTTCCCTCGCAATACAGCGAGGTAATGCCGCAAGTGTTATGGGCTTATTGCACGAGGCTCGATGCGGGGCGGTTTCTTTGACTAAAATTTGCTTTTTTTTTTTGACATTTTGTAATTTTTGTTAGCCCCAGATTCCCAGCTAATATGAGAGCTAATATAATATTTATTAAGGTAGAATAACGCAAGTTGTTCATTAGATTAAAACTCTGTTCAAATTGTAACCATTCTACAGGCGCGCGCCGATTGTTGTTCAAACAATGAGAAACAGTACGTATGATAAGTTCGCTTTAGCTGTTAGTTTTTGTTTCGAGACGTTTGGTTTTCTTTGGAAGTAACTGTTGTGTAGAAAAATGAGTTATTTGTTGTAAATAATAAAAATGCGTCAAGATTAATGAAATAAATAAATATGAAAAATTATAATATATTTAACTACAACAAATAGAGTAGAGAACTGAAAAGTGAAGACAATTTATGTAATAAATCTTTCCTTCTTGGACAATTATTTTAGGTAGGAGGAGCAATTAACAAATAGTACCTTACTTTGTTCTCAACCAAAAAATAAATGTTTTTGTAAATGTTTTTGCTAAGCACCACAATCTATCTTTATTTATTCGTATTTTTATATTAAGTATAACCCATTCAACCCATACTGACGTTTTATGATGCCAACATTGTGATCCATGTCTGTCATAGCTTTATGGGGGATATAAAATGGCATGCTCATAATAAAAATGAAATAACTGAAAGGAAAGCATTTCTACAAGATCACTTCCTGTTGTCTCTCTCTCTATACGAAAGTATAACTTTTATTATGTATACCTTTGAAATATTTTATGACGCTAGAAGATATACTCTCCCCGACTTTAAATAAGGAGTTAGTAAACTATATGTATATGAGCTTTCTCTCTCTCTGTCTCTCGTCGGAGATTTTTCCTAGTTGTTCCTTAGCCAAGTTGCTTCGAAGCCCAGGTTCCGCTTCCCGGCTTTATCTTCTCCACTACGCACTGTCTTCAGCATCCTTTATTTTTGAGAGAATTTGTCTATATGCCGTCTATTATTTAATTAAATAAATTTAATGATCGATAAATCACTATTGTCACGAAAACCACCTTTTAGTATAAATAAGTATTTAATATATATCACAATTATTACACTAATTACATTATTTTATTCTAAGCCACAATAAATGTTTATCCACGTTCACACACTGGGACCGTCCTTATCTCGTGGCGGTTAGCGATCGAATGAATACAAACTAATGAGCTCCGCATAATCAACCCCTCTCCACGAACTCCCCACTTATTATTTACGTCAGGAGAACAGCAGATATCAGTGTTGCCATTTCTTTTTATAAAAATAGCTACAAATGTATGGTGGTGTTACCACGATAAATATTAATTTTAGATAAAAATATGAAAATCATGACATTCGGCCATCTGATAATGTGCTGCCTCCTGGCGCACATGATGAGTAACATTAAATTAAGATTTGAGCTTACATTATTAATTTCAGAATATATAAAATACATATGTAGGTATATGAAGTTAAACATAATTTACTTGCCGTATTATTTAAAACATAAATATCAACTTATATAATTGTTATAATTTTTAGCTTACGTAATCAATTAATCATCATGACATGGCATGTATTATGATTAGCTTATAAAATCATGACATTCGGTAGCTATCGACATCGCATAAACCTATTTATTATTTTAATAAAGTGTATTATTATAAAAAGTCAACTTTTTTTTTTTTATATAACAATAGCAACAACAATTTTAAAGGACTTTAATTTTCACTTTCACTACTGTACTTACTAGAGTCACTTTTATCTGTATCATGCACTGCTAGAGATTTAACATGTATCCAAGGCCTAATCCTATCAGCGGCTATTACAGTATTGTAAGGTTTTCCTTTTTTATTAAACCCAGGAATGTCAGATATTTTATAGCGGTCATTTCCTAACACTTCTGTTATTTTGTATGGCCCCACGAACTTCGACAGTAGCTTTGTGCTTTGTTTGTTATTATCATAATTGTTTCGTAAAATTTTGACTAAATCACCCACTTCGTACGTAGTGGCAGGTATACGTTTTGCGTCATACCTTTCTTTTTGTTTGATTTGATCATTATCTATTTTTTCACTTATTTCCTCCCTAATTTCTAGCAAATCGGGAAGTTTTGCATTCTCATTACTGATATCGAGCTTATTTTGTAAATTATCACGTAATTTAAATCCAAACAAAGCTTCTGTTGCAGTTTTGTGGGTAGTGGCATTCACAGTATTATTAATACCATATTGGATCTTGCCTAGACACTTGTCCCATTCGCGCTCATGACCAAAAGCATTTTGTGAAGAGAGTGAATTCAAAATAGTCTGGTTGAATCTTTCAGCTTGGCCATTTGCCCTGGGACAAGCGACTGCATTAAGGACATGTTTAATACCATGAGCTTCACAAAAAGCCTTAAACGCTGCGGACGTAAAACTAGTACCGCGATCAGATATAATTCTAGCTGGAACTCCAAAATCATAAAATATTTGTTCCAAAACCTTAATAGTACTCTTAGTCTTTACATCTTTTACAGCTTTGACAAAAACATATTTAGTAAAAGCGTCAACAACTGTGAGAATATAGCAATTTCCATTCTTGCTTCTAACAAAAGGACCAAGGTGGTCCATATGAACCGTATGAAAAGGTATGGTAACCTTTTCGATCGGGTACAACTGACCTGATTTCTGCCTAGAAGTGGTATCCTTATTATAAGCGCACTCTAAGCAAGCCGCAACATATTTTTTAACGAACTTCCGTAACTTAGGAAACCAATAATCATTACGTATTTTATCCAAAGTCTTTGCATATCCAAGGTGACCAATGTCATCGTGATTAGCACGACATATTTGCCACCTTGCACTTCGAGGTACAACTAAGCATAGACGACTATCAACTTTCCTATAAACTACGTGATTTTTGACGATGTAGTTATCTCTAATGTCCTTACATTCGAAATCATCTTCTGGTTTCAGAATTTTATGAATTCGAGAAATCTCTGGGTCTGCTAATTGCAATGTTAAAAGCCAATTCTGTTTTTCGATACTGAACACAGATACGTAAGATTTATCATCGGGTTCCAAGGATAGATTGGTGTTACGACTCAACGCATCTACGTGTGACATTTGTGTACCTGGTCTATACTCAATCTCAAATGTATACTCGCATATTTGAAGCCACCATCTTGCTATCCTTGGAACCAGATCTCTTTTAGTCATCGTAGTTCTAAGGGCTGCGCAATCCGTATAAACCTTAAAATGTAGTCCTAACAGATAGACCCGAAACTTTTGTAAAGAGCATACGACGGCCAACGTCTCTAGCTCGTAGGAATGCAGATGCCTTTCCTCAGGGGTTGTTTGCCGACTGAAATAAGCGACTGGTTTAAGGACTCTCGTATCCCTCTGCCACTGCATAAGAATACCTCCTATACCAAGAGAACTAGCGTCTGTATGTAATTCTGTTTCAAGTTTGGGATCGTAAAGTGCTAACACAGGGCGACTAACAAGTCGCTCTTTAAGACACTGAAAAGCACTATCTTCGACTTCAGACCATCGCCATTCGGAATTTTTCTTCAATAGGGATGTCAAAGGACGTGCTGTTTCCCCATAGCCTTTTATAAATTTACGAAAATAGCCAGTTAAACCTAAAAACTGACGAACTTCATGGATATTACGAGGTGTGGGGAATTTATTAACAGCCAACACTTTACTTTCACCAGGCTGAATACCCTGTGAAGAAATATCGTATCCTAGGTAACTGACAGTAGCGTCAAAGAAACTACATTTAGAGAGCTTTAAAGTTAGACCATTTTGACGAAAAAGAGTCAGTATGTCTTCCAATCGCTGAAACATTTCTTCGATGTCCTTAGAAGGTATCAGAACATCGTCCAAATAAGCCAAAGCAAACTCAAAACGTCTATTACCTAAAATTCTATTCACCATTCGCTGGAAAACAGCTGGGGCATTCGCCAAACCAAAAGGCATTCTTTTAAATTCATAATGCCCATCGGGCGTTACAAAGCCGGTAAGATGCCGACTGTTTTTCGCCATTGGAATTTGATAATATCCTGAAGCTAGATCAAGAGTAGTAAAAAAACGATTACCACTTAAAGTAGATATCTGGTCATCGATAAGAGGCAGAGGGAAGCGGTCTTTTATAGTTTTATTATTTAACGCCCTAAAATCAACACAGAGCCTTTGCTCACCGGTTTTCTTCCTAACCATTAAAATAGGACTAGCATAATCCGATTTTGACTCCTGAATAATGTCGTTGCGTAAAAGTTCATCTATAGACTCACGAACAGTTTCACGTTCGGCATGAGAGAGTCTATATGGTCTGTAAACAATTGGTTTATTATCTGTTAGATCAATTTTCATTTCAACATCAACCGCACAGCCTATCTCTTCTAAGCTAGTAGCAAAACAGTCACGGTGACTTTGTAAAAGGGAATAGAGTCTGTCCTTGTGAAGTTTGTCAAGCCCTGGCCCAGTCTTAATATCTTCTCTTTTTAATGGTTCTAAGGTCGAAACATCTGTGTGGATCCTATTTACTTCACAAGCCTTCCGTTCAATAAAAGGTATGGCCCTAGCTACTAAAGTATCTTCCTCCAAGTTAATTACATCGTGGGATAAATTTGATATAACTACCTCACCTTTACCATCAGTTACATGAAAGGTGCCTTGAAGTAACCTATATTCCTTCCCTGAGCCGACAGCGTTATAACCCTCAACATAAATGTCCCCAGTGAAATTGGACTTTAGATAAACAGGCACTATATCGATTTTGTGAATTTGGACTGAAGAAGCAACATAAAGATCTAATCTACTAGTAGAATTGCAGGATAATGAGTCGTCACTGGGACTCGTATAAAAAAATAGTCTGAGGCTATCCTTTAGAACAGTAATACATGGTAATTCTGTGAAATTTTGCCCAATAATAACCGAAAACTGCATCATTTCATCAGCAACGACTAAGACTTCAATTTCCCTTTCGACATCATCGACTTTAACACAAACACTTGACTTATATAACGGTACGACGGAGGACTGACCAAAGCCTCGTACTAATGGAATGTCGTCATAAGACTTGACCAAATTTAACGATTTTGCATTTGTATTTCGTAAAAGCGTACATTCACTGCCGAAATCTATGTACGCTTCTAGGGTGTGGTCATTAACAGTAATGGTTTTTACAAATTTATTATTAGCATTTTTTTCGACATCTATTTTTAAAGTTTTCTTTTCGAAGTTGTTCTCAGTAGTAGTTGAAGTAGAATTCGTTTGAGTCGTTTTAAACGGCTCTAATTTACAACTATCACTGTTATGACCCACTCGATTACAACGCTTACACTTAAGTATTGGTTTTGTGCATTTATAATAAGGATGACCCTGAGATCTACAATTGTAACACACAATAGAATCTGAATTGGAAATCTGGATATTGGAGTTAGAGCTAGTACTTGGATTACTATTTCTTTGAATCTGCCTATCCTTATATTTATTAAAAGAAAACGCTTGAGGCTTTTGAGAACATAAGAAGTTTAGCAAATCTTCAGGTTCAGAGCTATTTAGAGCCTGTGCTCCGTTTCGAATTGACCTGTCCATTATCCCGTAAATAATACAATCTACAGCCTTTTTGCCCTTAATTTCACATCTATTTAACAAACACAGTTTATCAAAGAAATATTCACGTAAGCTTTCGTCATTTCTAGAAGTACGGCTCAGCATTTCTTCCAAAAGTTTTCCAAGTTCTCTTCACTAGGAAAAGCCTTTCGAAGTTTTGCTTGCCACTCGTCCCAAGTATAGACAACGGTAGATAAAGATTCAAACCATTTTTTAGCTAAACCGACTAACTTTTGCAAAGAAAAATGAATTTTTTGTTTTTCGTCCCATCCATAAATAACGGCACACTCGTTAACCTTTTTTAGCCAACATTCAGTGGTTTGAGTCCGTTTTGCCGGGTCAAATTCTGGCACAACATTATTAAGATTATTATTGCTGATCACCGAGGACGAAGCCTTGTTTACTTCCTTCCAGTTAGCCAACATTTCTAACATTTGTCTAGTAGATAGATGTTTTGAAGCCTTACGTGCCTTCCTGGGTACCGGCTCGCTGCTTGATGTGGACGAAGATGACAGACTCCTCCTTCGCCTTCTTTTTCTGGACCCCCGCCGCCGTTTTGGTGGAGTACCAGGCGGCGTACCACCATTATCAGGCTTCATTCTTTCTAAAATGAAAAAACCATTATCGAAATAGTCCGTCCTAAATAAAACTCAATCAATAAAATAAACTTGTTATAAAATAAACATAAGTAAATGGTAAAAACTAATCCAAAACATCATTTGTCATTTTAAAACTGCACATAGCTATTTGTATTTTAAATTGTCCTTAAGGTCACTTTAACTACGTTATCCAGCAAGCAAACCTAGCTTGCTCCAAAACTCCGACGAATGTATGCAGCTCACTCAACAAACCAGTGGGAAACCTACCCACTCAATTAACCAGTAAGCAAAGCATACTTCGCCCCCTAATCTATTCCAGCGAACATACATAGTTCACTCAAGAGCAATATACGATTCACTAGTTGTATTAAAGCATGCATAGCCCATTTATTTAATCTATAATATAAATAATTTATTTCCTTGGTTAGTAGGGAAAACCAAATAATATAATACTCATCAAGTGCTATCAAAGAGTTGCTTCGATCAAACGCTTGATGAGTTCTTCCGTGTATGCAGCAGACACGGGCTCACACTATCAGGGAGCGCCCTGACCAAGCATGATTCCGTGCGCCACATACAAAACAATAAATAAATAACCACGTGTATACAGTAACAAAAGCCCGTGCTGTCAGGGAGTGCCCCGACCAAGCACGAACATGTGCACCATACACAGAAAATATTAAATAAATAACCACGTGTATACAGTTACAACAGCCCGTGCTATCAGGGAGTGCCCTGACCAAGCACGAACATGTGCACCATACACAGGAAACATTAAATAAATAACCACGTGTATACAGTAACAACAGCTCGTGCTGCCAGGGAGTGCCCCGACCAAGCACGAACATGTGCACCATACACAGGAAACATTAAATAAATAACCACGTGTAAACAGTAACAACAGCCCGTGCTGCCAGGGAGTGCCCCGACCAAGCACGAACATGTGCATCATACACAGGAAACATTAAATAAATAACCACGTGTATACAGTTACAACAGCCCGTGCTATCAGGGAGTGCCCTGACCAAGCACGAACCGTGCACCACACGTAGAAAATATTAAATAAATAAATAAAGTATAATAAATCTTTTGCCATATTTATGCATTACTGAATTATTAGCTATTAAAAATATGATACGTGGGCGAAGCACAGTAAAAATAAAATCAATTTATTTTCATACCTTGTAAATTGTTTGTCTCCCGCTTCTGAGATGTCACGAAAACCACCTTTTAGTATAAATAAGTATTAAAGTACTTGACCGTTATTTGAAACTGTAAACATATTGAGATAGGCCCTGCGTTTTCTGCTTTCTCTTTCTACCTATATAGTGCTATCTCACTCGCACGATCCCACCATCTCATCTCACCTGGCAGGGTGGGGGTCACTTGTAGGGGCGCCCGCCATCTTAGAATCATTGGCGTCCTGTTTTCTGCGGTGCACAGTCGTGCCTAGGACTACGTAATATTCTGGTAAAATGAATTACATTTATATTTAACCGTTTTTCTTTTTATTTAGAAAAATCTTGGTTAAAAGTTGAGAAATTTATAATTTATTTTCAATTTCAATTTTCAAAGTGAATAATTAAGTAGTAATAACGGAGTTTCCGTTCGAATTTATTACCTTTATTTTTAATTCTGCCTTTTTTATTTTGTGCTTGTAATAACTGTGTTTTAATACAACTTTTTCCACAGAAAGTGAAGTGAAAGTGTTGTGATTTATAGTTAATATGGAATCTGTTGACAGTAATCGAAACAATTCCCCCCAAGCGGGCCCATCTAATGTCGAGAATAGGCAAAAGTTAAAGAGGAAACGTTCACGAAGTACTTCTAGTAGCAATTCTACCAGTAGTTCTAGTTCATCTTCTAGTTCTACCTCCTCAGATAATATTAGATATAAACGAAAGAAAAGGGGGGGCAAATATCGCAGACGTGATTATCACCGTCGTGATAACCGTCGGTTTAATAAAATATCTCGTGAATTAGATGATTTACGCAAAAAAGTCACATTTTACGAGGGAAACAATCAAAATTGTGCAAACCCTTTTCAAAATGAATTTATTGTTGATGATAATATTAGTGGTGAATTATATGATAACAATAGTCCGCCCCAATCGGTTACACGTGATTCAAATTTAATTTTCGAAATTGATACCAAGTTAAAGGAGCCTGCTGTGCCCAAAACTTCGGTCGAGTATTTAAATATTTTAAAGGACATTCAACATTTTGATAAAAGTGAATGGTGCGAAGTCCGGTACGTGGACACCCAAAAAATATATAATTCTACACCGGGATTTGTAGAACTAGAAGTGAACGACGAAATAAAGGCATATGATTCACTACGTCATTTAGCGAATTCTGAAAAAGCCTACGCTGCTTTAACCTCTTGTGTCCTCAAACAACGTGATGTCTTACAATCTTCTCTGCGCGATCTTTTACAATGGGCCCGCGAATCAGAAATATCTCTTGACGGTTTACGGGAAAAAATAGAGGAATTGTTTCTAAAGGGTGATGTTTTCAAAGTTTCATCGGAATTACTTCAACTCATTTGTGGCCACAGAGCTGAGACCATACAAATGAGGAGAGATGGAATAATTAACTTTGTGCGTGATCCCCTTATCAAAGTGGCTTTGCGTAAAATTCCACCCTCATGTCAACATTTGTTTAATGCTGAGTCTTTGACTTCTGTCCTTGAAAAAGCTGGAGGGGTACGGAAAACTTTCTTACCGCTACAAAAGCAACAATCCAGCGCTAATGTACCGGCTGCGCAAGCTGGTTCGAGCAAACAAACATGCCAACCCCCGCATGGGCAGGCTACTCGTAATGGACCCACGCAGGGTACCACAAACTCTCATGGATGGTGTGCATCGCACGTTTCCCATGCCTTTCAACCCCCGCAGGGTTGTTGTTACTCTTGTCCTCCGCAGGGACATAGCAATTATAATGCGGACTCTCGCACAGCGCCTTCTAATGCTCGAGGTTCCTTTCGACCCAGAGGTGGACGGCAGACCAACAGGTCCCAAGAGTATAGCAATCGCAAGTCATCGAGACCAACCTCAGACTCCAAAATGCGTGGGAAAAAACGTGGTAAGTACTGACAATCAGTTCAGAGCGGGGCGATTACTTCTATTTTACAAGAGGTGGGAACGGCTTGGTGCTCCACCGTACATTTTAAAGATAATAAGAGGCTATCGAATTCCCTTTCATCAAAAGCCACCACTTTTGATGCCACATTTAATCGAAAATCGATTAAAAACCGCTGTATCAGAAGCAATGACAGCCGTTCTATCGCAAATGATACAACAACATGTCTTAGAAGTAGTCAAACCGTCTCCAAGTTTCATTTCAACTATGTTCCTTATACCGAAAGGCGACGGCAATCATCGCCCAATTTTCAACCTTTCGTCTCTGAACGATTATGTTATGACGGAAAGGTTTCGTCTAATAAATGTTCAACGCATCCCGGATTTTCTGCAACCAAGGGACTGGCTGTGCAAAATCGATTTATCGCAAGCTTATTTTCATCTTGGAATAAATCCTTCTCACAGGAGGTTTCTACGCCTATCTTACAAAAACCAGCTCCTGGAAATGACGTGTCTGCCGTTCGGTCTCAGCACGGCACCGAAAATCTTTGCCTCCCTCACAAACTGGGTGACGCAAAGCCTAAGAGAACTCGGTTTACGAATTATCGTCTATTTGGACGACTTTCTCCTAGTCCACCAAGATCGACAGGTCCTAATATCACATGTCAGCATCCTCCTAGAGAGACTGCAGTATCTGGGTTGGCAAGTAAATATGGAGAAGTCAATCATAACGCCTCAGCAGAATCTAGTATTCCTCGGTGTACACTGGGACACTTGGAACAACAAGAAATCGTTACCCAAAGAGAAGTGTATAACCCTCTTAGCAAAAATAATGAGCATATTGGATCAGGGTGTAGTGGACTTGAAAAGCTTACAAAGTCTTGTGGGCCTTTTGAACTTTGCCAGTATGGTTGTTCCAAGAGGAAGACTTCATCACCGAGCAATACTAACATTTCTCAATGTTTTGGTCAAAAACCCAGATACCAAGCAGCATGCTCTACCAGCCGAAGCTTTGAAAGACCTGTTTTGGTGGCTCCACAACCACAATCTATCGTCGACAATTCATGTCCCTCCTCCGTCTCATTTCATGGTGACGGATGCATCCGATCTAGGTTGGGGAGCCCAATTGGACAACCTATCCTTTTCAGGTCACTGGACCAACCAAGAACAGGGATTGCATTGCAACCAAAAAGAACTCCTTGCAGTCCTAAAGGTGTTAGAAACCCAGCATACGAATCTGGTTCAGTCCACTCTCTTATGGCAATGCGACAACAAGACGGCAGTTGCTCACATGCGGAACGAAGGAGGGACCAAATCCTCGATGTTAATGAACATAACATCAAGAATTTATCATTTCCTAGATCTTTCTCAGATTCAGATATCTGCTCGGTATATTCCAGGCAAGTACAACGGCCACGCAGATCATCTGTCTCGCTACCGTTCACTTCCAGAATGGCATCTATTGCCACCATGCGTAGAAATTATTTTTCGAAAATTCGGAGTTCCTCTTATAGACCTATTTGCTTCGAGGAGCGCTCATGTAATCTTCAATTATGTCTCTTTGGACCAAAGGGACAATCAAGCCATTTATCACGATGCATTCTCCCGGACCTGGGACTACAACCTGGCATGGGTATTCCCTCCTCCATACTTGATACCCAAGGTATTAGCTCACCTCAATCAGGCTCGAGGTGTATTCTTGCTCATTGTTCCAAAATGGGAACGAGTATTTTGGAAAGCAGATCTGAAGTCCCGTGCGATAGCAGCTCCATTCACAATCCACAACCTACACCAGCATCTAATCGACACTTCAACCGGTCTACCTCCACCCAAAATCCAGGACATGACCCTGGAAGTGTGGAAATGTGGGGGTGGTCAGATAGCTTAACAAACTGGACTGAGTCTCAGATTAGTTTGCTCCAAAGCTCATGGAGAGCTTCTACTAGGAAGACTTATAAAGTGGCTTGGAATAGGTGGGTTTCTTGGTGCAATAAATGGCATTTGAGTCCCTTTCATCCTGATGGCTCAGTTTTGGCTAGATATTTAGCTGACTTATACCTTAAGGAAAAACTTTCCTACAGTACAATTTTACTTCATAAGTCAGTAGTTTCGACACTATGCAGTACGGAAATTTCAGGTCAATTGAGTTCCCATGTACTGGTCAAACATATTTTAAAATCTATTGCTTTAAAAAAGCCTGTTCAACATAAGAAATCTATATGGAATATTGACGAACTAGTATCTTTTCTCTCGGAATATAGATTTGACATGCACAATTTATTTTCCGCAAGTAGACACACAGCTATATTGCTTTTATTATGCTCGGGTCGCCGGGTTCACGATTTAACCCTATTATCAGTTGATGATGAACATTTGAAATTTTTTGATGATTCCATAATTTTATGGCCCATGTTTGGATCCAAAACCGATAATTCTGATTTCAGGCAATCGGGATGGAAATTACTAATGAACTCTGCAAATAGAAGACTTGATCCTGTTTTTTGGGTAAAGCACTGCGTCGACCTTCTCAGCGAAAAACGCGCCGAAGCAGGTTGCTCAAATTTATTTATCAATTTTAGAGGCCAGCCTAAAGCGGCTTCACGTACTCTGATTGGAGGCTGGATCAGATCTCTGCTAAAAGAAGCCAACATAAACGCTACTCCAGGGAGTGTTCGCTCAGCGGTTGCATCTAAAAATTGGTTCGAGAATATACCAATAGACGACATTCTATCACGAGGTAATTGGCGATCTGGAGATACCTTCAGAAAGTTTTACAGAAAAGAGGTCATGCCAACTCCCATTAATAAGACTATCACTAGTTTGTTTATTCCATTAAGTTGATTGTTGATTGTGATTTTCATATAGCACAAATTATTCCAAGAAGTGGACTTTATTTTTCACTCATTACGATATATATCTATCTAGATCGTAACGTTAACTGTTGCATTAAAAATAAAAAGTTTATTTTTGCAATTACCTATTATGTTATTTTCTATATAATATAAGAACCTTATTACTCGCACTTCCCACTTATATTTCTTCCCAATTATTAAACAATAATTGAGATTCTTATTTTGGTAAATTCATTTTACCATTGAAATGATTAATAATGATACATACAATAAAATCATTTTTTAATCTAACTCGTCTCACATTGGCGTCCATCTCACCCAGGCGATAACAAACACGTCTCAATATGTTTACAGTTTCAAATAACGGTCAAGTACTTTAATAGAAGCGTTTTACCTGAAATAAAACGCATATTAAATACTTACCTTATTTGAAACTGTAATTTCATTCCTGCCTGGGTATATTTCGACTCAATGATTCTAAGATGGCGGGCGCCCCTACAAGTGACCCCCACCCTGCCAGGTGAGATGAGATGGTGGGATCGTGCGAGTGAGATAGCACTATATAGGTAGAAAGAGAAAGCAGAAAACGCAGGGCCTATCTCAATATGTTTACAGTTTCAAATAAGGTAAGTATTTAATATGCGTTTTATTTCAGGTAAAACGCTTCTATTTAATATATATCACAATTATTACACTAATTACATTATTTTATTCTAAGCCACAATAAATGTTTATCCACGTTCACACACTGGGACCGTCCTTATCTCGTGGCGGTTAGCGATCGAATGAATACAAACTAATGAGCTCCGCATAATCAACCCCTCTCCACGAACTCCCCACTTATTATTTACGTCAGGAGAACAGCAGATATCAGTGTTGCCATTTCTTTTTATAAAAATAGCTACAAATGTATGGTGGTGTTACCACGATAAATATTAATTTTAGATAAAAATATGAAAATCATGACACTATACAACAACAAAAAATTTACGCAACACCGTAAACAATCAGGCTTTTAGCGTTAGAAGCGTCTGAACCATAAATTATCTGTGGACGCCGTGTCGACAGCATACAGTGAAATTAGGATCAGGTGATCCTATAGTGTATGAAATATTTTCATACGATAGCACTTTACACCTAAGATATAAAGAGTTATATACATGGGTTATACCTAAGACACAATTTATTTAAAAAAGTCCACAAGACAAACAAGTGATATCCTATAAGAGTTTTTTGAAGTAAGGAATAATAAAAATAATAACATGCCTACAACAAATTAAAAGATATAGTTATAGTATAGGTATATTTAAGCAAAATCGATTTCAAGCAAAAGAAAGGACGCCAGACGTTTCTGCGACAGCCTTGGTCGTAAACAGGCATTACAGCATTAATTTCATCGTACAGAATGCTGCAGCGGCTGTTTATGGAGACAGCTACAAGCCAAACTCCTCGTATAGTTTATTGAAGAGTTTATTAGTGTGGTCTAGATTGTTAAAACATTATATATTAGTTTATATTGTATACAAGTAACGGACAAGAACTGATATCCTTTAATAGTCCCTTTTTAGGGTTCCGTAGTAAACTAGGAACCCTTATAGTTTCGCCATGTCTGTCTGTCTGTCTGTCCGTCCACAGTTTTACTCAGAGACTATAAGTACTAGAAAGCTGTAATTTGGTATGGGTATGTATATTAACCATGGCAAAAAAGTGGTAGAAAAAATCTTGAAAGAAAAACTATCAGAGCTGAACTGAACTATAGGCAACCAACTTATTAAATGTACTGGAAAATGTAAAATTTCATACAATTTTCATTGTTAAGTAGATGTTTTTGGTCGTTAAACTGTGAGGTGCGAGTGTGAACAGTGTGAACTCAAAGTTGTCATTCGCAACTACGGAACCCTACACTGCGCGTGGCCCGACACGCACTTGGCCGGTTTTTACCTGCTGATGTATGGAATAATAAAATAAAATCATACGACTAACTAAAAGGTTTACTCTATAGTATACGCATATTCCAGCAAAATCGATTACAAGCAAAAGAATCAAGACACCAGACGTCTTTGCAACAGCCGTGGTCATAAACGGGCATTTCGGCATTAATTTCAACGTACAGAACATACAGCACGGACGGCGGTTTATGGAGACAGCTACAAGCCAATGATAGATAAGATTTTATGCATATCCATGGTATTTTGTAGATTCCATCATTATACCATTCATTAGCCGACCCATTTTTTGTTTCAAGAATATTACATGAATACTTACTACTTGAATGATTTCTATCTATCTATCGGCCAGGGACATCTACTGCTGGATGGCCTCCCCCATAAATCGCCACAAATTGCGGTCTTGTGCATATTGAGTCCACCGACTCCGACGTAATATTTGAATGATTAGCTAATTTGCAATTATGTAAATCAAAATGCGCGTATTTCAGTCTCCATCCAGTCTAATAACATAGATCTCAACCAACCAATAAAAGATCGTAAACGGAATTAAATTTCAGCGCTAATTGCCAGTTTGATAGGACAGTAACTAAACCTCTTGTGGACTTGTGAATTTGTACTTTATAAAGTGAACCGTTATTAAGTAATGCCGGCAAATTAACGTAGGTACTTCACAGAAATCCAATCCGCTGCAAACGGCAGTTTTATTGCGACGTCAACGAGTCTCACTTTTAATATTTTAATTAAATCTGAACGGCTAACTAGCGCCATCTCGAGGCGGAAATGTAAAAATATCGTAAAATATTTACTTTTAAGTACAGTGGTACTGCCCATAGGTACTGCAATGTACAATTTGTAATCTGAATTAACGGGTTTACAACTTACTTCGAATAGTACTATTGTGAATATAATAACTATCATCTACGACTATCTCTCTCTACTGACATTTAAGATTACTCATTTCACGATTTAAATATAAAAAGTAATATTTGATACATCAATGAGAATTATTCTCTTCGGTAACACTTAAATGAAAAAAAATACTAATCCTATTGTGGATTAGGTATAAAATCTAAGTACCTAGAGTGTTTTCGCGACTCGCGGCGTCTTGGTATTTTTACGGCCAGTGCAAATTAATATCGTATTTCTTCATACAGTACATTTTGGACGTGATTCCTATCTTTCAAAGGAATCAAAGTTACATCATACAAATTTCGGACCGTCATTAATCAACAGAATAAAAATAGATTTCGATCAGCGTAATGTACAGTCGCCCACATTTGATAGATTAACATTTTCCGATTCCAGATCCTTCCTTTTCAAACGTACAGAACCCGCGGTGCAAAATTGATCGCTACCATCTGCGCTCGGCGAAAGTTCAGTGTGAAATGAAATCGTTTATCGTGGAACAGCATGGAGAACGCATGACTCCGCCATTTGGCATGTAGATTAGGTTGATTTTCTTTTATGCGAAGTAACGTAGTGCCTATTGAGGCTGGAGCACGTATCGGCAGATAATGCTGTAGGGCGAAATGCTCGCTAGTTTTACGCAAATTTTGCACAATTTTCCCTTCTTCGATTCTGATTGACTGAACAAAGAGCACTAAAATGAATACAAAGACGATTTTTTTTTTTGCGACTAAGATAATGATCATGCATTCACAATGCTTTTCTCATGTTTTTAGAATTAAGAAACTTAAGGTGAAAAAATCTACACGTAGAGTTTTAGAAGTCGTGCTGGACATGGGATCTATACGACTAATGTCAATTAAGCGTGGAATTTTGCACTATATCTTATTCCTTCATGGGAGTATATTTTGGACCATGTGATTTATATCTTCCATAGGAATCAAAATTACAGCAAACTGGAAGTATAGACTCCGGACCGTCATTTATCAACAGTATAAAAAATAGATTTCGATTAGCTTAATGTACATGTGATAGATTACCATTTTCCGATTCCCAGCTCCTTCCTTTTAAAACGTACAGATACAGAACCCGCGGTGCAAAATTGATCGCTACCATCTGCGCTCGGCGAAAGTTCAGTGTGAAATGAAATCGTTTATCGTGGAACAGAATAACGCATGACTCCGCCATTTGGCATGTAGATTAGGTTGATTTTCTTTTATGCGAAGTAACGTAGTGCCTATTCAGTCTGGAGCACGTATCGGCAGATAATGCTGTAGGGCGAAATGCTCGCTAGTTTTACGTGAATTTCGCACAATTTTTCCTCACACAATTTTCCCCCGTTCGATTTTGATTGACTGAACAAAGAGCACTATAATGAATACAAATATGACGGTTTTTTCTGCTGATATTTCAGGTGCGTGGAATGTTACAAGTAAAAATGTTATTAAATTGTCAAAATAATAATTATAAGAATGCCTCAGCTGCTATATTATTTTAAGAAAGTTATAGAATTTTTTTATTAAATAATTATTTCCTGAGATCTCCCCAAAAAATAACCCTTTAAAAATATATTTGCACCCCTGAGTTTGGGTACAAAAGACTCGGAGAAAATTGGCTGTGACAGACAGATAGACGCACCAGTGAGTTTTTTTTTTCATTTTTATTCATAGTGAACCCTAAAAATGTATATTGTTTGTAAACTTTTTTTTTACTTTCGCAATCTTCTTTAATACCATTATCGAATACACACAAATCGAAAAAAAAAACATTTTTTGTAACAAAACAAGTTTGTTTTTCACTACGTAAAAAGGTTTATGAAAACGAGCATTACTACAGCTTAGTAGTCATCAACACCTTTAGACTACCGTTTTATAGTCTTTAAAAAGTGAAATAACCTAAATAAACAGCTGTACCTACATAATTCTATCGACTTCACGGATAAATAGCTATCACAACAAGGGTGCAGTTCCAAGCTACGTCCTCGAGGCGTGCACGCACTCCACGCAAGTGGCCACTTGGTGCCGGTATTCTGCCTCTATACTGTCACGGTAAACCCGCCCTAAGGGTTTGTTATCATTAGAATCTTATATGGACACTGTAAAAGTAGTGTTATTTAAATTTCCATAGATTTTACGGATATTACGTTATCACAACATTGGTGTGGTTCCGTGCTACTTTGAAATCCTCGAGGCATGCACGCACTCGTCGTAAGTGGCCACTTGGTGCCGGTGTTCTGCCTCTATACTGTCAGGCTAATATCTTTAGAATCTTATATGGACACTGTAAAAGTAGTTTTATTTAAATTTCTATAGATTTAACGGATATTACGTTATCACAACATTGGTGCGGATTTCTAGCTACGTTGCAGTGACGCTAAACTCGCCTTAAGGGTTTGTTATCTTTAGAATCTTATATGAACACTGTAAAATTAGTCTCATTTGAATTTCCATAGATTTCACGGATAAATAGCTATCACAACGAGGGTGCGGTTCCAAGCTACGTCCTCGAGGCGTGCACGCACTCTACGTAAGTGGCCACTTGGTGCCGGTATTCTGCCTCTATACTGTCGCGATAAACTGTTATCTTTAGAATATTACATGAAAACTGTAAAAGTAGTTTTATTTAAATTTCCGTAGATTTCACGGATATATACGTTATCACAACAAGGAAGCGGTTCCGAGCTACGCTACAGTCCTCGAGGCATGCACGCACTCCTCGTAAGTGGCCACTTGGTGCCGGTATTCGGCCTCTATACTGTGACGCTAAACTCGCCTTAAGGGTCTGATATCCTTAGAATCCGCACGGTTTACTTATTAAATAACATGAAATAGGGCAGTCGTTTTTTGGATTCCGTAGCAACCATAGCTATGCCATGTCCGTCTGTCTGTCGACTGTATGTCTCTCCATGGTTTAGCTCAGAGACTATTAGTTTTAGAAAGCTGTTTTTTGGGAATATATACATCGCGAAATTTTGATCGTTCTGGACTCTTAAAGGGGTGATTCAGCCGACGGACTGAATCACCCCTTTAAGAGACATACTGTCGACAGACAGACGGACATGGCATAGCTATGGTCAACATTTCCCTCGGGACCAATGATGTATTACTTACGTACGCTCGGACACTCATACAGCCTTTAAGTACACGGGTGTTAACTACAAAAAGCATTTTTTTTTTAAATAATTAAACCATGATATAAATATGCAAAGTGTTCTTTAAAAGATGGAACAACTTGCCCAGTCAACATTTAAGCTGTAAAATAAGGCAAATGACTCGAGCAAAATTAACGGCCAAAACAAAGCCTGCCTAATCCGCTGCAATCGTTTTGCTGTTTGCTAGCACTCGTTTATCATAATCAGACCGTGGTTCAAACCAGCAACTTGAAATTTAACCGTACTGTAATAATCACAAAGTTTATTTTCCCCATTTTCCCTTTTTGTTTTTCTTGCGTAGTCACAGTGATTAGCCCTCGGTTTTAATCGAGGTATTAAAATAAAAAATAATAATGGATGTTTGGTAAAGACTTACTGTTTTTCTGTGAGGTCGTAGGTACTGATACCTATAATATTATAAACGGTATAGCTTTTATTTAACGGCTTCTGACTACAGAAGCCTTATTCATACCTTTGTCGTTCCATCCATTGTAATAGGTTTTTTAAATAATAAAGAGCGTGAACGTAATAGCAAATTAATCAAAAGTAAAAAACAAATATCTAAAATATTATTAATTTAAATATTTCCAGATAATATTCTATAAAATGTGAGAAATTCCATCCCGCACCTTAGATATCATATCTTGTACTTCCCCTCACGAACACATTCTTAAGATCTTAATTAAAATAAAATTAACAAAAACGTTTGCTTTGTTTCAGATGGCGCCAAATTAAAAAGGAATCCCAGTTCCAGTCCAATTAAAATTTATAAGGTAAATGTCCCGTATTTTGTCAACTTAATTAATTAAAATTGTATTCTCTTACATTCATTGCGACGAAACGATCATTGCGGTTTTCGCTTTATGCAAAATACTTAGATTTGGTGAAATGTTATTAGTCTGTGAAATATACAGATGTTAATTCTGTCAATAAAAGGATTTTAATTGCCAACTGAATATCTTAATATGTTAGAGTTTTCTTTATTGGTAATTGATACGTTATATAAGACTCGACGTGATAAACATACCACTTGAGCTTGAGACAATAACGAGTGAAATTCTGCATTTTATGTTATACCATATTCTAGGGAATAAATGACTATCCCATTCTATTCTTTATCTACGAATTGTTTTACTCGCGTACCGAGACCTAAGGGAAACAACTTGCGGGCAAAATATTGTTTTCTTTTTTTTAACTTAAATAACACAAGTAGAGATCAAGTAAGATCTTTCAGAATCTTATGGCGACTACTAGTCTCTCGAGAATAGAGTTACATTTTTAGTTTTTTTTTTTTGTGTTTTTAAATACGAAACCTTGGCTGATGAATCCGTCCCTATTAAAGAAGGTTAAAAATCTTACCACTTACAATCTTATCACCGTAGTTAATACGCATCGGAAACAAACTGGTATTCCGATAAAAATCTATGAAGACGTTTATCCAACAAGCTACTTGTTATGAAAATATGTAATCTAAATGGTGACCGTTAAAATCATCTCGGATTCCAAACTGACACCTTAATGGTTGAACACTGGGGGTATAAAAAGTAGTCTTGGTATAGGTGAGATATCAAAGACTTTATGGCACGTATTTTTAGTGGTCGTAAACTAGATACGTGGAGAGTATCACGTGATGTACCCGATTAAAATATTATATGGAATAACAAAATATCAAAATTGATTTCAATAAGTGTGCATGTATGTAATTTTGAGAAATAATTAAGGGTGATACTTAAACAAACTGGCACTTTAGTAACCATACCACTAAGGGTATTAAAAGTAGTCTCGGTGTAGGTGAGATATCAAAGACTTTACGGCGTGTATTTTAGTAGTCGTAAACTAGACACACGGAGACTATCAGGTTATGTACCCGGTTGAAATATTATATTGAATTACAAAAAATCAAAATTGATTTCGATGAGTCTTATGCACTTTTGAGAAATAATTAGGGGTTCACACATAAAAACAAGAAGCGTTGGACACCCACCGACCAGGTGGTCGGACGACCTAATAAAGGTCGCAGGAAGACGCTGGATGCAGGCCGCTTCCAACCGGTCATATTGGAAATCCTTGGGGGAGGCCTATGTCCAGCAGTGGACTTCTTGCGGCTGAAATGATGAATGATGATGATGACATAAAAACAAACTGACACCTTACTTACCATGGTGTAAGTGAGATACGAGTATCAAAGACTTTACTGCGCGTATTTTTAGTAGTCGTAAACTAGATACGGGGCGAGTATCAGGTGATGTACTCGATTCAAAATTATATTAAATATCAAATATGAAAAAAAAAATATTTCGATAGGTGCACTTATGCACTTTTGAAAATTTTTATTTCTTTCGAATACATAGGCCTTTTTCTCTGTAATTACGCTCGCTTTCTCGAACCAAAAAAATACTTTACTTACTGTGTCAAAAATACCTGTGTCCTTAAATTAATTTTGACCAAGAATTTTAATTTATTATTCCCCTACTTATTTGTTCTTTACTAAATGTGGTTGCACATAGTAGCCACTATTTTTTCATCGTAAAGAGGTTTGTTCCCGGCTCTGGCTGGAAACCAATTAAAAATAAATCGTGAACGATTTATCAAGTTTATGGCCGTTTAATACTCTCAGATTAGATATGGTTCTCGAACAAGTCTGGAAACTGGAAACTTTTATATCCTTCGTCCGTTTAAATAAATGAATCTTCTTTCGTCGTTCATGGCATAATAGATATTAATAGTTTATGTATTCATAGTTGTTTGACCCCGAGGTATAATTATAATTTGCTTGGGAATTAATTGGTACCTGCCTCCCTTTGTGTAAATAAATACCTGTAGTAAATAGGTAATGTTGAATAAGTTATATCAGTACCTCGCGTATTACTGTTTTAACAAAATGAACTTGATTATACCAGGTATACAAAATAATTTATCTTCATATTTTTTTTCTTATATCCAGGTATAGTATTCCATAAAACCAGTTGTATTTTCGATGAAATCAAAATCTAGAAAACAAAACAGGGAAAATTATTTTTGTTAAATATGTAGGTAATAGTCGAACATAAAAGACTATAATAAACATTTTATATGCCAGAGAGATGGTTATATCATTTGAATTACATTACATCAAGAAAATAATTATTTCATAAATATGTCAAAAAACCTACGAGCGTTGTCGGAAAACAGTCCATTCATTCCTCCAATAAATTTCGCGCGTCCCAAACACAAAACTACTGCATGAATCGAAGAGGCCGATTGCCGATAATTTATAAGAGCGTATATCCATCCACAAACCGATTAATAGTCTGATCATTGAGCAAATTTCTTTATAGAAAACTAACAAAACAAATGGGTTTATTTTATTTTAGTTTGGTCTTATTTCATTTTACATTTTGTTTATCTTTTTCTATCTCTTTAGTTTTAGTTTAGTTAGTTATTTTTTCATAAGTACTTTATGTAATTAGCTTCATTTTTAATTATTTTTTGTAAATTTATTCTGTTTTTATATCTTTCTTTTGTATACCATGTAAATTATTAATATATTTTGCAAAATTATGTTATGATTGTTTGTTTGCATTGAATAGGCTCCGAAACTACTTTCTTTTACATTACAAATACAATAAAAATTTCTTAGCGAGCCCGAAAATCAGATCAAATCAAAATGTTTATTTAATATTGGTTTCTTTGAACACTTATTAATTGTCATATTATTCATCTTTTCAGTACAACGCTTATCATACCCTTTCATCACATTTTATCTTTTTAGACTGCATCAGATAGGTCAACGCCGAAATATACAATTATTTATTTCAACAATCATGGTTATATAAACCGTAATATGGAACAGACAGTTAATTTTAGGGCTCCGTACCAAAATGGCAAAAAGGAACCCCTTTATGATCACTCGGTTGTTTAGTTTTGTTTAAAAGTTATCATTTAGCCAGTCTGGACCAGGTTTCGAGATGATATCCAACGTATACGATAAGTATAGCGTTATCCCGCATAGAACTTTGTATACAACCGATTTTCGAAATTATTCTCTTTCGCGATCTATTGCTTCTTTCATCAGTGGTCGGGATGGAATGGAATCCGATCGTCGATCCTGGATCTCTAATTGATAGCGCCATTTCCGGATAGTGTCTGCTTTATCCTCCGTAGAAAACCCAACCTCAATAATAATAAATTAGATTAAGTATCGTTTGATTCCAAATAATAAGCCGTAAGGATTGTTGCTTATTCCTTATATTTTCCAGTTTTGACTTTAGAATTTGGAATGTTGATTTAAGCTTACCTACAAACAAACAAACTCTTCAGCCTTATAATATACCCTAAGTATAGATTATAAACAGTCATTTTGCTACCTTGTAAATTTGAGATTCAGGCTTCTTAAAGACTTGGTCGTTCTGAGATCTAGTCTTTCTAGTGAAAAGGCAATTTTGTAGTCTTAGTTATTGTGATACTAACCCTAATGGACGTATTGTTAATATGTGTACCTATGTATTTGATTTACTGACATTATAACTTAAGGATTGATATGTTACATTCCATATATTTATCAAGTTGCATTATTTAAAAAATAAAAACCTGACTGCTGTTTTTGACAGTTTACATCCGCCATATCGATTTTTGGTAGAAGAGCACGTTTACGAAATTGCACTGAAGTTTTGGTAGCTATAATGTCCGATAATGGTCATATCATATTAATACATGCGTTAATTTAAAGCAACACGTGAACGCCACATTAATTATACAAAGTCAACATGAGAGTGGGGTTACCACATAACATTATAAAATTCCGGAACAAAAACTGGTCTTCTTGGAAAAATTCCGAGAGAATATGCGTCTTAGTCTTTGTACGACTAATAAATGCCTTACGAATTAGGTCAACTCAACGCCTGTTGTCAACGCGGTTTAATCCTACACGTCGAATTTCTCCACCATATCCCATTCCTCTTCTAAGCATTAGGGGTAAGTAAGACTAAGACGCAGGATTGATTCTTATCCGTGTAATTTTTTCCCGTATCACAAGATACGGGAATAAAACTGTTTAGTATAATAGATGTATATCAAAATACCATTTTGATTACATAAAACACCTATAAAAATATTTTTCCCAAGCTCTAGACTACAGCGTTTCAGTACTGACCACTGCTGAGAAGAAAACCCGAAAGAATTTCTTTTCAAATTATTGGTTGCCTGAGATATGTTCACCCTACACGGGAGTCAGCTGCGAAATTGGTGCGGCGTGAAATCTGTAAAGTAGTGTGGCAAACGACACAGGCGTTAATTGGCGCCATTTATCTTTGGCCGAAGCCGAGACCGATTGCGCTCAAATGCAAATTTAGGGAAGCAAAGGATTCAGATCTCGAATATACAACATCATCAATCGTCCACGGCTACGCTGGCGTTACTGTGAATTCTTCGGAAACACTGTAAAATTAATTTTCCTTTTTAAAATATGATTTATGAGAGAAAAATCGGTCGCCTGAGATATGTTCATCCTACACGGGAGTCAGGTGCGAAATTGGTGCGGCGTGAAATCTGTAAAGCAATGTGGCAAATGACACCGACGTTAATTGGCGCCATTTATCTTTTGCCGAAGCCGAGACTGATTGCGATCAAATGCAAATAGGGAACCAAAGGATTCAAATATATCCACTGGATGTTGGGGTAAACACCGTTGTCCCTCAAACCATCAAATCAACCCGTCAAAATGATAAATTTTTCCTATGAGACCAATGCAGGGATCTTGAAAAAAAAACTGCATTTTCATACAAAATTGTTCGGCCGGCCGGGCAACTAGTATGAAAAGTGTCGACTTTTCTAAAGTTTTCAATGTTGGTTCCATAGGAAAAGTTGTTCATTTCGACGGGTTGATCAGGTTGTTTGAGGAACAACGGTGTTTACCCTACCTACCTTCCTGTATACAAAACTAATAATCGTCCGCGGCTACGTTGGCGTTACATCCTTCGGTAAACACCTAACATCTTAACATCTTTTTCATCATCATCATCAGGTGTACATCTTTTTCATAAAATGAGTTTAAGGCGAAATCCGACCTCCCTCCAGAATCGAAGACATCTCGTTGAAAATCGAGTCTAGAAGATTTTTAGGTTAAAAATTAAATTCTCGGAATGGAGAAGCCATTCCAAGAATTTTGTACTTCATATATCCAAGGTAAAACAGGACAATATATAAAAATAATAATAGCGGACTCTAGGCTCTGACGCGCCACAATTATTAAGGATGCAACGAAAGGAAACGCTTTCATAGAGGAGGAGAAAATCTCACATACCCCTAAAAACATAACCTACACTCCTTTTGGGCTGTCGTTAAACAACAAGACTTTTCTCTGCATTAATAACCTGCTTCCACATGGAATGTCATCGTGCAGATTCTTCCCGGAAAATTAATTAGGGTACGCTAGGATTATCTCCAATCCCCGTGTCCAACGCGCTTTTTAGATACGTGGGTGGTCTTTTATGAACCGTACAAGGCACACTGATAACATTTACTTTCGAAATGTAATTAAAATTCTAGAGCTAATGCTTTGATAAAGTAAAAGTTTTTAAGTGTATGTGATAACGGAGAAATAGTTTTGAGATAAATTTGGCTGATATGGTGTTATATTACATAAACAGGCTGAAAACTTAGGATAATAATATGTATGTGATGATCTGTGTAACTCGTACCACTAAGTTTAACTGTGGGCAAACGGTGTAATTTGTCCCTAAATATTTTTCCAACCGATTTGTCTTAGTTGCAATAATCAAATAATAAGCATTTGATAATTCAATAAGCCGTGTGGTTCCCGGCAGAGTAGAATAGGACCACTCCAAGTCATCCCGTGGATGTCGTAGAAGGCGACTAAGGAAACACAAGCTAAACAAAGCTTATTAACATCAAAGAGACCTCTCCAACCCGTCTCGCCAGCGTGGAGAGTGTAGGCCAAATCCTCTGACTACTCAGGCTAGTTTATGGCTCTTGTAGTACAGAGAAGGTCGTGCTCCTGCAGTGGAGACTAGAAAGACCTGATGATGATGATGATGAATTCAATTTGGCTGCTGAAAAAAAATCTAAAGCTAGGATCACTCAGATGATCTAAGGATTCTAAAGATACACATCTATATTGAACCTTCCATACAAATCGACTGATCAGATACTCAAATTTCTATGTAAGGTCGTATTTACAGGCAAAAAAATTATTGTCGTGTATAAGTTGGTAAGTTGCTTGTGAAGTTGTGACCACGTAGTAGATATCTTAATGCTTTGTAATCCCAAAAAAATTTAAGTCATTGATAAAAATGTTACTATCCCTAGGATTTGGAGAACCGCCCTTCCTCATTTTCCCCTCTTCGAAAACAGCACGAATTCCCTATCCTCACGGAATTACTTACTCCGAATGAAGGGGTAATTGCGCGCGGGTATTATATCCGGGATTAGCTGTTACAACGTTTGTTTAGGTCTGTGTTATTTAGACCTATTGTCACATTACTCACACTTGGGCTTGTAAGGCTCGCTTTTCACTGACGCTTACGGTTATATCGACTGGTCAAATATCTTTCATACGGCTTAAACATTTTTAGTACGACTTAAAATAAAACGCACTATTTTTGCTCTTAAAAAATGTCGTTTCTTTCGACCATCTCCTATTCCTATAGTATAGTTAACAAACGTGTGCCGTGTGGTTCCCGGAAGACAAGAAAAGGACCACTCCAATACTCGTACCTCCCGTGGATGTCGTAGAAGGCGACTAAGGTACCTCGCTTTACTTTGCTAAACTCAAAAAGCTTTTACGCACCTTACCTCTTTAGGATTGTTATACGTCTTGGTTACTCCTCAATATACCTTCCTTATAATCATTCACCAAATAAACATAAAATACTTCGACTTTTCCGCGCGCGATTACAAGGTGTTTTGTGATTGTTTGTCACGCGCTTAGGAATCGCGCGTCACCAAACACATCTTTAGTGGGAAATAAGCTTAAAAGAGATTATTTTGTCGGTGAACGGTAATACTCACATCCATCGTAATCCCTGTGGGAAAGGAAACTAGTTTACAACTGACGCAAATAAAGTATTCAATATAGAAACGATTTTAATTGAGGACTATGATTTCCAAAACTTTATCTGATGTTATACAATTCCATTTCATCAAAATGTTTTTGAGCAAGTCTATTTACATTAGGTACTATATCTTTATAATCAAAGGTAATGATGTATTTTTATTGTTTCAGATGTCAAATCGCAGCAGTTTACGGGCGCGGTGGCGGCACTGCAGGTGAACTGCCACCATGAGTCGGCTGTGGGCGCATGCGGTGGTCACCGTGCTGACGGTGGCGGCCGCTCGCGCCTACCTCGTGCTGGTCCCCGACACCGCGCACCCCGGACACGTCGTGCTCGACGCCGCCGTCTACAAGCTCGGCTCCGAGAGAACGTACACCATCGACGTCCACCGAACCGCCAACTTTGTACATCACATCCTACGAGTCAACAGAACCACCGGCTTAGTCACGCTCCGGAAAAGACTACGGTGCGATGGCGTTATGTACCCCAATCTATTCACCTTCTACGTAGACTCCACCTCAGAAAGAATAAGAGACATAGATTACTATAGTTTGCCTATTCGAGTGCTGGTCACTGGAGAAGATTGCAGTCGAAGACATGCAGATTTGTATGATATAGATTTCGATAGAGTTTATGATCAAAGCGACTCGGCACTTCAGTATGAGGAGGAGCCAACTAGAGATAAAAGAGAAGCAATATTTTCAGAGAGAGATAATTTAGACTGGAGGTTGTTAGAGGCGGAGGAATTAGTCTCTAGTCAATACAGTGTGCTGTCTACTGCAGATCCATGGCAGCACACTCTGTTTGAAGATTTTGTAAGAAGCAATAGAAGTAGAAGAAAACGATCTCATTCTCTAGTACCATTTGACATGGCTATAGATGTAAAAATTGCAGAAGCTAAGCAGTGGATCTCAGAGACTTACGCCAGTTTTGCGATTCCAACTACAGACCGATGGCAAGGAATATGTCTGAAGCAGTCACAATTTGTGAATTCGTTAACAGCTTTCTTGCCGAGGACAGTTCAGAAGATGTGCAAAGTGCAGTTTTTGGACGTCAGTGATCCACGGTTTACTATTGAGAATAGCCAAGGAGATTTGGTAGCTAGTGATGACGTTTGTATACAGGAGCCCATGTGGAAAGTCTCAATCTTATTTACATTCAATTGTGACCGGACTAACATAATTGACTCTGATCATAGATTGAAGATAGTATATCACCATCAGGAGTTGAATGACACAGATATCGCGAAGAGGGTGAAAAGGGAGTTGCGCAATCAGTCTCCTTACTTCGAGCAAGCTTTGTACATGGCCTCGGTAGCTGAAGAGCAGCCACCAGGGGTGGTGGTTACTACAGTAAGAGCACGGTACGTACAGTTTTGTCTTTATAATATCTCTCTTTGTCTCTCTAATTATAATGTCATTACAACTCATAAAACAAAAACCTTTACATTTAGAGCAAATTTGCGATTTCTTTACATAATATGCAACCTCGTTGCTTGAATAGTTTGCCACAATGCCTTAAATTCTCTTAAGCTCTCAGTTGTGGTTAACACAAAAATATCCTTGCTCCACGTATCTATTTAAATTCTCAGTGGGTCTACATTTGCATATAATCTGATCAGGTAAGTTTGTGTAGGCACTGTCTATATCTGGTTGATTGTGATCAGCTATGTTTATCTATGTTACAAAAAGGTTACGGACCGTACCAACTGGCATTATCAAAGTGGATGATTCGTAAATGCCTCGGAAATAACACCTCAATAGGAAGCCATCTGTCGCGGTAATTGACTCTAAGCTCGTTTGGCTTTTATGAAGTCATTCGCTTTATGTGAACCATTGTAATAGGCCGTCACAGTGCAAGTGGAGATATAAAGCATGGTTAGTCCATTAATTAATAGAGCTAAGAGATTTTTACAGTATATTATAAGGATGCCAGCATGATGATTCTTCAAGTTGCGATATTGAAAACTTTATGTTTTTTATTTAACTACTTATATCAAATACAACATTTTACATATAATACATTAAACAATAAAACTAACTTATATGAACTAGAAACTAACAATTAAACCTACCTAAGAAATAAAATGACTTATAAATAAAACCTAGCTATAAATAAAAAATGTCCCGCAGGTCATTACCCTGCGGTAATGTGCCCATCGATATTGAAATAAATATCGATTACGCTTAATTTAAAAAGTGTATAAGCAACATTAATAATTTGATGAGCAACTAATTCTTAACAAATATTTTTATTCATTTAATAGGTAAAATATGATATAGAAGATATTGAATATAATAGCAAAAGCTGGCAATATTATCTTTGATTGAACGGCCTTCATGACCATCATTAGACGTCCATAAAAATTGCGTGTCAATAAGTTACTTATATTACGAAGTAAATTATCCATACTTATGGAGAAATAAGCAATAGTAAAGGTGCAATTCGTACGGTTTCCTCAATCTCTGGAACTCCGCGTTTATCACGTAACCGCTACTGTAATGGGACGTTCGTGCAAATTACAAGGCGCCATTATTTGCTCGCGTAATGCGGGAATTATTATAAGAGAGCCAGTTGCTGGCTTCTTTAAACTGAATTCGATTGAATGTTTCTACTCCTTTGGGATCTCACCAAATAGGTAAATTATAACTACCTAAGTATTTTTCTTTTGCAGGCCGATTCCAACCGGTCGTATTGGAAATCCTTGGGGGAGGCCTATGTCCAGCAGTGGACTTCTTGCGGCTGAAATGATGATGATTTTTCTTTTGTTCCAGCACATTATTAGGCCTCCTTTTTAGGGTTCCGTAGTAAACTAGGAACCCTTATTTATTATTATTTATTTATTATTATCACAATCACACACAGACTTACAGTAATAACACCAAGTCATCCGCATGTTACAAGAAATATATAGTTATAGTTTCGCCATGTCTGTCTGTCTGTCTGACATTTACAAATAATGTCACTATATGGTAGTAAGAGCCATTATATATTTCAGATTCGTTTTTCTACCAACTTAGCAAAACTCAAAAAAATAAAGCGAGTAAGCATTCAACTACCCCGTACTCTTAATTTTTTTTTATAATCGTTGCCTGTAAGATAATATATTGCTATCTTTTGCGCATTTTCTAGTTTTAAGATGTATGTAACAACAATACACGAAAACAAATATTATATACCTATAATATACATCCAGCGCCGTAACCTGCCACTCATGGTCGAACGCACATAAGTCATCCTTCCATCTAACCCTCGGCTTCCCTCTGTGCCGCCTTCCATCAGTGGGAACCCATTCAGTAATTGAACGTGCCCATCTTTCAGGCATCATCCGATATATGTGTCCCGCCCAGTCCCATTTCAGCCTAGCGGACTTCTTTCCCACATCTACCACTTTAGTAATGGAGCGCAGTGTGGTATTTCTAACGCGGTCCGTCCTTTTTATACCTATCATACTGCGCTCCATTGCTCTTTGGCAAACCTGTAATTTGAGCTTTTGCTTTTTTGTTAGTGACCATGTCTGAGCACCGTAGGTTAGAATGGGCAAGATACACATGTCGAGGAGTCGCTTTTTAAGGCAAGTTGGTAAGTTGCCTTTAAACAGCTCCTTCATCGACCAGTAACTTTTCCACGCGTTATCGATTCTGCGCGCGATTTCTTTTTCTTGTCGATCTTTGAAGGAGACTGGTTGCCACAAGTAGATGTACTCCTCGACGTATTGTATATCTTGTCCATCCAACGTTACCCTACGTTTGGTGCAATTCGTCATCAGTTGAGTTTTGGCTCGGTTCATCTGAAGCCCAACTTTCTGGCTCGCTGTGCTTAGTTCTTGGAGCATCTGAGTGAGTTCGAATGCGGAAGAAGCAAAAAGTACAATATCATCGGCGAAGCGTAGATTAGTTAGTCTATTTTCGCCGACGACAATGCCCTTTGTTTTCCATGACTCCGCTAGTTGTTGAAATACTTCTTCCAAAACACAAGTGAACAATTTGGGAGATAGCGGGTCCCCTTGCTTTACGCCTCTCTTAATATGAAAAGAAGGGCCAGTACACTGTAGTTTTATGTCGGCTGTGCTGATGTTGTAGATGTTCTTTATTATGTTGATGTATGGTTCTTCTATGCCTTGATTGTAAAGTGCGTTAAATATCGAATCATGACAGATACTATCAAAGGCTTTAGAATAATCTACGAATCCCAAGTAAAGAGGTTTATTGTATTCGGAAAACTTTTCAATTATCTGGTTGATAGCTTGGAGATGATCGGTAGTTGAGAAACCTGGACGAAAACCGGCTTGTTCTGGTGGTTGGTGGCTATTGAGTTTGCTTACAATACGATTTTGGATTATACTAATAAATACTTTATAAATGTGTGAAATAAGACTAGTAGGGCGATACGAGGGGAGGTCAATATATTCGCGGAATGGAGGGGATGGAGGGGGTTGATTTACTCGTCCAGGTAGTAACTTGTTCAGCACCTCATTAAGAGTATATATACCAAGTTTGAACCAAATCGGGTCATAAACTTTTGAGTTGTTGACCTACAAACAAGTGAATCGGGAAGAAGTCAGCGAGTATGGAGAAAATTGAACACCGCGCCGTTATAAAGTTCCTCACCAAGCAAGGAAAATCCGCTCAGACGATTTTTCAAGAGCTGTTAGCAGTTTACGCAGACTCTGCCCCTGGTAAAACCATGATTTACAAGTGGCATGGACTTTTCAAACAAGGAAGAGAGTCTATTGAAGATGACCCCCGCTCCGGACGACCAATTGAGGCCACCACACCGGAAATCGTCGCAAAAGTAGAAAAACTTGTATTGGAAGATGCCCGGTTGAAGAAGAAGCAGCTTGCAGCAATGGTTGGAGTATCCGAAACAAGCATTTTAAACATCCTACATGATCATCTTGGGATGACTAAGGTCAGTGCAAGATGGGTTCCAAGAATGCTCACGCCACTTCAAAAAAGCGAGCGTGTCGAGTGTTCTCGCCAGTTTTTGGAGCTCTGTGGAGAGAATAAGGAAGAAATTATGGACCGGATTGTTACTGGAGATGAAACCTGGGTTCACCACTATGAACCTGAGTCGAAGCAAGAGTCGATGCAGTGGCATAAAAAAGGCACACCCCCTCCAAAGAAGTTTAAAGTGTCTCAATCGGCCGGAAAGATCATGGCGACTGTCTTTTGGGATACAGAAGGTATTTTGTTGATCGATTACAAAGATCGTGGTGTGACTATAACGGGACAGTACTACGCTTCTTTACTGGATAGATTGAAAGAAGCTATTAAAGAAAAAAGAAGAGGAAAGCTGTCAAAAGGTGTGCTCCTTTTGCACGACAACGCACCCGTCCACACGTGCCATGTTGCGACGGCTGCCATTCACCGATGCGGGTTCGAAAAATTAAACCATACCTTACAGTCCAGACTTGGCCCCTAGTGACTATTATTTGTTTCCAAAAATGAAAAAGGAGCTGCGTGGAAAAAAATTTGGCGACGATGAAGAAGTCAAGTCTGCAATTTCGGCCTATTTTGATAGCCAAGATAAAACATTTTTTTTCGATGGTATAAATAAATTATTGGAAAGATCTGAAAAATGTATTAAGGTTAAGGGAGAATATATTGAAAAGGAAAAATAGTTTCGTGTTTAATTTCAACCCCCTTCCCCCTCATTCCGCGAATATATTGACCTCCCCTCGTAGTTGGCAATTTGTTTTCCCTTTGATGTGGAATAAAGGGTTTTTACTCTATTCTATACGTATATTCTTCGTAATAAAATCAAAATCTTATCCTGTCATCAAGTAAACTAACCAATAGGACATCACATCACAGCGAAGGAATGCGCAAAAAATTTATTCGTCTCTTTGTTCCACACAAATAGTAATAAACAATAACAAGGGCTACAGTAATTTACAACCCCCGAAACCAAACATGCGAGCATGATAAGTGTGCCTTACTTTAGAACATAACATGCCTCAAAACCCCCATTAATTTTTCCACCGCTACGTCTAGACGCTTAAATTACGTAAATCATGGGGTGAACGCAAGGTGAGGTGAACATACTTCGGTAATGCTGCTCATTAAAACTCTAATACAACAGCTGCAGGCAATGGCGAAGAGAACCATAAAGAGAACCCAATAAAATAAAATTGAATATTTTGGAAGCACAAATAGGCAACTTTTATTTTTATCTACTCGCATGCACTAATGAAAAATCATGTCAAACAAGTATCAAATAAAATTAAAAATTAACTGCATAAATAGAAAATAACTGCTTAAATCAGTTTAAATATTTGGGAGCTACAGACAAAGACTATATAATATACAGCACAGACAAATACAAACAGACTCGTCAAACTTAAAACAGCGTTCTTTTTTCGTCGGTGACTAAAAAGTACTAAGTAAATAGGTATAAGTTACAAAAAAAAAATACTTTTTTATGTTTTTCAACTTCAAAAAATAATTAATCAAAAAAGAAATATGAAAATAATATTAACTGGTCTAATATATTTTATTTTTATTTTATACATAGTTACTGAAAGTATGGTAAGAAAAAAATGTAAAGTTTAAGTTATTAACGAACATATTATTTCACACGTCCATGGCATCACATTTAATGAAAATAATTTAGGTAGAGTTTAACATATGAACTATCTTTTTTAGGGATCCTGAGAACAGTCCAGTGTCGTACTCCATGTCAAGTCTACTGGATTCTCGCTCAGCTGGCATGTTCGCGGTGGACTCCAGAACTGGTGTAGTGACCACCCAAGCGAGGCTGGATCGAGAGCGCCTGGACGTGCATTATTTCAGAGTCGTGGCACAGGATGACACCTTTCCGCCTAGGAGCGGGACCACAACTTTACAGGTCAGTATTTCAATCACCCATCTAAATTTAGCCCAATCACTGTTTAATTTGCTCATTTAGTGGTCACAAAGTCATCACGGTTTCTAATTTTTTATTTTAAGAGCCAGGCCCTCCGCTTCTCGATGGAGTGATCTGGCTTATAGTTTTATTTTAGGGCTTTGCACCGGAGCGAAATTATGGCACCGGTGAAAATCACCGGTGAATCGGCCATAACCGATTGATCGCCGGTGAATCACCGGAGATTGTAAGCAGACCTTGGAATTTTATATTTTGAACTTCAAAACTAAATATAGACCGTATGAAATGATATTTAATATTACCTGTTATTTAAAATTTAAAGACAGTATTATATTTCAAGCGTTTAATTAAATAGAAAAATAAACAAAAAGTTGAAACAACAGCTATTTACGGTAGTGTAGCTAGTTATTCATTAAAAAAAAATTTACGAAAGCCTATTTTAATCAACGATTTTTATATTTTGATTTAAGAAGCATATCATTTCAACTGCGTCAGACTGTAGGGAACCTCTTCGATCATTAAGGATGTTGCCCATTGCTGAAAACACCCTCTCCGATTTCACGGAAGTTGCTGGCACGGAAAGATATTTGTAGGCTATTTCATTAAGTGGTTTAAGATGCTTATTGAAATCCCAAAATAGTATAACATTATTCCAATCATGCTCGTTATTAGAATAAAAGTTAGTTTCTGTGTACATGTTCAATAAATGTGTTGCTGAAGCTGAAGATGTGTCAGAGTCTATATCTTCCAAAAATTGTAGCAACTTGGGACGATCCAATACATTTTCTCTCCTTTCTAATGGTTCAGCTTGAGCAATATCAGGTTGATTTAGCCTTAAAATATTATTTATTTCTGCTTTAACTGCTTCCTTCGCAGCCAATTTATTTTGAATGTGTCTAAAACTGTTCCTGAATGCAGGATGCAAATAGGTCGAAATTCGACAAACCGTACGACTTTCATAATTTAAAAGACGATTATCCATATTTTTTTTGACTGTTTGGTAAAACATTTTACCGACTGTCGAAGTAATTTTGTTTTCCATCTTTAACATGTTATCATATAACCCGTGAATTATTGGCACTATAAGGCTGCATGTGGGGTAATTGTCCCCACTTATCATTTATACTGTCTCCTCTTCAGGGGTAATTATGGGAGGTGCCGGTGAGAGCTTCCTTTGTGCAGATGTCAAACTATCGATTAATTTTAAAATTCTTGTAATCATGTAAAAAAGACTATTCCAACGGGTAGAAACTTCTTGTATTAAATGTAATGGTGAATTGGATGGATCTTTTTCTTTTTGTTCTTTTAGGAGCAATTGAGTAGCAGTACACGATTTTTTGAAATATTTAAATATTTTCTTACATTTGTCTATAATATTATTCAACTCTGGAAAATTTATGGAATCTTGTAAAACCAAATTAATTGTGTGGGCAAAGCAAGGCAAATTTTTTAATCCTAATAGTCTTGACATTTTAGTTACATTTGCGCCATTATCCGTTGTAATACACACAATTTTGTCTTGTATTTCCCATTCTATGAGAATATTTTTTACAATATCTTTTAAATTTTCCGCTGTGTGCGAATCTTCTACTGATTTGGTGGTCAAAACATAGCTGGTTAAAGCATTTTTATAGTAAAAGTGTACAGTTACTGTAATATAGGATTCCATAGCTTTGCTTGTCCATAGATCAGTTGTAAGTGACATATGATCAATTTTCCCTAATAAATCTTTGAGGTGTCTTTTTGTTTCATTGTATACTTTTGGCATTAATTCGTAACGGATGAGTCTTTTGTCTGGTATTTTATAATTAGGACTAAGTTTCTTAATAAAATTTTTAAAACCTTTATCTTCTAGCATTGAGAATGGCTGGAAATCAACTGCTATCATTAAAGTTAAAGATCTATCAATATCTTGGACATTCAGAGGAGAGGGAGTGCTCGCAAGACTAGGAATGTTATACTCGCTATCACTGCTTGTATGTGCTTCTGTACTACTACTAGTGTCACCAATTACATCAGCATGTTTCCGCTTTAGATGGGACAACATATTTGATGTCCCGCCACCCGTTGTAAGGACACTCGAACACAATTTACATAATACCTACTTTGGAGGGACCAAAGTAGGTATTATGTAAATTGTGTTATTTACTAATATTAGCTTATTACTAATATTATTTAAAAATGAGTGTTTTTTCTTAAATATTTCGATTCACCGGTACTTAACCGGTTTTACTCCGGTGATTTCTCCGATTACAATCACCGGTAATTCTCCGAAGATACTCCGGTACTCTACGCACCGGTGTAAAGCCCTATTTTATTTCTCAAAATCTTCATTCTTCATTACGTAAACTGGGTGAAAAGATGGTACGTAATGTTATCAACATCTTACCCTTTCAGGCATTCAATACATATCAATTTACATAACGAAATAATTTGGATTATAAGTTGGACGTTTAAAAGTATTTAGCTCATATATTATACGTAGAGTACTTACCAATATCGAAGTAAATAAGAAGAATGAAAAGAGGCACCTAGAAATATTATCTACTTTTACATTTCGTACTCTTACAGAACTGAGTTACCACCATTTCTAAGAGTAAGAGAAACAAAATTTGAAGAAATAATATCCCCATCGCATCTTTTTATAATACTATAATAATTTTCTACTTGTTTTATTTTATTGAAATCGGTTAACCGCAATAGTGGCAGCTAGATTGTTGATTTAACCGCATCATTTGGCACGGAGCCGTGTTGGCTTTTTATTCGATGATTGCGTTAATGTATGTTTGTTTTCAATTCAATGTTATGAGCAGCTACCTACTCATATAATAAAATAAAATATTTATGTTTAAAAAATGCTTACTCATGTGCTATTTTGTCAGGATTGACTCCTAAATCTAACAACGACTATAAAAATCTACAATCTCAGTGATTGGAGCAAATTAGTTAAATTCAGTAGCAGCTTGTTTTGTTTTTAAACTAAACAAAGACGACTGGAGAAGCATACGAAAATGATGAACGTATGTCTAAAAAAAAGATTTCCTACACACATAGTAGTATTTTAACTATTTAACCAATTTTAATGAATTTTGGTATGAATCTCCATACTAAAATTATATATCAAGTTCAGTCCTTGAAAGGGACATTATATACGTTCGCTACCGTACCGTTTAGTTCGAAAAACGGGCAGCTACTGGATGATTAAAAATATCTTTCTCCACCATGATGTGGACTGGTATAGAACACGGGGCCCCTCTTGTAGCCGGCTGGCGTATCAAATACTGCGCCTTGGAGGCCGTCAGATACCATCAGAAAAATATTCACATCTTGGTCTTTGATGATTATTTTTTCTTCATCGTTCCTTATAATAACCAATGGCAAGAGTTTCATGTTTATCCTCATTTCAGATCAACGTGCTGGATTGCAACGACCACTCGCCTGTGTTTGAGATGCAGCAGTACGAAGCTTCAGTAAGGGAAGGCGCCAGCCCAGGCACCACGGTGCTTACCCTCAAAGCCACTGATCAGGATATCGGAAAGAATGCTGAGGTTTGTAAATGCAGTAGTTTTGAGTTAGCAGTCTGAGTCCATCACGGAATAAAGTTAATGTGAGGGAAAAAATAAGTAGAATAAAACAACACATCTCGAAAGTTCTAATACAGTTGATAAAAATAAAATTATTTTTAACAAAAACACGAAAACCGACTTCAACCCTATACATAAGTGTACAAACTGAAACTAAAATGTAGGAAATAATGATATAATTACTAGAACTAGAAATCAAGCGCGATAAACAAAAATATTAATACTTTCATACCTATTTACAATTTATAGTCAGTTTTTATTTGGGGTTAAGTAAACAAATTCACAAATATCATATTACGTTAGCAATTTTGAGAGGGCAGTAAATCATATCCATTCCTTTTCTGCAGGTTGAATACTCAATAGAATCCGTAAACGCCGAAACCCTCAGCGTCGAAGACACCAACGAATCTGTAGAAAATAGCGGGGAACAGTCACAGTCCGATATCCAAGACGTGTTCCGAGTGGACGGGAGGTCCGGGGCCTTGCTGACCAGGTCAAGTCTGGACAGAGAGAAGGTGGCCAGATATACTGTGATCGTGAAGGCTACAGATTCGGCCAGCCCGGTGTCGGATAGACTGACTAGCACGTGAGTATAATATAAAATGTATACTTCTTTCTATACAGCATTCAAATCCCAAGTTTCTTAAATCGTGATCCATGGAGCGCAGTGTAAAACAAGTGCCATCAGATACACAGGACTTCTACGGAGTAGACGGGAGGAATGGAGCCTTGTTGACTAGATGAAGCCTAGACCGAGAGGAGGTGGCGATATACACTGTGTATCTTAAAAGGTGCAGATTTGGCCTGGCCGACCAGATATACTGCGCAGCACGTTATTTTAAAAATATTGTGTGGTTTAGTCGATCATAGGTTGTGTCAGACACCTCTTGCTATGGGTCATACATAGTTTTAGCAATCAGATTTTGCTATTCTGGCGATCATAAGGTATTTTTACAACACGCTCAACGATTTTAAAATCTTATTGAATTATATCTAACATTTCATACCGGGAACATTGAAATTTAATTAACTTCAGATAAGGAGGACGTCTTATTTCAGAATTATGTATTAATAATCTTCATAGACTTCTACAGTGTTGCGTAAGCCTAGGGGTCATAAAAAAAAGAAACATTAAAAAAATATACTTAGGTATTAATTTTAGAAAAAAAAAACATTTTAGACATTTCAATAATAATTAAATATCTTTATTGTTGTAGGGCAACAATCCACGTGAACATCGTAGATGACAACGACAACTACCCCCAGTTCAGCGAGAAGACGTACACGGTGACGGTGGATGAGGACATCAGTGTCTCGGACAACCCAGTCATTGCCAGGATCAAGTAAGTCTTAAATTACAATAAAATGTTAAGTCGCTACTAATAAAATGTTATTGGCCGCTACTAATTCGAACGTGCTCAGTAACTCAACACAAGCAAAGTCTCAGAGCATCTAACATTACAGCCATAACAGTTAGTGTCCATTAATTATTAGTCGGGCTCCGTGGCGCAGCGGTCAACACGCCAGCCTGTGACACGGGGGTCCCAGGTTCGATCCCCGGTCAGGTCATGATGGAAAACGATCTTTTTCAGATTGACCTGGGTCTTGGACGTTTATCTATATAAGTATATATTATAAAATATAGTATCGTTGAGTTAGTATCCTGCGACACAAGTTCACAACTTACTGTGCGTGGGCTGGCTCAATTTGTGTGATATTATGTCCCTATATATTTATTTATTGATTGATCTCCATTAGAAATTGTTAGTACTTACTTAAGTATATTCTCAAAGTATCGCATTTGGTCGATATGTTCGACGTACGACAAAGTAGAAATCTTAAAAGAGACAATTTAATAGCAATTTATTTTTATTTGTTTCAATGTGTATGTTATTAGTATTATTTACATAGGACGACGTAGTAAATGCAATTTTAACCTCATTTTTATGACAGATGCACAGAGGGATGTCATTAATTCACCGTTATGAAGCAGGATGCAATTATTTACACTTTATTCATATTTACGACTTTACATAATTGGCTGCTTCCTGATACTTTATACAAACATTAAACCCTTACCTTTCAACGTATATTGTGAACAAATTAACACACTTTTCAGTCTATGGTGTCTTACATAGTCCAGTAATGTATACTTAACAATCTTATAGGTAGTTAGTAAAAAAATCACTGTCGTAGCTTGGTCGTTGCTTATAAATAAAAAAAAATCAATTTACATAATAAGATCTCTTGTCACAACTGATATCTCGTATAAGTATATACAGCATGTAAATTACTCCTCGACATTCCTATAAAGGGGTGGTGGACCAACGTTGGGGATGCAATTTTTTTTTATTTATGTTGTTGTGACCATTAGAACTTTATACCGTGTTGTCAAAAGTAAGCAAATATAGGCCTGTTGATGAGATGAAAAGATGACGCCGGATGAGATATTTATTTCCGTAAAATTATTATATTTATGGTTAACCAATACTAGGTTTTAGACAACAACAACGACAAACCAAGACATTATCGTCTTAGCGATATCATACGTAGGTACTTACTATTTGAAGTTAACGCATTGAAACAATAAAACATTTTCATCTAAATGAGGCGTCACCACTCTACAATGTAATGAGATAAATAAAACAATAGCACCACCCCTTGGCACCCCGCCGCGCCGCAGCCTGTTGAATTTTCATGTACATAAATCTGTATGTATGCAGTAAACAGTTGACACCCCACACTTAATGTACGAGTATGCGTAAAGATAGCGGAATGGTTCGTAAAGCGTGAAATGTATTGTGTTGTAAATCATATTGCTTTTAACTGGTTAAAACACGGTAGAGTGTTTTGTTTTATGATGGATTTTATTTTTACTTAGACTAGACTCTGTGAAGAGGGTTTTATTTTTATCGTTGCTAACCACAGCTTTTAACCTCTTTGTCTGACTAAAGTATTGGCCAATAAGAAAATACCTAAAGAAAAACAAACCATTGTATAGAAAACAAAAATAGTATTTTGTTTGTGTACCAATAGTATCTTCTTCATAGTTTGCTAGTAATAGTATCTTCTTCGTAGTTTGTGATAGTTTGTGTTGTGTACCATAGAGAATACTATATGGGTACTACGTAGATTGTTTACTTTTTTTGATTAGACGAGATTCTATATTCTGAGGATTAGACCAATTTAGATTAATTTACGTTAGATCTATTGATTTTTTTTTTGCCCTTTACATAGTTGTATCTCGGTGATCGTGCTAAGTTAATGCTGCTTACATTTTAATTAATTTATCGGATCAGTAAAACTTGTCAGGTACGTAAGTAAGTCCTAGTTTGTTTATACCTATTAAAAATGTTTTGTGATCGTTCTAAACATGGACTTCTAACCCCAAAACTTATTCTAAAAGTATGTATCTAACTACTTCATTAAAGCAACTTCAAATAAGTAACGTTAAAGGTACAAATATTGCAAAAATCTCTTCAATTATGATGTTTAAGAGATATTTGTAGATACAAAGAGCATATAATCACTAGTATTGTAATTTAAATGATGAAGTCATAAACACGTTTCACAAAACTCAATATCAATATTTTTCAGGGCAACAGATGCAGACGTTGGGGCAAATGCAGCCATCCGCTATGCCATCATCGGAGGCAACACGCAGATGCAATTCTCCATAGACAGCCTCAGTGGAGACGTGTCTCTGGTCAAGCCGCTAGATTATGAGCAAGTGAGGAGCTACAGACTAGTCATAAGAGCGCAAGGTAAGAACGCCATACCCAACCATACCATTTTCTAAACTATGCTTTGCAGATGCGCTGATCAACTTTCTGATCTTTTTAAATTAGATATTTTTGGGAATATTATTTTTATTTTCTCATAATATGGTCGTCACCTATTCGTGATGAAACGTGTGGTGCCAAGACTAGATGGCACTGCCATTTATGTCGCATTGCTAAAACGAATCATACGCTAAAGAGTTAGGACCGCATCAACTGCAAAATCGAACTTATCTTATAAATTCCTAAATGATGTAAAAACTATATAGGGATTTTCATCAACGCGTGTAAAACTGCGGGTAAAAGCCAGTCTAACTGTAGCTCGTAATATCGTTCGCAATATTCAAATAAATGTACTTTTCTTTGAACCTGGGAATAGGTGTGTTGCACAAAACAGCAGAGGACGCAACCGGGACTAAACGCCTTAAAAAGAAGAAGAAGAAGTAGGGATTTTTACGATAATCCCAAAATTCTTGGAGACATCTCAAGATTTATGGCGGCTCGGAACATCGCGCGGGTCGATGCGCAGTACGCAATATTAGGTTCAGCGGATCGCGCGCGGGGAGGTGGGGTGCGTTCTGCACAGCTCACAACTAATATCCGAGCCGCCATAAAGTGTGATTCGGACTGTAACAGCAGCAGGTGCACAATTAAATGGACAGACAAAAGTCATTTAACTTTTTTTTTAACTTATCATTCTTATTTGTTTTTTGATGAAAACTAATGTGAGATACATTTATAATTTAAATGTAAAATACCAGTCACTCACGTATAAAGTCACAGGCTGACATGTTTTCCTTAGGCAAGTCGACCTGTACCTGACTTCATACGTGAGTGACCCCTATTGTGTATATTAATAATGATCATATTTGTTTGACAGACGGAGGCAGTCCATCTCGCTCCAACACCACGCAGCTGCTAGTCAACGTGAAGGACGTGAACGATAACGCTCCAAGATTCTACACGTCCTTGTTCCAGGAGTCTGTTAGCGAAAATGTGCCTATTGGATACAGTATTGTTAGGGTAAGTTTATTATGACCCAACAACTTATCTTAACTGACCTTTATCGCACAGCCGAAACAATAAGTCAGAAAGTTCTATTTTATTATTAAAAACATTGACATTTCCATATAAAAATATTCACCCGCCCGATCAATGTGTTTGAGAATGTAATTTTTTTTTATGTATCCAGCTTTGATTCGATAGCAAAAGTAGTTTATGACGACGGGCTGAATCAGCCCTTTAGGTTCCAAATCGAATTTCGCCATGTATAAGGTAAGTCTAGGGTCCGGTCAGACCATAGATATCAGAATATTTACATCTCTGTGGGTCAGACGTTCTCATGACTCAGTTGTTCAATAACTGCTTACCGCACCAGATGCCTTGTTCTACCGCCACTTATTTCACTAAACCCTCATTTGACCAGAGCCTCTATATTTTTTCCTGTCATACATATGTTTCGTCCAAAATCTTCTTTGAAATTTATTTTATTTATTTATTATAAACACACACGACAGTTTACAACTTAAACAATTACTACAATTTTTAAGATAAAATGATTAAATCTAGGTTGTAACCCAAAATATGTGTTAACATAGAAGCTAGCAAAAAGAGTTACAAACAATAAATTGAGCTAAAATTACTTATCCTAAACAATAAAACAAAACTATACAAAATTTACATTTAGAACTTATGGAAAAAGTGACCTATACATGAAACAAATAAGTAACTATGTAATAATAGAAAATAAAAATAAAAACTACACTATCAAATAGGAGAAAAAATATATATCTACAAAATATGGGCATTTGTATAGAAATATATATATATTATATTAAAAATGATAATAATACAATAAATTAATTCTTATAATTTTTTTTTTTTTTTTATAATTTTTGGTCTGACAGTTTACGATACAATATATCCTTGAGGGATTTGATATATAGAGTCAATTTGGGTAGGAAAATGTCAAAAGCGGGGTTTTCTCTGCCAACTTCGTTGCACTGACGAGCCATCCTAAATTGCTGCGCCCGGGCATGTTTTATACATATAAACCTTCCTCTTGAATTACTCTATCTATTAAAAAACCGTACCAAAATCCGTTGCGTAGTTTTAAAGATCTGAGCGTGTCTAAACATACATAGGGACAGACGTACAGCGGGAAGCGACTTTGTTTATATTACGAGCACAGAATTTATAATAGTGCTACGAGTATGTAGTGATGATCTTAACTTTTGTTTAGGTCCAAGCCTACGACGCCGATGAAGGAGTAAATGCCGAGTTAACGTACACGCTAACAGACAAGGAGTATGGTGGTAATAGCGACCTGCCCATCACCATCGACCCCAGGTCTGGGTGGGTGTACACATCTGCGCCGCTGGATAGAGAAGTGCAGTCGAAGTATCAACTACAGGTAAATTCATCTAAATAGTCTCAACTTTTTCTTGTTTTAACTATACTTTGTTTACGTGACCATGATTGAAACGCCATATAGCTTTAAGAATACTCTAGTAAAACTGATTTACTCTTTTTTACATCTTATTAATAAAAGGTTATGTTTTTTTTTGTTTCGATTAATCATCATGTCTATTTTTTATTCTCCTCTCCACTGCAGGAGCACGACCCTCTCTGTACTACCAGAGCCATATATTAGCCAGAGCAGTCAGAGAATTTGGCCTACACTCTCCAAACTGCTGGCCACCCGGGTGGTAGAGGTCTTTTTGATGCTTACAAGCTTTGTTTCGCTTGTGTTTCCTGAGGCATCTACGGGAAGACTTGGACTTGTCCTATTCTACTCTGCCAGGAACCACAAGGCAACCTTGTGGTTCCTTGCAGAGTAGTAAGACGTTTAAACTAAAATTTATTAAATTTATTCTTTATTTCACTAGGTCACCGCCACAGATGGAGGAAGCACTCCTCGATCAGCCACAGCGTCTGTAGTCGTGGTGGTGCAGGATGTTAATGATAACGACCCTGTGTTTGCTCCGGGGCAATACGACGTCGAAATAGCTGAGGATGAGCCACCTGGCACTCCTCTGGTCACTGTTACTGCTACAGATGCTGATGAAGATAACAGGTAATTAAAAAGAGTCTAAAACTGAAATATGAAAAAGAATTCTCAAATGTTTTTAAAGGTTTCTCAACTATCTTTTAAGGTTTCTCAAATAAAGATCTTAATATCTCGGCATGATATTAATGCTAGGATCACTCAAATAAGTTTACTTAATGTTTCTCACCACCTTCACCGTCTCGGGTTAAACATATACTTGTAATAATAAAAAATCACAACCTAAAAATTAAGTTATCATTTCTAATTCAATAAAGATTACCGTCACTCACATTTACATAAAATTCCAGGCTTCACTACGAGATCACAGGTGGCAACACCCGCGGCCGTTTCTCGATAACCTCCCAAAACGGCCGTGGTCTGATCACTGTGGCTCAACCGCTGGATTTCAAGCAGGAACGGCGATACGTACTGACAGTAACCGCTACGGACAGCGGCGGTCGGTCCGATACTGCGATGGTGCATATCAATATTACAGACGCGAACAACTATGCTCCGGTGTTTGAAAATGCACCTTATACTGCTGCGGTTAGTGTATTTATTTATTATTCTTTAATATTTCTCACGGAATAATGCGCCTTCAGATTCATATCATCAAGTCCCTTTTAGTCTCCACTGCAGGAGCACGACCCTCTCTGTACTACTATAGCCATATTTTAGCCAGAGCAGTCAGATTATTTGGCCTACACTCAACACGCTGGCCGTCTGGCCCGTCCGTCTGGGTTGGAGAGGTTTCTTTGATATTTATAAGCTTTGTTTAGCTTGTATTGCCTGAGTCGCCTTCTACGACATATACGGGAATGCTGGGAATCGCTGTTGCAATGTTCTACTCTGCCAGGAACCACACGGTGCAGATTAAAAAATCTATGTAATTATGTCTGGCTCTGATAGTACAGAGAGGTACGTGCTCCTGCAGTGGACACTACAAAAGGCCTGACGATGATGATGATAAATTATAGCTGTATACTGTATCCCAGATTTTCATAGTAAGTTTCTCACCTCGCAGGTATTTGAGGACGCTCCCATAGGTACCACTGTACTGGTTGTATCAGCGACTGACAGCGATGTTGGAGTTAATGCTCAGATCACGTACAGCCTGAGCTCGGAGATATCCAACGAAGCAGTCGCCCATCATGACCAGGAGTTCCTCATTAATCCGCAGACTGGAGCGATCACCACTAACAAATTATTGGATCGAGAAACTATGAGTGGTAGGTTGTCGTTATTTCACATTTTATTAATAACTAGCTTTTGCCCGTAGCTTCAACCGCGTGAGATTTAGGATATGTCCTTCTCCGTACTCTAGACAACTTGTATGCAAGATTACATGATGATCGGTTTAGTAGATACGGCGTGAAAGCGTAACAAACAAACAAACAAAGTCACTTTCGCATTTATAATATTTATAATTGGGATGGAATAGTTGGAAATGGGATGGTAAAAAAATATTTACTATTATCGTTACGATTTTAACGTGAGAAATAAAGAATCTGTTACTATGAAAGCTATAAGTTTAGAATAAAATATAATTCAGAATATTCCATCTCGCTTTGATTCTCAGTCCAACTATCAGGAAGATAGCTAGCCCAAAAATGAATTTATCTTTGATTTATCGTCAATACGAATATAAATTTAAAGTTCACGCTTAATAATACTTTTGTTCTAGGTTACTTGCTGACAGTAACTGCTAGAGATGGGGGCGTGCCAGCATTGTCAGACACCACTGACGTAGAAATATCCGTTGTTGACGTCAATGACAACGAACCAGTGTTCAAACAGCAACTATATACTGCTACTATTATGGAAGACGCTGTAGTTGGTAAGTTTTGAAGTTTACCATCGTCTTCAGAAACTATATATGGGATCAAACGAATTTGGTTCAAGCGAAGTTCGATCAATATTATAATTGAGTAGTTTCCTTCGAAGATATTATGTAAACAGATGAAACTACGCTGTATCTGTATATACGAAACGACGAAATTTAATGTTATTTTAAAAATTAAAAAGTATTAATCTTGAAACGCATTATTGTTAAAAATATCAGAGGGTCATAAAAATATAAATTTATATTTTTACTTTCCTAAAAACATGATAATAACAAAAGCTCCTTCAATTATCAGTCTTGAAATTTAGCAGTACAGGTGTACCGCAAGAATCTATACTCGGACCATTATATTTCTGACTTAACTATTTTTACACAGGCACATCAGTCACTCAAGTCAGTGCAACGGATGCAGACGTAGGTCTCAACGGACGAGTGCATTATGAGCTGGACTCAAGAGATCGAGAGGAAGGCTCCTTCATCATTGACCCTGCATCGGGCGTCATTCGCACTAACAAGCCTTTGGATCGGGAATCAGTGGCTACTCATGATTTGAAAGCTTTGGCGATTGATGGCGGAACGCCTCCGCAGAGTTCAACGGTAATTTTCACTAAAATTTTCCTAACACTGATATAATCTGATAAAATTTATACTTAACAGACTAGTACCTTCTTATCTAAATACATATAAACAATTTTATTATGAACTCATAAGTCACAGTCAAAATTAATAATTCAAACGCATGACATCAAAATCTCCTGTTAAAGCGGTTTTGGGGTGACAATGGAAACGACGAATTGATTATGTATAATATAGGTATTTTTATGCAGTAATAATGTAGTAAAACGTGTGGTTCCCGGCAGAGTAGAATAGGACCACTCCAAGTCTTCCCGTGGATGTCGTAGAAGGCGACTTCGGAAACACAAGCTAAACAAAGCTTATAAACATCAAAGAGACCTCTCCGACTGACCAGCGTGGAGAGTGTAGGCCAAGTCCTCTGACTGCTCTGGCTAATATATTGGTCTGCTAGTACAGAGAAGGTCGTGCTCCTGCAGTGGAGACCAAAAAAGACCTGATGATGATGATTATGCAGTAACAATGCTATTCTGATATTCTCTTATTTAATTAATGATTGAGTGGATATTTTTTTCCATATCTTATTTCTTAATTTAATAATAGAATTCATAAAATTTTAAACTGTGATTTTAATTTATTGTCATCAGGTAATCGTGCACATAAAGGTAGAAGACATAAACGACTCGCCGCCGGTCTTTGAGAGTGACTGCCTTACATTTTACGTCCCAGAAAACAGTCCCATTGGCACTACAGTCGGAGAAATATATGCACTTGACCCCGATGAGGGAGCAAATGCCGTTGTTCACTATTCTATCAAAGGTAAGATATATTTCCTCACTTAGATCAGGGACCGCAAGTGGCATTAAAATATCTTGAGATCCTCCGTGCTTCGGAAGACACGTTAAGCCGTTGGTCCCGGCTGTCAGCAAGATTGCAGTCGTTAAGCTATGTCAGATAGATCAGAGAAACAACAGACAATTTCACCACGTATGTTTCTCGAAAATATTTTATATTTATTGTAGTAAGCATTCTTTAAAGTATCTTATTTCGTGGGTAAACTAACTACGTTGGGCTTGGTTGAACGAAATAAGTAGGTAATAGGAACATAGAACCTTCCGGTTACTATGATCTTAAAAGGGTAACGTACCCAAATTTCAATATTCTTGGTCCCCGTTCTACTAAAACATAAAATTTCCTCAGGTGGCGATGACTCCAACAGCTTCTCCCTCGAAACCCGTCAAGGCTCTGACAAGGCAGAACTCGTCACAATGGTGGACCTGGACTACGAGAGCCCAAGGAAGAAGTACGAGCTGATCATCCGAGCCGCGAGCCCCCCACTATGGAACGACGTCCGCGTGGAGATATTAGTCACTGATGTGAATGACAATGCTCCTATGATGAAGGATTTCCAAATTATTTTCAACAACTACAAGGATTGTTTTCCTGTGGGACCGTTCGGGAGGGTGCCAGCGTTTGATGCTGACGTCACGGATAAGGTTTGTGTTTTTTATACCTTATATTGACATCCAGGTGCGGGAATGGTCATTAATGGCAATAACGCACCGATGAAAAGGACTTCCTGGTCATCTTTCAGAACTACAAGAATATTTGACATGGCGGGCCGTTCGGGAGAGTGTCAGCGTTAAGGTTCGTGTCTCTGATATCCTTTATAGTCGGTCGGGTGGAGATACTAGTCACTGATGTGAACGACAATGCTCCTGTGATGAAGGATCCAGATTAGCTTCAACAACTACAAGGATTGTTTCCCTGTGGGACCGTTCGGGAATGTGCCAGCGTTTGATTCTGATGTCACGTATAAGGTTTCTGTGTTCTTATCTGCATCTATACTATTATTATAAAGGGGAAAGATTTGACTATTTGCATTGAATAAGCTCCGAAACTACAGTACGGTTTTCAAAATTATTTTACCTTTAAAAAGCTAATCTACATCCATATTAGTTCTATAATTTAATTTCATTTATTTATTCGGTAACAAAAATATTTTATGTTCGATAAATAGTAATTAAATCTACTCAAACTTACATATAAAATATGAGAAATACAATTACAAAGCTCTTAACTTTTTATTGAAGGGAGTGCTACTGCGCATTGTTTTAAATTCTACAGCAGGACCACTGTTTGGTAACGCACACTTTGTGTCGTTACCTTTAGCTATATATATTATAAAGGGGGAAGATTTGATTGTTTGCATTGAATAGGGTCCGAAACTACTGTTACGATTTTCAATATAATAATAATAACATACGGGAATAAAATATTTTGACACCAGGAATTTCAGCCGGCAGCGAAGTTGGTAACAGCTTTGATGCTGATGTTGCGGATAAAGGAATGTATTTGTCTCAGAAATCCAGTATTCAAATGATAAAATTAAATATGACAATTTGAAGGATGACACACGCATATTTGTACTCGCAGCTGACAGTGCTTCGCTAAATTACTTCTGTACTCATATTCTGATATCTATGGTACTCATATATTCGGCACTTTAAACTTCATTATCCATAGGATTTTCAAATGTATGGGTATATACATTTTACTCATGAGTAATCTTTTTTGTTTCAGCTTCAATACCGAATACTCTCGGGAAACAACGCGAATCTGGTGCTGCTCAACGAAACAACGGGCACCATGACCCTCTCACCTCAATTAAATACCAATGTTCCTAAAATTGCAACCATGGAACTATCCGTTAACGGTGAGAAACATTTTTTTTAAATAAAATTACAGAACCCAATAATTTAGTTATAATAAATAATATTAACAGGACATCGGCAACACCAAAGGAGGTGCACGTTGCAAATTCTTAAAATACCTGTAAACAAGACTTTCGGATGACGCCAAGTCAGCATGAAGGGGAAACTTGGGGAAAGAACCCATTCCACAATCCTGATGTACGAGGGGAAAAATAAGTGACGCTCTGATATTTTTGGAGATCCAAGTGTCAAATATGTGGAATGCAAATCCACCTACATACTAAACGTGGCCTTAATGTTTAAATTATCGGCTCTATCTACCCCGCAAGGGAAAAAGACGTGATTTTAAACTGTTCACACGAAATTGTAACCATATTTTTGTTTGCATCCTGCAAATGTTGAAGATTTGTTCCTACCCTACAGATGGAGTGAACGAAATAAAAGCCATGATGCAGCTGACCGTCCGCCTCATCACCGAGGAGATGCTCTTCAACTCCATCACCGTGAGGCTGAACGACATGACGGCGGAGCAGTTCTTGTCGCCGCTGCTCGGTTTCTTCATCGACGGCTTGGCGGCCATTATACCGTGTCCCAAGGAGAATATCTACGTTTTTAGTGTTCAGGTTAGTTACATTACGACACCATAAAACATGGATCATGGGTGACCTCAACTGCCCGTCCGGTGGTTGCAAGTATGGCATCGGGTATGCGCGCCCGGCCTCCCGAGCTGCTACTTTCTCATCCCCAATCCATCCGAGCAAGTGACATCCCAAATACCTTTATTCCGTTCCACAAGTCCAACAAACTCCTACCCTTCCTTCGCCTAAAACATGGTTACAAAGGCCGGCAGCGTTGTTATTTAGAAAGGCGAAAAAAACTGCCCGTACCAACCCGTTTGTCATGTGTGATGAGTATGGCAAAACCCCCCAATGATGGAAAACCTGGAGGAGGGCTATGTCCAGCTGTAGACTTCTTGTGGCTGATGATCATCATTATCAATGAGTGTGTTTTTCTTTCTCACGAAACCATATAGTGATTAAGTGCTCTTTGGAGCAAGTTCACTACAGTTTAACACTACTTATAGTCTAGAGCCTGAGAACTCTCTTCAACGTACCCGAAGTCGTGGGCACAGATGGTTCTCTTGAGTTTTGAACTATTAAACAAAATCTACCCTATAAGAATAAAATAATATTATTAATTATTTTCACACCGATTAGTATATGTAAATAAAACAATTTATTACTTCCTTCAGGATGATACAGACGTAACTGGAAACATACTGAATGTATCGTTCTCCGCAAAACGCCCTGATGCTGAAATCGGCGTGGCTGGTGACACTTCGCAGTACTACTCGCCGACCCACTTGAGGGAAAGGGTTTACTTACACCGAGCCACATTGGCTAGACTCGCTACTGTTCAGGTAAGCTACCAGGCAGAGACCATATAAAGCCCATAAAAATATCAAAAACAATGAAAAATTTATGCCTACGACTCTTTCGAGGCCTGATTAAGAGTCAATATCAGCTAGTTCTGGCACTTCGTATACTTGGAAAGACGACTTTTGGTAAAAATCTTCCGCATCAAACCCCATAACATTCGGTTTATGCGTCATGCATTACAACTTAGCCGAGCAAGTATATACAAAATACATTTCCTACGTTTCATTAAGATAATGCCTACTGAGTTTGTTTACACTCAGGAAAGGTAAGCAAATCAACGTTTCCTGTGTGTAAACATACTCATAGTAGACATACTATATTTTTATCTATTTTAGTTTTGTAATTCCTTCAGGTTAGGATTAGGGATTACGGCTAAAACTGACAAGGCACGAAAAGTATATTTAATAGTATAATTAAAAACCTGTGTTTCTATCAGGTGTTGCCTTTCGATGACAACGTGTGCGTACACGAGCCCTGTCTGAACTTCGAAGAGTGCCTCACGGTGCTCAAATTCGGCAACGCGTCGGGCTTCGTCTCAAGCGATACTGTGTTGTTCCGGCCCATCTATCCCGTCACTACGTTCACCTGCCAGTGTCCACATGGGTTTACAGGTAAGATCTAATTTATAATAATTACCTTTGCCATTTTTATGTATCTGACAAGAAAAAAGCAGTCTTCAAAAAAGCACTGACAGAACCATAAAGCTGTCAGTCAGGACAAGAAGGAAGGATGACGATAAAATACAAAGTTGAAAAAAATATTGGCTTAAGTTTAGCTCATCATCATCATCATCAGGTCTTTTTAGTCTCCACTGCAGGAGCACGACCCTCTCTGTACTACCAGAGCCATATACTAGCCTGAGTAGTCAGAGGATTTGGCCTACACTCTCCACGCTGGCCAGACGGGTTGGAGAGGTCTCTTTGATGTTAATAAGCTTTGTTTAGCTTGTGTTTCCTTAGTCGCCTTTTACGACACCCACGAGATGACTTGGAGTGGTCCTATTCTACTCTGCCGGGAGGGCGGGAACCACACGCGGCGTCAAGTCAAGTTTAGCTATCTATAGTCAATATCACTGCTAACTGTACCTGTACAATTTGTTTGATTTTGAATAGCGATACTTAAAAGTCACATTCTCAACATGAAAACGAACAACTTTTGTGCTGTGATTAAGTCTAAAAGCAAGAAAAATAAAAAGCTTTTTTCATAGTACGTTGAATACCTACTGCTGGAGCTGATATTTGTTCGCGATTTTAGACTTGTTCACAGAACAAAAGATTTTCAATTTCATGTTGAGAACGTAAATTTAAATTATCGTGCTAACTCGCGTAACGTAAATGCGTACTAGTCCAAAACCAAGCCCATTGTATATGTGCATATACATCTTCTGTGCTTCAAAGGAACCAGTATTTTAAGCTGGATAGTTGAAAAAAAAAACAAGTGGTGACAACAAAAATAAATGTGAGTAAAATGGTTTGTACTTGACTCTCGACCAATTTAAGGTACCTTCGTTGGGATTGCTTATGCAGCATAATGAGTATGTATAAATTACTTTTAATTATTGTTTTAGGATCAAGAGAACACTACATGTGCGATACGGAAGTGGACCTATGCTACTCGTCACCTTGCGTCAACAACGGGACCTGCGTGCGGCGGGAAGGCGGATACACCTGCGTTTGCGCGGCTGGATTCACGGGTAATTCACAAAATTAATTTTTTGCCAATTTTTTTTACTACGGGCACGACACGGTTATTTCACGTATTTTGGAGAATCCAATTATTTTTTCAGTGTCTCTAATTTGTCTCATGTTTCCTAAAGGTTTGTGTACCACAACTATATTTAAAAACACGATGGTTACATTTTATAAATCCTGAACCAAGCCAAATTGGTCCTGTAATTTGTAAACATTCCGGTCTTACACTGCGACAAGGATCATTTGCACTTGGATGACATTGAAATGGGGGCGATGTGTGTAATAAGAAGTGTAATTACGGCTACCAGTTAACAAAATATTCTTTTTTTACTCCTGTACTTTTATCTGTCATTTATATGATCAAGAACACAAACATAAGAACATCCATAATAAGTCTATACTCTCTTCTCCATAACAATACGGCACAGCCGTACTATAATGTCGCTATTACGATACGGCTAACAGCCACAGACTATTAAACCTAGATTTCGTGATTGCAAAAGGAGTCCAGCGAATTTTTATTAAAAAAAGAATGTAACCATCCATAGACACAAAATTTTGTAATATGTACATTTCCCGCGCAAAAATTATGTTTTACTAGTTTTGCATTTTTGAAAGTCGTAGAAATAGTACATTACTGCAGAGGCCGGGAAGTAAGGGATTGCCGGACGAGTATAGTTTTCAAGGCCGAGCGTCAGCGAGGCCTTGATAATAGTTACGAGTCCGGCAATCCCTTTCCCGCCGAGGAAAGTATAGAGATTTTCTCAATAAATGTGAGGAAATTTAACTTAAAGTTACACATAAACTTACATGCCTTAAATATTTCCCCTTACTAGGTATTTGCCGGTAGTAATTTTTCCACTTTCAAGTTTCAAATTAGGCGAAGTAGGTACTTAAAATCCATTGCAGTGTTGCTTTCATCACTAAAACTCATTTTGAACCGTTTTATTTCGAATAAATAACCAACTTTGCACATATTTACCGAAAACAATCAATGTCAATCAATTACTGCAAAGCGTTAATCACAAACTACGAAGAAGATACTATTACTAGTATCAGACGACCGACTGCCATATGTTTTCTCTAGGCAATAAGGATCATAGACAAATAATGGAGTGAGGGTGAAAATGAAAAAAATGCCATACAATTCCTTTTGAGTTTCTATGGGGGGCCATAAATTCAAAGTCAATTGACGTGTGTTCTATGCCCTAAAATCCGTAAAGGCAGTTTTTCGGCAGTGGCGTTAATCACTACGGGTATAGTGAAAATAACAGATCTCCCGAGTTTTTAATTTTTTTATTTTCAGTTGTCAATTCCAGCAAAGGAAACAATGCCCATAGAGCCCAGTCATATTTTTCACAAAAAATTTAATAGATCATAGATTATTGTTTTCTTCTCTCGCAACGAAAATTAAGCATATTTTCGTATGATCACATATCGATATTTTAAAATTGTAGTTATATTCACGTATTATATGCATTTTTTAAAAATGCAGTGGTAGTAAACTGGCTGTATGACAAGTGACATAATTTACGTTACATAGATTAATTAAAAAGTTTTGAGCAGCGGCCGGGAAGTAATTTTCATACTTATTTCCTGGCAGTGGCGTGCAGTTCATAAAGACAAAAAGACACTGCCTACCCTAAGATTTGCATTAATATCTATTTTTTTTTTATTATTATGAAATAAAATATTTTTATTTCATCACTACAACTCCATCTGTTGAGTGTCGCTGATATCATGATACAAATGCGTGCGTAGCTTGCTGAGTTGCTGCTCCATGCGACTACGCGCAATTTCACGTACATTGCATTTCTCTCTCCAGCCAGCTTCCACTGCGCGCTGCTATGGGATGGGAAAGACACAAACTATTCACGTCTCAATGTTTGCTTGTGTGCCTCGTAGTCACACGGATACAGAATAGTGTGCAGTCATATAAATACGTGGCACACAAGGACATCGTAACGCACACATACGCACAGGAAAGACAGTGTCTTTGCCACCGAGCGCCGAGTGGCGTTCGGGAATTAACGAAGTTTACCGATCTTCGTCCGTACACTGAATAAGTAACTTTTTTTAAAAGTAGCATTGTTTCATATAGTTAGCGCTTAGTACTATACCATCTCCTTTTGGTCGTTTGTTTTCTATGACGAAATTTCACTGAACCGCGCCATTGTTTGTTTGATTGCGTTTGTTTTGGTTTGGTTGCTTGCAGTAAAAAAAAAGATTTTAACGTTGTTTAGTGTAAAATATGGAAGTTGTTCGCTGTGAGAGTTGTTCAGGTGGTGTGTGTATAGAAAAAATAAAAAATTATGTGTTTACAAGATTGTCTTTTGCTGAAAAAAGGCAAGTTGTAGAAAAAGGTCGTTGTACACCGAATTTGCAAATAATTCAAACAAAAGGTAAAGTTAATCGTAAATTTAATGCAAAACAATTTGATTCATATTATTGGCTCACAGGTTGTATACATAGCAATCGTATATATACTGTTTTATTTGTCTACTGTTTTCATGTAATAAAACCGTGTGGAACGACGCCGGTTACAACGATATTCATAATTTTACCACAGCAGCTAATTTTAGCACAGAAGCTAAAAAGCACCTATAGCTCAAATCCATCAAGCTTTTTAGGTAACAGAGCGTGCGGAAAAAAAAAATCTGCCTACCCTGTCTAAGAACTTTGTGCACGCCACTGTTTCCTGGCCTAGGCCGGCAATGCGATGAATGAGCCAAGAATTACAAACTTCCGGTCTTCTTTTTACTACAGTAATGCCTACATTTCCGAGCATGTTTGAGAAAAAATATTGAATGCAACGGTTTATAATTAGGTCCTAAAAGGCTCGTGGCGCCTCTATTAGCGATATTCGCTACCCGCGCCACTCGCCTTTTAAGACCCTATTATAAAACCGTTGCATAAAATACTATAATTTTATAAATAGAATTCAAAGCACGAATCTTCCCAAAGTGACGCTTTATAAGATAACGGCAATGATGGCGTTTAGTTCCGATTATCGCCACGTGCCAAATGATGCTTGAAGTAAAATATCTTGGTTAACTTTTTTTGCCCGATTCATGTCAGTGTTTAACATGAATCTGGTTGGGCTGGTGACCTCGTGATTTTTGTCATAAGTAAGTTGCCACTTATATTAATTCTGTGTCATAGGTGTAAATTGCGAGACGGTGCTCACCCGCGCGACATGCGACATGAACGGCGACGGCAGCATCTGTCGCAGCGGTTCTCAATGCGTCGCGCGACGCGAGGGCGGGATACTATGTCAAGGATGTACCATTGATGCGGCGTATACTACGGCTATGTGCGAGTTGAAAGCGAGAAGCTTCCCGGCATCGTCTTTCCTGACCTTCCCCGGATTGAGGAGGAGGCATAGAGTTCACTTGAAATTAAAGTAAGTAAAAATAGACGGCAGTATATTTCTCAGTGCGTCGCGCGACGCGAGGGCGGGATCCTATGTCAAGGATGCACCATCGACGCGGCGTATACTACGGCTTTGCGCGAGTTGAAGGCGAGAAGTTCCCGGCGTCGTCTTTCCTGACCTTCCCCGGATTGAGGAGGAGGCATCGAGTGCATTTGAAATTGAAGTAAGTAAGAATTGACGTCAGTATTTTTCACAGTGCATCGCGCGTCGATGAGGTTGTATACTGTGTCAAAGCTGTACCGTCGACACGGCATGTACTACAGCTATGTGCGAGTTGAAGGCGAGAAGTTTCCCGGCGTCGTCTTTCCTGACCTTCCCCGGGTTAAGAAGGAGACATAGAGTTCATTTGAAGTTAAAGTAAGTAAGAACAGACGGCAGTATTTTTCACAGTGCGTCGCGCGACGGTAGCCTGGTATACTGTGTCAGATCTGCAATATCGATATGCGGCATATACCTACTACAACTCTGTGTGAACTGAAGGCGAGGAGATTTTCAGCGACGTCCTTTTTAAGCTTGAGAGGTTCTTCCATCCTTCCTTCCTTCTTAGGCTTAAGAATTCATTTCATTTGAAGTTCAAGTAAATCATTATGGAAACCCAGCTTTACTCACGTTTTATTTCGTCGGATCCGCCGACTAGGTTCGGTATGTTACGAAGACCATCACCGGGGTGAGTGATAGGGCTGTCGACACGACGGTTACGCTCCCCTCAAAGCACCGTAGCTTAGTGAGGGAAACGTAACAAATTTATCTCGCGATTTTATTATTCAAGTAAATCATTAACGAAATCATCTTTCCCTCTATTAGTTTGTTGTATTTGATGTGTTTGTTGGACAGGGGACATTATTTCCAAGTTATTTCTTTGTACTCTACTAGGCAGGCGTAAACCAGTAAATGAGAAGCCACTTTATAGTGTCGTTTTGCTTCTCAGGTTCGCCACCCAATCATCATCAGGCTTACTCCTCTACAACGGGCGCTACAACGAGCGTCACGACTTCGTCGCCGTAGAGCTGGTGGGCGCGGGTGCGGGCCCGGCGGGGGGCGCGGGGCTGAGGTTCACGTTCGCGCTCGGCGGCACCAAGACCGAGCTGACGGTGGCGGCTGACGTGGCTGACGGCATGTGGCACACTGTGGAAGTGGATTACTTTAACAGAGTAAGCATTAAATTTTAATATGTTGAGTCTAGAATATATGACCTGTTGCAATAATGTTTGCATACATTGTGAAAGCCCGAGTCTATGCGCATCAAAACCATTTATATATAACTGCATATACGGTCAAAGCAGGGAGTTCGATTCACAACTTTAGTCTTCGTGGAAGAAAGTTCCGCTCACAACATACTGTACGTGACCATATCTTGTGTTATGTTGTCGAGTCAGGGAGAACCATTATTCACATTTTTAAAGAACTCTATTATTCTATACCAAATTATTTTCATATAATGTGAAATACCACAGCGTGCTCAATATTCTTTTGACCGTTGATTTTATTAGAATATAACAAAACAAGCCAAGTAACTCTAGTTCACGTTTTCAGACGGCGACCATGGTCCTGGATGACTGCGATAAAGCCTTGTCTCTGAGCGGCGCGGCGTCGCTGGGCGCCAAGTACGCGTGCGCCAACTTCACGAGGAAGCTGTTGCCCCCACGCTGCGACATCCCCACCGAGACTTGTCACAGGTAAGTCATGGTGTCATTGTCAGACGGTAACCATGGTCCTATATGACTGCGATAAAGCCTTGTCTCTGAGCGGCGCGGCGTTGCTAGGCGCCAAGTACGCATGCGCCAACTTCACAAGGAAGCTGCTGCCGTCACGCTGCGACACTCCCACCGAGACTTGCCACAGGTATGTCATGGTGACATTGTCATACGGTGGCCGTAATTCTAGATGACTGCGATAAAGCCTTGTCTCTGAGCGGTGCGGCGTCCCTAGGCACGAAGTACGCGTGCGCCAACTTCACGAGGAAGCTGCTGCCGCCACGCTGCGACACTCCCACCGAGACTTGTCACCGGTAAGTCATGGGGTTTAGGATTGGGTTTTATTTTATTTGAGTGTGAAATTTTATTAGGTTTATCAAAATCTTATTATCATAAACACGCTGATAGTACAGATCTCTATAAAGTTCATATTCGTTACCAAATTGTATTAGCAGTAAATGTACCATGAACCTTATTCTTACGGTCACCTGCAAATAGTTCTTATAGAATTTGCCTAAAAAAAAATCAACAATTTCAACGTAATGAATGTGGCATAAGGTTCTAAATATTTATACCTTCCTAATTAGTGAAGTTGATACTTATGTTCGTTGATACTTACTTTAAGGCTCTTTGTATGAACTTTTGCAGGTGACCGTACGTAAGGTTTAAATTGCTTGAATTTTTCAATCAAATATCCAAACTTAACCATTATTAGGTACAGATTTTTGTACAAATTCTGCATCTGCCACCAATTTTACCTGAGAACTATTTCTTTCTTTTTTTGCTATTGTTCTATATGATACTATTTCTACCAGGTTCCTGGACCTCACTGGCCCATTACAAATTGGAGGCCTGCCGAACATTCCCAGCAGTTTTCAAGTGAAGAACAAGGACTTCGTTGGCTGCATTTCTGACTTTCATATCGATCACAAGTTCGTCGATCTAAACAGGTAATTATGTAATTATTACCCACAGTTTCTATTAACTGAACCTCATTTAACGCAAAGCAAGGATAAACCTTTGTCCAATCCTACGTATGATCGGAACATTTAATCTTAAATCAAAAGTTAGAGTTTTTCCATCTTCTTCTTAGCGTTTCGATGGCAAAAACATTAAATTTTTTTCCATGTTTGGTGCCCTGCGTTTTTATAGATTTCATTTTGCTTGGCTTTAGCGTCTCATACAAGAGGTACTTTTGTTTTATGAAATCTGTAGTAAAAATGTAAATGTTCAAATTGATCAGAGATATTGATTGACCCACATTTTAAACCTTTAATGATATTATGTGATAATACCTGGTGATATTTTCAAAAGCTGCAATTCCCCCAACAGTTTCGTCGCTGACAATGGCACACTTGCCGGTTGCCCTGAGAAACGTTCGCAGTGCAACTCTGCGCCCTGCTACAACGGAGCCGAATGCACGGATCTGTGGGACACCTTCCTCTGCGACTGTCCCGAGGGACACACCGGGAAAGACTGCGCTGAATGTAAGTTAACTTTTCCTTTTACTTATTGCCCCGAGGAACATTCGCAGTGCACCTCTGCGTCCTGCTACAACGGAGCCGAATGCACGGATCTGTGAGACACCTTCCTCTGCGACTGTCCCGAGGGTCACACTGGAAAAGACTGCGCTGAATGTAAGTTATCTTTTTCTTTTACTTATTGTCCTGAAAAACGTTCGCAATGCAACTCTGCGCCCTGCTACAACGGCGCCCAATGTACAGATCTGTGGGACACCTTACTCTGCGACTGTCCCGAGGGACACACCGGGAAAGACTGCACTGAATGTAAGTTAACTCTCCCTTTTTATTGTCCTGAGAAACGTTCGCAGTGCAACTCTGCGCCCTGCTACAACGGAGCCGAATACACGGATCTGTGGGACACCTTCCTCTGCGACTGTCCCGAGGGACACACCGGGAAGGACTGCGCTGAATGTAAGTTAACTCTCCCTTTTACTTATTGTCCTGAGAAACGGTCGCAGTGCAACTCTCCGCCCTGCTACAACGGAGCCGAATGCACGGATCTCTGGGACACGTTCTTCTGCGACTGTCCCGAGGGCCACACCGGGAAAGACTGCGCTGAATGTAGGTTAACTTAGTCTTTTCCTTTTACTCACTAGCGAATAAAATCAATGAGAAACACGAGAATTCTCCCATGCTGGTCTGGGAAAAAAGGAAATTTGCCTGTTGCTTCTCTTTTCGCGAAGATTGAAGTGAAAAAGCCGATCGAGGGAGTGGGCAAAAATATTATGAATCATGTCAACAGGCGGTGCGGCTACCAAACCGTCATTATTTTGATTGCACATTCACATATTTTTGTCTAGAAATGCTGTATTGGAGTTTGGGGTCATTAGATTTCTCTTTGCAAGTACTTTACAGTATAATTAGCTTACTGCGAATTAGATTTATTCGTAGTTGGCTCTTAATAAAAAATTGTTACAAAACTAAAAGGATTTTTTTTTGAAAAACTTTTTTTTATTCGTAGCAACGTCTCCGCCATGGCGCTTCAGCGGCGACGGCATGCTGTCGTTCAACCCGCTGCTGCGGCCCATCCAGCTGCCGTGGCTCAACGCGCTCACGCTGCGCACGCGCCAGTTAGATGCCTTTCTCATGTCCATACAAGTGGGGCAGAACAGCAGTATACTTATTAGTGTAAGTGGCTACCGATAAAAAAACAAACAGAATTTAATTCCTTAATGAAATTAAGATACAACCACAGTTATGTATGACTGAATGAGTAAACTTTTAATTTAATATAGATTCTAACAAATTAAAGTGTTTATTTAGTTAGTTCATGTAGAGACTAATACTGAACTAAGTTTCTTTCGCTGTATTCTTCTCAACAGTGAACTTTCGTTCAAAAAATAATCCATGTGACCCAAAATTGGAATAAAAACCTTTATTTAATTTCTTCTATTTCCATATAAACCCTAAGAAAATCAATATTTTTTATTTTATTTACTTTGTGACACATAAAACCTATGTCCGGCAGTGGACTTCCTACGGCTGAGAAAATGAGGAAAAAAATCATGAAGAAACCAAAGTCTTCTCCGCCTAATGCCGAGTAGCTTTGACTTTCTCAGAAGGTGTTTACGTTCATGTAGACCGACCTACTGTTTAAGTAATTTTACTTCATAAGTTTTTATTTCCTTACAGCTGAAATCCGGTCTCCTGCACTACTCCTACAATAGCGAATCCATGTTCCTCCCATCGACAATACTCTCCGACGGCAAGTGGCATCGCATCGAGATCAAATGGCTCGGCACCGACATCTCAGTGTCCATAGACTATGGCCTAAGAACGGCACTGCTACCGATGTTAGCCAATAAGGTGCAAGGGCAGTACATAGGCAAGATCCTGATTGGAGGACCTGATACAACGGCAGGGCTTTTGGCGTCGGAAGTGGGATATTTTGAAGGCTGTATACAGGTAACTTGTGATCTCATTTATAGCATGGTGGTATCATCTTTGACGTGTCCACGAAGTTTTATACAAACTAGAGTTGCACTCCAGCTATACACAGATGGCGCTACGTGCTATTTTTATTTAGATATTAACTAGTACAATTAACTTTAAAAAGCATTTTTGATTATTGCGTTTGTTCAGATTGCATTTTTATCTTTCAAATAAATGCGTACTATCCTTTTTACGCATTAATACATTCTGATTAGACTAGTTACTGAACACAGCTTGTCAGAGCGCGTGCCTCCAGATGAGAAACCAAATAGACGTTTTGACATGTGGACGATATGCAAAGACCTTCTCATTGGGAGCGAAATCTATTCGTATCGGGTCAAATTGCTTTAGTTATTAATCTGAGGGTCAAATTGATAACCTCCTTTTTAATTCTGTTGCAAATTGTTACTGACATGAAATAAAAGAAGAGTTTGACTACCAATGGTTTTGGCAGAGTAGATTTCATCAGTCAACTTGTGAAGAATTCTAGGATTTTTTTATTCGAAATCATGTAGGCGTGGCTGTAATTTTATGACGTTTTTTCGTCAATGTCTTTGTCGATTTATAAAATCTTAAAACTAATTATAATTTGTTTCAGGACGTTCGAGTAGGAACTGCCCAGTCGTTGCTGAGTCGGCCAACAGTCAGAGAGAACGTGCGAGACGGGTGTGCCTCCCGAGCCGATTGTATGCTTTCCATCTGCCCGCCTTTTGTAAGTTACACTTGTCATCTGCTAATTCGTGAAAACTTGCCTATGTTTTTTAGGAAACGAACACTAAAAATGACTTATTCAGGCAGATTTATGATACGTTTTGCTTTCATCTCTTCAATGACATGATGTAAAAGGATTATATTGGTAACATTTTGATTTGATTAACGGTAACTAGTTGATGTATTTTCTTTCAAATTTCATTGCAAATCAGCTTTACTTACGATATTTCCAAAGAAAAAGGTAAAACAGCTTTACGTATCTGTTTTTTTAATTATGCAAAACATTATATATAGATCAGTCTACCTTGGACATGAGATTCAGTGATAAGTTGATAGGATTCCATTTGGAATGCGGGTTCCGTCTTTGTTGACTTTTCTAAGTTCCGAAAAATAAAATGTTTGTTTTTTATTACCCATGTAGAGCAAATGCGTATCTTCATGGGACCACACTTGGTGCGAATGCGAGCGGGGTCGCGTAGGCCCGCAGTGCGTGCCGGCCTGCGACTTCAGCCCGTGCGGGGACAACGCGCGGTGCGTCGCTGACGACAGCACCAAGGGGTACAGCTGTCAGTGTGACGACGGATACAGTATGACTGGTGAGTTTGACTTACAAATGTGCTGCTATTGGGCAACAATGTGCCAGTTGATGCTACTTGGCCAATATTAACCATTGTTTTTTATTGGGTTTTCGTGTGTGTAGGTAGCCAACACTAGTGTCAGAATTTTCAAGCTGCCTAAAGGCATCTAATATAGCTTAACAACGGCCATCAATGACCCAATCTTCACGTGCCTTCCGAAGCAAGGAGGAGCTAGAGATATTTTTTGGCACTTGCGGTCACCTATCCCAGTAAGGACCGAGCCCGAGGATGGACAGCTTGTCAAATATTTGCCAGCGGCTTATCGGAGTCGACGCCTCAGGCACCTGGAGGTGATCTTTTCAGAAAACCCCTTTTTAGGGTTCCGTAGTAAACAAGGAACCGTCTGTCCGTCCGCGGTTTTACGCAGAGACTATAAGTACTAGAAAGCTGTAATTTGGTATGAGTATGTATATGAATCATGCCAAAAAAGAGGTTGAAAAAAATCGCGCGTGGCCCGACACGCACTTGGCCGGTTTTTGTTTAATGGACTATGTCTAGATACATAGTCCATTAAACAAAAACCGGCCAAGTGAGCTTTTGCTACTTCATCGGACTAAGGTGGGCTTGAGGTGAGAGCAGAGTGCCCTCAACCTGTAAGGCGAACATCACCAAAGGGCCCCCAGGAGGGACAGACCTCGACTTTGGGTGTAACCTATGTGCGGCAAGGCTTGAAGAGACAGCAAACTCTCATATGCCTGATGGGCCGCGATTTGCATGCATAGCCTGAAGGGCCGAACTGAGAAATAATGGCAAAGCCTTTAGAGAGCAGCAACTCTCATGTTTTGCAGTGTGGGCCGAAACAGAAAACACTCATTAGACATTTCGTTTTGTTCCAGATGAAGGCTGCACCGCAGTAGGAGCTGCCGTGTGTCCGGGAGGCTGGTGGGGAGGAGCTGCTTGCGGCCCGTGCGACTGCCCGGCGCAAGGCGGCTACCACCCACACTGCCATCCCACCACTGGCGCCTGTCGATGCAAGGTATGTCACTATAACGAAATGCATGACGTGTATTTGAAAAACATTTCTGGTTACGTAAGCGTCTACCTAAAAAAATCTGTTAAGCAAACATTTAATTTGATTTTGGTTCATTGAAAAGTATGAATAAATAATGAAAGTTATTACAAACAAATCTGCTGAACAAACAAAACCCGTACAAAAGCTGATGTGAGATGTCACATGTTTCTTTTCAAGGTGGGTGGCGCAGGTTTAATGGACTCGCCCATAAATGTTCCTCTGCAACGAATTTCTCAGAGTTTTTCGACTATTTATGTACTTTATTACTGACGTGCCTATTTTTGGAGGTTTTTTTCCCATAGCTCAACTCTCTTTTGAAATCTTGGTCGAATCACACAGGTTTCTCAGCCATTCATGGCTTCCATCCATGGATCCTTTTTTTTTTAATTTTTATTTTTTTTATTTATTTATTAGAGACAACAACAGCCATTCTTAAAACAATATTAACTTAAACTACAAATCTTACATTTCCGGCCAAAAAGTTGTCCACAGCTAACAATAAATAACACGCCTTAAATTAACAATCATACAGATCAAACGTGAACACTTCAATATTATTTACTTAAAAAAAGCACAATTTAAAAATAGACATACATTTCTACGTTCTACACATTTATATTCATACATACACACTAACATAATATACATATGATTGAATTGATACACATAAATACTTTTCCTTACGCTTCCTTTAATACCATTTGCCTTGATGATAAATTGCTAATTCATGTACTATTTTAACAGAGTTCAGAAAGGAGGATTCAGTTTGGCGTAATATTTTTTAGTATGTTTCTCGATTTCTCAAAAACATTATAACCGGCTTGAAAAATTCTTTTTTATTTTGATAGAGTTCTTTTAAATTGGTCCCATTCAAATTTCATTAAAATCGTTTCATTTGTTTTATTGTCATCGGTTTTCTATCTGAATGATTATCAATTACATTCTCTTCCCCTGCCACCGTAGTTATAAAATGAAGAGCTTACTGTATACACCTATTTATTTGTTTAGGAAAATCACTACAAGCCCGAAGGCTCGGAGCTTTGCCTGCCCTGTCAGTGCTACGCAGCCGGCTCTCTGAACAGTTCGTGTGATTTGGACAGCGGACAGTGTCACTGTCGCGGAGGCGTCATTGGCAGAGCTTGTGATGCCTGTGCCAACGCCTATGCTGAGGTGGCTCCGAATAATGGTTGCGAAGGTATGTAAAGCACTAATAGTTTTTATGGCAAAAAAAAACATGCCTGAAGACCTACGAAGCCCTGAACAATTGCTCCGCATTCGAAACGGGCAGTGCCCACTGCCTCAGTAGTGTTATTAGACGATGTGGTGATGCGTATATGGAGGTGGTGCCGAATAATTGATGCCTAAGTCTGCACAACGAACCTCTGCACTCTACTATAAGCCCGAAAGCTCTGAACTGTGCGCTCTAAGTGCTAAGCACGCCGGCCATGGCAAATGCTTACGGATAAGATTCAAGTGACTTTGTAGATTATTATTATTTGTATCTCTCTGAGACTCACGGGTGTTACCCCGGTCCTCTGGAAGGCTTGCGTGGGGATATAGTTCCAACACATAGAGGCCCCTTGGAGAAGTTGATGTGATGTATGTGTCAAGCCAGAACCCATTCCTGGAAATACCAATGTATGATATTTCCTTGAACGGGTCTTAGCCGGAGGGGGAACTATTGTATTTTAAAAGAGAAATTAGTAGGCTATGTGATTGGAATGTGGATGGACTTTATGCTGGGTTATTGCTAAGGGTCGAACACCTGCCATAATCATGATACTGACTAAAATTGGCAGGTGGTGGCTTGCCGCCCATTAGATGGGCCCCTCATTATTATCGTGAAACAATTAAAAAGAAGTATCATCAATTTACTCATTAAACTTTATGGTATGGTGGTCTTTAGCTATTGTCTTTTTGCCGTACTAAAAAGTTAACCGGTACAACGAGTCCAGAATACTTGTAAGTATAGACATATCAGGATATTTACCGTGATTATGTTGATAACCGTGAAAGTTTAAACAGCTACAGAATACTTGTGTTAGATTCAGCTTCCTTGTTTTAGATGTACAATGATAAAATAGCTAAATAATTTTTAAAAATAACATTCGTAATCATTATCATAGTCAGATAAGTAAATCACTTTATAAAAAAAATGGTATTCATTCCACAGTTGTCTACGATGGGTGTCCTCGTTCATTCTCACATGGAGTATGGTGGCCACGTACTAAATTTGGTATTGAAGCCTACACGGACTGCCCTACAGGTGAATATGAAACCCTAAAAAATTAACAATTACGTCTTGTTCATTAGAATGATCAATTATAAGTATAATCTGTATTTTCCAAAAAGGGACCAGCGGCAAGGCGACGCGAATGTGCGACGAAACACAAGTAATTCCATGGCAGGAACCGGACATGTTCAACTGTACTACATCTACATTCTACCAACTCAGAAAACAGGTAAATCTTCTGTAAAGAGATAGACCGTCTTATTTTTAATGAATGAAATTTGCAATTCACTAAAGAAATAAAACTACTTACAACAAATATGTGACTTTTTTTCTAGCTGAATAAAATTGAAACCGGCGAGTTGGCGGTCAATACATTCGTGGGGGTTCGTTTAGCAGAGGACCTGACATCGGCATGCATGAACACGGAACACCTTTATGGCTCTGACATCCTGGTAGCCGAGGGAATCCTGATGGAGTTGCTGCAATATGAATTGAAACAAGCTGGGTTGAATCTTACGCACAGCCAAGATAAGGATTATGTCAAGGTAAGGGTAACAATACCTATACAACGTGTAAATTGACCCTCGACATAACCTTAAGGGCGGCCAACCCGTCTAACTATTCATGCAAATTCGTACGTGATTATGGCGTTGTAACAGATCTTTCTCTGAAACTTTTGAATAGAAATATTGTTCACTATATCTAGGTTTCTATCAAAACGCGAAATCAAAATTTGGAGAAACAACTTTTGTTCTAATGGCTGCGAAGTTCATACATTTCCTACTAAACGATTAGTTACGCCCTTAAAATAAAACTTAACGTCTCTACGTCATAAAAATACGTTTTGTTTATCATCAAAATTTAAGGGCGACGCTCTTGTCGGTGGAGCTTTCTCAATCTTTCTCTGTCCTCCGCCAGCCTTTTGACATCTTGTCTCATCTACGACACCATTTTTACTTTTTCTTTTATTTGTTTGAAATAGCTACGTTTGGGTTTTCCCCCACCCCTTCTATTTTGCCTTGGTGGTATGGTTAATTAACCTAAAATATTTCAGAACCTAATAAGGTCAGCGAACACGATCTTAAACCTGCAGTATGACAAAGAATGGCGCCGCATAAGACAGCTAACGGGGCATGGCATGGAGGAACTGTTGCAGAAATTTGACAAGTACATATCGGTACTCGCGGAGAGCCAGCATGACACGTACACCAGTCCTTTTGAGATCGTCACCAGTGATTTAGGTAAGTTGGGATAATTATATTTTCGTGACGTACTACTGCCGTGTGGTTCACAGCAGAGTAGACTAGAAGAGGACCACTCCAAGTGTTTCCGTGGATGTCGTAGAAGGCGAATTAGGAAACACTAGCTAAACGAAGCTTATAAACATCAAAGAGACCTTTCCAACTCGTCTGGCCATCGTGAAAAGTGTAGGCCAAATCCTCTGACTGCTCTGGATAATATATGGCTCTGGTAGTATAGAGAGGGTATTCTACTGCAGTGGAGACTAAAAAAGACCCGATTACGTGCGTATTTACCTCATCGCGCGAAGTTGACCATAGACTATAGACATTTCAATTTTTACGTCCATTTTTTCTTATTCCAGCCATAACAGTGGAGATAGAAGCTGTCTGTTATGATGATAATAATGATTATGATGATGATGATAATGAAGATGGTGTGAAAATAGTCCTACTCAAAAAATCATAATATTTTTATAAGTGAAATGAACATAAACATTATTTTTTATTTCTTTTAGTTATTGGAGTCGACATAGTCACAGCCGAATCGATTTACGGATTCGAGCCTACCCAGCTCAATAGATACAACATAGAATCATTCACAACTGAGCGAGTAATTCTACCCGACACATCAGCATTTCTGCACTCCCCCATACAAGCGAGCGGTTACTACGGCAACGGGAAAGTGAAGAAGAGACCCTCAAGCCCAACTGTGTCATTCCCCAAGTACAATAACTACGTGAAGAATAAGAACAAGTTCGATAAGTTCACGAGGATTTTACTGCCGTTGGATTTGTTGGGGATCGCTAATAATAATTTACATGGTAAGTGTGATTTTTGACGTCGCCCACGAATATCATCCATGTGATTTCTTGCCAAACTTATGTCTCAATACCTGAAATCGGATATTCCAGTGCATATTTTAAATTTTTACAAAATTTGGGGACTGTACAGTAACCTTGTGTTAACTATTATTTTACTGTACAATTTGTAAATCACTGAATAGAGATTATTCATATCAAAAATTAATTATTTATATTTTAGAGATGGTATTATCCACTCTATGTTACGTAGTTTTTCAAAGTTGAGGTAAATATGCCTCAGAATATCCGATCTCTGCTCAGTACCCAATAGTTTAACTGTGAATTCCCTTTCCGTCAGACTTAAGTACAACTGTGTTTGCTCTACAAACGGGTGCGGCGAGACATGGCTAAGCCAATGACTTTTTAGGGTTCCGTACAAAAGTTGAAAAACGGAACCCTTATAGGATCACTCGAGCGTCTGTCTGTCCGTCCGTCCGTCTGTCACAGTCGATTTTCTCCGAATCTACTGAACCAAATTAAATGAAATTTGGTAAGATAGTGTAATCCTATGACCCAAACACGGATGTGCAAAGTAAATAAAGATTTTTTTGAAATAAGGGTCATTTTGAGGGGGCCAATTATAAAATTTTAAAAGAAAGTTTTGCAAACCTTACTGTGTCATATATCAAATGAAAGGGCTCATTATGAGGATCTCAAAAATATTTTTTTTGTTCGGGTAAAATCAATACTTTTGATTTTATTCACGAAAGAAGGCAAAAATTGACCATCCCCCCCCCCTGATCTCCGAAAGTACTGGGCCGAAATTTTTGAAAAAATTACAAAATATAGTTCATTCCTTGAAGATTACAGGAAAAATAATAAGAATTCTATCACTTGAAAATTAAGTGGTAAACTCACAATAATAAGTTCATCTAGGGAAATAGTTCACTAAAACACCACTAGATGGCGCTAGTCAATTGAATAAAACATTTTTTGCACATTGTGTGTGTGTTCACGAAGCATATTGTACGGAACCCTCATTGCGCGAGTTTGACTCACACTTGGCCGGTTTTTTAATTAAATGTCTTTATTTAGTTCTAATTTATTTTTTAACAAAATAATTTAGAAAGAAATTTCCTATTTATTCTATTTACAGAAAATCTAGAAATGAACTACGAATCCCGAGCCGTATTCTCGTACTGCCAATATTCCCGCAACACCTCTCAACTGATGCCGCTGCGAATGGACGAGTCAGTCAGTCAGAGATGGGGCGTCAACATCACACTCGGCTCGCCCATCATACAGGTGGCGCTGTACGTGCCGGAGTATGTGTGGATGAGGGAGTCGCACGAGAGCAAGGAGGACAACTCGCTGGAGAATAATATGGACGATATGGAAGGTAAGCAGGAATTTAAGTCTACTGAGCAGATAGCCACTGACTGCTCTGGCTAATATATGGCTCTGGTAGTACAGAGAGGGTCTTTCTCCTGCAGTTTAGACTGAAAAAGACCTGATAGTGATGATGAACAGATAGCCCGAAAGGTCACGAAAGGACAAAACCCAGTCTGGTTTGTACCTTTCTTTGCATCTTCTATTACTTGCTCCCATGTGAACATGATAAAACCAAAGGCCAAACGGGTCAGCATCTTTGTTTCAATAGGAGAAAGCTGACTCCTTATTTAATACCCACTAGTGATACCGCTCTATAGTCTACTATCGATAAGAAGCTATAGTTGACTTTAGATTGAAATTATATCGATAGTCGACAATCTAGCGGCAGTTGCTAGCTAATACCCACACGACACTTTTAGTTAGTTTAAAATTAATATCAGCTGCAACTCGTACGTTACCGATTTTATTGTGTTTTAGGTATAACCTACACAAACAAGGGTCATCAAAACCACGTCCCCAACCATATAAGTACGAATCCACAATCTAAAAACGTTTGGTCTCATGATGATGAAACATCTAGCCACGAAAACCACGGCCCTATCCTCATCCAACCAGCCTACAAGAAACAGGAAAAGGGTTCATATACAAATGAAAACTTGCAAGAAAACGAATCTTCCTTTGTCGCGGATAAAGTTGAGCCAGAAGGTCCAAAGGTTATGGCGTTGTCTATGAACCCAGAAGACGTGAAAAACAAAGATGGAGGAAATTCAACAAAAGATGTTATGAAGAAGAAGTTGATATATAAAAGCATGAGTGGGATAAGACTGAAGAGGCCAATAAGACTGCAGATGTGGCTCGATATCGATAGGGAAACGTTTGGCTCGAGGACTAACCCTCAGTGTGTTCATTGGTCTACAATTAGAGGGTGAGTATGCTTATATAGTGTTTCTTATAAGTTATATTTAAGAAAATAAATAAATATATAGGGACATATCACACAAATTGAGCTAGCCCCACAGTAAGATGTGAACTTGTGTCGCAGAATATAAACTCAACGATACTATATTTTATAACATATAATTATATAGATAAACATCCGAGACCCAGGTCATTCAGGAAAAGATCGTTTTCCATCATAACCTGACCGGGGATCGAACCCGGGACCCCCGTGTCGCAGGCTGGCGTGTTGACCGCTGCGCCACAGAGCTCGTCAAACAATATATAAATAGAATACATCTAGATTTTATTAGATGCTTGCATTTAACATTTAATCTTGTAAAAATATTTCCTTTACTTGATACTCTTCAGGACAGAAGCATACAAGTTGTGGATGTCCTTATCATCATCCCAGCAGTAAGAAGTCCACTGCTCTCCCAAAAATTTCAATAATGCGGGGGGGGGGTCTTGTCACACTCACCACGTTTGGCAAATGGGTTGTTGAGCGCAGTTTTTCTTATCTCGGTTCCGACGATGCTGCCCATCGAAACCGTTATAAGCGCTGAGGGGGTAGGAGTTTGTTGAACTGGATAAACGGAATAAAGGTGTTTGGGATGCTGCTACTTGCTCGGATACATTGGGGATGAGAAAGTAGCAGCTCTGGAGGTCCGGTGCGCGTACCCGATGCCATAACTGCAAACACCGGACAGGCAGTTGAATATGATATCCCGACCATATATATCCTTATCATCAGCTTAAAGTATTTGACACTGTCTAAACACTAGTTGCAAGGAGAAAGCCAGTTACCAGCTTCCTACTAGTTAATGAACGATTGAATGGAAAACAAACATTTGTCTCTTACTGCTGCATTTTTCACTGAGGCACTTATAAAATTTCAAAAAGTCTTTTTTCCGTAGGTTTGGTGAATGGTCTCGAGTGGGTTGTCATACAGAAATCGATTACGACTGGTCTCCATACTCCGACGAACCGTTGCTCATCAACTGCACTTGCAACCATCTCTCCACCTTTGCTGTCCTGGTAGATGAGGTCGACATAGAGGTAAATATACCTATTTATTATTATGTTAATAGCATGGTGGTATCATCTTTGATATGTTCATGAAGTTTAATTCAACCTAGACTTCAACTATATACACAGATGGCGCTACGTACACAGGCGTAATAGATATTTATTATATCAACTAACTATAAAAAGCATTTTCGATTCAGATTTTTATCTTTCAAATAAATGCGTACTATATTTATTACGCTTAAAAACATTCTGATTAGTCTAGGTAACTAACAGTGGACCTACTGCCATCTCACGGTGACTTTTTGAAACTTAGCTTGCCAGAGAGTTTGCTAGATCTCGCACCTCCGGATGAGAGAACTTTTCCTGTAGAATTATAATATCTATGCTGCCCTTCTAACCATAACCACCATAAATGTCAGAACATTTTGTGAACGTCAAGATGACGGGACCCCGCACGGTTTTACGAATATCATGGGACTAGGATTTAGTACAATATTAGTGCCATTTTATACCGACTGGTCCAAAGTAAATATTATTGTAGACCTCGTCGACCTGCAGGCCTATTTGCTAACTTTTGACAACTACGGTGTACATTATTTTCATGGTAACTTCAATATTCATTACGGCTTCGGTATGAATGACTATTTTTATTTAAGATATGAAAACCGTAATGGATGCTGAAGTGACAATCGAATCGTTTTACACCAAGTTAGCAAATCGGCCTGCTGGTAATGAATTTGTTATTAACTAATTTTGTACCAAAATGTCAGATAAGGTGGTTATGGTTAGAAGGGCAGTATGGTATTAGTAATTTTCTTCTAGTTTATCTTACACCTGAAGAAATAACGCTCTTATTTTATATTTTAGTTTATTCCCGAGCCATCGCTCCTGGAATCCGTGACGTCATACACTGCCTTCAGCCTCTCGCTCCCGCTTCTCTTCGTGACGTGGGCGGCATTATGCCTGATGCGCGGCGGAGCAGCTACAGTCTCTAACTCCATACACAAACACCTCATCTTCTCTATATTCATGGCCGAGCTGCTGTTTCTGATCGCTTTGAAGGCTAGGACTTCGCTGGTGCAGAATGAGGTTAGTTTAAATGTTACTAGTAGGTATACCATAGCATTTGCATACCTTAGGCTCATAAGCATTTAAAAAGCATAAACATGAAAAAGCTTGGGGTTTGTGCACATTTTTTTTGTTCCTTCTAATTCTCGCAAAACCTTGAATTGCAGGAAAAATGTGTTTTTCTTTAATTTATATTTATTGAATCGTGATTTGAAATGACATATTTTTATAAATTTGACATTTGGTACTAAGCGATTTTGGCATGCCATAAACCTCTTATGTTGTATCCATTGTATCTGCTTACTTATCATATATCTGTGGTCCGCAGTTCGCATGCAAGCTGGTAGCCATGGGTCTGCACTACTGGTGGGTGGCAGCGCTGGGTTGGAGCGCGTGCGACGCCTGGCAGCTGCGGCGTTTACTGCGCGAGCTGCGGGACGTCAACCACGGCCCGCTGGCCGCACAACTAGCTGTGGGCTACGCGGCGCCAGCTGTGGCGCTAGCACTGGCCGCTAGCCACCATCAACACCAGTATGGAAACGCTCTATTGTAAGTATATACTTCTGCATCTAATGGAAACCTAGGCGCCTGCTGTAGGACGTCAACCACGGCCAGATGGCCGCGCAGCTCGCTGTCGCCAGCAGTGGCGCTAGCACTGGCCGCTAGCCACCATCAACACCAGTATGGAAACGCTCTATTGTAAGTATACTTCTTTGTCTGATGTAAACCACGGCGCCTGCGGTAGGACGTCAACCACGGCCCGATGGCCGCGCAGCTCGCTGTCGCCAGCAGTGGTGCTAGCACTGGCCGCTAGCCACCATCAACACCAGTATGGAAATGCTCTGTTGTAATAATTCTTCGAATTTAACAGTTGATTTGTCATGTTATGCAAGGTCAAAGTAGTGCCACACTATGATGAATGTTTAAATATGAAGATTAGCTATAAAACTGAACTCATTCTCTGTATCATATAATCAATTTTCCAGTTGTATCTTTAGCATTGATGCTTCAAACCCCAGGATTCTCCTTCCGACTTTTGAAGCACACTTTGTATGAACTTAGCATCTCATCTGCAGCGTAACATCCAAATTTTAATAGAAAATTCATTTTATCTCAAAAACTGTTAAGTCTGACAATATTATATACGGGTAGAATTGATAACTTCTTTTTTTTATGAAAGCAGGTGAAAACTCCTGTCCTATAACGCCTGTAGCACACAGCCGCGAATGCGGAATGGAACATTGGCGAAACCGCGGAACGCTGTCTAGTATGATTTTGTTTGGTGCGTCTCACACCGCAAGCGGAACGACACCGAAACAGAATTATACATCAGCGTTTCGCGGTTCCATACCAGTGTTCCGTTCCGGAACGCTTCCGTTCTGGAACGCTTCCGTTCCGCATTCGCGGCTGTGTGCTACAGGCGTAATGCTGATGAGTATGAATGTCCTCAGCTGCTGGGAAACTCCCGTCCTATAATGCTGATGAGTATAAATGTCCTCAGCTGCTGGGAAGCTCCTGTTCTATAATGCTGATAAGTATCAATGTCCTCAGTTGCTGGGTGAGCTGCCACGAACCCGTGGTGTGGTGGGTGGTGGTGCCGGCGGGCGTGTACGCCGCGGTGGCGCTGGCCAGTCTCGCCGGCGCCACGCGCGCCGCCTTCACAGTACGCGACCACGTCACCGGGTTCGGGAATCTGAGGTAAGTTCTTCTAGCAAAATGATTAATCTATTTCAATCTACACAGCCAACTATTACTTCAACACGCGATCTTAGTCCCGAAGTCATCATCATCATCATCAACAGGTCTTTGTTAGTCTCCACTGCAGGAGCACGACCCTCTCTTTACTACCAGAGCTATATATAGCCAGAGCAGTCAGAGGATTTGGCCTACACTCTCCACGCTGGCCAGACGGGTTGGAGAGTCCCGAAGTCTGAGTAAAAAAACATATTGTTCAAGTTTGGCAAATTTTTCAACCCTTGTTAAGTAGCTCGGAAACCACAGTTCCTGCCACAATACCTATGAAACGAAATCATGTATTTACTCGTGCCAAGAATCGAACCCATATATAATATACATATACAATTGCATATGTGCGAGCGGGACACCAACCTGTAGTATTTTCGTCTCACAGTCAACCATAAATATTTGCCCATAAATTATGGGCATAATTATGGGCCATAATTATGCTCTCTATTATAAGAATTATAAGGGTAAATATCGTAAATCAAAAATTGAAACACTTCTATCAGGGCACTAAGGAGAAGTGACTTACTGTATAGTTGTGTCGAACTTTACTTATTTGAGTTCCGAGCATTGATGACATAGCAAAAGTTGTTAATATTGATGGGCTGAGTCACCCCTTTAATGTATTTAGGGTCATGTTACACTATATATAAAAAGCCAATACTCACATAACCAAGAATTTTAGGAGAAATGTGTTTTTCTTTGATTTTTATTTACTTAACCGGCATTTGACATTTCATATTGCTTACAATAAATCATATTTGGGTTTTTACACACAGAATGCTGCTAGCAGTCAGTATCGTGTGCCTGCCGCTGGTGTGCGCCGCGTGGGCCAGTGCCTTGCTGTTGGGAAGCGAAACGGGTGCCAGAAGAGATGTGCTCAGCTCTGTGCTGGCCGCGGCTGTGGCCTTGCATGCTGCGGCCGCTGCGCTTGGATACATCGCATTCAACATACGCGTTCGAGACAATCTTAGAAGGTAAGTTGACACGTGCCAAGCCCTGGGCCAGTGCCTTGCTGTTGGGAAGCGAGACGGGCGCCAGGCGAGCCGTGCTAAGCTCTTTGATGGCCGCGGCGGTGGCCTTGCATGGTGCGGCCGCTGCACTTGGATACATCGCATTCAACATACGCGTTCGAGACAATCTTAGAAGGTAAGTTAAGAAGTTTCATCATTTAATGAATAAAAAACTATAGGTACTACCGTTTTTGACAGTTACATAGCCGCCATACGACCGCCATATTCATTATTGCTCACGTTACATAGACTATGGTAGTCCAGGGACATTGATCAAGGCGTTTAGGCTACAGGAAGCAGCATTGGAACAGACATACAGTACAAAGACGCTCGAAAACATTACCTTCTGGGTGGGTTAATCAGGAAAAAAATGACGGTCCGTTTAAATTGATCAGCCAACACAAAGACTTTTAAAAATACTATCTACATATTATATATTTAACTATAATATTTTCCCACAGAACCGTACTGCGATGCCTTGGAAAGAAAGTGCCGCTTGCAGACACTTCGATAATAGTCAGCAGTAGTGCACAGAATCTCTCGCAAATCAACAGGTAACACACCACATAGGCAACTACACTATAAAATTATTAAGCTACTAAGGCATAAAATACACAGAAAAGGCGTACGTGTGCGAAGGCACAGCGTACCTAGATACGGTGCAGGCGTCAATACTACGATAAGATTTTAAGCCTTGCCTATAGCACACAGCCACGAATGCGGAACGGCAGCGTTCCGGAACGGAACATTGGCGAAAACGCGAAACGCTGTCTAGTATGATTTTGTTTGGTGCGTCTCACACCGTAAGCGGAACGAAACCGAAACAGAATCATTAACCAGCGTTTCGCGGTTCAGCCAGTGTTTCGTTCCGGAACGCTTCCGTTCCGCATTCGCGGATGTGTGCTACAGGCGTTATTGTCATACTGAAAACATATTGACGCCTCCTCTTCTCGCACTTGCGATAGCGTTTTTTTCACGCGAATCTGGTCGTTTTGATTTCCGGCTTAAAATCCTATCACAGTGTTCCATGTTTAGGCCATATCTGCACCGCGCGCCTTAGCTGTTAATTTTACACCTCAGAGTCACAGGGAGTTATCATGATCAGACCTCCACTGCAGGAGCATGACCCTGTCTGTACTACCAGAGCCATACTTATTAGCCAGAACAGTCAAAGGACTTGGCCTACACTCTCCACGTTGGCCAAACGGTTGGAGATGGGAGTAATAATTGAATGTTATGTCAGGTCGGCGTTGGCGTACCACAGCAGCACAGAGCCTGGCCGACAACTGCGCAACATCGGGATATCAGCTTCGTCGACCACTTCACGCTCCACCACGAAGACAAGCTCTAGTCCATACAGGTATGAAAACTACATCTTTCAAGGTCTTAAAATGACAAAGTAATATGTCGTTAATACTTAAGGCGGTATTTTTAATAAACGTGTGAGAAAGTGTGAAAGTGAGATATAATTTTTATTTTTCGATAAAAACGAAAACTGCTTGTGATACTTACGAACCGAGAAAGTCTGTGTTTCGTGCTCGCGTGTCGTTTTTCATTCGACCTAAAAAAACCTCCGGATGAGGTCGAAACATGTCGACTTTAGCCTCGTATCTTACATATTAATCATTTTTATATGTCAATACAAAAAAATAAGTATGTAAACAGAATTTAACTCGAAATGTTCAGGAATGAGCTAATGAGAATGGAGAATAGGATACCAACCTTAAAACACTGACTTGTGACTTGTTCACTGTCGCTGCTCACATCACTAGCGTAGAATCAGAACCTGTGGTTGCTATTGCAATACTGTTACGTGGTTAGGGTTCTGGATTTGGTGTAAAACACAAAATTCTGTTCCTCATACACTTTCGGGCCCGACCGCCGACATCCAGAACATTCCATAACATCCAGAAGGTACCAGAATATTTCAGAACATTCCAAAATGCGAGCAAAATAGACAATGTTCAGGAAAGATCTAGAATATTCTGAGAGCTTTGCGACAGTACTAACACCATGTTTTCCTTTTCGTACAGCCGCAGTGACGGGCAGCTGAGACACACTAGCACCTCGACATCCAACTACAACACCAGCGCCAGTGACATGCCTGCGTATCTTCGTGGATTCGACTCCTCCTTACACTCCCGGAAAGATGGTAAGATTATCACAATGCGATAAAGTAAAACCCAAGAACATTATTCTCTATTATCTATGGAGATCTCACCTACATAAAGAAAAGTGAAAACAATGTTTTTGACCTTGAAGACGACCCGCATGTTCTCTACCGTGTTTATGAAAGAGACATAAATAAAATATATTATTCGTACATCGGGAAGAGACAGAAAGAAATTTTTGCTTCTTACACAATTGTAATTTTACAGAGACAGAAGGTTCTCTTTCGTGTGTGTAAGTGGCAAACACTAGTATCTGATTTTTCAAGTTGCTCAAAGGCATCTGACATAGCTTGACGGCTGCCGCTAGTGATGACAGCCGGGACCAACAGCTTAACGTGCCTTCCGAAATGTAACCCAATACTGTTTGCACAAATGTTAATAATTATTCTAAAATAAAATAAATTTACAGATGAAGCTCGACGCCGTCGAAAAGCTACAGCAGAGGAAACAGGAGAAACAGAAGAGGCTACGGAAGCAACCGACAGTGACAGTGAACACAGTGCCCGTAGCTTGGACCTCGCGTCCAGTCACTCTTCAGACGACGACGAAACTAGCACTCGCCGCTCTCGTTCCAGCCACCCTCCGTCTGCTAGCAGTAAGTAGATTATTCACAATTAACCAATTGCAAGTCTTACTGGACTACGGAAAGGTATATCCGGAAAAGAAAATCTATGTTTTTGTACAATACAAAAAAACTTATGGCCCTAGTTTGCTACCCTGCGAAACATTTGGTTATTTGATTTAAAAGATGCTCATCAGAAGGCAATTACTTTTTAGTTGCAGTTTCTCAACACATTTTTACTTAAATGGTGAGGTTAACATCGGAATATGAGTGTACAGATACTGGTACGTAAAGTTGATATGCAATCACTTAGATATCAGATCCTGGGGTGTCATTCTCAATTGCCTGTCCGATAGTTGCATTTATGGCATTGGGTATGCGCGCCTGGCCTCCCGAGCTGCTACTTTCCTATCCTTAGTCCATCTGAGCAAATAACATCCCAAATAACTTTATCTCGTTCACCCAGTCCACCCTTTCTTCTACCCTTCCCTCACGTAAAAAAAGGTTTTGATGGGCAGTAGCGTCGGAACTGAGATAAGCCAAACAAACTGCGCTCACGAACCCGTCTGCTTGGTGAGTATGGCAAAATGGCAAAATCCCCCGCTATGATGGAAATCCGTGAGGGAGGCCCATATCCAGCAGTGGACTTTATGCGGCTGAAACGACGATGACAACACATAGGTATACATATGAATATGGTAGGGGTTTGTTCTGAAACGCGTTGTGTGGATTGACATAAAAAATGCCTGAGAAACCCCCATTACTAAATAACTCGTTGATGTTTGTAGGAGAAAGGGGTGCGTGCAGTGCGGGCGGCGGCTACCTGCCCAACATCACGGAGGGCGCGCCGCTCGGCGCCGCGCCGCGCTGGCCCAAGCACGCCAGGGAAGGTACGGACATGCATGCAAACTTGTGTTGCTACAGAACTCTGCTTCTGCTTCTGAAGTTCTGCATGCCTCTTCTCTTTGGATCTTTTGCTTTACAGGTTGCCCTCACCTCAAAAAATCAGATGAAGTAGCAAAAACTCACTTGGCTGCACCCTATTAAAAAATGCACTTTTCACTTTCATAACCGTTTCTGGTTCCGCAAACTTTAAACAGAACTCAGGGAAGTCTATAGCGGGGAGAGAGGTGAAGTGCGGATAGCGGGGGGCGCGCACACTTCCGCTTCCGTTTCAGCTAACAGTTACCTACTTATGACATCTGTTTGCGTTTCTGCTTCCGTTATTTTATTTTATTTTTATTTTATTTTACATTCGGATGACCAACAGCAACAAAAGTAACATAGGTTGTACATTAGCAACAATAAAGCCAATTATAGGTCTTCACAGATAGCAACAAATTACGATATAAATATACGGAAACGCCAAAGTCACGTTTTAGTTAAGTACTTGATATATACCACAATTAAAAATTAAAAAAAAAAAGGTTACAAAAGTATTGCCGGCTATGTAGAATATACACACAAAACAAAGAGTAAGAAGCTAGCAATATTCAAACAGAAAACCACACCTGCAGCGCATTAGGTACACTTAAAGAAACTATCATATAATAATCTTTTTACCTTAGTCGGAGACGTATTGAATGTGTCTATGTCTATTGTTTTGGATACATCATTAAGGAATTTACCTGCTCGCCACAAAAATGAGTTTAGTCTATAATTGGTTGATACTGCCGATAGACTAATAGGGTTATGATATCGACGGGATCTGCTGGGGACTGTGAAATATATCCTGGACAGAAGTTTCGGTGAATCCACAGTACCTGTAACCACCTTTAATAGATAGCAGATGTCAGCTACTTTGCGTCGTAATTCTAGTGGTACGAGTGATGTTTTCTGCAAAGAGAAGTATAATCAAATGATTTATAATCCAACTTGAGACGGTAACATAAGTGTTTAAGAAATTTCTTTTGGATATTTTCAATGCGGTCTATATACACTTTGTATCTAGGATTCCAAACTTGTGACGCATATTCTACGTGACTCCGTACAAAAGCACAATATAAAATTTTTAGGGTTTTAACATGTTGAAACGAGGAAGAGCAACGCATGACAAAACCTAACGCCTTGGAAGCCTTGGATACCGCTTTATCTACTTGTAAATCAAAAGTCAGTTTCTCATCGTGATGTACACCGAGGTCTCGTACATTGTTTTTTGGCAGAAGCTCTTCACCCTTAAGAGTGTATACAGAGGGAATTATATTTCTTTTTCTACTAAAAGTAACAAAACAACACTTAGATGGGTTAAGATCCAGGCGGTTGACATCACAGTAACTCTCCAACCGTGACAGATCAGACTGCAAAGCAAGCACGTCGTTTTGCGTAGATATGGCTGAAAATTTTCATATCATCAGCGAAGCATAAGACATGTGATGACTTAAAGCAGTCCTTAATATCATTAACAAACACTGTAAACAACAATGGGCCCAGCAAGGACCCTTGTGGGACGCCACTTGGTATGTCTATCCAGCTAGATATATAGTTGTTGACTACAACCGCCTGTGATCTATTTTCAATATAAGATGCAATCCACCTCAAGAGATCACCTCTTATACCTATTTTATTTAACTTTAATAATAACCGGTTGTGGTCAATGCGGTCAAAGCATTTACTGTAGTCAGTATAGACAACGTCCACCTGCTTACCATTGTCCATAGCTTCAGTGATATAATCATTAAGAATAACAAGATTTGATACCGTGGACTTGCCGCTAACAAAACCATGCTGGGTAGAACATAATGCACCTTTAAGGGTCGAAAAGAGTTGATTGTAAATTAATTTTTCAAAAACTTTAATGATTATGCATAATTTGGATATAGGCCTAAAGTTACAAACATCCGTCTTCGACCCTTTTTTATGTACTGGGGTTATAAAAGCGCTTTTCCATATAGTAGGAACGGTATGTTCACGCATAGAGTGTTTGAATAGTAAAGTTATAGGAATAGATATAGTGTCAGCAGTAGCTATAAGAAACAGCGCGGGAAGGTTGTCAGGGCCGGCTGATTCTGATGGGTCAAGTGATTTCAACAATTCCCTGACCATATCAACCGTTATTTCTACAGATGAAATGTCAATTGGGCTATTGTCACATTCATACAAATTACTGCGGACAGGGCTACTATTTGTCTGAGTAGGCTGAGAAAAGTTAGAATAAAAATATGAAGAAAAGGCATTGCAAATGCCTTCTCCTGAATTCACCTGAGTGCCATTGTAATTCAGGCTATTCGGAATAGCGTTGCTCTTAAATTTTGATTTTACATATGACCAAAAATATTTTGGATTACAAGAAATAGAATTCTCAACCTTGGATATATATGCATTATAACATTCCTGTTCAAGACACTTAACCCTATCACGTAATAATCTCAATGTATGTAGATCGACGCTATTCCCATAATTGTTATATTTTCTACGAAATTTATTCTTTTCTCTAATAAGTTTCACAAGTGATCGCGAATACCACTGAGGAAATAAATCACTTTTAGTTTTCATAGACGGGATGTATTTCTCTCTGAGAGTATTATAGACACTGTAAAAGTAATTAACGGCCTCCTCCAGAGTTCGATTAGAAAACTCGTTATCCCAATCTATGCTCATCAGTTCAGAATTAATTGAAGTGTAATCGCCTTTGTAATATAAATATTTCTTAAAAGGTGCAACTCGCAGTGTTTCTAAAGAGTCAAATTGCACAGATATTAATAATGCCGGGTGTAACGGATCAATTGGTACAAGGGGATCCGGGCAAGAGTGGACCTTAACGGCGTTATTTGATAAAACCAAGTCCAAGATTCTACCCATGCTATTTAAGTTACCATTGTACTGGGAAAGGTTCAGAGTATTCAATTCATCAGTCAAAAGATATTCATCCGCACTGCTCATGTTGGAAGGTTTATAACTCAAGTCGTCTTGTAAAAGCCATTTAATCTTACTAAGGTTAAAATCACCTATAACAAGAAAAGTATGAAGCGGGTTACTCATAATAACATCAGATAATCTATTTAGAAAGTTTGATAATTGCAATGAGAATGAGTTGCCCATACCTTCATTACATAGGTACAAAACACATAAGTGCATTCTGCATTCCTTGGAATCAATAGACAACCAGAGATCCTCAGCGCTCGAATTAAATTCTGGTTGAGAAATAACCCGTAAGTGTTTTTTAGTTGCAATTAAGACACCGCCACCCCGACTTTGACCACAGGAGTCATACTTTCTATCCCGCCTCCAAACAACATAGTGCTCATTGAATAACTCACCGTCCGATATTCCGTCAAGTAGCCACGTTTCGGTTAATATTACAACATCGTAGTTATTTAAGTTTAAGTTACGGAGGAATGTTGTTGTTTTGGTTCTCAAACCCCTAACGTTTTGATAGTTATGATATGACACTTCCGTTGCATCACTATCAAAGCCCTTCAGGCTAGTACGCGACCTCTATGTTGAATAGTTTATTTTGACGTTTCTTCTCTGTAGTGGTTGGTTCCGTAGTCTGTTGCTTTTGGAATATTTCTCAATATATATACAGGTTGATATTTAAAAAAAAAACATCAGAATTAGTAAGTAACAAAAAATGTTTTTTTGACAGAATCTAACCATCCCGAAATGGGTCGCTGGTCACAAGAAACGGGGTCCGACGCAGAAGGATTGAACCCCAACCTCGCGTCGCCCTCCCCGAACCCACTGCCCAACCCCGACCTAACATCCGACGTGTATCATCTCAGTCGGCATCGGATGAAGCCTTCTATTCTCGAAAACGTCCATGACACGTATGTGGCCAGTGTGGACGCGTCGAGGCTGCCCCTGGATAATAGGTACGTATTTATGATGTATTATTTGTTGAGCTCCGTGGCGCAGCGGTCATCACGCCTGCCTGCGACACGGATGGTCCCGGGTTCGATTCCCGGTCAGATCAAGATAGAAAACGATCATTTTCAGATTGACCTGGGTCTTGGATGTTTTTCTATATATGTATTTGTTATAAAATATTCTATCGTTGAGTTTGTATCCCATAACACAAGTCTTTCATAAGAACTTACTTTGGGGCTAGCTCAATCTGTGTGATTTGTCCGTATATATTTATTTATTATTATTTATTATGACAGTAAAAAACTAACAGAAAACAAATGATTATCAAACAAGATAGCTCGTGAAAGTTCGCGATTTTAATCACAACACTGCTTTGCTTATGTTCTCATTAGTTTCAAAGAAGTACCAACAGTCCAGAAGATTTGTTCTTGATGTGTTACATTAACGAGCTCCGTGGCGCAATAGTTAGCTCGCCAACCTGCGACTCGAGGGTTTCCGGGTTTGATCCCCGGCCAGGTTATGATGGAGAACGATATCTTTGAGATTGGCCTGGGTTTTGAATGTTTTATTATGTTGATATGTATATTTATTTATATCCCACGACAAAAGTTCACAAACTTACTGTGGGGCTAGCTTTATTTATGCGATATGTCCCTATATATTCTTTTCTAGTTTATTTATTTTATTTGAATGAGAATCACCAATTCACACATCAATAATATCTACCGTATTTATGTGTGTAACTTAGTCTTGATTTTTCCTTCATGGTTAATTTAACGAGCTCTGTGGCGCAGCGGTCATCACGCCTGCCTGCGACACGGATGGTCCCGGGTTCGATTCCCGGTCAGGTCAAGATGGAAAACGATCTTTTTCAGATTGACCTGGGTCTTGGATGTTTATCTATATAAGTATGTATTTGTTATGAAATATAGTATCGTTGAGTTAGTATCCCATAACACAAGTCTTTCATAAGAACTTACTTTGGGGCTAGCTCAATCTGTGTGATTTGTCCGTATATATTTGTCCGTATATATTTATTTATTTATTTTAATTGGTCGTTGACCACAGCTAGGTCGTCAGATGTTTAACGGCGAATCTTTCGATTGTAGGTCACTCCATCAACTCACAAGATCACCACAGTTAGGTACCGACATAATCTATGCATATTTTTGTCTCACAGGTACATGGAAGAGGAGCTAATGTACGGCGTACTGCCCACCGACACCGAAAAACAAGTCCCATACGACCCCAACTACCCCATCTCCCCCACCATGTACAGGCTACCCACCAATCCTTACGGCTCCAAACCCTATCTCTCTTCTAGAACATCAGATTACGGCTACAGCCCCACAAAATACCTTAGCCCAGACACTAATGTATACGGATCAAGAGATTTCACTGAAGTAACTACTAGGGGACACGACGGATATCCTTCTAGGGATTTCAGGGATTCGGGAATTGCGACGATGTTGAAGAACGACTACCAGAGAAAGATGGAGGGCCATTATGGAGGGGACTTCACTGATAGAATGTCGGAAGGATCGGACAAGCATCATCCTCATGACAAATATCTGTTTCCTTATACAGGTTAGTGTGGAGTGGTATGGTTTGATTGAGTGAGACTATGACATGACTGAGGAGTTACATTTTTTAAACAATGAAAATCTCAATTATGTCGTACCGTAAATACCATGTTTTCTATTGTTACCCTACCTCTAATATGAATACACTTATAACTATTACTTATTATATTTATTCTTTTTAATTTTGTTACAAAAAGAAATCTCTCAAATGATTTTGATACCAAACGCTAATAAGTGCTTTCATAGCCCTAATAGTTCACATAGTAGGTCAAGGCGAATAGGTATTATTATATGCTTCCACGATTCCTAAGCTTCTTTAATATATGGACAGGCGCACGCACATGATGCCAAATTACGTATCAACAACGCTCGACTTCGTCTGCGCAAGTTTTAGCCTATGTCACCTGCAGACTTATATTATATAAAGCCTAGATAGACTCTATTAGCCTAAAAGCATATTGTCCAACTGATAGTCTGTCGCGCACACACACAGCTACCATTTTGACGGATTTTTAGGGCATAAATTGACAGGACGCGTGTGATAACACTAAGCCGTCACGGACACAAGCCTTGAAAAATTGGTCAGTTTTTTAATCATTAAAATAAAATCATAACGGTGTCTAGAGAGTATATAGTCAAAGACTGCAGATAAATTAGCTTTCTATAGGTGAAAGAATTTTGAAAATCGGTCCAGTACTTTCGGAGCTTATTCAATGCATACAAACATTCAAATTTCTTTAAAATATATGTACTATTTACAGATTTACATTCCCAAAGTTAAACATGTGTGACATTAGATCTTTAAGTATTTGAAGAATATTGTAATCAATATATAATTTGCTTTTATGCGTGAGCCTGACTTTCTGTGTGATCAGCTTTTGACTTATTATTTTGCCGTAGCCGAGGAAGACCACGCTACTTTGCGAGCCGTTACCCACTCACCGCAAGCCCTTAGTACTGACCCACACACAGGTAATGCTCTGCCAAATTAGATCTTTTATTTGCAATATAATTTATTGTTGAATAATTATATAATTTAGAGTGAAAATATTTACGTGTGATTGCAAAGACACCCTGTTTGTGCTTGACTTCCATTACACGCCATCTAGTCACAGCAAACCTATTTGCTAAATTATCACAGTGTACAAAGTTTTGATAGTCACTTCAATATCCATTACGGTTTATGTTTCTTAAATAAAAATAGTAAATCATACGAATGTCGTAATGGATGTTGAAATCACTATCATGTACCTACTCCACAAGCAAATAGGCCGGCCATAGATCTTCTAAAGCGACATATTGAATGAGTTTTTTTTTTTAATTAAGGCGCGGCAGCGCTTGGATCATTATCGGGCAACAACAACAATGAGTCGGTTGTTGCTAGAGACAGCCGCTCATAAAAAGTGTGCTTCGACTCAAACAAAAATGCTATCTTTCCAAAAGGCTTGTCAATGAAGGCATTTAATTAACTTTGAAAAACGATTGTTATAAATCGATTGCAGTGCCAAACATCCGTTTTCTAAAAATTACTTGCTTTATACTTTTGATGATGATGAGTTGCATTACTAGGGTTTTTAAACGACTTAGTCCGTATAGCTTGGCGTGTTTTTTTTTTCTCGCTTTGACAATATAACTATTTTCGTGCCACGTGTTAATAAAACCTTATGTATTATGTGATACATTTCGATTAGAAATAATTATAAAGCAGACTATTTTACCAAAGCCTCGTTGCCAAAGCGACTCTTTCGTTGGTCGTTTTGTCCACCTCCAGATGACGCTGCTCGTCAAATATTTATCTAATGACAGCGGCTCATCGGACCCTACGACACAGTGCTGTCATCTGATAGTAACCGTTTTTAGAAAACTCGCACTCTATCATGAATTCATGAAAGACTCTAGTTGAACTATATACCTATTGTTTTTTTAACAGGCGAATCTCAGCCGCAAATGGGAGCGCCATTAGCTAGTATGGGAGAAACAAGCGAGTAAGTTGAGTAAAATGTAATTCAGCATGCCTGCATGGAAAAACCACATTTCATTCAATTTCTGTAAAGGTTTCTACACACAATGCTAGCAGCGTGCACAGTGTGCCTTATTGAGTACTAATAAGGCATAAAGGCATTGCAAGCCGTTCTGCAAAAGCCGGCGGTTCCTGCCGCCGACATGTGTGTAGGAACCTTAGTACAGGTGTACAAAAGTCTAGTCATTTTCATAACCTTTATAACAACCTTGCGTTTTTGTACATCCTGTCTGTACTGAGGTCAAATTACTATTTCATAGGGGAACTTTGAAAAAAATACTAGGTACTTAATAAGATAAAATTGATATAATCCAATTCTGTACTTTGGTAGTTAATTAGGTTCTTTTAATTTTTATGTCACCTATTTTTTTTTCATCAAAATCATCACTCTGACTAAATAATAAGAGTACCTACATTTTTTTAAAGGTGAAATATTTTTCCTTACATGCTTCATATTTTCAAATACACAATGAGAAGATATTGTGTCATAATATTTATTTCTTTATTACTCATAACCGTACATATACATATACTCATTACAAGTAATTTACTGCCGAATGTTGTCTTGTGTACTTTTATTTTTTCTGATACCGATTCACTCATGTCATTAATCAATTCTGTGTGGGAATATTAACACTGTCTTATTTATTCTCAACTAGCAGGCCTCTAGTGCGCCCGGGCATATATTATACCTATAAACCTTCCTCATGAATCGCTCTATCTATTGGTGAAAACCACATATGAAAATTCGTGCTTAGTAGCTTTTTAGTTTAACGCGAACAGACAGATAGACAGACGCGGCGGAGGACTTTGTTTTATAATATGTAGTGAAGTCGGTATCAGAGTAACACATGTATAATTTAAAATTGTCTAGATGGTGGCGGTTATATGAGAAACACTCACAGTAACTCATCTTTTGCTTTGCTAACTGGTGGTGTTGCCGCGCGCAATCTCATCGCTCATCGTAGAGAGGAGGTAAATGGTTATATCTGCATGATTTCATTGATGTTAAGCAGGGCTGGATTATCCGTGCTAGGCAAATCAATGCCTCCAAACTTTCTTCATAGGAATTAACTATATTTAGCGCAGAAGAGCATTTTTTTGGGCGTCCACCTTTGATTTTATCGCTGTTGGAATCCTTTTACTTCCGTCCCTTGAGCGCCTGTCACGCACTCCTTGCTAACTGGAGTTAAAACGGCTTTGAATAGTAAATAGGATTCATAATCGGCCGCTTAAGTGACTTTGGGCCCCTGGCAGCTGCTTACTATACCTAAAGGATAATCTGGCTCTTCTTAAATTTGTCTATGTCTATCACATGTAAGAATTAGTAACTATAACGGCAACGGACACCTTGATTCCATCTTATATTTTATACAAGTAAGATTTTCTTTACCTTAGAATTAGAGATGATATCTTTGTACCTACTCGGGATGACCTAAGGTTAAGAAAAAAATAAGCATCCGTCAGAGCCCGTCGGAACTCCATTTTTTTAAAATATATTTTGCATATACATATGTGAACTTTAATATTAATTATTTTAGACATTAACCCTATCATTCATAAAGCGTAGATGACAAACGCTTATTTAAATCATTTTTTTAATATGTGTTACTTGTATGTGGCATTGAAAGAAACATTTCTATTTTATTATAAATTAAGCTGGTTAAAATGCCTAGTTCTTACGAAAATACTTTATCATATTTTCTTTACCTTGAAAGAAATGTTGAATGCCACCTAGGCTACAATGAAGAAACGAATGTAGCTATCTACCGAATTAAACCTATATACTGAATTACATGATGATGATAATTATTTCCCAGCGAAGGGCTAATGTTTATTAATCTGTAGTATCTAGTATGTAGCTATGTACTAATATAATTGTGTGTTACAGGAAATCTACTACTGAAGATGACGCAGAAACAAGAGTTTGAATCAAGCAAAGTACAAGATTTCCAATGAATCTCAATTAGTTGTTAATTTTAATTTAATCGTATTGTAACTAAGTATTCTTAATAAGTTCTAGCGTTTAACTTGGAGGTAAACTCTCGATCGAAATAGGCTATTTTCCTGGGTCAAAATATTAATAATATAACAAGACCGTCAGTTAGACAATTAAATAATATTGGACACGTATTTTTTCTTTCGGTAATTAAACAATAAATGTCAAAGATAAAGCGTGTCAAAGTTCATGAGTGGGGGCTTGTGACATCACAGGCCATTATAAAGTGTACTGGCTAGAGACGTCACACACAATTTTGACGGGCTATATCTTTGTCATTTTTTGTTTGATTGACAAAAGAAAAAACACGTGTCAAATGTTTTTTGATAATCTAACTATCGGACTAATTAAGTATATTGTTTTAGGAAAATAGCCCATTGTGATTATGATGATTTCTTTAAGTATAACCCACCTATATATTTGTTCACGTGACTTCGGTATACTTCGGTGGGCACCCCTTCAAGTAAAGCGCTAGAAATATAGCATTAATTTTTTGCAAAGACTGTTGTTTACAATCAGTACCCACTGCCATAGTGTAGATTAACAACTATTTATTTTGTCTATGCTTTAAGTAGGAGAAAATGGTTCACTGAAGTAAGTTACATACATTAAAACAATCGTTTATGAATAGTACCTATGTGGATCCATGAAAATGGCAACCTAAGGGTCGTTTGCTCTTTACTTATAGTTAACTTTATAAGTTTTTATTACTATACGGTATCTATCAGTCATCACAAAAAACACAAAACAGTGGTCACGAGATTTCGTACAAGTATTGATAAACAAATAATTCCTACTCAAGCATTAAGATCTAATATAATAATTGTTAAAGCGTATGTAACGTTTTAAATGCAAGTTTTCACTACAAAAACAGCGTACTTAGATGGCATTATATAATAAACATCATGATAATTTTGATAAGAATATCTTACAACTATCTTAGAGCGACATCACACTGATTTTTGACACCTGATTACGTCCTTAGAAAAACTTCGCTGATATGCCTTCAATGGAAAGATGTGAGGATATTTTACTGACAAGCGGGTACACAATTTACCATTAATTTATTATAAAGACTTCTACCTATGTCTGTGTTACACGTTTTTTTTATAGAAAAATTATAGAAACGATGCGCGCACGTTCAATTAACGCCTTGGCGCCTCGCTAGAAATACGATTGCAAATCGTCGCTAGTGTAATCACCCCCTTAGCCAGTCTTATATCGTGACCACTAAAATGGCATTGATGCAATAGTTTACAACTTGCACGTGACCTTTATGATTTAGCATAAAATAGCTAACAGAAAAAACTGTTGAATAACGTAGCGTAATGATCTATCGTTGATATTTCAATACCGGGACTAGTGCAAAAATGTTGTTTCTAGTTGTTTTACAATATTTGGGAAAATAATGGCATCCAAAGTCGCCCTGTAAATAATAGAATAGGTATTAGGTAAAATCTCTGCGTTTGTGGTTTCGCTGTATTGAAACTTTATAATTTAATATGTATTCATGCATAGGTAGATATTTCAAAGAAATATTTTTATATAAGAAACCAAAACAACTTTATGTATCATAGTTTCTTAAAATAAAAATAAAATTGCTCATAGGTGTAGATTTAGAGTTTGGGATTTTTCATGCATGAAAGTAGGCAATTAAATGAATGAAAATTAATAAGTACCTACCCAAGTGTTACATCAAATTTTAAACTAATCGAAAATGTAGGTAGTTATGTACTTGCTGTTTTAAACCATTTCCAAAACTACATCTTTGAACACTGCATCTTTAGATTTAATTGTATAGCTATTCACTTGGGATTACTATTTTGATTAAAATAATATGCAATTCTATGTGTGTACATAAACCTATTATGGAGTGTTGTGTGCGTTTGAGCAGTTTAACGAAGAGTCCACCTATTTTGTAAATAATAGATTTTTACACTTTGTAGCGGTTAATTAAGTAGATAATGTAAGAAGAAGCTTTATTTAGATAACTATAGATCTGATTGCCATAATAATTGTATAATGAGTTTTGTATTATGCATGTGCCGTGTGGTTTTGAGAATGTTCAGAATGTAACTCTTTGTAAGACTAAAAGTTCAATAGTCTATCGAGCAGAGGTGGTAATAGTCTGTCTAGCGAGTCGCTTCTCTATAAGTACCTACGTACTATTTGTTAATTACCTTATAAGTATCAAAAAGCCGATTGGCTACTACCCCGAAGCCCCCTGCCTGTAAACCCCATTGGGATCGCCTCGTATAAGTGACACCAACCACTTGAAAAGCGTATTAATTTTAAAAACTGCGCTGTTCAAATATGTCCAAGATCATGTTCATTCCATTGAATCTGCTCAGATTTACGCTTTATGTGTTAGAATTAAATTAAAATTGTTTGATTCAGAGTTTTTGACTTGACTTTACATTCCATTTTGTGATATGATTTTATTCAGACGTTTTGGAGACTTTGTACTAAGTAGTTTTATTGATACGGACATTATGGATTTTGTTTATATTAAAATAAAATATTTTATTGCTAATTTATCTGAAGTTTTCTTTACCGAATTGCGTTGCTTTTCCTGTTTGTAAATCTAAAAATAGGACCTGCCTGATCGATACTAAGTACATATTCTAAAGTCTGTGCAATAAGGCTTAAAATTGGAATACCTACTTACTACAATTTTTGAGCAATGCACAAGAGAGTTTTAGTAACGTTAAACTCAAGGACCTAAAACAACGTTTCAATGCAAAAGCGCAAAACCTCAGAGACCCTAGCTTATTTTGATTATAAAGGCATTATATAAATTATTAAATTTAATTTTCGCGGATTATTTTAGATTTTTTTCTTTTTTTGTGTTGAAAATTGAAAATTCTGGTAACTACGCGTGATCTAGGGCGACGTTACCGCTTCACGTGCTGTCGCATGACAGTGACCGACTGCGTAATTACATTATGCTGCAAGTACGTTGAGCTGGGTATTATAGTTGAGGTGTTTATAGGCACGAGACGAAGCAGAGTGGTTTTAATTCAGAATGTGACCCTTATTTTTTTTATTTCTGGACTCGATTCTGAACAAGCTAATTCAGGTTTTGCGCTTTTTTATTAACACGTTGTATATGAGACGAAGACGCTTACTATATATACATGGTTACACTAAGAGTTTTTTTTAAGTGATTAGAGACCCGTTATTATACGGGACTTGTTAACCCGCGCTACGCTTAGCTGCTAATTTTTCGTTCCACGGATTCAAAATAAAAGGGCGATTTTCGACGACGTGGCAAAGCGCATAGAAAATTGGAGCTCATTAGGAGAATGGACCATTAAACTAAAGATATAAGTAAATATTTCAATTGCGTGGTGACAGACAGCACGTGACGTGCGTCATTATCCGGCTCGGTTATGTTCAAGTAGGTATTCCAAGGTATCAAATTTAACAATTAAGGTACCTACCTACCTATGTTTATGAATATCAATTTTCGTTGTTGTTGAAACATGCGCTTTGTTGCGCCGTCGAAAATAAAAATGTTCCGTAAAAATATTATCCTACTTATAATATAACCTTTTATTTGTCAACCTCCTCATTCATCCATTGGTCATGCAGGGTCGATTTATATGCGCCCGCGCGACCGAGCGGCTTGGCCGCATATTGTAAGTAAGGCGGCAATCCCGATTTTCGATTTATAGTCACGACATAATGAAAAAGAAAATCTGTGCATCTGTGTGGTTCCCGGTAGAGTAGAATAGGACCACTCCAAGTCTTCACGTGGATGCCGTAGAAGGCGACTTAGGAAACACAAGCTAAACAAAGCATAAACATCACAGAGACCACTGCAACCCATCTGGTCAGCGTGGAGAGTGTAGGCCAAATCCTTTGACTGCTCTGGCTATATATGTATGTAGCTCTAGTGGTACAAAGAGGGTCATGCTCCTGCAGTGGAGACTAAACAAGACCTGATGATGATGAATGAAAAAAATAACGGCGCTAGTGCTAGCAACCTTCGCCTGCCCGGTGATGCTGTTTCCATACGGTCATAACTACAAGTTTCTCATCATCATTTCGTGTAGGTGACACGGTCAGTCGACCATGCACACCCTGGTGTCAGAGTTCTTCGGAACCGCCTCTCAGCCTCTGACGTGGTTCCTTTAACGACTACCAGATGGCAGCCGGGACCACCGGCTTAACGTGCCTTCCGAAGCACGGAATCATCTTTCTTATCAGACAATCAGGTGCTTCATGCCTGCAATGTCCTAACCAAACTAGAAACAACTTAACAAAGTATGCTTCCCGTGGGAATCGAACCCACGACCCCCGGGTCAACAAAGCAAACGCCTTAACCACTGGACCACGGAGGCAGTTTCTCACACCAGTATGACTACGAGAGCACCTGCGCCGCTACCCAAATAAATCGTTCCATACAGTTGCTTTGCTTGTTATTTCGAGGTGTAGCGACCGAGCCGATCAGTCGCGCAGAAGTATAAATTGAGCCTCAGCTTAAAAGGACAACCAACTAACAGCTACAAGCTTCTGCATGACAGGAGATTACATCTTACATGTGATGCTGAGTATAGACTCAGCAACAGATGGAAGAGTTGCTACTCACTGGAGAGAAGATCTAATCCTGATAAACCATCGACACAAAAAGAAAAACTGCAGTAGTTAACTTATAAGTTGCCACTGCAGTTGAACTTAAAAAATAAAACTGATAACCGAAACAACTATAAACTTTTATCTATTTATTCATCAACATACATAATATCTACATTTGCACAAATAAAGTATCATTTTAACTTAGAATTACATCAGTTGCCGATACTGATGACTGATATAATACTTATTTAACCATGTTTTGTTTCACGCCACTTTATATGGATATGGGGTTGTGCCGGAAATCGATATTATGGGGCACCATAGACAAGATAGAATCAGATTGATAACAATCCATTATGTTCATATTAAAAACCTAATGATTAACTATGGATATGGCTTTACAAGTAGAATAAATTAGACAACAGAGAAGCAAAACTAATATTTACAAATTGGAAGTAACAATTTCTGTCAATTCTTTTCAACTTTTCACAAGAACTTTACATTTTTTTTGCGATATTTTCCAAATAGACACAGAAATAAGCTACAATTATTAGGGAACTTTCAACATGCTGCTGTTATATTTAAACATGATTTCATACTACAATACAAATGTGTCGGTTATTCAAAAATATCTTATTCTACTCCAAAAGTATAATAATTTATGTACAATATTATGTATCAATTGGGCTATTGACTTGACAAACCGATCAAAGCTTTATAAAACTGATTAGGTCTCATGGAATGTTTAAGCCTTCAATACAACAATAAGATACAACATTGTACCATGCCCCGCAACAAAGCAGCGGCGTTATAATCATGAGCGAGATGGTGCTAGGTAAAGACTAGTGCCAATCCAGTTTTTCTAGATTTGTCAATGCTGCCTCACCACAGAGGTCTTGTATTAATAAATAAGATATTCTTTACTATACAATGTGTATCTAGATTGTTAAAAAAATAAGGACCAGCAAAATGAATATACACAATACAAAGTCTATGGGGTAAGTAAAATATGTCAAAAAAAACAATCCATACTATCAAAACCTGTCAAAATCTGGAACCTTAGCACAAAATGCAGTAATAAGTTACATGTCTAACAACATCAATTACAACTAGATAATATTATGAATGGTATAATTTGTTTACAAATAGATAAAGGTGCTAAGATCAGATTTTTTACAATTTCTTGAAATTAATACACAATATAAATAGCACACCTCAAGTTACATGTTATTTCGTTTCGGGCAAACACAAGTTCATCTCTGAGGATTGCAAGCGTCTCCTGGGATATATGTTCAAATATTTCGCTTTCAAGCACTGGATGCGTAGATTTAAGTTACAATGAAGGTTAAGGCCGGAGATCCAGTGCAGAGGTACACTGAAAATAAAAGATATTGTGACATTAAAAACAATTTATTAGAATAAAAATATGTCAATGTTATTATTACAGAAATAAATGAAGATATATTTATCAAAATACATTAAAACAGAAGCATATCCATATGCAAGAGCCCTCATAAATTCAATAAGCATGTTTAGCAAGATTCTGAATACCCACATTTATGAAACAATTTTAAACAAAACGTATTTGTAAACATACATATTTATAATAATTTATTGCGACAAAATAATTATGTTGTTAGGTTAATTAGTAATTTTTGAGAGATTTTATCATAATGAGAGTGACCAAGCATCAAATAATAGCGACATATCAAAATAAAACTTTAAAAGAAATCTGACTAAAAACTCAATAAAATTAGCTATAATGTAAATAATGAAGAATAAATAATTAGGTAGAACAATATTATAATCTTTAATTAAAGATAAGTTGACATAAATAATATGTTCATTTGCAACAATGCAGTTTTTATCTCAGGTAAGAGAATCCATGAACAATAGGTGGAACCTAGACCACAGCAAACTTGGCTGGTGTTTAAATTTGGTTACTATCAAAAGTAATAAGTAGAGCTATTACAATGAAATAAGTCATAATTTATGGACTGATGGAGATTGGAGAATGCTAGCAAAAGACTTAGAGGTATGGAAACAAAAATAGGCATTCACCCAAAAGTGAAACCGAGCCTAGTGAAAAAATAATTTATAATTACAGCAGCAAAACACGCATTTAGCCCACTAGTCATGTATTGTCATCAGAACTCTGAGCGTGTGCAAAATTTCATCCTAATCAAAGACTCGGAAGTGCGTGAAATTAAGATTATCTTACATACAAGTAAAGCTAATAAAAGCGTGTTAAAAATGACAATCATAAATTTTACTGTCTTTGCCTTGCTAGGTTATCTAGACAGTGACAGGAGTAGACTTGAGAACGATTTTAGTTAAGATATATCTAAGATGCCTTTCGAGTATTTAGGTGTAAGGCAGATATAAGGAATTTTGACAATTATGAGCAGATTAGAATATGTACTACCTATGCAAGTAAATAAAAATCTACTGCTTTTGTGCCAACTCAAATATGTACAGAGCAAGTTCATATTTTGATAATGATGATGATCTTGTGACAAATCAATTGCTGTCCAGTTTAGCATTACAAGATCCTAATTAGGAAAGTCTAATGCAAATAAAATTTCAATTTTCTCCTCAATTTATACTTGTACCACTATCTAAAATTACACAGCAAACACTGCACTTACATATCTTTATACTTAAAGAGAGAAAATTATATAAACAACAAAAAATACGGCTTGGATTTAGAATCGTGCGCCCCGATTGCGACTGAGGGCAGAAAAGAAGTTAGGTTCAGGTTATTTTTTTTTTATGACCACCCAGAACGACTTAGGGCAGAAAAGAAGTTAGATTCAGGCTGGTTCAGGTTATTTTTTTATGACCACCCGGAACGACTGAGGGCAGAAAAGCACACGGGCGCACGATTCTAAATTTCAACCAAAAATACTTATAAAAACACCATAAGGAAGTAATACTCACACTTAAATTCAATGCATCTTTTTCTTAAGTTACTGGCCACCCATTTTGACTCTGGATGTCATGTATATTCCAACAATGAGACCGAAGAGACCAATGGCGGACCCAAAGATTTCTATGATTAGAATTTTGACAAACAGGGCTGCATTGGCTGCGTCTGCAAGGGCTGCTCCAGAGCCCACAATACCCACAGCAATACCACAGAACAAATTTACGAGTCCGACGGCCAGCCCAGATCCAAACATGATGTATCCAGACATAAAATTCATTGCCTTGATCCTTGTGTCTGTTGACCCCTCATCATATTTTTCCAGCATTCCAGACAGCACGATTGCGGTGATAAGTCCATAAATGGCCACGGCTTCACAGAAGATAACGGAGATCAAGTTCTTGGTCTTGATTCTGGGAGCTTTGACACCACCACCAACTATGCTCGTTCCAGTCGTGTGAATGCCCATCGCAGCGCCTACCACGGACAGCGACACGGCCAGGGCGATGCCCAGCGTCGCCCACATGTAGGGAGAAGTACTCTCCAGGAACCATCCTACGCTGATAAGCTCACCCTTTCCGGCGAACAAATAGAATCCAGCAAAGATGATGAAGGCGATACTCGCGAGGAGCACCAACAGGTAAGTTAAAAAGTATCTCATTTTGAGATATTTGGTTAACGAATTGGACGCTTTTTACCCGTTGATCCCGATATGGGAGGCCTTTTTTCGCCCAAAATTTGCCTTGACAGAAAACTAAAAATCGAGAGGTCTTGTGATCACAAGATGTCAGAGACAATAAATGGGTTGCCATTATAAATAAAATAATTCCGTTCATTCATTATAAAGAGTTCTGTAAACGATCAAGCACGCGCAGGCAGACCATCACTAAAGAAAGAAACAAGTCTTGACCCACACACAACAAATCACACTATATAATTTATACAACAAATGCAAAGAAAGGGGCACTATTTTCGAACAATGAACATGAGTTTTGAACCGCGGTACCATGCAGAACCGTTCATTGTAATCATTCGTGAAAGAACGATAAAAAAATTGGCTGTTAGAAACGCTCGCGTAAAACACATGCGTTCAAGATATTGCCCCATCATGCATGCATGCCCCAGTGGTACTATTTATGAACGTGTGACACTCGTCTTCGAACGATGTTTGTATGGAAAACTTTTTGTATCCCAGTGCCAGAGCAAAAAGCAGAGCTGTCGACAATGTTGCCAGAGTTGTATTTTTGTACTCTATGACTGGATCATTATCATTCACTCATCTTGTCTTGTACTGTCACATGCATGACATTAATTCCATTCATTCAATAATTCAATTCAATCCAAGATTCCAAGCTCATCCAAGTAGACAAGTGTCGGTGAATTGACTTTATATTTTCCTTGATTTTTGTCAAAATATTTGATTTGTCAGAATGTAAACTATAAACGTAATTTTCTTAATCTCTGTATTTAGTGAGTAGGGTGTGACAAATGGAGATGGAGTATTAAAATCACTATGAAGTCCATGAAAACACCACATCAAAATGCTAACAGTTTATGCTCGGTTTATCGTTCGCCACTCATACCTGTTTCTTTTCATCCTGAGTGTAGTGTCCACCGTCCTCACCGTGATTCCCCTGGTTTGCCGCGACCTACCATCCTTCTCTGAGCCACTAGTAGGCTTCGAGACTCGTGGAACCACTTTAGCGCATCGATTTATTGCATGGGAAAACCTTATTTACGAAACCAGGCCTTCGCGAATATTGGCCGTAAACCCCAAGGAAATCGAAGAGCAAATCCGCATGAACGAAACCTACTACAACAGAACACGCCAAGACAAACCCAGGTCGGGCCACGGACGCACAGGTAAAAATAAAAATCGGAAGAAAAAGAAAAAAGCTAAATTTAACAGCACAGGTTTTGAGAAAACATTTTTTGACTCCCCTGAAACTAACATATCCGATGGGCACATCCACTGGGGATTTGGTAAAAATATGTCTCATGAAAGTGAGAATGCAGTAATTAATAAAGACCACATTCGGAAGCAGTGGGTGTCATTAAAGGCAATGCAACTGAAGCCCGACAAGCCAATTCATCATAACTACGCTTCTGGAACCTGTGGAACTCCAGTTTTTGACTATGCCCATTTAGTTGTGACTAGTGCAGATAACACATCAATGTTGACATATTCAAATATAGCTCAAATGTGTAAGTTGCAAACATTTCTCATAGAAATAGGTGAATATGAATATTATAAAGTATGCCAAAGGGCAAAACGTACAGATAAGCTGTGTTGTCCAATATGGAGTGTGCCAAATTATATAGCTTTAATATCTGGCAAGACATCCTGTGAGAACTTGACCGAGGTGGATGTAAATAAGACTGTATCTATTTTGAAGAGTTGCGCTGGATATTTCCATAATTTCACATTAAGGGCCTCATGTGATTTAGACCTCTGTAAGGTGCCAAAGTATTGTTCTCAACATGATGCTATATACCACATGTTATTTTACTTAATTGATTCAGATGCATTTTCACCGCCAGATTTCTCTCAGTCATTTGTGAAAAGCTCAATGATCTTCTTGCCATTGCCGTACAGCAGTACCTCCCTACCATACTATGAGAAATTACAAAGTTCAAATTTAACTTATGAGAATCTTATTATACCTGCTATAGATTTTGGTCTTAAAAATGCATTATTTGACTTGTGGATTATACAAGATGCATGGTTGATAGCCTTAGGAGGCGTTTTTGTATTTGTGTGTGTCTGGTTCTATAGCAAATCTCTAATTCTAACCTTGCTGTTGTTCACAGCCATTACATATTCCCTCGGTATGGCATACTTCTTGTATGTTTATGTGTTCAATTTAGAGTTTTTTCCCTTTATGAATTTATTAGTAGTAGTTATTGTGTTAGGAATTGGGGCTGATGATGCTTTTATCTATGTCAAAATATGGCGAATGATAAGTAAGCAGTTAGTAAAGGATAATGTAGCTAGTCAAGAAAATTGTTTAACTGATATTAAAAATGTATCTAGTGCCGGAGAAACAATCCTCATACAAATACTAGAAGAAACTTTAAAACATTCTATGCTTACTATGTTCATCACTACTTTGACGACTGCAATTGCATTTTTTGCTTCTTATGTAAGCTATATTCCTGCTATTAACTGTTTTAGCGTTTTCGCTGGCACTGCAGTTCTTGTGAACTTTTTTCTAATGGTAAGTTGGTTACCTGTATCAGTATTTATAATAGATGTTAAATTGTCTGTAAATAAGGTAAAGATTTTTGACATAGTTTATAAAAATGTTAATGAGGTTTGGGAAGATATCAGAGTTGCGATGAGTAGGTTTATTATTGTATGTGTTACAAAACTGCACATAGTGTTTGTTATAGCACTGGGTGCTATTGGTATTTACAGTATTGTTGTAGTGTTCTATTGCCCTGGTCTGCAGCTGCCAGAGTCAAAGGAATTTCAACTATTCCAAACATCTCACCCTTTTGAACAATATGATATTGAATATAGAGATAAGTTTTTATTTGAAAAATTTGGCAGAGAAGGGTTTACGGGTAGTAAAATGCCACTAAGATGGGTTTGGGGTGTTAAAGCTATTGATAATGGGAATCATATGGATCCCTATTCCACTGGACATTTGGTATTTGATAAAAAATTCTCAGTATCTGATCCTAAGTCCCAGAAATGGTTATTGGGCTTTTGTTCTAGAATCAAGGCTCAGCCATTTTATCTGCAGACATTAGGTCCTCTATTGCCAAATTGTTTCATTGAAAGCTTTAAAGTTTACATGAGTCGAAGATGTGTCGACTATATTGACAAAATAAATAGAGCACCATGTTGTGAATCATCTCGTTTCCCATACAAGAGAGAGGTGTTTAATATGTGCATAATTAAGGCTATGGAGTCTTTGTATCAGACGCCTCGCGAACTCTTCATGCCTGGTGTTGCAGGTCCTAAATTCTACCGTACCGAATCGCCTACTATTGCAGCGATAGTTATAGAGTTCGAAAGCGTAGTCCCTTACACCATGTCTTACAAGGCAATGCATAACTTTTTCCAGCACGTAGAAAATTGGACGCAACATGAATTGAAATCTGCCCCGCCAGGCATGACGTGCGGGTGGTTCTTATCTGATCTTCAATTCTATGATTTGCAATCAACACTCGCCAGTGGAACAATTATGGCTTTAATATTATCTGCCAGCTTGGGCTTCGTTGTTCTTATTCCAGCCACATTTAACTTTATTGTTAGTATCTGCGCACTAACAGCAATCGTCTTTTCATCTACCGTTACGATTGCAATATTGGTTTTAAGTGGTTGGAAATTAAATATTTTGGAAAGTGTTGCTATTTCGACATCGGCAGGTTTAGCTGTCGATTTCAGCCTACATTATGCTCTGAGCTACACTAACGCTAGTGGAATGAGAGCTGCAAGGGTTAAATATGCGTTAACCTCGTCTGCTGGGCCCACCGCAGCTGCAGCATTGACTACTTGTTTTGCTGGAATATTTCTTCTGCGATCCAAGCTTCTTCCCTATGCCCAAATTGGGACATTTTTGGCGTTGATCATGGCTGTTAGCTGGATTTATGCTACTTTCTTCCTCTGTTCAATGCTCTATATATTTGGTCGAAATTACCCGAAAGAGTCTACAGCTGAAGACAGGAAGTCTGTATCGCGGGTTAGCTCCATCTGTTCCGGAGTCCCCAACCTAGAGAGCCATGAACTGGAGCACTTGGCTGATAGCAATCGTACCAATCTGACTCACTCTCAAAGTCATTCCAGTATTAGCGCAACGACTGTAGTTTTGCATGAAGACTATGAGAGTTCTCATAATAACGTTGAAAAGAAAGCTAGTAATAGCAGTAATCTAGCTTGTTACAATGACTGAATGTTTAGATTTTACGACCTTATTGGTAAAATTGGTAATCTTAAGTCCTACTTTAAAGTATTCTTCTGAATGTGACAGTATTATTATCTTCCAGTTTTTGTTGATCTCATGACAATTATTATAGTATATTAATTTAATGTATAATTTTATACGCATGTAAATACTTGTGATTTTCAAAAAAACCTCAAAATGTAGGAAAGATTATTGTGACAATAATTATCACGTAATAGTTCACATACGATAATGTAAGATCTAAACGAGCTTAGCTTGACATTTTTGATATTTTAGTTCTATTTTTTATTCTTTTTTATACTTATAAGTTTTTGAGTGCCCTATTTAATAAAATGTACTTAGTTAAGTTGTGGTGATATTATCACCAAATAAAACAAGTTAATGTAATATACATACTTATGTGTTAGAATATAAGGATATAAGTATTTGCTATGATTATGTCATATATTGAGACAAATATATATTGTAATTATTATATTTTGCCATGGACATTTAGATAATAGGTGAATTATGTCAATTCAACACTGAAATGATTAAGTAAATATAAACATGCCTATAGCCAGAATATTACAAAATTATATTTTTGGGAACCGTATGATTCAAAAAAGGAGTAACGCAGATTCATTAATTGATTTAGATTAAAAACTTTATGCCTTAAAAAAGGACTTTTTTGCGCTTTATGTAAAGTATCTAACAGCTCATATGGTGTGGTAGCCGAACATTGCATTTTCTGTTTTTCGAACTCAAGCCATGTATGTAACCACATGTTGTGACTTTTAACTAGGTATGTTGTTCAGGTTGTAATTATGTCCGCTATTTCAGTCACGTAATTTACGGTGTAATGTCTCAACTCTATGCACTCAATCAACGACTTAAAATTTAGACTGATAGAATCTCAAAGACTCATTTCTATCTAAAATGCGCTATTTCTATTGATTTAAAGTTTGGAACCTACAAAATAAAAACGCACATAATAGATAAATAGCCATAAATTATATTTTTGTTAGAATATTTACCAGAATATGTAAGTATAATATTATTTCACACAAAATGCCAAATAGGTTGCCAAGCAGATTTCCAAACTCGGAAACTAGTTGAAAAGTAGATTGATATTCGAGGTGTGTGTTCTTTTACTATAAATTACTAAAAAAACGAAAATGCTATCATGAAAATCAACCCAGTTTTCAGTTCTACGGGTTTGAAATTCATGTGACAGATCTGTACTGTTTTAGTCGAATTGTCTTTTTCTCTGATGAATGATGATCAACGCATCACCACTTGATTTATAATAAAGCAAAATTAATAAAATATAACCTGTTCCCCTTGTTCGGAGCATATGGTACTTTTCTGAAGACTGCAGTCCTCAGAAAATGAACCTATTTTGGTCATTCGTTGTGAAATAATATTTTAAATAATTTCTTTGATACGTAACTGTGCCATATCTTGGCCTATATTACAAAATTTACTTAAAACCTACATTAAAAAAATCAAGATTATCACGAACTAAAAGTTAAATGTATTTTTGCAACTAAGAAACAAGCAAGTTCAAGGCACTAACTGTGTTATATTAGGATTAAAATGAAGACGATATATTTGTGTAAAATGACTTTGTAAACGAGTCTCCTAGACTTGTTTCTTAGAAGCCAATCTCTCGATGTAATAAATACATAAATGAATTATTGTACATTACACAAATAAAATGTTAACTTTTGTAAAACTTGTTTCTCTTACCTAGACTTTAGGCATTAGGAGTGAACCAACAAAGAGTAATTACTATGTTTAAACCAATTAAATGAAATTTCCAATTTGGATTACCACATGTTTTCCATACTATCAATATCCATACCTACTCAGCATTGTCTGTCTGTCTGTCAGACTTTTAAGTCAAAACTGCATAAGGACTTATGCTACTTTTTGATTCTAAGAAGACTACGCCAAAGTCAAACTCGCTATTCCACGCGGATGAAGTCGCGGGCACAGCTAAATACCACGGTTCATGAGATACCGTGATTCATGACATTCTGGTGACAGGCAGACGGACAGTGAAGTCTAGTGAATAGGATCCCGATTTACCTTTTGTATCCAAAGGGTAAAATCGGGATCCTATTCGGGCATAGGAACTCTAGAAATTATGTACCTATCCGAATTTACGAGTACACGAAAGACAATGTTAATAAGATACAAACAAGATAACTATTTTGAATATAAACCATGGAGATATATGTACGAGTACTACGTAGTTAGGTAACAATAATAAAACTAACTTATATCAACTAAGAATTAAACCTACCTATGAAATAAAACTACTTATATATAAAACCTACCTATAAATAGAAAATGTCCAGCAGGTCATTGCCCTGCGGTAATGTGCCCAGAAGACTGGCAGCATTGCCACGTTGAATGGCAATGCTTATTCTTTGGGCAAAATAGTTGCCAGCCCTCTGGTCATTCGACACCTCGACCAGCCTTTTGCTCACAAACTTGAATAGTTTGTGAGCTGAGGGACCCCACGGACCCAGTGTTTCGACCCCAAACGGCTACGTAAATACTACTACGTATAATATAAACATTCGTTAAGTCAACAGCGCAGCGGCTGAAAATATTAACCTTTCTTTCTCAAACCCGGTCCGAAAGACATTACTGTTCTTTCCACATTCGCTGTTGGGTAAAAGTTAGGAACGGCTTTTTATTTCTACCAACTTGTATTGTACTATTTTATCGTGTACAGAGACGTTAATATGTCAATTTGACAATTTTGACAGTTCGGTGCGCGGGGTGGTGGGGTTTGCTTGTGAAATGAATGAATCATCGTGATTCACACAAAACAATAAAAATTAAAATACTATTTTCACACTGTAACAAACTTTAAAGTTAAAATATAGTTAAATTCACAATGTTTTCGACCAACCCTAATTATACCAAGCTCAAGACACATTTGAGGTTGTCTATAAACCGTCTCAAGTTATTAGAGAAGAAGAAAACAGAATTGGCTCAGAAAGCAAGGAAGGAAATAGCAGAATACATTGCAGCAGGTAAAAGTGAGCGTGCTAAAATTCGTGTGGAACATATTATCAGGTAAGTTTTACTTTTATACTTTGCTAACAAAGTATTTTACTATCATTTAGGGCATTCTTCAATTGCGTAGTTTGGGCCTTGAACACATAGTATAATGTCTGAGCAATCTAGGCTTTAATTGAGCAATTGCTACAAATATGCGGACATGTAAAGAATAGTCTGATGTTCAGATTACATTATGGGACAAATATTTTAATCATTGCTACCACAGATTTCTCACTAACAAACAACTTTTGTGTGTTATCTTTTCCTTTACCTCTTAAGGAGGTGTATAATGTCGCTAAGATAAATTTTATACTAGTAGTCCCCCATGAGGCTGGCATAGTCACATCAAGTGTACTGAAGCCTCGAAAAAAGAATCTTTTCCTTGTGATGTTTATGAGAAGGTTTGTTGTAATTTTGCAAAAGAGAAAAACAATTAAATTAAGCTTTTACTGTCTATTATTACAGAACTTCTCAATCAGAACATCACAATATATAAGAAGTGGCAAACCCAACTCCTTCACATCATGACACCAATGTAGTTGATCAACAATTGAATTATTGTGCATTAAAAGTTACTTTACTATAATTGTATTACGCTTTTAGTAAATGATCATCTATATTTTCAACTGCAATTTTTTTTTAATATGGGCAGCAATATCCTACCCTGCACACATTGTATGAAATAGTGCACCTACTGTAGGGTTAAGGATATTACATCATTAAAAAAAAACATAGCATACTGTTCTGATTCTCAATAACATTAAATTACTGTGATTAAACCTTTTTTATTTAGATTTTTAAACATATCAATCTTAAATCTATATTTATAGATAAGTTTGGTATTTTTCTCATTTCCAAATGATATTGTAGAGAAGACTATATGGTGGAAGCCATGGAGATAGTGGAGATGTACTGTGACCTGGTGCTGGCGAGGTTCGGCATGGTCACGCAGATGAAGGAGCTCGATGAGGGGCTCGCAGAAGCCATTTCCAGCCTCATTTGGGTGGCACCCAGGATGCACACAGATGTACAGGTAATTATTTAATTCTTTGAATTTTAAATTATTTTTATTTCAAGTAACATCAACTTTGCAATATTTTGTTAGTTAAGATATATAATCCAAAAATGTTAGTATAATTCTTATTTGTTAAGTCATAATCTATCCTTCTTAGCTTTCAAAGCTTGCTTGATTAAGTATATGTTACCTTATCACAAAAATGGGTGAACTATTTGGTTGTATCTTAGTGTGCAAAAAGACTGTTTCCTTAAGTGCATTTTTGGTTTTTTTCCATACATCTTTGAATCTTTAATTAGATCTCCCATTAATTTTAATTAAAATTCACTAATTCATTTTTCTTTTTCAGGAACTCAAAGTAATCTCAGACCTATTCACAGCCAAATACGGGAAAGTCTATGCAGATGCGTGTAGAAACGAAAATGTAAATACAGTGAGTGAAAAACTGAAACACAAGATGTCAGTCCAAAGTCCACCCAAGATTCTCGTCGAGAAGTACCTCATTGAGATAGCCAAGAATTACAATGTAGAATATACACCTGACGAACAAGTCATGAGGGAGGAGGAAGGTAAACAATAACATTATTATATTTTTTTATGCACTTAAAGATGGATAATTTTTTTCTTTGTATGTGTTGCTTGTTGTTATGTTCTTTTCTTTATGTTTCATACCAAATAGGTAAACAATTTTTCCTTGTTCTTTCTTTCAAAATATTATTAAGCCATTTTAAATTTTGCTATGAGAAGTCAAACATGCAATTTAAGTGTTAAAAAATTTTTGTAAATGAAATAAATGTCAAGCCTTTTTTAGTATAGCTAAATCTAGTAGGTTTTTTATTTACTGTCCAATTATGTATTGTTTCGAGTAGGCCGGGATGCCATGCTGATCGACATCAACGGCCCGCCGCAGCCGCCCGGCTTCATTGGCTACCCGCACCCGCCGCCGCTGCCCAACATGCCCAACCTGCCCCCGCCCCCGACCACGCCCTTCGGCTACCCCACTGTGAGTATTACTTGTCCCCTTCATCTGCTACCCCCCACTGTAGTCTTCTTCTTCCTCACCTTATCCCACTTTATGTGGGGTCCGGACAACATGTAAGCTTCTTTGCTCTATCTCGAGCCATCTTCTTTAGTACACTGTAGTACTCCCTAAAAAGACTTCGAAATGAAAGGGCAGCAATGAGTAGGGCATGCTCGCTGACAAATCAGTCCCCAGCTCTGGCAGAGCCAGATCAGCCTATATTATATTATTCCAATTTGACTATGACTACTTTAACTGTAGTTCCCATATAACAAAAGGGTAATAAATGTTGCTCCCAGATATTCCTTTTCGGCTTATAAGTTATTTTTATTTTACCAGTTCAACAGTAGTTTCGTTTTATAGATTAACCCCACCCCACACCTTACGCCTACTACTAAATGTGGCCTTTGGGTTTTATGACCTTGGGCTCAGTCTACTCCGCAAGGGATAAAGACGTGATAATATGTATGTATGTAGATTAAAAAGTGATGACATTTATTATTTACCAGAAACCATCCCACGGAACTGCTGGTGGGTTCATAGCGACCCCACCTCCGAACATGGGCGGCCCCAGCATTTCGCCCATGGGTTACAACTTGCCCCCTGGCGTAGACTCCAAGAACTTGAGTAACAGTTTCTTACAGGTAAGTTAAGCCTATGTTTTATTCTATTCAATTAGTTTTTATTCATGTCCATTACAGCAGAGAAGTGTTTCAGTTAATACTTGAACAATTTATAAAGAACCTTTGGTATTCAGGGTTACTTGTAAACTTAGATTATATATGACGAAATTTTGATCTCTTTGAACCTTTAAAGGGGTGATTCAGCCCGTCGATATGAACAACTTTTTCCAAGGGACCACTGCTGGAAACTAAAAAAAATATTGACATTACCATATAAAAAAAATTCAGCCTCCCGGTGAATTGTGAAATGTATATATTTTTGTCTACTCGGAGTGCGCGGGGGAGCACCCCACGTTTTTGATATAATTAGACGCATACAAAAATGATAAATGGCGGCTTCTGGAAATATTTGTATTCTGAGGATATTATATAGTCAAATGTTTAAAAAACACAAGTTGATTTCTTGTATTAAAGTTAATTCAAATTCTGTCGTAGAACAAACTTAGTTTATGATGTTAGATCTACTGGTAGTTTACTGATGTTTTACAAATGCTTTCAAATAAAAAAGCCGCATCCTAATAGGTTAACCCCTATAAAAGCTACAATGACACAGGAACACGAAACACACGGAAATGCTCTCCGCTGTGGTGGATATGACTTTTAGTTCCTAGTTGCATAGCTATTGCATGGAATCTTAAAATGCTTGAATTGCTCTGTAAATACACTTTTTACTTTCTTATTTTATCATAAGTAATATATAAACCTATATATTTGTACTTTTAAAACGGTAATTATTTTAGTAACTATTACGAAAATGTTGATATTATTTTATAATTTTATATTATGAACAACATTTTTAAACTTTGATTTATGACCACACAGTACACTTCTTTTGTGGTAATCAAGGAATTTTCTTTAGCTTGCAAATCCTCGATCGCTTTTCCTTTCCCTGTGACTGTGACACACTGTACGGAACACTTTGATTGCAGGACGAAATGAATAACCTGCCGCCTGCCTATGACAGCATTAATCATGATTTGGTAATTTTGTTTTTGATTATTTTTAATGTTTCATTTGTGCACGCAGGAAAGCACGCATTTACTGTGGCATGTTAATGTGACTAATCTTTTAAATTTGTTTGATAACTACAAGCGGTGTTGAAGAACCGTATTTGTTTTTAAAGATTTCTGTCTGTGTACAATATTTGCCTGAATAAACTGCTACCTCAATCTCTATTTGAGCACTACTTTCATAAGAACTTCACAATGCATTGACTTCTTTATTGTAAAAAATAACCTTAGAATTGTCACCAGTAAATAGGTAGATTAGTTATTTGTAGAAGTAAATTTTAGTATGATACTTAACATCAGCGTAATGGTAAATGTGTGAAAGTATTTAGATATAAGAGCGAGTTATTTATTTTCACGTGTGTCCTAGGGTTAGTCTTTTTGTATTTCCCATTTCAAATTATTACTTTTTGTCATTTAATTCGCCAAAATGCTTATTCTTAGTCTGCATTACATTCATGCGGTCTTGTTTGTGATACCAACATGCGACCAAGCAAGACCATTTTCAAAACTCTATCTCCAAAATACAGAACCGATTTTGCTTGGTTAGACAATTAAAAAATATGTGTTGCAATCTGCTTATAGTTTTTGAGGTAACAAACATTTATATCCTATTTATGTCCTATTCTACTCAGCCGTGTGGTCCGGCAGAGTAGAATAGGACCACTCCAAGTCTTCCCGTGGATGTCATAGAAGGCGACTTAGGAAACCCAAGTTAAAACAAAGCTTACAAACATCAAAGAGACCTCTCTAACCCGTCTGGCCAGCGTGGAGACTGTAGGCCAAACCCTCTGGCTAATATATGACTCTGGTAGTACAGAGAGAGTTGTGCTCCTGCAGTAGAGACTAAAAAAAAGATCTGATGGTATGATGATGATGTGTTTGTTTCATCAGCCGGCGCACGTGCCGACGCCGCAGCCTCGCTCGCGCGCGCCGCAGGGCCCGGCCGCCCCGCACGCCCCCAACCCCTTCCCCGAGCTGCCCGAACTGCCCTCGGTCCCCTCCGACCTGATCCTCCCCTCCGTGCCCCACAGCAACGACTCCAACACCAACCAGAACGCGCCCGACGAGATTGACTTCGAAGATCTGAACCGCAGGTTCGAGGAGTTGAAGAAGAAGACGTAATTATAATCTTTTATAAAAGTCCGATTCTCACTTTATGGCGGCTCGAAACATCGCGCGAGTCTTAGCGCAGTACACAATATTAGGTTCAGCGGGGCGCGCGGGGGAGGCGAGGCGCGTACTGCGCAGTCAGCAGCCAATATCCGAGACGCCAGAAAATTTGGTTCGGACTCTACCAATCATATTGTTTATGAGATCTAATCAGCGTAACTTTAAGTCGAGATAATGTAGTAATAATCAAGTCTTCATTCCACGAGCACGAGTCTCCCAATATTAATAGCATACAAGGCCAATATGTAGCTAGTTTTGTATTGTATCAATCTCGCGTTATAAGAAAAAGCATAGAACCTTTCACTACCAATTTGATCCCACAAACGATGTGCTGCGGCAATCTTTTCATTAGGAGGCCATCCACTAATTACGTAGGCCTTCCTCTTATGTAAGAAAAATAAAAGGCCGACCCCCTAAGAAAGTGGCTTCTATGTTTTTCTGTTCACTGTGCTTGACTCAATACTTTGTAGTAACTTTAGTAACTGGCAATAATTACTCCTTCACTTGTTCCTGTAAATTACAGTAACGGATACGTACCTAAAGTCCCGGTAGAGTTAAAATTAACTTGCTGATTCTGAATAAGTCTCAAATTATTTTTTGGATAAAGTAAAGGAGTATGACAAGCTCCTTTCTGGAAGCGTGGATGGTGGTAGACATAATCTATTTAGTCTCAAATATTACTGAGGAATTGTGATAAACAAAGAAGTTATATTCAAACTTAAAAAAGAAAATTAAAACAAAAGTCTGCTCTTGCAAACTGAGATAATGTATTGCCATTGTAAACCTAGTACCAAAAGTGTCGCATTCTAGATTGAATATACTTATTTTGTGATAAGTTAATGAAAGAGATTTTTTAAATATTACAATTTATTGTTGCTATTAATCGTTGACAACGCTAATTATTGCAATGTATCATTGGTAGCAAGCAACTGTAAAATATGTATTCGTGTAACATACATACATTATATTAAATTATTTTTATTACAAAAACGTATTTTATTTCCACCAGTGTATAGAATGCAATCAAAAATTAAATCTGTGAATTCCATATTTGGTTTAACATTTGATTGCATTTTACATAGTATAAAAAGTAGCCGTATAGTCGGCTAGATAACTGGCTATCTTAAATAGACCGTACTTTCGACCATAGTGCTACTATACCTTAGCTCGATATGTACTCTTGCGACGAACTTGATATTGTCTTGATGCACTTGTCAATCTATCCCGTATAAACCAAGCTTTCAAAGAAATATTCAAAGACGAAGAAAGAATGTTCACCGATACTGTGAAACCTTTTTCTTTGTCTTTGAATATTTCTTTTCGGTTTGCGGTGGTGTATGTTATTCTGATACCCTTATCAGCTCAACATACACCGCCGCAGTTCCTCAGTGTCAAAATATCAGGCGAAACTCAAAAACTAGTCGCTGTGAGGCCCGTAATAAAAATAACAAGGAACTTAGTATTTGCGTGCAACTTTAATAATTCGCAAGACTGTTTCGTACGTGCTCCGCGGTAGGCAGATCATACGTTATCGCCGCTACTTCGCGCGTCAAATCTCACAGAAAAGAACGGTGACAGGAAATTTAACTATTTCCTGTCACCGTTCTTTTTTATTTTTATTAGCTATTCGCTCACAAACATAAGGACAATTTTTTCTTTACATTGCTAGCATCTAGACCTAGAGCACCGCGTCGATATTTCCCTACACATACAATTAAGAGACTTTGAAGGCAATCCTAGACCTCATCTTTGCTTCCCATCAGGCAAAATAGGAGTCAAACGCACTCAAATGCCTCATAAAAAAGTCTAAACATAACCAAGTTACCCAACCGACCGTACGTTCCCAAACGTTCCTAAAGGGCGGTTCAAACCGCCAGCGAGAGAGGCGAACTACGCAGGCGAACATCGTTTCATCTCTTTTTATACTTTGGTTCACACAGCGAACTATATCAGCGATGCGCCCGAAGATATTCGAGAGAGCTCGCTCGCCTCGCTAGCTACATAGTTTTCTCGCGTGTGAACCACATTGCTAAGCTCCTAGTTTCGTTTACCTCATTCGCTCGTTGTATTCAAGGGTCAATTCATACTATCGCAGTCGAAGTGAAGCGAAACGATGTTAATATGGCAAATGCACCTTTAACTTAAGATCATAAAGCTCATTTTCCTCAGAGATTCAGAAGCTCAACATTCTCTCAGATCGAAAAATCTGTAAAAATAGTACAATTATTTTACAAATTTAATGTATGCATTTAATACGCTTACTGAGCAAAGTGTTCTTAGTTTCAAAAAATATGTTTCTAGATAATTATGTTGAAACTGAGATGTCTTAGCCGAATAAAAACATTAAAAAATACTTTGGCTCACAAGTTAAGAGCGTATACTAGCAGTATTTTTTCAATATGGTTTCCATACAAATGTATTTCTCTATTTTCTCGCTGAAAACTGAACTGAAAAAATGTTTTTGTACAATTTTTTTCTTTTAAACAGGTTTTTAGAAAAAAATAAAACATAGGGACATACCTATTTTAGTAATAGATTGTATGTAAAAACAATTGTGCCTCTAGAAGCAGTTTCCAGCGAGAAAATAGAGAAATACATTTGTATGGAAAACGCACTGCTAGTACTTAACGCAGTGCTTAACGGTGAATTTGCCATACCCCCTGACTGCTTTAAGCACTGATCAGTGCTCTATGAAATAGCCCAATTGCCAGGCGAGCGTATTTTTAAAAGTTTAGTTTAAAATATTATGAAATGAGGTATAACATTCCAAATTTTGGATTTTTGTGCAAATCGAAATTTTCAAATTTTTGACACTTTTCCGCAAGGCAAAAGTTAACATCGTTTCGCTTCGCTTCGACTCTGCGCTATATGATTTGACCCTTAGCTCATAGTTTCGTTCCCCTCGCTCCCTCGCTTTATTTAAAGGGTAAACCTACACTTCATAACAGTTGCAGTAACTGCACGGAGCACACAGCGATCTTCTTAAGATTTGCGTCCGTGGCTGAAGACGCGCTGTCTCTCTTCAGGCGATTGTGGAGTTGAGTGTTTGTGACTATTTTCGTTTGTATCTGCAGTTTGCTCGGAGACTCTGCTAGTAACGTTCCGAGCGCGACGAGACCTCTGTAAAAACAAAGATTTTATAACACATTAAAGTTTTCATATCATTAAAATACGTAACAACGGGTTACTCACGTAAATAGTCAGCTACTGGCCGTCATGTTGCGTGCACTGTGCGGATTGGGACGACACCGTGCGCGGGTCTCAATTCACATTCGCCCTGAGGAAGACCTCCGGATGAGGTTGAAACATGTCGGCCAGTAGCTGACTATTTACGTGAGTAACCCGTTGTTACGTATTTTAATAATGTCTTTATCTCACGTTAGTTTTAATCAAAAAAGTTTTCATATCAATTTAAATAACGAAGGACGCACCATGTTGCGGATAGATTAATGTTTTTTGACGAAGATTAGTAATATGCGTAGGTATCTGTACTGTAGTCTGCGTATCAGATACTTTAAGTTTCTGGCACTATGCGTAGATTGGTTTGGTGATTTGAGCATCCGGTCATTTGCAAAATGAACTTCTGGTATTCTGCGTGATGGTAAGACGCGTAAATAATCATGGTCAACTGAGTAATCACGTTATTTGCGTTTCTGGCAGTATGCGTCGAAACGTTTTTGACGAAGCTTGTTGAGGATATTTTTATAGTATGTATTTAAAACGGTGGATTTTGTGTAATAAATACCTTTATTATATGCAATAATAAATTAAAATAAAATTATTTTTTATGTGGTATTTATGTCAAATCAACTTAAGTCTACCTGCGAACATGAAAACTGGAAAGTGTTCGTTGTGTGTATAAATAATGTAATGAACTGTATCAAAAGTATTTTTATTAGAATATCAATTTTGAAATAAAACGTCATAATAGGCACTTTTGCTCTTGCCTTTTTCCAGTCTTCTCTTTTTTTGGGTTCCGTACCTACAGGGTAAAAATGGGATCCTATTACTAAAATTCTGTTGTCCGTCCTTCCGTTCATCCGTAGGGCTGTATCTATTAAACCGTAAAAGGAACACACTTGTATTTTTATAGAAATCAAAAGTATTAAAACAAAATATAATAAAGGGAGCAAAATATAAGACGCGTTTTTTGAGTGATATAGTGGTTCGGAACCCTTCGTGTGCGATTCCGCCTCGCACTCGGCCGGTTTTATTACGCAATATTAAGTTTATAAAAATATTGTACAAATAGTATAATTATTTTTTCTTCACATCAGAAATTATCAGGAGAATACTGACGCAAATCTCACCTGAAATACGCCTCGTTGTCTGTGATTTTGGCAAGCAACTGCACCAAGCAGTCCGCCACGTCCACACTGTCGGGTTGCTGCGCCAGCGCCACGGACAGGTTTAAGAGTAATGACGTGGCCGCGATCTGTGATGAGAACAAATTTAAATTTAATAAAATTTTCTTATATGTAGAACTCTCATATAAATAGGGATCGATCAAGTATTACGTTGGCAAGATATCAGCCTTCCTTGTATCATCAATTCATCAGTCATGCCGTAAAGCATATCTGCAGTTAACTTGATATTTTACCCGACTAACCAAACCAATCCAGGAGTTGTTAAAGTCATATTCTCATTTTCATAAACAGCAAATATAACTTTGTCATACAAACACTAGGTAAAACAAAGTAATATTTGCTGGCAAAAAACGATAGCGGTGCTTCGGTTAGATGTAGGTTATCGGTACCTTTAGTGGATAGTTAATAGCCGACTTGCACTTGTCAATCATATCAAAATCACTTACCTGTGCATTAGCGCTAAGTTGAGTGAGGCACAGTAGTGAATGCAGTACAGACTCCCTCGCCGCTAGAACTAGCATCTCTCCGGGCAAGTCACTAAACACTAAACGCGTTTACTAAGCACTTACCTGTGCACTAGCGCTAAGTTGAGTGAGGCACAGTAGTGAATGCAGTACAGACTCCCTCGCCGCTAGAACTAGCATCTCTCCGGGCAAGTCACTAAACACTAAACGCGTTTACTAAGCACTTACCTGTGCATTAGCGCTAAGTTGAGTGAGGCACAGTAGTGAATGCAGTACAGACTCCCTCGCCGCTAGAACTAGCATCTCTCCGGGCAAGTCACTAAACGCGTTTACTAAGCACTTACCTGTGCATTAGCGCTAAGTTGAGTGAGGCACAGTAGTGAATGCAGTACAGACTCCCTCGCCGCTAGAACTAGCATCTCTCCGGGCAAGTCACTAAACACTAAACGCGTTTACTAAGCACTTACCTGTGCATTAGCGCTAAGTTGAGTGAGGCACAGTAGTGAATGCAGTATAGACTCCCTCGCCGCTAGAACTAGCATCTCTCCGGGCAAGTCACTAAACGCGTTTACTAAGCACTTACCTGTGCATTAGCGCTAAGTTGAGTGAGGCACAGTAGTGAATGCAGTACAGACTCCCTCGCCGCTAGAACTAGCATCTCTCCAGGCAAGTCACTAAACACTAAACGCGTTTACTAAGCACTTACCTGTGCACTAGCGCTAAGTTGACTGAGGCACAGTAGTGAATGCAGTACAGACTCCCTCGCCGCTAGAACTAGCATCTCTCCGGGCAAGTCACTAAACACTAAACGCGTTTACTAAGCACTTACCTGTGCATTAGCGCTAAGTTGATTGAGGCACAGTAGTGAATGCAGTACAGACTCCCTCGCCGCTAGAACTAGCATCTCTCCGAGCAAGTCACTAAACACTAAACGCGTTTACTAAGCACTTACCTGTGCATTAGCGCTAAGTTGAGTGAGGCACAGTAGTGAATGCAGTACAGACTCCCTCGCCGCTAGAACTAGCATCTCTCCGGGCAAGTCACTAAACGCGTTTACTAACACTCGCATGGCCAACATTTGGTTAGGTGCTAGATTGTCTGGAAAGAAAAAAAAAACAAATTAACTAACTTCCTCAAACAAATTAAAAACAAATTTCGTCGTGGTAGAGCCACGCTACCGGCGAAAATCACTTTTGCTGGTAGCATGAATGGGCCGGCTCGTCCGGGGAAGTACCACACTCTCACAGAAAATCGACGTTTGAGTAGTAGATTTACAGCTTCTATACTTCGTTCGGTGAGTGAGAGCGCCGGAGGCCCATCCCCCCTCCCTTCTGGGGAGGGAAAAATAAAAGGCCGGCACCGCTCGTCATACCCTTGGTGTTACATTAGTCCATGGGCAGCGGTGATCACTTACCATCAGGTGACCCGCTTGCTCGTTTGCCGTCCTATGACATAAAAAAAAATAATAACAAAAGAAAACCGCCAAAATTCTCATAAATTTTGGCCGTCCGGTCGGAATAGACTAACATATATAAAAGTTGGGCATTTCTAACAATTTTACATACGGGTCAAATTGATAACATCAAACAAACAAATCAAACAGTGTGGAAAAATACCGGCACTAAACTTTTTTACGATTATGGAGGTTTTTTTTTTTATACACTTCGACGTACTCATAAATATTCATAAAAAAAAAAATATTTTTTCATGGTGTTTTTTGTGCGGTAAATTGGATATTATAGTCGAAGTGTTATAAGCACGAGGTGAAGCCAAGTGCTTATAATAAACCATGACTTTAATAGACAGCTTACTGAGGACAAGCATTATTTTTAAACACATTTGCGATTCCAATTAATTTAAGACTGCAGCTCAGCAGATAAGAAAGTTATTAAAGTTGATAATTAAAGCAGCTTAAGGCGTAGTGAGTTCACACACTAGCGCCACCCAGCAATTAATTCTATAAATATTAAATCAAATCAATTTTAAAAAATCTATTACCTAGCTGAATTCCCTAGTAAATTACTTGTAGTATTATTGGTACAAGTTTTCACTATTTTTAATTTGATGAATAAACGAATTATTACCGCCAAAAGTGGCGGTAAATATTCGTGGCGGTAAAAACAAAAACTTTTGGCGGTAAAAATTCGTTCTCCTTAACTTAGATTGTATTCTAATATCTAAGTAAAGTAACAAAAAGAATACTACAAGTAATTTACTAGGGTAATCAGCTACTAGATTTTTTAAATTTGATTTGATTTAGGAGTAAATGTATTAATTGCTGGGTGGCGCTAGTGTGTGAACTCACGTCGCCTTAAATATCTTACCTGGGCCTAAGAGTGCTAGAAGATATGTCACAAACGTAGGTCCGTGAGTGGTATCGAATATTTGCGCATTGATATCTTTGTTCCTAACAGCTAGCCTAGTGATGTCCAACACTGGGAATAATATTTCTGTAAAGAAAAAAAAACACCAATATTATTTTAAAGCTTCACAATAATATAAGTGTTCATAGATTTCAAACATTTATAAAATCACATACCTTTCGGCCATTCTAACATCTTCTTCAGTAATAATATTGTTTCTGAATTGTAAGTATTATTCTGTAAATGTAAAGTATTTTAAATATTAATTTCAGGTCTCACATTAAATTTCTCGCTCATATAAACTTATAATTTTAACGCCAGGGACAATAAATCACTTTTTTCTTTACTAAAACATTAGTTTAGTAAAATGTTTTTTTTTTGTTGAGCTCTACATTTTTAAATTAAAATTTTTAAATAACATCTCCTTTGTTTATTCAAATTAATTATTTCATATGCGGGCAACACTGGACCTCACCATAGAACCACGCTACTGGCGAAATTCACTTTTGATAGTAGCATGAATGGGCCGGCTCGTCCGGGGAAGTAACACACTCTCACAGAAAATTTACGTTTTAGGAGTAGCTTTACTGCTTCTTCCTTCCTCCCCTGTGGGGAGGGAAAAATAAAAGGCCGGCAAGGCTCTTGTCATACCCCTGGTATTGCAGTTGTCCATGGGCAGGGATGATCACTTACCATCAGGCGACCCGCTTGCTCGTTTGCCATCCTATGTCATAAAAAAAGGATGTTCGAGAAAGTACTATACAAGCCTTGGCCGCACTTGGCACCTTGTACCTACTCCCACATTCCCGCGTTGTCTCTATTGCCGGCATAGACTTTTATGTAAACTGAAGTAGACGAGTCGTACGTACCAAATTCTGACTGCCGTCATATGACATAAAAAAAAAACCTCGAATAATTCAGGAAGATACGTACCAATTCTCCTAATTTGACAATACTCTCTAGTTGTTGTTCGCTCATTGCGCTCAGGCCGTCTCCTACTTTGCTATTGAATTCTTTTAATTTTTCGTATATTGCTTTTAGGTTGGCTTGGTCGAATCTGGAAAAGAAAATATAAAATTCAAACAAGAATGTAGCAACGTTTCTTTGGAAATTGTATATTTATATATATATATATATATAATAATATTTATTTATTTTATCTACACACACATACTATTAAGTGTCTAATAATGCTTTTAGAAAGAGGTTATAATAATTATCTTTAACTTTTTCTTCTTCTTTTTAATCGATTTCAAAAAAAGGAGGAGGTTCTCAATTTGTCGGAATCTTTTTTATGTATGTTCCCCGATTTCCCGAAGACGCTTGGACCGATTTAAAAAATCTTTTTTTGATAGGTATTACTTTACAGATGGTTTTATTATTTTTTTATCGAAGTGTGACAAACGCTTTTTGATAAAATACACAAAAACAAAAAAAAAATGTTTACAAGTATGCCGTTTGGTTTACACTTATTTCCATTTTATTCTTATTAACACAAATTGATAGGGCTGAAGTCGGTTTTGTTTTTTGTTAAAAATATTTTAAATTATTCTTTACCTGATGTAAGAGTCGTGCGGTATGAGCGGTTTCTCATTGGCCTGCACGGCGGCGGCGGCGGCGGGCGTGGTGTAGGCGCCCGCGCCCGTGAACGGGTCGGCGGCCGACGGCGGCGGCAGCCCCGGCAGCCGGGCGTCCGCCGTGCCCGGCACGTAGCGCGACTCGCCCGTGAACGGGTCCGCGAACCTGACAGGCAACGGGAACTTGTACAATAGATTTTAAAAAATGTGTTCGATTTTGTAAGCATTTAAGAGTCGCCTGGAAGCGCAAGTCTCCATACAAACGGAAAAAGGGAATTGTGGCAATATTTGATAATTTTAGGGCAAAATTAAGCATCCAATCAATTAATCTCATTATAATCTACGTACGTTCCTATACAGTTTCGTTAAATTATCAAATGTTTGAGAATTATACGCCTCTCAAGATTTCCATACAAATTTGACAAGGCTTGTAATTCTCAAACCATTGGTATTTTAACCAAGCTGTATACAGCTTGGTTCCTATAGGAACGTACGTAGATTATAATGAGATTAATTGATTAAATGATTAATTCCCTTTTTCCGTTTGTATGGAGACATGCGCTTCCAGGCGACTCTTAACTCTTAAAGATTGCTAAGGATACTGTTTCAGAAGGTGGTATGCTGGAGATACTAGTAATCCCTATCCGTGAGGTAAAGGAATCTTCGACTTAATTAGAGGACTGTATAATGAAAAGGAAAATAAAATGTCTACAAATTCGTCACCCGACAGTAGATCGACGTGGCTATCGCTCGGAGCGCGATTTGAGAAGAGTCAAAAATGTCACGTATTGGAGGGGTGGGCGCGGGCCACCGCGGGCCGTGGTTGTCGATGGATTCGCGGAGTTGCCATCAACAATAGTTTTAGTCTGATATCGACACATTATATTTGAGTAAACTCGGTTCAAAAAGCCCATTACAAAAGCTTAAAAATTTTAAAATCTAATGTCACCATAATCCTTTTAAGATATATCTATAATAATATAAACCTAACAACTTTTGTTATATATAAAGCCATTTCCAAAAACACTACATTTAATATAGCTGCCAAACAAAGTTCTCTCACCATACAACTTATTTTTGTTAGCGGCGCTTAAGTCGAGAGGAATAATTATGACATTGGAACCCTTAAATCTTGCAGTTTTTGGGTTGGCAGGGTATTTTTTCACTGATATTAAAAAAAATAATGTGTGCGATACCAATTCTCTTTTAATTGAAAAATAACATATAAGAACAAAATATGCGGGCAGGATTCGAACTCGCGCCTTTAGTCTTTGTACGACTAATGCCTTATAAAGACTAGATACGCTAAGTTCGAATCCTGCCCGCGTGGATTTTTCTCATTTTTTTCTGTTTTTTGTCGTTATCTGTTGGCGTTTGCCCATGTTGGCCAAAACTTGCTAAATTATTATTATTTTTCAAACATTTTTCTTCTCGAATTTTACATTCGGTAACATTTTGAAACTTACGGGTCTATGACCAAGTAAGCCTCGTTACTTGTCTCAGTTTGGATGGGAGAATCATCTTGTAAGAATTTACGCACGATCCGGCATGCGTTAAGTACTTATTATTAAGCTTTATTTCCCATATAAACATATAGCTAAGCTAGCTAAGCCATAGCTAGCTAAAATCTACTATCATGGAAAAAAAGTATGGAAACTTGCTAAAACCAGATTTAATTTATAGCGCCATCTATGTAAAACTGTCAGAACAAATCATACGAATAAGAGGTTGCACCACAGGCTAGAGGCGAACCTAACTATGGTTTACAAATACAAAATAATGTTAAGAACTCACCCATTACTAGAAGGCGGAGGCAGTGTTTCCAGCTTCGCATTTGTAATGATAAAGTTAGCCACTTGCTCTAAATACACTTGAGGTAGATCATTTCTGAAAAAAAAAAACCATAACTTGCTCAATCAGTCTGGATCAGGAGCCAAGATAGTTGCCGTCGAATCCCCAATTGATCCACGGCAAATATCGTAGTGCCCAAATAAAATAAATTCTATACCATCCCCAAATTAACCTACCTTCACCTACCCCTGAATTGAGACAAAAATATAAATTACTAGTAATTTTCCCGCGACTTCGTAGCAATCAAATCTTTCTTCTTTATAATATTAGTATAGAAGTTTATATAGCTGCAAAAATTACACTGCTTTCGATTGCTCAATTTGGTCGTTTCACTAATAATAGACAAAGAAAAATTTGTTAAATCTCCTTCTTAATGTTTTCCACACACCGACAAAGACACCGGCATACAGACACATATAAATTTTAAGGTAACTTGTTTTCAAATATGTGATGACATACTCACTTATGTATGAAGGCTTGCGCGGCGACCCACGGGTCCTCAGTCTTGTTGAAGGGCAGCTTGATGGCCGGAGCGCCATCTTTGATGTCCACGCTGAACACGAAGTCGTATTCCTGACAGTAAATAAATATATATAAAACAGATTGAACTCATCATTAGTTTTTTTTTTAGTTTCCACAGCAGCACTGATAAATAAATAAATAATAAATCTTTATTTAAATTCTTAGGTGGTATAAAATATTACAATATAGACATACATTAAAAAGGTACAAACATAGTTTTGTCTGAGCTAAGGTGAGAAGCACCCTGTGTTTCAGACTTAAATTGCTAGACATAAACATACAAAATAAACAATTACAAATAGAAAAATAAAATTAACAAAATTGTGTAAAATTTTAAATTTAAATTTTACACAATTTTTTTCTGGAGGACTACGGGCTTTACGCTCCAGGTGATGATATGGGGTAAGTACAAAATAACCCAAAGGTTAGACGTGCTTCCGATTTACAATCGGCCCCAATGAAGATAAGATACCTTCCCCTGGTACATGGTCTTGCCCTCGCTGGCGGGGTTGGCGCCCATGACGTACCCGATCTCGTTCTGTCTTCTTGTTTTCGAGTCAAAATGGCTATAATTCACACTAGTCTTGACCAAAATCTGGCCACGTCAAAGGCAGGATCGCTTGCCTTAACTAGGTCCTCCGCAGTACAAGAAGTAGGGCAGTTAGGGCATCTGCCCGTCGTTCTCATCCGTCTCCAGCACTGCTTGTATGAAGTGCTCTCCCTATGCTACAGCCCTGATCTACCTTGCCCTGGTACATAGTCTTGCCTTCGCAGTACATGGTCTTGCTTCACGTTAGAGCCGCGCCGGACTTCTTCGTCTATCCTTCGTTCTTACCCGGGTAAGAAGCCGGCTCCAGAACTGAGCTTGTATGAAGCGCCCTCCCTATGCTATAGTCCTGTCTTACCTTCCCCTGGTACATGGTCTTGCCCTCACTAGCAGGGTTGGCGCCCATGACGTCCCCGATCTCGTTCCACGTGTTCTGCGCCGCGCTCCAGGCGTAGCACTTCACGTTGGTGCCGCGCCGGACCATCTTCGTCTGCCCGTCGTTCTTGCCCGGCTCTAGCAGCACTTCCGGACCCGGAATTCTGAGTGCGTAAGTCGAACAATACATACACTAGGCGAAAATAAATAAATAAATATATATAGACAAAGTGAAAAATAGAGTGTGGTGTGACATACAACACGCGCCAAACTTTATTGCTTCATGGATATAAGCTGCTCACTGTGCAGTACGCGCCCCGCTTCCCCGCGCGCAATACGCGCGAGTCGATTCTGCCGAAATGCACGCAATTTTGAATCCGCACGAAGCTTATGAAGTAGAAGCTAAGTATTGGCGCCTAGTATCTCGGTAAAGTGCGTATGAATTCGTGCAATAGGTACCTATCGCACGACTCTTCTGGACAAGGTCTAACGCCCGTAGCACACAGCCGCGAAAGCGAAACGAAAGCGTTTCGGGACGAAACATTTGCGAAGCCCTGAAACACTGTCTTGTAAGAATTTAATGATTTCGTTTCGCTTGCGGTGTAAGGTGCACCAAACAATTTCATACATACTAGACAGGTTTCGCGGTTCCGCTAATGTTTCGTTCCGGAACGCTTCCGTTTCGCATTCGCGGCTGTGCTACAGGCGTATTATTATGTACTGCGCTATGACTCGCGCGATGTTCTGAGCTGCAATAAAGTTTGGCGCGAGCTGTACGTCATTATAGAATCATCATCATCATCATCAGGTCCTTGTAAGTCTCCACTGCAGGAGCACAACCCTCTCTGCACTTCCCAAGCTATATATATTATATATCATACATATAGCCAGAGCTGTCAGAGGATTTGGCCTATACTCCCCACGCTGGCCAGACGGTTTGGAGTGGTCTCTTTGATGTTTATAAGCTTTGTTTAGATTGTTTCCTAAGTCGCCTTCTACGACATCCACGGGAAGACTTGGAGTGGTCCTATTCTACTCTGCCGGGAACCACACGGCTAAATCGTCATATAGGAAAGTATGTATTACATAGGATATAAAAAAGCACAAAGCAGGGACGTTAAAATACATACTCTGACAATTTGAAGCCCCCAATTTCTTGTTGAGATGCAGCCTGCATTTTGGCCACATCTTCTTCAAACACTTTGAGCGTCGCTTCGTCGGCGTACCGTACTGGGTCTGCTGTGAATACTCGCACTAGACCATCACTGGATCCTAGGAAATAATACATGCAAATTTTAAGTCGAACTAAAAAGAACTACGAATCAGAACGACAGTACATAAACATAAGTCTATTTTTTTTTTGTTATTTGTAAATTAATTAGGTAATGGTGTTATGGCCCTTGATGCGAGTCTTTATGTCGGCTACTAGCGAGGAGTCCAGGTCATTATTCCGCCACTATTAGATCGACTGTAAAATCTCCGAAAGACCTTTCGGAGCTCACGGACCTCGACTTGTTGGCGAGTTATTCTTGTTTATCAACGAAATGATGATGTAATTAATTTCGTTCGTTTGACGGCGATAGCGACAATTCTTTGCGAATACATAGACGACGCAGCTAGGCGGAATTTTACTACAGTCGCAATATGACAGTAATAATCTTATTAATATAGTTTCCTTTCTTTTAAGTTCTTAGTACCGGTTTTATACACAGGAAGTTACACTGACACATAAAAAAGGCTGCAAACTAGACAAGAAAATAAATTAGAAAAGTGAAGAAGATCATACCTGTAACCACATCTCCGTTATCCAGACATGTGACGCTCCATACAGAATGCACGGGCAGTTTGATCTCGCTGATGCAGTCGCCAGCAGACCACAGTCGGACACTGCCGTCCTCGCCGCACGTCGCAAAGCCAGAACTGAGGGCTCGGTTTATACTGATACTGTAACAATATTTATATTTATGAATGGATTTAATTACGAAAAATTTGCAAAATAAAAATGACATTCCAAAAGGATCTATCAGCTGCGGACATCCACTGCTGGACATAGGCCTCCCCATAGATCGCCACAAGTTGAGGTTTTGTGCATGCGGAGTCCACCGACTCCCGGCGACCGTACTTATCTGCCTGTTATATTAGCTGTGGCCTGTTACATAGGCAATTTCAGCGAGCACAAATGAGTGCTTACGCAGTCACCGGGGATGGGCAGTGATCAGTGCTTCCACATCAGAGGGTATGGCGAGATGTGTAAATTAAAACATTGAGACTGATACCAGGAATAAAGGGAAGTCTTTATTAGAAACGCTAACTTATATACTAAGGAAATAAATATATATATCGCATTGGTAGGGAAGATCGCTGATTTAGGAATACGTGTATATTCTTACGTGATGTACGTGTCTCGCTAAATTAACAATATTTAAACACTTCCTACAGGTACATCACGTTCGTATTCCTAAGGTCGCAATAGTACTCCCCCTTTTGTAAAAAATAAAAACAATTAACAATAAAATTAACGAAAAATTCATAAACTGTAACAACAATAAAATAACAAAAATGTAAAAACTGTAGCGAACGCAAATATACTAAATATATCCATCAATTGCATAGTGCACGTGCTGAAAAACGCTGTGTAGGCAAATATTTCTGCGCGGCAAATTATGCGTTTATGCATTGACATTGACCCTGTGAATCGTTTTTTTTCCTTATACATAGTTGGTAGATATTGCAAACTTCTTATATCTCTTAATATACATCTTGTCAATATGGTCTTGATGTGCAGTCTGAGCTTCTCGTATAGATACGTTTTCACTTGCCAGTTGTTTCAATCCCAGTGAGTCGGGAGATAATTTCTGCTTGCTCGTAGTCTTTTGTGAGACTGTAGAGAGCGATGTCGACTAGCGCCGGTGGAAGTCCTGCCGAAGTGCTCCGCTGAAGAGTGGCCACTCTTTAAAAATTTCTAAGCGTGAGCTCGGCGGCTGTGCCGGACGTTATAATTGTCGAAAATAAACATTGTGGGTGCTCTGCTCAGGACCAGGAGCTCGGTGCGTCGGCTGCTGTGGCCCTGGAGTATGACCCGTTTGCTGGCTTGCTCTTGAGACTGCTTGCTGTGAACCATTTGCTGCATCTTGAGAGAAGTAATTTTCAGTTAAAGTAGTGCTTCTGTGATCGCCATTTTACTTTAATGTTTTCCTGTCAATATGTTGATCGCTGTTCCATCTTAAAGTTGTTCGCTCTTTTGCTTGCAGGCTTCAAAGTTATCAATTTATTGTCCTTGTTTGCCATGAAATCTATACCACTGTGTAAGTCGGTAGCAATTAGGCATTAGAACTTAATGATATCACGAAATGCGGTGCAAGATTCTTTGTTGCCAAATAAATTCTTCTTCAAATAATAGGCAAATATTTATATTCTTTCTCATTACGCCTTTTTTAACAACATACGGCCATCGGCGGCCTTGCGATCTTGACCTCGTTCAATTATTTGTTGTAGTTGCACTTTCGTTCGTTGTTGATTCCATGTGAAGTGATGCGATTTGTGACGTCAAATGCGTCATCATATAGATATCAGCTGTTCACGTTGCGTAATTGTTTCTATTGTATTTAATAATTTCGTTGATCCTCTGTGACATCATTTTCTTTATAATTCTGCCGCTCGCGATGAATTTTTCTTCTGTGCATGCGCTTTCTTATTTTTCTTGAAGTTGACGGCTACAGCTTGCGGTTGCGCTGATATTTCCCGGATTTTTCTTTGCCTCGTGGTTGCCTGGTAGTTCCTGTGCCTCCTGTTTTATGAGTTTATGACCGTTCAGCTATGGTGCAGGATTCGATCAATGAATCGTGTGAGCCGGTGTTGATTCCTTTTTTCAGCGTGGTTGGAGCCATTTTTGATGGTACTTGTTGTCCTTGTGGTTCTGGTTACTGCCGGAGTGCCTCTTGCATTTTCAAACCGGTGAGACCCGCTTGTGGGAAGCCGGTGAAAATGTGCACGTTGATTTATTCGTTCTTCAGGCTTGCGTCGTCTGGGTCTTCGGTTGAGGCGCGTATCCATCACGTCGGACTACATCACGTCGGTTAGATCACGTCGGTTAGATCACGTCGGGGTCACCAATTATGGCGAGTGCGTAAATTAAACCATTGAGACTGATACCAGGAAAAAAGGGAAGTCTTTATTAGAAACGCTAACTTATATACTAAGGAAATAAATATATATATCGCATTGGTAGGGAAGATCGCTGATTTAGGAATACGTGTATATTCTTACGTGATGTACGTGTCTCGCTAAATTAACAATATTTAAACACTTCCTACAGGTACATCACGTTCGTATTCCTAAGGTCGCAATAGAGGGCATCACAGTATTTTTCACTTTCTCAAACACATTCCCCGCAATAAAAAATTAGAAGGAAACGCACAACTGCACTGCTCGTTCGTGAGGTGGATTGTTGCAACATTTATGCATGGGTTTCTAGTTTTGGTACTGAAATCTGTGATGTAAAAGTGCGTCGCTATACACATACGCCCTGAGGAATACCCCCAGATGAGGTTGAAACACGTCAATTAGTAGCTGACTTTGAATAAGTGACTGATTATTACATAATTTAACATTTTAACATTTGACAAACCTGTAAATATAATTAGAATGTCCATAGTAAGTATTAAGGCACTGTCCAACATTCGTCCACAGCCTGATGGTGGCATCATTGGAGCAACTCAAGAAAGTCTCGGGGCTTGGCACAGCGAGATCTCTCACACAGTCTGTGTGACCTGAAATGACAAAGAATAGAATTTTTTTCAATAGACAGATAATTAAACACAGAATCCTTCAATATTTTAATTCCCTTCTCCATTTATGTGCCGATCATAGAGCAGGGCCGTTGCTCGCGCTACTAGAGACGCCTTTTCAACACATTTCTTATAAAACAACCGTGTTAGGGGGCGGTAGCGTTTATTGAGGTTTTGGGTTTCAAGGTAATTGTAGAAATGAAAAAACCTGCTATTTTTATTTACTTGTGATATAGGTTACACGACAACACTTTTAAGCATTTTTACGATTTTTCTTTAGCACTAACTGTGAAAAGCACTTAGGGTAAGCACGCACCGCGACGCGATTTGCTGTCGCAAAATTCGCAACGTATGGAGTGCCATAGAAGTGCGCGCACTGCGACGCGATAGTCGCGCCGTCGCATACCTACCTATTGTTGCTATTTTTGCGACAGATCTGTCGCAAACGCGTTTGCAACGTATGGAGATCTATGAAGACGCGCGCACTGCGACTCGGCAGTCGCGCGATAATGTTGCCATTATAATAACATTTCTTACATATTTGTAACTTTCATATCCTTGGCGTAACTTGCAAGTTACTTTCGATTTTTGGATAATTATCCCATTCGAACATACTTAGCTTTTTTTATTTCTTTATTGAGTTCCTAGTTACTTTTATAAGCTATGCCTAAGCAATTTTAAGTTCTAAGTAGTGTTTACATCTTAATACTCCCGTATTAAATATATCTATAATACTGGAAAATATCGTTAGAATTAGAACTTAATATTACTATTGCAAATAAGCATAATAAACGATAAATCCTTATTCAGTATTGTTTTTTAATTGTACCAACTGTTAAATAACTTAACTAAGTTAAGTACCTAGGAGTAATTATTGACAGCAAACTCAGCTGGAATAGTCACCTGGATAATAAAATAAAGAAATCATGCATTTCATTATGGCACTGTTGCAGAATGGTTGGCAAAACCTGGGGGGTGACCCCAAAAATAATGAAATGGCTGTACACAATGGTAATCAGACCAGCGCTAACATATGGAGCGATCGTCTGGTGGAAAAGAACCACCTTAAAGACCGTCCAAGAAAAGCTACAACGCTTCCAACGCACAGCATGCCATGCCATTGGAGGTGGCATGAGCACTACTCCAACAGCTGCACTCGAAGCGATACTTGACATAAAACCCCTCCACTTACATATAAGACAAGAAGCAGAGATTGCATCCATAAGACTACGAGCAATGGACACATGGAAAAGCAACTCAACTGCGCCACATACAAAAATTTTGTCCCTGGCAATGGAATCATCTCATCTAATGGGAGCCACAAATGACAGAATTAAAAAACAATTTGCCTTCGACAAAAAGTACAAAATACAATTACATGAGGAAATCTTAGATAGCTCAGGTATCAGAGAAGTGAGAGTTTACACAGACGGATCCAAAACAAAGGATGGAGTTGGAGCCGGAGTTTTCTCTCACGACCTCAACATCCACTATGCAACGGCATTGGGTAAAGACAACTCAATCTTCCAGGCGGAGTGTGTTGCTATATCCCATGCCGCGGCACAAATCAACAGGATGAAGGTAACAAATCAAAACATACGCATCCTAACAGACAGCGCAGCAGTCCTTCACGCCCTAAAGAGACCGATGATTGACTCAGCGCTAATACTCGAATGCAACAATTCACTGGACAATCTCTGTAAGTATAACTCAGTCACGTTACAGTGGATCAAAGGACACAGCAACTCTCTTGGAAATGACGCAGCGGACGAGCTAGCGAGGAGAGGGTCAAGCATGATTCCACTTGGCCCACTACCAATGGTATCTATACCATTCTCGCAGGTACGTTCCTGGGTCAAATCCAAAATAGAGGCTGAACATCAGCAAGCATGGTCAGCCCTGGACACATGCCGGCAGTCTAAAGAAGTGCTTCCTGCATTAAACAGGAAATTCTCTAGAAGACTGCTCGCACTACCCAGGGCTAAATTACGTCTCATGATTGGAGTAATCACAGGCCATTGTATGCTAAATAAACACCTATCTGTTATAGGCTTGACTGACAGCCCTCTTTGCAGAGGTTGCTTAGAGACTGAAGAAACAGCTAGGCATCTACTACTAGAATGCCCTAGTGTGACAACTACAAGAGAAGAGTTCCTGGGAAAACCAGAAACCATGAGCGAGGCCTGCAGCACACCCTCTGCGGTTCTACGCTTTCTCGACGAGCTGGGTTGGCTCGTGTAAAACAACGTGTAGCAACCCACCAAAGAAGGAGATCTGGGATCTCCTATCAACAGAAGACCGAAGAATGGACATCTTCTGTTCACACACAATGGGCCCGAATAGGCGGCCTAAGTGTGGAAAATAGCCCACGGTAGCAGTTAGCAGTAAATAACTTTTTCAAAAAAGTAACAAAAGTAAAACCTGGCAACATTGCGCAAGACATAGCGAACTAGTGATGTGCCAACTCAAATAAAAACGTGTTTTCTATTCTAATGTTAATGGAGTTGAGATTCAAATGTCCTGAATAGGTGTGGTGTGGCACCGTACTGCAAATTTTATTGTAGATGTTACGGGGTCGGGAGATTTTAATATTTAAAATTGAATAATTGTATAGTTTGAAGACACAAGTCTAATAAACCAAGTCATATTGAAACAAACCGACAGAAACACACTGTGAATTCATTGCCTACTGGTTTATGTTTACTTTTTCGTGTAAAGATGTTGAACATTCACTGTGAAGCATAGAAACTTTTGAATATAGAAGTAGGTTCATCGCGATAATGAATTTTCTCAATCAGTAATTCTTCATAGTAAACATTATAACTTTCATAGTAGTTGTGTTTCTTGTGTGTTTTCATATGTTTGATTTTATGCGCCAAAGAAATATAATTCTTTCTTTCTATGATAGTAATTTATGTATCATCACCATCATCATCGGGTCTTTTTTTATTCTCCACTGCAGGAGCACGACTCTCTCTGATCACCAGAGCCATTAAATTAGCCAGAGCAATTGGCCTACACTCCCCACGCTGGCCAGACGGGTGGGAGAGGTCTTTTTGATGTTTAAAAGCGTTGTTTAGCTTGTGTTTCCTAAGTAATTTGTATACTTACGTTTATTTTTACGACAAGTATCGGATAACAGTTTCGTAACGATTCTAAAAGTTAACGAAGAAGTAAACAACGTAATACAACAAGAAACGAATAACAGTTTCGTTACGATTTAAAACGAAAAGTCATAACGCCCCATCCCTAAAACGCGATTGCCGAATCGCAGTGCGCGCACCCAAGATTTGCTTTTTTCTGTCGCGCGACGCGACGCGACTATCGCGTCGCGGTGCGTGCTTACCCTTATGCGACTTTCACCTACTATCCGGGCGCGGGGTGACACGTCTCTCGTCTCTAGTAGGGCGCGAGCGACAATCCATGCTTCGTCCCACCATTGTTTGTGCCCACCATTGTACAAAATAATTAATGGATATTAATTGAATGCTTAATTTTATACCAAAATTATCAATTATTGCCACAATGAAGGTTTTCAGAAATCCAGGTGGCGACACTGTGTCGAGAGGTATTTTTGACAGCTGCTGTCAAAATCCACCAATCATCTTCAATCATCAATTTTATGATTGGTGGATTTGGACAGCTCAACCTTTCAACAAAGTGCTTGGCTTGAGCTGGGGGAAAAATCAATACTGAAAACCCTCATTCCCTTTTTCTTCGTTCGTAGGGAGATATGCGCATTCAGGCCCATTTAAGGGTTTAGTAAAGTTTTCTTTCATTAAGGCAGGTACAATACAAATCAAATAGAATGGCATCTGTGAAGTTAGTTATAAGTTGAGTCTTAAAAACAAACATTAAAAACATGATAACTTATATACCTGTAAGTGTATTAATAAGTCCACCATCTTTTTTCCACAGCTTGATGGTTTTATCAGCAGAGGCAGTGGCGTAAGTCCCATTTAACAGTTCCACAATAGCCCACACTGCTGCCTGGTGGCCTTTTATGGTGAGTGGTACAGAGTTGGGGTTGTTCAGATTCCATACTTTGGCTGTACTGTCCCAGCTTGAGCTGAAATTATGAAAAGATACAAACAGTGAAACTAACATGAATAAAGACATTATGTATAACAACGGGTCAATCAGGTGTCCATGAGCGAGGCCCGGGCTCCTGAGGCCGAAACTATAGTCGGAAATCCCGACAAAATAGCATGTGAGTGACCTGTTGTTGTGCATAAATATATAGTCAAGTGTAACAAAGAGAAAAACTGTGGAAGAGGCCAACACCCACAAGAAATGGTTGCACTAATCGAAGTGCATTAATTTTTTGTTTGTTTGGCTTTTACTCTGTAACTTCTAAACTACTCATCATGATTTTTGCTTAATCATGTTTTCAAGAGATTTACTGTAGAGGAAGCAAAGGCTTGGGCGAAAGCTACCTATATAAATATAGACAATTAACAGAAAATGTACAAAAATCAGGCATTGAACTTCCAATCAGTGCTGTTCAATTGATCAAAAAAAGCACAAGGTATAATATAAAAATCAATAATTATGAAGGCTCCCCTACACAATAATGAACTGAACATTTAAAAAGTAAAGTCTATAGTAAATACCCATTATGTCTCTACTATCTATGGATTCTAGACACAAAGTAATTAGCTTTTTGATAGATGCAGTTGGCCGCATCTATCAAAAAAACCGGCCAAGTGTGAGTCAAACTCGCGCAATGAGGGTTCCGTACAATATGCTTCGTGAACACACACACAATGTGCAAAAAATGTTTTATTCAATTGACTAGCGCCATCTAGTGGTGTTTTAGTGAACTATTTCCCTAGATGAACTTATTATTGTGAGTTTACCACTTAATTTTCAAGTGATAGAATTCTTATTATTTTTCCTGTAATCTTCAAGGAATGAACTATATTTTGTAATTTTTTCAAAATTTTCGGCCCAGTACTTTCGGAGATCAGGGGGGGGAATGGTCAATTTTTGCCTTCTTTCGTGAATAAAATCAAAAGTATTGATTTTACCCGAACAAAAAAAAATATTTTTGAGATCCTCATAATGAGCCCTTTCATTTGATATATGACACAGTAAGGTTTGCAAAACTTTTTTTTTTTAATTTTGTAATTGGGCCCCTCAAAATGACCCTTATTTCAAAAAAATCTTTATTTACTTTGCACATCCGTGTTTGGGTCATAGGATTACACTATCTTACCAAATTTCATCTAATTTGGTTCAGTAGATTCGGAGAAAATCGGCTGTGACAGACGGACGGACGGACAGACAGACGCTCGAGTGATCCTATAAGGGTTCCGTTTTTCAACTTTTGTACGGAACCCTAAAAAGATAATTACTTTAGAATGGCTGAACCAATTTTGATAAAACATCTAAGAACCTCCTCCAAGAAACTTGCTTTCAAAAGAATAAACTGTTTCTAAATTAGTTCATCCCTCATAATAGCTATGGTGCCACAGACAGACACACAAGAGAGGTCAAACTAATAACACCTCTCTTTTTGTGTTGGGGGTTTAATAACACCTGTCTTTTTGTGTTGAGGGTTTAAAACACTTAAATACTTTAAATTTTGCAAAAAATTCTTTATCATACTTTATAAAACTTATTATGTTACGTTACTCAATTAAAGAGGTTTTAAGTCAAAGGTAAATAACAATATTACCCACTAACTTTATGAGTAAATTAAAGTAGTTCATAAGTAAATTAAACATATACCTAGATAATGACAAATTAACTAGACCTAAGTCAAAGACTTAAAACGTAGTGCTGTACTTCTTGAGTGCTAAAAGGGAAAAGTTACCTCAAAAGCACCCCTGAATCTCTTCCAGCTGCAACACTGCATACAGCATTCTCATGACCTTCTAAATTGAACTGGATCATGGCATCTTGCAGGTTGTAGCCGATGATGGTATTGTCATTGCTCCCAGTCACCACTAAGCCCTCATGATACGCTTCGCAGGGAGGAATCCAACAAACACAAGACACAAAGTTCTTATGCCCTTTGTAAGTAACAACATTGACGAAATCCTTTACCCTGAATAAAATTTAGATTAATGATTAATATACATCATTAGGAACTAAACGAAGACGAATAAAGAAAAGATAATAATCGTTTTCTCACCCTTCCGGATGCCAAAGCCTAGCGGTACGGTCGCGAGACGCAGACAGAATACAGTTTTCTTGCGTGGTTGTAACGCATCGCACATCCATAGAATGTCCACTTAAAATTGCACTTAACTTATAATCTGGTATAGCCATTTCAGTAACTAAATAGTTGCGATAAACAGAAAAATAACAGGATTATCTCTCTACAATCGTGATGCGGCGAACAAACAAAGTTGTCAAATCATGAAAGTTTTTTGATGACAGTTGACATTGATGTTTACAATTCCTAGTACCAACCTATCTAAAGAAATGAAAAAACTTTTTTAATTAGCTGAAAAAGGAAGTTCTGTTATCTTCTGTTAGGTTCTGAAATCATTGGATCTTTTTCTTTAGTATACACGCACGTCCGATTTGCTTTGTTGAAAGGTGTCCAAGTAGGACAGACCTATATACAATAAAAGAGAAAGAAACCCTGCCATCTTTCCCGTTTACGTATATAACTCTGTCTGTCCTACTCGAATGGACGTTTAGTGCGGCAGGCACCACACCGCAACGTAGGATAGGTAAGAATAAGAAACCAAGAAGGCATAAGGAATTTCTTATCTTTTATAAGTTTCTTATTTTAAAAGTAAGAATATCCTTAGACCTACATAAAAAATTCCAATAGTTTACAGAAATTGCAAATAAAAAGCCTCTTCATAAAACTTTATATAGTAGTAGTAAATACATAAAGTATTTAATAAAGACATGTTTTATTTTCATCACACTAAAACCTGAAATAGATCTTCGTTTATGACATCACCTACCTATTTAACAATTCATTAGTTATTCTGCGGCAGAAGATTACGAAAAAGAAGTTCTCAAAGAATAGAATAGAATACAATAAACAAATCTTATGGCGGCTGTACAGCCGTGTGTTTCACCGTCTGAGACCACTCGGGCGAGAGTATTGTGCGGGAGCCGCTTGCTTGCCCGGGCGCGACCATGTACATTCTCGCTTAAAGTTCAATCGCAGTTGTGAACTCAGAGGAGATGGACGAAAACGTTTCACATGCTGCCGCCGTTGCTTTCTGTGCTATGCTATGCTATGAGCCATTATATTTACATATTTTAGATACAGATTATGAATAACCAAGTGCGTGTCTGGCCACGCGCAGTGTGGGGTATCCGTAGTTGCGAATGACAACTTTGAGTTCACACTGTTCACACTCGCACCTCACAGTTTAAATTTAATACTCTAAGCAGTTTAACGACCAAAAACATCTACCTAACAATGAGAATTGTATGAAATTTTACATTTTCCAGTACATTTTATAAGTTGGTTGCCTATAACTCTTTAGTTTGTACTTAGCACTCAGCTCTGATAGTTTTCCTTTCAACTTCAGTATATATACTACTGCTGTAATTTTTTCACGTACCTATCCATATCATATAACCGTTTAGAAGATAGAGAGGGGGGACACTTAACTTAACTCTAACAAAAATTTGCGCTTTAAAACCAAATATTTCGGAAACGGATTCCTTAATCGAAAAATGGTGTTCTCAACCTCACAATATTTTTTAAAGGCCTATTTAACAACATCCAACACGATGGGTTTATATAGAAAAAAAATACTATTCCCACTTTACTTGTATGGGAGCTATACCCCAAATTTTCTACCTCTTTTTTGGCATGATTAATATACATACCCATATTAAATTACAGCTTTCTAGTACTTATAGTCTCTGAGTAAAACCGCGGTCGGACAGACAGACGGACAGACAGACAGACGTACAGACAGACAGACTTGGCGAAACTATAAGGGTTCCTAGTTCCTACGGAACCCTAAAAAAAGATGGGTTACGTAAAGTCTTGCTTGTTTGAAGGATTATTGACGGAGATAAGTGCGTATTACTCATATTATCCGTTTGTTTTGTAGGAAGATGGTTTAGTTTCTTCACTGTCTAGTAACTTTTGTCTTTAGTAAGCAGTTGTTTGTAGATGTGAAGCTGTCAATGCTGCATCTGTTAAGGCAATATCGGCGAGGGTTGAATGTATTAACTTATTGGTTTTGTTTCTTTTTCGTATGTGTAAGTGGCAAAGACTGGCATCAGATTTTTTAAGCTACCTAGACGCACCTGACATAACACGACTGCCATCACTTATGACAGCCATAACCAACGGCTTAACATGCCTTCCAAATCACGGAGGGAGGAGCGCGAGATAGTTTTATAATAATATTAATAATAGAGGTTGCTTAACATCCACAAGCTCTAAAAATGTTCTGGACCATCGGGCTCCTTAAAAATGTATTATTAGCGGGTATGAACGAACTGATAGTATAGTAGTAAAATAGGGTCATATTTATGTTTATCAACTTAGTTCTTCACTGTCCAGCGGCGCGATTAATACTGTGGGACGTGTACAGCCGCTCACGTTCCTCGCGAGGCCCTTTCACTCGGGCACAAAATACCGACACTGGACCGAGAGCGACCGAGACAAGCGAGACCAGGAGTGCTATTTTTGAATGCGTGACTCACTAAAGCGCAAGTCGTGCACGACTACAAGTCACAGTCGTCTTCCAAGTCACGAAATGCCATATTGCCATATTTTTGAAACCATCGTTTGAACTGTAGTGCTGCCAACCTTCGACGAAAAATATTTCATTTCTTCTTATTTCACGCATAATTTTTTATAAACTTTTTAGGGTTATTAAGGATTTTTAAAATGTTTAAGAAGTGTAGCGTCAAATGGAACGTAAAATCATGACATAGGAACTTCAAATGGCAGGAAGTGACTTTGACATAAAAGCGTTCGTCGCCTGCGGAAACGAGCGGTCTCAACCGCTCGTTGCAATCACTCGTCAACTAACGATTCAAAAATGCGGCCTTTTGGAAACACTCGCGTCAGTCACTCGTTTAGTGACTCACGCGTTCAAAAATAGCACTCCATAACCACTGCAAAACAATCCCCTACATCTACCGGAAAGGAAAAGGATAAGCATTGCCATCCAACGTGGCAAAGCTGTCTGCCAGCCTTTTAGGCACGTTGCCGTCGCCATTCGGCCCAAACCATTGAAACAAACCTACTAGAACAATATTTTCATCTCAAGATTGGCTCTTCTGTAGATAAAAATTATTGCAGTCATTATTATTTATCAGCGTTTCAACTTGCATGTGAATAATTTTAATTTTCTGAACGAAAATCAAAATGTCTTTTGTCGCTCAGCAAAGAATATGTATTCTCATAGAAGGAGCTTCGAAGAAACAAAACGTACACGGTCGTAGACAATAGAATTTTTACTAGGGATGCGACAGTCATGTAATAGATGCCGATATCGATTCTGGTCTTTTTGTCTATGGTGTAATACAGTCAGCTTATGATATGATGCCTGACAAAAATAATCAATTAATTAATATCTACATGATAATTACGCACGCGGAGTAACATGAAACGTAGAACAGTCAAAATATAAATGGAGAAGAATGACAATGAAAATAGTTGGATATTGCTAAATATTCTGTAGTAAATAGTTAATACTTAGTTATCTCACAGTCTGACACCATCATCAGTTCTTTTTTAATCTCCACTGCAGGTGCCCGACCCTCTCTGTACTATGAGAGCCATATATTTTATATTGCCAGAACAGTCAGAGGATTTATCCTACTTTCTCCACACTGGCCAGACGGGTTGGAAAGGTATCTTTGATGCTTAAGCTTTGTTTAGCTTGTATTTTCTAAGACGCCTTCTACTACATCCACGGAAAGACTTGGAGTGCACCTATTCTATTCTGCTGGGAACCACACGGCTGTATTTATTAATCTCACAGTGATATCCTACAATAGCGCACTTATTAACTTGGTTGCATACAAAATTTGAGTTTCAAGACGCAATTTTTTTTACTTTTTATCATCATCATCATTATCAGGTCTTTTTAGTCTCCACTGCAGAAGCACGACTCTCTCTGTATTACCAGAGCCATATATTAGCAAGAGCAGTCAGAGGATTTGGCCTTCACTCTCCACGCTGTACGCTTACCTTTTGTATTTCACCGTAATTACGTGACTCACAAACCTCATGTTGTGAGTTACGTATTCTCGATAAAGTATTACTAACAAATACCAATAAAAAAAACTTGCTATGGTCCTTTGACAAAGTGAACTTTTGCAGAAGAAATTGACAGCTACCTGCTTGGATATCGGTAATATCACGCTAGCTAAGAAAAAAAATCAATACAGAAATAATACAACGTATTAATTCAGGTAAAACAACTCTATGCGCCAAATTTTATCCAAATCAATCATATAGTTTCAACGAGATTAAGTAACAAACATACAAAACTTTGCTTTTATAATACAATGTGGGATTAAATAATACAACAATAATATTTTAAATATAATTTATTCGAATTCAAAATATTTAATTTCAGGTTTTGAGTTCCAATCGCAATAAGTATAACAACGGTGAAAATATATTTATTGATTGACTTCCAATTCCAATGTCACAGATTTGCTATAATAAACTTCACTATATAATGTATGTTATCCCGCAGATGTAGTGTATTCTATTTCAGTCCGTGCCGTGCCCGTGCGTATTCAACAATAATTATACTGTCATCTGTCAAATGTCTGGAAGAAACACTGTGATACTTTTTCCACTTTCAATTGCAACGTCGATCCATTTTTGCCTTGATGTCCGTGGGAAATCTGTAATCAATCAAATCCAGTCGTAAACAACAACGATTTAAAAATGAACACATAAATATAACTACTAAACCAATTATGATAAAACTTAAATTGTTCCTTAAGTTGGACAATACCTAGTTCAAGATTTTTTGCAAACTGATTTATGGTTTTTAAGATATGTGCGGAAGAACATACAATCATACAAGTATACAATACTCTAATGAAATTGTGTACACATGTTTAGAAGCTGTAAAAGACTAACATATTCACAAACTGGGTAATATTACTTAATACATGCCGAATTGATGACATTCTTTTTTTTTAAGTCGGTTGAAAAATAAAGCATAACCACAAAATACCAACAGACACGGAAAAAAAATTGCATAGTACTTTACAACGTTCTGAAGGCCTAAAACGGCAAAACCGTCCGATTGTCGGATGGAAAAATCGGACGTGTATACCCAACTTAATGGTCGTAAAATATCGATAATCTATCAAGTCGATACAAATTTCACAACACTATTGTCAAAATTTTAATTTTTATCTTTGTACAACAATATTTCAGTTTTATTGTTTTAAAATAGCCAAAAAACATTTGATATAGACACATCCTTCGATTTTACAGTAATATAATAAAAGACATCAATGTCTATCACTGGAAAATCGTGTATAAATACATGAAACGTGACCTACCGGTGAAACCTTGTGTTTTCGGAGTTGATATCTTTACCAGCATAGCCTGATTCCCATTGCACCGTAGTCCAGGACATTGTCCATTTAATAAATTTTCTGGTTTACACTTTCACACTGCGAAAGTATCTTTAATTCCCAGCGAAAATTTAATTTTATCACAGCACCTCCAACTCAGACAAGTCAACATTTTATACGAACGATTTAAGATGAACATAGTAATTGACAATTACCCTTTCAAAACTGTCTTTTCAAATTGGTCGCATAAAGATATCAAGATATCAAAAGTGACATTTCTCAAGTGTATTGTTAGCACTTATTGATAAACCTATATTTGTCTCTTTTTGATATACTCTTAAAAGAAAGAGACGAATATATAGCTGAGAACTACGCGGTTTCTATGAGAATACATATTCTTTGTCGCTCAGGAATACCAACATGTAAAATAAAAATGCGCCATAATTTAAATTTGATCACGATACAACCGTGCTGAATTTATGGAATTTATGTCTAAAATACATAATATTTTGTTTTATAAATGCAATTTAAATAAGAAAACCGAAAAACCAAAAAATATAGCCAAAATTTAAAATATGGCTTAAAGTTTCAATACAGTTAAGCTTTTATTTCTTGGATTTATTTAAAAAATGTCAACTTGAAAGACAGTCGTATTGAAAAGTACATTGTACATTCGATTGTTTATTTATATGGTAGTTTTTACAGATTTGTGCTAATTATATGAAGTTATTGTCATGTATTCTTCTCCTGTGGCGCCAGTGCGGCCGGCTCGGGAGCCGGTGGAATCAGCTCGCTGTGCGCTATACATATCGAATATACATACGTAGTGGAAAAATGGCGTCGACGGTGTGTGTTTCTAGGTGCCGAATGTTAGCAAAATTAGAAATAAATCGTGGTTTGTGTTTATCACCATTATTTAGGGATTTGTCAAATAACAGGGTGAGTTTCTAATTGATTTTGAGGTCTAGTGCTTAAACATTGTGCCAATTTCATTTAGAACTGCCGAATAAAAGACTCCTCTGCTATGCACGTGTAGATACTACATCTATAAGTACCTACAGCAGCTGTCAAACGTCATCTAATTTGTTTTTATTTTTGTTTCACAGTACCTATTTTATTTTTGTCCAGTGTCCAAAAATTATGGTACAATATTTTTATAATTACGTGCCGGTCAGTGAAATTTAAATGTACCTCATGTATGTTATTGTTTCCTAGTGAAAATTTAACCACAGTATTTATCTCAGAAATGCATTGATAATACTTTTTATTTATTTATTTTAAATAAGTAAATAGTAAATTCTAGTATCTCCCGATTATACACATACTGAGAATGTCATATTTTTCATCAGTATTTACTGATAGGTATGACCTAAGTTATTATTAGCCTAATTTTTTATTTGATATGTAGGTATGATATATATTTTGTTACTATCTTTCTTTTATAGATTTATATTTATTGTAAAGCTTAGAATATATTTATTCAGTGCGATTAAAGTATCGACCTTCTGTTTGATTCCAATTGGAAATAAATTTCACATTTCATAAAAAAATTGTTACAAACTTAATAAATAGGTATATAGGGACAAATAAGATAATATACCTATGTATTAAACCCCATATGCAAAGGCATATGTTTTTGATGTCTAAATATTTTAAATCCATAGGTATTCAAATCAATTGGATTTTATTTTCAAAATAATAATAGGTACACATAGATTATTTAATAATATAGTTGTTAAAACTAATAAATTATCTCTGTTAGTGATTTAGGTAACTGTTTGAGAAAATATATTCTTTAAACCAAAACCAAATAAATAATTTCTTTGACTACAATAATTTTGCTTAAAAAATAAATCATAGTAAATATTTATCATAATTTTATAGATGTTAGGTTAGGTCATGTAAGTAGATAGGTACCTACCTACTAAGTATAAGAATGTGTATTATTTTATTATTTTTGAAGCATAAACAAATAATACTTAACTGTATCATCATCAGATCTTTTTTAGTCTCCACTGCAGGAGCATGACCCCTTTCTACTACCAGAGCCATTTATTAGCAAGAGAAGCTCAGGAAAAAACAAAAAAGTCAGTCAGAGGAAAAAAAACTGTACTTTAATGGATTCAAATTATTTATTTCTGGAATAAATTTTTGCTCATCGTAATATTGTCCACAATGAGTAAAAATATTTGAGACATGAGATTAGATAATATATTTTGACATTAAAGTATGTTCATTGCCTATCCTACTTCCCATGTTAAACAGTTAGATCACCAAGATAAGTCTGTCAACAAGTCCTCTAGTTGGTCAGATGTCTAGTTACCTCTGACATACTCGTAGTCCATTGCTCTGGTTATCTACAAACTAAGTATATAAATTTTTATTGTTGTTTATTTTTGTTAACTTTTATCTATAAGTTCATTACTTTAATTTTTTGAGTTAGGCTATCTCTCATCTGGGTTTATTCTTGGTTGCATTCTCAGTTGAAAAGCTATGGAACCTAGGTTCCGCTCGGTTATTAAATATTTTGAAATCTTAGAAAATGGACATTTAAAACGTACTTATAAAAGTAGTTTAGACTTATTATATATTTCTATGTAACTAATTTCAGTAATATAAGTTCAAGTTGCTTAAGCTTTTTTTTACATTGGTACATTAATGGATAGTAATAAAATAGTAGCATTTAAATAGTTTCTATCTTTAATTCCTTAAATTGTGGGTAAAATAATGTCAAGGTTGGCCAATAAGTACACAATGTAAAACATTTTACACAAACCGTAATGCTTAATGTATCCTTGATCCAAAAAGGGATTATTTATACCTACTTAAAAACCTGTAGTTCGCCAGGCCAGCCGTTGCAGTCAGTATGACATGCCTTATTCATGAGAGGTCGATAACCTCAAGACCTTTAGTATGTTGGTTGCATCAAACAAATTGTTACTAACCTACCAAATAGGTACTCCAAAACGACAGTATGTTTCTTTATCTGCATGTTTATATGAGGTACTTTCATAATACAAAGCAGCTTAAGATTTTTAATTGATGCAACTGACACTTTTTAAAACCTTTATTATCAGCTGACCTTCACTCACACATTCAAAAGAGTAAAGAGTATGCTGGTTTGACGCTTGAACCCAATTTAATTAGAATGAGATACCCAACTCGATTGGTGAGCGTGTTTGTTGGGCATTGAGAGTCGTCCATGTCCCCATTATTTGATTCGCCCCCATTTAACTAGCTTATCAAAATCTCTATTGAGCGTCTATATATGGTCCACACAGAATCATGGACATTCACAGCTGTGCGTGCAGGCCTATTTGCTAACTTTTGACAACTACGGTGACATAATTTTCATGGTAACTTCAATATACTACGGCTTCGGTATGAATGACTATTTTTATTTAAGATATAAAAACCGTAATGGATGCTAAAGTGACTATCAAATCGTTGTACACAGAGTTAGCAAATCGGCCTGCTGGTCCTAGCATTTTATCGAAGTAGGGCAAGCTTGTCGTTCGGCGTCATTTGGTGCGATGTTAGTAGTTTAATTGGTCTCTTCGGAGAAAATAACGTTCGAGCCCCTCACTTGCCAATTTTAGAGCCCCACCCGCACAGAGCCTAAAGTGACTCCATCACTCGCTCTTCCCCAGGTACGATCCTGTCCAGGCATGTCGATTATCTTTAATTTATCTAAAGCATCTTTAGTTTGCCTAAGGTATCTTTAGTTTTATTAAAATGAAGAAATAAAATATGGGAAAAAATGCACGCGGGCAGACATCTAACGCCTTACCAATTACGCCACGCTTTTCATATTCTTTGCTGGAATTTTTCCCATATATTATTTCTTTTTTTAATAAGAGTATAATTAGAACAGCATTATGAATGCATTAAAACACCTTTAAAATATCTTTAGTTTACCTAAAGATAAGCCACGTTCGTGGACAGGTCAACACTCGTCCTGGCGACGAATCTTCAAACAAGTGTTACTCGCTGATAATAGTTTTTCGTTGGCTAAGGAATCTTAAAAATCGGGACAGACTTTTTTTTGGATTTATCCATTACTTAAACAAAGAAACAGACAATCAAATCTGCCCGTTAGATTAATCCACTCAATTAAAAGTTTTTTATTTGAACTTAACACGGAAGAACGGCTGTTTAGACTTCTAAAACAGCGGGAAGAACGATGTAAAGCAAGTCGTAACTTAGTAGTTACTAAGCCAGGTACAATTCAAATCATGTGATTCATTCAAAGCTATTATCCTGTTGACGTGGAATGCGTCATTGTTTGAAGAACCGTGATTTTAAAATTAACCTCGTTGATCTTAGTAATCAAAAGCGTGATGTAAAATCATTCTGGTCTAATTTACACTGGCTATGTAAACAAGAATAATGGATAAATAAGAATATTTCACCAACCCGTTTTCCAAGCGTGGTGAGTATGGCAAAACCCCCCAATGACTGACATACTTGGGGATGCATATGTCCTGCAGTGGACTGCTACGGCTGTAATGATGATGAAGAATACTTCGGTCTGTCACATTCACATTTAGATACACTCTTCATTTGAGGGATTCTCGGTTGCATTCAAATGTGGTGCATTGGAAATTTGGAACCAATTGAAACTACGTCATCATTTATGAAAGCATTCATGCTGTTGTAATAACTAGCGTAATATGATAGGCAGTGTATTTACGGCCAGCTGTCTGCATGACGCTTACTCTCCCTGAGTAGCTCCAGAATCGCAGTCAAATACTTGTGAAAATGAAGTACAAGTTATTGCCCGCGATGAGAATCGATTTCCGTGTCCATCGCGTTTCAGCTGGCTTATTCAACACTATGTTATGAAGACCGTCCTCTAGGTACTCATGTTATCCTGTTATTTTTTTCCTTGTTAATGGTTTCTCTTTGAATAGAGACAACGCACTTGATATTTCTACCAACTGTACCCAAACGCTCGGCTTCATTTCCATTCGTTTTAGAACTTGACTGCTAGATATGGATAAAGATAAGTCAAGCTAATCAAATCATAGGTATAGAGGTCTTATCATAGTAAAGTAAATAAATAAAGATAAGATCTCTTTGAAGTCCCATAAATTCACTTATTACAAATAGCGGTAGTAGGTACCGTAAAAAATATTCTACGTAATGAAATGAAAGAGTTAAGAGTCGCCTGGACGCGCATGTCTCCATACAAACGGAAAAAGGGAATTGTGGCAATTTTTGATAATTTTGGAGTAAAATTGAGCATCCAATCAATTAATCTTCTTATAATCTACGTACGTTCCTAAACAGTTTGGTTAAATTATCAATAGTTTGAGAATGAAAATTTCCATCCTCTCAAAATTTCCATACAAATTTAAAAAAGCTTGTAATTCTCAAACCATGTATAGGAATGTACGTAGATTATAATGAGATTAATTGATTAAATGCTTAATTTTACTCCAAAATTATCAAATATTGTCACAATTCCCTTTTTCCGTTTGTATGGAGACATGCGCTTCCAGGCGACTCTTAACGTCAACGAAATATGTATCAAGAAGGGGTCGAAAATATTTTCAGGGTAAGTGGCAACAGAAATGTAAACTGTAAAAGCTTAGATGATTAAAATCTAGTCCGTCTTCTTACGATTATTTCTTTGCTTTAAAGTCGGCAACCTTCATTCTTAAACTGTGATTATCTTTTCATGGCGTTTTTCAATGTCTGTTTACTCTTGCCATGCATTCGAAACTACAGACTACTTTATGTTCGACCTTTAGCAATTGTCAAAAATTAATTTGACCTTGCAAATTCTTACAGTTGTATTCGTCTTAAGCATATTTAAACAGTTCTTTCCTGTAGCAAATGTAACTATCCTTAGCAAAATAATAATTCTCAATCTTCATAATCTCAGTTATTAACGCGTGTCATCCAGCTATCAAACTTGCTCATTTTATTTCGTGTTAATCGCAAAATCGCAACTGTATTGAAAAACATCGTATGCTTTTCGTACTCAGTAAGCTGGCTATTATAGCCATCGGTTTATTATCAGAATTCGGCTTATAAAACCTATAATTTCCAGCACTACGACTACGATAGTACTTGCATCATATAATATTCATAATTTACTATTACATTGCTTTCATTCAAAGAGTTTCTCAGGGTTTATTATTAGTGCTAGTAATCGATAACACACATGCAATTTATTCTTTCATCTCGATGAGCTATATACTATTAACAAGGAGCACGGACTGGCATAATATTTAATTTAGTCTGTTTTATCAAGGTATTTAGTACTAGATTTTGATAGCGTCTTTACTTTTAACTGGTTTACATTCAAAATCCGATTGATTGTTTTTTAATACATTTTTACGTTAACATTACTGATAAAAGAAGTTTAGTATCTGTTATTGTCACTAAGTAGCTTTCTACCGCGGCTCCACTCTTCCGGGAAGAAAGGTATTGGTCTCTTCGGGCCTCAAACTATCTCCATACCAAATTACGTCTAAAGAGATTGCATTTCAAGAGGTTACAGACAGGAAGTTACTTTTGGATTTATATCTAATATAAGTAAGGATAGGGATTGTCATTTGCATCTTTTATTATTGTGTGATTGTCTTCGTGAACTTACCTACTAAAGAATAACATTCACATAAGCGCTGTGCATCCTTTGTGCATCTCAATAAACATATTATATTAATAGGCACAAATCACGCAAATTGAGCTAGCCCCACAGTAAGTTGTGAACTTATGACGTGGGATACTAACTTAACGATACTATATTATATGATAGATACTTATATAGATAAACATCCAAGACCCAGGTCAATCTGAAAATATCATTTTTCATCATGAACTGGCCGGGAATCGAACTCGGGACAACTTGTGTCGCAGCCTGGCGCGCTGGCGCGTAACCCCTGCGCCACGCAAGTCGTAAACATAAGATTACATTGTGAGAAGTTATTATAACGATAAATATACTGTTTATAATTGTTATCTAATCAAAAGTAAATGCATTAAACAATACCTATTAAGTAATTGAATGACAACTAGTTTACACACCACTGATATAATAAGATAAAGATCTGAAAGTATTATCATGTCAACAAATCGCATTTGTAATCAAGCTGCAGCGATCATTCATCATTCAAAGCATAGGCCTAATTAATTACGATTGCACAGGCCCGCCACAAGCGGATGGGCAGTTCGTTCGTCCGTTTCGTTTTTCGTGTTAGTGGCCCAACAGTGGGCTGCAGTCTTTCTTCTTCTTTTTCGTACGTATAAGCGGCCAACACTGATGTCAGATTTTTAAAGCTGCCTAAAGGCATCTGAAATAGCTTAACAACTCCCATCAATGATGACAACCAAGATCAACGGCTTGACGTGCCTTGCGAAGCATGAGGAGCTCGAGATATTTTATGCCACTTGCAGTAAACCCATCCAAGTGGAGACTGCGCTTGGGGTTGCTTATCAAGTGCATGCTTGGGGTTGTAAGTGCTAATAATGCTTACGACCACTGGGCCATCGGGCTGTGCGTGTATCGCACGCGTGCGGTGAGTCCAGGGCAAACAGTTGCAAGTTGGGGCGGCAGAGCCGGATGTTTATATTTTGCACACTCCCTTCTCCCCAGTCACCGCCCCGACAAGAGGTCAGGCACGAGGGGCAGCAAAAAGTGTTGCACCTGGGCACAAATGTTTGGGCGATCTATCAGATACAAATACATTGCAAATTTGCATCAAAATCCGTCAAGTAACAAACATCAAATAAATCTATGACATCCTCGCAAAGTTTCACATTTGCATAGATGATTGATTCAACATTTTTCAGCAAAATTATTTTCTGCTGTTTAAATATTCTTCAACAACTTCATGTTGCATTTTATATGCCGTTACGAATGTCTATACGGCATTTTATATATGACGACTTAACGACTGCACGGTCTTCCAACCTATGACTAACTACATATTTAAATTCAAAGCGTGCACTCTCTACGCCTATTTTACGATCATTTGTTGCTATGAGTACATTTAACTTGCTTGATATTCTGTCCGCATGTTTAGAACACATGTTCGTATAGTCAAAATATAAGTACTCAGTGCTTATCGGACTATAATTTGCATAGCGTTATCTTTCTCTCATCCTCGCGTGTTTCCGATTGTATTCTCGGCTTTGCATCCAATTAGCATAGTTTAGTGGCCCATTGAGTGTGGGTAGGGTTGGCGCGTTTACTACTTGATTGGTGACCACTACAAGTGGCATGAAATATCTCGAACTCTGTGTTTCACATAGTCGAGCTCGTTCGTCCCGTCAGGGTTTGTCTTAACTCGGAGGTGCAATGGGCGCGGAACACCCGGGCGCCAGATATTGACTATTATTAGGAAGCTCCGGAAATGTCCACAATTTACCCTCTCTCTTACAAACAATAAAAACAGAATGAAGAACATTAATATCATTATTTTTAATGAAAAAATGCACTGATATCATCATGTGATCATATCAGTCTGGACATGTTTGTTAACTTTTCCTTATATTTGTATGTGAACTGCAACGTTCTTGTGAACTGTTCACATCCTGGTATTAGGTAGGTATCTATGTGTATCTCGTAATTCGTCGCGTTGCTATTAGGATATAATTCCGTAAGTTAAATCCGGCAAAGCTACTGGCGGATTTGAGTTACGAAAGCACATGACTGAAATAAACAGATGAAGATTAAATTTCACATTTTAGCGCTCTTCAACTGTTATTAGGCAGTTACGATGTCTCTATACAATTTTTCAAATATAAAAAGAATTTATATACATGTACAAATATTTTATTAAAAAGTTTTGAATTAGCCGTTGAGCATTTTTCTAGAATTATGCTATGCATACAACGTTCGAGTTTTCAATCAAATCAATTCCAAAGAAATATTAATATAAACTATTTTCAGAAAATGTAGGAAGTTTTGCATGTGGGTTTTATGATTTTTATATTTGTCAGAGAGGGTCGTGCTCCTGCAGTGGAGACTATACAAGACCTGATGACGACGACGATATTTGATCAAAGTTGTTACGTCTAATTAAAACAAGTAAATATAGCTACTTATAAAGAAAATTAGCTGACTTTCACTTCACTAATGCTCGTAAGAGTGATATGTTTTCACAGTTTGTTGTTTTTAAAAAAGTTTCTTTGTTCCTCCATATTAACATCTAAATTCCTGAACAGATTTAGATGTGTGTGTTAGGCCTGCCTGAATGAGATCTAGGCTCTAAATTACGTTTTTGGCAGATCAGTCTTGCTCGTGGTTTACTTTTCTTTGAAAAACGTAAAGACGATTAAGTAAGGCTATGTATCGCGAATGGTGAATTATTTCCTACTTTATTGTTGTCCCAGGAGTCATGGTGTCGGCGGTGGCGGCCCGTACGGCGCGCGTTCTTCACGAGCTCTTGCGTACACGGTTCCAAAGCTCCTGCCTCAAAGGTCGACGTCGAGAAGTCTGACGGTAAGGTTTTGAGGAAACTGTAAAACATACTGTTATTTATGCTCTGGCGCCTGTAACTAATGGATCAACCTGCGGACGTTCCACTTGTTAGTTGGCGCTTTTTAAGGAGACTTGTAAAACAGTAATTTCTCTTTTATTTTTACTACGGGACTTACCGCGATTAGTGAGCTTCGTCTGATATGGCGACAACATTGCAGCTGCCATTTTCACAAACTGACTGAGAAACTGCGGTGGTGTATGATATGCTGTCAAGGTATCGGTCTACCCTCTGTCTTTGTCTTTTATTATACAGATTTTTGCACACATGTTAAGATGTCTGTTCGGGAATTGTTATCAGATGAAACCCAATACTAATAGCGGTAAGTCCCGTAGTGAAAATAATAGTGATATCATATACCTAGTCATTTAACTTGTTTTTAAAGCAGAAATTTTTTTATTTTATAGTTACTAAGAAGACAGCGATCGTCTAATGAGACGGGATATAAATGCACTTAACATACTAGGCTACACTCACACAAACGTAAAACATGGGTAGTTTGATGTTGTTGATGTTTTGATGTTTGTTTAGGCATCTACAAGAGTTTCAATATTTACTAACAGAACACTGACACCAGGGTCTGCATGGTCGACGGACCGTGTCACCGACACGAAATGATGATGACTAATAATAATATACTGTCATAAAATTTTAAGACTATCTTTCTAATTACATAGTGTAAAGTTTACGAAATAATATAAGTATTGATTTATATTACAGTTTTGTGTGGGAGCAAAAAACAGCTTATAAACTTTAACAAATTATATTTCATACAAAGGTTAAGAGACCGTCACCGCGCTACAGTTATGTTTTATTCGGAATGTTACAGCTCTGTACGTTAATTAAGGACTTATAATAAATTAGATACATGATTAAGCTATTTATAATATTAGGTACTATATTTACTAGCAATAATTTAATAGCTTTATTCGAATACAGATCACAATTTACGTAAGCAAAGCTTATAAATATCGTGTCATTATTTTAGAGACTTATTGCTACTTAAACTATCGTAACACGATTCTAAAACCTCGAACTCTTCGAACACCATTTCGCCGAATTTGCCTGTAGTAGTTTTGCATTGCTCCAAATTGTCATTGACGTAGTAGAATTTCTTCTCAAATGTGATATTTTCATTCGATTTTTCTGCTGCATTTTTCTGTTCGCTGTCATCTTGATTTAATGAATCATCTTTTGCCTCCATAGGTTTTACCGTGCCTATCACCTGTTGCGTAGGCAGGTCGTGTTTCTTAGAATTAAGGTCGTTGTTTCTTTTCACATCTATTACAATTTTTACAGGCTTTTTATCTTCGTTATCTTTATTATCAAAAGGTGTGTTCACAATACCCTTGTTGTAACTTTCCAATCGGCATATTTTATTTTTGACAGAATTTTCATCATCATAAACTAGGGGAGGATCATCTAATTTAGATTGTTGATTTCTGACCATGCTACGAAAGTTTTTGGTTTCATCTGCACCTGTCAATTCAAGACGACTACTGCAGCTATTTGATTTTACTAGTTTAAATTTAAATCCAGGAAACCCTTCTGTGTTTTTGTTATCTTGGCTTTGATTGACAGCTTCAGATGGGGAATTGTTTTTTTGTTTATCAGAAAGATTTTGTTTATGTTTATCTGCTGCTAAACATGAGCACTTGTTTCCTCGACATTTCGTTTGACACGAGTAACAGTCACGACTACAGTTTTTCTGCAGGCTTTTGATTTCTTCCATTATTGCTTTCGTCATTGGGCTCACTGTAGAGCCAGGTTTTGAATTTAAAACTTTGCCACCGTAATAAGTAATGGAAGTACCACAATCTCTTATCTTTTTTAAAATATCTGGGCTGACATATTGGCTTTCACAACAAAAGTCTTGACTCATCGAATCACATAGGTACTCATCACTTGAACTGTAAACATTGTCTTTGAAATTTTTCTGAGAATATGTACTTAAGCCGTCTGTTTCATAGTCATTATTCGAGCTGAGGTCTCCACTGGACACCCCACTGGACAAACTTGCATTATCCCATTTCTTATGACTGTAGTTAGTATCAATAGTTAACTGTCTTATGACTTTTTTTCTTCCACCCATTTTATTACCTTTAGACTCTTCATTTAAGTTTCTGTAAGAAGTAGCACGTCTTGTCAAACCAATAGTTTCATCTATTAATGGTGGATCGGCTTGACTCATAGGAGTTTTCATTTTAAGGGTGTCTTCGAAAAGGTTTCTGACCTTCTTTACTGTGTCGGGATTTGGAAGTTCCTCTTCTATTATTTCTTTATTCACTCTGATGGGATGGTAAAAGAAATGCCTACGTATTGCATTTTTTGATTTGTCAACATGACTCAAATTACTATCATTTTTCTTTAACAAGTTCGGCGATATTTTGCACGTTTCTGTATTATTATTCTTCCTTGGCGCTGGTTCCACTTTTGTTCTGACGGGTTCTATAATAACGATATTATTATTAACCAGGAGTTCTTGAAAACTGTAGTCTTGCAAATATTGTAGTAAACCATCGAATTGTGCCTCTTTGCGATAGTTCGCAATCATGCTGTTCTTAAACAATTCCGATTTCATTACTTTGTAACGAACGTGATCGAACTCATCGCATCCCTTCTCATAACCTTTAGCTTTTATAAGAGTGGCTTGAGTTTTCTGATTTTGATTGTCGTCACTTGTAAGTTCTACAATTTCAATTTCTGGTGTATCTCTACATTCTAATTCTGTCTTTTTTGGTCTAGGTTTTTCGTATACAATATCTTCTGGCTTCCTGACAATTTTCTCCAGAGTAGTTTCTTCTATTTCAGAGTCGCTTTTAACTTTTTCTGTTTCATCTTTCCAAAGATTTAATTTTGCTTGACTTATTTTCCTAATGCTATCCACAATCTTGACACTCTCTAAAGATTTAATTATGCTTCCCACAGAGAGTTCGGATGTCTCATTTTCACCAATTTTTATATGTTCTTTTGATGTGATTTCATCTTTGTGGTTATGTTCGTTAACATTAGAAATGTTACTATCTTTGATTGTTATTTCTTCTTGTCTCGGTTTACTCTCTTGTTTAGTTTCATCTTTACTGTCTGATTTTTGTTCTATTAGTTTGGACCAGTAACTTTTGACTGAATTAAGTTTTTCCTGATATTCAATATCAGTTTTGATAGCGTTATGTAACTTTTCTTTTACATTGAATTCGACTTTTATATCTTGAGTTTCTTCTTTTTTTGCACAATTAATTTCCAACTTATTATTGTTGTTTTCAATGTTTTTTTCTGAATCATTACTTGTTTCCATGTTGTTATTGGCAGTTTGTTTCTTGTTTTTTGAATCAATGACTTGCAGAATTTGTGGACGAGTCATAGTCGAGGTTCTTTTTTGGATGTTAGGTGGTGTATCTTCGGCTTCTATGTTATTGGTATCTTTGATTATTAGTTTTGGTGGAGGTTTCTCGTATTTCTGTTGTGTATTGATAATATTTTCTGTTGAAACTTTTTTGAAGGTCGGTAAAGTTGTTTTTACAACTTTATTCAATTTAATGGTTATAAAAGGATCTTTGGGAGTGCAATAGCTGGAAGTGTCCACACCGCTACTTTCGTTTGATTTAACAGGTTGTTTATTTTTATCAGTTACAGTTTCATGTGACTTTTTGACTGGCTCTGTTTTAAGATTATAAACTTCTTTCGTAGTTGTAGTGATTGATGTTGCTTCCTGTGTACTGTCAGTGTTTGATTTCTGAATATGACTGAAATTTTGGTCGAGAGGTGGATTTATAACAATTGTTTGATGACCACTTAAAGGTACTAAAGCAATATTTGATTCTGCTGATGTTTTGAATGATTGCACTCGAGATAATAATGAATGAGTCTTAGTTTCTTCGGTATAAGAACATTTGTTTGTGGATATTTCACTTACTTGGTTGTTAAAAGTATTTTCTACAGTGCTTGGACTGGGAATTCGATGAAGGTCATCATCAGCAGGATCGCGCTGTCTGAGAGAATAATGTTTTTTAATACCAACTCGTCCCTTTTTATTTTTTGAAGTATTGGTGATATTATCATTGGACAGAGATTTGACTACGTTAATTTCTGGCCTATAAACAGAATTAGTTATCTTCAAACTCTCAGATTTTGTGATGACTTTATTATTGCGTATCGTTCCTTCTATTTCATTAATTTCTCTTTCGTTTTGATGGTGTGTATCTGAACCGTAATATTGTCCGTCCTTATCGTCAGCGTTTGAGCTCTCAACTGTTATAATAGATTTCAAATCGTCTTCGAGCTTTGCGAAACTTTGGATTATATGAGGCTCATTATATTCTTGTAGATATACACATTTTGGATTTATGTTATTTTCACGTACAGACTGCGTCTTATTTAATTGACCGTAATTCTGATTGCCTTTAGATGATAGAATCTCTCGAAAATGTGTTTGTGCTATTTCGTAAGTATTTTCACAAGGAAGGTCTTCCGGATCTTCTTCTCTTAGTTGAGCATCAATTCGTTCTGATTTTCTTAGACATTTACTAATATTTATATCAGGCAGAGAATAATACTGATTTTCAATTAATGTCGTAACGAAAGGTTCTGTTGTTATATTTTTAATCGATGTGCAGTTACTTTTTATGGAATGTTTGTCATTGTCTAAGTAAGAATTACTTCGGTAGACCTCGTTGTTTTCTTTCTTATAAACCTCTTTAAAAATATTACCACTTTTGTTGCTCAAAAAAGAATCTCTTCTTATATCAGCAAATGTTTTCTTTTTATTTACTTTGGTATATATTGGATCGCTTTCAGGATTATTTTCTGAATTTGCTGTGTGAGATGTCACTGATGTATTTTCTTTAAAATGCGAATCACAATATTCGTCGATTTTTTCTGCTAAAGAGTTGGCTAAATATTCTAATTTGTGCGATTTATCTGTAGAAGATGCAATTGAAATTGATATATACGAAGTGATGCTATCTGGAGGGCTTGATAATGTTTCGTCGTTTTCTGAGGCCAAGGACCGCACGTCTTCTTCTTTGGTTTTTTCCGCCGTCGGCAATCCTAGATTTTCTTGAACTTCTTCTACTTGGTTATTTTTTAAAGACACATTTGCATAAGAATTTCTACTACGACTATTTTCGCGCTGTATTGACTCTTGTTTATCCTTTTCGCTGTGAGTGGTAGATAAACTATCATTCGTAAAAGACTTAGGCGTATTATTCTTAGATCTGTCTCCGTCTTCGTTATCAGTGTCGTGATCGTCAGTAGTTACGTATAGTTCTTTGCTATGATTTGGCGATGGTGCAGATCGGTCAGTCTCAGGTGAAGAATTGTCTTTATAGCTTTTCCTATGTGCTTCAAAATTGTAATGTTTTCTTACGTAATTTGAGTCAAGACTGTCGATTTCGCTCGGGTTGCGCGAATGCCCGATGCTGTCTTCGGATAAGTTCGTGGGTTTTGTTTCTTCGTTAAGGTTCGGCCAACTTCCGCTTACTGACCTGGTGTGATGACTACCGTTTCTGGATACTGCGTCTTCTTTTTCCGATTTATTGCTTGGTGGGTCTAGTTGCGTTTCATTTTCTCTTTGTTCATTGATATCACCGAAACAGGAGGCAGTGCTGTCAATGTAGATACTTTCTAGAACTTCCTCTTTTGTTTGATATTTTGCACGTCCGGGTAACCTGAAACGTACAAATTGAGAATATGTAGCTGTTTTAGTTTTGGTAATATTAAGATCTATGAATAAAAAATCATCGTTTTCGGAAACCCAAAGTATTATAGCCTACTTGCACCACATTTTTTTCAAATAAGTGAGGTCTTCAATATTATTTAGACTATGGTGTTGTATCTGTTTTTAATATATACTATTGATCTACGTATATGACTATCCTCCTCATCTAAGGCGTTTTCCCGGTTGCATACTCAGCTGTGGTACCTCGGGATTTCTCATGATGTAACGGCTGACGCCAACCCTTCTAGGGCAGCTTCAATACTGGAGACAAATACTTGTGAAAATGGAGTACAAGAAATAGCTCTCTTCGAGAATCTAACCCACGTATTTATCTACCTAAACTAATATTATAAAGAGGGAAGATTTGTTTATTTTATTTAAACAGATAACGTCAAAAACTACGGTAAGACTACTAACAAAAAAAGTACGCGAGTGACATAAGTTATAATGCTAATAATTTACATGGACGAAGTTGCGGAAAAAAGCTAGCCATTCGTAAATTACCCATAATCATAATAAATGCTAGAACATAACAATGGTATAGGCTTCTAAGTTTTTCCATATACTTAGATAATTAAGACGTTGTTTTCCAAATGAAATAAAATAAATAAAACCTGTCAAAACTTATAATTTATGCATAGATTGTTCCACAGATAATTCTGGTAGACTCACCTGTCTTTGAAGCAAGGCTTGTCGAAAAGGCGGGCGCGGGGTATGAGCTGTGATCGTTTGCTCTTGGCGTGGTTCTGAATCTGAAGATCAGTAAATGTCTCCTCTCTTATGACCGCTAAACTTCTGCTGCGCCGTAAATTCGACCCTTCCGGCTCTTTATGCTTGCATAACCTTCCGTAGCTACCGCTGAACTCTGTATCGGAATTCGAGAATCTTTTCTGCAAAAGTTCTTCTGCAGCTTTAGACCTTGTAAGATGCTGATAGAACTCGTCCTGAGGAAGCTGCACAGGAAGCTTATAGTATTCAGCTAATTTACTTTGATACTTCTCGTGTTTTTTGTTCTTACTCTCACATGTATCCTTATCTTTCTCTTTCTCTTTGCTCTTGGACAATTTCCTCTTTTTAGGACGTTCCTCTTGGCTCTTCTTAGATTCTAGTGAATTCCGCGGTCTGTCGAACTCTAGCGTTTCCGTAGGGTTCTCAAAGTACTGGATATCACCGACGGTGTCCGCCGCGGACTTGTGCTCGTCCTGACTCGATTTCCTTTCGACAAGTTCTCGAAGGCGGCTTCTTGTGGAACTGCTATTGGACGTGACGCTCTCTGGCCGTTTGTATGGGTATTCCAAGTTAGACGATGACCGTCTGAATAGGCTTGTCTTTATCGAGCCGAAGTCGTTGTCGTCTTGACAAGAAGCCACTGAGAAATTCTGTGTTCTTATACGGTCAACGTGATTCTGGCTAGAATACGACGCGACCGAGTCCACCGAGTGCCTGGAAAGAAAAACAATCTAGATTAGATTAAGATTTATGTTATGAGGGCCGTTAGATAGCAATGTTTGTTTAAGACGGTTAACTTTTGAGTCATAGAAAAAACATACGACGTTACCAAACGATGTATATTGACAAAACGCGCTAAGATAAGACTCATAAATAGCGTATACGTCGCTTCTAGCACTAGTGAGTAGGGTTTTCATCGCATTGTTTTTTTATAGTGATTAATGTTTTTTATAGAGAGATGATTAGAGCTAAGAAAGATGCTGCGATTAATTACACACATAACATAAAACCGTGTGTTGGTCGTATATTAATGCAGCTGTTAAATCTGGTTCCAAATACAATTAGTCGTCAATAAGTGTTCTAAAACAGAATAATTTATCAAAATTATTGCATTAAATGCTAAATGTATTTCGTGTGCTATAATCCTATACACAATTCATCTAAGCTTTTGTTAAAACAAGGCTGTGCACATAACAATAGAGATTTGTGTGTCTCGGGCTGACATGAAACTGGGTGCGATATTGGCCCCGGGCCAAAGTCGAATCGCATCCTGATATTCGACATCAGTTCGTTAGATGTCCGATACGAAACGCTAGATCACTTCTCTATTATATTTAATCATATAAATGTTGTATATAATATGAAATTAGGTAGACGACCCATTTGTTCAGTCAGAGAATGAGTATAACTACCGAACAAATTATCTAATTCATTAGCTTCCTACAATTTGCGAGCGAAGCTAGTTATTCGTATGGTGTGTGTATAATAGCAGTGTATTTATTTTCAGCGAAGAGCACCTGTAAGTGACAGCTGGATTTTTTTTAGAAAAGTAAACAACTCAGTACGCTCGATATATTTTTTTTAAACGTCTGGGCAGCTTTCCAAATTCTCTAACGTTAGTAATAAAACGTTGGCGACTGCTTCTGTAACTTTTATAGGAAAGTATCTTAAGGAAAAAGTCATAAAAAAGGAGCGATCAAATCCTATTTGAGGCCACCTCCCGACGGTTGACAAAATCCATGCATATATAAGAAGCTATAAAAGATCTAATAAAAAGTTTAAAACAATGAATATTATTATATTTATTGATGTATTGGAAGCTTGAAACAAGATATTTACATAAAGTTATGAGAGATATGGTACAGTTTGATCATATGTTCGTTAATTTTTAAAGGTTCAGTCATATCACAGATTACCAAATAATGTTCCACAGTAATAGAGCTCCTATTTGCTTCAATATACGAAGACTTATTTACATACGATAATGTACTTAATAAATAAATGATTAATCTCGTCATAACGCGGGAATGATGCAAGATGCAAGGTGCTTTCCTCAGACAAAGTTACCAAAGTAATTTAGTGCCTAATAATGTAGATGTCTCGGGTATCAAAATTATTCATGCAACCACTTGAGTCACTTGACCCAGTTTTCCTATGAAATAATATTATCCCAAGATGATGGTGGGGTGGGAATTACCGCCATCACATAAATTAATATTGAAATCAGGTTCTGTTTTTGCTCGCATTATACATTTCTGACGGCCTCTGTGGCGCAGTGGTTAACACGCCAGTATGCGATACAGGGGTACAGGGTTCGATTCCTGGCGCGCTCAATTACTTGTATTTAATTTTACATGGTTTTCGTCCGTGGTTCTGAAGATACCCAAGCAAGGGTGGCGTAAACAGGCAGCCGGCCGTAAAAACTTTTACCAAAAATATATCACAGCATGAATGCTGTTATATAATAATAGCGAACCCCGGGCTTCCGACGAATCACATCTGAAGACGCACACAATCAGAAAATCACGCAAACGCTTGTAAGAAGAAGAAAATATTCTTCAGATACACGAGATATTTAAATCTAGGTACTAATGATGCTCCACCGACGCGACTATTTGACCGCCGGCCAAAATGTATATCATTATATCTCTCTCGGTAGTTAAAGGCGCCTGCGCTGCATAATTTCATTAGAAATAATGATGATTAGATGCATCTAAGTCATGTATATCTATACTTATATTAAAAAGAGAAAAGATTTTATTGTTTGTTTGCATTGGAAAGGCTCCGAAACTATTGGACCGATTGACAAAATTCTGTATTTTTCGGTCGGTTCAATGGTTTCGGAGATATTATCTGCGGGTAACGTAGGCTATCATTCACGCGGTTGAAGTCACGGGAAAATTGCTAATGTTGCAAACAGTGCTATGTACGCTCAAAATAACTTTGTGGGTGTATGTATGTGTCAGCCCACCAATATGATTTTAAAGTATTAACAATGCTGGGATGTCGATTTTAATTTATTAGCCTTTCGCTTACAAACTGGTCACCTGAACGCTTTTGCAAGTCCATATTGCCGGGTTGCAATAAACCCTTTATGGTTATGTGTGTCTATGTTTTCACATCCGCTCAGCTTATCTGTATGTGGGTTAAAGTAAACAAATAACCTCTTTTAATACAAAGCCAATCACACATCTATACTTATTATCCCACAGATATGTACTAAGTCGAGAACAACAACTTGAAAATCCGACTTTTTAAACCTATTATTTTACCCACAAGGAGTCTCCCTTGTGGGTAAAATAATAGGTTTAAAAAGTCGGATAGTCTACATGTCAATCTTATACCAAATTGTAAAACTCTTAACTTTTTTTGTATGTAGGTACATTCCACTCAAAAGTAGGGTTGCCAACGTATTTTTGTCAAAATAAAGTATTTCTTTTTTTAAAAAGCTATATAAATATAAGTAGTACGCTTTAAAAATATAGTATTTTAGTGCGAAAAATAAAAAACAGACTTACTTATAGTTATTTTTTATCTTCAATTAAACTAGCAGAAGCTTTGATGCAGTCAATTTTGAAATTTATAACTAATACTTATGATTTTAATGAAAATTATGACAGGGACGTAATTGGTTACACGCGCGTGTGCGTGTACTTCTGTAGAACGAAAGGCGCGTTCGAAAAATGCAAGACCTTTTTTATTAGTTTTAATGTTGCAAAATATAAACATTAATCTATTGTCCTGAAATATAGTATTTTCGCGTACTATATATTTCTTCTACAGTATATAGTACGGAGTCCCGAAATATTGTACAATACTATATATTATAGTACGGTTGGCAACCCTACTCAAAAGGCTGTTATGCTGGCTTTTCAATAAACTCCAAAGATAATATTTTTTCCAAAGGTTCGCAAGGTGACACAGTTTTTTAACGGGTCATATCACATGTCATACGTAAACCTCGAGTATGTCAGTTCATAAATATTCACAACCCACAGAGCGGGGTTGGCCGTGTGCTTTTATATCGATGCACTTGTACTTGTGTTGTGCGTGGACGAAAAATATACTTACGAGAATCCTTCGGAATAAAGATTATAGTTTTAACATAACCTTTTCGAGATTATTTTTGTACAGAATGTAAGTGATTCACCAGCTTAAAAATAGATATCATTTTCAACCGACGAAGAAACGAGGAGGTTATCAAGTCGACGCGTATATTTTTTTAATATGTGACCGACTACGCATTATGAATGACCACGCATAACTTTTTTGACATAACAGTCCGATTTTGCAGATTCTTTTTTGATTGGAAATATACCTCGAAGTTGGTTCCATATAAATTTTGAAAATAAACTAGCCCTTAGGCGAGGAAAACTGGGGATGATATATTTTTGCTTTTCAGTTTATTTCGGCGGTTTAATTTAGTGTTCGAAGCCTTTCATGTTATATGATATGTAGTTTTTTCGACACACAGTTGATCTATTCGATAATTCTTCATTTATACTAATAGGTACAATAAAAATAAATTAAAATGAAATTCACACGCTAATAACTCAAGACTAATTAAATAACAAACAGTCATAAATCACCTCTACTCCAAGAAAGGAGCTGAATTAGCTCTCGTTAGTCTGTCAAACTTCCGTCACCAAAGCAAGAAGACAAACTAACTGTTGGCCTGGAAAACTGGACTAAAGTTTACTGCAAAACTTAGTCATTTGAAAATTATATTCTGCTTCGTGCATTAGTTTTTCTTTTACAATTTAGTACATGTTGGGTAAGATTCCCAAGAGAAGAAACGAAACTTTTCATCACTAAATAAGGGCGGATCGAAGAGGCGTAAAACATTGGAGAAGTAAAAAAAAACGATTATAAAATACAATATGATTAAATTAGTAGCTTACTATATTGCAACTTTAGTATCAAAATAATTCGGGCGAAGTTGAGAATTTCGGTATCGGAAAATATTAGATTTTAATATTAATAAAATCAAAGGCAGAATAGAGTCTAGAATAACAGTTCTTTTTTAATCGTGGAATTCTTTTGGGAAGAGAAATAAGTAAGGGAACCCTAAACTAATGAGACATAGGTATATGCATATACAACACGTCTTTACTTTATCTTTTAAGGGGTAGACAGACAGAGGTCATGGTAATTTTCATTTCATTTTAGTTTATTGGTAAACAAACAGCGTAACAATTACGTGAATATGTTATATGTGTTTGTTAGGCTTTTCGGTTTTAAAACCTGGCAACACTAGCTACATTAACTCTCACTTTAAAAATTTTATACACTAACGGGCAGCCGGACTTGACAACCTCATTATTCGTGGCTAGCGAAAATAACGAAGGCTTTTTCGGTTAATGGCAGGGCCGGTACCTATTTTGTTTAATGAAAAAAGCAGTGTAGCAAATCAGTTCATAATGTGTTGGAGTTTTTACAGTAAATAAATAAATACAACCATAATATTTGTTTATTTACACATGGTACCAAGAGCAAAGATACTATATTTTATAATAGATACTTATATAGATAAACATCAAAGACCAAAGCCAATCTGAAGAAGATAGTTTTCTATCATGACCTGGACGGTAATCGAACCCGGACCCCCGTGTCACAGGCTGGCGTGTTAACCACTGCGTCACGGATGATTTAAGTAAGTACAAAATTTAGTCGCAAACAAATAATGAGAAGCTATTGACGTAGGTAGGCTTCGAGTGTACATTATGCACGTAAGTTAACCGAAAAAAAATGAAATCCGCAAGGCGTACAAATTTTATCATTTTTGGCACAACGCAAAATGACAGTGTGAAGTAATCAGCTAAAGAGTGATTTAATTACATTCAGTATGCAGGGTAATATAAACCACTCGTGAATTAAGGTGTTAATTGTCTGCGTCACAGCCTTTAAAAGTCTGTCATAGTACATCATTCGTGGAACCAAATCGGTAGTTAAAGCCGACTTCTATGTATAGTGAAATGAAACGAAGTCTTCTGCACTATGATTTTTATAATATGAATTTTCATAATTTTCGAGTTAGATAAAATAAAAGTGTATGTATGATCACGCTACATATGCTTTTTCGTTCTCTGACATATACCTTTTAGAACATTCTCAAAACGCATCTTAATAACTTCAGTAAGTTTTCAGGGCGTAGTATACACGCGATGGACTTAAATTTATTATGCGATTGGGTGAAATTGAATATAATTTAATAACAAAGTTTAATGCTCTTTTGGGAATGACCACGAAAAGGTTTCATAAAATTGAAAACAGATTAATTAATGCGTAAGCAAACAAACTGAAGAGCTTTATTGAAAGCAAAGTTAATTAACGCTCGCGGCCGGCGTGTGGCGACTGGACACAAGTGGCAATAATGGGAATGCGAATGAATTTTATATGTACAGCATTGAAATTAAAGCTACGGGGGTTTTCATGGATTGCAATGAGGGTTTTTTTGAATTTTTTACCACCAGATAGGAGCATCGCGTCGACCTCCATAAGCCGCTGTCATTGGATAATATTTGACAAGCAGCAACAATTGACACCCAATCACAGCTTACCGGACCCGACGCCCCAGTGCTGCCGATGCTTATTTCAGAACACCCTCATTACGTGACACTCGACATTCACTATAGTCTGTGAGCATGACATTTTCAACTCAAAGTATTGTCTGAGTCCTAAACGATACGGTAGAGTTTAAGGTAAATCATGCTTATGCGGAAGTACAAATTCCATCTAATACAAGTATAGGGCCAGAATATCCTTGATATCAGAGAGACAACTGGCTAAGGTATCCCGCATCGGCTAGGGTCGTAAGCAGCGAAAAAGGTCTTTAAATGATTCTGGCCCTCGATCTTAAAGTGCTTAGGGCCAACATTGTTCATCCGGATCACTGTATACAATTTTTTATATAATCTATTTCATAATAATCATCAATGATAGATGGATAAAGAGCGCGTTGTTTGTGTGCGGCCGGTATTTCGTAGCACTTCGTAGCGTTCGCGCTACGAGTTTGTACAACTGGTCTCGTAACTGTTATGTGAATAGAAAGACTGCATGGCAAGCTTCTTCAGTTTTCAATGCCCCAGATATAAAATGGTTGTAATAAGTTCCACTTATTACTAACATTTTCGGGGTTCATGATGTCAGCTTCATTATTGAGATACGTTAGGACTACTAAAAAACTTCAGAAGTATTGTCTTTTTCAAGCTTTTTGCTCAACTCGTTGTTTTTTTTTTTTTTTTGTAAATCTGGCAACTTAAATTTAAAAGTGGTTGTACTCAACCGAATGAGCGAATACTTATATAAGTCAGATGAAATTACAATATTCTGAAGACGCTGTGCTGGTCTGATGATGGAGTCGTAAACTGACCATAGTTGACCTAACTTTTTCTTAATTATGCCGCTTGTTAGCCAGCAAGCATATATTAATTAAACAACTAGGTAGGCAGAGTCGAATCTCATTTAGCTAATAGGCTAACTACTTACTCTAATTGGAACGTACAAAATACATACATGCTGAGCTATAGGTACGTAGGTGTTCCATGACGTATGAGGAACCCGATTAGATTTAAGCCATTTCCGGAATGAAATTTTAATTAATATAAATGGTGAGACTAACAAATGTACGGACTGAGACCGCGCCGTACGTAATCAAATCAGGGAAAAGTCATGTTAACCCTTTCTTCCATAAATTAGACACAACCAAAGAATATATACACACACAACACAACAGAAAATCAATCATTGATATGGTCTATATTATGGGGACACAGGAATCTGTTAAAATTACGATACCTATGTTTTGATTTAATCTGTGATAGCGATCTTCAATTTTGATTTTCCTTTATTTTTTATACAATAGTGATATTTAATTATACCCTCCACGGTATATTAATCTTTAACTCACAACATCGTAGCATCTTTCTGTTTTATTATGTATATATATAAACTGTCAAAAACGTCGTTGGTTACAGATTTAATAAGTCGTGTCTTGTAAACTTTTCTGTTTATTTAACTTTTATTTGTAACTGTTTGTTTTTCCTGAATAAAATAAAAAAAGCCCCACATAAATACACCATTGATTTAGTCATAAATTCTTATAAATATACTCATGTTTTTGACTGAAAAAATGAATCACAATAATTTTTCGTCGATGGTCTTGTCGCAAAAGTAGGTAAGGTGTAAAATATTTTTATTCTGTGTTCTCCAAAGTTTATAGCAGTTTTGCACATGTGCCTCCTATTCTCTATATTTTATTGGCGCCTTTATTTATGGGCTGCTAGCTGCCCGGATGCGAACTGGTTAAAGTTTCCTTAGATTTACTGTACTTCTACTACTACTACATCATCAGTATTTATGACTATCTTCAAAAAGAAGGAGTGTGTCTTGTTTACGTTAAGAGAGAACATTCAGAAACGATGTGTACATTTTTTTTTTATTTAAATGAATTAGACTTACAAAATCATTTAAGTCGGTTTTGTGTTTTAGTACTAAAATTATGATCATTATTAATTTATGATAAATTCAAATGAAACTTTAATAATATGTCATTTAAATATTTACTTTTGATACTATATTAAATGGAAGTCAGTATTTTATTGATAAAAAATAAGATTAGAATTATCTAATATTTCCTGCGAGCAATAACATGGTGTCTGCATTACAAACTTATTAGTTAAGTAGGTACGTAAGTATCATTGCAAATTAGTAGGGCGTCATGGTAAGGCACCAGAAAAAATCAAAGTGTAGGTAACAAAGTGGAGAAAAAATCTGACACGCGTATGTAGAAGGTGTTTGAGCCAAATGCAGTCCCGCTTCGTTTGCCTCTCGTAGCGTCACTGATGGCAGATTTTGGTCGCTACCGAACAGGACGAGAACGATTTGCAATGCATTCCGCATAAAAACAAAAAAAAAATCATACAAATGTGTTCAGCCCGCAGGGTAATTAGTTTGGGTAATTAAAAAAGCGGAGTGAAGCAGGTTTTCCATAGAGCGGTTATGGCGTTCCGTTTTCCTCACTTATTTTAAAATTGTCATCCTTATGAAGTGACATTATTTTTAGATTTAGATGTGATAATCTGACTATCTTGATTAGAGAATCACGAGTTCTAATACATGACAGCAGAGGATGCAATCAAAAACAAACACACATATGAAAGGGAATGGAAATACCTGGTTACTAGATGATAATAACAAGTAAATAGCTATCATCATCATCATCATCGGCTCTTTTTTAGTCTCCACTGCAGGAGCACGACCCTCTCTGTAATACCAAAGCCAAAAAGTAGGTAGCTATATGTTTAAATCACTACATATCATAAAACAAAGTCCTCCGCCGCGTCTGTCTGTTCGCGATAAACTCAAAAACTACTCCACTGATTTTCATACGGTTTTCACCAATAGATAGAGTGATTCACGAGGAAGGTTTTAAGGTATAAAACATGCCCGGGCGCAGCCGGGTAGGGCCGCTAGTTTTCAAATACTATTATAAGTAGATTTAAACCATTCAAAAATATATCTTCTTTGCACTAGACAATGGGCCAAATAAGATAAAACAAATTCACGCTTTTTATTGGATACGAAAGACTGCAGGAAATTAATTATTTATTTTGAGCGAGGAATATTTGCGTTTGTTTCGCCGTAGCTCGCCTTGTTTTATTTTAGTTCAACGAGATTTTGTTTGTTTCCGTCATAAGTTGTAAACAGTTAATTTATTGGATGATACATAGATGCTAAAAATATGTTCTGTGGTTTTTATGTATTAGGTGCATTGTTTTGTTGCAAAAACGGTATGTAAATTAATTAAATAAATAATGTAAATAGTAATTTTAAAACTAGTACAATATTCAATAATCTGATAAACTTTTTTATGCTTAGCAGTTTAGCAGTTATCACTTTTGAGAGCTATAGCCTCCTCTATAGGCTCTATAGCAGAACTTTTATGTCAAAATATTATCTTGCATAACAGGATTGCATAAACCTTATTTCGGAAAATATCTTCAACTCGCACACACAAAATCATGCATACAAAATTTAAACTTTTGTAAGACATAATGCAAATAACATACAGTGCCCTACGTCGCTCGCTCGCTCGTGTGGTAATTTGTGGAACCATAACGTAACTTACCCTCTTGGTCAAGTTGAGTGAGGATGAAAGTTTCTTCTTTCCATCTACTTGTGCCTTAAACTCTAGTCGCTTGCTCGTAGTCGCGTAAATATATGTTATGCTTAACTAAAATATAGTTAGTAAATTATGCCATTGTTAATTAAGACATATAAACATTTGACCAAACAATAATTATGTGTACCTAATATTCCTTATGCCTTTAAAAAACATTTTAAGAAGATTATGCGGAATAAACATCAGAGCATCAAAATTCTGCCAGATAAAGGGAACCCGATTTTATAATACACCTAATAAAATTTGAAGAACAGGCATTGATAAGAGAACTAAATTCTTGACAGTGGTTTTGCTACCGTACTGATAGTATATCTTATCTTCCTGCCTTACATCACAGATTGGAACGTCCGTTAATAAATGAGAAAGAAAGTAGAGCCCTCTTTTTGTTACACCAGATGGCTTTTATTGAATTACAAGCTTATATTTACTGTGTCTCCATGATTAATTAAAAGTTGAATTTTACTGACTTCCCGATGTTCATTTGATCCTTAATCTTGCTTAAATTCAAAACAAGTGCCAATGTCATGATGCCAGCTACCTAGTTTGAAGATGGAACTGAACACTGCGTGGCTGCAACACTTTTGCCTAATTTTGTCCCAAACATAGCAATTTTTGACTAATCTTGTGGCACATAATAATAAGCTGGTATGTTTAGTATCACGACTATACAAAATTTTTAGGATGTACGAGTATAGTTACATTAGGTCGTGGTATACCCGTGTGCCAAATTTTGAACAAATGTGAAATGAGGTTATTTAGATTTTCGGAAAGAAATAATGCCTAAGCATTTAAGGATATATCTAGTAGTCCGTCTCCCCTAGGCACTAATACTCACTGTCGGAAGAAAAAATAACTTTCCGAAATCAGTACTCGTAAAGAATGAAGATTAAGAAATACTTATCCCACTCGTTGAAGAAGAGCCCTGACCTCGATTATGAGTCTGGATAAGCTAATGATTAAAGGACGAAGTTAGGCAGATTTATGCGAATTTCCGTGACGTAGGAACTTTACGATGAAATATCTAAGGGTACAGTCGAGTTATTTCTATCTACTACGCTTGTCTCGAAAAAATGAGAAATTTGTATACTTAGTTTAATAATCTTTCAGATTAAAAAATATGATTTCAATTGAACTGCTTAACCGATTTTGATGAAGTTTATTTAAACGGGGCCTAATCGGAAGTAAACCTTTCCAAATAAAAAAAATATCTTCATAAATAAAGCATTTATGGCGTAACAAACAAAAAAATACCCCACAAAATAAATCGTGTACTGGCTCATCTCTGAACAGCCTCCTATTTTGAAGTCTGTTGAAAAAATAAAGACGAAGATAGCGTGTTAGTATTATCCCTTGTATAAAACACAGTTGGTTTACTGAGTTTTATTTCATAAATTATGTAAAGTAATTAAGACTTATGTAATACTTTTTACGATTATTTTAAGGCAAACAGTTATGAAAAAGTCCAATAAAAAAAAATCATATAAAATTAACTCAGTAATCAAGCGTAAAAAGAACCTAGTGAAGTAGAATGTAATAAAATAACATGCCCTCTATCAATATCAGATTATTTCCACTTCTCGAATTTTTCCAATAGTTCTGAATGTTCCCAGCAAATATGAGAATGTTTTTAAGGTAAGGGCAGCGAGCGGCCATATAATCAATCTTTCCAAACAAATAAAACCCCGAATCTACCAGATTCGTACTGATAAAAAGGCGATCCGCTGTTTCGGTCAAGTGATTCCAATTGGAACCACGGAGCATGATACTCTTTCTTGATTTGTTTTCTAGTAAAGGTTTAGTTCATTAAAGAAAGTTTTTTTTGGATAACTTTTACTCGTATTAATATTTTAAATCTAGCAGTTATGTTATCGTCCACTTTCGAAGACATTTAATATTAGCTAAATTATGAAGCCTAAAACTAACCTAGTAAAGTAAATGTAATAAAATAACATGCTAAATCATGAATATTAGACTATTTCCACTCTATCGGATTTCCCCAATAGTTCTGAATGTTCCCAGCAAATATGAGAATGTTTTTAAGGTAAGGGCAGCGCGCGGCCCTATAATCAATCTTCCCAAAACAAATAAAACACCGAATCTACCAGATTCGTACTGATAAAAAGGCGATCCGCTGTTTCGGTCAAGTGATTCCAATTGGAACCACGGAGCATGATACTCTTTCTTGATTTGTTTTCTTGTAAAGGTTTAATTGATTAAAAAAAAGGTTTTTTGGATAACTTTTACTCGTACTATTATTTTAAATCTAGCAGTTATGTTATCGTCCAGTTTCGAAAACTGACATTTAATATTAGCTAAATTATGATGAAGCCTAAAACTAACATAGTAAAGTTAATGTAATTGAATAACATGCTAAATCATGAATATCAGACTATTTCCACTCTATCGGATTTCCCCAATAGTTGTGAATGTTCCCAGCGATTATGAGAATGTTTTTAAGGTAAGGGCAGCGCGCGGCCCTATAATCAATCTTCCCAAACAAATAAAACCCCGAATCTGCCAGATTCGTACTGATAAAAAGGCGATCGGCTGTTTCGGTCAAGTGATTCCAATTGGGACCCCGGAGCGATACACTTTCTTGATCTGTTTTCTTGTAAATATTCAGGTGGTTAAAGAAAGGGTCTTTGAATTACTTTTACGATACCTTCGTACATATTGATTGATTTTCAACTAATACAAAAAATAAGTTTAATCAGATACCACACTTGTAATAGTCGCTTCTTCTGCACTCTGCTTTGGAAGCGACTCTAAACTTACCTATAAATAAATTGATGAGATTGAAAATGACGTTAACAATAATATATGGTAATGTTATATTATTGTTGACGTGATCAATTTACTGTAAACAATAAATTTTATTGAACATTGACTTTCATTAAATGATATTAAAAATATCTTACGAGTAATAAAATATTTCGAGTTGAGGTAAAGAAATTTGGCCGAATTGGTAAGGCGTTACTCGTAGAAAGAGACTGCTGGTTCAAATCCTGCCCACATAAAATTCCATGTGGGCAGGATTTGAACCAGCAGTCTGTCCCATATCTTCTTTCTGAATTTAAAAAGAGTTTTACTATACCATTTTCCACCTAGCTTAAATTCGTATGTGCTAATATTTAAATGAATACAACGCACACTCTCCGTACATAGTCAACATAGACAACAATACATAGACAACTTAGTCCTCAATTCTCAAGTTTTGTAGAAGCTGCTTTCTAAATAGTGCAAACTGTTTTGACTCAGACAGAAGTTGTCTTCGTTTGCAAAACAGCTCATGAGCTCACCTGCACGTACTTTAGCAAGAGAATGTTCCCGCTTTGCTACTGATATAGAATTAAACATCAAGGTATTGCCCAATCTGTCTCAAATAACCGATTTTTGTGAAGATTGTAGAGAAGTGACAGGTTACAAATTCTAAGTTAAACAAAACTTTTTTTATACTCATAACCAATAATATTTTTACGTTTATCTGTGTTTGACACCTTTTGTGGCATTGCAACTGGATGACTTCACAGATGGAGGTTAACCACCTTAGTCAATTTTTAAATTTTGTTTTCATTTAATAAGTATGAATAAAAAATAAGAAGAACATATGCAAAACTCTTTGAAAACCATTAAATTTCATAGTAAGTTTGTTGCTGAAAGTTGCGATATTCAAGATGTAGTGCGTAATAAACTAAAATTAATAGTTTCTTATATTTGGCACCTACAGTATCCGTAACATTTAAAATTCAGAAAATTGCCACTGTTACAGATTCCAAACCTAGCTATATTTCATAGCGTATGACATTTTACGTATGCTTTTCACCTTTGTGAGCCCACAATAATATGATTGTGTCAGTTGGCAAAGCGGCCAAGTATATTTCATCAAAACCGTTTGTCTGTTTAGAACATTTCATACTGTTATTACCTACTGGCAGAGAGATTTCATATAAGTAATTAAATCTCTGTTATGAACATGCCCCGGCCACGAGTGTTTTAAAATTGTTAGGCAGAAATATACTCATATAGAAAGAAAGAAAGAAAGAAAGAAAGAAAATCTTTATTCGACAAAATACATATCTAACAACAAATGAATCATTAGCAATATTAAGCAAATTAAAAATAAAAATTGTCGAAAAGGTGGCCAGCTCAGCTTTATGCTGCTAGCGGAGTGCTACAGCGCTGATTTTCAGCTGGTGCCATGAAGACGTGGGTTAGGTGACTTAATTATTATCATATTAATTAAATTACTTTTTATACAATTTGCAATACATATAATATTTTTTTTCTAATATATTTTTATTTATTTCGGAGAATACAGACAAGAGAATACAAGAGAATAAAGTAAACAAACAGCTACAAATTTTGATACGGAATGAAAAATACTATGAATATGAGTCAAGGCCGTGTTGCTCGAAGGAGTCAACAGAACAAATAAAACAAAAATTTGGGGGAAATTAAAAATGATTGATGGTATTGCCATCAAGTTGCCGCGATAAAGTAATTTCTTTTATGTGTTTACGAAATGTGACGTATAAAAACATATTTCACATATAATTTAATTTTATTCTATCTTTTTAAGATCGATTGAGAAGAATTTTTAAAGCAGTATTTCAATGAAAATACAAAAGGTGTCGTGAACTTTTTCTAAAAAACGAAAGAAAAGTTAGGCGCTACTTAAACAATAAACAACTCCAACGATATTAAAAATATAAATTTATCGATAGAAAAGTCGAATAGGTACATATATGTAGAATGTTTCACAACAATATACGTGTTACACTTACAAAAATATTATTTCACAAATTGCGAAAATGGAAATCTCGGAAATCAGTCGGTAGCCATTCATTTCCCAAGTTTATAGACTTAGTGATTTATGTACGGTTACTTAAGTTATCTGAAGATATTCAGTAGTTTGACATTTCCTGGACAAACGGACGAGGTCAGGTTTTTATGACAAATTGCGACACGATGGACTCAATGACTACCTACTGCCTGACTCTTTTTAATTTTCCTTCCCTGTTCGCTGTGTCTGCTTTAGTTGAATTTGTTAATTTAATTTATTTTATTTTATTTTATAATCAATGTATAAATAAACGACCGATCTTTTTATTCAGAGATATGCATATCGGAATGTATCGGAATCAATTTTAAGGTAATATCGATACAAGATTTTTGATTTTGATCCGACTTCGCATCATGTGGGCCGTCTGCAGATGAAAATTTGGCTATTTAGGTATTTAAATTTTATTTTATTTTTTATATCTATTTGTTATTATTTATTATTTGTCCTCTGACTACTTTGGCTAATATATGGCTCTGGTAGTACAGAGAGGGTCGTGCTCCTCAGTGGTGACTAAAAAAGACCTGAATAATGATGATGATGATGATACCTATTTGATTTTTTATACTTATTTGATTATCTTTTGTTTATAGGCAAAAAGTCAAGCAGCAAGGCCGAAGGTAAGTTGTCTGATTATGGCCTGTGCTTTACTAATACTAACAGGAAAGAAAACTTTATGTACCTATGAAATTAATATAAATATGACTACTGTATTATTACATTACTACTTGTTTGTTTCCCTAATAAATAAAATATATATTTCCTTAAAAAAGTTAACCTCAAACTTCAATAAACCTTGCCTGAAGGATAAATCTTATCTGAATTATTTGCTTTAACAGTAGTAAAAAAAAAAACTAAGTAAGCTCGCTGTTTTGCCAGTATTTGAGCCTACTTAAATAGTAGATGGGGTTCATATTTTTAGATGAATTTGGCGTCCTTGATGTAGAATGTAACAAAAAGATAAACGCAAATGTTTAAACTTTTTATCGGTCCAATCAATATCTAGAGGTATAAAAGAGAAGGCACCTTGTACAGTTGGCCACATAGAAAAGATACACTATCCCCATACTATTGGTACTTTTGAACGAGTATTATTAGTGGTATTATTTTCTTAACGTTAAAACATGCATAAATGCATATACTTCATTTGGAAATAACTGCATCATCCAAAGCCTGTTTTCTAAAAAGAGACAGCAAATACTAGCTATATTGTACTAGCTGTTACCCCCGGCTTCGCCCGCGTAATAAATAGCCTATGTCCTTCTCGGTACCTTAACCTATGTGTATGCAAAATTTCATGATGATCAGTTCAGTAGATACGGCGTGAAAGCGTAACAAACAAACAAATAAACAAACTCACTTTCGCATTTATAATATTAGTTAGGATTAGGATTGTAACCAACAGTGACCAAGCCTTTGTATTTGTTCGAAGAAAAGCTTACAACTTAAAATATAACACTGAAAGCCCGCATGTGTGCACGATATTGTTTTACTACGTTATTAAACCGTGCAAGACTAATTGCATGCTGAAATTTACCTTTATAAGTCATTATAATGTTATGAGAATTCTTAAAAATAACGGTTCGTTTGTGACATTTCAGTATTTTTGTGTATTTTCAGCTAGGTTCGTGACTCCGTGGAATTCGTTACTTCCGGAAGTGGCAGGTCAAAATAACTTTATTGGCCACATCAACCTGATTTCCCGATAACATTGCGTCGGTTACTTATTGCTTTTTAATGTTAACCTATTTTAGAAAAGAGGGAGATTCTTAAGCTTTCTTAGTGTATAATTATGGATCGCAAGAAGTACTAGTCTAATGGAGATATATTATTTGTTTTAAATGCATTTCAATATTGCACTGTTTGTTTGGTGTCTAAAATAATTGTTTGTTTTTCACGAGCATAACTGGCTTACATTGGTGTAAAAATTTTAAACTTGACAAATAAGAAGCTCGTAGTTAAGGGATGTGGTTCCCTGTAGAGCAGAATAGGACCACCCAGTATCTTCCCGTGGTTGTCGTAGAAGGCGACTTGGGAGATACAAGCTGAACAAAGCTTGTAAAGATTAAAGGATTTGGCCTACACTCTCCAAACTGGCCGGGCGGGCCAGTTTGGAGAGTGTAGGCCAAATCCTCTGACTGCTTTGGCTAATACATGTCTCTGGTAGTACAGAGAGGGTCGTGCTCCTGCAGAGAAGAATAAAAAGAAGATAATGATGGTGATAATGATGAATTAAGAGAGCCCAATTGCAGATTGCATTTCAGTTAATAGGTGCACGTTTCAAACGTAGAATAACACCCGTCGTATTAGTCTTTGGCACAAGTGTACTTCGAATTATAGATTTTATTTATTTGTCTGCCTGCCACCTGGCATTCAAATACAAATAACAATTATAATATAATTTATTGGTTTTATTCATTCGGCAGTAAACAAATGTGCGATATTTCATCAGTAACATGCTCCTGTGAGAGTTAAGAATTAATTCTCAAACAGTTCTTACTTAAATAGCGAGTATAGCTAGCGTTCGCTTTCGGCTTTGTAGATCATTTAGGAAGTATGGATTAGAATAAGGTATATCTTTCTTCATACCTCTGACAATATGTTATCTATCACAAGCAGCCCTCCCCGGCTGCGCCCGGGCATGTATTATACCTATAAACCTTCTTCATGAATCACCCTATCTATTGTTGAAAACGGCATGAAAATCCGTGTAGTATCTAGTTTTTTAGTTTACCGCGAGCAGGCAGACAGACAGAGACTCGGCGAAGGACTTTGTTTTATAGTATGTAGTGGTAGTGATAATAATTAGTTAGTGCCCGGTAAATAAGTTGAACTAAGTGTGAGTAGGATACATTGCCACTGATTAATATAGGTGTGTCTCGGAATGCGTCGATGCTTCTAGGGGACTATTTGTAAACGGGTGGCATTCCAATTAAAATCATACTTAAAAGCCGAACGTTTCTTCCATAAAAAAAAAACTTTCACAACAAAATACCGACTGAGCCGCTTTTAATGAAATTTAAATGGGACCAATTCGGAAGTATCCTACAAATAATAATGGAAAAGGGTTAATGACGAAGTTTAGCGTAATAAACATACAGTTGAATTAAGGCCATTTTCGTTCTTTTAAGTCGGTTAATAATCATACGTTTTAGAGCAGTCGCCCGTTCACCAATAACATTTAAGATGTAAAAAAACAGCTTTTCCGAATAATTTAACGCTCATCGGTAGAGCCGTCTCACGATCATTTTTCACACCAAACGAAACTCCTTTCAGTAAGCGTAAGCAAAGCCTGTAACGCAGTCGATAAGGTTTTAAGCTAATCCCCAATAGCAAATGATCCAGTGTTAATCGCGAATGGAAACAATTACGTCATTCCTTTTGTAATCGCCATGTTTATTTATTCCTAAATCTGTTTTTCCGCATCACTGATGTACGACGATAACGTCACTTGTCTGTCTGTTGAGTGAATGAAATAGAATAAATCTTGTTTTGTCATGACGAATGACTGTCTTTTGTTAGTGAAAAACATCAATCTTTTTAGGGTTCCGTAGTAAACAAGGAACCCTTATAGTTTCGCCATGTCTGTCTGTCTGTCTGTCTGTCTGTCTGTCTGTCTGTCCGTCCGCGGTTTTACGCAGAGACTATAAGTACTAGAAAGCTGTAATTTGGTATGGGTATGTATATTAATCATGGCAAAAAAGTGCTAGAATAAAATCTTGAAAAAAAAATTTTTTTAGGGTAGCTCCCATACAAGTAAAGTGAGGGAGTAATTTTTTTTTCTCTATTTACCTATTGTGTGGGGTATCGTTAAATAGGTCTTTCAAAAATATTGTGAGGTTGAGAACACCATTTTTTGATTAAGGGCTCCGTTTCCGAAATATTTGGTTTTAAAGTGCGAATTTTTGTTAGAGGTAAGTGTCCCCCCCCTCTATCTGCTAAACGGTTATATATAGATACGTGAAAAAAATTACAGCAGTAGCATATATACTGAAGTTGAAAGGAAAACTATCAGAGCTGAGTAGTAAGTACAAACTAAAAAGTTATAGGCAACTAACTTATAAACTGTAAAATTTCATACTATTTTCATTGTTAGATGTTTTTGGTCGTTAAACTGTAAGGTGCGAGTGTGAATAGTGTGAACTCAAAGTTGTCATTCGCAACTACGGAACCCTACACTGCGCGTGGCCCGACACGCACTTGGCCGGTTTTTTTTAAATTATCTGTTGACTAACCGGTATTGTTCTGCATGTTATGCATACGAATAATAATAGAAATGTGTTTATCTAGTGGCTTCTTTTTATTTATGAGCGGCAACAGTTTTTTTTATGTGTGACGTTTCTGTATATTTTATAAGGTTCGTTAAGGCTAGTCACACTAGCGACGCCAATTGTTTTATTCCGAACACTTTACAAATGGAAAGATATTCAAGAATGTAAATCATATAAGCCTTAGTAAATAACCTGAAGTATTTTTGGAATCATGTTTAATATTATCAGAGTCAGTGAGAATTATGAGAATCAGATTACCGTCAAAAACGGCCGTTTTTGGCGGTAATCACTATTTCTCTTAATGACTAATTCTCATAATATTAAAACATGGTTCCAAAAATACTTTAGGTTACTTACTAAGGCTTATATGATTTACATTCTTGAATTTCTTTCTATTTGTAAAGTATTCCTTAGTGCCTAGTGTGGGGCCTTAAAGAGTTCTGCAATCCGTGCGAAAAGGTAACCGCGAAAAAAAAAAACATTTTGCATTTCGGTCGGCGCGCGTTCAACCGCGTTATTTTTAATTTCCAAAGGACTTTTCTGCTTAAAATGTAGCCAGTCCCTCTCTGCATGCAAAAAAAAAAAAAAAAAAAACAATCTAACCAGCCAGTCATAACAAGCACCTTAATTAAATTTTTGTTCGCTCGCGTCGACTACTCGTATACTTTTAAATTTAGAAGAGTAAAGATAGAAGTTTCGTAATCCAATGTCAGATAGTATTTTGGGACAGAAAGCAGATAAAACTCAGCTGTGTGACTGAAAATATGCAGTCTGTTTATCGTGTTAGCGCTAATGACAACAGATAGTTTTACGCAAAGGGTAAAAACGAGATCGTATTACTAAGCCTCCGTTGTGCGTCCGTCCAACTTTCACAGGGCTGTATCTATAGAACCCTAATAGGCAGAGAGAGACATGAAACTTTATATGCAGTCTGTTTTGTCGTGTTAGCGGCAGTGGAAAAGATCACAGATAGTTTTGCTTAAAAAGGATATAAACGGGACGCTAATATTAAAAACTTCCGTTGTCCGACCGTCCGTCACAGAGCTGTATCATTGGAACCCTATAGGTAGAGACTTCATTTCTTTTTTTCTGTAAAAAGAAATCTGTATATGCAAAGACCTGATGATGATGTAGTTAAATAAGTAAGCAACCCTTTGTGCTCTATTCCGATTTGCATTCGATCTGATAATCATATTCAAAAATAAGATAAAGCACCGGCGATAAGACTGCTAAGTTATGTCGAATTCATACATCCCCACCGCGTAAAATATTATTAAATAATTGTCACGTAGAAATTTTGGCTGCTTTTTTATTTAAATCTCAAAAAATACAACAGATCGAGTGTAATTCGGAATAGCGCACAAACAGTTGCGTACTTATTTAACTACAAAAACAAGTTTATCATCATCAGGTCTTTGTTACTATATACCTTATAAAATATTGTATTGCACAAGTAAATGACCCTAAGGCCTTCTAAGTCCATTTGAAAATTTCCAGTTAATGACAGAAATTTTGAATTATTCCGTAGCATTGTTTTACTATAAATGAATTTAGTATTTAAGTGGAACATGTGATTAGTAAAATGCATTTATTGTAAACATATCTGAAAATTTAATTACAGGATGAATATGTCGTACGGTTGGCTAGCTACAATTTCATTATTTCTAAGTACCATGGGTTGGAATGTTTTTCTCTACATGCAATGTTAAATTTTTTGTTAACAATTTCATTTATATTTCTACTACCTTTTGCCCGCTCACGTTACTGTTTTTTTTCTTCGGTAACTACTTTTTACGGGACGAAAGTAGCCTATGCCCTTCTCCGTATCCAAGGTAAAGCGTATACAAAATTTAATAATGATCGGTTTAGATGTTAGATTGTAAAAGCGTAATAAACAAACAAATTTACTTTGCATTTCTAATATAAGTTAGGATTTTATGGATTTATTTATATCATACATATGAATAAATCCATGCAGATGAGATGTACTAAGCATTGCTAAGATGGATAAGAGACAAACAAAATTTGTATCCACCCTATCTAAACGTGGTGTAAATTTTGTGATGTCGATATAGTCGCATCGCAAAAATCCCCATGCGCTACAGCGGATTGAAGCGCATGCGGACTTTAAGAGCGTATACTAGCAGTATTTTTTCAATATGGTTTCCATACAAATGTATTTCTCTATTTTCTCGCTGAAATCTGATTCTAGAGCCACAATTCTTTTTTCATAAAATCTAGTACTAAAATAGGAATGCCCCTTTTTTATATTTTCCAAAAAAACTGTTTTTGTACAATTTTTTTTTCTTTTAACAGGTTTTTAGAATAAAATAAAACATAGGGACATACTTATTTTAGTAATAGATTGTATGTAAAAAGAATTGTGCCTCTAGAAGCAGTTTTCAGCGAGAAAATAGAGAAATACATATGTATGGAAAACGCACTGCAAGAGCTGCAAGACCGGCATAATGTGCGCGTACCCATAAAGGTGTTAATTATTTGCAAGAGCTATACATGCCTTAGACATGTAAGGATTTACATAACCTAGTCCGTCCGTATCTCATATTCTTTTTAATCAATTAAATCCCACATCAGTGCTTCTCATAATACCATCGTGATAGCGCAAAACGCATCACTTTTTACACCGCTTTCCCGTGATACCCCAGTTGCTAACTGTGCCTGCATTCAATTAACACGTGTAAATGATGTCTAAGTGTAATTAATGGTCGGATGGATCTTGGAAATCTATCTGACAATCATCGTCCGTAATGAATGTAGGTAGATCTTATCTAAACACTTTCTCTTTTTCGCTAAGATGATCTATTGTTGTCTATTAAATATCGACGAACTTAAGAGAATATAATTATTTTGACATTTATGAAATTCCAATTAATTTTTAGCCGTAATAATGTTTTGTAATTTTTTAAAGAACAAAATAGGATTATGAATGTAGTATTTCAAATGACGATGCAGATTGTCAATACAATAGAAGATAACATATAAGATAAGCAAAAATATGTTTTAGAGGTACTTGTTCTTGCGAGTTTAAAGTCGCTATGTGTGAATCACCCGTTAATTTTTTTTTTCTTTGATTTCGTCGTATTATATTGGTTAGACATCTTCCAGTGTTCTCTGTGTGAATTTACAAAGGTTGCCTATAATATAATAAGTTATAATGTAAATAATTATTAAGTTATGCCTTTCTATTGTATTGGGTATACACCTGTAAAAAATAGAATATGGTTATTAAATAAATAAATAAGATTGCTAAAGCACCTTCGCTTTCCAGATTATGTTCTTATGATAATGATCAAAATTTGGAAATTTGGAAATGGATTATTCATTAGACAAGTTCAGTAGAAAAGTGTTTAAAATTGACACAAAATGTTAATTGGTTAGATATAGACCATTATATTATTTGCACCATATATTAACAAACTAGACTAATTAGTTTCCTTTTATTGAAAAAAAAAGACGTATTTCATTTACAAGCATTTATTTGCTAACGACAAACATTATACATACATATTGTCTTATCAGTTTCGCTTCATTAATCTTTCATCAGAAACTTCCGGCCTAAATTATCGCGAGCTGCTACTCGTAGCCTAATGACAGGCCGCTACTGGTTGTGGTTAAGATCTTTATAATAAAGTCCTAGGTTTTCGTCTGCGATTATGGCTAGTCTGTTAGCTACTTACACGAAAATAACAGCAGTAAAGTATGTACGAAGCACATGCAATTTAAATAAAGATACGCTTATGAGGCGCATGATTTTCGGTGAGATTACTCCCAAGTATCAGCGTTTACAACCGTTAAGTAAAAAGCATTTAGGTATACCTAAACGTAGTTTTATAACCTTTTTTTATTGACGTTTTATACTCTACTACTTTATTTGCATCTTTAATGTACTTTCATTTGTCCAAAGCAAGGAATCTGCATAAATCTATCAAATTTATTTTAATATCATTAATTTTTAAATACCCGTCGTGAAAAGTTCAGTCAAAAGCGTAACTGGAAACAAAGTCTAGCTCAGTAGATATTTCCTGGGAGAGATATTCCAACTCATCCATTTCACTTCATGCCTTTCAATTGAAACTTCCAAGCCAAAGTTATCGCAACGCCAACTGTTGGCTCAATGACAGGCCACCTCTGGCTATGACTTAATCTATGGAAATCCCCGGTTGGCGGTAAGGTGGCTCAGAATTAGTTAACAAAGAGCTTATGCCGAGGTCAGTTTCTATGCAGATGCAGTATGAAAGCAATCTTCACTGGCTTTGTAACTTTATACGCATTTTTCATGACAGTACAATTTAATATTAATTATGCAAATCGCATAACAAAGAATTACTTGACTGGTATTTTATATAGTGAGTGTTGTTCTAACATAACCTTGTCTGAAGGTGATCTAAGACAAGGTGTCTCTCAGAACACAACATTGATCTTTAAGACAAGGTGTCTCTCAGAACAGAACATTTTCACGAATATCTTCTACTCGTGCATAGTGTCAGATTTTTCAAGCTGCCAATACTTATCCATCTGATGTAGGCTGACGAATCTAGCGAAGGAAAAATGCATCACATAAAACAAAGTCGCTTCCCGCTGCCTGTCCCTTTGTATGCTTAGATCTTTAAAACTACGCAACGGATTTTGATGCGGTTTTGTTTATAGATAGAGTGATTCAAGAGGAAGCTTTATGTGTATATTACATGCCCGGGCGCAGCTGGGGCGGCCTGCTAGTTGTGTTTAAAATCCAAGTTTAATTTTGTTCAAAAATTCATTATGAACAGAACTGCTAATTAGATTTAGACGTCTAAATTATAAAGTTGTTCGTCAAGTTAAATGAGGCAGTAAACTACAACTCCAATTATGACACTTCGCACTATGTTATTACGATATCAATTCACTTGGATAGTTAAGCCTCTATGTTTCGCCATAATGTCACCTCGCTAAACGCCTCTTAATTTTAAAGTAGGTGAATTTGTAATTATTATAAGTATGATTTGCCGTGTCGTATTACAGTGTAAAGATGCAATTACGTTGCGCCATATTGCATGTGCAATATTGTTTAAGAATGGTTATGCGATAATGGGAGAACGGTCGCAATAAGGCTTGGCAATATTTTTGTAATCGGTGTGAAGTGGTCGTCATCTAGATGAGTATCGTGTTGTGTGACAGTGCTTAAGTTTATTGAAGTTGGATCGTTACCAGAACTACTTTGAAGTTACAAGTAGGTTAACAAGAAAAGTCTTTATTGATATTTAAATAACAACTAGGCGATAAAATTTAGGATTAAGAACAATCGCATGAGTTTTAGCTCATATTTAGAGACTGAATTCATTCATGTTAGCCACCCCATAAATAATCCCCTCTATACACAGTAAAAATCAAACCAAAGAATTGCGATAAAATAAAACAAAAGAGTGAACACATCCAACTACTTTACATTAGGGAAACCAATCAGGGGTAGTCGTATAAACATATGATATTTATAGAACTTGCCGAAACATTAAAAAGCTTTTAGCAGTATTCCTTCAGGGACCAAGTAATGGCATAATTTTTCGTTTATCTAAATTTATGCTCTTCCATTGTCCAATGTGCTCGCAATGCAGGTAACAGGCAGAGGTGGAGAGCCATTGCACAAGCAGCAACCCTCGCCCAAGGGATGGGCAGTATAGAAGATCCCGCACCAGGATCATCTGCACAACCACGACCACTCTGTCAAGAGTGAACGACTAAGAAGAAATTTATGCTTTATTCTACAAATGTATTCGTTGCTCTACTGAGGCGGTATTTGTGTAACAACGTAAGAAGTTTTATCGCAAGCAAACACGAAGCTCAGCGAAGCAAGGTCGACGAAACAATCGAATATAATTATTAAAATATTGATTTTTGTATTCATTTAGAGGGTTGACAATAAAACCATAAGTCGGAGGACTGGTTTTCTCGAAAAAGCTACTCGTATTTCAAATTCATCCTTATGTTGAACACATTGTACGTTAAATATTCCCTTTTCGTCTACTTCCCTAAAAGAACGATTTAGATTAATATGATTAAAATGAGGAATTACTTACGTTAGTTAAATAATAATTAAAAATATTTCTATGTATTCATTTTTTACACTTAGGTAGGTATTAAATTTTTGGAGTTTATAAATTTTTTTATTAGTCTATTTTGTCCCATTTTTGGACCAAAGGCCTCCCCTGACGCCGCCACAAATTTTAAGTGGTGATGGTTTACCATGGCTCTCGTGATGAATTGAGAGAGAATGATAATAATCAGAGAGAACAATCTCTTTGACTTTACAAAATCAATATCAAAGTAAAATGTAACATATTCGACTTTACAAAATTAGTAAGTAAAATAAAACTAGTTAAAAATATTATAAAACCCTATAGCACGCCCTGCTAGCAGCGAAGCAGGGTACAAGCTACAGGTGGCATTGTTGCAGAGAGAAACCTCCTGACTATGCATGCCGTGTCCTAGAGTTACTCTCTTCTTATTACATTTATCTACTTATTTATCGATAGTTATATCCAATTCTGTAAAAACTTCTTAAAATGGAAATTCGGTTTTTCAAATTTGGTCTGTATCTGTATCCTTGATTCAGCGAGAGTAATCATCAGTGTAGTTCCCGGCAAAGTGGAATAGGACCACTCCAAGTCATCCCGTGGATGTCGTAAAAGGCGACTTAGAAAACACAAGCTAAACAAAGCTTATTAACATCAAAGATACCTCTCCAACCCGTCTGGCCAGCGTGGAGAGTGTAGGCCAAATCCTCTGACTACTCAGGCTAGTATATGGCTCTGGTAGTACAGACGAGGGTCGTGCTCCTGCAGTGGAGACTAGAAAGACCTGATGATGAATCATCAGTGGATAAAAATAAAATGTCAACACAATAAGGGTTCAGTTAATTGTCTGATACTGGTCACCAAAAAACCAATCAAAATGTCAAGACAATCACGTATCTGTACTTGAGAAGCCGTAAACCATGGCCCAGCTTTCCACTTAAAGCTCGTTTGCTCGTTACGTAAATTCAATAAACGAAATGTGTCAACCTTCAAACATTTAAAACTTGACAAGTAGTTTAATTACGAAGTGTAATGTCAATTCTCGCGTTGATAATTTTATTAATGGCGTTTTTGGTTTTGAGTTTCCAACGCTAGCAGTGTCAACTAATGTAATGTAAGTTGATAACTAATATAGAGGTAACATCTGCAACTTACAATACATAAGTCATGGCAATATATTAAAATGCGGATTAGTACAACTCAATTTATATTTTACGAAAGAGTCCACCATCTCTACAATGTCAGCTATTCTATTATAATTCTTGAAGAGATACTCTTCAAGAATTATAATAGAATATACTCCTAATAAAAAGTCGATATTGCTCCGTATTTTAACCTCTACATAATTGAATGCAAATCTGAAACGCCATTCAACAAAATTAATTGCCCGCATCATTGGCTTTATTTACTTATTATAGCCATTGTCGCACAAGTTCACAACGGTGTTAAGGCCAGCGCGAAAACTCTTTGCGCAACGTTTGTTTTTTTTTTTAATGGAGCGAAGGCACCAAGTTGTCGTAGTCGTAAAAGTTAAGCAGCGATTGTTTTTATCACTGGCCATTTTGAGTGTTCATTTTTATTAGGGTTCCGTAGTAAACAAGGAACCCTTATAGTTTCGCCATGTCTGTCTGTCTGTCTGTCTGTCCGTCCGCGGTTTTACGCAGAGACTATAAGTACTAGAAAGCTGTAATTTGGTATGGATATGTATATTAATCATGGCAAAAAAGTGGTAGAATAAAAACATGAAAAAAATTTTTTTTTAGGGTAGCTCCCCTACAATTAAATTGGGGGAGTAATTTTTTTTTCTCTATTTACCCATCGTGTGGGGTATCGTTAAATAGGTCTTTCAAAAATATTATGAGGTTGAGAACACCATTTTCCGATTTAGGGATCCGTTTCCGAAATATTTGGTTTTAAAGTGCGAATTTTTGTTAGAGGTAAGTGTCCCCCCCCTCTATCTGCTAAACGGTTATATATAGATACGTGAAAAAAATTACAGCAGTAATATATATACTGAAGTTTAAAGGAAAACTATCAGAGCTGAGTACTAAGTACAAACTAAAAAGTTATAGGCAACCAACTTATAAACTGTAAAATTTCATACTATTTTCATTGTTAGATGTTTTTGGTCGCTAAACTGTAAGGTGCGAGTGTGAATAGTGTGAACTCAAAGTTGTCATTCGCAACTACGGAACCCTACACTGCGCGTGGCCCGACACGCACTTGGCCGGTTTTTTTTAGTTAGAAATGGGCTGTAACAATGGGATTAGCCTATTTACGCCTTTTATAATGTGTTAGGAACAATCTACCTAGAGCTCTCATTCTGGTTAAAAAAAAGCTAAATCCTAACACCCTAACTAATATTATAAATGCGAAAGTGAGTTTGTTTGTATGTTACGCTTTCACGCCGTATCTACTGAACCGATCATCATGAAATTTTGCATACACATAGGTTAGGGTACTGAGGACATAGGCTATATATTACGCGGGTGAAGCCGCGGGTAACAGCTAGTATTTTATATAATTTTGACCAAAGTTAATGAAATATTCATTAACTTTAATAAGATTCAAAGCCAACAAAGTAAAAAATAAGTTGAAGCGTAAGAGATAAATTTATCTGACCTAAGTTTACGGATACGTTAGCTAGAGGTGCCTTACAGTTCATCTTGAAAGTACATTTAAAAGGTATAAAATTGTTTGTTAAATATGGTACGGTCGTATGTATGTGCTTTGCAAATTTGCGAAGATTTCGTTTAGCGAAAGCGTGAGTTGACCAAGGCCTTATAAATCAATAGTCACGAAGACTTGGTGTCATGATGTTCAAAGATGGGCAGTTGCAGTTTGTCTAAATAATAGCTAAATATTTGCTAAATTTTGCAAGGCGTGACCTTGCATTCACAGTAAACACACACGATTTGTAACTAAATATAATCATAGATAGAGAATCTGTTAAGTATTACCTATTTACAAAAGAAAGTAGTAAACAGTATACTTATTTTAATTCTGTGACAGTATATTGTAAAAAGAACAAACACTTAGACTTATATAATAATTATGTATAAAATATAGATATAATTAATGTAAATTTAATACCTTAAACTTGGCATAATAAAAAAGTGAATTATTACGCCAATCAAAAAAAAATCAAGGAATTAAGATAACAAGTTTCATAGTTCGAAAAAGTATACAAATAGGTAACTAGGTACGCCTTTGCCTCTCACAATAAAGATAGAGTAAATGTCACAGGATTCAGAACTTACATTAAGGTCCTTGCAGCTTGCCAAAGTACCAATTAAAGTACAAATCTTAAATAGGTTAACTTATCTTTTGCGGTAAACTTGTATATCAAAGTATGCTACGGCAAAGAAATATAATACTAACGTAATAGACTGCCCACCTAATACAAAAATATTGGATCAAATTAAGGTTGCGAAAAGCAGGCAAATGTATGGCGCAAGAGAGTTGCTTGCTACTCGATACGGTGTCATTTTAAAATATTATGCCTAAAATATTGTTTTGATTTTTAATAAGATATATTTCGTGAATCATGGTGTTATATTCTCATAATACGGTAGATATATGTTGTGTAGTTTGAGTGGCGCCATCTATGCGAGTCTCTGAGAACAAATCGTACGATTAAGGCGTTGAGACCACATGGCTAGGGTTTTTGGTATCTCCCTCTTGTAAAAGGGAAAATAAGTAGGTCAGTGTAAGCAAGGCACTTTCTCCCATATTTATAAAGAAAACCACAGTCATCGTGATATAACATCTGATTAAGTTCACGGCCAGCCCCAAATATGAACGCCTATTTTAGGTCGTCTGGTCGGCGTCACATTGCTGAAGTATGAAATCAATACTGTCTCGGGCGTCGCGAATTAGAATACCACACTACTTATGAAAACAGGCTTATTAATATCATCTTTTGATGTTAGATGTTTTAATTTACCTTTGTTAATCTATACCAATATTATAAAGAGGAAAGATTTTATTGTTAGTTTGTTAATTTGCATTGAATAGGCTCCGAAACTAATGGATCGATTTTGAAAATACTTTCACCTATCATCATCATCATCATCAGCCTATTGCAGTCCACAGCTGTCACCTATAGATAGCTTTAATCTATGGGTGACATAGGCTATAATTTACAGGAACGAAGTCGCGGGGAAATAGCTAGTAATATCATTATTAAAAAAAATATTGGGCTCTCTTAGTTAATTACAAGATATTATAATTTAAAGATCAATAAATGACTAAAAATTTAGATTGTAAACATTAAGAGAGCCTTGTGCCCGTTATAGGCTTCAGAGAAGCCTGTACAAATGTATATACTTATAGGCCACCAGTGACCAGTGTTATTACTAATTAGCCTCTAACCAAACCAATAATTTATTCATATAGATTTCTAGACTGCATTTCTACGGAAGCTCTTCACATTCTGAATTCAGCCTATTCCAATGAGGAGGATGTGGAATCCGTAATTTCGCGGAATCGACACTGCCTCGTAAATCAAGCTCAGTACGAGCTTTCCTAACTGTTTATCAGGCTTTTGTGTTACGCTATTTAGATTAAAAACTGCTTTTTCGTACGGACATTCGATACTGATACTGTGAAGTTAACTGTTATTCTACATTTCCAAAAAGAATTTTAATAAAATACTTATAGGTAATCATAAATTTCCAGTTGCAGCTTTTAGATTTATTGTTATCCGTTCAAATGCGAAGAGTGCTACGGAATCCTGTAAAATATACTATAAAAGTTGGTTCGAAAGCGCTCTCTGAATTTTCAGTACCTGAAGTTTTGCTCGTTAGGACTGCAACCAACTGTTGACAAGTACTACGATCAAAAGTATATTACCTTCTAACATATGCATGCATTTACCACTGCTGGTAACTTTTTGCATCACTATGTTACACATAGAGTTTATGAATGTATGTAGGTATACGAGTTTCAAAAGAGTTATTCCAAAACTTGTAAATGCATGATTAGATTTGGATGTGTCAGGTATGTTTGAATCATAGCCTTATCTCGAGTGACATAAGCTATAAATTCTTTGGAAGTTGAGTTATAATTTTTCATTAAAAAAATTTTATGACTTAGTTTTTTGTATTACAATTGGTACTCGTATAGTATTCTATTTCTTCGTATAGTACAACCGAAACAAAAAGTTAGCCCGCGCAGAAAACATAAACACGGCCACAGCTGGTGTTATGTCCAAAAAAATGTTAATACCTTATTATTAAGATTGCTGCGTTTACAGCACTTCATACTAATGAAGCAGCCCACTACACACCTGTGGTCGAGCCTTTATCCTCGTCGCTGAATCGTAAATTCCCTCACGTCTATCCCCCCGGAATTTCGGCTAATTTCCACTGCACATGGTGGCATCTTAACTAGGGCGGACGATAATATGGTTAACTGACTAGAGATAGTTTAGATTTAACATTGCCTATTCGTGGGTGTACCGCAAGTTTTGTTTCTAAGTTGATTTTTTTAAGAACAAGCGAAGTGCAAGCTAATTATCTCTGCTTCAGTTTGGGCAAAAAATGTTTCGTATGTTTTTCCCGTTGTTCTCCTCTACAGGTAGCATTCCTCAACTGATTCTGACTGAACTGAGGTATTTTGTAAGCAGATTCGAAATTACATAATTTTTTTGTGTCGATGATAAAAAAAAATATTTATTTATATATTATAATCAACATAATGACAAAAAATGATGGAATACCTACCATAAGCTTCACTAGATGTACAGTTCATAGCGTTAATAGTTGTGAAGTTATTATAAATACGTAATAATAATATATTAATCCACTGTGGCGTATCACAAAAAAAAATCTCTAACTGTTATGTTTGTGCAGTAGAAAAAATAACAATATTAATTTCGTTAAATAGTTCGTCTGCATGTTATCCATACAATGCAGTAATTAAAAACTTATAAACATTTGGTTGGTAACATTACATGTGTAATTTAATTATACAAACACGACTGAGTAGAGTCAAAACAATTTGAACACGAGACATCTCACCGTATTTTTCCATTCCGTCGAAAAACAATTGCGATTTTCCGTTTGGAAAATTCAATTTGCGGCCTGCCTTGCTTTCCATAAGTATTGAGATGCGGGTTCTTGCAGGCACCGGTTATTTCCCGGATTTTCCTGGGCCGTTACAGGCGGCTGCACAAAACATTTTACTCAAACGTACGACTGGACACAAGCTGTTTTGTCGTTAAACGGATTCATACTTTAAAGCTACATACTATCGTGTTTCACAGAAACTTGTTTGGAATCCTGTGTTTTTATTTAACTTAGTATTTACTAACCTCTAGATTGAACTTAATAATGTAATTGATAAACAAGATCACATCCACATCCTTTGAAAAGAGTTTTTGGTTTTGATTTTGCTGCACAAAACATTTTACTTAAACGTACGACTGGACACAAGCTGTTTCGTCGTTAAAGGGATTCAAATTAGAAAATGGTTGTGGCACTTGTTACTTTTGTATTTCATATAACTTGTTTAGATATTTATTGTTTTTAGTAAACTTAATATTCAGTTTCTATGTGTATACTGGACAATATTTCCTGAAGACATTATCCGCGCAGACCTATTAAGGCATTGATTTAATGATAAAACTACTAATAGAATTTGCGCGTAAACTGCTTCGGGCTACGTAGCTGCATCGGATGCAGGAGAAAACAGTATCCACTTTATGAAGTTTAAAGTAGGTCGCCTAATAAAATTCATGGAAACTCATGAATAAAATAAAAAGACAATACATGGCGAAATTTTGATCGTTCAGGACCATTAAAGGGGTGATTCAGCCTGTCAATATAAACAACTTTTCCTATGGGACAAATGCTGTAAACTCGAAAAAAATTTCGACATTCCTATACAAATTGCCCGGGCAGCTGAACACTTGTATGAAAATGTCGAAATAAAATTTGAGTTTCCAGCATTGGTCCCATAGGAAAAATGGTTCATATCGACGGGCTGAATCACCCCTTTAAGGGTCCAGAACGATCAAAATTTCGCCATGTATAAACCATAGATTTAAAAAAAATAAGATAAAAGTATAGAATAAATTATTAAACAGTTTTTTTTTTGTTAAATTGCATTGTTTACTTTAATATTACTCGTACTAAGGACAGATCCTTGTAACGTATTGCTTCATAAAAATTCAGCTGTAGCTGTTGAACCACCAGTTGTCTGTAGTACTTGTAACAGGGAGGGGATTGAATATTGTAGCTAGAATAATAAAAGTAGGTTAAATTAGAGTACATGAGAAAATTCTAGGGTTCAGAGTGAGGACTATATAGGTGGGAAAAGGGAGGCTGGATGGAATATTTATAATTGTGGTCTCATTAATAGAGATATTGATGCGAAGATGATGATGTTTGAAATTATATCGCTTGAAATATGAACATAAACTCTGTTTTTGGATTCCTGCCATAAACCGTTTAATAGCCGGCTGCGGTATGACACAACCAACTCATAACTCTGTCAAATCAATCCGACCATTTCAGACGGTCACCCGCACTGATGTTTCATCTTTGTTGAAATGTTTTTCGAAATACAGATTGCATTTTTACGATATTATTTACGACTGTTAAACAAGAATTTATTATTTAGGATACGTAGCCTAATTTACTATTAAAATAAAATATTTAATAATTGTTCTTTGGCAATTTAAAACTTATTTGTAAACCAGATCAGTTTTAAACCTGTCAAAGGATTTTGCAATTCTGGAAATCTATTTAAAATACATTTGTTTAGTTAGATTTTATTAGTATTTTTGTGTACTTTAAAGACAAACAGAAGGTTAGCAGCTTGTAACAAACTTTATCTCTATTACTTAGTCGTATTTAACATATCTAAACCTATAACGTGAATTATGTCAACGCAGAGTACTCGAAGTATACCCCGTTTCGTATAATTCTTCAAAAAATCGGTACACATCAGAAGTTATCTGCAAATTTTGTGATAACACTGAGTGAAATTTGAAGATGTTCGCCAAATGTTTCCACAATTTCATTGCTTTTCAATATGTAAGAGTCCTCTCGTTGTCGAATCTCTGTAGCTGGCAGGTATCGATGAATCTGGATATCGATACAGATAAGGCACGTTCTGTCGCAAGCAATGACGTTGCAAGTTTGCAACATGTGTGTCGAACTGCCGATCGGATAAACGATAAAATCTAAGGATGCACACAGTGCCTATTCATTACTTTTAACCTTTTTTTTATAATTTTAGCCCAATATGAAGATGCAGGAAGGCACTAGATGCAGGCCGCTTCCTATGCCTATGTCCAGCAATGGACTTCCTGTGGCTGAGATGATGATGAAGATGTCATTATACAAGTAACCTTATTCTACTAGCTATGTCAGATGCCTTTAGGCAGCTTGAAAAATCTGACACCAGTGTTGGTCACTTACACATTCGAAAAACAAAAAACAAACAACTAGCTATTTAAGTCCCAGTGCTGGGTACATAATCCTGTCCTTTGACAATATCCTTGAATCCTTATAAAACAGATTTAGAAAAAAAATATTTTTTTATTCGCGTATCTTTAAAAATAGGATCCTATTAGTACTGACACATGCCCAACTTTCAGGATGCAAGTGACCAACGTGTCCCGTCCAGTCCCTTCATTCTCAATAGTTAGCATTTATTCATTTAATTTGTTCCATCCATTTAAATCTGTTGAATTATTTAAGTTGCTACGTTTTTAGGTAATAATCAACTAGCTTACGCCTCGGAAAACTATCTAATCTAATCCAGAATATTTTTGACAAAAGTCACATTTTATCTGATATGAATAAAGTCCGACTATCTAACAATGTCCCTATTCCTTGAAAATTGTATTTTTCAGCACTTTCAGTGGCTTAAATATACGAATAAATAAATAAATAGTCTTTAATTAAAACAATCGAAATATTATTTTATACAATATTCGTATCGCAGATCAAAGGGAGAAATGCGTCCAATTTGTCCGAGAAAGTGGGGTTATCCTCTTGTAACGTTATGTTACAGGCGTCACAGCTTACGCCCATAAAGTAACGAAAATGCGTAAGTTATTTCTTCCTCCCACTGTGTTATTTTTTATTGCATAAAAAGGGTATTCTGAATGCGAGTGTTTATTTTTTTCGTGACCACGCGTACCTTTTTATTGCGATTAGATTTTTTACGATTATTTTTTTTATTGAAGTGAAATTATCTAACGCAAGGTTTAAGAGTCGCCTAGAAGCGCATGTCTCCATACAAACGGAAAAAGGGAATTGTGGCAATATTTGATAAGTTTAGGGCAAAATTAAGCATCCAATCAATTAATCTCATTATAATCTACGTACGTTCCTATACAGTTTTGTTAAATTATCAAATGTTTGAGAATTATACGCCTCTCAAGATTTCCATACAAATTTGAAAAGGCTTGTAATTCTCAAACCATTGGTATTTTAACCAAGCTGTTTAGGAACGTACGTAGATTATAATGAGATTAATTGATTAAATGCTTAATTTTACTCCAAAATTATCAAATATTGCCACAATTCCCTTTTTCCGTTTGTATGACGACATGCGATTCCAGGAAAAAAAAAAATTATATTTTTTGAAATAAATAACAGAAATATTGTTGGCTTTAATAATATACATGTAGTATTATGTTTAAATATTATCCCCTATAATTTATTCTGTATGTACAAATTATCTTAAAAGTCGATATATGGCAGATAAGCGATTCATTTTGTTGGGCGTAATTTTTCAGCTAAATGGCCATGAAATTCTCTCTGCTTCATTTATTTAATGTAATAAATCGTTCAACGGCTCATTGATCTAGTGATTTTAGTAAGAACCGTGGACGCTGAGGCCCTCAAGGCCCATCACAGCAATACAATTTAAATTATTTTCATCTGTTGTTAGGGTAGGTTCTGTGAGTGTAATCATGTAAAAACATAATTTCTACTCAAAAAAATTTAAGTATTTTTTCATGGTGTTCATATGAAAATGCACGCAGAGCATTTTCGCAGGAAACGTTCGTGATTTGTTATAATTCATCCAATAACAAGAAAATTATGCACTAATACAAACTTGGGGAAACACGCTGATATCATCAATGAATGAAGTTTTGACACGCTTTGGCTAAATTAAGCTGAATGTCTCAAAGGAATGAGACTGGCATTATCTGTATTTTGGCGAACACTATTGTCTCTACCATATATCTTTGAACAAGTATTTATATAGGTGTTTTATTGGATTCACAATAATATTCTTTCACTTTCTTCCACGCTGGTCTGGGAGAAAAGAAAAAACGTAGAATGTACCAGCTGCTTCTCCTCCCGCGCAGATCGTAAAAGCCGATCGAGGAATTGGACATCAGGATTCATGACAATAGGCAATGCCGCTAGCAACGCATCAGTATTTTGATCCCGCTTTCCACCTTAACGCCCACTAACTCGCTAAACGTGGCTTTTGGGTTTTATGACTCTGGGCTCTGTCTATCCGCCAAAGGGAAAACGACGTGATAGTATACCTATGTATGTACAATTCTATTCTGATACTAATAAATAAGCAAAGCGTGTCAAAGTTCCATTAACCGTTCATCACCGTTGTGCGAGTAAGAAGTGTGTTTCTCCCGTTTTGTAATGCTAATTTTGAGAGTACTTCGGCGTATAGTTAATGAAGCGCAATGATTTGAGATGCTCGATGCACATCTGAGCTATATAGCCGACGACTGGTAACATCAAGGCTCTTTGTTATTGTTATTTGTTTGCATTGGACGAATCAATTACTTGTACAATGTCAATATTACATACATATTATTAGGTCTTTATCCCTTGCGAGGTAGACAGAGCCTAAGGTCAGGCCATGTTTGGCGTGTTAGTGGGCGTAAAGGTGGAAAGATTGTTAGCCACATCACCTAATTGTCATGATTCCTTAGATTTTCGCCCAATCCTTTGACAGGCTTTTGCGGTCTGCGCGGAAGCAAAAGCTTATTTAAAATAATGAAAGCTAATTTTAAGGCGCCCTTATAGTAACACTAGCGCCACCCAGCAATTAAATTCTTTAAATCCTAAATTATATCGAATTTTAAAAATCTAACAAGTGCAAAACTAGTAAATTACTTGTAGTATTTTTTATTTATTATAAGTAATTTACTAGTGCCATATTTAAAGAGAAAAATCGATTAACGCCAAAAGTGGTCACTTTTTGCGTTAACCTGTTTTTCTATTAATTTATCAAACAAATATTAGTAAAAATGAAAACCAAAATACTACAAGTAATTTACTAGTTATGTACTTGTTACATTTTTAAAATTCGATATAATTTAGGAATAAAAGAATTAATTGCTGGGTGGCGCTAGTTTTACTATAAGAGCGCCTTAAAAAGTGGTATAGGTATTTTTATTTTATAAAAAGATTTCCGCTCTGGCTCGTTTCTAGAGTAAAAGATGGTATAGCTATCCAACGCGGTAAGGCAGCTAGGATTTTAGGCAGCTATTTGCAACGGACTGCTCAGGACGGGTTATAATAATAGCTCTTCTTTATTTTGTATTTTTTTTGCTTTGTTTGCGTATTTAATATGATTAAATAATAAATAAATAATATATGAACTATTAATATTAATATAATATTAATATTATCGTATTTAATATGAGTGAATAATCGTATTTCCCAGTAAATGGAAAATATTTTGACAGCAAGTATCATCTTACTTTCATAAATTTCCCCATTTTATTTAGTTAGGTTCTAGTAAATATTCTGATATCTATGGTTAGGATGTTACTGCCTCACAGCATATATAGAGGTAAATATTTCTCCCAAGTCTACGGGGAAAAAGTTCAAAGCTAGCGCATTTCTTCCGTAAAAGTGTCACGTATTATTACACTGTATCTACTACGTCAACTATATGTTTACATCTATATATTTATTCGTACATACTACGTATATTGTTTATATTAATGGGTCTGTGAGGCAACATAGTCTTAACTCTTGAGCCATTTTCAATCTTAATATTTCAACTAATCTTCCTTCATTACAATAGCAAACGCAATGCTTTATCCACCTGCCAGATACTTTCAAATTATGCAAGTATCGAGATTGACTTACTCGATGGGAATGGTTTTCGTGATGTATCGATTTCATTGACATTGCAACGAAGAGATCGCATAATTGCGTAATTGGTTAATTACTAAATTCGATAAAACAAGATTTTAGCGATAAGTTTGGTAAAGTTATTGAAGGTTTTTATATCATTCCTAGCAATTAAATGTTGTATTTTATTTAATACTAGCTGATGCCCACGACTTCGTTTGCGTGAACTTTATGATTTCGGCGTATTAATATACCTTAATAAGAACGAATGTCGATACATAAGAAAATACTTGCAGCAGTGTATAATTAATAAATATCAACGTATTATGAAAAAAAAAACTATATATTATGTTGGAACTATCCTTTGGGTTAGTTTTTTGGTATCAATATGCCGCGCTCACATAACCAAGAATTTTCCGGGTTTGCTATGCTGAAACACTAAGTATTTTTTAATAAGAAGTTGATCTCGTCTGTCGTAGTGCCCCGACTTTTAGCTGGAAGATCACATGTTCTAAATCTTCCATTTTTATACCTTAACAAAAAAATACAAATCAGGCTGAAAAACTTTTGCTTCAGCGTCAATTTTATATATCCTTTAGTTTACCTGGATCACTATGGTTCTGCGTCAGGTGTTCTAAATCTTCAAAATACCTTAACCAAAAATGCTCATCAGGTTGAGTAACTTTTGCTAAGACGTCATTTCTATATTTCTCATAATTCACCTGGACCATTATGGTTCTGCATGAGGTGTTCCAAATCTTAGATTTTTTTTTATACCTCAACAAAAATGCTCATCAGGCTTAATAACTTTTGGTAACGCTCTACTTTTATATTTCTTATAGTTCAGCTGGACCATTATGGTGCTGCATCAAGTGTTCCATTTTCCAAAATAATTTCTACCCTATATGTTGCCCAGGCCTAATAGCTATATAGCACAAAAAGTTTAATTCAAATCCGTCCAATACTTCCGGAGATAATCGTGATCATACATACAGACAGACAGACAAGAAATTCTAAAGAAAATTATTTGCTCTCTATAATACTTTTTAAGTGTCCCTCTATCCATTTCAGTCAAAAATACTAAATGTACAGACAAAATATTTTTACTGTTTTATTATATGTATAGATTATTAATTGCCTATTGCCACCAGAAAAATGTGACCAGTGAGTGACGAATGATGCTACGTTAACTGCTTTCCGTATATTCGTTAGCCTCTTTAGTGTCATAAAACAAGATAAGGCTTTACATTACGTACAGCCTAAAGAAAACAGATAGGCCAAGGTAAAACAACTGCGTATTTCTTAAGGTTAATTTTACCTCGATCAAATAAAACTATGAGATCGTGTGCATAGGTAGACTTATAGTCGCATTAAAAAATTGCGAAACCAACAAAAATATACAATTAATTCGAAATGATAGCCATTATTACACTAGATTTCTGCAATCTGAATATTATTCAAATGATAGTTCTAATTTCTGACATTATAATTTATTTTTACGACTAAGATAATAGAGTACAATAGTGTTTACTGTTTATAGTGCAATTAAACAAAGTATAATTGGCCAAACGCTACATTTAGATTGCTAAATGTAGGGCTAGCTATAATGTGCGCGGGGACAAAGGTTGGGATATGGTGCATGTTAACACGACTCTCTATTGTGTTTATAGATGTGCTGTCTATGTCCACACTAGTCTATGAACACATTTGGTCACATATCACTGCTTATCTTTACTATACTGACCTACTTTCAAACTTTGGCTTTATTACGAGTAAATGCGTTTGCCAGCCGGAGTTGTTTTTAACTTTTATTTTTTTGTGTCATTCCATTTATGAACGAACGGAACCTATTTTTTTAACGTTTTTGTCCCGTATTCTTTTACATGAGCTAAATATTTTTCCAACGGATGAGAGCTTGATTTTAATTGTTTGGTATTTGCCCAGTTGAATAAATTGCACTGACTAGTGCTGCATCTTTTGGGTTTGGCTCAGCTCAGTCGCTCAAAAATATTAGGTCTTGCAGGTCAATAGTCGGCTTAGGTAATATAATAAATAAATATAATCTCTGCAGCGCACCCTGTAAATGATACGTTCGTCATATACTTATAGTATTAGTATGTGTTGCTTGCCGTGTGGTTCCGGGCAGTGAAGAATAGGAGACTAATCCAAGTCTTCCCGTGGATGTCGTAGAAGGCGACTTAGGTAACACAAGCTAAACAAAGCAATAGACCTCTCCAACCCGTCTGGTTGGCGTGGAGGCGTAGGCCAAATACTCTGACTACTATCGCTAATGTAAGGCTCTGGTGGCACAGAGAGGGTCGTGCTCCTGCAGTAGAGACTAACAAAGATCCGATGATGATAGTATTGTTTCAGCACAACCACTTTGTTGGCGTTGAATTTCATTAAAATTATCTTAAAATATTAACAAATACAGTAATTACCCTAGCAATGTTATTATTTACACGCTATTCCCTGGGCTAGTATAATTTCGGTCTGCCGGGCAGTCTAATCTGTTAATTTAATTTAAGCAAATATGCATACTTTATTCAGTTAGCATTGTACCCTGCTGACCCATAGAAATTAACATGTAATAGTTCGTCGTTGAAAGGGCAGGGACCGCGAATTACTTATCTACCAAGGAAGCATTGGCACTATCAAGGGAAATTAAACCTTAACCCCATGAGAATAAAAGTAATGTCGATTGCACTAATATTATGGTGATTATCTCTGCGTACACACCATAGTTCCTGCATTATTGTCTATGGACAAAACACCGCTGATTATGCATACGATAACGTTTTAGCGTTTTGGTGTTATTTATGCACATTGCTTTTTGTCTGATTTTAAGTTCGTTATGTTGGTATTACCACATTTTCGAATTCGCGGATTACGCATGCAAATTTTGATTGTCAGATTCACACGGTGTGTTTGTTCCCATATTTATACATCAATAATAATATTATAAATGCGAAAATAAATCTCTCTGTTGGCCTGTCTGTCTATCTGTTACTTCTATACGTTTAGTGATTTTGATAAATTTTGTATGAAGATAGTTTCGAAGCCCGGGAAAGATGTCTTGCCCCGGGCTTTGAAATACATTGATCTGATATAAAAGTATAGCAACAGAAATTCGATATATAACTTAAAAACATATAAAATATCTGAATTCCTAAGTAAAGTTTTTTTTTTTATTAACCTATTATGTCCCACTGCTGGGCAAAGGTAAAGTAATAAATATATACAACTTGATACTAACTCAACGATACTATACTTTATTACAAATACATTTAGAGATCCAAGACCCAGGTCAATCTGGGTCTTGGATGTGTATTGTTATCTAGCGATAGTCTATTCAATATTTCACTTCCTATTTGGTTTCTTGTAAAAGTTGTGTAATCATCCGTATAGGAAGACATAGGCACTTAACATCCGAGTCATAATTGATAATAAACCGTTAGATAGTAATAAGCTACGGTTATGTATAACGAAGATTGATCTATATTTAATATACCATCAATACATTGTATAACTGAAAATGGTTGTGTCGCAATTTAGAGATGGTGGAACATGGAAAAGTGCTTTGTTTTATTTTTCAGTGAAAGCTTTGAAATTAATATGGTTCTGTGTAACACTTTGTTTCTGCATGTGAACAGATTTTTTGTTAAATATACTTTTTCAACTTGTCCTGAATCTTAGATATACATAGTGTAACATGACACACACCTCGACACACCCTAAGGGTGTGTCGAGGGCCGTCAGCCCGTCAAAATGAACAACTTTTGCTATGGGATCAATACTGGTAATTAAGAAAAAAATCGACATTTTCATACAAAAGAGTTTAGCCGCCCGGGCAAAATGTATGGCATAGTGGAATAAAACGAACATTGATCTATAATATATTTTATCATACATTGTGACGAGCTCCGTGGCGCAGCTTTTCCAGATTGACCTGGGTCTTGGATGTTTATCTATATAAGTGTTTATTATAAAATAAAGTATTGTTGAGTCCCATAACACAAGTCTCGAACTTACTTTAGGGCTAGCTCAATCTGTGTGATTTGTCCGTATATATTTATTTAATTATTTATTGTATAACTTAAAATGGTTGTGTCGCCATTTAGAGAGGACATGAAAAAGTGTTTTATTCCATTCGTGTGGAATGTCTTTCACAGGTTTATATGGTTTTGTTTTTCAACTTGTTTTATTAAATAAACTTTTTCAACTTATCCTGAATCCTAGATACTCGTATATACTAATACACCTTGAATAACATGGTATACTCGTATGACTAAAGTAGTTCTCGATCTCAAGCAAGCATGAGTTGTCTTTATGTCTGTTTTTTACATACACAAATCATTTACATTGAAATATAAAATTGAACCTTAAAATAACAGACAATTAAGTTATAGTTGCAATTCAAGTAAAATGATTAAAAAATTTAAGTATCTGGTTTAAGTATTCTTCAACTATTTTTGAAATAAAATATTGTATAAGTAGCATGTTTAAGTAATTTTGCAAGTTTTTGTTCGTTATTTTTTTCAATGTTTTCGTTTGTGTGTATCATACGTTGTTACAATGAAACCTTGAATCATTGTTTGAACTTTATTCTTGGGTCAGCTAGTGTTTTTGTATACTAAGTACTTTATTTTTTTTTAACTATTAAATTTATTTTTGTGTACTTCTTATACATAGGTTTTCAAATAACGTTCCTATGGCTTAACATATTCATTCTCAGTATTATAATACTTACTGAGAGTATATTTACTCGACTGCCCAAAACTGAGTGTATTATTTTTAGAGTTAGCGTATGAATGTAAACTGTATGTAAATTTGTATATAATATGACTTAAAAAATCTTGTTAAGAAATTTCAATTATAAAGTAAAGATGCAACTATTATTTACATCCATAATTCGTTTTTCTATAGTATTTTGTGTCTAGTATCGATTATAGCTAAAATAATTGAGATTTTACAATAAATATACAAACTGCTTCTATACTGCATTTTAAGTTTGTTAATAGCCCGCGCTTTGGCTATATACTCTCTAGAAGGCATGACGCCTTTATTTCAGTGATTAAAAAACTGGCAAATTTTTTAAGGCTTGTGTGCGTGACAGTTTATTGTTATCACACGCGTCCTGTCAATTTATGCCCTCAAAACCCCTTAAATTGATAGCTGTGTGTGTGCGCGACCGACTATGGGTTGGACACTAGTTTTTTCGATGCTTTTAGGCTAATAGAGTCTATCGAGGCTTTATATAATCTAAGAGCCCGCGTATAATATCAACTGGTTAAAATAATCCGAAACGTTCAAGTAATCGACTAATGAGACTTTGAGGTTTAAGTTAGATTCGATATGAAGCTAATTCAACACGAAGTCAAACCTAATTACAGCAACACGGAACTCATTAACGGCAAATTAAACTTTCCGCGCCATCAGTATTCAAGGTGTACTGTAATGTAACGCACATTACACAAGTGCAGTAAAAGTGAATTGTAGCCGCCTAGATCGTGGCCCGAAAATGTCGTGGCCCATACGAGTTGTCACGGATTGTACGTAACTTACAGTGCCATATAGACATTATAATTAACTTTGACAGACAACTCAAATTGCAAGTTGATAGTGTAAGTTCCTGAGCCACCTGCTGGACCCAAATGTTTTTATTTTTTTTCCCGTGACTGGGACCAGTCATAAATGAATGAAAAAAAATCTATGGTTTAAGCCAAAAAAAAACTAGTTACATAAATATGAACTCGGAAATGTTTTATTTATTGTGATTCTTGACTGTGAATTTTTTAAATATGTGTATTTTTATTATATTTAACATCGTGGTCGCAGTAAGGGAATGAAAAAAAATGGATTATGCAACTGAGACCGCGGTCCGATTGACTGCGGCCCTTTTTACCGAAGCACTATGGTCCTAAGCACGTAAAGCACTAAATTATCCCATGATTCATTAATGACATTAGCGAGTTTAAATATACACATAGTTATTTCAGTTTCGAAGTACTTCAGTTAGCTAGTTAAATTATCTGACTTTAGTGCGTAATCTCATGTGGTGCCTTATCACCAGATTTCAATATAAAACTTTTGCGGGACAAGATGTAAATAGGTACTAAGTTGTTTCAGTAAGTTCGTATGACAATGCGCACTTCACACGTCGTTATCAAACGAGGCACGTACAGAAGCAGCAATAGTCTCGCAACGGTGACGGAGAAAGTAAACCGAGTTAAACCTTCTTCAACCTTGATACAATTTGTGAACTTACGCAATGTAAAGCGGGCTACACACGCGACTTTTTTTTACTGGGTGAGAAATGAGTTTGCGTCATGATAAGCGATTATTAGATATGTCAACACGATGATGTTGCTGATGTAATGTTTGTACAGTATAATCCCTGATTTTTTTTTTAGATGAGCTAGATATTAGGTCATATTCAGGTTATCAGAGTTGTATTTCAAGGCCTGCTTAGCTGACGTCAAATTAAAGTTTTATTTCAACCCGTATGTGTTTTGGTGTTTTTATATAATATACTAGCTTGCGCCCGCGACTCCGCTCTCGTCAATGTCGATCTTTAGGGAACTGTGACTTTTCCGGGAAAAGTAGCCTATGTGTTATTCTGGGTAGCGGTAGCCTATGTCTGAGTATCTGTGTCCAAAATTTCATTTTTTAGTAACAAACATTGAAACATACAAAATTTCGCATAATTACAATATGTGCGATGCCGCGTTTTGTTAAAAAATAATCTTGTTTAAAGAAAAGTATTCATTGATTTTACGTATATTATTCAGACCTATTGTAATATTACATTAATAATAATGCATGCCGATCGTGTGTATCTGACATTAGGAATTCCAGACACATCACACAGTAGTTAGCAGAATGCTGATAATTTTGGAAATTATCACGACCTGAATACATGAAAGGTTTTGAATTTGAAGGTTACTACATAATCCACCATATATTTGTTTTAAGAAGTTTAAAGTAATTGTAGAATACTTTAGCTTTCTTAGGCTAAATTTAAACGAAATATTACATACATAATTCTGTAACTATGCAGCTTGGTTAAAATATCAATGGTTAAGCCTCTCAAAATTTGTATAGAAATGTTGAGAGGCTCTTACGAGTATTCCTCAAACCTTTGATATTTTAACCAAGCTGCATATGAACGTACGTAGATTATAATAAGAACAATTGATTGAACGCTTAATTTGGTACCAAAATTATCGAATATTGGCACAATTGCTTTTTTGCGCTTGCACATGCGTTTTTTAAGGCCCTCTCGCGAGTGAAAGCTCGTAGTAAAATAAAATTGCGTTCACAGGACCCGCAGTGCATTAAATTGATGATGTCTATGTTCGTTCATGGGCGATGATAACACATAAAAAGTTTACTGTCTATTGTAAATCATGTCTCACACTTCAAGCCTGCCAATGACTTTTTTATTATTTGCCGATGTGAAACTGGTTACACATTGAATTGAATTTTCCATCATTTTGATTGTATTGTATCGCAGCCTAGCCTTTCACTGAAGTATTGGATTTACAGCTAGGTTCCGACATCTGTTTTATTATCTCACTTTCAATAGAACAGGTTTCTTTGTAAACGATTTTTGGTTTCGATATAAAGTATTGTACAAAAGTTAGGTCAAATAATAAATTTTTAATATATAGTGACTCGTGCGTGAGTAAAGTATCTGCCTATTGCAATCCTCGTTTTTTAATTCCTTGCTTTTGTATTCAAGGTTTCTGTATTTCGTGAAAAAGTAGGTGTTGAATTCTTTAACTGAAACAAAAATTACTTATTGCGATAATATTCAACTGAAATTAGTAATGAGAACAGCGTCATGATTACTCATCAATAGGCAAAATAAATGAGTGAATATCAAACATCAAAACAAAGCAAAAACCATTTCAAAAGTTAGTTTCAGAACAAAAGAACACTATTTTGTAAGTAACTTGGTATGACGTAAGTGCATCATAGAACTATATTCTATCAAGCATAATTTCGACTATGACACAGATCATATATGGGGAAATTATAATCGCCTTGGACCTTTAAATATTTTTTTTTCTTTCTTTCTTTAAAGGGCTGAGTCTGCCCGTTGATATGAAAAACTTTTCCTAGTTTTTCTATAGGACAAATGCTGGAAACTCAAAGTAAAATGACATTTCCATATAAAAATACTCAGCCGACAGGTCAATTTGTATTACAATAGGAAAAGATGTCAGGAAAGGCGTCCAGAGCGATCAAAATTTCACCTGTACTGTCATCACAACTCAATCAACTGCCAGTTTCCATACGACGATAAGAAGTTATATATTTTAATACCGTAAGGAATGATAGGTAAAGTTCATATAGTGGGTAAATTTACTACTTGGTCGACTTAATAAAAACCTTTTAAAATCATATATTTATCTATTTATCCGTAACTGCACAAAATTTGGGAGAGTTCTCAGAAGATTGCTCTCAGATGATATCGCATCGTTTATCAGCTGATACTCGAAGATAACCTATCTGCCGGTGTGCCCGATCTGGTTGTGCCAGTTTACTTGGCAAATATTTTGTAATACTATTTTGGAAATGGGAAATTTATAGGATTACACGATTTTTATGGATGTTATCTGGTAGTATTCATTTACATCAAATTAAAGATAGAAATAGAATTAATTCATTTGATGCTTCTGCTATTACAAATTGTCAACAACAAAATTTAAAAATACGTTTAAAAATGAATAAAATTACTATTGTACCTGTGTTATTTTTAAAATAAAGTTAATGATATATTCGGGTTGAGCTAAGCTTATAGATATTTCGAATAGGACTATACTTAGATCATCAGTTATCACAATAGAACCTTATGATATGATAAATTTGATGCATAATCAACGTTCGGGATTTAATCTGTCATAGATAATAACTCTCATAAATGACGTTTGTCATGATTGATGAACAAAAAGAGATTGTACGTTGAGATTTTTGGAAAGCCGTAAAAATAAGCTACATTTCCCCATTATATGACACAGAGAGAACCATTAGTAAATAAAAAAAAATAGGAAAATCCTTAAGACGGATTCGCGGGCTCGACGGATGTTTAAGCGAAATAAAAGTTCGCACGTAACAGTTTGGTGAAACAATAGCCAACAAAGACATCGTTAGCCATTGTCGGACCCGCATTATCTATTAGCAAGATTGAACAGCAAATTACACGATGTTTCAAAGACTTTCCGCTCGCAAAACTCCGATTCATTCCCCATCACGAATTTAAACCAATCCCAATCCTATTGTCCCGCACAATTTATGTTATTATCAACTGAGCTTGTTTACGTTTAATTTCGGCTTTTAATTCATTCCGGATTCACGAAGTATAAAACGGCAAATATTACGATACTAAGAGAGTTCTCACGACATTGTATCGCACGCAGCTAATTGTTCATAACAATGTTTACGTCTTACACAACACTGTCACCTCCAAATGATCAAAGTCAAGAGCAAGGTTGGCGTGTAACAATCAAGTAATAACTAAGTTACCTTTAGATACATCTTGCTGTTATCCCACGGTAAGTTCTAACACTGATATAACCACACGAAAAAATATTTTTTTCACTTGTGACACTCGCGGTAATGATATGTGGTAACTTAGGTAAGCACGGGAGGCTGTAGCGCAGCGTATGCGCGTCTGCAGAGCTGCGCGCGCGCCGGCATCACGTGCGTACGCTAGTAGCGCCGCTTCGCCGGCTAGCCGACCAAATATGGAACTAACGGGCTTTCCGCGCTCCACCGCACTGAACACCTGAATGACCGCCTAATGACATTGATTTCAACACTCCACTTAGCTCGGAAAAGGGTTTTCATTGCTTTTTCCTCTCAAACATCAAGGCTAGTTCTAGAACAGACGAAATAAAAAATTCTTACTTCGTATTTGCAAACTAGAAACAACAGCATCTCGAAACGTTTCGCAATGCAGGTGCAGTCAAAGGTTATGTCAATAGCAGAACAAAGCGCTTATTGCAGCTTCAGAATCATTCCTGAATGGAGAAAATTTTGCATTCATTTCGCTGTTTACTGTAGACATCGTATTGTAAACATGGGCACTCAATCAAAGCCTCCCCTTTCGAATAAATATGGGCTCAGCGAAACAATTTTCGATCGCGCATGTTTTATGTGTGTAACATTCTAGTCATAAAGGTAGAGATTGGATTTCTGAAAGTGGAATATTTCATCGTGAAATCAGACTTTATGAGTAAGCTGCTTGGTTTATGCAATTGGTATATAAATTCATATTGTTTCTCCTATTTAAACATTACTTGGCAACATTAAAGAAGAAATAAAATACTACGTGTAGCTACGTGTAAATTGCATTGTTTCTTATTATCATTTGAACCAGGGTTAAATATATTTTATGAAACCAACAGCACTTATGTAGAAAGTGACATTAAGGATGCGCTAGTCCGGAACTCGACCTCGTCGGCGCACGTGGCTAATTTGCGTGCTATTTCGCTGAGAAAGGGATAGACTCGGTTATGAACAGTGCGAAACTATTTACACCGATGTATAAGCACATTGGAACTACAGTCTAGTGTGTTCAAACACAAATATTGTTGAAAATCTAAATCTTCGTCGTCTAAAAATTCGCGAGTATGCGTTTGGGACAAGTGTTCTTGTGATAAAACAGCTGAATCTTTTAATTAAAAGTAAAGTTATTTACATTTTTTAATTGGTTATTACTATTTGGTAACTATGCTTGTATGAGTTTTGTTTTATAGATTTTATACTCCTTCCGGTATTTAATTGTCCACAAAGTTGCGGTAAAATTACGTGTTGAAACGGAATGTTTTGAGCCTCATAACTTTTAAAGTACTTATAATTTTACAATTATGATTCCATAAAAGCGTAGATAACGACAAGACAAATCGATAGAATTAAAAACTTTAAACAGACGATACCGAACAACGGAGTCATCACCCTACAGAATTTGTATGGCAAAACACCTGACTAACGTACCCTTAAGGGTTGTGCATGTGCTAATGACCTTCAGGATATGGGCCGAGTTTTGAACCTTAGTTCCCCGTCAGAAAGTCAGAATTATATTCAATAAAAAGAAGAATAATCTGTAAAATAAAAATTCCTCGGGAGCGTTTGTAGGTTGATTGGTATTGTATTGAACATAAAAATTGCGTGACTCTAAGACAAAGAGTTACGTAGTTTATGAATATTTGCTATAAAAATCGATGTACGCGGTCCTTTTTTTTAAACTATGAACTTTTTAAAAAAAAGTCCTCCTCAGCCAGTAAAGATTAAAAACCATTATACAATATATGTTTTTTTTTTGGTATTGTGCTTTATGTTTGACCATTTTTATAGAGGTTAAACATAGTCGAAATACCAAGGAGCACCCTTAAAGTAAAAAGAGGGCTGAAATTTGCATAACATACCGTACCCTTGTACTAAGATGTAATGCAATTAGAAATACAATTTAATAAGTAGTTACGGGAGGCCTCGCTATATAGAGATTTTGGAAATCTCTACATTAAACTCATTGGGTACAAATTATTTCAAAACACGTTTAGAGATTTTTAAGAAGAAGAACAATCTAAACAAATTTCTCTGGGGGGAAGGGCCTGCTATGTTCCATGAACCGTTTTGCTCAAACGATACTTTGAACCATGAGGATGGATATAGATTTTGGTTGTGATCGACATCCAAGTGGGCGAAGCCTTGGTTAGAAGCTAGATAAAGATTATATACAGAAAACAGCTTCGTTTCAAAGATGTAAAGTCCATTCATCAGCTTTATTATCCAGCACAATGCTATCTGAACCACGAAGATTATATTGTTATTCTAAGGAGCGAACTAAACTACGTATTGTCATCTCAGCGTACAAGATCACGATTTCACGAGCAGTCATTTTATTTCCAGATACGTTCATATACCACTTATATTTACCTATGTATATGGCTTATTTATTAAAACTAAAGTCCTACAAATTTTGTCCAAGTTGAAGTAGAGCCTGAACTCCAAATTATGAAATATCAAGATGTAATCGGGAAGACGTAGACGAGAGAGAGAGACCTATCCATACTTTTTCGTATTCGAATGTTATCTTTTTATGACAGCCTCTGTGGCGCAGTGGATAACACGCCAGCCTGTGACACGAGGGGCCCGATTCCGTTTGATCACTTCAACCTCCATTCATCATCAGGTCTTTCTTAGTCTCCACTTCAGGAGCACCGACCCTCTGTTCCACCAGAGCCACAACTTCCATTAATATATATATAGAGATAAATCACACAAATTGACATACGCACGTAGTTGTCAAGAGTAAGCAAATGGACCTGCGGAGTCCCTTACTCTCTGAATAAAATAAATAAATATATAGGGACATATCACACAAATTGAGCTAGCCCCACCCACAGTAAGTTGTGAACTTGTGTCGTGGGATACTAACTCAATGATACTATATTTTATAACATATACTTATAAAGATAAACATCCAAGACCCAGGCCAATCTGAAAAAGATCGTTTTCCATCTTGACCTGGCCGGGGATCGAACCCGGGACCTCCGTGTTGCAGGCTGGCGTGTTGACCAATGCGCCACGGAGCTCGACCAAAATCTTTTGAATATGTCCATTTACGACATATCCCAGTTTGCTGAGGGCCCTTTTGGTTTCTGTTAGCTTAGGACCACTTCGAACGTGCTCATCTGTTGCTTTAAATGTAAACCCTATAGTTTACGATTGTTTGATATTGTTTAGTTATGAGGTACGCATATACTTCCAGTAGTCTATTTCATGCATAAAATATAGTTTGAACTTTAAATTCGCAATTGATACATTGGCCACAAATTAAATTACATCACATACTAATGAAAAACTTAATCTCATGCTGCCTTGTATTGTTAGTAACTGTCTAGAGACTGTCAGAATGAGATTTGAAAACGTTTTTAGTTGAGATGCTTTTGCATATTCAGGTACACTTCTTCTAAATGTTTTTCAATGTTGGTGATAATTCTCGTAGCTAAATCTTTTGTAATTATAGATCTTCTTTTATTATGATTTCATTGACTTCAACTTTTACTGAGGTAATAAATGGATACATATAAGTAGAAAATGTATATTATTACTCCATAAAGAAGTAACCTACGAGAAAAATTGCATTGTTTATGTTTAACGACCTTTTGTTTGTTATTTATTTAGAAGATAGAAGTCAGACTAGATAATTGCATTCTGAAACAACTTATACATATAGTCATTATTGACACAACCTCTAGATTGTCACGTATCTTACTTTACTATCGAATATTACTTGTTTGTATTGTATCTTACATTGTTACCGTATGAGGATATTTCCAAAATGAACAGCCTTCGCCGTCTGTGAAAATTAGCTTTTTATGACTAAGCAATTTACACTTCAATAACAAATTGTTATTCTTTGTGCCGCTTTGGAGGACTATTCAATTTTCTACTATATTCGCCTTTGTATGCGATCATCATTATTAGGTCAGTTTTAGTCTCACTTGCAGTCCCCGTAGCATGGCACGCGCGACAACGTTTATCGACTATCGCCATCTTGTTTTTTGCAATACTGAAGAGCGAGAAGTAGATAGTTTATCGCGCGATATAAACGGCGACGCGGGAGCCATGCTACGGGGACAGGATCATGACCCTATCTGTACTACTAGAGCCATATATTAGCCAGAGCAGTCAGAGGATTTGGCTTACACTTTTCAAGCTGGCCAGACGGGTTGGAGGGGTCTCTTTGATGTTTATAAGCTTTGTTTAGTTTCGTTTTCTAAGTCGCCTTGTACGACATCCACGGGAAGACTTGGAGTGGTCCTATTCTGGTCTGCTGGGAACCATACATGGCACGTATACTTATACGATAGTAAAAGCCAAACGAAGGGTACGACTCAGGTGCGGGCAAATACTTTTATTTCATTTTCACAGGTATTTATCCGCGGTTAATGTCGTGTAGCCAAAAAATGATGCCAAAATCACATCATAACTTATATGCTGCCATATTACCCCGGGCTCTGACGTATCACAGCTGTGGAAAAAAGATTTGATTTAGAACAGTAAAAATCAAAGAAGTGAAATAACAGGGAAGTCATCATTATTGCTTGAAAGTAACTGCATTAAAATGTTGAAGTTGTCATGTAAATTTTGTTATTCGGTTTATTTATTGTGCATTTGTATTTATATAAAAATATAACGTTGTTGGATTATCAATAACTTATATTATGATGATAATTAGGTCTAAAAATTAAAGCATCACGAAAGAATCTGTTTATTTACAACACATGTTGGCATTAAAGCTGTCAGCTTGCTAATAAAACAGGTAGGCTTCGAGTCTTAGCACATCAGGATTAGGAGCTCGGCAAAGTAATCCTCGGAAGCCTGCATCTGAATGAGGTCGAAATATTTTTACACGTTTTCTACAAGTAGGTATGTTAAAAAAGCAGTTGTTTTATTAAATACGTACTATCTGGCAAATTTATCAACACATTATATTGCTTGAGCAATGGACTTTTGAAATGATCTCAATATAAATACTTTTACAAAGTTGTACCAAATAGGCATTAGACGAATAGCTGCTAATCTGTGCCTCTATTACTTATCACTAATGTTTGTCATAAAGGCACAGGTTAGCGACCTAATCAAGTTAGAATTCGACGCTCCACAAGGGAGCGTTCTTGGACCACCACTTATTTTGGAAATATGAGTATGTGTTGTATTTATAAAAGGTACTGTTGTCGAGGCATTATAGCTGTCAGCGCAGTAATGAAACAGGTAGGCTTTAAGGCTTAGCTTGTCAGGATTTGGAGCTCGGCGAGTAATCAGCGGAAGCCCGTGTCTGGGTGAGATCGAGACATTTTTATACGTTTTTGCAAGTGTAGAATATACCATAATATCAAATACTCTTTAGATCATTCATAAACCCTAACATTAGTTACGAATGTATAGCTATCCTTGCTCTGCGGCGCAGCACTCTACTGTTGATAGTTGTCCGATTTTAACGTGCTGTGTATCTTCGATGTAGTGCATGCTTCGTGTGGCGTACTTTTATTGTCTTAAAATGTCGTTTTTTGTTGGGCAACCGGCTAATATATGACAGTACAGTAAGGGTCATGCTCCTGCAGTGGAGTTGCCAGCCTCCGTGGTCCAGTGGTTAAGGCGTTTGCCTTGTTGACCCGAGGTCGTGGGTTCGATTCCCACGGAAAGCATAATTTGTTAAGTTGTTTCCAGTTTGGTTAGGACATTGCAGGCATGAATCACCTGATTGTCTGATAAGAAAGATGATTCCGTGCTTCGGAAGCCACGTTAAGCCGTTGGTCCCGGCTGCCATCTGGTAGTCGCTAAAGGAACCACGTCAGAGGCGGAGAGGCGATTCCAAAGAACTCTGACACCAGAGTGTGCATGGTCGACTGACCGTGTCACCTACACAAAATGATGATGAGTGGAGTTTAAAAAAAAAGAACTATGATGATGTTAGACAACCAGATTTCCAAACTTGAACGAAGGGTAACAGTCAATTTACACATATAAAATCTAAATATTGATTAAAGACCAGATATGATTGAATTTCAACAAAATGTCGAACCGCTGTCAAGTAGCGCTAAGTTCCGTTATCTTAATTCGGAAAATGGCCGCCAATCACAGATAGGCCCCGTAATTAATTGTTCGACGTTGCCTTATTAAATCTCAACCGAATCCGATTTCCAATTCAATCCAGATGCTTGATCATATTTTGCGCGTTTCTCGGTAATTATCTCAAAGGATGAATTTTCTTTTTAATTGAATGATTATTGCAGTAATTACAAGTAGTGAAGTATTTTTTTATATTTGTGGACCTAATATACTATTTTAAATTTTAGGCATTATACATAGGTGAGGTAGTATGCTTTGATGCGTTGCGGTGTAATAGCATTGAAACATATTTAAAGATTTCAATAAATCTTGCCAAAATGTAATTGATACGACCTTATAAATGATTTAATAAAACAATAGAAACCATCCTTTTAAAATATATATCTTGAAACCAAACCAAATATCGTTTCTAAAGCCAAACCATTTATTATTAGAAGTCTACTAATAAATAATTAGTCGTAATACTTACATAAAAAACACTTAAACTTAACCAGGGTACACTGTACTGTGACTAAAAAATATATTCAACATTCCCATACAAAGAGTCCGGCGAGGTGTATGCTTTTGTTAGATTTTTTTCCAGTATTGTTCCCAATAAAAATGTTGTAGGTACAGGGCATTTTGTAATGACGCTATTAATTACGCTGTTAATTCATGAAGTGATTGATCTTTTTTCAATAATCAACAAATTATCTATATTTATATCAAAGACATGACGTCTTACGAAGTGACGGTCGATCACAACGAAGCCAGGGACGTAAATCATGCAATAAATGAGCCAAAACAATGAGCAGTAATAGTCATTTTAAACTGCCTTCAGAGCCATGGTTACCAATTTTGAGGTACAAAGTACCAATTAACAAGATTCAAGATTCAATCGTTCAAGATTCAAGATTCAATCGTTTATTTAATATAGGTAGGTTTCTTTGAACACTTATTAATTGTCATATTTGTGTTTACATTTGTTAATATTAGTAAACCCTTACTTCGCTCTTTTAATAGTATCCCGCATAAAATGTAGGATAGTTTTGCAGACAAACCACACCAATTTATTGATTTGATATGCGTTTCTGGTCATCAAAGTTTTTATTACGATGGAGCACGACCCTTTCTGTACTCCCTACCAGAGCCATATATCAGATTGAGTAGTTAGAGGATTTGACCTACACTCTCCACACTTGCCAGACGGGTTGCAGAGGACTCTCTGATGTTTATAAGCTTTGTCATCTTGTCTTTACAAAGTCGCCTTCTACCACATCCACGGGAAGACTTCGAGTGGTATTCTAATATGCCGGGAACCAGACAACCGCACGCGATTGCCGTTTATTATGAAGTTATTACCGCGAAAAAGTTAACACAACGAGGAAATGGCGCCATATTTCAAAACACGGTTCTACGGTCAAGGCTGTGGTTCGCGGAACTGCATTGATCGACGCTCAACAGCGGTAGTCATGAAGTATCCTTCTTTATTGCAAATCCATTTATTGTTGAATCTATAAATAACGAAGGTCAAATAATAATAAATATATGAGGTGTGGTTCCCAGCAGAGTAGAATGGGACCACTCCAATTCTTCCCGTGGATGTCGTAAAAGGCGACTTAGGAAATTCAACACTAGCTAAACAAATCTTATATAAACATCAAAGAGACCTCTTCAACCCGTCTGGCCAGCATGGAGAGTGTAGGTCAAATCCTCTGACTGCTCTGACTAATAAAAATATGCCTATTGAGGTACGGAGAAGGTCGTGCTCCTGCAGTGGAGACTAACAAAGATCTGAAGATGATGATGAAATAATATTAAGATGCTTGCAAAAGAAAACCTTACGGGGTAAACATAACTTAGGGCCATAAAACCTTTGCGTTACGTTTACCGCGGTGGGTTAGGGGTGTAGGTTGGAAAATCGAATCAAAAATTTGTCTTAGTCCTGAATCTTCCTGATTTCAAAATCTAAATTTCAGAACATGTTTATATCTTGAAATCAGGAAGATTTTATTCAATGCTTAAAAGAGAATTCAAATAAGGAAGGACTCTTCTCTACTATTAGACGCTTTCACGCAGGCAAATTACCCGCGTTTTCACTCTATTTGCAAAAAGGTAAAAGCTTACCTTCCCGTAGCCTTATTTAGAGTAACTCCACCCCAGAAATGAGGCAGACGAAATTGAATCGATTCATAACATTGTTTTCCCCTGTAAGTTGAAATTTAAATGCACAATGACTAGACATTTAAAAATATTAATTTAAAAAATAATTTAATTACAGATTACCTCTAGACACTAATTGCCTCTTGAGAATATTTATAATATTAGAAAAACAGATTGCCTCTGTATTTTCCTCTTTAAATACTGTTTTCTTTTTAATGTAGGTATTTTTCGTAAAATTGTTTTTTTAATTTAACTTAATCAAATCGTTTTGATGTATGATGTTTAAACACAGAGAAGATCCTTGGTAAAACATTTCGCATAATAATCTATTTTGCTTAAGAATTTTTTCCAGTTTTGGTGAAGAAATAGAACGAGAAATTTCTGTTGCTCTACCTATATAGGTACGTATAGAAGAAGAATAATAATTTGCTTTTCTAATGAATGCAGATTATATTTACTGATATTTTTTAATAGGTATGTTCTCTGTTTAATCATAGTAAGCGTAACCGTTTCTACTTGTGGTTACAAATCCAAGTGTGGATTTGGAAGGTTGTAAGGTACGTTAAGCCGTTGGTCGCGATTGTCATTATATAGATGACATTCGATAAGCTATATCAAATGCCCTTAGGAAGCGTGAAAAATCTAACACCAGTGTTGGCCACTAACGCTCACGGAAAAAGCAACAACGTTATTATAATTTAACATGAGTAGACATATGTAACCACAATCAGTTAAGTGCATTTAATATGGATTAAGCTTTATCGTAGTTATCGACGATATCGATTTGTATGACAGTTAGCATGCCATATATCGTTCATAAATGTATAGTCTGTTATATTTGTATAGTTGAGTGGACCTAAAAATATATAATTATATTTATTTAACTTGGCGTGTGGTTTCCGGCAGAGTAGAATAGGACCACTCCAAGTCATCCCGTGGATGTCGTAAAAGGCGACTAAGGAAACCCAAGCTAAACAAAGCTTATTAACATCAAACAGACCTCTCCAACCCGTCTGGCCAGCGTGGAGAGTGTAAACCAAATCCTCTGACTACTCAAGCTAGTATATGGCTCTGGTAGTACAGAGAGGGTCGTGCTCCTGCAGTGGAGACTAGAAAGACCTGATGATGATGATGATGAACTTGGCGTGTGCCTTATTGAATAAATAATATTATCGATTATTGTTAACTTTTTTAAAATCTGTAAATTAATAAGTGCCTAAGTACCAATCCAGCCAGAGTCCAATTGCTGGTTTATTTAAAAAAGCTGTTTTATCTTTCGAAAAAGTGTCGTTTCAAGTTTTTTAACATTTCTAGGTCTTCTTGAAAGTTTCCCCGACTATCACGGGTGTATATTATGCATATAGACTTTACAAATGGGTCTCTATATTCAAAACCGCATCAAAATAGCTCTAGTGAATTTTAAGATTAGACAGTAGTGTACGTATTCATGATAGCACTGCCATGTCTTCTCTCTTGTTATCATATTTGCATCCATAATTATTAACAGGACTTAGTACGAACCTTTTTCATATTAATTACCCTTAACTTTATTTGTGACAAAGCACAGTATAATTCGATTGAATTTCCAAACGAATTCTCATTACATTAAACTCTGATTTATGTCTACACTGATTCGTTGCGTGATTCATTTCATTAGGACTCCACGTCCGTCAGTGTGATTTTGATTCATTTCTTATCGAATTGTAATTCGTTCTAATTATGGATCTGTACCAGAATAAACTACGTTTGAACTAGAATTTAAAGTTTAATACTCGTTCCGTCTCCCCTTGTCTTAGTATGGCCTATGTCACCTGCAGACAATTAAGCTTTCTATAAGTATAAGAATTTTGAAAATCGTTCCAGTAAATTTGGAACCTATTCAATATAATCAAATATACTATAGATAAATATATCCCAAAATAAACCTTAAATGATCCTAATCCTAAATAATACCTATTATAAATGCGAAAGTGAGTTTGTTTGTTTCTTACGCTTTCATGCTCTATCTACTGAACCGATCATCATGAAATTTTGCATACACATAGGTTAAGGTATTAAGAAGGACATAGGCTATATATCACGCGAACGAAGCCGCGGGTAACAGCTAGTTATATTATAATTGAATCAAACCATTTCCCATAATTATATCTGTGAATATTTACTAGTACATTGGACAAGTTGCCAAATATCGACTCCTTTAAAGAAATTGAAAATTTCGCCCATTTGAAACGTTTAACTTTCTTACTAATCAAAACTCTATTGTAGGAAATTTTGCCAAGGAACTAGAAATTGGCTCCAGACAGTTGCCAAGTTACATTAGAAACCCAATTAAACTTAAATGGTTTTTAAAGTACTTTTGGTATCTTTCAAATGTTTATTTATTTTTATTTTAAATAAGAATTTTGAAAAAGGAAAACCCTGTCCGTTCCTTAAAGGGGTGCTTTAACCCCGTCAATACGAAAAGTTGTTCGTATTCAGATTTTCATAAGGGATTAAGACACGGACGATGTTTGTATGCAAAAATGACACCAAAAATATTATTAAAATACACTGGCAGACTGTTTTTTTAACATTCTGCTCAACTAGGGGTAATGCACAATATCGCGCGGTTAATGCATGGAACTTCGGGTTCCATACAAGCTGAAAAGTAAAAAAATAATGACATATTCCATCCTACATTTGAACACAGACAAACACCCTTGTCATCCTACCTCTAAATACATCAACGCTTTCACCCTACCCTAATAACCAATTTCTCGCAACTCCCAAATTAGTTTAGTCGCAGCGAATGAAATGGTTGCGCAAATAACAAGGGCTAATTTGTCGCAGATTAGAGTGACGCCCTCATCGAGGGCTGTAGTCAGATTTATTTGCTGATCTGCCGGTAATTCTGAGGATTTATGCCCTTTGATCAACTGTTTCCTCTGATAATAGTCGGAATGGGGAAATTAGTGACGTATTTTGACGTGTAAATACCAAGGGAGCTGATTTATTAGAAACCTAACGTCGTATTATACAACGTAGGTACTCGCTTAATTCATATATAAAATAGGGTTACGCGTGAATGTATGAAGTCAGCTGTAGCTGTCGGCCTGTAGGCCGACACGTTTCGTCCTAATCCTGATGTCTTCCTCTGGGCGAATGTGAACCGCGACGCGCACAAAGTCGTCCCAGTCCGCACACTGAAACCGGTCGGCCTAATAGCTGACTTCATACGTGAGCCGTATGGCATCTCCTCTATAATATATACTCCGTGATCTGCTCGAGTAATGCACAATATTGCCACTTACTGCAAACCCGTAACACAAGCCGAAAAATAATAAGATATTACATCCTATATTGGAACACAGACACACTCTGTCATCCTACCTCTAAATACATCAACGCTATCACCCTACCCTAATAACCAATTTCTCGCAACTCCCAAATTAGTTTAGTCGCAGCGAATGAAATGGTTGCGCAAATAACAAGGGCTAATTTGTCGCAGATTAGAGTGACGCCCTCATCGAGGGCTGTAGTCAGATTTATTTGCTGATCTGCCGGTAATTCTGAGGATTTATGCCCTTTGATCACTGTCCCCCCCCCCCCCCTCTGATACGAGACGGCATGGGGAAATTAGTAATGCATATTGACGGGTAAATACCAAGCCAAGGTAGCTGAGTTATTTTATGTAAGCACTAGCGATTTTCCCGCGACTTGGTTCGTGAAAATTATGGCCTGTCTATATAACATATCTATATCATAATAAATGAGCTTTCTACAGGTGAAAAATTTTGAAAATCGGTCAAATCTTTCCTCTTTATAATATTAGTACCTATGGATAAACACAACGTCGTATTATACAAGGTACTAGCTGTTTCTTGCAACTTCGTACGCGTTGGTTTCGATTTTATCACACAGTCTATCCCAGGCGCCCCAGGCCTAGAGTTGCCAACATTTTTTTGTCAGAATATAGTATTTTTATCAAAAAGCTATTAAAAAATATATAGTATTCTAGTAGGAAAGAATAATAAATAGACTAAGTTATATTTTGTACTCAATTATTTTTGGTTACACACACACACGCTCATTACTTTTGGTGTACGAAAGGAGCGTTCAAAAATTGCGGGCTCTGTTTTTTTACTTTATTAGTTATAGTGTCGCCAAATATAAACATTGATCTATTGTACTGAAATATAGTATTATCGCGTACTATATATTTCCTCTACTATAATACTATATATTATAGTACGGTTGGCAACCCTACCTAGGCCTTCCCCGGCTCCAGACCTCTGGTTCCGAAGCATCTCAGGTAGGGGTATAACTGGAAACATAGACATTAATAGTTTTCGTAGCCCTCGCCTAATAAAGACGTTAACAGGCAAATTTTTGATACCTTGCAATTTTTATATTCGGTTCGTTGGATTTGCCAATTAGATTCGGTTTTTTACGAAGACTACCATCGGGGGAAATTCGATTAAAAAAACGTGGGTACACAGAAAATATTAAAAAAAATATCATTCAGCCATACAGTGTAATATACGAAAAATATTATTTTAGAACGGGACAGCGTCTTCGGACTTATTCCGCGCAAAAATTTCTAATTTGTCTGAAATAGAATGACCTCTTTCAAGGAGGGCGGGCTGATTTATTTGTTGAATTACATGAAGTTTTGCCTCTAGTAGATTTATATTCTTTGATGCCAGTTTCCTTAACAAACATGGAATGTTTGAGAACCTCCGCTTTTCTAAGTATTATAATAGCTTCTTTAATTTGGTCCTCCGTCACTGGATTACAAGTAAATCAGAACTTCTCAGGTTTATTTATGTATAATGTATTTTTTTAAATAAGCATTTTTTTGCGACACTGAAAGAAAATGTCTTATAAACACTATTAATTTGATTTGATTTGTCATAATAACTATAAGAAGTTACCATTTTCAATTCGTGTTTTAAGTAGGACGGTCAATATATTTGGTACTAGCACTTTTACTGCGACTTTGTCCGCGTAAATTATAGCCTATGTCATCCGCAGATAAATCACCTTTCTAAGGTGAAAGAATTTTGAAAATCGGTCATATTACCTTCTTTCCAGATGGGTCAGTCGGGTAACAAGATAAAAGTTGTTATAGGTACTATATTCATAACGGTTTTCCCGAAAGTTGTCGGGGGACAAGCGGTATCGCCGGACGATGCGTTTAATAGAATTTATGACGGGAAGGGTAAATAGCACAGATACCCGCGCTAAATTTGTGTACCGTTGCCACCCTTGTGTTCCCATCGTTATGGGCAGTTTGTGGTCAACGTCGTTTCCTTATGGCGTATTCGTACTTTGTCCTCGCAAACATATTGTCTTAAGGAAATGGAGATATTTTATTAACTAATGTTTTTATTTGTTTCAGGTAACAATCATGGCCAACTGGTTTCCTTTAGTTTTCAGGACTAGTAGATTATTGAAGTGGTTAAGTACAACTTTTCTTATACCCGATTCAAATTTATCGCTTTATCTTGTGAAATGATCTCGTCATATAAAACTCTCAAAACTTATTCTTAGTGTTCAATATCAACTCATAATTTTTAGGGTTGCGTACAAAAGTTGAAAAACGGAACCCTTATAGGATCACTCGAGCGTCTGTCTGTCCGTCCGTCCGTCTGTCACAGCCAATTTTCTCCGAATCTACTGAACCAAATTAGATGAAATTTGGTAAGATAGTGTAATCCTATGACCCAAACACGGATGTGCAAAGTAAATAAAGATTTTTTTGAAATAAGGGTCATTTTGAAGGGCCCAATTACAAAATTTTAAAAGAAAGTTTTGCAAACCTTACTGTGTCATATATCAAATGAAAGGGCTCATTATGAGGATCTCAAAAATATTTTTTTTTTGTTCGGGTAAAATCAATACTTTTGATTTTATTCACGAAAGAAGGCAAAAATTGACCATTCGATCCCCCCCCCCCCTGATCTCCGAAACTACTGGGCCGAAAATTTTGAAAAAATTACAAAATGTAGTTCATTCCTTGAAGATTACAGGAAAAATAATAAGAATTCTATCACTTGAAAATTAAGTGGTAAACTCACAATAATAAGTTCATCTAGGGAAATAGTTCACTAAAACACCACTAGATGGCGCTAGTCAATTGAATAAAACATTTTTTGTACATTGTGTGTGTGTTTGTACGGAACCCTCATTGCGCGAGTTTGACTCACACTTGGCCGGTTTTTTTATTACATATAAGACTATGCCTAATCTAATCAAAATTTAGACATTCACAACCACGCATGTATCGGCCAGTTTGCGCCGGTTTGTCGAGCCTCATTCTAATCAAAACTTTGACCTCATAATATACTGCTCGCAAACACAAGATCCAGTACTCGGAAACTTATACAATATTACTTCTACCGTGTTTGACGACACTTTGATGACGTTATTTTGTCTAATAACTTGCCAACTCCTACACGCTAAACGTAAACCTTAACATAGAACGTCCCTGTCGCAGAATATTAGTACGCATAAATGTTATTTCTGCAAAATTCACACAATCACAACCACGCATCCTTTGCCGCGGTTTGTCGAGCCTCATTCTTATTAGAAGTTAGAACTCATATACGGCTCGGATTCATCATCCAGTGCTCGGAAAGTTTGGCAATATTACTTCTACCGTGTTTGACTACACTTTCATGACGCTATTTTGTCTTACTAGCCAACTTCTACAAGCTAAACGTCAACTTGCCTCAACGTAGAATGTCACTTTCGCACAGTATTAGTAGTCAAAAACGTTATTTCTGAAAAATCTTGACATTCACAATCATGCATCCTTTGTCGCTGGCTTTATATGTATAGGAGAATTTGCGCCGGCTTTTCGAGCCTCATTATAATCAGAACTTAGAACTCATATACTGCTAGGACTCATCATCCAGTACTCGAAAATTTTGGCCTAATTACTTCTACCCTTTTTGACGACACTCTGATGACGCTATTTTATTTTAAGTGTCAGCTCTTCGACGTAGAACGTCACTGTCGCACAACGACAAAAATGCTTAGTACCACGGAAGTAAGAACATATATCTCCATGCTTAGTACATATATCTCCATGCAAAAATGTTATTTCTGAAAATTTTTGACATTCACAACCAAGCATCCTGTGTCGCTGGCTTATTATGTATCTGAGAGTTTGCGTTGCGCCTGTTTGTTGAGCATTCTTATCAGAACTTAGATCTCATATACTGATCGCAAACACTAGCTTGTATCCAGTACTCGGAAACTTGTGCAATATTACTTCTACCGTGTTTGACGACACTTCGATGATACGCTATTTTGTTTTACTTTCCAACTCCTACAAGCTAAACTTATAACTCAACGTAGAACGTCACAGTCGCACAATATTAGCACGTAAAAACCTTATTTAATTTTCGAAGAGAGTCGAATTTGTAAAATGTGTTTTCCCAATATGTTATTAACATACGCCTTGAGGCCTGATGGCTAAAAAGTCTTGTTTTCCTGTGTGTTACGAAAAGAAACATAAAATGGTTCACAATCATCAATGTAACCACGTGTTAATCGTCTTGCCTCTAGGGTGGCAGCCTGGAACTAATGTTGGTATGTGTGAGAGCTACTTTTACTTTCCTTAAATGTTCATGTTTTGAAGATAATGTGGATGTTATGACCTGTTGTGACGTAACTATTGTAAGTTGAAAGAAAGTGCTAGTTTTGATACGCACAGTTTAATGAGAAAAGCGCAAATGTCACTCTATCTACATTTACTTTATGCCCACTAATACGCTAAACGTGGTCTTTGGGCTTTATAACCTTGGGCTCTGTGTACACCGCAAGGGATAAGAACGTGATACCAATATAATAATGTGGTCAAGATATAGTATAACAACTTTCCCCTCAATTGGCAGAAAGACAAGTCCTTGAAAAGTATAGACTTACTCGTAACTCGATATTGATCAAAAGGAAGTCTCATTAACAGAAAAGATAAGACGACAACTTCTAACATCGGTTAGTTTTCTATATTCTTAGAACATTCGCGTGTCAATGAAAGTAACTGATTGTAATCAGATTATTGGCTCGCTCTGAAAGTTACTGGATGTGGTCGCTCGGTTTCTTCTAATTAACTTGTTATGTTGGCCAGGTTTGTGTTGGTGTGTGTGTACAGTTACACAAACCTAGCCAACGTAACAAGTAATACATTTGTATTGAAAATTGCTGATCGGCAGTGACTTTTTGGAATGCTGTATATTCTGTAGAATTTCTTGCTGTAGCTATTGTAGGTTTCAGTATTTGTTGAAGTTATAACAAAACTCAAATTCAAATTGTATGGATCTGCATCTATATTTTGGCAAGCTTCAGAATTTCTTGCTGCACGCTATTGTAGGTTGTAAGTTGTTGAAGTTTAGCAAAACGTATTGGTTCTCCGTTTATTGTAATTAATTTGTTATGTTAGCTAAGTTTATGGAAGTGTATGAACACACAATTGTATGAATAAGTGCTGGGATTCTCCTTTTATATGGATTGCATGGTAATGTAAGGATTTTAGTCTTATCTTGAAGTTTGGTGATAAACAACATTTACTATGGGGGATGTTTTGCCCTAACGCGACAGAATCGGAGATAAGACTTCTAAAACACAATGGCCACTTTTAACAAGCCTGACTTAAATAATTTATCAGTTTTGCATGATTTGCTTCTACGAATATTCTAAGATTTTTTATTTGCTCTTACCACGTAATATGTATGATGGTGTTAACGAGTGCGCAAAATTAGTGTATATAAAATGTATTTAAGGCTATTAAGTACAAAGTGCGTCTATGTGAACTAAAAAATAGAATACAACAGATAGCACTCCAACAAACACTGCTTATTCATAATTGGATGCATTCTTCGAGCAACACGGCTTTTCCGTAAGGATGCATTCGACGGATCCTAAATCTATTTTTTTTTTCTTTTATATGGCAACTGTTCCATAAACATCGACATAAGTAGTTTATGTTCATGTTAAGTATGTGTTCGACATGCACGTCAACTGAGCACGTTATCGCTGTGTCGTGTGTTAGATCTGTCTTAAACATATGTTACTGCTAGTACCATCTGTACTTATCATCTCGCTCATCGAAGCTTGAAAACGTACTCTATCATCATTACATTTCGAAGGCTGTGTCACAGTAAACTACGCACATGATCTTAGGATATATTCAATAGTAATTTTAACACCGAAAAAATATATTGTACATAGTCCCGGCCAGAGAGACGAATTTTTTTTTTTAAATCTATGGTCCCGGCAAAGTAGAATAGAGATTTGAAGGGTCCTAACCCTTCAAATCTCCAGGTGGATGCCGTAGAAGGCGACTTAGGAAACACTAGCTTAACAAAGCTTATAAACTCAAAGAGACCTCTTCAACCCGCCTGGGCAGCGTGGAGAGTGTAGGCCAAATCCTTTGACTGCTATGGCTAATATATGGCTCGGGTAGTACAAAGAGGGTCGTGCTCCTCTGGTGGAGACTAAAAAGACCTGATGATGATGATGACATGAAATTATGTAAGCTGATTAACCAAGTATAAAAAGACGGATATTATACCTTGAAATATTGCTAGCTCATGCTCAGAATTGATTTATTACTTGCATTCGTCACATACGAGTAATTAATACCTACCAGCTTTATTACTGTACCGAATAAAATTAAGATAATATCGATTAGGTACATGAATTGAAGTTTTAAACAACGCAAAAGCACTAGGCAATGGAGCTGGTGTGATAAAGATTACTTACATGGTAATTTTATCTTTTTACATGTGTTAGTGGTTCAGTTAATTTTAAGCATATTTTTTCCAATTCTATCACGCTTTCTCGAAATAGATAGCAGAGTGAAGCTGACGTGTGAAAGTACATAGGAGGTGCAGAGATTATTAGTTCGAAAGGATTCAGTTCTCGACCTTTCCGTTTCATAGACCTTGTACCTAGTGGTCTCACATACTCGCGAACCCTACCATTAATGAATTTGCATCTCATGCCGCTATCTCGTGACAGGAAAACTTGATTACACTCATTGTTTTGAACCGCCGAGTCAAGGCTACGGTTTTCTTGGGCCGTCACGTTCGCCGGCTGTGTCTTTTTTATGCTTATTACCTCAATGGGTTAAGAAGTCGATTATTATTTTAATTTTAGAATATGACTAGCAATTATTGTTATAAATAGGTATATTGTTACCTGTCTGTGACATAGAGATAATTGTACATGCGAGGGCTGACATCTTTAGAATTGAATAAATCGTTGTATGTATATGCAACACATCTTTACAAATGAATAAGATACTTACGCTCGCTTACTAATTAGTGTTTTTTTTAATTTATACACTGTAAAAGCTAATATTCATTGTCATTAATATGTGACCAAATGAAACTCCGATCACTTCAACATAAGATGTTTTGACCGTCCGATCACCTTAGCATTGAATATTTTGAACGTTCGATTAGCTGAATAGGCGATCTACTGAGAACTCGATGTATGAAGTATGAAGCGTTCGATTACTTGAACGTTCAATCATTTGAAGCTTCTATTATTTGGTTATCGATCATTTATTCATCAATGACTCATTAAAAATATACCTATATTTCATTCGATATGACGTAGGGGACCTATTTTTGGGGTCTTGTCGTAATGTAAAAAACAGTTTTTCAATAACTTTCCATTATAGTGAAATCTGAAAACCTATAGGAATAAAATGCATTTACACTTTTCTTAAAAGCAATCCCATGAAAGCAAGTCGCTGTAAAGTAAACCATAAATCAACGTTCTTTTACCGACCGAAAAATGCAACAGCTTTATTACAGGAGAAGAATAAAATTTAAATAATTCAATTCTCCCTACTCTGTGCGTTTCCGAAAACTTCCCTTGTTTTTCGTGAATTGACATTTATTTTTGTTTACGTCGCGGCCGGCGGTCGTTTGCATGACATATCCATTTAGCCGCAGCCAGCTTATTGCATGGCAACACAACGCCGTAATGCGAACTGAAATGTCTACTTAGCTGGTTATTTTTAAACTCCCTTTTTAGGGTACCGTACCCAAAGGGTAAAACGGGATTATAAAGTTAGTATTGATTCACGAGACTTCGGTCCGTCTAGCTGCCATACAACAAACATGACTTATTATCCCGTGTTTACAGTAGGGACGGAACCCTTCGTGCGCGAGTCTGACTCCCACTTGACTGATTTTTCCCTGAGTGTGGTAAAGCAGGAATTGTCATTTAACTGTAAAGATAATTTGAAAATGAAGAAACAAACAATTCTTCTGAAAACATAAATATACTTTTGATTTGATATGAACTTAACTCAGTAGACGGAGCGTATAGAGCAAATTAGTCATAGAAGTATGAATACTCTCTAGAATGTGAATATTGCTTGATCTGTCCTACGACTTATACTCGTAAAACATACACGCGGCTTTCTCGCGACCCCAGTCATCTGACGTCTGTCGAAGTGCAAATATCAGAACGAAATTAATTGTTTATAGCCGTAAACATGCCTAGTTGTGCAGTGAAATCCTGCAAAAATACTGACAGAAATATTAAAATGTTATCCCGACCTGTTACTTTTCAGATGTAAGTAAGGCAAAGTACGTTTTATTTAAAAAATTTAAATGTATTTATACGCCATTTTAAATGTCAAAATCCTTAGTAAGTAACAGAAGATAGTACAAATAGTGATGACCCTACTTACTCTTACAATATATCGATAAACAATATACATGAATACGACATGAGTACAAAAGAGCGTACCAGAAGTATAACTGTGACCCGATTCTACTAACTCATGTAACAGACCATGTCTTACCTCTATATCCTGTCAATCCTTGATTTCTAAATTATTTCTAAGGCAATGCCTTTAATTTTTGCTAGGTTTCATTATTCTTTTTTCTTAGAAAAATATATTTAATTTTTCGTATTCCTCCTTTGTTTGACAATGTCAAAAAACTAAAATTAAAGTAATTTTATTTTTAAAATCCTAACCGGCCTTTTAGAAAACTTCTTTATAGACAGTACTTCTTCTTCATATTTTTGCCAAATTATATATTGGCATGAATGCCTTAATACGCTCAGATTATGATGATATACCTATACAACATGTTACCAGTTACACTTGTTTGTCCTTAAAGTGTCAAGATAAAATAGTTTGTTTCTAATGTTTGGACGGTTTAAGGGGTGTGATTTACAAATAACTTCAATTTTGGGATCCAAGATTGCGGGCACCGCCTGTAAAAATTCGATAGGGGTGTAGTTTTAGAGGTGTTTTGAGGTATAGATCGCAGATATAAAAAAACTTGTGACTAATCTTTCTCAGCCTCACCTTTAATAATAAGCACAGATACTGAAAGAGCTTAGACAAAAATGAACATCGTTTCACAGTGTGAATTCTCCTTCACTTTATAACTAACGCGGTTAAAATAATGACCTCAAACTACTCAGCCTAGTGAAGTTTTGTCGTGTAGCAGACAAGCAAGAGAGGGTACCAGATTCGATGTCTGGCGCGGCTAAATATTTCAAATTAAATTTCTCATGTGTATGTCCGCCGTTCTGAAGCAACCCACGGAGATACAACCCACAACATATATACATACAATCATATAATCACGTCTGTTTCCCTTACAAGCAGCCAGAGCTCAAGGTCGGACCCAAATGCTACGTTTAGCATGTTTGTATATAGGTGGAAAATGGAATTAAAAAAGTGATAAGTTGCAAGCCGCATCATCTTTTGATATTGTTTAATATATTTTCGCCCTTTCCCTTTGCCGGCTTTTACTTTCTTTGCACATTCTACATCTTTTTCATTTCTCCCATAACAGCCGTAAAAACTTTGCCAATTCTTATATTACCGCATAAATACGGTCATAATAGCGGAACAACAAAGCTTATGATGCTATTAGGAAATAGCTCAGACAATGATGACTAATAAACTAATTTTGATGGTATTTGCACTCTTAGGTAGCTACGCAATGATAATAAAAACATAATTTCACATTCAAAAACCTTTGTTTTCTAAATTGCAACCGCTGATCTGTAAACCTACATTAAATCTGTGATTGCAACAAAATGGTTTGTTTTGTGTTTTCGATATCGATATTACGCGGTGTTGATACATCACTTGTGACAGCAGTGTCAAAAGTCATGAGTGCTATTTTCAAACTGGCGACTAAATACGCTGGTTTGAATTTCTGTTGTTTGAAAAATCAAACGAACGATTTCTATGTAAATTTTTGTACGTCTTTATGATATCACCCGTTCAAAAATAGCACCCCTATCAACCCGGCCCCCTTTCCTCTTTTTCACACCCCCCCCGGCTCGACATTCTAGGTTTTCATACAAAAATGGCTTTATGCGACATCTATTCAGAGAGAAGAAAATTTTTTTTTTTAAATCTATGAAATTAGTCTTCATACTCGTAGGAAATAAGTAAATAAATCTTATTTAGATTATTTGCATTACATATCCATTTAGCCGCATCCAGCTTATTGCATGGTAACACGACGCCGTAATGCGAACTGAAATGCCTACTTAGGGGGTTATTTTTAAACTCCTTTTTTCCCTGAGTGTGGTAAAGCACGAATTGTAATTTAACTTTTTAGATAAGTTAAAGACGAAGTAACAAACAATTGTTTAGAAAACATAAATGTAGTTTTGACATGATGTGAACTCGTGTCATAAGACGAATACACCCCATCTTATGAAAAAATTGTCTTCATACGCGTAGTAAACTAAGTAATTTTTAAAGCAAATTAGTCTTCATACTTTTAGTAAATTACGTAAAGTCAGATTATTTGCATGCCATATCCATTTAGCCGTAGCCAGCTTATTGCATGGCAACACGACTCCGTAATTCGAACTGAAATACCTGAGTATGGTTATTTTTAAACTCCTTTTTTTCCTGAGTATGATAAAACACGAATTGTAATTTATTTTCAAGATATGTTGAAAACTAAGAAACAATTCGTTTGAAAACATAAATGTTCTTTTGACTTACGGAGCGTATAAAGCAAATTAGTCTTCATACTCGTTGTAAATCAAGTAATTTATAAAGCAAATTAGACTTCATACCCTAGTAAATTAAGTAAATAAATCTTAGACTATTAAATTGGCTCAAAGTATTTCGTAGCAGTCTACGTTACAGCATTCTATTTTGGCATTAGTCTTCCAAATACACTTACCTCTAACAAAAATTTGTAAGTTTCAGAAACGGATCCCTAAATCGAAAAATGGTGTTCTTAACCTCGCAATATTGGCATGATTAATATACATACCCATACCAAATTACAGCTTTCTAGTAATTATAGTCTCTGAGTAAAACCGCGGACGGACAGACAGACAGACATGGCGAAACTATAAGGGTTCCTAGTTTACTACGGAACCCTTAAAAGGATGTGGTGAAGATGGAGAAGATTAAGTGTAGCAATCGCCAAAACATTTTATATTATTGGTAGTATTTTCTTGGTGTTGGTGTGTATGTGGATCGCTTACTGACATTGTATTTAATTTTGTGCTGAGCACAGCATGGGGTCAGGGCTCGGCTCTACGCCGACGCTTAATTATATCCCGTGTTTACCTGTAACAAACAAAATACATTTCCTTAAACAAGCAATTTGAAACATTACATAAAAAAAATATGAGAATGATATGAAAAAAAAAAATCTTAACATGAAGTAATAAATAAGAATAAACAAGTTTGTTTTTTCAGAAATATACTTTTTGTGACAAGCATTATTATAAATATGCATTACTGTTACGTAATTTAACAATGACTTTGTTTTTTATTATTATGATGGTTACTACCTTTCAACTTAACAGCTAATTGAATCCATATTATTATATTTTTATCCATATATTTATTTTAGTGTAAATACAAAATTTCAGCTCTATCGGTTCAGTATTTCTGCTTTCAAATTAAGTTGCTGGATACATTGCGACTTAAATAAAACGAAAGATTGCAACTTAAGTAAAATGTATATTTCTCTAAAAGCTAGCTAATTCTCTGGTCGGTTTACTAAAGTAATAACTTTTGATGAAGTCTTCAAAGGGGTTTGGTTGAAAATTGGTGAGTTTGAAGAAATTGGGTTCAAGCTATGTATTTTACTAAGCGTAGGGAGAATAACATTTCACGTGTTTTTTTTTTGTGGAAAACGAGTAGATTGTTAAACCAATGTTCTTTGAATAATAACATAAAACAGTAACCTAAGTTTATCGTAATTTAAATACTTTCAGAAATTTATGCACATCGAGCACAATATTTTTGTTGTAAAGCTATTTTTTATTTGATTTATGTAGTATATATACAAATCCACATAAATAAAAACAAAGACGTCATGCGGACACGTCATACATTATTTTTATGTGTCTGAGACGTCGCTGAAATACTAAATATTCTGAGACTAGTGAAAAAATAACTCTCACTCACCTACGTTATACGCATACGAATGAACGGAGGGCAAAAGTACTCGGGCACCTTCTTCATTATTGCTTAATTCTTTACTTATAAATAATGTTCTTATGTCTCACATCAATTTATTTTCTTAATATAAATAATTATTTTCAACTTAAGCGAAAAGCAACGAATTTTATAATATGTAGTTACCGATCTTCTAAGAAATGTTAGTATTATGGAATTTGAAGAAATTCATGTGTGTCTAATGGACTCGTTATCATTTGGCATGCGACAGGTTAATGACCACAAACTACGAAGGAGATACTATTCCTAGTATCAGACAAATGTTTTCTCTAGGCAATAGAGACCAAGGCAAATATTGGAGTGAGGGTAAAGATTATTGAATGTAATAAGGCCGCCCACTAGGCACAGCAGCGACGCAAAACATTTTATTCCTAATACTTTACAAATAGAAAGAAATTCAAAAATATAAATCATACATGCACTAGTAAATAACCTGAAGTATTTTTGGAATCGTGTTTAATATTATCAGAATCAGTGAGAATTATGAGAATCAGATTACCGCCAAAACGGCCGTTTTTGGCGGTAATCACGTTTTCTCTTAATGACTGATTCTCATAATATTAAAACAGCTACTGAGCCCGGGGTGCCCCCTTAAGTTTGAATTTCTATTGGGGCCCATTATTTCAAACCTAATTGACGCGTGTTCTATGCCGTCATATCCATAAAGGCTATTTATACCCTGTCTATTTATTTCGAAACTTTTCTTTTGTCATGACATAATAATTGTAACCTCTGCATACTTTGACTTAATGTAAGTGTAAGTAAGATGCTTTGTAAACGAACATATTATTTATGCCTGTAATATTGTATCGGGCTTAATCAATTTCATGGTAATATTGTGTTGGCCATTAACACACGAATAACAAACAAACACGGGAATATTAATTTACAAAACAATTTCATTTAAAATATAAAAGACGCTCAATATTTCACTTTAAAATATGTAGACTTTGACCACTTGTTGAAACTTGCAGTTGCCAACTAACAAAGATATTTTCTTTCAACCCCACGAGTATAATAAAAATATCATGTAGGAGACTAAAATCTGCATTTAAAAACCACGAAAACCTATTGTTTTAATGCAGATTTAATAAGAATAACACTAATGGAATGGAAGGCACTGTTTCCTACAAAATGGAAGCCCATTTAATTTGCATTGGTGTATTTAACAGCGCTGGAATAGTTATTTTATGATCTGGAGCTACTTTAGAGCTAGAGTTGGTCGTAAAGTTTACGCCTTGGCAACAACTGTAAAACCTTAGAATAAAGCCATTTTAATTAATTAATATGAACATTTAGCCGCGTGGATCCCGGCAGAGTAAAATAGGACCACTCCAAGTCCTCCCGTGGATGTCATAGAAGGCGACTTAGGAAACACAAGCTAAACAAAGCTTATAAACATCAAAGAGACCTTACCAGCTCGTCTGGCCAGCGTGGCGAGTATAAGCCAAATCTTCTGACTGCTTTAGCTAATATATGGCTATGGTGGTACAGAGAGGGTCATACTCCTGCAGTGGAGATTAAAAAGACCTGATGTTTATAAACATATTTAGGTATTTGTTATCAATTTATCACCTCGTGTTTCCTAGTTCTCCGTCGTACAGAATACTTGCATTGAAACAGTCGCCAAAAACTGTTTGTCGAATGTCGCCCGCGTTATGTATAGTAACTAGCTTTTGCCCGCGGCTTCGCTCGCGTTAAGAAGTAGAATTGTTCAAAATCCTTTCTTAGCGGATGATCAGGTAGATGTTATGATGAATAGATGTTATGATTCATCATAACATCTACCTGCATGCCAAATTTCAGCCCGATCCGTCTAGTGGTTTGGGCTGTGCGTTGATAGATCACTATGTCAGTCAGTCAGTCACCTTTGAGTTATATATATATATATAGATACATACGAGTCCATTCAATTAATGGCTGTAGACGCTGCATGAGTGAGATAAACAACTTGACAGATTTTTATACTGTACATTAGATCAGCAAGTTACTGTCTTTATTTCTATAATGGTTTATTTGCATTCACAATTATATATTCTTATTAAATTAGAAAATAAGACATGGGAAACCTGCGTCTTTCGTTTGTCGTTTAAAGGAAAAGACGCATGTTTGAGTCTAATAGAATAAGAATGTTTTTGCCTTAAATAGTGTTTACCCATGAGAAACAGGTTATAAATTATATGTGAGATATTTTCATTATATAAATATTATTTCAGAAAAGGCTCAAACGGTTTCAAATAAATTTAAAAATCTATTTATGTAGCTCATCATATGTGTGTCATCTTTCGGAAAAATATGTTTTACGGGCTTTCAGTTGTCAGGTACTATATTTTATTGAATACCATTATTCTTATGAAAGTGAGTCGACTCCCTAGAGCAAGCCCGCCCATTGCATTTGCATCGGTTAGTTTTATAGCTCCTAGACTATCGTAAATACACCTCGCCTTGGCAATGACTGCCAGAGAGCATTGAACGCCGCCTAAATCATTTATATGTGGCAGCAGGAATTAGCATAAGTCATGTTTGTGATCATTCAGCGTAGCACCTGTTCTGCTTTGTGTCCCGTGCACGTGCAAAGAAATAAAATGAATTTGTGGAAAAACGGAATGCGGATTCTGACTCTGAAGGCCAGCCGTGTGGTTCTCGGCAGAGTAGAATCGGACCACTCTAAGTCTTCCCGTAGATGTCGTAGAAGGCGACTTTGGAAACAAAAGCTAAACAAAGCTTATAAACATTTAAGCAACGTCTCCAACCCGTCTGGCCAGCGTCGAGAGTGTAGGCCGAATCCTCTGATTTCTCTGGCAAATATATGGCTCTGGTTGTACAGAGGAAGTCGTGCTCCTGCAGTGGGGAAGAAAAATACATGATGATGATGATGAATACTGGCTCTGAAGTATCGCGACTGAGTATGAAACCACGCTTACTACCCCAGTAATTACTACTAACATTAGAATATTTTGTAGCAGCTGAGACTAAGGAAAATATAGTTGAATACAAACAAACCCTACTATAAATAAATAAATAAATATATACGGACAAATCACACAGATTGAGCTAGCCCCAAAGTAAGTTCTAATGGAAGACTTGTGTTATGGGATACTAACTCAACGATACCATATTTTATAACAAATACATATATAGATAAACATCCAAGACCCAGGTCAATCTGAAAAAGATCATTTTCCATCTTGACCTGACCGGGGATCGAACCCGGGACCATCCGTGTCGCAGGCAGGCGTGATGACCGCTGCGCCACGGAGCTCGTCAATCTGCGCAAATCGTCTACTTGCGGGGGTTACTTTGCGTCTTGCGTCGCCCTGAGAACAAATAGCATTGTGGCTCCATGCTGGCGATCACAAAACTTTTTTACAAGAAAGGGTGTAAAAATTTCTTTGAAGTAATTTTAAGTGTTGTTTTTATAAGCATCTTTGCAAATTTATAAGTGTATCAGTCAATAAAAGCAGAGATAGCTATCTCTGACTCCGTACAAATAGAACTGTGATTTTGAACCAACTAGTCGGAGAACCAACAACTGCGTTAGCAGGAACTCTTAACAAACCGCAGTCGGCAAATTCGGCGCAATTTCCAACGACGAGGGTTGCCAGCTTTGAAAACAAAGAAAATCTTAACAAAATGGGTTTTTTCGGCGCAATTTCCAACCACTAGGGTTGCCAGGTCTGAGAAAAAAGAAGAATCTTTGAAGAATTCTTCGAAGATTGGAAGAGTCTGGATAATTTTATAAATTCATGATATTTTCTTTTAAATGTGAAAATTCTTGGTAAGAATATGAAGTGTGCTCATTGTTGAATATATTTTAATCAATTTAAACAAAATTAGAAGTTTAGTTATGAATACACCGTATTTTCTTTCTTCTAGGTGAACGGACTTTTTTCCGCTTTTCTGTTATATAGAGTGAGTATAATTGCGGATTTAAAAACATGCTATAAAAGAAAAACCGGCCAAGTGTGAGTCAAACTCGCGTAATGAGGGTTCCGTACAATATGCTTCGTGAACACACACACAATGTGCAAAAATGTTTTATTCATTTGACTAGCGCTATCTAGTGGTGTTTTAGTGAACTATTTCCCTAGGTGAACTTATTATAGTGAGTTTACCACTTTATTTTCAGCTGATAGAATTCTTATTATTTTTCCTGTAATCTTTAAGCAATAAACTATATATTGTAATTTTTTCGAAATTTTAGGCCCAGTAGTTTCGGAGATCAGGGGGGGGGGGGGGGTAATGGTCAAATTTTGCCTTCTTTCGTGAATAAAATCAAAAGTATTGATTTTTCCCGAACAAAAAAAAAATTTTTGAGATCCTCATAACAAGCCCTTTCATTTGATATATAACACGGTAAGGATTGCTAAACTTTTTTTTTACATTTTCTATTTGGACCCCCTAAACTGACCCTTATTTAAAAAAAATATATATTTACTTTGCACATCCGTGTTTGGGTCATAGGTTTACACCATCTTATCAAATTTTATTTTATTTAGTTCAGTAGATTCGGAGAAAATCGACTGTGACAGACGGACGGACGGACAGACAGACGCTCGAGTGATCCTATAAGGGTTCCGTTTTTAATTTTTTGTACGGAACCCTAAAAACTGGATGTGCAACCCTATCCAACTGATTGGAACATACAAACTCTGAACAGGACTTTTTAGAGGTACATTTTTAGTTTAGTAACTGTTCAAGATGAGACTACGGATTAGTATGATGAGATACTAGACGAATGCGACTTAGAAATGAATTAAAAGTTTCTTTTTTTTACAAAATTCTTTAAATAAAATAAAAATAAATATATACAGACAAATCACACAGATTGAGCTAGCCCCAAAGTAAGTTCGAGACTTGTGTTATGGGATACTAACTCAACGATACTATATTTTATAGTAGATACTTATATAGATAAACATCCAAGACCCAGGTAAATCTGAAAAAGATCGTTTTTCATCTTGACCTGACCAGGGATCGAACCCGGGACCATCCGTGTCGCAGACAGGCGTGTTGACCGCTGCGCCACGGAGCTCGTCATACCTATGTTGCATATTTTAAAACTATTAAAATATACCTATTTATAGTAGAGCAGAACTGAACATGGGCTTGCTATTTTCATTACTTCCAAAGCATAGAGGATATTGGGACATTTTAAGGCAAATTTTTAAGCCGCCAGCCACGGTCACCCATCCCAGTGGCTAACACACTCAGCGATGCTTAACATGCGCAAATAAGCGCTTATAAGAGGCCATCGAGTTCCACTGTTAATTTTACTGTTTTTATACTATGATATATCAATATACGAGCTCCGTGGCGCAGCGGTCAACACGCCAGCCTGCGACACGGGGGTCCCGGGTTCGAACCCCGGTCAGGTCATAATGGAAAACGATCTTTTTCAGAATGACCTGGGTCTTGGATGTTTATCTATATAAGTATATGTTATAAAATATAGTATCGTTGAGTTAGTATCCTGCGACACAAGTTCACAACTTACTGTGGGGCTAGCTCAATTTGTGTGATATGTCCCTATATATTTATTATTATTATTATTATTATTATATCAATAAATAGAGATGAAGAGGGTCCTATTCTAGGCAGGAAATTATGCGGCACACTTGCATGATATAAGTGAAAATTCCAATTGCTATAAAAACATTGTTAAAAAGCATTAAAAAGGAGGAAAGCCCGAAAGCCCGCTAAGCAGCTTAAACTCCGACAAAGTCTAGGGTTGAAAACAGATTATGTCCATGCGGGCAGAACCGGCTTTTCAGTAATGTGTTTGAGTGAATATAAAGTATTTTTGGTGCATATTTAGCACTCAAATTTAAGTAGAATTCTTTTATTACCAAATGATTACCAAGGTGAATGTTGTTGTTAGCAAGACAGTGACAATAAACGTCATTTACTTCACTTTCCATTAGGAAATGATAAAGATAAAAAAGAGTGTGTTTTTTGAATTTATAAAAAAATATTAAAAAAAAATTGTCACTGCCTTATAGCAACTTTTGTCATGAGGTCATTGCCACCAGCGCAATATTTAACATAGTTGTCGAACAAAGCCCCTTACAAATGTTTGTGCCTATGAACAGGCCACACGCCTTTTTGTTTAAAAGAATTCGGAAAACCTCAAATTAAAGTATTTTTGTTTCAATTTTATTTTTATTTAGATGAATGAGGTATTTCCTGTAACGACGCGTCTATTTTTGGGAAATTTTCCCTTAGGAAGTCTTTGTTCAGATAAGGTCAGCGAAAAATAATATTAGCATATACTATATTATGCACTTATTTTTTATTATTATTATCTCTTTATTTACTTATAATTCTTAAATTATTAGTACTAACAAACGAACATTGGATAAATAATTCGTCTCCTTACGAAGATCTTAAACATATAATTAAGCTCTGATTCGTGGTTACTTGATGGCAACTTGGAATAGATACTTAACACATTATACGTAGTATACCCAATGTGTCCTAAAAGCAGAAGATATAAAAATGATTTAATATAAAACTTGCCCATGCTTGGCAATGCCAACAGGAAATCTGTCTCTCCTCACTAAGTAGTTAAAAACTTACCGAAATTAATGAAAGTTTGTCATTTCGCTAGCAAAAGTTTGCCGGCCATTTCGACTTTGTCCATTCCTTGCGCAGTTCCGAAGGCAGTAGATATCAAGTACTATGCGAAATATCCAACTTGTTAATCAAACCTAAGACTTGAAATGGGCAAGTTACGCACTTATAAAGTTCCGTCAACTTTGGGTAAACGCGCCGAGCTTAAAGCGTCCTTCTAACATATTACACCTATGAGTAGTATAGTGGAAATCATTTTCGGCTCTTTGCAATACATATATGTATGTACTAGTAATTTTTTCTTGACTTTTGTACGTGTAAATTATAGCTTTTGTTACCCACAAATAAACAAGCTTTCTGAGATGAAAGATTTTTTTTCAGTGTATGTAGATATGTTTGTACCGCGATAACTCTCCAACCGGTGCTACAAATTTAGGACGTAATTAGGTACTACAAGTACAACTTTCAAGTTTCATGGGCATCAAATTCGAATCAGTTTATGAGATATTTGTGTAACTGACAGAAAAAAATCGTATGACGAGGCTGGGACCATTGCTTTCAGGCCGGGAATCATCATCGCGTGATACATTCATTCCAAACACCAACTAGACTAACATGCAAATGATCCAGTGAAATTGTTCACTTGTTACATCGGAATATTACACAAACGGAGCCAGGAAACACAAATCTTTTTTTGTAAACCCGTGTTTGCTGCGTTGGATTTGAAATAACGGTAGAGGTAAACAGAGGAGTTACGTAAACGTTTTGACGTTACAGTGTGTAGAACATTTTTACCTAATGATGCTTTTAATGTAGTGTTCTATTTTATGTAAAATGATCCAGTGAAATTGTCCACTTTTACATCGGAATATTACACAAACGGAGCCAGGAAACAATAGTTTTTTGTAAACCCGTGTTTTGGAATTGAATAAACGGTAGAGGTAAACAGAGAAGGATTCACGTAAACGTTTCGGTATGTGAAACATTTTACTGAATGATGTTTTCAATGTGTTTCTATTTTATGTAAAATGAGTTGGTGTTTTTTTTACTTGTTACATCGGAATATTACACAAACGGAGCCAGGAAACACAAATCTTTTTTTGTAAACCCGTGTTTGCTGCGTTGGAATTGAATAAACGGTAGAGGTAAATAGAGAAGGTTCTACGAAAATGTTTTGACATTTCAGGTATGTGAAACGTTTTTATGAATTTTCAGTTTTGTGTTCTATTATATTTACTTGTGTGAATTTTTTATTCAATATATGTTCCTTGTCATCAATGTATGTTCATTTTTTGTAGCATTTGACACGAGTCTAAAAAAAATTATGAAAGATCAATTTTATAAGAGGATTAAATCGGGGTTGGAAAAAATGCGTCAACGGATGACGTCACAAAATGCGAAATTTATTTGTTGAATATCTCATTTATCCCTTGTTTTTAAAATCGCGTTTATCTCGAAATGGTTTTAGTTTCATCCAGTTCGAGAAAAATGTAGCATAGCGAATTACTAAAAGTCTTACTTTGATGTAAGTCGTGTTTGTAACTTTCTTAGAAACTTGAATTAGCACAGAGTAGAAAAAGTTTTCGTATTGATTACAAAAGCCGTGTTCCAGGAAATCTGGGCTTTATTTTTATCATCTAATTCTATAAATAAATATAAATATATACGGACAAATCACACAAATTGAGTTAGCCCCAAAGAAAGTTCGAGACTTGTGTTATGGGATACTAACTCAACGATACTATATTTAATAATAGATACTTATATAGATAAACATCCAAGACCCAGGTCAATCTGAAAAAGATCATTTTCCATCTTGACCTGACCGGGGATCGAACCCGGGACCATATAAAGTACGAGCTCCGTGGCGCAGCGGTCAACACGCCTGCCTGCGACACGGAGCTCGTACTTTATAATACTTTTAAATATGTTTTAAATAAAGCCTTAGAATAAAGCCGATGAGTTTGTTTATTTGGTTGAACGCGCTAAACTTGGGAACTACTAGACCGGTTTCTAAAACTCTTTCACCGTTGGATAGGTACGTTATTCCTGAGTGATAAAGGCCATGTATGTACCACGGGCGAAGCAGGGGGGCGGATTGCTAGTTTAATAAGATACAAAAGTTGAGAGCTGAAGATCGCATAAACAGTATTTTATCGCAATATCGAAAATTCTCTCTTGTTTAAAAAATAAAAGCCATTAGTTTCGTGTTTTGTATCCGGAAAGAGTTTAAATATTTTAGTGCAAGTGAAACGCAACTCGAGCGAAATTGTGTCAGAATTTTCATCCATGAAAATGGTAGCCTGTTTTACTTTTCCAACATGTTAACTACTTCGTGCCTGTTTGCACAAAAGCGAACAAACTACTGTTCGCCGGTGTTGTGTGTAACTTGACAATTTGCTTGCCGAATTGTTTGCGTGTCAAATAAGGGCCGAAATCCTTTCACCATGGCAAATATGTTTACAGGCGCCACGTAAGGTGTGGTTCACACGCGTCACTTTTACTATTGTCACTGGGTACGTGTAGTTTCGGTTTTTTTTCCGTGAAAACAACACTGGTGTCAGACAACCTACATGCATCTGACATAGCTTAACGACTGCTATCATTGGTTTTTGTGGTAGAAGATTTGAGGTGTATGTGTATATATTTCAGTGTACCATTTTTCTCCAGATTCTTTTGTTTATTATTCAGTAAGTTATTTCTTATTATCTCGAATATTTTCAGAATTTTATAACCTAAACATGAATAAATGCTAGCATTTTCTCTGCATACAACGCTCGGTGATAAGAAGTGTCCTATATACAGCAGGGATATGCCTACAAAACTTCCGAATTCATTTAGTTGTTGATGATGCGTGCGTGATACAATTACTAATCGGAGCCCTTCAAATATCTAGGGACCTGGTCTGGATTGAGTTTCTTCTCACGAAACAAAGGCTCGTAGTTTTTCTATTTTGTATAGGTACCTACACAAAAAAAAATTGAAACTATGGCGTTCAGAGATACGTATCAAAAGCCAAAAGACGTTTGTTAACATAGAATCTACGGCAGTTATGTTAAAAACGTATTTATTGAAAAATGGAAAAAACTTACAAAAAAAAATTAACGCCGTCCACCTATATTCGAACGCAAGATTTAAAAAAAAAACGCTCTACCTTTCTGCACCCATAGCTATTTAGCCTATAACGCTGTCCGTGTTTTGAGAACACGAGTTGATCTTTAATGCGACCTGTAGAGAAGAGCCGGACATACCCAAGATATTTTGGCAAAGCTGAAAAAGAAACGATCGCTTAGTCATTATAAATGTTCTATTTTTTGACTTTTGACTTTAAGAACAAATACGAGAATTCGTAAAAACGTAAAAAAATACATACGAATCGAAACAGTTATCTTTACCCCTCAACAATGAGATTAAAACATTTCCCAAATAAATTGGGAATCCAGTGCTTAACCCAGTGAGACCTAACCCTGCCTTCAGGGCGGGAACACAATAGAATGGGAATTGAAATTGGCTTATCGTGTGTCGCCAAATGTCTGCCTTTTGTTTCACTTTCGAGATATTGTTGTATTGGACAATACAATACGTAAAGACTCAAAATATTAAATTCATTGTACGTAATTGAGATAGCTTGGGTTCTGTGCTATGGTCAATAATTGTAGCAAGCCAGTAGTAAAAAGTAACATACAAAACCTATTATTTTATTTTGATACGTACAAAATAATTTAAAATTATGATTTATAATATAACATGTGCAAACATTGAAATAGGTTAAATATTCTTATAGCAAAGTTTTTCATACATGTTTATTTATGGTCTAAGTGGCTTTTTCGTGTTTCATTAAAAGGTATTAGTGAAATTGATTTAGTAATGAGACTAAAATAACATTCCCAAGCCTTATAAAATAATTGTTTACAAAGTCACCGTTACTACATTACATGAGGTTTTCCATTCCAGCCCAAATCATGTTCCGAGATACATATGTCCTAAGTCAAAGTTTAAAGTACTTCCCGAGATTAACACTTTATTTTAAAAGAACGTTAGTAGAAATTGGCAAAAATAACATTCCCAAGCTTATATGTACAAAGTAACTGTTATCTCCCATTAGATAAGGTTTTCCATTCCAACGCAGATCGTCTTCCGTGATACATACGTCGTACGTAAGTGAAAGTTTTAAGTACTTTCCGAGATTACCATAGCTTCACTTTAATAGAACCTACGTAGTGATTGGCAAAAAAGAACATTTCCAAGCCTGATATGTGCAAAGTCACTGTTTTTTCATATATAGAGGAGCCCGATGGCCTAGTGGGCATGAGAATTATTAACGCTTTCGCATGTTAAGCAACCCCAGGCGCAGTTCCTACTCGGATGAATGATCGCACACGCAGTGACATTATAAAATATCCCGCGCTCCTCCGTGCTTCGGAAGGCAAGTTAAGCCGTTGGTCTCGGCTGTTATGATTAATGACAGTCGTTAAGCTATGTCAGATGGTTTAGGCAGCTTGAAAAATTGCACACCAATGTCGGCCACTTACACACACGAAAGCAAACAAACTGTTATCTCCCATTAGGTAAGGTTTTCCATTCCAACCCAGATCGTCTTCCGCGATACATATGTCGTAAGTGAAAGTTTTAAGTACTTCCCGAGATTACTGGCCGGAAACATGCTCGAGCCTTGTTGCCTTGTTTTGTTACTTGTGTTACTTGTGTCCTCGCATTATCTAATAAATTACACACAACTATACTGTTAACATAGCTTTACTTAATTTTCTTTACAAGTAACAAAAGCATAAAATTAAAGAAAAGGTGCAATCTATGCTAAAAATAGTTACGTTTAATTTCGTTTCACTTTAAAGTACACGACTTTGATTCTAAAGAAAAGAGCAGATAAGTTAATCAACTTGGGGTGGATTTGTAGCAAGTCGACTTACAAAGTCATCTTTAGTTAAAAATAATTTCATTTTGTTTTACCTAAGAGTTCATGATTTTTAGTTATAAGAAAACCGCAAACAAACTTAATCAACTTAGGGCGGATTTGTAGCAAGTCGACTTACAAAAGCACCATAAGTTAGATAAATTTCGTTCTACCTTAAAGTTCACGACTTTTTAATTAAAGAAAACAGACACAAACTTAATCAACTAAAGGTGGATTTGTATAGTCAACTTACAAAGCCACCCTTAGTTGATCAAATTTATGTAATTTATTATCCTATGATCACCTGACGTATCATATAAAATATACAGTATGTTTTTATTAATAATATTAAGTTAGGTACCTGTTTTATATAAATTTTTAAGTTGCTCATCTGTATAACAGTAAATTTCTATTGAATAAATTTATTATACTTAGTTTTGGCTGTGAACTAAGTCAACAGATTTTCTTGTTTTTTTTTCTTAAAAAAATGGACTTTTATAGGTGTATCAAAACGAACAAAAAGTTGAGTGAATTCAACTAGTAATGTAGTCCTAAAGATGATTCTTTAGGACTACATTACTAGCTGAATTCACTCATCTTTTTGTTCGTTTTGATACACTTACTTATCTTTCTCCTGTTGTACATGCATTTCCTTGCTTAACAAGCTTAAAACCTAGACATGTACACCGGCATGACAGTATATACAGCTGGCATCACGCCAGCGGTCTCATTGTCAATTTTAGAAAAAAAAAAATCCTTTACTCACATAATGATCGCTTTATCAAATTGTTTAATGTATGAAAATGTCAACTGTATAGAAATGTCCTCCGTGTCAAAAAGTCCAGTATATCAGAATGACTCTACATAATGTCCACTAGGTAAGTCGTCTACGTCTTCTTGGCCGTAACTATTTGCATAGGGATTAAAGAGCTTGACTATTAAAGTGGTTAACCAAGTACTAATATTGTATGATCTTTACGTATTTTGCTTCTGTCTCTCGTACATAATATCTTCCGCCACTTAAAACCCAGTCAGGTACACCGGCATAACAGCTGGCAGCTTGCCAGTGATCTCATTGGCAATTTAAGAAATAAATAATACTTAAATTGTCTACGTCTTCTTACTTCGTAACTATTCGAGTAGGGATTGAAGAACGTGACGATTAATAAAGTGGTAAGTCGAGTACTCGCATTGTAAGATAAGTTGCTTATTTTCTTCTGTCTCTCGTACTGTATGTTCCGTCACTTAAAACCCAGTCAGGTACACCGGCATAACAGCTGGCAGCTTGCCAGTGATCTCATTGGCAATTTAAGAAATAAATAATACTTAAATTGTCTACGTCTTCTTGCTTCGTAACTATTTGAGTAGGGATTGAAGAGCAAGATGATTAATATAGTGGTTTGTCGAGTACTCACATTGTAAGAATTGCTAAGTGTTTCTTCTGTCAGTCGAACATACATTTCATCCGCCAATTAAAAAGATTAGTTACAAAGATCAAAAGATTCAAAAGAAGACTACGTAGAGTTATTTGGGTGTATGTGAATTCGGTACTTGTTACCTGTATTACATTTATTATGAGTTGTATTGTTCCTTTCAGATATTTAAGAAAATAAGGGTTGATAACGATTACCCATTACCATTAGCCATTAGCTTTACCCAATATAAACAGTAGCACGCGAGCTAAAACCATTACTTATTTAGACTATAAAGCCTGAAACTATAATGTTTTTTTTTTTATATTAAATGGGTTTGCTCTTGACCATCATCTAGCCCAGAGGCAAAGATATGGCCTAAGATAAATCGAGCTTACCCAGAAAAAGCCTATTCACTCTATTTTTAAAAAGATTCTAAATTTTTTTAAAGAGACTTCTCTGACTATTATATGGGTAGTATAGAGAGGGTCGTGCTCCTTCAGTTGAGACTAAAAAAACCCGACCGAAATAGATGATGATCATGACACACGTATAACAAACAGACAGCAATTTAAAAAGGCTAAGTCTCGGAAAAGTAATGTTAGTATGGCGGAGGGTTTCCGCCCACTACTGAGTTTTATGAAGGTTCTTCATTTTACGGGGCTTTAAAATTGGACGGACCACTAGTTGCAATTGTAAACTTTAAGGTCTATTCCTTTTATTCCCTCTATTCTACTTTACGCCCCTATAAAACTTTTTAGTTTTTTCTTTTTTGGGATAGCGTGAATTATTGTAACACCTTAATTGTAATTAACAGTAAGCAAACAATCTTATGTTTTAATTAACATCTTACTCACAGAGCTAGGAATTCTTTCTTGCTCTGTGGTCTATGTTGTAACTTTTTATCTTATGTTATATTTTTAAAGTGATTTTTTTTGGATGTATGTATGGTTGCTTGTTTCTCACTCTTTCATGTAAAACGAATGGACCGATTTTGTTAAATAAATATAAGACACTAAGTTGTGGATGGTTTCGTGGGATATACATATATTTTAAAGATACATACATATATAATTATCCAACACCCAAACCAATCTAAATAAGAGTGCTTTCCATCTTGACCTGTCTGGGCATCAAACCCGGGATCCTCCAATTGAAAAAGCACTTGCAGAACCCCTTAGCTTATTGGATGAAACTATATATTGTAACTTACACATTAATACATATAGCAATATTTAAACTAGCTATTGCACAGTAAGGCGTATGTAAATCTAGGTTCAAATTTTCATAATATTAGGTAAATATAATGATTTCAAATAACATATATCAGTAAGATCTCAGATCATATGGAAAGATGTCTGGTTACCACCCTGGATTATCATGATACTCCACGACAAAGTGGTGGCGACGATCTACGAATCTTATGCTCGCGTGTCACTGTCAATCAAAAAGCAACTAAACTAGACTAAAGAATATTCTAGACTAACAAATGAAAACCAATGAATCAAGAAATCGCTGAACGTGTCCACACAAACAATACAATATCTGAACGTTTTCCTCAAACAATTCTGTCGCGGTCGCAGCGGCGCCGGAGTGGGCTTCATGAATATTTATCGCTCACTCACGACATTTTGCATCATTTCAGGAGCCGCCGACGATTTACATGAAAATACGCCGAAACTGGCAGATTACTAGGCCTTTTTGGGTCCAGGCGATGGGAAAATTCCGATAGAGATGATGTTTTATTCCATCCTTTCTGACCCGACATTGGTCAGAAAATCGTCAGATATTTTCTCAAAGTTGTAGGTTTAATGTCAGTTCTAATACAGGAATCACCTTATCAATAATCTTCATCGCTTATTAATACTTCCAGTCAGGGAAAACTTTGCTCGGAAAGCGGGAAATGAGAAACGCGAACGGAACGGCCTATTATTTTTGTCAAAAAGTAGGTAATCAGTTTCGGAAACTTCGAAAAGTCATTTCTTTTAGCACTTTGACTCTGGCAAGAATTTATCTTATTAATACAAATAAATAAAAAAACCGGCCAAGTGCGTGTCGGGCCACGCGCAGTATAGGGTTCCGTAGTTGCGAATGACAATTTTGAGTTCACACTGTTTACACTCGCACCTCACATCAAAGATTGTATGAAATTTTACATTTTCCAGTACATTTTATAAGTTGGTTGCCTATAACTTTTTAGTTTGCACTTAGTACCCAGCTCTGATAGTTTTCCTTTCAACTTCAGTATATATACTAATGCTGTAATTTTTTTCACGTATCCATATATAACCGTTTAGCAGATAGAGGGGGGGGACACGTACCTCTAACAAAAATTTGCACTTTAAAACCAAATATTTCGGAAACGGACCCCTAAATCGAAAAATGGTGTTCTCAACCTCACAATATTTTTCAAAGACCTTTTTAACGATACCGCACACGATGGGTAAGTAGAGAAAAAATAATTACTCCCCCACTTTACTTGTATGGGAGCTACCCTAAAAAAAATTTTTTTTCAAGATTTTTTTCTACGACTTTTTTGTCATGATTAATATACATTCTCATACCAAATTACAGCTTTCTAGTACTTATAGTCTCTGAGTAAAACCGCGGACGGACAGACAGACAGACAGACAGACGGACAGACAGACAGACAGACAGACAGACAGACATGGCGAAACTATAAGGGTTCCTAGTTTACTACGGAACCCTAAAAAGGGATTTACGAACAAATCACACAGATTGAGCTAGCCCCAAAGTAAGTTCGAGACTTGTGTTATGGTATGGAAACTTAGCGATATTATATTTTATTACAAATACTTATATAGTTCAATGTCTACATTAATCACATCGAAGACCCAGGTCAATCTGAAAAAGATCATTTTTCATCTTGACCTTACTGTGGATCGAACCTGGGATCACCCAAATCGCAGGCAGGCGTGCTGACCGCTGAGCCACGGAGCTCGTATTATGAGGGACATAATTCAGTGAAGAATTTTGGTGACAAAGGAAGGGTAAACTACCATAAATTTCTGTCTTTTGTCATCCATCAGCTTCAGTTTACCGATGCCAGCTCAACCGGCAATTAGTTGCTGTCCGCTACAACGGTAGAACAATTGATACTGCTATTAAGAGATATACGACCCTATAAGGACCTAATGGCTGGTTTACGTGGTGTAATGAAATGAGCGAAAAAAATAATTTCCGGGAAGATGTGTTATTCTGTGAACTTGTTTATTGCATTTTGGTTGCATAAGTCTAACGTTAATAAGGTTGTGTTTTAATCGTTGATAAGCAGTGGCTTGAGTTAATATAATGCCTAATATTTTATTTGTAATTTGTATAGACATTAAGGTAAGAAGGATATGGAAAATCTAGTAATCTTAGGTAGAGATGGCAGTTTTGATTTATCGTTTGGCTTGTCAATTCTACGGTCGATCTAATACTCTCCACTCTGAATATATACGTGATCAAGATGCACTGTAATTGCACTAGTGAAATCCAGAATAATAAAAAAAATGTGACATATAAGCACCACAGAACGTGATAGCAGTTATTTATGTACACTAAAATACAAAATACTCCCTTTTTAGCAGCTCTCTAGGCACCCTCGGGAACTGCAGTTTTTCGGGATAAAATGTAGACTATGTTCTTCTTTATATCCCGGACAATGTTTATTCAAAATTTCTTTATGATCAGTTTAGTATTTAAGAGTTTGAAAGCATAACAAACAAAGGAACAAATAAATTAATAAATAAACAAAGGTACACAATAATTACTACTTTCGTATTTTTAATAAGAACTCCCACTTTAGAAATCGGTATCTTCATTTAGTAATAACTTTACTTATTCGTAGCACTTAGTAATAATATTTATCGTATCTATAATCTGTTATACGTTATGGCAGATACGTGCCTCTCTGAACACGAATATTATATTAATACAGCTATTTACTACATTAATAATCGGTTTCAATCAAATTTATAGTGGTTTCATACGTCCCTGGAATCATAAATTGATTTTTTATTGATTTCTAAATACCTACCTGACTTCTTTTTAGGACCAGATAGATGGTCCTATGTCTATGAATGTATTCTGATTCTAAAGAGTTTATTATTATATTTTGAGGATTTTATCACTACTTAATTTAAATTTAGAACGCTTAAAATGATGTTTTCTCTGATGCTTTATTTCAATTTGAGGGTTTTCAAAATAACTTTAGCGTAAGTATTGAAGTAAATATTATATATCGAGATTTTAAATTGGACTCACTTTAAAAGTTCGCTGTTCCATGAATCATAGATGAACAATAAACATATCAATTGTTTCACTGATGTGGTTCATTTATAGGCTGGAAACGGATAATGTAATATTGTCACGAATGTCACTTATTAAATACGACCCTGAAAATAAAGTTTAAAAATAATCCAATAATAAATATCGCTTGTTTCAAAAGTAGAACTAATCGAAGTCAGACAGAATACGTAGAGAATTGTACGGTAAGGTTTTTGTAAAGGTACTTTATTTACGCCCCGTAACACCTGTTGGTTTTATACACGCAAAGTTGCCGCGGCACGCGATCTACTTGGCTGTTGTAGGCGTTCGGCAGCCGGCACGCTAAGTATCGAATGGAAATAAATCACTCTATAAGTGATATAACTAGCTTTCGCTTTAATGATACACATTCTGAACATCGCCGACATTCTAGACTAAAATAATGTTTATTTATTGTTGTCTGTGTTTTATTCCTTTTTTTTTAGTTATTTGAAAAAATACTAGTTTATATGTAATGTCGAGTCATCTCTAAAATTTGAGAACAAGGCTATTGTTGGTTTCTGTGTGAAAAGAAACATCACACAGTGCCTGATTTTTAGCATAAATTTATCTTACATTGCATTCTCCATCACGATTTTTACTTTACCTTAGAAACTTATTTTTATGCAATGCATTCTTTATGTGCTTTAAAAAGTAATCAGTTTATGTAATTACTATCTAGGTGTATAATGCAGAGTTCAAAGTTTCTCATTGTATAAGTTTGACGTTTTATAAATTGATTAGGTAACCTCGAACAAACTGGATCATTGTATGCTTTTATTTTTTCCCCAAATGACATGGAAGAATTTATGCTATTTTAATATCATATTAAATATTTATAGTGTAGGTGTCGTGACGATCGCGTGTGTGTATTCAATTCGCAGCACGTCGCAAGCGCCTTTTGTTTCTCAACACGCAATTACACGCACACGCCGAGACGACAGGCGCCATGGTTAAGTAAGCATAATCTTGTATGACACATCTCCATACGCGACAATAAACAGCTCCTTTAAATTTAATTCGACAGGCACGTGTAATTAATATTCTGAAGGAAAACATGGGAAATTTCCTAGAAATAATGTTGATGAAGCAAACATTATTAGATGGGGATACGTGTTGTTTTCCGTAGTTGTATAAATCACAGAGATGACTATATTGGTGATAATGATCTCTGGAACACATAGATGTAGGAATATAAAAAGGTCAATAACCTCAAATCCTTTAAAACGGGTCCAGAATTCGAATATTAAGTATTTATTTGAGTACTTCTCTTAATATTGGTGCCGAACTGTCAACAAATGAAACTGTTTTAAATTGTATCCAACCACGTTGTGACAAATAAACTCAGATTCTGTTCGTGTATGTCTGGCCGCACTTGCTTACACATCATTTAAACGAACCAAAAGCCACTTTGGTAGCACGTAGTTGTGTCCCGCAGTAAGCCTGACGTCTGATGCACTTAGAGGCTTTGAGCTTGATGAGGCTGCCGCTGCTAATTGGAGGACAAAGCTCTCGATATACAAAGCGTCCAAAGCAAAATGCAATACTGCAACGGGATATTTGATTTTTAATGATTTAGGGATAGAGCAGAACAGAAGTGTCAACCCGGCCGTAAAAACTTTCACCAAGTCATGTTACAGTATGAATGCTGTCATAATAGCGGACCCCAAGCTCCGATACATCACAGCAGAAGATGCATGGGGAACTTAACTTTCAAAAAGGTTAAATTTACTTTTGGCTACAAGCTTTTTTCGGTAGTTTTTGTCTTGTTACTTTGATTAGGATCATTTATAAGTTGTTAGCTGTTATTTCCGAGGTTATTATGAATACTTTTAATACAACTTGATTTTCTAATAATAACTTTTAATAGTGATAAGTTGAGAGATCGGATAAACGAGAAATCGAATAGTAGGATATACTTAAAAATACGTTTAAAATTTGTCCACCATAAAACCTTGTGAAAATAACAATAAAAGCTTATGAATTTTTTGCGGCTTTGCCTATTATGAAGGCTTTTATTATGTTTAAGGAAGTAGCATCGGCAAATATCAGGAATCTGTTTTTGACATACTACATAAATTGCGCCCCAGTGCCCAGTAGTCCCGCTGACTGGCCCTCATGAATACCAAGCAGTTGTTATTCGGCCTTACAACTATAGTGTATGGAAGACAGAATGTCCGCAGTTCGAGGAAGTTTATGATTGTAAAACGGTCTTGCTTCTAACCTTAAAAAAAATCTGGGAATGACAGACCAATTTATATACGGCTTTAATAACTTTATATTAAAATTCCTTAGATAAAAAACTGTTTATTGTGTTTATTCACTTTGGGATCAAAATATAATATGTATGCAAGTACCTAAATTGCAGGAAATGCAGGAAATTTTCCATTGAAGCACAAAGTTGTTTCCATTTATAGAAGCATCAAATATTTTCTTAAAAATATCAAATTTGCTGATAATAAAATGATAAATCTCCTAAATTTACTGTGGCGATATTGGATCGTGACCAACTGTTACTTCCATATGCTGTAAATGTAGTGACCTAGTGTCATGCACGAAAGTGGGGGTGGAGAGGGCATCGCAAAATCTAAGGCGTAAAACTAACAGAGAAGGCATACGGTGCAGGCGTGGAACACTATGACAGGATTTTAAGCTATAACATAGCAAATAACTGTCATACTTAAAACGCCCAGCATCGCGAGAAAAAACTATGACGGACAGCCAGAGGAGGCATAATATTTGCTTTACGATATTAATCGTTTTTACGGCTTAAAATGCTATCATAGTGTCTCACATCTGCACCGTATCTACGCCGTCGCCGTACATTCGGCCCACGCCTTTTCTGCGAGTTTTATGCCTAAGGTCATGATTGGATTAGGACACGGCCTGTCGGACGCGGCTATTGGCCAAACTTCGCTTTATTTTATCAATTCCTATCGAGATCGTGTCGGGAATGGCAAATTTTCATATGGTTGCGTGAAATTGATTGGTTTTGGTTTGATTATTATTCAAATAAAAGTTTTGATAGGATGAAAAGATAATATTAAGTGTTCTTCGGTGACTGTTGCAATAAAAAAATATCAAAAATGACGTCAACAGATAGGTAAGAATTGTAAATAAATTTCAAGATAGACAAATAGTTCAACAACGAGATACAGAAAACAGACCATGAACAGACATATGATAGCTTACGCCTAAGTGCAGGCAAAACATAGTGATATTAACTCCACAATATTGTCAACTATTTTCATGTACCTCATCATCATCATCAGGTCTTTCTAGTCTCCACTGCAGGAGCACGACCCTTTCTGTACTACCAGAGCCATATACTAGCCTGAGTAGTCACGAGGATTTGGCCTACACTCTCCACGCTGGCCAGACGGGTTGGAGAGGTTTCATGTACCTATGTTTAACAAATAAAAAATAAAATAAAATATTTTGAACTGAAAATCAACAAATACTTGTTTTCTTTCTGAAAATGAAATAAATATTTTCAGTTATTGTTCCGAACAAACTCGAAGCTGTCTTTCGAAGTTTTGTAGTATTATTGTGGGACCAGAATAAAAGTGCTGTGACGCAAGTCACAAACTTCAGCAAACTGCTCTGAAGTAAGACTCGACCTATCGAAACTTTTCTTTCTTAGTAATGGTCATTCGATTTCAACCTGCAAAAGGAAAAGTTTGTAAGGGGAAGCATGAATTGGTGCGGTCCACTGCTGTTCTCATTTGAAATGAATCATTTCAAAGAAAACAGATCATTCTATATTTTGTTCTGCGAAGCCTAGGGCTTCTTAATCCCTCAATTTTATGAATTTCTCCCTGCTCCCTAGAACAAAATTTTGAATTATCTCTCAGTTTTCTTTCAAATGATTTATTAAAAACTAGCTGACCCGGCGAACTTCGTACCGCCTAACAGTCAATGATTAAGTATTCATTACACATATCGAGTTTTCATTGTTTTTAAGATGTATTCTGCTATTCGGGGCGGAGACAAATCCAACGAATCAATAACCATGAAAATTGGTTTAGCAGATCTCGAGTTATAAGTGTTGTAACAAACCCGTCTTTGTTTTATATATATATATATATATATATATATATATATATATATATATATATAGATGAGTGCAGCACTGGACCCAAAAAAATTAATGTATCTCATTCACACTCTCAGCAGGCAGAATCCAAGGCTCCTTAACATCCATTTCTGATTCAAATTATTGGCATGGATGAGGAAAGGAGCAAGCAGGGTTTGGTTGGGAACAGACTTTAATACTTAAAAGGTTGGTCATTTTCATAGTTAAATTAAAAATGCATTTTTATCTACTTTTCTACTTATTTAAATAATTTAGTCAGTGAAGTATAATTTAAATGCTACAGCAGTGGTTTCTTTTCAGCTAAATAAATTGTCACTGTTCAAGAAATTGTATTCTCCATCGTTTAAATTTCTAACGATTGGTATCCTTCTGATTTTACAAAAAATAATAAGTATATTTAGAAACTAGCATACCGCTGCGGCTTTGCCCGCGGTACATACGTAGACTTTGGCACTCAGGAATAACGTATGTAATCAACGGTAAAAGAATTTCTGAAATCGGTCCAGTAGTATTGTCCTGAGTTGCTGTTGTGTCACAATAAATATTTTTCATTTTTCATTTCATTCATTTTCATTTTTTTTTCATAGTTGAATATGAAATTAAAAATGCGTGTAACCAAAAACACAAACTTGGATGGGTAAGTTAATTTTTATTAAGTTTGAAAAAATATAATATAACAATTACATACATAGTCCATAAAATATCTGCCGAACAAAGTTATCTACGGGACGTGTACGGCTGTGTAAAGGCTGCATATGTTACAAAGCAGCTGTGTATTTATTTCAAAGGGCAGTTTCAGGCGAGTTGAAAAACGTGACTTTGCAACATTTATAGTATGAGATTTTGGGTTAAGGAAAAAAAATGTATACATGTTTATATAACAATATTGTGACTATTCAGCTTATTAAATTATCTAAAATTGAATGACGAACATTAACAGTGTAGGTAGCTTTTTAATACATTAAATTTTTCGCATGAAATGCTTTTAACACGTACAGACTATTGAAAAATCTCTAAGATTAAATTAGTTCATCCATGTTATTGTTTTAAACTTTTGATTTATTTAAAATACTTCAACAGGATATTCGGCGTCCACAATTTCCGCTCTCGTTCTGCTTTTCATTTAGTAATTGCATTAAAGTTGCTTTGACGCCAACGCTGCAAGTTTAATGCTATTCTGTACTTTTCAAAAGGAATACTTTACCAAATTACAACTATACATCTATCGCGTTGAAATCATAATTTTAACAGATTTGAGATTGTATGCCATGAAGGACCGTCAGAGGCACGAGAGTAGTTTATTTTTGTTATGTACAAAATCCTAGCAGTCAAAATTTAAAAACATGTTTGATTATTTACAACGCTCGCTTAGTGATCGATAATCCTTGACTTTTTAAGTTTTTTTTTAGCCCGCCACTTTTTTTTAAATAGTCCAAATGCTAAATAACTCTCATGGCTTCGATAGCTGCACTAGTCCTAAATTTGACTAGGGCTGGCGGAGCTTACATTTTGACACATTTCAAATAAAGCTTTTTAGGTCTAATATTTAGACTGTTTTATTAATATATTATGTTGGAACCCATCGAGTTACTAACAAGTTGATGTCCATAAAAGAATCAGTTGAATAGTAAAAGTAAATAGATCCTGAATGTGATTTTGATGATTAATACTAATAAAATATGTTACCAAATGATCAAACAGTAGTGCAAATGCATACTAGCATGTAAGACATGCATTTGAACTGCAGGTTCTGAATTGAGTAATTGTAATGGATAGCCTGCACCTTGTTACACTGTAATAATTCAGATTTAGTAGTTAGAGAAATGATACATACATAGATTTATTGCTAATCTCCATAAAAATATCTTTTTCAGATTAACCTGGGTCTTGGATGTTTATTTATATATGTATTTGTAATAAAATATATAGAATCGTTGAGTTAGTATCTCATTCTTGAACTTACTTTGGGGCTAGCTCAATCTGTGTGATTTGTCCGTATATATTTATTTATTTATCCGTGTCAAAATCTATATGATCTATTTTTTCCGGTTTTAGAGTTAGTTGGCCCTATTTTCTTTTGCTATTTTCATTATTATTCTTTTACGATGTTCCCGAAAACCGTTGTTGAAAAGTTAATCGTGCCGGATGACAACAGAAACGTCCTCGCATAGTTTTTGTCCACTGCTTGTAGCAGGCTTTTAAAATGATGAGGTTTTGCGACACAATGGTAATTGATAGCGGCTGTAGATCTGCCGGCTTTTTGTTTTAAATGAATTTTGTTTTTCGGGCGTGTGCGATATGTGAATAGTTATGAGTATTTTCTACTATCGCGTTGTTTTTTAGTACGTTGTAATAGTGCATGTCAATACTGCTGTCATAAAATGTTTGCAAACTTTTTAAAGCATTCGTTTGTTAAATTTGTAACGGTTTGTTTGTTGTGTTTGATGAAACTAATAAATGTAAAACATTACGTTGATTTCATCAGAATAAATAATAAAACATTCTTTTTTCGTGTGTATTAGTGGACAACACGATATCAGATTTATCAAGCTGCGGAAAGGAATTTGATAAAGTTTAACCGCAAAGATGTAGCGACTTTCTACGAATGCTCAAATCAGTGTAGATGGTCAGTAGCGGATCCATCGTAGCACTTCGTAGCGAGTTCGTAGAAGGTTCGTAGAACAAAGAGTTCCGTATTGCACTAGTAGCGCTTAACTATCAGTAATCCTCAAGCAAAGCAGAAAAGCCCAAGAAAAGAATCTTGAGCTTTTCACCAACTATTTTTGGTCTGTTACGGAGCGTTTGTAGGGGTACTAGGGGTAGCGACACGACAATTTCGCTTCCCTCAAAGCACCCTAACACTCGTTCGGTGTTGCCGGCGATGCCCTTCGTAGCAGACCTAAACTAGTCTGCGAATCTGATGAAAATAAAATGTAAGTAGAGCCAGGTTTTTATAACATGTATCTTGCCTAAGTATAAATATTATTAAAGCCTAATATTTTTAGGGATTTTATTATGCACCACTTATCGTTATTATAATAAGGTACATTTGGAGATATTGACTGACACAGCTCATGACGTGATTATAGATGTGGTACCTAAAAGTTCCATAAGAATCGCGAAGATTTATCAACTTGCTACGTCTATCGTAAAACAAGGGGGCTAAGCTTTTTATAACGAGCTTGTAACTTTGTACTCGCCGTACTAAGGGTCAAGGTTAGGATTTTGTAGATGTAGTAATAATTTTCAAAACGCTGAATTGACTTCTAAGGTTTCATGACATGATATAGGTAAGGTGTCTTAAAGTTTCCAAATACTCACATAGTTAAAGCATCTTGCTATTACGTAGCAGGTTCGTAGAACGAAGGGCTTAAGAATTGTTTTGCATACGTGCCTCAGCTGGCAAATTTTAACCCTAACTAACTTGAGCCTTATTCATCTTAGTTAGGATAAGGATTTGCCAGTCGATTAGGCCAACGATAATGATAGCGTGGCCAAATATAAATACTAGTCAAAAAATATCTAAAGGAAACCATTTCGACTCGACAAAAGTGAAGGCATAGAAATCGTTATTAAAAAGCTAAAGTAGTTTTGGAGATCCCTTGACATAGCTTTAGACGTGACATGGGTTAAGGTTTATCAATCTTTACAAGGGCGCGTAGATTTATTGACTTGCTACGTCGTAGCACTTCGTAGTGCCCGTAGAACCGCTACAACTGTAGTACAAGGGACTTAGCAACCGCTCAACTTAAACTTTGTTCGTGTTTGTTCCTAACTTCATCGGTGTTTATTTTATTGTTTAACATTAAAGTCACTTTTCGGGCCGGCTACAAAATGTTTAGCCGTAATTTATACAGCTTTTTGATGGTCAGGTTAAATGTTTGTACAATATAAGTGGTTGGAAGGATGCCTCATGTAATAGTATACTTAATAGTATACTTATTTTGAGTTAAAAAGCCTACAACAACATTAAATCACTACTAATATTGATTTTAAAAAAATGGTTTATAGATAGTTTGGGGTCCGGGCCCCAAACCATCTCAAAACCAAATTTTTCAAAAATAGCATAAAGCGATACATCACGAAATAAGGTTTTGCTTATTTCGCGATGCGCGATATTTGCTTTTTTGCGAATCCTTTTGTGAAATCTTTTTATTGCTTCACATTATTTATGGTTTAAACACTATAAAAATTGACCGGGCGACTGAATATTTTTGTATGAAAATGTCAAAAAAATAAAATGAGTTCTAAATTGGTCCTATAAAAAGATTTTTAAATCGACGTGTTGAATAACTCCTTAAAGAGTCAAAAACGATCAAATATTTCACCGACCATATCGTTAATATACACATGCTTGTATTATCTTTAATAAGATTGTGATGTCTACCTTTACTATATTAATGAAAAGAAAACATTCACTATATTAGTATTGGGTTTATAATTAATAGCCCTGTTGTGAGCTAAGCTCGAATTTCTAGTCCCAAGAGATTATGTCGAAGATTGTTATTTTTCTCAGATTAATGATAGCCATTTTGTTTGGGTAAGCTTTGTTCTTCTGATTTATAAAAAATATCTTATTCTTCACACTTGAGATCCGCTTGTTTTAAGTATATTTAAGTTTTAGAATCATCATCAGATCTTTGTTAGTTTCCACTGCAGGAGCACGACCCTCTGTACTACCAGAGTCATATTAGTTAGACCAGTCAGAGAATTTAGCCTACACTCTCCACGCTGGCCAGACGGGTTGGAGAGGTCACTTTGATGTTTTTATGCTTTTTTTAGCTCGTATTTTCTTAGTCGCCTTCTACGAAATCCACGGGAAGACTTGGAGTGGTCCTATTTTACTCTGCCGGGAATAATACGGCAAAGTATTAGAATATACATAAGCTATTAAGAGCGAAATAACGTATTTGGAATGAAAAGAATAAAATCTTTCTTGGCCCTGTACTGTAATTGAATAGAAAATGACCTTTTGTTGTATTGATTGTATCCACTGTTTTCAATTTACAAAGTTAACAAACTACTATTGGAAACAACGGGAGTAAGGAAAGAACCAACTTGGTAACGAAACAAATAAAACTATTTATTCGTTACAAAGTTTCATCGAACTTATCTTAATTAATAATGTCGACACTGCAAGAACAATAAAAGTATGTATTTTTGTGATAGAGTCTTCTCTCCTTATCTAGTCAAAATGTAATATGAAACGGAATTACTTATTGACAAACTAGAATACAATATTTGATACATTATAAGATTTGTCTTCAGATTTGCTTTTAAGCCGTGTGGTTCCCGGCAGAGTAGAATAGGACCACTCCAAGTCTTCCCGTGGATGTCGTAAAAGGCGACTTAGGAAACACAAGCTAAACAAAGCTTACAAACATCAAGAAGCCCTCTCCAACCCGTCTGGCCAGCGTGGAGAGTGTAGGCCAAATCCTCTGACTACTCTGGCTAATATATTGCTGTGGTAGTACAGAGAGGGTCGTGCTCCTGCAGTGGAGACTAAAAAAGACCTGATGGATGGATGGATGGATTTGCTTTTAAGCCAGGATATATCCTGACTTATAAGCAAATCTCTGCACAGTATATAGTGCTTTATAGTTCCGTCCCATCACTATTTTAATTTTGGTTTTCTCCCCACATCCTACTAGCATGCTAAACGTGGGTTCTAGACCTTATTGTCCTGGCTTTGTCTCTTGTCAAAGTCACAGAAACACACTATTCTATAGCAAAAACATGTGCGTCTATCGTTTCTGTCATTTTTACAAAAACTTTTTTTTTTTTTTTAATTAACCTATAATGTCCCACTGCTGGGCAAAGGTCTCTCCCATTTCCTTCCACTTGTCCCTATCCCTTGCAGTCTCTGACCAGTTACGCTGGAATGCGTCAAGGTCATCTCTCCAACGCTTTTTAGGCCTGCCCCTACGACGCCGACCACCTTCAGGTGTCCACTGAGTTACCCTATTCGCCCATTTTTCGGGAGCCATTCTACTAACATGACATACACAAAAACATTTTCTTAGTTAACAAAATTACCAATTATATTATTCGGCTATCCCTAAACTTAGTAATTACAAAACTTTGATTACAATTAAATTCTGAAAATATTATATGAGGCAACCTCATTTGAATACTTAAAAATTCTAAAACTATAAAATAAAGATTATGACGAATTGAGAACCTCCTCCTTTTTTTGAAGTCGGATAAAAATCAAGAGGGTTCTCGACTAGGCTTTAGACTGCGTTTGCCAGATACAATATACATCAGACATTTTTAGATGTAATGTTATACACATAGCCACTCATAATAACTTTAGTGCGTATATAGCGTTAATATATGTTGTATACAGCGTCATTTTAAACCTCTGTGTTATATGAAATCTTGGAATCAATATCCCTAATGAAATTCGGAATTGCGAGAAAAAGGAAAAAGCGAAAGAAAAAGAATTCCCGTCAAAATTCTCCAGGTTTATAGGAGAGTTGGTAATGGCAATTTTTTGTTGTGTTTTTTCTTTTTTGTTCTTGCTATACTATATAAATAATAAATAAATAAATATATACGGACAAATCACACAGATTGAGCTAGCCCCAAAGTAAGTTCTTAAGACTTGTGTTATGGGATACTAACTCAACGATACTATATTTTATAACAAATACATATATAGATAAACATCCAAGACCCAGGGCAATCTGAAAAATATCATTTTCCATCTTGACCTGACCGGGGATCGAACCCGGGACCATCCGTGTCACAGGCTGGCGTGTTGACCGCTGCGCCACGGAGCTCGTCATATTCCAGTAGGAATCCTGATTCCGAACTATAGCTCAGCGGTTGAAAATCACGCAGTATAAATATTAATAAGTGTGTATTAGGAATATAATTTTTAGTTATTATATCTAAATCCGTCCTTAGTGAAATAACCATACATAATATACGAGCACTAATGAGGCGGATGACAACATGTCAGCTAATTAATATAGTCCGCGGCGATGGGAAGCACTAATGACAGTAACTCTACAGTCATTACAGTAATCATTGTTTACGTTTTAGGCTTGATTAAGTTTTATTTTATTTAGTTTGCTGAAGACTCGTACACTTCTTGACGATTTTTCGCGACTTCTTCCGCGTAATTTACAGCCTATGTAGCGCTCTGTTGTTAAAAATGAAAGTTTTATTTTTAGTACTTCTGGCATGAGAAAGGAAGAAACATACACATCCTCACTTTAGGCAGATTAAAAAGTTCGACAACAGTGTAACAAACATGAAAACAAAAAAAAAAACCGGCTAAGTGCGTGTCGGGCCACGCCCAGTGTAGGGTTCCGTAGTTACGAATGACAACTTTGAGTTCACACTGTTTACACTCGCACCTCACAGTTTAACGACCAAAAACATCTAACAATGAAAATTGTATGAAACTTTACATTTTATAAGTTGGTTGCCTATAACTTTTTAAATTGTACTTAGTACTCAGCTTTGATAGTTTTCCTTTCAACTTCACAATATATAGTACTGCTGTAATTTTTTTCACGTATCTATATATAACCGTTTAGTAGATAGAGGGGGGGGGACACACTTACCTCTAACAAAAATTTGCACTTTAAAACCAAATATCTCGGAAACGGATCCCTAAGTCGAAACATGGTGTTCTCAACCTCACAATATTTTTAAAAGACCTATTTAACGATACCCCACACGATGGGTAAATAGAGAAAAAAAAATACTCCCCGCTTTACTTGAATGGAAGCTACCCTAAAAAAATTTTTTCCAAAATTTTTTTCTACCACTTTTTTGGCATGATTAATATACATATCTATATCAAATTACAGCTTTCTAGTACTTATAGTCTCTGCGAAAAACCGCGGACGGACAGACAGACAGACATGGCGAAACTATAAGGGTTCGTTGTTTACTACGGAACCCTAAAAACGACATTTCGTACTAACTCAAAATATAATTATATGTTGACAATACGTCGATGTCATATCATGACTTATCTATAATTATACTAATATTGTAAAGAGGATAGATTTGATTGTTTGTTTGTTTCCAATAGGGTCCGAAACTACTCGGCTGACTTTCAAATTCATTCACCCGCAGACTAATTTATCTGCCGGTTACATAGTATATATATATATATATATACAATTTACGCGGACGATTACTTTATATACAACTAGCTGTTACCCGCGGCTTCGCCCGCGTGATATATAGCCTATGTCCTTGTCAGTACCCTAACTTATGTGTATGCAAAATTTCATGATGATTGGTTCAGTAGATACGGCGTAAAAGCGTAACAAACAAACAAATAAACAAACTCACTTTCGCATTTGTAATATTAGTTGGGATATGGTAAAACAGACTTCAAATTTTTTATAGGTGTCAACTAGCTTGCGTGTAAATACTAACCAAATCAACTGTAACTCAATTAGTAAATTAAATAGTTACCCGTTTGACAGGCGTGTGAAATTAAGGAATAGCGATGATCGATTACTTCGAATACCAAGCCATTGCGTGGTATTACGCTTTCTCGATCTTTACACTTTCCGTATTCGATGTGAATCGAAGATGTAACCACGAAAAAGTGTTTTGATTGACTACGAATGTCACTTTTCTTTCGTTATTTTTTACTCACAAATCGTGGACACGAAAGTAAAGCGATTTAATTAAAAGAGAGTTGGTTGTAATGAAAATAAAAGTATTTTGTCTCCAGCGTCATTGCTATCACTTGTATGTATGAAAAATCGAACCTACTATTTCAATGCTATAGCAGATATGTGATAGCATAATTTTAATCAAATGTCCCTTTTTAATATTGATTCCGTTTTTCACGTGTACGCCATCAAACAACACGCTTAACGAGACTTTTGGATCTTATTTAAGGTTTTAGACTGCGCTTACCACTTAAAAGATAAAGGCGTAATAAAATGTAAGTATATGTTTATCATAGGAGATATGTGACTAAAAAATGAAGCATATCATTAATAAAATGTCCCATTTTTATGTTGAATCCGGTTTATACTTATGTATGGCGTATAGGTAAAAATCGACTTAGGTCCATAGGTACTTGGTAACTTAGAGTCTTAGGCTATCTCTACCCCGTAAAGAATAAAGGAGGAGACGAGAGAATATATTTTTATATGTTAACAATTTAACAGTATTTTAAAATCTGACATTAAAAGTTTATGCTTTTCATGATTAATGAATATAAAAACTTCTTTGTTAGAGCCATAAAAACATTGTAGTTGCTCTAGTTTGGTTGTGTTGTCCCATTTCATAAACGGAAGAGGCTCTTTCAATCCCCCACTTTGTTTTGGAGTTATCCTTGATGTTCCACATGTTGGCTATTTGTCAGCCGCAGCTGACCCCTCTAAAGCTTAGCGTTTTATAAAACTTATGGCTTGCGACCGAGAAATAAATCCTACTCGTAATCTTATAAACGCGAAAGTGAATTTGTTGTTTGTTACGCTTTACGCTGTAAGTACTGAATCTATGCATAGGCACTGTCAAGGGTACTTAATGGACTATTATTATTACGAGCCTTGAGTATCCCAGTGCTGGGCAAAGGCCTCTTTCTCTCCTTTCCATTTTTGTCTATCTGTCGTTTTTGTTCGACTATGGACTATTGGGAGTAGTAAATATCATCCAGAAAAACATGTTCTTGGCATACAAGTAATGTGAACATAAAGCTGTACTTAGCGTTGTCTCCAAAAATGACCATTTTTAACCAAAACTCTAAGAAGCTTCACTGTCTTACTTAACTGAGAACCAACTAAGAACACTAGTTCAAAAAATAGATTGAACGGTTATCTAGGGTTTCGTATAAGTAAAATTTTAAATTATATTTCCGTTTTCCTAACGTTCGCCTAACGTTTTTTGTTTCAAATAATTGTTGCACTGTACCCCGAAAAAAAACGCTTCCAATTAAATAGTTTTAATTGTAGTAGTCATTACATTTTTTACAACGTATTTTGTGTGTCTGGTTTGTTTTTCCAAACCTAAATATGAAAAATATTAAAAAATATATTTTCTTTTTGTGTGTGTCTCCAAATAAATTATATTTCCTTCTTTCTTACTTTCTAAATGTTGCAGAGGTCGGGGTCGTAGTATGTTTATCCTGACGACAAGAATTTGGCTTCTGGCTTTGCTAATGAGTTTTTCAGTTTAAATTTTGCTCGCAACATGCCGACGGCGCCCTTGGGTTGTTTAATTATTTGAAAAATATATTCTAGTAATAAGCGAGAACACGTTAAATTTGTATTAATGAAGGATGTAGGTAATCGCGTATAATATTAAAACTTACGCGAGATAAATTCATTATGGTAACTCCGCCTTACTTACGTTTTATTTCGTCCATTCAAAGTGTGCTTTGAGGGAAGCGTAAACGTCGTGTTGCCACCCCTATCACTCGCCCCGATGATGGTCTTCGTAACAGACCGAAACTAGTCGGCGGATCCGACGAAATAAAACGTGACTAAAGCCGGGTTTCCATAATTATATGATCACGCGTTTATATATTCTTTTCATCGTAACTGAGGACTTCTTAAGGGCGGCCAACCCGTCTATCTTTTCATACAAACGCTCATACGTGATTATGGCGGTGAAACAAATCTTTCTTTAAAGATTTTCCACTAATATGTATCTTGTGCACTATATCTAGGTTTCTATCAAAACGAAAAATCAAAATTTGGGGTAACAACTTCAGTATTAGCCTCCAAAAATCCGCTTTTTTGCACAAATTTTATGTGAACTTTGGGCGTTTATAATGTACTCATTAAGTGTAACAGTAAAGAAAATATTTATTTAGAAACCTTGCAAATGTAATAGAGATTCTAGATGTACAAGGTTTTTTTCATAAACTTGTAAGACTTACCAATAAACACGTATTTCTTGAAACAAGTTTAATGAAATTTCCGCACACTATTTTTCGTTCAATGTCTTCGCGTACTCACTACCTTGTTTCCATGTGGCAGTAAGAGGTGTGCGGGAGACGAGGGCATGGGGCTCTTTTTGCTTTGCCTCTTTATCTGACATTGCGCTGGACGGAACAAGCTTTTCGACCATGCTCGCGTTGACGATAGTTGGTCGGGGAAGGGCCACCTTAAAGTATACAATGGAATCACAAATCCGTAAAACGAATTTCTAACCCGTGGAACTAGTGCAAAATGAGGTCCATTTTTGTGGTAAGTATTTCGACTATTATTTATTTGTCAAATATTAAAGACACTGCTATCATAAAAAGCCACCTTGTCTTAAACTAGTTTTATGGGTTAAGACTCGTTCGATGGATTTTAAATACCGATATAACTTGACTTTAGAAGTTTAAGTAAGTCCTTCTGAGTTTCCATAATTTAATTGGAACTAGACAAGTCGCTTGGTGCTTTTTTGCCAATCCTTACATATTTCAGTATTTTTCACAACCCCAATATGAAAATCCACTCAAAGATTCTGTTTATTATTTTCCTTTAATCGATACGATTCGAACCTACTTAAAACCGAAAACCGAAAAAGATTAAATTTCCAAATAAATTAAAACAATATTTTTTGAAATGTCGCCAAACTTATTTAATGCAATATTAATGCAATATGTTTCGTGGTGCGGTGGACAGTCAGTTAGTGTCACAACTTAGTTCATCTTCTCATTATGTTAGCTTTAGATCAGTGTCTGAAGTAACTTCGACTTAGACGCGTTAAACAAGATTCAGTGTTGCTTAAACTATTTAGTCAAAGTCTTCGTAGACCCCAGTGGGATTGCATGGTAGAACTCCGGTAAATGAATCCGATCTCTCTTCGGACTAATGTTTTGTATCAGCATTTTTAAATTGACTTTTATATTCAGAACATAGAAAAACTTACATACTAACAGTTATAAATGGGGAGTTATTTAAACGAGTGACTGTAAATTGAAATTTTAAGTGTCAAAAATAATGAACTTGGCCAACAAAAATACAAAGTGTAATAAATATTTTTTTTTCTATAGAAACCCGTCGTGTTGGGTATTGTTAAATAGGTCTTTTAAAAACATTGTGAGGTTGAGAACACCATTTTTCGATTTAGGGATCCGTTTCCGAAATATTTGATTTTAAAGTGCAAATTTTTGTTAGAGGTAAGTGTCCTCCCTCTTTATCTGCTAAACGGTTGTATAATTATGGATACGTGAAAAAAAATTACAGCTGTAGTTTATATACTAAAGTGGAAAGGAAATCTATTAGAGCTGATTACTAAGTACAAAATAAAAAGCTATAGGTAACCAACTTATAAAATGTACTCGAAAATGTAAAATTTCATACAATTTTCATTGTTAGATGTTTTTGGTCGTTAAACTGTGAGGTGCGAGTGTGAAGAGTGTGAACTCAACGTTGTCATTCGCAACTACGGAACCCTACACTGCGCGTGGCCCGACACGCACTTGGCCGGTTTTTAGGGTTCCGTAGTAAACTAGGAACCCTTATAGTTTCGCCATGTCTGTCTGTCTGTCTGTCTGTCTGTCTGTCTGTCTGTCTGTCTGTCTGTCTGTCTGTCTGTCCGTCCGCGGTTTTACTCAGAGACTATAAGTACTAGAAAGCTGCAATTTGGTATGAGTATATATATTAATCATGGCAAAAAAGTCGTAGAATAAAATCTTGAAAAAAATTTTTTTTTTGGGTAGCTCCCATACAAGTAAAGTGGAAGAGTATTTTTTTTTTCTCTATTTACCCATCGTGTGGGGTATCGTTAAAAAGGTCTTTGAAAAATATTGTAAGGTTGAGAACACTATTTTTCGATTTAGGGATCCGTTTCCGAAATATTTGGTTTTAAAGTGCAAAATTTTGTTAGAGGTACGTGTCCCCCCCCTCTATCTGCTAAACGGTTATATATGGATACGTGAAAAAAAATACAGCAGTAGTATATATACTGAAGTTGAAAGGAAAACTATCAGAGCTAGGTACTAATTGCAAACTAAAAAGTTATAGGCAACCAACTTATAAAATGTACTGGAAAATGTAAAATTTCATACAAGCTTCATTGTTAGGTGTTTTTGGTCGTTAAACTGTGAGGTGCGAGTGTAAACAGTGTGAACTCAAAGTTATCATTTGCAACTACGGAACCCTACACTGCGCGTGGCCCGACACGCACTTGGCCGGTTTTTTACTTCTGTACTAAGCTGGTGTATTTGTAAATATAACTGTATTTTAAATCCTTCAGAGATTGCATACAGTAACTCTTTTACGATATTAGAAGTATGTTTTGATACGCTTCTTGTAGCGTGACGAATGCTTGGCAGAAAAATGCGTCCATTATCACCTGGCCGCCATCGCGTTGCAGCTATTTGGAACGTTGCTTAACGTGCATTAGCGCGATCACAATTCACACTAGACAGTCAAAGGTGACGAAAATGTCATGGTCTTGCGTATGACATACAAGTATAAGTCAGAATCTAATAAGGTCTATTATCATTTACGTAAATGAAACAGAAATTCAGAATATGGGTATGTTTGTTCGTAAATTATACATAGTTTAAAATTTAATTTTGTGTGTAACTGATACATAGTTTAAAAAAAAAAACGATCGATCAAATGTTTGTAAGCTTTGTTTAGCTTGTGTTTCCTAAGTAGCCTTCTACGGCATCCACGGGAAGACTTGGAGTGGTTACATTAGTCCGAGTAATTACAATCGCAATGCTTATACATATTTATCGATACGTTTTTTTTTCGTTTCTAGGTTTATTTCTTTGAAGCGTCTAAATGATAGAATTTATAGCTGTTTTGTGTTTTCAAAAGCTGAACGCTTTGAAGAGGAACTAATACCGACACTCCGTTGGTGCTGCAAACAGTATTTCGCAGCAAACACTGCTCAATCGAAGTCCGCTGCCGATTCAGTTTATTTGCCTTGCTGTGTATGCAACTTGCCGTTTATTCGTTTTTCGTGCAAACAATACAGTGTTTTACGTACGTGGATTTTGAACCTCGTTTCTTTCATTAATTTTAGTTCTGGCAATATTTACATCTTGGACACAGACTAATTAGAATTCAAAATAAATAAAAATAACAATAGATTAATTGACCCTTCCTACATATTCACTGATAATCTGTTCAAATTTGGGAGAAGAGGTAGTGATGTACAAGGCTCGAGGCCTCCGAGTTCTTTTGTCCAGAGCTCGGAGTCGTTTACAGGGCTCGCCTCGTTTGTGTGAAGCTCGACGACTTGGGAGTCTTTTTCAGAGCTCGAGCTTTTTTGAGAGCTTGAGCCTTTTTGAGAGCTCGAGCCTTTTTAAGGGCTCGAGCCTTTTCGAGAGCTCGATCAATCTGGAGGCTTTTTTACGGCTTGAGTCTTTTAGCTGTCTGTGCAACAACTCAAGCCTTCAAAAAAGCTAAGGTCTTAAAATGAAATCGAGCTTTCAAGAATAGCTGGAGTTTAAAAAAATACTTGATGATCGATGCTCAATAAGGGATTAAGGCGAGATTTCAGATAAATTTTAATTATCCAAGGTATGTGAGCAAACATTGTAACTAATATTGTAATCAATTGTATTTTATTTCTAATTTACAATTTGAATCAGTGAACAATCATTACTTTTTAAACACTCTCATCATTGTTTTATATAAAGATGCAGTCGACTTTAATCTGTTTAACGACTTCCAAATGGGCCAGGGCTGATCGTTGCCAGGTGGAAGATTTTCTCGTGGAGCGATAAAATTAGATACAGTGTGATCTCTCTCCCAAAGCTTTATAAGCTCGAGCTTTCATTGAAGGCTCGCGTTCATTTTAAGACTTGAGCTTTTTTGAAGGCTCGAGCTCTTTTGAAGGGTTCGAGTTTTTTTGAAGGCTCGAACTCTTTTGAAGCCTCGAGGCGTGGCTCAGAGAGCTCGCGACTCGGCTAGGCTGGGGTCTTCAAGCCTACCGAGCTCACCGAGTCCTGCCAATCTGCCTCGAGCCTTTAAAAGTAGAACTCGACGCCTCGAGGTTTGTCCATCAGTAGAAGAGAGGTTTCGAGATTTTATTTGCTTTTTTCAAAATTTGAGTATTTTAAAATGTAGGTTTAGATAACCTTTTATATGAACGTTTACATACTGTAAAGTACTTTTATGAGAAGTTATGAATAATTGAACATACTTTGCGATATATCGGCAGTTTATTTGAGTTATGCGAAACGCATTTAAGATCTGCAATGCGTAGTGTGGCCAGCCAAGTGTGTGACCGACATCCCCGCCCTACTGGCTTCGTTACTTGCCCTGATTTTTGGGTTTCGCATATTGCATGGGGATTTGTAGCCTTTCAGTGCCAAATTGCTTGTTTTAACCTAGAAACATCTGGTAACCGCTAAATAGAGACATTTCTTGTATTATTGAGAATTTTGATTAAGACATTTCTTTTATTGTGCCGCAAATAAATATCAAAGCTGTACAAAAAGAGTTTCCACCTTTACGCCCACAATGATACTAAATGTGGCCGGGTCTTATAACCGTTGGCTCTGTCTACCTCGCTAGGGACGTAATAATATGTATGAATGTATAACAAAGAATTGTGGTCATTGTTTGAATAATACCAGTGACAATTAAATATAATGCGATTACCTTTGTATGCAAGCTGAACAACTTGCAAATTAATGGATTGCCGCGGTAATCTACTCCTATAGTGTTAAACTGATTTAGTTGACACATATTTGAAGAGGTGAATTAGCCGCTCTATATAAACTTTGACTAATGCAATATGTTACCGGACTGACCCACGAAGGAAGAGGATAATGTTTTACACGTGTATGTATGTATGTTAGTATGTCTGTTCCATTGTTGCTTCCTGTAGCCTAAATGGTTGACCGATTTTGAAGTGTCATGTTAAATGAAGAGCGATTCATATTCTTCCCTGAGAGTTATAGGCTTATTAACGTCAGCAAGAAATCAATATGGCGGACGTAAACTAGCAAAACAACATTCGTTTTTTTTTTTAATAATTTAATTTGCTGTACTTATGAAGAAGGACATTTTTCAGGACGGTAGGCACAGTGGAATAACCAACACTCTTACCATTTGATGCGGAAGGAACTAAATATTATTGCAAAATATGACCAAAACTTGTTAAAGGGTCAATTCATAACCACTGAAAACTTTGGAGACATGAATAACTTACTGTAGGCCTGGGAGCGAATCTCTTAAATCTTACTTAAGAAGTCGCTACTAAGTTTGTTGGTAACTTTTTATTATATTTTAAACATTTAGATATTCCAGTTAAAAATATTTTCATGGCCGGACTTGCTATAAAATTTTTATTTTATTTTATGACATCTTTTTTCAGAGATTATAGTAGGATTTTTTTATTGTTATTAAATACTGCCGTGTGGTTCCTAGAAGTATAGGACCACTCCAAGTCTTCTCGCTGATGTCGTAGAAGGCGACTTAAGGAACACAAGCTAAAAAAAGCTTATATACAAACATTAAAGAAACCTCTCCAACCCGTCTGGCTAGCGTGGAGAGTTTCGGCCAAATCCTTTGACTGCTCTGGCTAGTATATGGCTCTGGTAGGGCAGAGAGGTCCTTGCTGTGGAGACTAAGGGGTATTTGATGAATGAATATAAAATACATGGTTCATCAGTCAAACCATTCCAAAAGTCAACAGTCGGCACTAAAGGCATTATACTTTCAGCCTGGAATTGGATCGCAACTGACCCTAGACCGAATGACGTCTACATGTTTTATTTTCAGCTGAATGCCATTATCGCGACGAATCGTTGACTATTTCGTCGGTCGGGGTACGTTTCTTTAAAAGTGTACTCTCCAATTTTATTTTTGGCTTCATTTATCGATCTTTTTTCGTTTTATTTTATCAAGGACGGATAAATCAAGTTATTAAAATTGGGATAGAAATTTGACCTGCAGATTGGTCAATTTGTAAATTATTTTACGTATGTAATTAAAAAAATCTTAAAATTAAAAAAAGTCCGGTTAGATGAACCTTTTTTTTCGAGAAGTCGTAGAAAATTATAGTTCCATCCAGTTGTACATAATTTGTGGACACTTCTTTAAAGGCCTTCAAAGCTTTCAAAAGATGTGACCACCGTAATTTAACACCCTATGAGGTCCTCGATACGACGTTAAACTGTCGTGCGTTCAATATGATTGAACGTAGAATATTGCTGACCAGGGCTTATGGAACTTATTTCCATCAGAGGTCTGATCAGTAAAGTTGGTGCCAGGATAGGGTAACAACTTCTTCTGGCGGCGGAAGAATTTCTATAAGGAAGTCAACGGCGGCAGTCCGGACCGAGTCAGTAGGTCAACTATTCACTCATCAACACGCAGTAGACAAACGCGATGAGTTAACTGTCTAAACCCCTCCATTTACTTTTATTTTCATGATGTCTATATTAACTTTTCTGATCGTTTACTTATTTTACCATCCGACAAACACAATGTAAATAAAGTCAAAAGAATTAAAATTTTAACGTTATTTTTCTAAATGTAACGAGCAGCTGCTGTTGGGCATTATGCGGATGGCTGAAGCCTGACGCCTCAATACATCTTGTTTGACGTAACTTCTAAAATTCCGTGTTATTTTCCCAGACCAAAATAATTTGCGGGGAAAATCGGCAAATTATTATTCCTTTTACAGCTTTTTAAGAGTTTATAAAAATACGTACATGTTTTGATGTTGCTAAGGTAATGCTGTATAATATTTCTGCAACTTCATACGGTACCTGGAAGAAAAAAGTGTTTATTTAAAAAAAAAACTTTACTTCTTTATGTTTCGTAGACTAAGATTAATATTATGTCTGTATCATACAGATTCTTACAACTAACATGCCGAAGTAAATAATACTTCAATGATCCAGTAGAAGCGACTATTTATATGCATTAGCCGCGCGACAAATATAAAGCTATAATCAAACTTACACGGCAATTAAACAAGCCAATCTTCGTAAATTTTCTGTCCCGATTTCTTAAGTTACTCGTTTATTTACCTGTCTTTACATAACACGCTCAAATTAAAATTTTTATATTGGAGTAAATCTCCTTAGAATCCCTAATATTAGTCTGTCTAGACACCACAAACAGTGCCTGGAATTCAAAATTCCCTAGAATACCTAGGTTCCGTACGTCGCTGTCCGTGGGATTTACACTAAACAGCTTCCATTCACCCGGCTTGAATGGGGAATGATGTGTGGTTTGGGAACTTATGTGGACGTGGCTACGTCAAGTATTTTTTACTATTTAACTGTCTTGACATAATTTAAGTGAAACTCATATGTCTAGGTAAATGTCTTTAGAATTCCTGATTTATACCCTCGCCTAATTTGGACTGTACCAGCCAAGCGCCGCAATTGCTGTGACGTCTTGTGGCCAATATCAACCCATATTTAAAACTGTCTTTACATAACACGCTTAGATGAAACTCATATATTGAAGTAAATCTCTTTAGAATCCCTGATATTAGTCTGTCTAGACACCACAAACAGTGCCTGGAATTTAAAATTCCTTAGAATACCAAGGTTCCGTACGTCGCTGGCTGGTTTCAGAACGGAGGCGTCCTTATTTACACTGAAAAGCTGCCATTCACCCAGCTTGAATGGGTAATTATGTGCGGTCTGGGAACTAATGGGCATGGTGGCTATGTCAAGTATTTTTTTACTAAATTGGTTACAGTATTGTAGTTCTTGGATATAGAACAGAAAAACTTATCTACTCCTTAATTCGTATAAATTAGAGATATTTTTTCTTTCTTTTTAAAATTTATTATATTAACTTTAAAGTGTCAGATGATGTCGTAAAAGTTGTAGGGATATAATAGTAGTTGTAATAAATTAAACGTGGTCATTCAATGAACGCGCTAGTCATTCAATTAAATAGCAGAATCAACCAGATGACTGCGACATATACATAACGTCAACAAAAAATCAATATGGCGGACGTAAATACCAAAAACGGCAGCCGGATTTAATTTTTTTTAAATAATGCAACTTCTCTTGAAGGTCTCTCAAGAAATGTTAATATCACAACAACCGTTTAAAACAATAACGATCTCCATTGTTCATAATGTACACATTAAAGTATAATAAAATTCTATTCCCCAGTTAAAGGCAATGATAAAGTTATGATTCCCTCACAAAGATAACTGCGACGCAATGCGGATGTAGAGAGGGTTCAGGCTTAAAATATTTAGAAGTTAGAAATATAGCTGTGTTGAATAGTAAAATTGTAGTACAAAACAATTGATACTCGTATCTCAGAGGACGTATCTAACATTAACGTTTTATCAATTAAGGATCGAGTTAGTCAACTATCAGAGAAACTAAAAAATTTAATTTTGTCAATTGCTGTAGTTTTTGTTTGTTACAGGTGTTATCATATAAAGTCCAATTTATAACATTTATTTGTAGAATACACAATTCTTTTATCGTCAGAGTTTGTAAGGATAGTGCGCGTTTTACTTCAGGCGCAAATCACTGATTTATTGGTTATTTTGGGAATAACCAAAAAATCTGTGATTACACTTTACTCACAAAGTACTCAAAAAAAATTGCCCAAACTACTTCGTAACATTTTTAATTAAGCTGCATTTCATTCTACCTACTGATAATATTAAAATATTCTTAAAGTCCTCCACCCAATTTTGATTAAAAAGTATTAATTTGAATAAGTACGAGGTTCTTATGTTGCATTTTTACTGGAGTAGATTGAAAATTGATAACATTAACTCAGTGGAGAACATAGAGAATAATTCCAGTTACCTATGTAGCGGAATGAAAATAAAATAATAATTAATTTGAAATAAGTTAGGTATATGAACTCCTAAACGGCTGCCATCTTATGATGCCAGCTGGCCCCAACGGCTAAACGTCTATGCAATTTATTGAAATGAAATGAAATGAAATGAAATGAAATGAAATTTTATTCAAATTTGGATATCATGTATCGCTTTTTGAACGTCATATTTTTTTTTTAATTTGCAAGATCGAAAAAACTACTAGCGTTTCGGAAAGACCACTGCTGAGAAGAATACGCCGAAAGAAACTCAGTCCAGTTTTGGTCCCTACATGCCTGAAGGGCTATGCTTATACACAAGTATTTGTAACAATTTATAAAATTATATTAATTAATTATGTACATTTATTCATTAAAAATAATATTATTACTTCCATGTAGATTTATCTTTAAGGTAGTCGTTAATACAATAGTATGCCTTTTTAAGTAATTGATTTTTAATAGCAGTTTTAAACTTAACTAATGGCAGAGCTAATATTTCTGTAGGAATTTTATTATAGAAGCGTATACCGAGGCCCAAAAAAGAATTCATTGTTTTCTGTAATCGCAAAGCTGGCGTAGCTAATTTATTTTTATTTCTCATATTCCTGCTGTGGTTATCACTATTTTTCTTATATAAATGAAGATTGTGACGAACAAACATAATATTTGCAAATATGTATTGCGAGGGGAATGTCAATATATTTATCTCTTTAAACAATTCTCTAAGTGATTCTCTAGCACCTAATTTATATATAGACCTGATTGCGCGTTTTTGAAGGACGAAAATGGTATTAACTTCAGCTGAGTTACCCCACAGTAATATCCCATATGACATGACACTATGGAAGTAACTGAAGTACACTAAGCGCGCAGTATCAACGTCAGTCAGCTGTCTTATTCTTCTAACTGCATAAGCCGCAGAGCTAAGTTTACCCGATAAGGTTGTGATATGGGCACCCCATTGAAGCCCGGAGTCAACTGTCATCCCAAGAAATGTCGTTTTGTCTACCAAATCTATCGTTTCGTTATCGATCATTATGCGTGTTGGTACTTTTGTAACATTCGGTAAGCAAAATTTAATACATTTCGTCTTTTTAGCGTTCAACAACAAGTTATTTGCGGTAAACCACTCTAACACTTGGGCTAATGTACTATTGACCACGTCAAAATTGTCCGTTGTCCTATCGATAGGGAAAACAAGAGATGTATCATCGGCAAATAGTACAGCCTTACACGTGTTGACATAATATGGCAGATCATTAATATATATTAGAAACAACAAAGGCCCTAGTATAGAGCCCTGGGGTACACCCATCTTAACCGATGATCCGACAGACATAACCCTATCTACACTAACTTTTTGAATACGGCTACTCAAATAAGATTTGATTAAATAAAGAGCTTTACCTTTAATCCCATAGTGTTCTAGTTTGAATATAAGGGTATTGTGGTCGACACAATCAAATGCTTTGGTAAGATCACAAAAAACACCAATGGCATTCTGTTTATTCTCCCAAGCATCATATATATGTTTTAAAAGCGCAACCCCCGCGTCTGTAGTTGATCGACCCTTTGTAAATCCATACTGTTCACCATGAAAGAGTCCGTTTCTATTGAAAAAAGATAATAACTGATTAAAAATTAACTTTTCAAATATTTTACTCAAAGCTGGCAGAATAGAAATAGGACGGTAATTTGTTGGATCAGTTTTATCACCCGATTTGTACAATGGTATAACTTTACTCAATTTCATTAAATCAGGAAAAGTCCCCGTATCGACACATTTATTAAAAATAGACGCTAAATAAGGAGCTATTATATCTATAATATTACTAATAACCGATACTGAGATATCCCATATATCCCCAGTTTTCTTATTATTTAAACTCCTAAAAGTATCAATGATTTTTTGTGATGTTACATGTTCAAATATTAAATGACTGTTACATTCTGGTATACAACTACTTAATAACTTTTTAGATTCCTCAGATGATGAATGTAGGGAGGCAGTGGTATTTACAGGAATATTTGTAAAGAAGTCTTCAAAATATTGAGTAATGTCTTCGCTAGTACTGAGGACCTTATTATTAATTTTTAATTCAATTGGAATATCACGTTTTTTCGTTTTTCCTGTTTCTGTGTTAATAATTTTCCATGTTGTTTTCACTTTATTATTAGAATTAATAATAGTTTGTCTAGTAAATATTGACTTTGCGCATGCACATACCCTTTTAAAAACCTTTGAATAAGTTCTTACAAATTTAACAAAATCGGGATTCTGATTGTGAGCTTTCATAGCAAGTAATTCATATAACCTATTCCTACTGATGTAAATGCCTGGAGTAGCCCATTCACTAAATTTTTTACGATTACGTTTAGTGCTAGTTTTTATTTTGAACGCATTGTTAAATTCTGATTTAATAACGTCAAACATTTTTTTATACAGTATATCCGGATCATCTCTAGTTTCCTCCATAAGAGGAATTTTTTGTGTTACTTTATCTTTAAATACTTTGATTTTGTCTTTTGTAATCGATCTATAGGTAATTTGTGATGAATCTACTTCGACGTGGTTTGTGAATTTTACTAACTGACCAAAGTGATCAGAAGTAAGATTTTTTATGATGGCTTTGTCAACAGCAATGCAGTTACAGAAAACATTATCTATGCACGTTGCAGAGTCACCTTCAACTCTTGTTGGCTCCAGAAATAGATTAATTAAATCGAACGATTTAAATAAATTTAAAAATCTTACACTTTCAGTAGTTGTAACTAATAAGTCTACATTAAAGTCGCCACATATTATGATGTTTTTGCGACTACAACACAATTTCCTTAAAACGTCTTCAATCACTAGTTCTAATGTATTATAATCTGAATTAGGAGGGCTGTATACACATACTATAACACAATTCTCTAGCTCAATACATGCTAATTCAACACTACACTCAATTGAAAGACTTACAATATCTTTACGTTCTTTATATTTCACATCATTTTGCGTTAGGATTAAACTGCCTCCTTTCTCTTTTGTCTTTCTGGTGTATGAGCTAGCCGTAGAGTAGTTTTGAATATTAAATTGTAGTTGATGCGACTGCATAAAATGTTCGGTCAGGCAAACTACATGTAAATTTTTACTGTTTATAAATAATTCTAACTCTAAAAGTTTGCTAGTCAGGCCTTGGATATTCTGATGAATAATATTTAATTCTTTGGCCTTGACTATTGTCTTGTTTTTTAGTTTAAATTACACTTAGTATTACTTATTCTAGGTCCAATTATATTTTTAGGATATTTTCTATACCCTTCATATTTTGTGATCTCGGTCAGTAGGATTTTCCTGTAATCCCACTTGAAAAGTCCCATCTTAACTACTTAACTGATTGACGAAGGGAAAGTAAACCTTGTTTGTTGGAAGTTTAACTTTTTTGTTGTTTTAATCCAAGTTATAAACTTATTATTCGCCGAAATTAGCTACAGATACTTTTTTATTTATATAAGAGGCAGCGATTAGACTGATTATAATTTAATGTTTTGTTTTTACATTACAATCACCTCTTTTAAACAAAGAAGGTGATTTGTAAACAAAACTCTGAGTAAACACTCCGGATGATTTAAGACTAGACAAAAAATTTAACCGTTATCCTGTTAATATATTCCCTTTGCTATTACCATTACTGAAATGCTAAAACATTCTTCCAACTATTCTTGATGATGAGGTTGAAAAATGTTTGACCATTTTGTGTCCGTCCTATATTATTATATTAACCAGACATATTATTCCTTACAGAGGTATGGTTGTTAATTGGAATACGTGGATACTTGATACGATAAATTCCAAGTACATGAGCTTGATATTTCTAAAACTGAACATTCTCGTTCATCACGTAGCAATAAAATATTCATGCGCTTATCGTACGAGAATAAATTAAATAAGCATCACCTCCGCCTTCGCGATATTAATTGGAGGAGTTCCGTGAAACGAAACGTCTGTGTGATCAGAAGGGATTTCGTCATTATCTCCTTGAATAAGCGCTTGTGATTAGTACTTTTAAAGGCACATTTTCTGGAAATTAAAATTGCACGGAATATCCGTTAATGGCTTTTTCTCTTTATCAAAACATATTATTGTTATTTTGCTTCTTCTAGGCAACTTCTTGCGTTTGACATATTGCCTTAATTAGGACTATCCGGACAGGAACTCAATTTTTGAACTCGTAGAATCGATCGGCCACCCGTTGTACAGATTCCGCATGATGAATGATCTTGATTGGGTCTATTTTTGAACCATTGTTAGAATGGGTTTTTTGAATGGTTCACTCACTAACCATTATGTCCCATGGGTCCCAAAGGTCCCATTGAACCCCAAGGCTCCCATTGGATCTCATGGGTCCCATTTGATTCCATCGGGTCTCATAGATCACATTGGGTCCCATTGGCTACCATCCACCGAGTCAAGCAACACCTAGAACTACCAAATCTATATACTTATCTCAGAAAAAATAAATAATACATTCGCGGAATTCAAAAATTTTGCTCCTGGTCCGAACCAACGTCTAACAATGTGTTATCCCCAGATATCAGCAGGATAAATAAATAAATGGCACAAACCATACAGATTGGGCTACAGAGTCTAGCTCAATGAACTTGAGTGGTGGGATATTTTCTCAACGCTACGAAATTTATATTAGGTACTTAATAATACTGCAATAACAGACGATAATAATGCATGCTTACAAACTACCCAATAGATTTTTAAGTGTATATTTTTAAATAGATAAGAGTGATTCAAGAGGATGGTGTATACGTATAATACATGCCTGGGCGCAGCCGGGGAGGGCTACTAGTCCCAACTAATATTATAAAATGCGAAAGTGAGTTTGTTTGTTACGCTTTCACGCCCTATCTACTGAACCGATCATCATGAAATTTTGCATACACAAAGTTAGGGTACTGAGAAAGACAAAGGCTATATATCACGCACGCACGCAGAACAGCGGGTCAAAGCTAGTAATATATAAAACGATATATCAAATATGGCCTCACTTAGGTACCTATAATTTACATATCTCATGTCCTTAGAAGTATTGGCAATGGTCCAATCGGCCTGCGAACAACGGATTGGAATCTTTCTCAAGACGCATTTGCAATTTGCTGACCCCAAGATCGTATTGGATTCGTGCCCTTGACAGAAGACCACCACCATATGTTTTACTGACATAGCTGAAAAAACTATTTGGACAAACTTGTTTCTTTTATGCGGTTTTTGTATTGAATAATGTTTCTTTGAATTTATTTGTTAATTCTAGATTGTAGTGTAAAAATGTTAGTTTTTCAAATTATTTAACGGAAAATTACAATTCGTTTTTATTTGCATTCCAATCCCAACTAATATTATAAATGCGAAAGTCAGTTTGTTTGTTACTTACGCTTGACGCCTTATCTACTGCCCCGATCATCACGAAATTTAACATACACGTTGTCTGGAGTACGGAGAAGTACATATCTACTTTTCATCCCGGAGATAATGTTCTCGAAGGATTAAAGGATTAAGGGCGAAAGCTAGTTCTAATATATTTTTTTAAGAATTAGATAAAAATGTATGTGGGAGAAAACTCGGAAATAAATTATTGTTTGCCTACTACAATCCAATAACGGGCGTCCGCTACGAGTATTTCTTTTTAACTTAGTTCAAGAAGGCCTGAAGCCTTGTTTTCAATTTAAGCTGCCTCGAGTCTCAGATTTAAAAATAATACAGAAATTTTCGTTATGGCAAAATTAAACCAAGTGTATATTCACATTGAGAAGGAATTTAAATAAGAAGTATATTTATTGCATTATCACGTTTTTATCCCTTACGGGGTAGATATGACCCAGGGTCATGAATCCCAAAGGCCACGAATAGCGTGGTTTTCTAAATGGTTTTTGGAATCTATATCTTATGAGGACCCTTTGTATTTAAAGCTACTTCTTCTGTTTATGCACAGACAATATGCGTTTAAATATGAAATTTATTTCTTTCCAACTTTGTTCTTTGAAAAGGGATTAAGCCTTGTTTTTACTTTAAGCTGCCTCGAGTATCTTAAGGTTTAAAGGTACTTATTGTTACAGGAATTTTCGTTATAGCTAAATTAAACAAAGTTTAACTTACATTTTATAAGGATATTTTAAAAAATGTTTGTCAACAGGTTTTCAAAAAGGGTTTTTGTAATCATTTTTATGAGAACCTAGCTACTACTTCTGTTTATGCACTGTGAAAATACGCAATTTAATGGTACGAGTATTTTTTTCTCCCATGCGTATCGCGGATCTCGTCTTATTTACAGAAAAACGAATGAATGAAAGTGTCATGAATAGGGCTTATTCACATTTCATTCACGCGATGATCCCGCGGGATGTCAACTGGCCATGTTATTGCTGTTGAATGTGACAGGAAATATGAAAAATATTTTGTAGTTTGTGAGTTTAAATGTTCTGGCTTATTGCTCATTCTAGACCTGCGCTAGCTTTTTTGTGTATTTATAAATAAACTCCCACTGTTGGTTAAAATGTTATACGAGCTTTTGTGGGTGAAAAATTAATAGGCTGGATATTATGTCTGGGAAAGCGAAGTGTGACAGGTGTTTGTAATGAAACTCGGAAACATCATATTCCTAACAGTGGTTTGATTATAGCTTTGCGAAAAGTAACATAAAAATTAAAATGTTCTTTATGAAACATTCCATCTATTGTTAACGAAAATATGTAAATAATAATGAAAGGAGTACAATCTTAAGTATAATGCAAAACAGACTTAGTTGCAATTGACTATGTAATTTAATTATTTAGAAGGTATTCAATTTGTAAAATCTTTTGTTGTAATTTGTAAAAAGTATCCTGTAACTTCCAGCAGTCTATTTTTAAAATGGTTCGTAACTACGATATGTACAGTCAGTTTCACATTGATCAGTCCCGGATGAACTGAAATAAGAAACTTAAAAGGAAAAAAATAATCATTCCCCTATTTTCCTACCCTAAGGGTTGTTTTTTTTATATAGGACCAACTTTGGCGTCTACTCTTTTCAATAAAAAAAGAATTATTAAAGTCTGCCTGTTCGATAAACGCGTCGACTTGAGTATCTCCTCCATTTTCCGTCGGTTGAAAAGGGCAGGAGAAAGAAGATTTTTACATTGGTCGACTTCACATCTTATTACGTTGCAATAAAGTCCGTTTTACTACAAAGTTTTACTGCTTTCAAGTGGCCCATTAAAACACTTAGTAAATTATGAAACGCTACGTGTCTTAGTACCTATTATTTATCTCCAAACAAACAAAGGGGTTCATGAATTCGCAAGTGTAACATACAGCAGCTTGCGGTGGTAAACCCCAATTAATTTGAGTCCTAATATCCATTGTCTTCCCTTCGTGCTTACTCGAGAAAACAACTTAAATCTTGATTTCATTAAACTCAGGAGGCGGTAATTATGTGCTGTTTTTTTGGGTATTTTATAAAATAAAGTATTTAAGTCGGCCCGCGATAGGCTTCATAAAACAACAATTGGTTTGAGATTCAATATAATAGTGACTTTGTGACTTGTAGACCTCGCGAGGCATTTAGGCATTTAGGACCATTGCGAGGCCTGTGGCAAGTACCACAGGCCTCGCAATGGTCCTAAATGCCATATACTCAAATGGTGATTATGTTTATTTATTGTGCCAATTCCGCTTTTATGCAAAAAAAAAACTAAAGATTCAGTCGGAAAAAAATTCTTCTTCTTCTCGAATCGTAATGTCTTTTTTAGGGTTTCGTAGTAAACAAGGAACCCTTACAGTTTCGCCATGTCTGTCTATCTGTCCGTCCGCGAGTGTGAACAGTGTGAACTCAAAGTTGTCATTCGCAATTACGGAAACCTACACTGCGCGTGGCCCGACACGCACTTGGGCGGTTTTTATTTATTAATCCCAATCCCAACTTCCCAACTAATATTATAAATGCGAAAGTGAGTTTATTTGTAACGCTTTTACGCCGTATCTACTGAACCGATCATCATGAAATTTTGCTTACACATAGGTTAGGATACCGAGAAGGACATAGGCTATATATTACGCGGACGAAGCCGCGGGTAACAGCTAGTTTACAATAATTTCTACCAGTATGCGGCAATAGCAACAGCCCGGTCATTTGCCTCCTCGAGGGCTTTTTGTGTACAGTGAAACCATTTCGGGCACGTTAAAAGATGAAAAAAATTAAATGTTGTATAAACGTAATCAAATTTTTCGACGAACGAAACGAGAATCGGTTGAGAAATGCGATCTGTAGGGGAGAATAGTTGGACAGACATACAGAAGAATGTTTGCCCAAGATGAAGCAAAGCAAAGCGCTTCGCTAACGCTCGCTTTGTCAATAATTGCTTTTTGAGACAACGAATAAACATAAGAAACAGCACGGTTTTCATTCAGCTGTGTGGTTTCCGGCAGAGTAGAATAGGACCACGTCAAGTCTTCCCGTGGATGTCGTAGAAAGCGACTTGGAAGTCACAAGCTAAACAAAGCTTATATACATCAAAGAGACTCTCCAACCCGTCTGGCCAACGTGGAGAGTGTAGGCTAAATCCTCTGACTGCTCTGGCTAATATATGGCTCTAGTATTCCAAAGAGCGTCATGCTCTTTCTTTGGAGACTAAAAAGACCTGGTGATGATAATGATGTACAAATATATGGCAAATATGTATATTCATGTCGCATCTTCCATCGTATCGTGTTATTTATCTCCCAAACAAACAAAAGATCTCATAAATTCCTAAGTATGAACACCGCAGCCTGCGACGGAAAACCACAATTAAGTTCAATTCCAATAGCTGCGGCTCCCTCCCATTGTTTGTTTCTACGAGTACTTACTTGAGAAAACAACTTTGTTTAATTGCTAACTAAACAGAAACATCAGACATTTGCTAGCACAGAAATGCTAGCTTGTGTCTTTTGAAGACACGTATACCTTACTTTAACTGATTTTCTTGTATTTATTTAATTTATGTCCTACTAACTGTTATCCGCGGCTCCGCCTGCGTGATATGTAGTCTATGTCTGTCTCAGTAACCTAACCTATGTGTGTGCAAAATTTCATGATAATCAATTTTGTAGCTACGGCGTGAAAGCGTATGAACACCGCAGCCTGCGACGGAAAACCACAATTCATTTTTTTTTTCTACGGGTACTTAATGGAAAGAATAACTTTGTTTAACTGCTAACCAAACAGAAACATCGGACATTTGCAAGCACAGAATGCTAGCTTGTGTCTTTTGAAGACGCTTATACCTACCTTACTTTAATTGATTTTTTTGTATTTATTTACATTATGTTTATAATTTGAATCCATGTCGATTTAATGGATCCAGGTAAATAAAAAATAAATAAATTGTAACAGTGAACCGGGTGTTTTCATTGATCGAATATTCTCGTGACATCATCAGAAGATACTTTTGTGGCAAATGGATAATCATCATCATCATTTCGTGTAGGTGACACGGTCAGTCGACCATGCACACCCTGGTGTCAGAGATCTTCGGAATCGCCTCTGGGCCTCTGCCGTGGTTCCTTTAACGACTAGATGGCAGCCGGGACCAACGGCTTAACGTGCCTCCCGAAGCACGGAATCATCTTTCTTATCAGACAATCAGGTGACTCATGCCTGAAATGTCCTACCAAACTGGAAACAACAAAGTACGCTTCCAGCGGGAATCGAACCACGACCCGGGTCAACAAGGCAAACGCCTTAACCACTGGACAACGGAGGCTGTATGGATATTGAGAGTCCTTTATATCAAAATGGAATGGAAATGCACTCAGTATCATCGTCCGAGTGTATTCGCGGTTGCATCCTAAGCAGCATCGCTTTAGAGCCTGAAGTCCGTTACTTACCCTAGATGATTTGACGGTTACTTGGTTTTACATGTAAAGATTACCATCTGTCCCGGGTTCGATCCCCGGCCAGGTCAAAATGAGAAATGATCTTTTCCAGATTGACCTGGATCTTGGATGTTTATCTATATATGTATTTGTTATAAAATATAGTACCGTTGAGTTAGTATCCCGTAATACGAGTCTCGAACTTACTTTGGGGCTAGCTCAATCTGTGTGATTTGTCCGTATAGATTTATTTTATTTTAATGATGAAATTGAATAATTTAGATAAGGCTTTACGATGAGCACTTATAGAGCAATTAATCCACACAGTGGAATGTATATAAATGCCTAGATCAATTTAAAGATAAGAAAGAATGTCTGTTGCTTTTCGGTTTAAATGAATGAAGGCTATCTCTACTGCTACAGAATGAATTAAGTTATTGTTTTAGTGGTGTCCGCCTAGGTATGTACCGAATTCAAATTACATTGCACATTTTTGAGAGTGAAGGTATCGAATGAGATCCGCGTCGTACATTCGTTCCTGGGAGTTGCGCCATGACGTCGATAGACGGAGCGCCAACAACCTGTACATGGACGGACTTTCATTTGTTACTGCCGTTGTTGTATAAAGCATTTGATCTATGTATAATTTACAAGAAATACAAAAATAAATATATAATATGTTATATGGCTTATTCGCGAGTCAACTTTAAACACACTACAAAACAAGTCTAGCAATCCTTTGTGTCGGATAAATTCCTGAGAGACAAAATTAATTAAAAGTAAGGTTACTTTCTTTCGGGATTTTATATATCGGAACCTGTTGCAATAAGGGATAAAACGTGTTCCATAGCATGCTCTTATAGCCTTTAATTAGATAATAATAAAAAAATGTGTTTGTTGAAAAGATTCAACTATTATCTTTTCAAGTAATTAACATACTTTATGATGTTTCAACTATAGTCTTATCAATTCATCATCAACTAACTAAACTAATGTTAAACTAATGATTTATGCATCAACTCCATTTAAATCCATTGTACTCATATTGTGTAAAAATGTGATAACGGTACGCACCTGTAGGAGGCTTATTGACCTACTTCTTCTACGACATAATAAATCTGTTACTCTTATCATATTATTTTGTAAAAACTTGTTAGTATGTAAGTACATGAACTGTTATCCGCGAGAGCTGCTGCCGACAAACCGTCCTGCAGTTTGGCAGATTTTTGTAATTATTGAATGTATATTTGTATATGTGTAATTGCGGAATGTGGGTTCCATCGGGAATACTTTAGGATGAGAACGAGAGATTTGCTTTTTAAAGGACGAACGAGCAATCTACTTTCGTAATCTTGGATTTGATTGAAAGAAAATGTCAACTGCTTTCCTTATCGGATTTTCTCAGATATCAATATTATTTGCATAATGTAAGACCATTTATTTTCTTTCCGTTTTCCCGTACGAGATTGAATTATCATTTGAATGCATTTGAAATTCAGGAACGATTGTATTTTCTTTAAAGGTAAATCTGTATTCATCTTTGAATAAAATTCATTCGTTTGCGTAGCTTTCTTTCTGCATATTTAATAAAGTATTCGTCTATGACGTTAACACCCATACTTAAATCACGGAGTAAAAAAAATCTTATATTATAAATACGACACTAACAATATAAACTGCCTAATAATTATTGCATTAGTCACGCTTTAACCACTAATCCGATTAAGATGAACTTGGGTACGTATGGAGATAATTTGAGGCCCGAAGTAGTACATAGGAAAGACAACAGGGTTCTTTAAGCACATAAACGCAGGCTGGACGGTAGATCAAAGCTAGTTTAGATTCTTTAGTAACTTGAATGTTATAAATGTAGAGCAGACATTGTAAAGAATAAAATTAATTGTTTTACAGGTATTTTTATACAATTTTTCAAATTCATCCAAGGTAAAAGATTTTTTAAGCAGCTCCCGACGGATATACATCGATCTTGTGCTGGACCGCCTATGATAAAAAAAATGTTGTAAGAACCATCGCAAAAAAAAACAGGATTAAAATTTTAAAAAATCCGCATTCAAAACGGTTTACCCGTATAATATAATACACACTACACTACACACATAGCGGTCTAACAAACACCTTATAAAAACAGTCAGAGCAGTTTCATACATTCTAATTATTTTTATTAAAGTATATATATTCTTGGTTGTGGAATCAGGGACTTATATCGATACCACAAGAAGTATCGATACCTTTTTATGCATATCTAAGTAGTTAAATAAATTAGTATTCTGTATCAATACTTTGAACTATCACTTTAATTTAATACAAATATATTTGACAACAACACTACCCATAGATAACTAATTGCTTTCCATTTCGTACATATGATATAATACAAGGACAGACGAAAAAATAATTTTTATTAAGTAAAATATCAATATTTTTATTGCTACCCTTAAAAGTATAAAAATATTAGTTCACATATAAATAAAATAATACATATTTTTATGCATAAAGTAAATGCAAAAATAATAATACCTAAAATATCGATATTTTTATTAATATCTCGTTAGTATCGACACCATCAAAGTATTGATATTTCTGTCCCTGTTGTGGATATAAGGATATTGTAAGGATTTAAATGAGAATCCCGCAGTGCTTCCGGTACTAACGATGGATCATTACAGAATCTTGTTGAGTATGCAGGAATTTGATATCAAAGAGAGACAAACGAGATCGCAATACGGACGTCTGTACGTAATATTTTATATTCTGTAGTTACGTTGTAATGGTTAATGTGACTCAAAACTTATTACGAAGTGGCGGTGGTTGTGGTTAAAGAGCGTGACTTGTAACTGAAAGATTCCGGGTTCGAATTGCGCAGCCCAAATGAGTAGAGTACCTTTGAATTCGTAGCACCATCTGTCACATGTGCGAAAACTGCTTTTTTTTTCAGAACTTTTATTTTAGGAACTTTTTCTTCCAACTAAAGACATTTGAGATAGCATAAAGAATGTTCTCTCATTGTGACAGCCGTGACCAATGTTCTGAAATGCTTTCAAAAGCATGTACCATCGTCGTCTTCATCGTCACTTACCATCAGGAGACAAATGCCTAATTCAATAATTAATAAAAAAAGCACGGACGTGAGTTACTTTTGCCAGTCCTTGCCAGAAATCCAGGTGATATAGCAAAAACTATTTAGAGCTCCTCCATGCCAAGAGTTGCTTTACATGCGTTATTTTCTAATGGTAACGTCCAATGCGTAACCGAGTTTTACATCTTCGGATGAGAACGTAATACTCCGCCTGGAAGCTCCATTAGCTCCCACGAAACTTTTCTTTCATTTTCTGTCGCTCGAACTCGCAAAATGAAACATAAATATTTTTATTGTTAAAGGAAGACGATTACAAGGGTAGCTGTGGTAATGCGATGTAAATTGGAGACTAAGGAGCATGGTAACAAACATGTAGGTAGATTGTGTATGTACCCTTAATTTTGTTATACGAGTATAAATTCTTATGTTTTGGAACATCAAGGCTGATTTACATTGATCCAGTAGCTGGCGCCAACATCACTGGATTCCAGGGCTGGATCAGCACTGTATCAATGTAAACATGTTGCAATCCAGTCCAGCATCCAGTATCCAGCACTGCATCGAAATAGGCCGGCCGCCTATTTTTCGATCCAGTGACCGCCCCCCGCACGCCGCGCAGCCCGTGCCTGTGGCACTGGTTCCGTATAAACCCTACGCGCCAGTGAAACGCCAGTCGCTGGCGCCTAAAACACTCATTTTTTAATGATGCAAAGGTGTAGTCACCGCAACAAAGTAGAAATGACTACTGGACGCGTGTAAACGACGTGATCCAGTGCTAATGCTGATCCAGCGCCGGAAGCCAGCGATGCTGGCGCCAGCTACTGGATCAATGTAAATCAGCCTTAAAGGATGCAAAGGTGTAGTCACCGCAACAAAGTAGAAATGACTACTGGACGCGTGTAAACGACGTGATCCAGTGCCAGTGCTGATCCAGCGCCGGAAGTCACCGATGCTGGCGCCAGCTACTGGATCAAAGTAAATCAGCCTTCAGAAAATAAAAGCTTTTAATTTTGTTAAAAAATAAGATTGCTTAGATTCTTATATATATACAGGTCATCATCTGCCTTACCTTATCCCATTATCTGGGGTCGGCGCAATATCTTATATATACAGGTAATTTAGTAATTAAGAATATTTCAAGGAAAAGTTAAGTACCTCAAAACGAACAACTCTTACTACCGGACCACCCCTGTAATCGCGAAAAATCTGCGTTGCCATACAAATAGATACTTACCGTGACAAAATGATACCAACCAGTCAGTGTATATTTTCAACTACCTTAATTGTAACTGTTGTCTACAAATAAGTTGAAGATTGTACTAGTTTATTAATTATTAAGGTATTTTATTTAAAAACAGTGTGTTAGGGATTGATATACCGATAATATTAATTCACGTTCTCTTTATCAAAACTGTATAATAATCAATCCCAAACACACTGTTTCGATATAGAAATGCAAAATGCTCTTAATCATCTTGCATTTCATAGTAAATAGATATGACATACTTGTATTAAGTTGCCAGTGTAGATAATCTCGAGTTTAATATCTTTGATACTGAAATCACATTGCAATCTTGAATCTAAGCGAAATGTGCATCCTTACCTTTGCCTGCTAGCGCTGAAATACGTTCACTGTAAGCACTGCTATGAATGTTTTCATTTCGAATTCAAATATGATTCTAGAGATACTACATAAAACCAAACTTCTGCATTTTTCCATTAATAAAATTAGAGAAATAAATAAAGGTACAGGGAAATATCACACATATTGAGCTAGCCTCATAGTTAGTTGTGAACTTGTGTCGCACAATACTATCTCAACGATCATATCAATCGTTGAGTTAATTGTGCGACACGATCGTACAAACCCATCTTAATGATCTTATAAACCCATCACAACGTGAAAACATTTTTTTAAATGCATTGTGAGTTAAATTAATTTGTGTGCTTACGTCACCAGTTAGTTCATGCAAACTATTGCTGGTCAGCGCCCACCCACTATTTTTAGTCCCTTCATGCCCGCCACCGACGTTGAGGCTGCACAGGCTGCAGCAGCAACGGCCGTCATGCTTGCGACACGTGTTTAAATGAACATAATATGTATTATCGTCCTAACGCGATATTCTTATATATAAGATAGTGTTTGGAGACTATTATACATGGATTTCGATAGAAGGCGTACAAAGGTTATGGAACTTTAAAAATTTGTTAAAAAATATTTTGGATTGATTGTTTCTAAATTCTTCATTAACATGATCGGCAGTATTGTTCTGAGTAGTTAAGACCCATTAATGTCATGATTATACATTCATTGCATGAGGAAGCATTCGCCGAAACTTGGTCACGGCTGGCTGCCATATGTCCAAAATTTATGTGTATGATAGAGTGATGTGACTACAATCAGGAGTTCGGATACCTATCATACATTCACTACCCTTTCTTTATCATTAACACTATCTTATACATAACCAAATCGCGTTGGGACGATGACGGTCTATTGGATGTTGATCGTTCCAAAGATAAGTAACGCCTGAATCAATTCAATATTTTTTTTTTTCAATAAAGCTCAGAATAATTCAACAGACATAGCCAGTTAGCAGCAGCAAAGACAATATAATACTAAGCAGTAGGCCCTAGAGGTAGTCTAATAATATCTAGAATACTTTATCAGCCGCAATGGAGCCCGAACGAGGCCCGTCAGGTGCCACATATTTTTTTACGTTCAGATATAACTGCCGCATTACTTTTTATATCACTCCTCATTCGGTATGCGGTAGCCCATGGCGTTACGTTAGCATTTTTTCATCGATGGATTTATTATGAACTCAATGCTGGGCAGTAATCGAGAGAATATCTATTATTGGAACTTTAGAATTTTTTCTCTTCGATGGTGGTTTGGGAGAAGGAAAAGCAAAGAATTTATCAGCAGATTTTCTTCCCACGCAGACCGTAAAAGCCGGTCAAGGGATGGGCGAATATCAAAGGAATCATGTCAGTAGGCTTTGACGCCCACTAACACACAATACGTAGCCTGTGGCTCTGTCTACACCGCAAGGGATAAAGACGTGATAATATGTAATTATGTATATACGTAGAAATTTATTATTAGATACTCTCTCACACACCCCTACGTTTTTCCGGATACTTCTTCAATCGTGGATGGAGCTCAAAATTTTTAACTTTCATGATGTACCCCATACATGATTATGAAAGCATGCAAGTGCTATGACTTCTCTCTTATATGCAAGTAACAAATACATAAGAAAAACATCATGTAACTATAAATGTGCTGAATTCCACTAAACTTCGAGGCAACGTAACCAAAATTCTGGCAGTATTTCCACGCTACATTGCAAGTCTAATCGCCGGGCAAAAGAACTGCCAGGCATGTGATGTCTGTTAGTTTTTTTGGCAACTATAAGTACGTTGTTGGCTATGTCAGTAGTCTTACAGTCTCCAGAATCCTTAATCGGCTGCAATATAGCCCACATGCAGCTCAATAGCAGCAAGTCCGGTGCTACATTATTTTTTATGTTCATTTGTAACTGCCTTTCGAAACCCTGCTCCCATTTCTTTTTATATAACACCTCCTCATTCGGTATGCGGTATGCCTAATAATAATACCCTGCGGTATTACGTCAGCTATTTTACCATCAATAGATTTTTCATGAACTGAATGCTTAGGATGATCTTTTCTTATAATGGATTTATATTCCAAAGAATAAAACGGGGCACTAATTATGTCCGTACGTCCGTACATGCGTCCTGGTATATCTATTGAATCATAATAGGTAGAAAGTTGAAATTTTCACAAAATTTATTTTGCCACTTTATAACAACGAACACTAAAAACTAAATAAGTAAGTTAAAAAACTAACCTTTTTTTGTTTCTTGTTTCTATCAAAGTTTTGTTTTAATAGACATTTTTAAAATATGTAACAAAGGGTCTCTCACGTAAAAAGTCAGCTGTAGGCCGACATGTTTCGACCTCATCCGAATGTCTTCCTCAGGGCAAAAGTGAAGCGAAACGCGCGCACGATATCGTCTCTATCTGCGCTGTCAGATGTCAGCCAGTAACTGTTCTTTTTACGTGAATAACCCGTTGTTACAATATTTTAATAATCTATCAAAGTAGCTCATTTATTACTGAGACGTCTAACGACAAAGGAGGTATTCCTCAAAGCGCAACCATTTTGAGGCGCACCTAATGATTCCTCGGAGCCTTTGATTAATTTATTGTATGTCAATACTCGGAGCACATCTTTTATTTGCGCTAACAATAGCAATTAAAAATATTTCATTAATTTTTCTCGAAGCGCACCTACGTTTAAAATCAGGAAGGAGCTTGAAGTAAACGTAATAAATTAAATCGATGATCCTCTAAAGCTCATGTGTAAACAATAGAGATTTTGCAAATTTTATAAAAAGAACGTGCATTCGTTGTGATCGACAGTTTCATTTAGAACCCATCTCTTTTCAAAAGTTAAATAGAAGTGCGCTTCAAGGAATAAAAGGTTAATATTTTCGATTTCTTTCGTAAGCGCACTTAAACGGTGCGCTCCGAGGAATAAAGAAGGTGCGCTTCATTAGGTGCGCCTCCAAATGGTTGCGCTACGAAGTATTCCCCTTCACAAAGTTTCCAATATACTTTCATTAAATTAAGAGATATGTTATGGTAAAAATTTCCACGCGGGCAGGAATTTTCATAACTTATTTCTCAATTCAATAACAGTATATCAAAATAGCATTATAAATGCATAAAAAATATCTAAAAAATACTTTCCATGCAGAACTTCACACTAAAAGTTCGCCGGAACGCAGGATGATCATCAAATTAAATTTTGCCCTTTATAACGCGGTCTTAAGAGCCCTTTGATCTCATCAGTAGTGAAACCACGGAGTAACTGCGCAAAGCTTTTCCGGGACTCTGACCCTCATCCTGTATGATCCTCTGCGAACTAACCCTTAGGCTCTATAGATTTACACTTGAAGGGTTTAAGTTGAAATGATTTTATGGAAGGTAGTAGAATAAACTTGGAAGGTAGTAGTAAGTAGCCTTGAAAGAGGATATAAAAAATTATATCGCTTGTGTATGAGTACTTGTATTGAAATCGTTACTTACAAAAATTTCACCTCACGTGTGCGAAAAGGCAACAATACGTATCGGCAAATAGGTTGGCTTTTCTTCAATAATGGTACACAATTATGCATATATAATGTGTAAAATATCTCAAATATTTGTTTTTAACATAAACATAACTAGCTGTTACCCGCGTCTTCGCCCGTGTGATTTAGCCTATATCCTTCTCAGTACTTTTAACTTGGTATGTGTGTGTATCCAAAATTTCATGATGATCGGTTCAGTAGAAAGGGCGTGAAAGCGTAATAAACAAATAAACAAACAAACGCACTTTCGCATTTATAATATTAGTTGGGATTAGGTTAGGATAGGATTAGGATGGGATAGTTAGGATAACAGAATCAATATCTGTAGAGTTTACTAAGAATTTACCAGTAGGTATATTATGTAAAATTCTAAATCAATAATTTATTAATTCGAAGCTATTACATACATAAATATCGGTAAAGATTGACATTCCTCTGTTTTTCTTGTTTGCCTGTTCGACTTCTCCTATCTTCGAAATCAAGAAAATGATAACAGTTTTAATTTTCAATTGATTGACTAGCTTTGATCGGATCACACGCGAAAACGTAATCAATCAGGCAAATAATCATTTGATTAATTCAATGTTTGTTTTAGATTCACGCAAAAACTGTTGGTTTGTATTTAGACGAAAGTATTTTCGTGTCGACAAAACAGATCCCAAGCAAGATGATTATATTTCAAAAAAGTATTAAATTTAAACATGGCATAATCACAGATTGAATCACTATTGAATTGACTCATTCAAATAAATATTGAGGCTATTCAAACGCCCACCGCGGTATGTAATAACCCATTCAAAAAGAGCTATTCGGCGATTCGCACCGCGGTGCGAAAGATCCCATTCAAAAAGAACTCTTGGGCCATTCGCACCGCGGTTCGAATCGCTTGCGGTGCGAAACGACTAAAGACCCAAGACTTTGCTTTTCAGAAATCTGATGTGTGCTAATAAAACCGCGTACAAATTGTTGGTCATCCATCAAAGATCCAACTTTGATCGTAAAAGCCGATCGAGGGAATGGGCGTAAGGAATCATGTCAATAGGCGATGCGGCTAGCAACCCATCACTATTATGTTTCCGTTCTCCACCTACGAGCCCATCAACATGCTAAACGTGGCCTTAAGGTTTTATGAACCTGGGCTCTGTCTACCCCGCAAAGGAAAAAGACGTATATTATATGTATGTATAAAAAGACGTGATAGTATCTATGCTCAGCGCTGGGTCCAATGATAAATCGAGTATTTCTATCATGTTATTAACTTGATGTAAATCATCATCAGGTCTTTCTAGTCTCCACTGCAGGAGCACGACCCTCTCTGTACTACCAGAGCCATATACTAGCCTGAGTTAGTAGTCAGAGGATTTGGCCTACACTCTCCACGCTGGCCAGACGGGTTGGAGAGGTCTCTTTAATGTTAATAAGCTTTGTTTAGCTTGTGTTTCCTTAGTCGCCTTTTACGACATCCACGGGATGACTTGGAGTGGTCCTATTCTACTCTGCCGGGAACCACACGGCGATTGATGTAAATACCAATTTGTATATTTACCATTTAGTTAAATAAATATATTTGTATTTGTATTTTTATGTAGAAAGATAAACGCGAATAAAACCGCGTACAAATTGTTGGTTCGGGTCTTACGCTTAGACCTTAATGATTGCCATTTAATTCTAAGCTCTAAGCATAGGATGTTTAAATTAAAGGAGAGAATACTATATATCTTTGCCGCGTTTTCTACCGCTATTTTGTCTTGTTGAATGGGTCTTCCTTCTTTTAAATGTAATGCCGTTTGAATACTCTATAATAGCTCGAAAACCATTACTTCACCCGTGAGTTCATTAAGTATTTATTTTATTATAAAGTGAATATACAACAAAATATTCTGTGAATATACGAGACGTCTGCCTGTTGCCGTTATTGATATCGAGCAAAATCGCAAAACAGTCACGTTTGTTGTATGGGAAAACCCAAAAAATAAAAAAAAATTGGGCCCAATTAAATATTTATTTCGCTTTTAGTATTTTTTCTTGTTATAGCGGCAATATGAATACATTTGATACTTTTAACTGTCTAGCTGTCTGTCACGGTTCATGATACACAACCTGGTGACAGACTGACAGCCGGACGGACATCGAAGCCTCAGTTTTTACCCTTATTGGACATAAAAAAATCATAAAACTCCTGAGAAATTGTTTAACAAACTAAGAAACACAAATCCAAACAAAATACATAAAAAGCGAATTCAACATTTCAATGTTAAGTTGGAAAGAACACTTGGGACTATCCTTGGTCTAGATTTACATAAATAGTTACACATTTGTTGCCAAACTAGCGCCAACTTCATTTTGTTTCTTTATTTTGAGTACAAGTTTTTCGGTTCGTATTTTGTTTTATTCGCTTCTCAAGGGATATGCGCGTTCTGTGTTTATACAAACGCAATTTACGACATTTGTGAGTTATGTATATGACGCTGTCGTGTTCAACCCTAACGACGCAAAAACAGGGTTGAGGATTTATGTCCACCAATTCCTTCCGTTTTGGTCAGTTCAGTTAATATTGGGACAGACATTCGTTTGAACTTTGTATCTCTCTTATTTTAAGAGTTTAGCCTTTGTCGGGATCGTTTTGAGGTAAAACCACAACTATTTTTTTGTAAGAAATCCCAACGGTCTTCGTGGCGCAGTGGGTAACACGCCAGCCTGCGACAGGAGGGTCCCGGGTTCGATCCCCAGCCAGGTATATATGGAAAACGATCTTTTTCAGATTGGCCTGGGTCTTGGATGTTTATCTACATAAGTTATTATAAAATATAGTATCGCTGAGTTAGTATCCTACGACACGAGTTCACAATTAACTGTGGGGCTAGCTCAATTTGTGTGATTTCTCTCTCCCTATGTTTTTATTTTTTGTCGATAAACCATTAACGTATTTTCTTTTTCTTTCAGGTATGTTACAGTTATCAAATTCAAGTTTTTCATTATTGTAAGTATAAATAAATATATTGGACGGCGCCGTGGGGGCGGACTGTGCCAGACTGAAGGCTGTGTCGAAGTCGGAATCGGGTGCATGGTTGCACGCACTTCCATCGCCTCACTTGGGCACCTTTCTTGACGACGACTCCCTGCGGGTGGCCGTGGCGCTCCGTCTGGGCTGTAGAGTGTGTGAACCACACAAATGCATCTGCGGCTCGATGGTGGACGCGAACGGTTACCATGCGCTTAGTTGTTGTCGGTGCTCAGGTAGATTTCCGCGTCACCATGCACTCAATGATGTAGTCCGTCGAGCGTTTGTATCAGCAAACGTTCCCTGCGTGCTGGAGCCACCGGGTCTCAGCAGATCGGATGGAAAGAGACCGGACGGCCTGACGCTGGTACCGTGGAAGCATGGCAGATGCGTGGTCTGGGATGCCACTTGCGTCAACACCGTGGCCATCAGCCACCTTGGTCGTACTGCGTGCGCAGCAGCGGCCGCTGCCGAAGACGCGGCAAATAGAAAGCGTCAGAAATACGCAGCTATGGAGCCACACTACTGTTTTGTGCCTATAGCTGTAGAGACCATGGGATGCTGGGGCACGGATGCTAAGCGTCTTTTCAGGGAATTAGGGCACCGAATCGCGGAAAGAAATGGTGACTCTCGCTCTGGATCGTTTTTGGTGCAAAGGATGGCCATTGCGATACAGCGTGGTAATGCATCTAGCATTTTGGGCACCTTTGCACCGGAAACGATACAGGGCGGGTTCTTATTATAATACTTATTTTGACATTTATTATAATGTGACAAAGATTTATTATTAACAAAGTTATTTCAACCAAATAAATATAGTATTGAATTAGTAGAATGCTATATTGAGCGACGTATTTTTTTTAAATTTAGATTTTTGTGGCACGGTATACGTTGTGGATAAGACTTTATTCAGAAGCGATTGTTGCCTGTGCTACGTGTATGTGTGCGTGGTGTTTGTTAACTAAGGTTAACTAAAATTGTGAGTAAATGTCGTTTGGAGAAAATGCGCTGTGCAGTTTGTTGCCGCTTCTTTTGCACTGCAAACTTAACCCTGCCTAAGTCAATTACTGACGTCACCAATTTTTTTTTATTGTAAACTCATATAAATTTGACAATAAGTGTTCAAAGAGACCTTTATTAAACGTTTGAAATCATGCAATTTTTCATGCGGAAGTAATTAACATTTTGTTAACAATCAACTAAGTAGACCAATACTAACGATTGCTCTGTTAATAATGACACAAACTCTATTAAGTAGAAATTCCCCATTGTAACCGAAATTGTTACCAGGAGAGCATGCTATAGAGAGGCGGACAGTGATGAAGCGTCGCCCCGCCTCACCTTACAATGCTCTGCGGTAATTGGAACGATATGGCATTATTCTTGCTCGTGTGTGGTAGCTGAGTAAGTAATAACTCTTAGATAAATAACACAAAGTGTTTGAAAACCCTATTTTGTGGAGGAATTTCCCATTGTAACCGACATAGTTACCAGAAGAGCATGGCTATAGAGAGGGGGACAGTGACGAAGTGTCGCCACGTCTCACATTACTATACTCTGCGATAATTATAACGTTATATGGCATTATTCTTGCTCTTGTGTGGAAGCTCAGTAAATATAACTCTTAGATAAATAATGCAAGGTCACTCTTTTAAGTGGAGAGATTACCATTTGTAACCGACATTGTTACCAGGAGAGCATGCTATACATAGAGAGGCCGAGAGTGACGGAACTACGCCACGTCACGCGTCGCCCAATGCTCCGCGATAATTGGAACGATTTGGCATTGTAGCCGCTGGAGTCTTCAAAAATAATTTGTTTATTAGATATATTTTAGTATTTGCTACAACTTGTCCTACAATGTCTTTAAGCGTTAGTTAGTGGTAAAACTATAAGGCTATGTTCGATCTTACATATATTAATATGTTCATACTAAACTGTGCCTGTTTGTTTTTCTAATAAATAAATAAATAAGTCTTGCTTGTGTGTGGAAGCTAAGTAAATATGACCCTCTGTTATTATGAGTATTAGTGTGATCGTGTAAAGGTTTGTCAATTAATGTTCATTGCACTTGTAGCAATTTGTTTTAGGAGCTTTTAGGTAAAGAGGTATCTACGTTGTATACGTACTTTTTGAAATTTCTGGCAAAAACGAGAGTCTTTCCACTTTAATATAAGTCCAAAAAGATATTCTAGATAACAGACGGGACCTACGGCTTAACGTGCCCATCGCAAATGTTATTTCTTGAAGCGCCTTGTTTGCTATATTACCCGAACAGGGAGCCCGATGGTCCAGTGGGTATGAGCTCTATGAGCGCTTACGTATGTTAAGCAACCCCTGGTGCAGTCCCTACTTGGATGGGTGACCGCAAGTGGCATAAAAATATCTCGAGCTCCTCCGTGCTTCGGAAGGCACGTTAAGCCGTTGGTCCCGGCTGTCATCGTTGATGGCAGTCGTTAAGCTATGTCAGATGCCTTAAGGCAGCTTGAAAAATCTGACACCAGTGTTGGCCACTTACACATACGAAAAACAAAACAAGTGAATCTCCAAAAACGTGGTACAATTTATTTGAATCACGGCGTTAACCCGTCTACCTTCTGACTCCTGATGTATGTCTGCCGGATTATCCGTCCGGTAATCGGAGCACACCGTACGAATACAAGCGCGTAGGTTGCAGCAAAATGACTTGTTGTAAGAATTAATTTTTTTAGAACATTATCTTTTTGTACTTTAAAACAGTATTTAATATAAATAAATACTTAAAGCTTCTACCCCTTATTGTTATATTTTACTGCCAGATTACCCGTGTAATTCCGCAAAATGTCTCGTTTTTCAAATGGTTCTAAACTTTCATAATGCGGAACTTGCACACTATTTTCTTCATTGTCCTATGAAAGGAGCTCTCAAAAATAGAAATAACAGTGAAAAAATCATCTTGATAAGCCAAAATCTCTTTGAGATATAAGGGTTTGAAAATTCCAATTTTTCGTCTCGGCCTAAACGTCCCTAAGAAAAAACAACTGACTAGTGACGTCACTCTTTTAGCAATTTGTATGCGTGTTGTGAGGACTTTGTTTGTCAGCTATGTTAAATAATGCGTTTAGGGAAATGGCTTCATAACAAAAATTGCTATAAATTTAAAGAGCAATTTCATAGTAATATAAGATTTTTGAAATTTTCATATCTTTGAAACGGATTTTTTTAACTAATTTTAACCAAAGTTAATGTATCGATATCGGACTGAAAGTGTCCTTAACAGATTTTTCCAGCTAGATGCATATATAATTAGAAATAGTTTTCAAAATGGGAAATAGTCTTCATGCAAGTTCATCATAGTCATGTTGAATACGATCTAAAAGCTATGTCAGATGCTTTCAGGTAGCTTGAGAAAAATCTGAAACCAGTATTGGCCACTTACAAAACGATATGCAAGCAAGCAATAAATATAGTCCACGATGTTAAACAACATTAACAGCAGCATGTTATAGTAGGTATCTATAGCAAACTTAAAAATCATAAGAACAAGCTCAAGTATATTACTTCAGACACGAATTGCAAAATAAATGTGTCTTAAAAATGTGATTTCTGAATAAAACTGTTTTTTTTAACTGCAAGTCATTTTGTGAGTATTTCTAAAAGCGAACCTTATAACTAGACTATGTAAAATGTACTGTATAATGCAATAGTATTTACTCTAGTTAAGTATGAGAAAAGCAATCGGAATAGTATTTTGGTACTTACCCCCCATTAATTACCTGTGTTTTGTAAGTGAGTATGAGACGAATCCAGTGTAGGCAACCTCTATCTTTATCTATCTGACCTATTTCGGCCATGGCGACCTCTTCGACTCTTATTCGGTGTTTTGGCGATCGTGCGCTCGCAAATGGCTTATATAGCCTATGAAGTCTGAGTCCGTTAACGGAAGCGGTCAAATACACAGGATAAATTAAGGTGCGCAAACGTTTGCGCTAACGCAGGCGCACTCACTCGTCCTTCTCCTCCTGTCATCAGTGGAACGGAAAACCGCTACGACTGAGGAGGGGTCGGATGTTGTGTCTGGCCGATGGTGACTATACGCCCTCCACCATCGCCCTAGGCCATCCACCTTGCCGTGCTGATTCGGCGAGGATGGCAGCACAAACTGACATGTAACGTGATCTGGCGGGCTCAGCAAGTTTGTATGTTAAGCGGGACTTTGTATGTTAGGCAACCTAACATACAGTTGTACCTACAGATTTAGTGGTATCTATCATTCTGTTTTGCATATCAGTTTTGGTTTTCAAAATCGTACTCCAAATCGGTCATTCCACGACAGTAGGTCAATTTGCGAATAAATACAAAACCAAAGAATGTAACTGGAGCCGGCTGGAGCGGCAAAGTGCGACGGTATTTACCGGGTGTCCGGGAACGCAATCGGGATTGCATTAGCCACAGCCACTGCATATATATCATTCCGTTTTGCATAGACATTTATCCCCATTTTGGTTTTTACTTTGCAGCTTTTTGATTGGAAAATGGCTACACTTTTCTGAACCGGTGAGAATTGAAATTGTTTTAGTGTTTTTGAAATTGTGTTCGTGTTACTTTCTCTTATTCAAGAGGTTTAGGTACGACTTAATATATATTATAATATTTATATTATTTGCATATTGTGTAGTATGGTCTTTATAGTCGACTAAATATATATGTCTCGGAACAAGAATGTTTATAGCAAGAAGACGGATTGTTTGTTTGTTTTTCGTATGTGTAAGTGGCCAACACTGGTGTCAGATTTTTCAAGCTGCCTTAAGGCATCTGACATAGCTTAACGACTGCCATCAACGATGACAGCCGGGACCAACGGCTTAACGTGCCTTCCGAAGCACGGAGGAGCTCGAGATATTTTTATGCCACTTGCGGTCACCCATCCAAGTAGGAACTGCCCCAGGGGTTGCTTAACATACGTAAGCGCTCATAGAGCTCACACCCACTAGACCATCGGGCTCCTCAGAAGACGGATAACAAGACGGATAAGAAGACGGATGAACAAACTTTGCTTCATTATGTATTGTAAAAAAAAATTATGTTGGTCCGCGAGAAAGGAAAACGTAGCATGTACTAACTGCTATTTTTTTATGTGTGAAATGGGTTTAATCTTGACCTAGCCTGTTGGAGGCAAAGATATGGCCTAAGATGGTTGAGCTTACCCAGAATTCACTATTATAGCCTACTAGCTGTTACCCGCGGCTTCGCCCGCGTGAAATATCCTATGTCCTCCACAGTACCCTCACCTATGTGTATGCAAAATTTCATGAAGATCGGTTCAGTAGATTCGGCGTGAAAGCGTAACAAACAAATAAACAAACAAACTCACTTTCGCATTTAAAATATTAGTTAGGATTAGGATAGGATAGGAAGTTAAGATTAGGATTCACTCTTTGACCCGCACATAGTAACGGCCGTGAGAATGGCGAAAATTTAAAAAAATCGTTTCAGTAGTCAAAGTCAGTAGGATTCTCGCACCTTCAACTCTGATATCATAAAAGTAGTATTTGATCCCATTTTAACATTGAAATGGAGAGTTTGTTCGTGAGAATAGCTACTTTGTACACCAACACAAATATCTTATTAAGTAGTTTTAAAATGATATTGTTTAATGACGTCATATGTTTAAACTTTCGCGCTTTAATTAAAAACATAAGTATGTATAGCAGCAGGTCTTAGCCGATCCTTTCAATAATTTGTTTCCGCTTTTTCCGTTTGTGTTAAATAGAAGGTTCGTGCTAAGTCCTTGCCTTGATATACATAATTATAATAACGTCATAATTGAGTGCCTCGGCCCGCAGCGCAGACTTCAAATTGCTCGCGTCCTCGACCCCGTCTATATTTGATTGCACTTGAGCTGCCCTAATTACTTCTAATTTAGATAGCTATATTTTCAACAGACGATGGACTGACAGTAAGGGAGAAAAGGAAATACATAGAATATACCAGTTGCTTTTCTTCCCGTGCAGACCGTAAAAGCCGGTCAGGGGACTGGGCTAAAAGGAATATCGTCAATAGGTGATGCAGCTAGCAATCCATCACTATTTTGATTTCCACTTTCCACCTTAATGCCCACTAACACGCTAAAAGTTACCTTTGGGGTCCTTGGGCTCAGTCTACCCCGCAAGGGATAAAGACGATTATATGTATGTATGATGGACTGACAGTAGATTTCGTATATAATTACACCGTTACACATAACTACCAAAACATTCAGTCAATCAAGATTTTTAAGCAAATCCTTTCGTTTTTACTTCATTGAGGAAAAGTGTACAAAATCATGGGCTGAACTCAGTTTATTTACTTTTATGAATTATATTCTCTGCAAGATGTATTTTTTTACGTTTGGCTTACACGCAAGATAACTTTGGATAGTTAAATGTAGTAACTGACTCCGAAAACCCTGTGTCAACTCAACAGTCACTCCAGAAATAGCACCCAAATTTGAGACATAACGGTCGTTTGAGAAAGTGCCACTGAACCTTTGAACAAGAGCGCTCTCCATTCAGGGCTCAACAAGTAAGTATCATTCTGCTGAAATATTATGCGTTACTCTCTCAGGTACTCTTGTACTTCTATATTTTTATAAGCTTTTATTTCACTTGCCTTGTTGATTCGTGTCAAATCTTGCAACTCAATTTCAACCTTTATTGATTGAGCTAAAATTTTGTGTAGTTATGTAAATCGGATGGCAATACAATATTATGATACTATATACCTGCTCTGATGTTGAAGACGCAAGTGGCGATAGGTAATCTTAAACTAAAGAAGACAAAATCCAGATCTAAACCTAGTCTACCATAGTTTGGCCTAGTAATGGATTAACTTTGGTCTAGGAAATTAAACTTTGCTTCATTACATAAAGTGATCTAAGTCATAATCTTATTCCTGAGACGAACTCTGGATGATCTCCCTGAAAGCGTGAGGATATTAACATTAACGCAATATTTAACATAGCTGCCGGACAAACTTCTCTTATCACCCGTACAATAGCGACATGTGTGATCACACATGTGTTTACTCATATCAAGATGGAGGAAGCATTCTGGAATTAATGGACTGGCCCAAAATTGAGATCTTGCAACGTTTATATCTTGAAGAGTTTTTGTATTATTTGGGTACTTTATTCGCTCATGTGCCTTTTTCGGAAAGTTTTTCAATAACAAAAAAATAAGTATCTCTTGTATTCAAGAACAAATCGGAAATGAAGAAATCCGTAGAAGAACAAAAGTCACCGAAATAACTCAAGGGCTCGTTTAAGTGGCAGTGGGCGGGGCGCATAGCGTATAACCGATGGCCTATGGGGCAGAAAGGTTCTTGAATGGCAACCACGTACCGGCAAATGAAGCGTTGGACTCACACCGACCAGAGGTGGTCTGATGACCTGACCAAGGTTGCAGGGAAACGCTGGATGCATGCCGCTTCCAACCGGTCATTTTGGAAATGCTTTTGAGAGGCCTATTCCCTAATTAATCAATTTCTTCCTAAAGTTTCATGCAATGTGACGAATAGTATGCGGAGGGCACATATGTTACACAAATTTTCTAATGCCTTAAAATCTCAGTGCGATCATCAGAGCAGTGCGTCGACCCCGTAGCACTGTAATTAAAATTTAGCGAAAGTGAAAACCACACTATTTACGGAAACGAACGTGCTTCATTTACATAAAATATGTAATTTATTCGGCTACTTACATGATAAGTTTAGAATTAAGGGTACAATCAAGATGTATAGTGGTTCGTTGCTGTCTAATTAGAATAATGTAATTTGTTAAATGAAACATGGGACGAGTTGGATAAGGAAATTAGATTTGTTTATACTGGTTGCAAGATCTCTAATGCAGATTTTATTTTACATACATACTTATAATCACGTTTTAATCCCTTGCGGGGTAGACAGGGCCAAATGTCATACAACCAAAAGGTCAAGTTTAGCGTATTAGTGGGCATTAAGGTGGAAAGTGGAATCAAGATAGTAAAGGATTGCTAGCCGCATCGCCTATTGACGTGATTCCTTAGATTTTCGCCCAATCCCTTGAGCGGGTTTAACGAATTGCGCGGGAAGAAAAGCAGTTGGCAGTGGCAAATTTTATTCAATGTTTTCCATTTCTCTCCAACCAGCATGGCAGAAAATTTTTTTACATCAAATTATACCAAAACTGCATTGGAGATTAAACTTAAATGTAAATACCCGAATAAATTAGGTATATATTTTTATGTAAATAACGAAATGACATTATGGTTATTTTTTTCATAATAATCCTAATCCTAACTTCCTAACTAATATTATAAATGCGAAAGTGAGTTTGTTTGTTTGTTTGTTTGTTTGTTACGCTTTCACGCCGTATGTACTGAACCGATCATCATGAAATTTTGCATATACATAGGTTAGGGCACCGAGAAGGACACATAGGCTATATATTACGCGGGCGAATCCGCGGGTAACAGCTAGTAAGTGTATATACGGACAAATCACACAAATTGAGCCAGCCTCATAAATAGTGCTCAAACCGGTCGCTGTCTTTCATCATCATCATCATCAAGTCTTTTTTAGTCTCCACAGCAGGAGCATGACCCTCTCTGTACTACCAGAGTCATATATTACTCTATCGCATTAGGTTATTTGACCTGTAATGATAGATATAAGAAATGTTAATAAATAAATAAATAAGTAAATAAATAAAAAATAAATAAATAAATATTACCTAGTCGCTGTCTTTAAGTCAAGATAATTTAAATTTTAAGGATTTAGTGAAATATTGGTATCTAGTTTGAATTTTCTTTGTAAAAATCTTGGTGTCTAGTTTGAAGTTTATTTTTTCTCATCGCAAAAACTTTCATTTAGAGTGTCTTGAAATTCTATTCGTAGTTTTTATTTGACTCACAAATACAGCGGCTACAAAAATACAATTAAGATCAACAAAAACTTGTGTCGCTTATGTAAACATTGCGGAAGTTATTCAATACACGCCGGTGATATATACCATTTGTCTTAACATTTCTATTTTTATTTGGAAAATTAAAAGCAATTAATTTTGTGATTGTATGGAACTGGCCTTTATTTACGACTACCTTCTTACCGGCTGATTATGAACAACCTGGCAATATTTCAAAGTCTAAACCCAAAAAAAAGGAAAATTGAAAAATTTAACTACATATTAATAATAATTACGATTAGAGACATTTTCGAGATGTCAGTGACATCTCATTTGCGAGTGAACTTTTGACAAATAGTTGTAGTAGATCTTTAAGCCATCAGTGTTAACTTGTTCTGGGCGAGTAATATAGCACTGACTGTATGGGTAAACCAAAACATCATTATATGGTAATGCGACTAGAACATGATAATATTTGAAGTACGTCTTACCAAATCATGAAAGGACAAAAGTCTCTCTTTTCGATACCTAAATGACTTCAAAGCAGAGTTACAAAAGCCCACTTCAAATGAATTGATTTTCGTTTGCGTACCTTTAATCAAGTAATTCTTAAAACACTTATGCCTAATAGCTCTCGATTCTCTCCAAATTCTCTCCAAGCCATTTGGAGCTCTCGGCACTCGGGTCACGAGCTATCTGCACTCAATTAGGTCGAGAATCCTTGACGTAATAGGAATTAAGGAACAGTATGTCATCTTTATATAAAAAAAATAGAGGTTGGTCAAGACTATCACACGAATCTGTTTATAATAACGCAGTTTTACTTAAATTGGAATCGCTGACTAATTTCAATGACAAATGTCGTATAGTATTAGATTACGCGGACTCCGATCAACATGAGTGTTAGGAATGCAATACAGTAGTTTGGACCGCAGCGGTCCACACACATGATGACTATAAAGATAGTCATCATGTGTGTGGACCGCTGCGGTAATAAAGATTTGGCCAGACTAGCAGACTAGTAAACAATTGCGTTACAATATGACCACGATTCTATAGAGATATTGGTGCGAATGAACAGCGCTTAAGGAAGTCAATAACTAGATGTTAAATACCATATCTATATCTTATAAATATTAATTATTTGCTAAAAAAAATTGTTTATATGTAAAATGCAAAATTAACATGTATCTTGTTAAACATAGTGTACCACGCCTCATTTAAGCTAAGAGAAAAGTTTTTGTTGTTAACGCTTGATTAATACAATAATTCAAACGGATGTGGTACTGATACTACAAAAGCAAGCCTTGAATTGGGAAGTGCAATATTTTTGTAAAATAAAAACATTGCGCAAAATATTTTCTATCGCATATTCAAGATTCAAGATAGCAAGCGTGCACTACTATACGCAGATTAGTCTCTGATCCTGTTTGCTCAGCTGTGGCTTGCCGAAGCGAGTGCATTCGAGAATGGCGGGACGTGGAGCGATATATGAGGATTTGATATTCCCGTGCCGTCGTCAAAACGCGACGTGACGAAACGGGATAGAAAAAGGCGTGGTACTGCGTCTTTAGATGGGAAAACTATCTTTCCTGGAAAATTAATTTTAGATGCGAAAACTTCATTTTGCCCCGTCGAAGACTAAGTTATAAAGAAATGCGTCTGACTCTCTTAATGATAAAATTGAGAGAAACAAACAATTCGTTTGAGACTCCATGCAATATTAATCGACTCTATTTATGTTGCCGTACATAGTGTACATACCTTTAAGCATTATTTCAAACTTTGGAATCTGGATAATACTCGTAATTAGCAAATACAACATCGTAAGAAGAAAATTAAAACGAAAAAGAAATGATGAAATAATTACAAGTTGATTGATATACTCTATTGATAAAGTCTGAATTGGTGTTTTGTCTATGTTGCATGTAAACCAATATGATATACAGTCTACTGATACAGTTGGTCTAAATATATGTAATAAATGATTGGGTTTAATTTGGACTACGCAACGTTGAACTCTTTGTATGTAATGACAGAGCCATTCAGAAAGTATATGACACTTTCCGTCGGCACCGAAATTAAATGTACTTATCTTCTTTGTAATAAATTATTAATTCTTTGTTATTAAACAAATTGACATTCATTTGAACCAAGTGAAGGCGACTAATTTAAATTTAAAACAGAATTCGTCAAGTCAAATCCCTGATGAAACGCCATCATTTGATATTCCGCAAATTGAGCGAAGTCATTTGAATCAGCTTCATTTGTAGCCATAGAATATAAGACGAATGTCGGCAATTGCGGTGCTCCGGAATAGAGGAATATTTACGATTTCGGAAGGCCGAAGGGAAATCTGGGGAAAGTGAAGTTTTTACGGTCACATAATGCAGTATTGTAGGGATTGGCAGATTGAAAGTGATTGCATGTACATAAAAGTTACAGACCAGATTCTGATATAATCATAGAGAGACCTTTAGGTTGTTAATCACGTGTATACAAGTATTGATTTTACTGAACTGTTATCAGAAAAAAATATGGTATTTATTCTTTTCCGTTTATACTTCAAGAAATTTTGTAGTTACTAAAGACTCTCCATTGAAAAACTATGTGTTTTCTATACAAACCTATTCACGTCCTGTTGTTATTTATTATTTCACATCATCTCAGCTGCAAAAAGTCCACTGCTGGACATAGGCCTCTCTAGGATTTCCGATTAAATCAGTTACGTTTATTATTTGTATATCATCATCATAATTAGTCCACTATGGTCGAAAATTAAAACTGCTGTGCCGTATGCAACTGCACATCGAACCAATTTCATCCATTGCTTCCCATTTGTTCGGACAATAAATAAGACTACCGATATAATGAACGCGCATATTTTTCTCTTCTTCTTTATTATTTAAATTATTTGGCATTTTGAATGGTTACGGGTTTTGTTAGACATTATATATAACAGCGGGTCACTCACGTGCTATTTTCACGGGTCATATTCACGGGTCTTGGATGTTTATCTATATATGTATTTGTTATAAAAGATTCTATCGTTGAGTTAGTATCCCATAATACAAGTCTTGAAACTTATTTTGGGGCTAGCTCAATCTGTGTGATTTGTCCGTATATATTTATTTATTTTATTTATTTATTTGTCGGGATTGCCGACTATAGTTTCGGACTCGTCAGGAGCCCATTTTCAAGGCGACTGCGGGACGCGCGGCGGTGGGTCCCGAACTGAACAAATAGCACGTGAGTGACCCGTTGTTATATACCTATATAATGTCTTTATCTCACGTTAGTTTTAATGATACAAGTTTTGTTAGACCTTTATTGCGTGGTAGTCTTCAATATCCGCGAAGAATTACGAGCGACGCGTAAGTAAACATCAGACTTTTCGATAACTATCAGCACATCATAGAAAGCAGATATATTGATAGACACGAAAAGCCAGTGAAAACGTTGCGTACATTGATAACGATCATTCAAAACTAGCAATCTAGTGCAAAATATAGAGAGAATCCAAGAATAACTTTTTGCAAGCGCAATGTGCGACGAATGCGTAGCTGTTATTGCAATTTGTACCGAAATTATAGTACATTACTGCAGAGGCCGGGAAGTAAGGGATTGCCGGACGAGTATAGTTTTCAGGGCCGAGCGTCAGCGAGGCCTTGACAATAGTTACGAGTCCGGCAATCCCTTTCCCGCCGAGGAAAGTATAGAGATTTTCTCAATAAATGTGAGGAAATTTAACTTAAAGTTACACATAAACTTACATGCCTTAAATATTTCCCCTTACTAGGTATTTGCCGGTAGTAATTTTTCCACTTTCAAGTTTCAAATTAGGCGAAGTAGGTACTTAAAATCCATTGCAGTGTTGCTTTCATCACTAAAACTCATTTTGAACCGTTTCATTTCGAATAAATAACCAACTTTGCACATATTTACCGAAAACAATCAATGTCAATCAATTACTGCAAAGCGTTAATCACAAACTACGAAGAAGATACTATTACTAGTATCAGACGACCGACTGCCATATGTTTTCTCTAGGCAATAAGGATCATAGACAAATAATGGAGTGAGGGTGAAAATGAAAAAAATGCCATTCAATTCCTTTTGAGTTTCTATGGGGGGCCATAAATTCAAAGTCAATTGACGTGTGTTCTATGCCCTAAAATCCGTAAAGGCAGTTTTTCGGCAGTGGCGTTAATCACTACGGGTATAGTGAAAATAACAGATCTCCCGAGTTTTTAATTTTTTTATTTTCAGTTGTCAATTCCAGCAAAGGAAACAATGCCCATAGAGCCCAGTCATATTTTTCACAAAAAATTTAATAGATCATAGATTATTGTTTTCTTCTCTCGCAACGAAAATTAAGCATATTTTCGTATGATCACATATCGATATTTTAATGAAATTGTAGTTATATTCACGTATTATATGCATTTTTTAAAAATGCAGTGGTAGTAAACTGGCTGTATGACAAGTGACATAATTTACGTTACATAGATTAATTAAAAAGTTTTGAGCAGCGGCCGGGAAGTAATTTTCATACTTATTTCCTGGCCTAGGCCGGCAATGCGATGAATGAGCCAAGAATTACAAACTTCCGGTCTTCTTTTTACTACAGTAATGCCTACATTTCCGAGCATGTTTGAGAAAAAGATATTTTTTCATTCGATAAGAATTGTATTGTAGACCTTCTAAGTAATGCCTTCAGCCATTAAAACGTAAGATTGGAACTGAAAATTCACGTAGTTTCATTCCTTTTACTGCTATTGCAAGTCATGTAGTCTCACACTCACGAATTATAAGGACAAGGTATGATGTAGATACTGTACGAGATAATGAAGCCCATATTGACGCAATTTTGATAAAGATTTACAATATACAAACGTTCATACAGATATGGAAGATAGAACAAAAATACAGAAGGCCAAATATCAAAATTATTGGAAAACGTGTATTGAGCAATCTTATACCTTTAAAGCATGGTATATGCGTAAACGGGTGTTGATGCATGCCTTTGCGGCGAATCGAAGGAAAAAAAATTCCATTCCATATTCGGTTGCAACATGATTTTTCGAGACTTTTTATGTTTGCGTTACCATAGCTCGCTCTATATCATAGGTACATAGAATTGCGTCCGTGAATATTTTTAATTTGTGCTAGTGTTGCGCTTGCGCCGTCCTAGCGTGAAGCCATTCTGCCTCATGTGTGTCAAAGAGAAATAAGTGTGGAGAAACCCGAGAGAGGCTTGACGCTTGGCTGAACGCTTTTTTACGCGAGTGTTAGTGGTCGTGGAACGCTCCGTTCGGATAATCTATTCATATCAAGTGATTCAACGCACGCATTGTACAGTACAACCAATATGACGATGACTTTAAAAACGACTTTATTACGACGGGATAAGGCTGGTGTGCATGTGCTTTTAGGTTTGATTTAAGCGCTGCTGTACATTTTATCAGTTAGGTGAAGACTTGGTCTTTAATCTTGTCCGGTAATACAGTTTTAGCAATAAGTCATCTTTGAAAATTTAAATCTACTGAAAATGTTCTGAGAAGAATATTTTAGAAATTTCTTCAATTATATTTATTTGCTTTTGTATGTTTTGCGTATTTAAAACGCAGTCAACAAAACTATGATCGTGTTTAAATTAAATATTACGGAATTCCTGTACAGTTTAGAAAGTGTTTTACATCGCTTTGATTTATTATAGCCATAAAAAAAACATTATGTTGATTAATCATCATGATTTGCAAAATGAAATCACTGACGGTTAGTTGATTAAACAACATGGCTATAAAATGTAACGTAGCGGATTAAACAATTAATACTAAATAGGAAATGGCCAAACTGTGAATCCCTATCGACATGTGTTATTATTAAATCATAAAATAATATAATTAAACCGTCTATTCTGAGATTACTGTGTACCAGTAAGTAAAATAATGATTATAAATTGGTAATATATTTGTATAGCTATTGCTATTCCATAGAGGGTAGACAGACATATAGGCTCAAGGGTTCTAGTACATACCTGATTGATTTATTAGGAGAATCCCAACGCTAGTGTGTTTATTATGACTTAGCTATACGATAGAAAAATCGATTAAAGACGAATTAAATCAACACCGAATATTTATGCCTCTGCCGTGCAAATGAGAAGCAAATTGTCTTTGTTTGCGCGCAAGATTACCAACAATTTCCATGATCGGACAGCTTACAAATCATCTCATCAACATCAAATAAGTAATTAAATCCCAATGATGTAAATCATATCAATCAAACAATATGGTACATAATTGCAGTAGCCATAATATTAAAAAAGTGGTAACGGGGAGAGAGCAGTTAGGACGCGCTCCAGTTGCGAGGTACGGTACATATCTCCACTGGACGTCGTGAAGATCGCAAGTATGGTGCGCTTGCGCATTAAATATTACCTATCATGCTGTAAGATGAGTTTTTGCAAATGCATTTGATAGACGTTTATGTAATTATCGAGAAAGTACGGGAGTACACGAGCGAGGTGAGACGCAATGTCATGCAGTGCTTCGATTTAAAATGTGTCTTTGTCAACCTCCGTAAAAAATATATATTCTACATCTTCTTTTGCCCAACACTCTGTTTACTTAGTATGAGTTTTATATCTTATACTTGAGAAACACCTGAACCACCTGAGTCGTACCATGAGCGCAGCGGTAGCAGCTGCTGAAGATGCAGCAGATGGGAAGCGGCTGAAATACGCAGCTATGGAACCTTACTATTGTTTCGTGCCCATAACTGTGGAGTGAATCCCGCTCTGGCACATTGGTGCAAAGAATGGCCATAGCATTCAGCATTTGGTAATGCCGCCAGCGTTTTACGCACCTTTGAGCCAGACACGTCACAGGGCGGGTTTCAAATCTATAAATGTATTGTACGGTACATATCTCCACTAGACGTCGTAAAGATCGCAAGTATGGTGCTCTTGCGCATTTAATATTACCTATTATGCTGTAAGATGAGTTTTTGAAAATGCATTTGGTAGACGGGTTGTAATTATCGAGAAAGTACGGGAGTACACGAGCGAGGTGGGACGCAATGTCATGCAGTGCATCAATTTAAAATGTGTCTTTTTCAACGATTCGTTAAAATTCAAACATTGAAGAAATAATTTTATTGATGCTCATAATCTTTTTTTGCCTTACTTTGTATAGGTACTTGAGAAATTATTGATAACTTATTGAAAAGTATATAGTTTTCAACCTTTTAAGGGATGATTGTCGGTAAAAAGACTAACCAAGGTCTTAATTCTTCATTTAACTAAATAGGTCCAGATAAAGTTTTTACTATGAGAAGTGCACCAGGCAGCGTGCCTGCATGTCTGATACTTCTCATGGTAAAAACTTAACTACTTAATTTAGTTCATAGTATATATGGCGACAAGACGCAATAACGTTTAGTTTATACCTTAATTTTCCGAGATACAGGGATCCATTTAAAAATAAGTGAATAAATAATAAAGATATTAATTTAAATAAAGTTATGCGAGACCTTAGATGTATCATTAAAATATTTAATAAAATATAATTCAACGTTTTAGAGGTAGCTTTACTTTACTAAGTGTTTTCGCTAAAAGTGACTGCTTTTGGCTATAACGCGCCGTAAAGCTCACTTTGAACTGTAAACAGTTACATTACAGACATAATAGAAACATACGTCTATATTTTTCATACATATATATACCTGTTTACCAAATTGGTGTAGTTTTTCGGAATTCGTAACGCAACTAGTACCGTAAATACTCCCGTGGGGTACAATTTATACCCTCACTAGTTCCGGACGTGTGGTCGTTATCCTTGACACGTTTCACGGCCAGAGTGCAAACATGGTTAACCCATTCATGAGTGTATCAGATCTATTTTTACCCGACTGTTCCACCTAGAAGGAGGGCAATGTTTTATTGCGCGTATGTATGAAAATATGTAAGCATGTCTGATCTTTTGTTGCCTCCTGAAGACTAAACGGCTTGACCGATTTTGAAGTGTTGGGTATCATTTGATTCGTATTCTTTCCCGAAGTGTGTAAGACAGCAAACATCAATATGGCGAATGTAAACTGTCAAAAACAGCATAAGTTTTTTTATTCAGAGACTTAGTCAGAGTTTTTTTATTTTTTTTTATATTATCCACTTTTTAAAGTACCTGTTTCTATTCTATGAGTTCCAATAGGAAGTAGCGTTGCTTTATTTAATTTGAATTATTGTCTATAATTTTCTGATTATGCTTGTACGGGACAAGCTGAAATGGGACTGAGAGGGATAGATATGCGTGCAGAATGCATTCGAATAAGTGAGCGATACAACTACGGAATCGTTATCTTAGTTGGTGCCGAAAAAGAGGCTTCCAAAGAATCTGATAGCCATACAATTTGATAGTGCACTATAAACCCTGATGGTCTTATGCTCCCGGTACTGGCTGAAAGCCTTTGCTTAAAGGCCGATTCACTTGGTGGATGAAAAAAGTATAACCATGACTAATTAAAACAAAAAAAAGGTATTTCCCTTTTGCAATATTTCTTCTTCGACTTTAGATTTCTGAAGAGTTTGAGAGCACCGAGATATCATAATTGTGTTTTGATGACTTGAGATAGGTCTAACTTACGTCTTTTCATCATTGGTAGTTGACGTAAACTGCATGTTAACTTAAGCGAAAGTTTAACGAATGTAGATATATATTACTATATAATAATGATCCTGTCAGTTATATCAAACAGAAAAGTTGATATGCATGACAAATGGACATGAAAATTATAACGAATTGAGATGAAAAAGCGATGATTGACAAGATAAGAAAGAATAAATGAACAAATAGATTCCGCGAACATTTGGTGCCGTGATAGAGACTTAGATTAAGTGCAGTTAAGCATGCAATGTTTTATGTTCGTCTGTAAAACACTAAAGTTATAGCGAGCGATACTGTCATGAATATTTTTAAGCTCATAACATAACAAAAGTTTCTTGTTCTTTTTGTTAACTTATGGTATATTTTACTATAAAAATGTTCCCATCCTACTTTAACTACAATTAACTATACCATATCAGATGAAGTCTGCATAACAGACTTTTTGAAATCGATGCTTCTTTCATCCTATTTTTTTTTCAGAACCTGCTCATCATACTGTTGTTATTGCTTCTAATGAAAATCCTTTTGCAATTAGATCAAATAAGAAAATTTAATGATTTTACTATTATTGACGTGAAAAGATGTTTAATATGTATCTCAAACTGTATGTATTTAAAAAAAATGCACATACACACATACATATTACACGTCTTTTTCCCTTGCGGGGTAGACAAAGCCCAGGTCTATGAGACCTAAAGGTCACTTTTGGCTTGTTGATGGCCGTGTAAATCGAAACCGAAATCAAATAGTGATGGGTTGCTAGCCGCATCGGCTCTTACGATCTGCGCGGGAAGAGAAGTAGCTGGTACATTCTACGTATTTTGTTCTCTCCATGGAAGATTTAATTTAATGAAAATTCTCCTTTAATTGAGATAGGATAGTAAAGACTGACGACCTTTTATAATAAACGAACCAACAGATTCTTAAAACATCTGGCTGGTAAAATACTCAGATTAAGTGCTCTTGAGCATGCGAAGATTTCATGTTACAGCACCGCTTTATTAGCGGCCACGCGACCAATGCGCCCATAAATTTAGTGGAGACCACATGATGACGCTAATGGCATGTTATTTATTGGTTTTCAAATGTCTTTTGAGTAGATTGACATAGAATAAGTTGGTTTTAGTTTTTGTGGCTACTGATGTAAGGATTTCAATGTTCTTGAAACGAGTGTAACACTTGCTTCTGATTATTATTGAGTATGCATCACTCTTCAAACTCGCTGATATAAGAAAATATAAAATTTATATGAGAAAGCAGGGAAAGACATAGACAACCTATTAGAATAAACGAACAAACAGATTGTTTGAACATCTTGCTGGTGAAATACTAAGATTAAGAGCTCTTGAGCATGCGACGTTTTTATGTTACGGCATCGCTTTAGCAGCCATACGACCAATGCGCCCATAAATTTAGTGGAGACCACATGTTGACGTTAATGAAATTTTATTTATTGGTTTACAAATATCTTTTGAGTAGATCGACATGGAATAAGTTGGTTTTAGTTTTTGTGGCTACTGATATACGGATGTTTGTGTTCTAGAACCGAGTGTAACATTTGCTTCTGATTTTTATTGATTATGCATCACTCTTCAAACTCGCCGATAAAAGATTATATAAAAATTATATAAGATGCAGGGATAGACATAGACAACCTCTTAGAATAAACAAACAAACAGATTCTTAAAACATATGTCTGGTGAAATACTCAGATTAAGTGCTCTTGAGCATGTGAAGTTTTCATGTTACTGCACCGCTTTATTAGCGGCCACGCGACCAATGCGCCCATAAATTTAGTGTGGACTACATGTTGACGCTAATGTCATGTTATTTATTGGTTTACAAATGTCTTTGGAATTGATCGACATGAAATAAGTTGGTTTTAGTTTTTGTGGCTACTGCTATACGGCTTTAAGTGTTCTTGGAACGAGTGTAACATATGCTTCTGAGTGTTATTCACTCTTCAAAGCTCGCAAAAAAAAATCTACTTGGAAATTATTATTTATTTATTATTAGTTATTTATATTATTTTTTCTATCTCTATCTCTTTCGTTTTAGTTTAGTTAGTTATTTTTTCAAAATTTATGTAATTTGTTTTTTTTTTTAATTAAGTATTTTTGTAAGTTTATTCTGTCTTCCTATCTTTCTTGGAAATTAAAATTTATGAGCAAACATTGTCTAATAAACTTGCAGGAAAGTTCATTCTACCTTTTATTTTCCGTGACTTAGCAAAACTAAGTACTAAAAGTAAGTTTATGAAATGAATTCTTTTATTTTGAATCTTTATTTTAGCCGTGTACGGCAGTCCTAATTATTTTAAGATTTATGATAAGCGCCGAAGCAGTTCGTGCGTACATTTCTCAATTTTCGTACCCAGCGGAAAATCTTCGGCGGCTATAACCGGGCGAAATATTATAATTGGGGGTTAACCATCAGACTGTCGAAAGACGCTGGGTTCCGTGAAATCTACCAGATTGGAGGCTTTCCACGTTTTAATTAAATGAGTTTATTACTTAAATCACTTTAAGTTAAGACTGTTGACTGTTTAAAGCCTTTTACTCTTTGAAAGCGAAATGGCATGTAAACGGTTTGTTTTTTGTCCTAAATACATACATACATACATATTATCACGTCTTAAAATAGTGATGGGTTGCTAGCCGCATCGCCTATTACGTGATTCCTTAGATGTTTGCCTTATCCCTTGACCGGCTTTTACGGTCTGCGCGGGAAGAAAAGCAGCTGGTATATTCTATGTTTTTCCTTTTCGCCCAAACCAACATGGAAGGTCCTTAATAGCATTTTTAAATTCGGGACTACTTATTTTAAACTTAGGGAATCATTTAAAAAACTATGTAGCTAAATAACCCTAGTAATAAGTAATAATTACCCTAAAAGGTGCAAATAATGATAAATAGGACTAAACAGTTGATTAGTTCTCATTGCTTCCCATAAATAAAAGTTCGAGATGATCTCTCCTACAAATGACGTAATTGCTGTCCTCGTTGATTAATAAACATGAAACATAGACATTATATTTTGATTTACGGGTTACTACCATTCATAATAGGCTATATGACCAAGCTATGACCAACATGTTTTGACCTCTAGAACAAATAGTACGTCGTTCATCTCAAATGTTAGAAGAGACAGAGTCGACTTTAATATCCTTATGACATCTTGCACAGTCTACTTATGCAGAGGCGGTGGTGGCTTAGTGGTCTAAGACCGTGTTATAAAAGCTAAAGATCCCGAGTTTTATCCCCAACTGGACCGTTCGTTCATAAGTGTGTGTATGTATATTTGTACACCAATTTGACTTCAGTACGGTTCATTTTTATCGACCACATGCTTCCCATGAAGGAAAAAATCGTGGGGTAACCTGCAAACTAGAGGATCATTCACTAGTGTGTGAAATAGAAAGGGCAATTGCAAACCACTCCACCCACATCGTAAACAACATAATACAATATTATTTACGGCCAGAGACGATTTAATTCTTATTACAAATCTGGTTGATGTTTATTATAGCCAATGCTCTGAAAGCATCATGATGACGTGTAGATAGATATATATTATTCAAAACCTTGGTAAACGTGAGCCTGCTTCAGATTCCGAAATACCTGGCGCCCTGGCTGTTAAAATATTTTTATTAGCTATAAACCAAGTTCCCATTAAAGCGGGCTTCATTACGAAAGCGTGTTTGGGTCGGGTGTAAGAAACGGGGCTGACGATTATAAAATGCCGTGATAGAAAAATGCTCCCAATAAGCTTGAAAGGATTTTCACGTTTCTTTTGGATAGCCTCTATTGTTAAGTAACAGACGTTTCATTAATCAAAGAGCGAGACCATAGTATTCCAAACACCTTGTGACTACCTGCACGTGTGTAGCTTAGTCAATATGTGCAATAGAGGAAGTAGCAAACCATGTTAATTTTTCTGCTAAAAATAGTAGTTTTATGCCTTTATGATAATTTCATTGAAAAGAGCCTAGCTCTTAATTGAGTAAGTGAAATTACTAAGAAAAATAATGAGCAGTCCGAAAGCTCTTCCGATACTATTTTCTCCCCAATTTCACACATGTGGTTGGAATGGCGGAACCAGGGATAGGTCACTAATGAATGGACATTCATTTGCTAATCGGCGTAGCGCAGCCACAGCTATGTGACCAATTACGTCACGTCTGGGGCGTAAATATACTCAATCACGCTACATGCGTTTTTTGGAAGCGAGGGTCAGTACAAATCACTTAATGAAATATCCAAAGGACAAATAGTCTTTTCTTATTTAAATGAAAATATTCCACGCGAGCAGGCCACCGCGCCTCTTATCCTACACGTCGAATTTATCCACCATTCCTCTTATACGCATTATTGCTTGCGTCACCAACATAATATAATAGTACTCCAACGACAAGAACATAGTTCTTAAATTATAGATAGATAGACACATCTTATTTCTTTATTTAAATAAGAGTATAATCAAAATAGCATTGTGAATACAAAATAACACCTCTTAAAAATAGCCTTTTTGTGGAGTTCTACTTTGTTTATGTGATATGTAGAGCCATGATGTAGAGACAGGAACACAGGAAACTAATGTAAAAAAAATTATTGTCTAATCTGCGGTATGCGATTATTTACAAAAATACGTTACGTCACGTAAATATGTACATTCGGTCCCGTTTCACGCGTGTTTTGGAAGCGGAATGAAAAATCACTTACAGTGTTTTTCTACCCTTAGTTAATAACCTTGATTAGCTAATCAATCAAAACAGAGCACTTCAGGGCTTAGATATATTAACCTACTGAATAGTGCAAGCTACCATGCGATCATAAAAGTGGAACACGAGCTTCGACGTCACACAGCTGAGGATGTTACCAAGAATTCGCTCGGAAAGATGTTTGTCCAAATTTGTCTGATATCAGAAGTTTCTTGCATGACAGGAGCCCGATGACCTAGTGGGCGTGAGTATTATAAGCGCTTTTGATGGGTGACCGCAAGTGGCATAAAATATCTCGTGCTTCTCCGTGCTTCGGAAGGCACGTTAAGCCGTTAGCCCCGCTGCCATCATTGATGGCAGTCGTCAAGCTATGTAAGATGCCTTTAGGCATCTTGAAAAATCTGACACCAGTTTTATCCACTACACACACGAAAAACAAAAACAAAACAAAAAAACATGACTATGGAAACATACTAAGGATTAACGCAATACGATCGAGGTATAACGAAGATAATTAAAACCCTACATAACGTCCCAGTAGAAGATAAATATAGAGTATATGTTTATATTTGTTATGCCGTGTGGTTCCCGGCAGAGTAGAATAGGACCACTCTAAGTCTTCCCGTGGATGTCGTAGAAGTCGACTAAGAAAACACAAGCTAAACAAAGTTATAACCATCAAAGGGACCTCTCCAACCCGTCTGGCCAGCGTGGAGAGTGTAGGCCAAATCCTCGACCGCTATGGCTAATATATGGCACTGGTAGTTCAGAGAGGGTCGTGCTCCTGGAGACTAACAAAGACCTGTTGATGATGATGATGATGTTTATATCTAAGAATAAGTTAATAACCTAGGATGAAGAATGAAGTGATTCAGAAAGAAATTTATTGCTATAAATCTGTTTAATTTTACAAATTCCAAAATCGCATGCGTGTCAAATATGCGTGAGTTGCGTGGCATGACGTGACCAAACGAAAAAAAAAACTTGTTCGTGTTTATTTGTCGTTTTTGTTTAATTGTGTATTGATTTCGTGTTTACATTTCAGTTACCGAGAAATTAACATTTATATATATAATGTTATCAATATTACTGGCAGTGTTTAAATTAATAAAAAAAAAATATTCACAAATAAAATTTCGCGTTACCTTAAACTTTCTACAGAATTTCTTAGTTGGTCGCAAAGTAAAAGTTATTCGTATCTATCAGTAATTTCTTTCTACTTCTAACTTTTTCCATTATTATATTATAGATAAGTAAAACTTGTACTTATTTAGTCACGCAGTTTGTATACTTACTCGTATTTCTATAAAAGTTTTAGAAGAAAGACAAAATCTTTTGTAGGGATATGCCAATAGCTGTTAGAACTGAAATCAATCTCGTCTGTGTTAGGTAACGAGACAAAAGGGTCGAAGGACCCCTCTCTCTATGGATCGTGACTCGTGAAGTACAAAATAGGAACAATACGGAATCAATTCAGTTACGTATGCCTACGTACTGTATTTTAAACATATTTCGTGAAACACTTTAATAGAAATAGAATTTTTATTATGGAAAATTAGTCACTCAGTTTCTGTTCGTATAGAAACACGAATAACGAAGTTTTCTAGAAAGAAAACTTTTTGTAGAAACAAAAATCTTTTGTAGGGATTTATGCCTATAGCTGTTAGAACTGAAATCAATCTCGTCTGTGTTAGGTAACAAGACAAAAGGGTCGAAGGACACCTCTATGGATCGTGAGTCGTGAAGTACAAAATAGGAAGAATACGGAATCAATTCATAGAGTCACCATTTTATTTTATATACAACTAAGTGGGCATGCAGGCATTCAGCACACAGATGGAAGGCGGTTACGAATACGCCAGACGCCTGCATCACCAAAAGTGCAACTCAGGACCCAGGTTAATCTGAAAAAGACCATTTTCCATCTTGACCTGACCGGGGATCGAACCCAGGACGATCCGTGTCGCAGGCAGGCGTGTTGACCGCTGCGCCACGGAGCTCGTCAACCTTCTTGAAAAACCCACGCTGTAACCTTTGCCTACGTTTGAGAGGCGAATTTTTTTTTTCAATTTATGACCTACGTACTGTATGTTAATGACATATGGATCCGAAACGTGGTCGTTCACAATGGGACTCATTAGAAGGCTCCGAATTGCTCAACGCGCAATGGAGCGAGCTATGCTGGGAGTTTCACTGCGCGATAGAATCAGGAATGAGGACATCCGCAGAAGAACCAAGGTAACAGACATAGCTCGCAGGGTTGCGCGTTTGAAGTGGCAATGGGCCGGACATATAGCCCGAAGGACGGATGGCCGTTGGGGCACTAAAGTCTTAGAGTGGCGGCCACGAACAGGTAAGCGCAGCGTGGGACGACCCCCGACCAGGTGGACGGACGACCTCATCAAGGTCGCCGGGAATCGGTGGACTCAGCATGCACAAGACCGCAATTTGTGGCGATCTATGGGGGAGGCCTATGTCCAGCAGTGGTCGTCCCTGGCTGATAGATAGATAGATAGACTGTATGTTAATGTAACGGGTGAGTAGGGCTTCGCACTAAAAAGAATAACACTAAAAAGAATAACAGAATAATTCCTATCTATATCCTCATACCACATACGAGGTACCTTCGAGCAACACGGCCTCCGTACCGGACGGAGGGAGTGGGCAAAGCGACAATTTACTATGACAATTTTTCTGGTGTTTTTTGCGGGGGGAAATGTGCACACAAGTTTAGTTCCGCACACCTACATACAAAACTTAAACTGTCACTTGATAGTAATTATGACATTGTCACAAAAAATTACATAAAAAAGAAAAAATAATTTGTGTACAGATGAGTCACACACAACTAACACATAGACATGCATATGCCTAATTTTGGCTTGTACCTTGACAGAGGGGAATGCAGCGTATGGCTACTCCCTTCCGTGTTGCTCGAAGCGAGGTACGTAGGACAACTTCTGTGTCAAAACAACCATTTCTTCTTAAAAGAGCACAGACAATCATAGATAAAAAAAAATTCTTCCTACTTCTATGCAGACAATAGTTTCTTTTGGAACACATCAAAAACGTTTCAAATATCCTAATGAAACTTCCCTGCTACATCATACATATTTAGTGAAACACCTTAATAGAAAGAGAATTTTTAATATGGAAAATTCAATTTTATTATGCTATACTCAGACGTAAGTACCTAAGTCTATGAAAGCCATTAATGTTCATTAAACTTAAATGCACATCATTAGTTATGCAAAGTAATTATACCAATTAGCGATAGTTACTCAGCTGATTTATACGTATTTACTAACAAGTTTGCTGCTTATGACAACGTTTGCCTGGGCGGCGTAAATGGGAGGTCTATGCTCAGCAGTGGTTCAAAAAGGCTTAGATGTTGATGATTATCGGTGAAAATTGTTAAACCGCACAATCTATGAAGTGTCAAGTCTTTAATGATCAGGCTTTACTCGCGTTTTATTTCGTCGGATTCGCCGACTATTTCATCATCGGGCCGAGTTTTAGGGGTAGCGACACGACAGTTAGGGTGCTCCCACACAGCAGCTATCCTGTATAGCTGCTGTGTGGGAGCACTCTTTTAATTCATTGGCATCCTTTATAAACTATACCCATGATTAAAAGTAATGTAAGACTACTTTCGAGTAAATAAAATTTACACATTTTTCAAATTTAAGAAAAACTCAATAACCACCTCAAACGCTTTGAAACAGGCTATTCTTTTAGATAAAAACCAAAAATTTAAACAGGACTGAATTTCCATAAGCAACGAAAAACTAATTAATTTAAACAGTATTAAATCAATCGGTCGGTGAAATTTACGCAAAACAAGTGACTTTAGACCAATACCCAACCAGCGATTTAATGTTGACGCAAGAAATGTTTTTACGTGTAATTTTTTTTTGCATCTAACGAATTCGATTCCACCCTGTATAACGTTATAAAACAGTATGCAACAACGATAACATTCTCTATCATCATACATTTTCAAGAATGTTACTGTGTTACACACAGAACTAGTGGTGTTACACATTGTTTTATAACGTTATATAACTGCTGTGTGAGAGCACCTTTACGCTTCCCTCAAAGCACTGAGGGCCGTCTTGTGCGAAATAAAGTGTTGGTAAAGCCGGATTTCCATAATTAGTCAAGTCTACATACATATTATAACGTCTTTATTCCTTGCAGGGTAGACAGAGTCCAAGGTCATTAAACCCAAAGGCCACGTTTAGCGTGTTACAGGGCGTTAAGGTAGCGGAAGCGGAATCAAAATAGTGATGGGATGCTAGCCGCCTCGCCTATTGACGTGCTTCATTAGGTTTTTGCCCAATCCCTTGACCGGCTTTTATGGTCTGCGTGGGAAGAAGCAGCTGGTATATTCTATGGTTTTCCTTTTCTCCCAAACCAGGATAGAAGAGTCAAGTCTATACTTTCGATATTCTGTACCTTTACGGGTCCTGAAAGCTGAATTGGAATCCGAGCCCGCTTGTTCCTACTTCCTACGTTGTCAACAAAGGTCGACAGTGATGTATGTAGGCTATTGTTGGCTTGTCTTTCTTTTTCTTTCACACTGGTCTGGGAGAAAAGAAAAAACGTAGAATGTACCAGCAGCTTCTCTTTCCGCGCAGATCGTGAAAGCCGATCGATGCGGCTAGCAACCCATCACTATTTTGATCCGGTTCAGCACCAACAAACCCAACATGCTAAACGTGGCCTTTAGATTTTATAGACCTGGGCTCTGTCTACCCTGCAAGGGAAAAAGATGTGATAGTTCTAGAAAATGTTACATATGTATTTTAGGCTTATGGAATTTTCCTAAACACAAATTAATTGGCGGTTAGTCACAAAAACTGTATGTTTTTATGATTATTTTCAATGAATTTCCGCAGAACAAAGCAATGATTCAACTATCACATTGGTTAATTACTGAATCACTGTACTTAAAAAAATCAAAGAAGGAAGTAAAGAACGCGTCTTTGAAGATTCTCTGAATTTAATGAATTTTTAACCTAGTTGTTGTTCAAAAAGATGATAGCTTGTATTATGGTTTGTATTTGGAGACCAAACGATTTGTTTGATCTGACAACATTATGAATATCTCTATTGCTGCGTGACAACTGCAGAGTGTCTGGAGAATGATTTGCTGACCAGGTTCATTTTGAGAATTAAGTATTCTAATCCTATCCTAACTAATATATAATTGCGAAAGTGTTTGCTTATTTGTTTGTTTGTTACGCTTTCACGCTCTATCTACTGAACCGATCATCATGAAATTTTGCATACATACCGAGAAGGACATAGGCTATAAATTACGCGGGCGAAGCCGCGGGTAACAGCTAGTTATTTATAAATTCAAGAGTCAGCGGTGTCATAGTCACTGGGGTGTCACAGTTTCATATTCAACTACCTGTCCGGTGGTTGCACGCATGGCATCGGGTACGCGCGCCCGCCCTCCCCGAGCTGCTACTTTCTTATGAATCCTTCCGAGCAAGTAGCATCCCATCCCCATCATATACATTTTTGAGTCCTTTAAACTGCTACAATTCCCTCGCTTAAAAAAAAAACGGTTTCAATGGGCAGCATCGTTGGAACCAAGATAAGCTAAACAAACTGCGCCACCAACCCGTCTGCCAAGCGTGGTGATGAGTGCAAAAACCCCTTATGATTGAAACCCTTGGTCCCTTGGCCCATGTCTAGCTGTGGACTTCTTGCGGCTGACACGACTATGAACAATGAGGTTGAAGTATTTCATTAAGAGGATCGACTACCTGTAATTTTCATACAAAAAGCGATAACACTTCCACCCCCCTAAACCTTTACGAAATGAGGAAATTTTTGCACACCTTAATCTAGGGCTAACCGTTTTTGTTTTTTATTGATTCGGTTTAGATTAATTTAAATAAATTAAAACGCCCCGGGTATTTTTTATGTAAAAAAATATGGATATTTACTTAGATGCGCATAACTTTTGTTGTAAGCAATATATCTTAAATATCATCAAAACGTATGATTGAAATCCTTGGGGCAGGCCAATGTCCAGCAGTGCACTTCTTGTGGCTGAGACGACGACAATAATTTATTACGAACAGTATGGTAAAAAAATTTCATTAAGATTTAATTGTACCCTGCAGTCGGAATTAAATAATGAAAGGGTTAACTGCGGCTCTGCGGCGAGGTCTGCTCTTGCTGATTATTTCAATGAGGGCGACCGACCCCTTGAGTGCTTACTCGGGAATTAATTTCTCGTTATTAAGGACAAATTAATTTTTCCCATGGAAAAAGGATTGTCAATAAAACGATTTATTTTAAATTAATTTATTATATTTTAGGTTCTGTCCACGCGGCTCGGGGAATACAGAAAAAAATTGACTGGTATCTGTTTTTTTGTTTTATTATTATGTAGTTTGTGGGTTTCAATTCGAAGCGTAAAACACAGTGAAAATAAATCCCTATCATGAAGATAATGGACAACGTAATCCCTATAGTATCGGCAACGGATTCATATCAATCAAATGGAATTGATAGCGAACTTAAAAATCGTCTCCATTCAAAATATATTTTGACACTATGCAAAATGACAGTTCCTGCCTGACGATGCACTCGCAGGAAAAACAACACAATTTAAAATCAATAACATATTCTTTAGCTTAATAATTGTATAAAAAATCATTATACATATATATTTTAATCCATATTTGTGTACAGGAAAACTATGTCAGTTTTCTTACAATCACACTTTTTACATGCACTACTACTAAATGAGCATTTATAACCCTGTGAATTGTTAAATAACTTAAATAAATGAAAAAAAACTCATGTTTTTTTTTGAGTTTCCAGCATTAGTGGTAGATTAGATTTACAACGCGGTGTACTCGTAAGCTAGTAGTCTGACACAAAGACCTTTGCATTTAACCCTCAGGTCAAAGCTCACTGCATCTAAGAAAACCTTCATTTCCAGGATTCTGTAGTTTAGTTTCCTTTTGAAAACGAAAACCTACTCTTCTTGAATACAATTCCATTCTACACTTGCAATTGTTTTTAAAGGAAACAGAAATAGAGTTTTGTTTACACATTTAGTTGGAAATTCTTTTCCCGTTTAGGTTTCGTTCCTATCGTACGTCTTGTGAATTTATGGTTGAAGTTTGTGAAATTTTATTCAAGAAACGTGTTTTTCCGTTTGGTACAGAATTCAATTGTAGTATGTATTTAACCAAACAACACAAGACGAGCACAGATAGTCTTGTTCAGTCTTGTTTGTATTATGTATGCGATGATATTAATTTGAATATTTAATCGAAAAACGATCCAGTTTGCTTTTGTGATATTAACCAATAAATTCCTTTGATGTGTAAATATTATATCAATTTCAAACCACACAGAAGTTATTAAGTAAAGTTTGTTGTTATTCGAGATGTCTAGTAACTTCGACAACAATATTTTGACAATAAAATTAAAGAAAATAGAGAGGCAAATGGTCAAAAAAGGGAGGCCTATGCCAGTAGTGGGCTGAGAATAAATACTAGGAAAATAGCTAGAAGGGGCTAGCGATTTCATGATAGAGAGACATCTAGACTTGAGTTAAAGTTATTACAAAGTGATATGGAAGGAAATTTTGTCTTACAGCCCTAAGCTGTATCCAGCCAGTAAAATAATCAAGACGTTAATATTAAATATTAGGGCAAAATATAGTCGTCGTTGCTGAAAACCACTTTGGCCTTCTGCCAAATTATTTGTTTCTAGAGCCTACATGAATTGTTATGGTAGTTGTGTGAATAGCCGGAAAGTATTCCGAACAATGCGCGTATTTTCCTACGAGTGGACGCCCAAAAACTTTGTTTATTCACTAAGTCGGCTCTAAGCCTGGCTTAGATTTAGAAAAGTTGCGAGGGTGGACAATACAGATATGAAATCTTTTGATTGTTCTAACTGAACTTGCAACTGACGTCTTAAGTTTTACGATTTTAGGGATTTGTTTTGTACTAGTGAACTTTGTTTAGTTGAATGCGCTTCAATTTCTTTCGCGCGATTTCAAAATTGCTTTCACCATTAGATAGGTACGTTATCGCTGAGTGCCATAGGCTAGGTATATAAGACGGGCAAAGCCGGGACGGATTGCTAGTATGAAATATTACTACAAAATATAGTCGTTGTTGCTCAAAACTACTTTGGCCAGCTGCCAAGTTATTTGTTTCTCTAGAGCCTACATGAATTTTTATGTTAGTTGTGAGAATAGCCGGAAAGTATTCCGAACAACGCGCGTATTTTCCTACGAGTGGACGCCCAAAAACTTTGTTTATTCACTATGTCTGCTCTAAGCCTGGCTTAGAATTAGAAATGTTACGAGGGTGGACGATACAGACATAAAATCTTTTGACTGTTCTAGCTGACCAGTTTGAAGATTTTAGGGATTTATTCTACAAATATTCATATCATTTCGATATGTTTGCGGATTTTTTAATTTAATTATAATATTATTGGAGCCGTTTTCGTGGTCATTTGTAAAGCGTTTGAAAAGTTAGGGATTGTGAGTTGATTTGTACTAATAAGTATGTTATTAAAATACGTAACAACGGGTTACTCACGTAAATAGTCAGTACGTGAGTAACCCGTTGTTACGTATTTTAATAATGTCTTTATCTCACGTTAGTTTTAATCAAAAAAATAAGTATGTTTTCAATATAAAGGCACTAGAGATTCATGTATACTCGTGTGTAAAAGTACTTCATAAGCCCGTCTGTTAGAAGCTGTATGAAAATGTGTATATTATAATAAAATATATATGTATATTATTATGTAATAAAACTAAAAGTATTCTGTTAGACTTCTCGAAATGATGAGGTTATATACTTTGTCTAAGTTGTAATTGAAGCTGTTACTCATAAAGTTAGAGTAAGCCGCGAGTGGCGCCTCAATTGAAATAAATTATATCAAGTGAAGATGTTCATTTATAAAGTGAGTCACACGAGACTTAGTCTCTAGATTGAGTTATTTTAACGACTAAGTATTATCCTGGGAAAGACAATGAGCTATACGCTTTTATCAAATAAAAGGAGATAGTTGGATTATGTGTGGTACAGTCCGAAGCAAACTTTATGGCGGCTCGGAACATCGCGCGAGTCGATGCTTAGTACAATATCAGGTTCAGTGGAGCGCGCGCGGGGAGGCGGGGTGCATACTGCGCAGGGAGTCAATTTTTAAACTAATAGAATCAATCCACCACTCGTTGTGACGTCAGCACTCTGTTCGTATTCACTTGTGAATAAAAGCAACGAGCGGGCCTGTTTTTACGTATTATTGAACCGTGCGAATGGTTCTATTGCTTAGAGTTGCCAGCAAAAACAAATATTGTTACGGTTTCCAGAATAATTGAATGCACAGCAAAGTTAATAGCTAAAGCTGGGAATACACGTCCGATTTTCAATCCGACAATCGGACGGTGTTGCCATTTTAGGTACAGTGTCTTCAATTCTAGGGGAATTTGATGGTCTTCAGGCAATTGTTTTTCGTAATCTTCTTTCGTAGAAAAACCAGTTAAGTATGAACAAAATGATACTATAGACGAAGTCTTCTCAGTAAATGGCGTAATAAAAATAAAATTGCGAATTGTACAAAAGCCTTCTTATTTCTTAATTATGTTTTCTGATTTTATTAATGCAGTGACCAAGGCATATCTTTTTGGTTTTTATTGCAATTTCTTTCAAAATCTAATCTATTTCTTATTTTTTAAAAGGCAACGCTGCAATCGGTTCGGAAGCAAATCGGACGTATATTCCCACTTTTTGTAGACAGGAACTAAGGACGAGAATTTAAGAAAAAATAAAATTTTGGTCAAACTGACCAAAGTCAAATTTGACATTTTGCACGCGTAGTCCGGTCCGAGTGGGCTGCTACGACCATTCGGAAAACCTATTAGAATAATGATTCAAAAATAGAGCCAATTAAGATTCATCATGCGGAAACTTGACAACGAGTGGCGGATCGATTCTCTTGGTTGAAAAATTGACTCCCAGCTTGCAGCTAATATCCAAACCGACATAAAGTTTGGTTCGTAGGTACTGTACAATCACAAATTCATGAAATTTTGAAAAGGTATTTACCGCCATGTATTTTCTTGGTCTATTGTAGTGGATCTAGAAGTTTGGTTTAATATTTCTGAAAGGTCAAAAGTTAATGATTTAGCTTTCAAAAGAAAACATAGAGATAAGAAATCATCCTCCTATACGTTTTTATGGTTTCAACCGATTACATACTCTATAAGCTCTTGCAAATGTCAGTGTGTGAAACGAAATAAGTATAAAGAAATAGCTTTAAGCAAACTAACAATTTTGATTGTGCTTGGCAATGTTAAATCAGTAACTAGCGCAACAAAATTAAGTATTCAAAACTTCAGTCTTTATTATGTCTAAAATTTTGATTAGGATATTTAAATAAAATTTAGATTGATTGTTTTAAATAAAGTCGGATTTCTTATTCGTGAGGGGAGAGGCTGGTGTACTGAGATACAGGCTCTGCTTAGTTCAGACACCAGTCTCTCACAATCTTATGATAAGTATACAATTTGTACCAAAATTTGTATTTGTGGGTATAGATATAGATTGGAGAGAAAAATAAAGCATTTTTGAAAAAAAAAAAAACTTAAAAAAAACATAGATAGGTGTAAAAAACAACTGTTTACACATATCCGCTTATTAAAGAGATATGTATATCTATCAAAATAGTAAATACCAAGAACATTCTAGTGCCAACTTCGAAACAACAATAGCCAAGGTCTCAGTAAATGCTTGAGTTTATTAAATCTAAACCTATTTTAGTTAGTTTGTAATGGATAGATAGAAAAAATTATATCCGAGGAAGCATCTCGTGCAAACGAGGTTTCACTTCCGTTTTTAATTTGTATGAAGCAGATTTTTAGATAGATAGTTAATAGTTATATTATGATCTTATTAAATTAGTAATAAGATATGGGAAAAAATAACACACGGGCAGGGTTTGAACCTGCGTCTTTGTCTTTATATGACCTTATGACCCGACACTGCAAATTCGTAAGCGTAGATGGGACCGTGTTTGCTCTATACCTCAGCACAGGACAGCTTTTGCTGCAAGGCATTTCAAAGTACTAAGTTGTAACCTATATAACAAAGTTAACAAACAACTTAAGATATACCCTTGCACAAAGCGAGTTATTAAAAATAAAATAAAACAGTGGCTAAAGACCTTAACATACTCTAAAACTGAAGATATATTATCAGGTATTTTTAGCTAAGAAGAATAAAAATAATCATTTGTTGGTTGAGTCACAGCTCGTCTGCAGCATCGTCCATCAATAAAAAAAAAAACTTTTATTTTTCGGTTGAGAGGCAGCACTTCTGTAGCAATAGTACTCATTAAGTTTACATTTTAAGCTTTTACATATTTTTCTGTATGCATACTGTAGCAAGAATTCCCAAAAAACAGATTTATTTTCCTCGTTTGGGAATTGTTGTATACATTAATACTTAATACATTTTCCTTTCTAAGTTTCTAAAAATGTATTTTCGCACCTTACTGATATCATGGCTCCCGCAGGTTTCTTTGCAAGGCACCCGCCTTTCTCGAGATACAGGTTTATTCCTAGTTCGGAGGCGGGATGCTAAGCGATAGACCCATGTGTGCTCCATGTACATAACCATATTTATGTAAATTGATACTTTTAAAGAAACGCCAATAAATATTATTTTATTTTATTTATTTTTATGACAACGTCTCACCAATTCGGCCACCGCGGATCGATTCTACACGTCGAATTTTTCTACCATATCTGAATATCTCAGAATAGCATTAATGAATGCATAAAAACACCTATAGTAGTTATATTATGCCCTGGCAGAATGGGGAAACCCAAGAAATGCTGGATTGAAGTCATTACGGACTATGGAGGATATGTTTGCCAATGGCCGAACCAAAGCTTAAGCTGTTTTATATATAAATATATACGAACAAATCACACAGATTGAGCTAGCCCCAAAGTAAGTTCGAGACTTGTGTTATGGGATACTAACTCAACGATACTATATTTTATAATAGATACTTATATAGATAAACATCCAAGACCCAGGTCAATCTGAAAAAGATCGTTTTCCATATTGACCTGACCGGAGATCGAACCCGGGACCATCCGTGTCGCAGGCAGGCGTGTTGACCGCTGCGCCACGGAGCTCGTCGTTTTAAGACCGTTGGGTTGCTGAACATGTGGAAATGATTCCAATGCTTACACGCACTAGGCCAACGGGCTCCTCAAACAATGCACAGCAATGGAAACGTTATATTCAATTTCTAATGATTTATCTACGGAACTCCGCTTCCAGCCATACGTTAGCCAACACCAATTACATACAGATAAGGCCTTGCGGCAACCCTAAATTTGCATACATATGTTGTTGTTATCATAGTGTGCTTGCTAATGAACTAAGCTATAAAACAGTTTGTAATTCAGACCTTGAATTACAAAAATGTGGTTACTAAATCATTGCTAAACTAAACTTTCAAAGTATTTGCAATGTCGCTTGGAAATAATTAAAATAAAAGTCGGAGTATTACTCACTAAACATAGTATTTTTCCACACATCTAAGGTTAAATACATTCATTTAGATTAGGCAGCTAATGCATTTGTCAAGATACCTTATTTATCTAATTTATCACTACGGATATAAACTATAGATATAAGTTTTGTTATAAGTATAAGAAGGAATATTACTTTTAGAATTATTCATACAATTTTACAATAAATATATGGTACTGATGGTATTTAGGTAAAAAGAAAGATTTGATTGTTAGTCTGTTTGTTTGTAATAGATTAACGCAACTGACAACTACTACACACCCGATTTTTAATTAAAAATTACATAATCTATTGAAAAGTTTTATTATCAGCGGATAACATTAGCTATAATTTAGACGGACGAAATCTCAAGAAGACAACTTGGCTTGAATAAAATTGAAAAAATAAACCCTAGACACAATATTTAACAATAAATGTTTGCAAACCAAAGACAACGAAGCATATGAAAGATTAAATAATTCCATTCATAACAAATATACTCCGAGAAAAACTGTGACGTAGGTCAGTGTATCAATATAAATAAATGACTCACCTTCGCCTCCTACTGTGACTCTTGCGGCGGTCGTGAGCCGGCGGGTCACTTGCGTACGCGCCGCCCTCGCCTTCCGCGCTGTGTCCAGCCCCCATCGCTACCCCATGCCACTGCACACACCCTCACACACACTGGCCACCTACGACACCCACGACACAAAAAAATAAAACACCTATTTTTAACTGTCTTTGTTTAAAAAAAACTTTAGTTCCTAATTTGAATTTTTAAATTTCACGATGGACACTGGTAGTGATGGGAGTCTGTCAGGGTGCCGTAGTGATGGTATTCCTTGCGCGTTGTGCCCGGACGGCCCGCGACGCGAATGTGAATTGTACCGTCGCACGCGCAGGCAGATGCCCGCCTTACATTACTATTAATTGGCTCGAGTTATAAGCGTAAAGTGTGGTCTATTTAGCCACTGAGATTGACGGATGGATTGACGTTCTGTAAAAAATATTAGCCTCTCAAATAGTACGTATTTGAAAATATTTGCGAATGATCGTAGCGTAAGATTGAATGCAGGAAAGTTCTAATTATTTAATTGTTGTCTACTTTCATCACTACCAATCAAGGTTTGTCTAAGCAAAATCTTGATTCTAATGGTTATAACATTAATGATGATTGGCACTTACTTTTTGTAGTCAATTATTTAGGCTTGTGATCGCCACTTATTTTAAAAATAATTGGGAAGATTCATGACGGAATGGATGATTTTGAAAAACATTCTGAAACGTCTACAAAAAAGGCTGTTGAGCAAACCTTACATTGGATATTGGTACGTTAATGTTGTTTAAAAGTTGGATGAGCAAGTCCATTTAAAAATATGATGAATTTAAAAAAATATTTCTATGTATATATCCCTAAAATGAACAGCAACTTTTATTATGAGGCAGTTCCCACTAACGCATAATTTAATAAAAGTGCTGAATAAACTTCTTATATCACTTGTACAAAAGGGTCTTGTATAACGTCACATGTGTCTGGTCTTATAAAGGCGGACGGCAGCGTAATTAATAGACTTGCCTTAAAAATGTGATTTTGCAACGTTTATATCTCAGCAAGGAGAGTGTAAGCCAAATCCTCTGACTGCTCTGGTAGTACAGAGAGGGTTGTGCTTCTGCAGTGGAGAGTAAATGCCTTTCCATAGCATAACCATATATATAATATCCATTAATGTACCTAATATTCTGTAAAAACAAAATGGTTGGAAACTTAACCTAATAAGAAAGAACCATTTTTGCCTCTTTGTTTCAAAGAGAAGAATGTTTAATGAATTTTTAATTGTATTAGACTTGAATTGTGTTTGCAGAGTTTTTAACTAGCATCGAAACCTCTCAGAAGAGCTTTTGCGAAAACATCTGCAGTGTAAACTTTGGAATTTGTTGTATGTTTGCAGCATGTATGGAAAAGTTTCAAGTTACTTGTTATATATTCTACATCTGTTTAAAGTTCTGTAAACATCGAACAATATTTACACCATATTATTTTTAATACTGACATTCTATAAAGCGTGCTAACCCAACAAATGATTTAATTTATTGCGAGTCATTTATAGTTTATTACTAACTAGCTGTTATCTGCAGCTTCGTCCGCGTGATATATAGCCTATGTCCTTCTCAGTACCCTAACCTATGTGTATAAAAAAATCATGATTATCGGTTCAGTAGATTGGGCGTGACAAACAAACAAACTTACTTTTGCATTTATAATATTAAGTAAGGAGTGCTTTCTTAACTTTTACCACTTTAACTGCAGCAGATGTAAATATTTAAACACATAAAAAAACAAACTTGTACTAAAGTCATCAAGGCTAACAATTACAAGGTTGTGAAGTATTCTTCATTTCCAAAACAAACTTTAAACACATTAAAAAACAAACTTGTACTAAAGTCATCAAGGCTTAACAATTACAAGGTTGTGAAGTATTCTTCATTTCCAAAACAAACTTGAATCAACCAAAACATCCTGTTTTTTGGTTTGTTATTAATTAAAAGATTTTGTATGGTTGATTTGAGTTTTTTCATGTAATAAAGGGTAACTATGGGCTGTGTTTGTATCTTCGAGCAACACGGCCTCCGTACCGGACGGAGTTTGTACTAACCAAGAAGCGACATACATACTCTGTGTGAACAAGATTTACAAAGTAGGCCGTATTTTTCGCCTTCCGCATTAAATCGCTGGTCGAATGTCTCATGCTTTTCATTTGTTCATGAATATCGGAAGGTTAAGCTGTTGGTCCCGCTCTCATCATTGATTGCAGTCGTTGCGCTATGTCAGATGCCTTTAGGCAGTAAAAAAAAATCTGACATCAGTGTTGGCCACTAACGCACACAAAAACAAACAAAAAACTTCTTTCACTCCACTTCCATATGCGACCCGCCGTTAGCTCCTAAAGCACGACGGCCAACACACGTCAGCTCCCAACTCACGGCGGCCCACTCGCTATGAGCTCCCAACTCTCACCGGCCCACTCACAGTTGTTACGATCCGCCTCGGAAACATATGCAACGACCAAAGGCAACGACATACGCTATAATTTATGCAGACGAATTCACGATAAAAAGCTAGTTTCAAATAATGTAGATTACATTCTTTAAATCTTGCCGCACTCGCGTTTGCGCCCAACTTACAGCAACCCACTTGCGTCTGCCCCTAACTCACGGCGGCCCACTAGCGTAAGTTCCAAACTCACCGCGGTCCACTCGCGTCAGCTTCCAAATCAAGGCGGTCCACTCAAGATATCTCCGAAGTACCAACTCACGACGGCCCACTCACGTCACTAAATCTTATGATCGGCCTCGGAAACATATGCAATGATAATTTATGCAGACGAATTCGCGGGAAAAAAGCTAGCTTCAAATAATATAGACTACATTCTTTGGATCTTGCCGTCTGGGCTACTCACTTCTTTCACTCCACTTGCTTCTCGCTGTCAGCTCCCAACTCACAGCAGACCACACGCGTCAGCTCCCAACTCACAGTTGACCACTCGCGTCAGCTCCTAACTCACGGCGGCCCACTCGCGCTAATTGTTACGATCCGCCTCGGAAACGCTTCGCTCTCGTTTCTGATAATTACAGCTGCTTTCCCAATGGAAAACGTCGCAGTCGGAAGGAACGCCGCCCAACGGTCCATATCGGCGGATATGCCGGTGATCAGTGGGGCACAACCCTCAGCTCATTATGGGACAGGGCGAAAGCCATATGGCCGTTGCGTAACAAATAGTAGAGCTGATTCATGCAATTTATTTCTTTCTATCTCGGGGTCTTTTCAAAAATGATGTTATATACATAACTTTTTGTCATATGATACGAATTTTTAGGTTCTTTCTAAAAACTTAACTGTAATTACTCAAAATTGAGATATGTTTGCATGCTTATAACTAGAAAGGCGGTGTTTTTATGCATAACCCTAGGTAAAGAATTTTATTTTATTTCAAGAATAATAATAGTGCATCGATGCTTTGTCAGTCGAAAAGATCGCGATTCGGAATACACATAACCTAATTTAACCTCATTATGGGAAGGTAGGAATGCCAAATGGCCTATTGACGAGTTATTATGCTTATGGATAGCATACGATACACGTAGGCGTTTCTCATCAAGTGGCGGATAGAATGGTACCTTGCTAAAATCTCCATTCCCAAACTAAATGCGTCATTAATAAATAATTGCTTTAAAAAAAACAAGGAACCGCCGTCGGAACACCAACTAGTTGTATACCAAAATCTTTTCGAGACTTTAACAAATACTTTTATTAAAACCGCATCAAAACCGCCAAACGCGAGATAATCGCGGAAAAACATATATTTATGTTCGATGGACGTTACGGACTTCAAACAGAGGAGGACGTTGTATTCAACGTCCTCCCCTTTTTGAAGTCTGTTAAAATATGATCGGCATCAAAGTATGTAGAGTGTACACTTATAATCGTACTTAGTGCTTTGGTGCCTGCCCAGGGAATGCAGGTCAACTTGAGTATTTTTAAATAAAATTACTTTACGGTTTTATCGCGTGTATTCATATTATTTAAACATATAACGATTTAATTATATTATTTGACTAATTTTGCATCAAAGAAGACACGCAAAATATCGCTCGTTTGGCTTTAATATTCAATATCTCGTAGCTTACATAATGTTCTGAAATCAAACAGTACTTGGAGCAAAAAGCATTTCCACTCCGATACTGACCATACATCACATTCTCTGTCCCGTTCTCGCTCTGGAGCTATCACTAATTGTGAAAAAGAGATAAAAAAACACAACGGTAATTATATTACAGTAATATATTCTTAAGGAATAAGGCGTGACGCACATTGTGTTTAAAGAAATTACGCTTTGTATTTTTTTTTGTGTCTTTTTCTTCTTTCACCTGTTCTAACTGACATTAAAGTTAAGGTATTTTTTGCGTCTACAGGAAATTTAAAATGAAATCATTGTTTATTGATTAATTTTTATCAAGTAGTAAGGTTATGTCTGTTAATTGTACTTTTGGGTGATAAATGAAATTAAACTTATTATTATTAATTAATTCTTTTCCCGGGGCCTGAACTTCTCCGAACGTAAGTTACAGTCAGCCTCTTACAGTTGACAGATGATGAACAAAGTTGGTCCCATATAAAGGAGACGTTCCAAAGCAGGCCTGCACATTGTACATACTTCACAAAATCGAGGAAAAATCTAAAAAGAATTAAACAAATATCAAAATTATTATATTTTCAGTGATATAATTGCAATTTAATTTTAAAAGCATTAATTTATTGTAACAGGCAACAAATAATTTACCAAGACTCCGTTCCGTAACTTAGTTCAAAGTATAATTGGTAATATAGGAAAAGCTGATAACATAAAAATGTTTGAGAAGAAAACATATTTACTTATAATAAAATCAAAGCTTTATTATTTCCTGTTTTTTCATTTATTGCAAATACTTATACACTTGTGATTTCTAAACGCACGCTCTTTTGAACGTCAAAAATGACAAAGTCGTAATTAATCTGAGTTCACAGCTGTTGTTAGTTAACTGTTTCTTCTTCTTCTTCTGTTTTATATTATGGCTTCCACTGAAATTTCAGTGATTCTGCCAATGTCCAGTATAATGAGATACTACGTATCGGTGTTGTACGGTAAAGTTATTCCAAGTAGCATCAAGGATGGCGTATATTCTTTGATGCTTCGTGGGAGCTTCTGGCGGCAAATCTATACGAGTCCATTTATCAGTCCACTTTAACTATTTCACAAATTGTTCATGAGCACGAGCATTTATAACACCAAACTACACCAATTTCATATTATAAAGTCCACTAAAATCAATTTGCAAAAATGTCTAAGGCAAACTTCAACTGTACCCCTTGACTTCCCACCACAAACTCCAGTTAACTGTTTGTCATGTCTTGTCAAACCAAATGTCAGTGACGCTATTTAGGTTATTTTGAGGCGTGTTGCCTGTGCTAAGTGTATTTAATGCTTTTGCACCGATTATCTAAGCAAAAATTAACCAAAATATAAATTAAAATACCTTTATTGAATAATGAAGTTTCGAAAGTATACATGTACAATGTCCAGGCCGGAGCTAAATACATTCGTGAAACGTCCTCTTTTGAAGGAAAACGCAACCCTAAGTTTAGAATGGTTTTTCTTTGCATTTCGGTGGTTTAATTTCTGCGTTAAAAACTTGTAATGTGAATGCACCCTAAGAGCGTTACCGTTTCATGTGTCAGTGCAATGGCGTAACTAGATATATCTTGGGCTAATTGAAAGTAATACCTCATTAACAGCTTTATTAATCTGTAATTTATCAGGAGCTAATAGAAAAATCATATAAGTCCTATTCAGTGGCGGCTCGTGACTCAAAAACCATCACATCATAACACATGCCTAAACAATATGGATAATTTCTAAGCGCAGAAATAAGTAATTCTCTTATTTAGATAAAGCATTTTTTATTTAGGTAGGTACTTTAATAAGATCAATAAGTGAAATAAAACAAAAACAGCGAAACTAAAACACGCACAAATACAAACGTAAGACAATTTATACGAAAAATACCTAAAGGAACATTTCCGAACGTCGGCGTTCGTCCCACGTCGGGCCCCGTGCGGCGCACGGGATTTCGCTAAACTTCATTACTAATCTTCCGTCTCACGCGCCAGGCGTTTCGTCGCCTTTTCCATAGTAGCTGTATAGGCGCGCTGCGTGCACAAGAAGCGGGCGCACGGCACATTATTTTGTCAAGGGAAAATAGTACTTATTTTGTCATATACATGACTGATTCTCATTTGACACACAAATAAAATTTATTTTTACGTAAAACTGTTTATTTATTCTTAATATCAATGTTATTTTTTAGTATATATTTAAGCTTAAACTGGTAGTGCGGCGCACGAGTGCACTCAAGGGGGAGCCGCCACTGGTCCTATTACTCTTTCCACTACAAGTACTTAACTTTGCGTTGACACTTGTAGAATTGGTCTGGCTTATTTAATTAAAATTCTATTTAAACTTTGTCATTTATATGTAATTCCCAATTTGGATTTTTAGACCTTTTTGCTCGTATGTAACTCGGAGTAAGTGGCTAAAGGACTTAAGGACTTAACTTCATAAATAGGTAAGTGCATATTCAACGAAGGTTGGAGGCCCGCAAGGAAATGACAATAAATTCACAAATAGTATAAACTACTTTTTATTGTTTTAAGGATGCAGTCCTTAAAACAAAATCATAAAGAAAGAGTTTTAGCATGTAACATAAAGAAAGAGAGTAAGACATATTTCGTATAAATATATAATTTATTTTATATATATTTATACGAAATTTGTCTTATTTATTATATATCTACGCATTTTTATCAAGGGAAAATTGATTCTTCACCAAGGACAATAATGTTCTTTTTTAAATGCGATCCCAGGTAATTTTTAACTCGTATATTTAAGATGCCGCAGTCAACAAAGTGTGACGTCACTTCCATTTTTAAATTCCGGCTAAAATAAGCATAGCAATTTGCACACGCGTGATATAAAGAAAAGCTAGTACCTATATAATATACTATGTTTGAAAGTATTTATTTAATTCAGGTTTTTAAACTTTTAAAATATAATTACTTAACTTAATCAAGTCTTAACTTTTCCTATGGTGCCAATGCTTGATCTCGAAAAGAAATCCTATCCTTTCTATACAAAAAATGTTCGATCGGACTGGCTAATTCTATGAGAATTTTATAAATATTTTGAGTTTCTTGCAGTGGTGGTAGTGGTGGTGTATAGGATGTTTTTCATTTAGAGTGGTTGAGTGCTTTCTCAAAAATAATGATGATGTTTTTCATCATTATTTTTGAGAAAGCACTCCAAATCATACACAATACGTTACAATCATCCTACTATGTTAAACTAAAACAACATTGGCTTTGGTTGTTTATAGTGAACGAGTTATTTTTGACAACCAAATGATATTACGTCAGTACCCCAATTATTGCTTACCCAGGAATATCCGGTCATAAACCGGGAGATTTATGATGATAATAAAAGGGCAAGGTGAAAAAATAATGTAGCAAGAAGTTCACATTTTAGCCTGTTAACTAATTCATGGCCTTCTTGAAGTTTACTTTTTACAAACTGACTTCAAGAAAGGAGGAGGTCCTCAATTCGGCGGACAACTGAACTGATCTGGAAATTTAATTTTTTTAAATGAAATTTCCAGATCAGTTCAGTTCTCCATTTAAATGTAATCAAAATTGGTTTAAGTCGATGTTTTATCTGACAGATTATCAATTATATACTCGCCAATTAAATGGTAACCCCAAAATATTTTGTAATGGTCCCTAGCTGTCATCATCAAAGCTATGTAAGATGCTTTTAGGCAGCTTGAAAAATCAAACACAAATGTTGGCCACTCATACGAGAAACGAATAAGTGAGTTTAGAGTCATTAAGCTAAGTCAGCAGTCCTCGCATAATTTCAAGGGTATTGCACCTTTAACCTCGGGTTATAATTCAACCCCACTATCGGCTTAACAGCAAGACCGTTGTCTCCTAAATTCAGCCCTTACTAGATAAACCCTTGCCTCCTTAGACGTGTAAATATACGCTTATCGCTTCGCCGTTTACGCAGTAGGCCATCGATTTAGTATACCCTTATTGGTAATGCATGAGCAGTAAACCTCAAGAATAAATAATATCGAAAGAGTTAGAGCTTTCTCAACTAACTAGAAGAGCTATATGTAATATAGCGTGTGGTTCAAAAATATTCGAATATAAATCGCATATTTCATCTCATCAACGAAACAAAATAGTGATGTAAACAATTTGGTGTTTGCTCAATTATTCCTCAATTTCCCCCGTTTAAGTGTTTTCCCGGTTGCGTCCGTCCACGTTAGCCGTGGAACATTGGGAGCCCGGGGTCCGCTATTATGATAGCGGACACCAGACCACTGGACAACAGAGCCAGTAATACATTACTGACTCTGTTGTCCAGTGGTCAAATCCTCTGACTGCTCTAGCTAATATATGGCTCTGGTAGTACAGACATGGACATGCTCCTGCAGTGGAGCATAAAAGGACCTTTTGAAGATGAGAACCTGTTAAACAAGACACGCAACGAACTACGGCGTTTTTTCTAGACTAATACGAGCCTCATTTTCCTTCGCGTTTCATCCGAGCGTCTTCCCGGTAGTGAATTTTAAGCACTTTTGTTTTAATAAAGTTGACTAGACCATCTTAATATCTCGGGAACATCCTTAGCACGTGGCGTGTGCGCCACGAGTAATAAAGTGTGGAATTCCGGGATGTAAGTCAGGAGCTGTAAGCGACGACACATCAGGGCTTTACGATTTCAATCTTGACATGCATGCTGAAATCCACATGAAAACAACGGTCTTGCATTTTATTTGACCACTGGCAATTTTCCTGCGACCTCGTTCGTATAAATTATAGTCATCTTAAATTATGGTCACCCACAGATAAATTAGCTTTGTATGGGTGTAAGAATTTTCAAAATCGGTTCAGTAGTTTCGGAGCCTATTCAATGCAAACAAACAATCTAATCTTTCCTCTTTATTACGAGCTCCGTGGCGCAGCGGTCATCACGCCTGCCTGCGACACGGATGGTCCCGGGTTCGATCCCCGGTCAGGTCAAGATGGAAAACGATCTTTTTCAGATTGACCCGGGTCTTGGATGTTTATCTATATATGTATTTGTTATAAAATATAGTATCATTGAGTTAGTATCCCGTAACACAAGTCTTTCATAAGAACTTACTTTGGGGCTAGCTCAATCTGTGTGATTTGTCCGTATATATTTATTTATTTATTATTTATTATTATAATACTAGTAGGTATAGAAGTTCAGATATCCACTAAGAGAATAGGCATTAGAAATCCATTTTCTTGTTGCAAATGAAAAACATCAAAAAAAATCTAATAGAGTAATGCACTAGTAAATTACTGTGCATTAAATATGTGCACATAAGATACAGTGCGTTACACATTTATATATTTGTTAAAATTTGATATTGATTAAAAAATTTATTGCTGCGTAGCGCTAATTTCGCAAAACTACTACGCCTTATTGTGTTTTTAGGATGTCTTTCCATAGCAATATGAAAAAAAACCGGCCAAGTGCGAGTCGTGCCACGCGCAGTGTAGGGTTCCGTAGTTGCGAATGACAACTTTGAGTTCACACTATTCACACTCGCACCTTACAGTTTAACGACCAAAAACATCTAACAATGAAAATAGTATGAAATTTTACAGTTTATAAGTTGGTTGCCTATAACTTTTTAGTTTGCACTTAGTACTCAGCTCTGATAGTTTTCCTTTAAACTTCAGTATATATACTACAGCTGTAATTTTTTTCACGTATCTATATATAACCGTTTAGCAGATAGAGGGGGGGGACACTTACCTCTAACAAAAATTCGCACTTTAAAACCAAATATTTCGGAAACGGATCCCTAAATCGAAAAATAGTGTTCTCCACCTCACAATATTTTTGAAAGACCTATTTAACGATACCCCACACGATGGGTAAATAGAGAAAAAAAAATTACTCCCCCACTTTACTTGTATGGGAGCTACCCTAAAAAAAATTTTTTTTCAAGTTTTTATTCTACCACTTTTTTACCATGATTAATATACATACCTATACCAAATTACAGCTTTCTAGTACTTATAATAGTCTCTGCGTAAAACCGCGGACGGACAGACAGACAGACAGACAGACAGACATGGCGAAACTATTTATTATATTTTTAGGGTTCCTTGTTTACTACGGAACCCTAAAAATGGATTTCACATGCCTATTCTCTCAGTGATATACTTCTATTATAATAGGCTAGTTGCCTAAATTTGATTGATAGTTAGACAATATACCTTATTACACATTACACATGAGAAAAATATTATTTTTAATAAGTAAATAAATTGATTTTCAACTTGTATTTCACATTTGAAGAAATGACATTAAATTTCTCCCGAAAACGCTTAAAACTGTCATGGCGTCTTGTGTGACGTCACCCTGTGCGAAACACAGCTGTTTGTGTATGGCGATTGTAAATGTTTTATGATTAAAAATGAATTCTTCGTATTACAAGTACTATATGGTGCCCCAGGGGGAGAGCAGAAGCATTAAAATACCAAACAAATTATTTATATTTGTACCAAGCAACAAGAAATGCGGAAAATATGGAAAAAACACTTGCTAGGAGGAATGATGCACATTGCTTATCAACAAATTTAGGATATATTAGTGTGAAGATCATTTTCATTTAAGTATATTTAACAAAATGTAATTCAGCGAAAACATAATTATAACAACACAGATGAATTTTGCTTGGACATATTTTACACTTCTCAGTAAGTACATAGATTACCCTCTCGCTTAACTTACAGATCAACAACAACATCATCTCCATAAAAATCTCGTGGTGGCCCTGAAATTGAGTTTATTCATTTAATTAGATTAATCTTTTAACAGGGTAACAAAAAGCCACGTTAGTCAATTTAAGATTGGCTAGTATTATTGCCTATAACATGATTTCTGAGATATTTATCCGTACCTAGGATTGACTTTTACAATATGTGCGTTAAAGTAAGCAGCTGGTACATACATTCTATAGTTATTTTTGTTACTAGATAAGCTCATGTTTATCTAGTAACAAATACAAAGTAAAACAGAAATGATATTTTTAATAACTTTCATAAGTTATAAAAAAAATATCATTTCTGTTTTACTTTGTATTTTTAACCTCAAAATATATTAAAACTGTGGTCAAAACATAATCAATAAGTTAACACATATATTAAGGTATCAAGACTGAGAAATTGGGATTTTAGCTTATTATAGTTTTATCACATGTATACTTACATCGAAGTTTTAACATTGCGAAATTCCGATGAACTAAAGTCGCTGTTTGATGCTAAAATTTTGCCAATTTTGAGCAAGTTATTGCTATTTCCTTTCATAAATCTAGATTCCATGGTGTTCTCTCACAGTATAATACTTTAAATAACTTAATAAAGGTGACGACAAAAGATAAATCCGTAAAATAATAGCTTGTAACACACTTTTCTATGAAAATGTCAACAATAACAATTATGTTTTCCACAGGGTGACGAAACGCTTTGTGATTGGTGTTCCCGGTCACATGACCTGATGCCTTTATTTTCATAATTTGTTTTATGAAAATATCATTAATCGTAAATTATTTTGTTGAATAGATTGATTTTTCCTTATCTACATATCATAATTATTTTTTACACACCTTAATCCAACCCATTTGTTCTTAGTGGATACATGCCTATTGCTGGGTAGCTCTCGTATTGTACATACCACTACGCACTAAGTGTGTTAATCATGATATAAACTCTTATATACTCGTACCTAGACACCTCACCGTCCGACAAGTAATAAAGTCAGGAATCTCGGGACACGGCGACAGACGTCAGGAGCTCCACGATTTCATTCCCCACGCTGATGCTGGAATCCACTTTACGAGACGAGGCATTTCATGAAGGATATTGGTGCCCGCAAATATATTCTACTCGATTGAATTGTACATCAGGTTATAATCACAGATCCATCTGTGGAAAAAAATAGTTTTATGGATTCTTACTAAAAATGCGTAAAGACTCGATTGAAATGGTATATACATTTTTAAGGCTCGAGGCGAAGCCGAGTGCTTATAGTAAATAAACCGTTTATACTATAATAGACGGCTAACTGAGAACGAGTATCATGCGACGTTTTTCAAAACATTTGCGGTAACCATAAAGGAAAATAGAATGCTGTTTATAAGTTATGCATGAAAGCAGTTTGTAAAAGTTGTCAAGTTCAATTGTTTATCTTGAGCATATAGATATATTAAGAATAATTGTTATGGAGTTGTGCTTGGTGTAAAGTAAAAGGGGCTAGTCAGTAAAATACAACATTACAATCCAAGTTTCAATGTCATAAGGAGCGTATTAACAGCAAATGTATTGAAAAAAAAATATATATATAAAAATAAATATCATGTTGTCGTAACCAGCTGGTTTCATCGTAAAATCGGTTATTAGCAATTAGATTACTTAGCGTGTCAGGTGACTGTTACAACCCTTTAATTTCCCGGAACCGTTAACGTCCTTAGCACGTTCTGGGGGCAATAAAGTAAGGAATCTCGGGAGCACGGCACAGCTCCACGATTTCATTGTCGACGACACAGAAACGAGGGTGCATTATTACATTGCCGGTGTCGGTATTCGCAATGTGCCTCAGCGCCCCAGGTGCGATCTACGGGCGCCTAATCGTATATGGGTGTAGCGTGCAACTCACATCTGATTTTGATTTCGACCCCCTAGACCCAGTGCCCAGGACGGTTGCTCAACCTGTTCCTGCGAAAAGTTTAGTCGTTACCAGATTACTGCGAAGCCAAAATGAGACATTTTGGTCGTATGTAATTAGATTCTTAGGTATGATATATCAATAACAATAAATGTTTTTTAACCATCCGATAGCTATCAGCCACCAAATAAATACAAACCTACTTTTTATAAATCAAGAGGTACTCTTTTCTTTTCCTGTTTGTTTTGCAAGCTTGCTGAACAGTGACGAAGGTGCGCCGATGCGATCTTGAATTTTATTATCCCTTTTAGTACTAGGAAGAAAAGTACAAGACCAAGTTTTCGGAACTGTAAGGGTAGTAAATTCTAATGCGAGCTGCTTGGTTGTGGGAAATGTCAAACATTTTGAGGGTTGAAAACCCTTGTTGTGCAGACTTTCTTTACTTATGATGTTGTGTTTATCCTTTTTGTTGTCTTTTACTTATTACAGTAAAATCTATGTTATTGAGTTATTTTGTGCTCATAACAATAGTTTTGACCATATAGTATCTCCACTCTTAGCGCTCTGTACTCTGTCTAGTCAACGGATATAGATGTAACTAATGACGTCCCAATATCCCTTGGGAACTAGACAGTATAGTACATATGTGTGTTTTACTACAATACAACGAGTGTCGCTGTGACATTTTGCTATTACAGGAGTTCATAGTTACATTTGGAAATTCCAAGTGGTTTCATTTTCAAAGACATGGATTTAAAGATTCAATTATAGAGTCAATATTAAGCAGTCTTTTTTGTAAAATTACATTTTTATATTTATTCTTGAACTAAATTGTTATTTATCAGAATTTACTTGTATTCATATAGTTTTCATATATTAATTGTTAAACATACATACACATGATCAAGTCTCTTTATCTTGTATCACTTGTCCTTGACCTAAAAGCATTCTTGTCGGCGTATAGGTGGAAGACAGAATCAAAAAAGTTCATTTGTTAAAAGATCCAATCAATTCCAATCTAACATAAAATAGTTCAATTAATTAAAGGACTATCAAGCACTAGCGTGACATGCGTGTCTGAAACTGTTAAACCCTGTCAATGAAATTTAGTTTCAATGGGAACATTCAAAATCAATACAACTTTACTAGGTCGAACAATCCTAATTTAGTTGCATGACCTTGATTAACCTTTCATATTAGGGTATTTATTCGCAAATAGTTTACTGCGCGAAATGATATGTAGGTCATGTTATTATATCCATATTAATTTAAATGCAATTTGGTACACAGATAATTCTTTTTTTTTCTCCACTGCAGGAGCACGACCCTTTCAGTACTACTAGAGCCATATATTAGCCAGAGCCGTCAGAGAATTATTTATTTAATCATTATATCTATTAAAAGTCTATTCTCGAATATCGAAATCAAATAGTTATTAAATTTTAATGGGATTAAGAACAAATTTGATTCTTCAAATTAATCATCTAGTTCTCTTCGTTTAAACAACGGATATAATGTTGTAAAGTAGGCTTTTTTATTTAAATTAAAAGAAAAACACGTATTAATTTTATCCGTCAGTATAATTGTACATTATAACAGTGTAAAGTGTTATACTCGTATATCTATCCTGGACTGTTGGATATTGGATCCTGTTATAGACAGAGCCTGAAACGCTTTTTGCGAATGAACCATTTGCGAAGGCGATATTTTGCGCCTGAAATAAGGTACAGAGTAGGGATAGGAGCCCAGAGATGAAGTTGATCTGTTATTAGGTTGTGCGGTTTAGTGCTTGTATATGTATATGTAATGGGCCTACGAGACGATTGACTGTGATATGTGCGGTAATATTTATCATTATTATTGAAAGATCCGAAGACGACATGGCGCGATGACATCGATAGGTTCTTAAGACGTTGGCAGCAAGCTGCATTGGATAGGGATCAGTGAGAAAAAGAAGGGGAGGCCTTTTTTCAGCAGTAGGACACAAAAGCAGACAAAAAAAAATCATAAATGGAAAAGGCTGTCAAGTCAACTCATATTTTTTTTTTATTTTTGACCACGGTGGTCTGGGAGAAAAGAAAAAACGTAGAATGTGCCGTCTGCTTCTCTTCCCGCGTAGATCGTAAAAGCCGATCGAGGGAATAGGCCTAAGGAATCATGTGAATAGGCGATACGGCTAGCAACCCATCACAAGTTTGATCCCGTTCTCCAACAAATCGAATAGAGTTTTGAAACAACGCAAAATGATTCATACACGTATATGTTCAATTTAAATTATATGCGAATTTACGGACAGTAGCTAACTTCTCCGTACGATACTTCTTCTTCTTCTGTTTTATATTATGGCTTCCACCGAAATTTCAGTGATTCTGCCAATGTCCAGTATAATGAGATACTAAGTATCGGTATTGTACGGTAAAGTTTTTCCAAGTAGCATCAAAGATGGCGTATGTTCTTTGATGCCTCGTGGGAGCTTGGGGCGACAAATCTATACGAGTCCATTTATCAGTCCACTTTAACTATTTCACAAATTGTTCATGAGCACGAGCATTTATAACACCAAACTACACCCATTTCATATTATAAAGTCCACTAAAATCAATTTGCAAAATTGTCTGAGGCAAACTTCAACTGTACTCCTTGACTTCCCACCACGAACTCCCCTACGATACTTATAAATGGGAAAAAAAAGACAAATCGAGCAATGTCAGTCCGCCCATTGGCCCGATATGCTTACGTCACTGTGACAGCACATTACCCTCACTCTTGTTTTATCTTTAGCGATGTGACAATGTTTTGCAATTTGTTGTTCAAATGTTGTTATTATTCGCTAAAATTTATACAATTTTGCAGGTTCCACTGCAAAATATTGCGAGCTATGACGATGACATAGCTTTATGTTGAACGGAACTAGGTGTTTTGGGATCATACAGAATAATATAGGTAGTCAAGACTTAACTTAAGAAAGCTGTTGTATGCGCTCACATTTGACGGCCTCCGTGGCGCAGTAGTCAAACCGCCAGTGTGCGACACGAGTGGAACCGGGTTCGATCCCTGGCCAAGTCATAATTAAAACGATCTCCTTCAGATTGACCTGGGTCTTGGTTGTTTATCTATATAAATATCTATTATAAAATATAGTAGCGTTAAGGTAGTTCCCTACTACACAAATTCACATCTTACTGTGACGCTAGCTCAGTTTGTGTGTTTGGGCGATATAGTCGCTTTGCAACGTGGGAATTCTGATAGTTACTCGTGATTAGTTACTCCGTGGCGCAGCGGTCAACACGCTAGCCTGCGACGCGGGGGTCCCGGGTTCGATCCCCGGTCAGGTCAAGATGGAAAAAGATCTTTTTCATATTGACCTGGGTCTTGGATGTTTATCTATATAAGTATATATTATAAAATATGTATAGTATCGTTGAGTTAGTATCCTGCGACACAAGTTCACAACTTACTGTGGGGCTAGCTCAATTTGTGTGATATGTCCCTATATATTTATTTATTTGTCCTTATTTATTTATGTACTAGCTGTTACCCGCGGCTTCGCCCGCGTGATCGATATATAATTTGGTGATATATAGCCTATATCCTTCTCGGTATTCTAAACCTATGTGTATGCAAAATTTCATGATGATCGGTTCAGTAGATAGGGCGTGATAGCGTAACAAACAAACAAATAAACAAACAAACTCACTTTCGCATTTATTATATTAGTTAGGAAGTGAGGATTAGGATTTTCACTTAGTTTTTACATTTGTTGTATACTAATTGAGCAAACGCATTTTTATGCAAGTCTAATGACAATGCAATATTATGTAGTCATTGGGCCAATAAAGGATAAAAATCTTCTCAAACTTTGGAAGCTTATTGATAATATTTTTTAGATTAATTTTAAAAAGAGTTATACGCGACCTGTATATTTAATCATATCCTTTTGCACTATTCTATTCAACTAATATTATAAATGCAAAAGTTTGTATGTTTGTTACCAAACCGCGCCTAAGGGATATAGATGAAATTACGCATACAGATACAGAGAGATACAGTTAATTATCCAGATACACATAGACTACTTTTAATGCCAGAAAAATTAATATTCTCAATGGATTGACATACGCGAGCGGAGCATAATTTACGATATGTATTTCATTAATATAATTACATGACATTGCAATGTGAAAAGCTAAGTAATATAAAGTAATTAAAGAATACATTCTGAATTTTTAATGGTTTAACTTTTTTCTGTGGGGTTTTTGCCCCAGTGAATTCGCCCGTAATTTAACAGCCATAGCGTAAAATATAAGGTAATAAACCTTGAGCATTGCAATCATATTTTTACGAGTGCTACCCAATAAATCCTAATTTGTTCGTTTGAACTCGGCAAATATACGATATACGGGCAATATGAAGCACATATTGCCGGAAAATAGGATATTACGGCCTGCAATATCCGTAGCTTTGAAAGTTTCCTAATCGTTTTGGTTCCTTGATAAAAGTTCTGTTGGAAGATCATGTTTTTACATTATTATATTTCACAAACACTATCTAAGGTATTCATTAAAACTCTTTTTTATTTCACACAGTTTGGTGAAGATATGTGATATTTGCCTATGGGAACTCGAAAAAAGAACGATCTTCCCACACCAATTGAACATACTCGAATTGTTCTATGGGACCAGTTCTTCATATTGAAGGGCTGAGTCACCCCTTTATGGCTTGGAGAATAAATTAACACGGGGTTTATGATCGTGAGCTATTTCATTTACTATCCAGTCGATGATAAATAAACAAGCATTTCCAGCTAAAAGCAATAAATAATAATAAGTTTCCACTTGTCTACTAACATCTCCGGTAGTGGTTATAAATCCATCAAGAGCATAAAAGAATGCGGGATTGAAATTAATGTTTAAAGTTCACAAGAAACTAAATTAAAAATATGTAATGAAATAGAATTTGCCACAAGTATAGGAATGGAACCACGACTCCTAGGTATATGCCCTACGTGTGATACCAACTACACCAGAGTAACTTCTAATCACCTCGCCTCATTGTTTTATGACATACCGTTGTGCAAACGACGCACCGATAAATTCAGAACTATACACCAAATGTAAAAAAAAGTTTACACTTTTACTTGTTTTCGGAATGGAATCCAGTGTTAGAAGAAGCGTGGTAACTACTACGCCACGGAGGTCGTCGAAGTTAACAATTTGTTAAAATGTTTTCAAAATAGAATTCTTTTTTCTTTTGCTACTATATTCAAAACGTCATATGACACTCGCTTAGTATCCTTTGATCATTATAATAAGGGCTATTACAGATCCAGAGAGATGCAGCACACTTATATAATAATACACTAACAGATAATACATTACATTTATAACAATATCTAAGTTTTCACACTTACATCTCCCGCAGTGGTTATAAATCCGCCAAGAGTATGAAGGAATGTGTTATTGAAAACATAGTCCCAAGTTCCCAAGATATGACGTAAAGCATCTTGCAAACACCGATGTCTATGTTGAAGAGGGCTTAGCTCATATTTACGTAGGATTTCATATTCTCGGAGGTTCGCTTTCTAAGAAATAGTTTTGGATAGGAAAATAACAAACAAATATACGCCGTTTTTTTATGATATCAAAGGAACACACATACAAAGGCTGATAACAGGTGAACAGAACATTTTAATAACTTAACATACACGCTAGAACGTTGTTACTCGATTGTTTTTAGGATTCCGTAGTAAACGAGGAACCCTTATAGTTTCGCCTTGTCTATCTGTCCGTGGTTCAGCTCAAAGACTATTAGTACTAGAAAGCTGTTATTTGGTAAACTGATAAGGCCTACAACGAAGTTGTATTTCGGTAAAAAGGTCTTTCAAAAATATTGTCGTTGTCTGAACACCATTGTTGGATTCAGGGATCCGTTTGTGAAATATTAAGCTTCATGGTGCAAATGTTGGAGTCAAGTTTTCTTTTCACTAATATATAGCTTACAACAACTGTAGGGACAATCATTTCGCTGTTTAAAGATATGTGTAGAAATAATATACAACAAAGTTACAACGATCACTGTAACTATCACAACAAATTAGGGTTCACAATTCAAAGAGTTATTGTGAACTTATAAAATGACGTGCAACTACGGAACCCTATACTACGCGTGGCCCGACACGTTATAATGACGTGTAACTACGGAACACTATTCTGCACGTGGACCGACACACACTTGATCGTTTTTCAATGATTAAACAAGACTTTCATAGCGCTAGTAATATCGCTACTGTTCATCTGCAAAATATAAAAACAATCATAGGAAGAATGATTTACGGCTGTTTTATTCGACGCCGACTTGCCTTGCAGTAAACAGTGGAACTACTCCGTAAAACGACCTGTTTTATGACAAAAATATTTTCATGTAATGTTCATTATAACTGTTAAGAAACCTTAACTTTGTATTGCAATGTAAAGTATCCAATTTCCGAGCAAAACAATGGTCACACAGATTTTTTAAGAATTGACAGAACTGAGATGTTTGTGAAGTTATTAGTACTAATATGATTTTTATTGTATTATTTTGAATAATAATTTCACACGTTTCATCAGTTAATGTCTTAATACGTTTACGATTTGATATTATTTCTACACGAACTCATGGGCTTCAGGAATCATGTCTGTAGGCGATGCGGCTAGCAACCCATCACTATTTTGATTCCGTTCTCACCTACAAGCCCACCAACGTGCTAAACGTGGCCTCAAGGTTTTACAGACTCGGGCTTTGTCTACCCCGCAAGGGAAAAAGACGTAATAGCATGTATGTATGTATGTACGAACTATAAATCATCAACAGGCAAAATTACATTTGCCAGTTTAAGAGAACTTCAACACTTTATATTGCAGAATGACACGATGTCGTTTTGCGAATGTCGGCCATTGCCTACTAAACCTACTTGCTTTCAAAAACCATAACTTAGATCCAGATCTGATATCTGATCATTTAGTTCAGACGTAAATACATGCAATAAAAAAAATATTGCATGTATTTGAGTCTGAATTGAATGATATATGGAGAAAATGGACAGAGTTGATAATTAGGAAAGTGACAGGGCAATTATTGTGTAAAGACCACGTGCGATGAGGCGTAACAGTTACGCACACGTTGTGATGGTGACATGGTGGAGAACTGGAGAGAGTTTGTTTATTGTTGAGAATCAAGTGATAAACTCGAGAAACCGGTGTATTCTACCGTCGGTGCTTTCTTCCTATGCTTTCGCGGTCCTTCGCTTAGATTATTTTTATATAACGCTGCTCTATGAATTCCGGAAATATTGCATTGCATATGCAATTCAATAATCATAAAGTGTTCCTCCTCTCCTGTCCCTCCCCGGGCGCTCGGGCATGACTCAATGATTCAGACCGTCGATATAAACAACTTTTCCTATTTACATCGATCTGGACTATTAAAGGGCTGAATCACCCTTTAAAGAGTCCGTAACGATAAAAATTTCGCCGTTTATAAACCTTCGTCTTGAATTACTCTTATCTTAAAAAAAACGCATCTAACTCCGTTGCGTAGTTTTAAAACAGCCTCCGTGGGGGGAACAGTAGGCACAGTAGCGACGCCAATCATTTTATTCATAATACTTTACAAATAGAAAGAAATTCAAGAATATAAACAATACAAGTCTTAGTAAATAACTTGAAGTATTTTTGGAATCATGTTTTGATATTATGAGAATCAGTCATTGAGAGAAAAAGTGATAACCGCCAAAAACGGCCGTTTTTGGCGGTAATCAGATTCTCATAATTCTCACTGATTCCGATAGTAATAAACATGATTCAAAAAATACTTCAGGTTATTTACTAAGGCTTGTATTGTTTATATTCTTGAATTCCTTTCTATTTGTAAAGTATTAGGAATAAAATGATTGGCGTCGCTACTGTGCCTACTGTTCCCCCTTAAGGCGTTTGCCTTGTTGACCCGGTGGTCGCGGGTTCGATTCCCACGGGAAGCATACTTTGTTCAATTGTCTACTTGATTGTCTGATAAAAAAGATGATTCCGTGCTTCGGAAGGCACGTTAAGCCGTTGGTCCCGGCTGCCATCTGGTAGTCGTTAAAGGAACCACGTCAGAGGCCTAGAGGCGGTTCTGAAGAACTCTGACACCAAGGTGTGCATGGTCGCCGGACCGTGTCACCTACTCGAAATGATGATGATGAGCATACATAAGGTCAGACAGCGGGAAGTGACTTTGTTTTATACTTAATAGCAGCCCTCCCCAGCTGCGCCCGGGAATAAATTATACATATAAACCTTCCCCAGAATCACGTCTATTGGTGAAAACCACATTGAAAATCATTGCAGTAGTTTTTGAGTATATTGCGAATGGACAGACAGACTCGGCGGAGGACGTTTTTATAATATGTAGTGATGTAGTGATAGTGACTTGCTGAATAGAGCCTACATATGTCATGGTTAGACCCAGGAAAATGGCGAAGATCTAAAGAGAGAGGCCTTAAAAACCCTAAGAAACCATTTAAGAGGTGTAATAAAATGTAACTACCGCATTGGAAACCACTCCACGGAAGTCAATTCGCGTTTTAAGCAGGATACAATAATTCTTATGTTTGCCCATTACTTATTCCTTTCACCGGATTCCGCATGGGCCTAGAATGATAGGCTTACTTTTTCCGCTTGAATACATCTTCGGTTCGTCACAAATGCATGCAAGTATTTGCAACAGCTGAGTCACTGGCCTGGATGTGTCTATCAAAGAGAAATTAACTTTTTTATTTGTTTGTAAAACGTTATTTAAGTAAAAAATATTAGAATGAATGAATAAGTACAGGCATTAGCCTAGCGTTTTACATGAAGCCAGTAGTCGAGCCAAGTCGGTAAGCCAATCCACTAACCAGTGATTCCTATTGGTTGGTTATTTAACGAAATTTATTGTTACAAACTTAATTTTTGCTACAGTAAGTGGACTTAATGCTAGAGCATTCTCTTTATTCGACCATAACAAAAGACAGTTACAAGTTGCATTAATTAAAAAATAACCTGACTGCCGCTTTTGACAAGGAGGCAACAATGGCAAAAGATATTACATTCATGTGTACATATATACATACATACGCGCGAAAAACATTACCTTCCTGCTGGGTGGGTCAGTCGGGTAAAAAAATATTGTGTGGCGCAAAAATTTAAATAAACACAATTTCAAATATATGTATATATACAGGTTCTTACAGGTAATCTAAAGCGTATATACGATTACAGTAGCATAATAAAAATACTTATTATAAAAATACACAAGGGAAATTATACGCAAATTATATGTAGAGCATATTGGCGGTAAACTCAAATTGTGTCAAAATTAATTTGGTGTATCTGGCTCAAATCCTGGGATTTAAGATGCTCGATTGTGTACCTACACCATTCGTTTTAATACAGTATAAAGCCAAGCAAACCCAGCTAAGCCGCGGTAATTAATTGTGATCTCCACTGCTAAGTGCTATAAACCACCGACTCTTTGTTCTGGTTTTAGTCTTCATAAGCACCAATCTTTTGATCTATGGTGAAAGCGGAAACTTCGGTTCGGTTCATTATAGGAAACCGGTTTTACTCATGCTTTATTATTGTCGGATTCGCCGACTAGTGTCGGTCTGTTACTACGACCATTATCGGGCCGAGTGTTAGGGGTGGCGACACGACTGTTTCGCTAAAACGAAAATAAAACGTGAGTAAAGCTGGGTTTCTATAACGAATTATCTCGCGTTAGTTATTATTATTTTCGTTTCGGTTCATCGAGAGTTAGAGTACCTAGCTAGGTGGAAAACCTTCTCCTGATATGAATGAAGTGCCGTTACAAGCATCAGCTCGGAAAAAGTGCAGCTTGGTAAGGCTGGTCTGTGTAGTATGTGGGTATTTATTTAAGTTTCAATTTGAGGTTTTTTTAAGAATAGCTTTTTAATTAAATGGTTTTTTAATTAGCATTACCATGCTCGGTATACTATTAAAATTGAAAATATGTGATGAAAAAGAATTCGCCACTAGACCTAAGAATCGTGGTTCGAATCCTACCTGGGGCGAATTCTTTTTTATCACATTATATCAATTTTAATAGCTATTAAAACTGTCGCGAGCTCTAAAGCTCACAGAGCAACTAACTGGTTTAATGGGGACTAGAGATCATCGGTCATGAATTTTACTTGCTTTTTTGTAAAACATTTCCTTTTTTTATAAGTATAAAGATTTGTAATTTCAGTACCTTTAAAAAGAGTAAAGCAAAATGTATTGTGTGTGCGACTATACGCAAGTGTGTAAGTGGAGCGAGTCGACAATCAAGCAGAGTCCGTAATGAAACAATTTCTGAGCGTCACACCACAAAACAGTGAAACACAGAAGTAGGACATGTTGTTAGTGTTATTTTTTATTAATTTCTGATTATTGTATTATTACTTGAATACTTAGCATACTATTGTGTAAAATTTGCTTTAATATTTCATGATCTAAAATAAAATTAAACGAAATTGAAGTAATCTGGTATCCCTTAGCCCAAGTTTTAATGGAAGTATCTTACTTTTAGTGTCAGCCAGGTATATAAAAGCACTCTTAAATCTTGAATAGCGAAAATCCTTGCGTAACTTTCATGAAAACAAAATTTATTTATTTTATATCATCATCATCATTTCAGCCGCAAGAAGTCCACTGCTGGACATAGGCCTCCCCCAAGGATTTCCAATATGACCGGTTGGAAGCGTCCTGCATACGGTTTATTTTATATTTATAAGTATAACTGGGACTTAGCACGAACATATTACTTATTTCCGCTGACTTTTCTATGGAGTTACATCGTACTTGGTCGCAGCGAGACAATGTTTGTAACTTCAAAGTAGTGCTAATAATTATGATCTAGTTTAATCGAAATCCATGTATAATAATATATACACTTAGACCAACTAAAGGCAAACCACTTTATTATTCCTGCCAAAAATAGTCTAAATGAGCATTTCTTTCCCAACAAAAACAAAATTCTAGTCCTACATCAGACGGAACTACGAAAACACATTGTGTGCAGTACTAGGTTTCTGTATTTCGAACATTTTTGTGAAAACAGAAGTCAGAAGTACCCAAAACCGATGACCATGCTTAAAAGAGTAATGGATGTAGATCAAGCGAAAGAGTTTTGTAACGACCGTGGCAAGTGGAGATCCATAGTCTCTGCCTACCCGTATGGAAAAGAGGCGTGATAATATATCAGTGTGTATTCTCTAGTCTCCCTATTTTGTGATTGTAACATCGCATAATGTTTTCATCGCTGTCACTTATGTTTTTTCGTCGTGAGGCGCTTCGCTTCAAACATGTTGTTCATACATTCACATACATCTCTATCGCGCGAAGATTGTACATAAATTATGGTTGTTTGTTTGTTTTTCGTATGTGTAAGTGGCCAACACTGGTGTCAGATTTTTCAAGCTGCCTTAAGGCATCTGACATAGCTTAACGACTGCCATCAACGTTGACAGCCGGGACCAACGGCTTAACGTGCCTTCCGAAGCACGGAGGAGCTCGAGATATTTTTATGCCACTTGAGGTCACCCATCCAAGTAGGGACTGCACCAGGGGTTGCTTAACATACGTAAGCGCTCATAGAGCTCACACCCACTGGACCATCGGGCTTCTCATGGTGATATTGACTATCACGTTGAACACATAATTTAAAAAGTACATCCTTCCACGTTGGCCTGGGAGAAAAGAAAAAACGTAGAATGTTCCAGCTGCTTCTCTTCTCGCGCAGATCGTAAAAGCCGATCGAGGGAATGAGCGTGAGGATTCATATCAATAGGCGATGCGGCTAGCAACCCATCACTGTATTGATTCCGTTCTCCACCTACAAGCTGAGCTCTGTCTACCCCGCTAGTGAAAAAGACATGATTGTATGTATGTAACAGTATAAATAAATATGATCTATCCTTTTTTATATTATAAATGTGAAAGTGAGTTTGGTCGTTTGAGCCTCTATCAGAATCGTCTTTTTTCTGAAAAACCATTTCAGTTTGATGACGTGAAAGTAGGGTACCTAGATATCCGAAAGGCAATTCAGCTAGCTGACTTAAAAGCTAAGTACTCAGACATCCGTGAGACAGCTCAGCGTGACGACAAAAAAGTGTAATGAATAAGTAGAATAATGTCTGGAATTGCAAATATGTCGTCATATTAATATGTTTGTTACGCTAACTATTGAAGCGGCCGACATGTAATTTTGCATACACGTTATAATGAGGTACGGAAAAGGACATGGCGAACAACAATGGCTTTCCACTAGGTGGGCCATATGGCTGTTCGCTTTCTTGAACTAAGTAGTTGAATATAAAAAAGGTAGACAAACAGCGATAGAAAACAAGTCAAGATTTTCTCGAATCATCCAAAAATACCTATAACTTAACAGAACAGCACCATTTCTTTCTAATAAGAAGCCAGAAAAAATATTAAACGCACTTTAATTTTGCCAGTACATATATCTGGAATATCGAGACACGTCAGCTTGCCTCATTATTTGTACATCTCCGCTGACACTCACCGATTTCGCGTTAATTTCGGGTGATCTTGGGCGTCCTCCTCACTACGTCGCTATAGAGATGCTGAGTAAAAAATAAAATAAAAAGTGTTTTTTATCGATCTCTTGCAAAAAGAAAATCGATTCCAACAATACCATATATTTTCTAATATAAGTTGAAAATTAATTTGAAAAGTCTTCGCATATTTTTGGAATATATTTTAGGAATATAAGGTCACAAGCTCGCCTCATTACTGGCATTCACCGTATTATATCTATTTCGGGCGTCTTAGGGCGTATTCCTCACGTTTTCTTCGTTATGGAGACGTAAGGGTGCTATATACATAGTTTTATCGACGGATTCAGGTGAATGATATCTTTCAAGAATATGAAGTCGCGTAAGCTCGCCTCATTATTTGCACATCTCCGCTGCCATTCACCGCTTTATGTCTATTTCGGGCTTATTATAAAGTCTTTTTCACGCTTACTTCCTTATGGCGGCGTTGGGGTAGCTCTTTATAGTTTTATCGACGGATTCAGGAGAATGTGATCTTTCAGGATATCTAGATACGTCAGCTCGCCTTATTTGCTTATCATCTTCCCCATATCGGTTGATTCGATGCATCTTTTTTCGTAATCGCTTTTTCATAGCGCTACGGTTTAAAAATTTATAAAAATTGAGAACAAGTACCAAGTATGCCCAATAATGAGTTGAAGATAAAAATAAAACGCCTTCGCATATTTCACGGAATTTCATGGTGCAGGAATATCGGTCACGTCACCTCGCCTTATAATCTGTACATCTCCGCTATAATTTACTGTTTTACCGTCTCTTTAGGGCGATGTCCTAGTGTACAAATGTACACAACATTTTCTTGAAGGACTCTTGAGATTTTTTATTATCCTTAAAGGTCGTCGAGAAAGTCACGTCAAATCAAATAAAGGGCAAGGAATTCAAAACAGGACTGGAGAAACTGAAAGGGTATTTTATGTGAAGCAACCCTTACATGCATGGGAGCGCTCCCTAAATATCTCGCAAATTGGATCAACACTTCACGTTACAGTAGGAATTATGGGTATGGGACATGTTTGGTAGATAATGGTGTTTTTCTTACGTAAACGACTCGGAATATTGAAAATTATTGTTCTTTCTTTAACGTTTTTGAAAGTCTGATGTCTAGGATAAATCTTATTTCAAACTTATAAATTCATTTATGCCCTATATACGAGTACTGCAAAATTTTATTCCGTATTAAATAATATAGAAAATATTATTTTTGACGTTATCGAAAACAAGCATAAGTTCACAAAAGCCATCGACAAAGTCACAGAATTCAAATGTTGGCAAAGTTATACCGCCGCATAGTTATTGTACTTTTTTTTGGTAAAAACTGTACTTATTTTCATAATTCTGTCACTTATAAAAAGACATCTGCGGGTTATGTCACCCGCAGATGTCCTTTTTTTACGCAGACGAAGTCGCGGGAGAATCGCTAGTTTTCTTATAATATACTGGATACTACTTGTGACAAAACTTACGCCATCTATGAACCATCGTAAAAACAAATCGAATGCTACAAGAGTTGGGACCACATTACTTCGCTTAGGAGTGTAACAAACCCCCGATAATTCAAAATTTCCTTAGCTAATGACAATCTTAAATCTCACAACTGTCTTTTCTTTTCTTTCTTTCTTTTTTAATTATGGCTTCCACCGAGATTTCAGTGATTCTGCCAATGTCCAGTATAATGAAATACTAAGTATCGGTGTTGTACGGTATGTGGCATCAAAGATGGCGTATGTTCTTTGGCAGCCTCGTGGGAGATTTTGGCGACAAATCTATACGAGTCCATTTAACAGTCTACTTTAACTATTTCACAAATTGTTCTCGAGCACGAGCATTTATAACACTAAACTACACCAAATTCATATTATAAAGTCCACTTAAATCAATTTGCAAAATTGTATAAGGCAAACGACAACTTAACCCATTGACTTCCCACCAAAAACCCCCACAACTGTCTTTGTCTAGCTAGGTTATCTAGACAGTGACAGAATGAGACTTAACAACGATTTTAGTTAAGAATGCATCTGGTTTGTGGTGGGAAGTCAAGGGGTACAGTTGAAGTTTGCCTTAGACAATTTTGCAAATTGATTTTAGTGGACTTTATAATATGAAAGTGGTGTAGTTTGGTGTTATAAATGCTCGTGCTCATGAACAATTTGTGAAATAGTTAAAGTGGACTAATAAATGGACTCGTATAGATTTGCCGCTCCAAGCTCCCACGAGGCATCAAAGAACATACGCCATCTTTGATGCTGCTTCGAAAAACTTTACTGTACAACACCGATACTTAGTATCTCATTATACTGGACATTGACAGAATCACTGAAATTTCGGTGGAAGCCATAATATAAAACAGAAGAAGAAGAATGCATCTAAGATGTCTGAGTATCCGAGCGTAAAACTGTATTCTGAGGACTAAAATTGTTTTTCTTTGTTTCAGAAGTGACTGTGACGTACCGACGCGGGCTACCCGTCATCACTGTGCCACTACCGTCTCGCCGGGAACTATGCCGGTTCACTCTGCGCCCTGTGTCGCAGACTGTTGGCGATCTTTTAGAACAGGTAAACTAGTCCTACTTGCCACAAGCTACATAATTCCACATTACCGACAGCTACCGCCCGCTGCCACTGCTCTTGTCGCTGCCGAAATTATCATCAGGAGTGCTATTTTTGAACACGTGACTCACTAAAGCGCAAGTCGTGCACGACTACAAGTCACACTCGTCTTCCAAGTCATGAAATGTCATTTTGCCATATTTTTGAAACCATCGTTTGAATTGTAGTGCTGCCAACCTTCAACGAAAAATATTTCATTTCTTCTTATTTCACGCAGAATGTTTTTTAAACTTTTTTAAGGTTAATAAGGATTTTCAAAATGTTTAAAAAGTGTAGCGTCAAACGAAACGTAAAGTGATGACAGATGAACTTCAAATGACAGAAAGTGACTTTGACATAAAAGCGTTCGTCGCCTGCGGAAACGAGCGGTCTCAAACGCTCGTTGCAATCACTCGTCAGCGCATGACTCAAAAATGAGGCTTTTTGGAAACATTCGCGCCAGTCACTCGTTTAGTGAGTCACGCGTTCAAAAATAGCACTCCAGGTCTTTTGTTAGTCTCTACTGCAGGAGCGCGGCCCTCTCTGTACTACCAGAGCCATATATTAGCTAAAGGATTTGGCCTACACTCTCCACGCTGGCCATACGGGTTGGGAGAGGTCTCTTTGATGTTCATATGCTTTGTTTAGCCTGTGTTCCCTAAGTCGCCTTCTACGACATCCACGGGAAGATTTGGAATGGTCCTATTCTACTCTGCCGGGAAACACACGCTGCCGGAAATATTTCTCTAAATACTTCTGCGGCAACAACTAGCTACAATTACTGGTGACCGCCCGGGGTCCCGGGCCCCGGGTAACGTGCACCCAAGATAGGCCCTTCTGGGAACGTAGAAGATTTTTATTTTGCATGTTAAAAATGAAAAATAATAAGAAAGAAAAATTTGACGTTCAATAAGAGATACAATTATCCAATTTTAAATAAAAATCTTTAAATTTTGACTTTCGGCCCATACGGCAGAACATGAGAGTTGATGCTCTTCAAAGGCTGCCATTGTTTCTCAGTTCGGCACTTCAGGCTATGCATGCAAATCGCGGCTTATCAGGCATATGAGAGTTTGCTGTCTCTTTAAGCATTGCGCCCACTGGCAACGCCCAAAGCCGGGATCTGTCGGTGATGCTCGCCTTACAGGTTGAAGCACTCTGCCCTCACCTCAAAAAGTCTTGGAGCTAGTTAGATAGGCCAAGCGAAAAAAAACAACTCGAGTAAGTATTCACGCTCAGTCTTTAGACTTCTTTAATTATCAACTCGCAATAATGACTGCAAAATCTCGCTCGTGCTCCCGCTGCCCGCCCTTTGACTTCCGCAAGAAAAACCGACAATCAAGGGAGCGCCGGGCAGTGGCAGTGGCATGAGCAGTGACAGCGCGAGTAACCGAGTAACCTATTCACATGCGCGCTCCCCACTTCCCTGCCCAATAAGGTTAATTATGTGGTATAAGAAAACAAAGAAACCGTCCTTAGGCACGGTGGAGTGATAATTTGCGCAAGATGGTTGGCAGGAGCTGGATGCGAGCAGCCGAAGATAGATCTCGATGGCGTGCTATTGGGAAAGCAGTATCCAGTATCCAGCAGTGGACGAGTATAGGCTGATGATGATGATAAAGAAAACAAATCTCTGGTTGGTTTTGAACTGCTTCATAAATCATAACTGATGTTGCTATTAATTTTTAAGGCTATCTTACTTATGGTAAATTATTTTTTGTAATTTTCCATACATTTGAAATGGATTTTTCCAACCAATTTTAGCCAAACAAACCAACGAATTGATGATCTAATCCTATTTTGAAGACAGTTGGGAAGATTATGTCGCAGAAAACGAAATAATTAAACTGATAACAGCAAGAACAAGGCTAATTTATAAGAATTTGTTGTTAAATTAGACACAAATTATGAGATGAGGTACAAGAGATTTATGTCCCGGACAAAAATCTCGGGGCGGGATGAAATGTCGAGGCATTCTTTGCCAAAATGGACGACGGTTTAATTAGGCCTCATAAGCACAGGCGAATTATTACAAATATGCTTAATTTTTACAAAGAATTTGCCTGGCATCCTACGCTTTTTCGTAATAAGTTCTTTATTATACGGCTGCTCAAAAAAGGTGGGTTGTGTCCAGGCTTCAACAATCTAATTAGCTGTAACAAAGTAGGTATGTGAGTTTTTTATGTCACCATACCTTCTAATAGTCTGAATAGATTCGGATGTGTGAAGTAGGTATCTAAAATCCTATCTTGTCTAATTCAAATTATGGTGCTATAAAGAAATTCAAATACATTGTATATTTTTGGTGCATTAAAGAATATTACTACTACTACTACTACTACTACTACTACTACTACTACATACGTACATCCTAATACATAAATGAACTCCAACTAAATACATACATAACACTTCTTTTTGGTAATCATGTACAAAGTGGCCACGTTTATAGGTATGATGTGATACGAAAGTCTATGATATACACTTTGACTATATTATACTCTCTAGACACCATCATGCCTTTTATGATTTGAAAACTGGCCTATTTTTCAATGCTTGTGTGCGTGACAGCTTTGTTAATATCACACGCGTCCTGTCAATTAAAGCCATTAAAATCCGTCAAATTGGTAGCTATGTGTGTGCATGATAGACTTTTAGGCTAATATAGTCTATCTAGGTTTTATATAACCTAAGAATATACAATACAAAACAGTAAGATAAAAAAACAGAAAAAGAATTTGTGAAAACCGTTGTCTTTTCCATCGTGTTTATGTCGACTGTATACGCCTTTCAGAGTCCCAACTTTGTAATAGCCTATTACGCTATTTACAAATAATGGGACAACTTTTCTGCGGTTTCCCTAATTTATATAAGACACACACAACGTAAAGTTTTGGATCCCAGGTGATCATTGCGTTTTTGTAGATGAAATGTACTCTATGTTTTTTTTTCTTTATCTCTATAAATATGAATGCAATGCGATTTTAATATGAACATAGGCTTAAAATTTCAACAATAACAACACCGTGAAAAACCCTTACAGTTCCGACCTTGCTCTACCCGACAGCCCTTGGCCAAAATACAAAAGGAATTTGTCAAGAAGGCTGTCTTTTTCATCGTGTTTTTGTCGACTGTACACACTTTGGAGGGTCCCGACTTTGTAATAGCCCATTACGCTATTCACAAATAACGGGATCACTTTTCCGCTATTGTTGAGTGTTATACATGACGCAATCTTTGGAAAACTAATTTTGTGGATAAAGACTACCCTGACATTCTCATCGTGTTTTTTTTTCTGACTGTACACGCTGTAGTGGGTTGGTGGACATTATAATAGCCTATTAAGCTAGTCACAAATTGGGGGCAACTAATCTGCGATTCTTGAGTACAATGTCATCTCTATATGTCCAATGGTACAAAGCGCAATCGTAGGAAAAACAATTTTGTTGATGAAAACTACCCTGACTTTCTTAGTATTTCTAAGAACGTGACGGAAAACAATTGTACCTAATTAAATCATGGGCTTAACATTTCCAGCAATCACAATCAATACCATGAAAAGCCGCCTACAGTCCGACCCCGACAGCCTTTTGCCAAAACACAAAAGTAATTTGTCAAAACTGTTGCCTTCTTCATCGTGTTTTTGTCGACTGTACACATTTTGGTGGGCCTGACTTCTTAATAGCCTATTTAATATGCCTATATGAAAAGTAGCCACCCCATTATTTGTGACTAAGCTAGTCACAAATAATGGGGCGGCTACTTTTCTGCGATTCTTGAGTTCAATGCCATCTCTATACATATAGTATACAATGGTAGGTACATGCTTTGATTATTTATGGTCGGTAGTCGGTGCATGACGCAATCGTGGGAAAAACAATTTTTGTGGATGAAAACTACCATGTCTTTCTTAGTACCTCTAAGAACGCGACGAAAAACAATTGTTATTAAAACATGGGCTTAACATTACCAGAATCACAACACCGTGAAAAGCCGCTCACAGTCTGACCCCGCTCGACCCGACAGCCCTTTGCCAAAACACAAAAGTAATTTGTCAAAACTGTTGCCTTTTTTATCGTGTTTTTGTCGACTGTATCCGCCTTTGAGAGTTCAAACTTTGTAGTAGCCTATTACGCTTTTCACAAATAATGGGACGTTTTTGTGGTTTCCCTAATTTATATAAAACACAATGAAGGTGAATATTGTTAGGGTGTGGGAGTGTGACAGAAAGCACAAACGCGTGTAAAACATGATACAAACGCGCGCATAAATCGCCTTTGAAGCGCATATACGAGCAATTGAAGGGAGAGGAGAGAGGAGAAGCAAAGAAGCTATTGTACAACTGTTGAAAGTCAAAATGCGGAAGCTACGAACGACTACAGCGCGTCTTTTATCGCAGTGTCCGCACGTATTCGGGCAGTAGACGCGTGTTTTACCAATATTCCATGTGCTTAGGTTACAAGGTTGCGTTCGAATCTCGTTTAAAGCGCTTCATCTGGACGTTGCTGGCGCGTTAAAAATACGCCATGTGGTGAGGGCCTAAAACCGCATAACCATTGTAATTAAAACATAGGCTAAACATTACCTGCAATCACAACACCGTGACAAGCCGCCCACACTCCGACCCATTCGAGCCAACAGCCCTTTACTAAAACAAAGTACTATAGACAGCTGTCTTTTCATCGTGTTTTTGTTGACTGTACACGCTTTGGAGAACCCGAATTTTTTACAGCCTATTACGCTATTTACAAATAATGGGGTGACTTTTTTCCCTTTTTGTTCCTTGTATTATTATTGTGTTATTGCTCAAAATTTGTAATTATTTAGTAAGTCTTCTGCGGTTTTTGTGCGTTGTACCTAGAAGACGCAAATAATTTTATGGGATAGCGAGTTATAGCAGACAGAAAGAATACATTTACATCTTATGTCCGAACGTTTATTTATTTATTTACTCTTACAAATACAATGTAAAGGCACAATAGGTGGACTTAATGCTAAAAGCATTATCTAACAGTCAACCTTTGGGTTATGCACAGAATTTTAGGTGGGTGTAAAACAAAAAGAAAGACGATAGTAACAGTAAGATTTAAGACAATTACTAAACAAAGCTTATAATATCAAAGAGACCTCTCCAACCCGTCTGGCCAGCGTGGAGAGTGTAGGCCAAATCCTCTGACTGCTTTGGCTAATATAATAATATTGCTTTGGCGGTGCAGAGAGGGTAGTGCTCCTGCAGTGGAGACTTAAGACCCGATGATGATGATGACATATATACTTATTAATAACACATACATATATTTATAGTTTATTTAATACGAGATGTTTTTTATCTCTTACTTATACAACTGACAGAACTAAGATAACCATTATATCTTTGAATATAGTAGGAAAAGAAGCCTACTATAATGGCCAAGGCAAAAGTTACAGGTATTTGTAACGAAATCGCCTATCAGAGGAATTGCCATTCTTTAAAGGTAGGAGCTCTAAACCACCTTTATTAAATGTGTAATAGCTTGATGTATAATTTGTTGTTTGATTCTTATAATATTACCAACCTTAAAGTTGTTTTAACCACCACCATTCTTCTAGTTTGCCCTAATAATTTGCCCTAATAACAAATATAAAACTGTAGACCCAGTTGACAACTGGCTTAGTCCGACTATAGAAGCAGCTTCTATAGTTGGACTGGCTGACAACTTATCGGAGTAGAGAAGAATTTTTTTTCATTGTGCTAAGCAAAAATCTTCGAGATTTTAACGAAGTCAATTTTTTTAGATGGGCCATTCATATCGGCTCCGCCTGCCTTGATTGAACATACTTATGTGACGTCAAATATGTGTCTCTTTTGCACGGGTGATTTGAGAAGTTTGTTCGGCAGCAATGATATTGCGTTCATAGGAATGGCCACTTATTAAAAGCTGCTATACTTGCATTATAAGGTTTATCTTAGAGTCATATAAATTTCTTATTTATTCACACTTTTTAAAATTGACTTACCCAACCAACTTATAAAACAAACTTGACCCACCAATATAAATGCTTAACAGTATTTTTAGGTAGACGCTTACGTACCTAATCAACTGGCGATGAACTGGCAATCTAAACACAATTATTATATGTGAAAACTTGTAATTGGCAATTATCGTCATCGTTGAAAGCGGCCTGCAAATGGCAATAGAGTTTAATTATATTTGTTATTGTTTGTGTATATCTTCTAAAAATAAATAAATAAATATTTCTAACAGCGAATAAAGGCGCTACGGATTCCATGAATTTTCCACTGAAATATCTTCCTTTTCAGGTGAAAGCGGAAGACCGTGGGGTGGAGCGCGCCGCAGCACTCGCGGCCGACGAGCGCGTGCGCATCGCTGCGAGCGACACCGTGGAGTCTCTGCTTGAGACCGACTTCCGGTTGATCATCAACGACACAGAGTATTACGTCAAGAGCCCTCCACAGGTGAGTACAACCTGTTTGCTCTTCTTACTTACGACAAAGAAATACACTACGCGAAAAAAAGCGTCACTTAAGCATGTGTTCACGTAAAAACGTTTGCGGCTATGTGTGGGTGTCTGGATGTGCGCGGGGGCATCGAGAGACGCGCGGATTTTTCAATTTTGTCCCTTTATTAATATATATCTAGAGGTAGATTTCTCTGACAGTCCCAAGATAAACTTATGATAGGGGTTTGCTGTCGGCCAATCCATCCTGCGGCAATTAGAACATTTGCCGAACACAAGCACATAATCAGGCTCGTTGCGGCTTGTTTGCTCATGCATATGTATGCACTTGTGGCATAAGCTAGAGTTTGTACAGAAGTAGCCCCGTAGTAGATGGTTATACCGTGACTGCCAGGGCCGGACCGAAAGTTTGCCCTATTCTAATCTAATGGGCCTGCCTAATGAATCAACTTATGTTGCCGCAGCTGCCGCTCCCTACTGCGCTATTATCAAGTCATCATGATGTGAAGTGCTCGGCGCTTTATACGTAGGATGGAACTTACTTTCCGCTTATCTCCATCGTGCTGATCTAATATAATACAGTGCTCCGCCAATAAAGACTAATAGGCGTCCTTTATATAACCCGGCCTAAATCTAAAATCGAATACCTAATATAAAAACCATCAACACGCTAGGAAAAGGAAGAAGAACGTTGTAACGTTCCGAATTGACGTATTTATATATACCTACATCGTCACCAATCTATCGCATGCGTAGCGTCCCCGTTTCATGCAGGAGAAACAGCAATAAGCTGCGTGACTTTGACTTTGGACACATACCCGTGTCCAAAGTCAAAGTCACGCAGCGATAAAGTCAACTTTTAAGCAAACGGGACGAGATATTTGTTAACTTTGGCAAGTAACAGTCAGACTTCTGTAATGCTCCGTATTTTGTACTTCAGCTTAGTGGTGTAATCATAGAATACATTTTGAACTTGTGCTGTACTCACTTAGAATGGAGTAAGTACATGTAGGAGCAATTTAATTAACAACTACTACTAGCTGCCGTGTGGTTCCCGACACAGAAGAATCGAACCACTCCAAGTCTTCCCGTGAATTTCGTAGAAGGTTACTTAGGAAACACAAGCTAAACATAACTTCAAACAAGAAGTTCAGTCATAAAAGGTTATTATAAAAAATTTAATAGTATTTTAAAAAAATCTATTAAAATTTCAAAAAGATTAGACTACATTAAACAAATAAAAAAATCTGATAATAAATATAGAACAATGTGGAAAATTATTAACTATAATATAGGAAAAAATAAAAACAAACAGTACAAAAACTTTAAATTAAAAGTTAATGGTAAAATAGAAGATTGTCCAGTAAAGATATCAAATTCATTTAATAATTATTTTGTTAATATAGGCAAATCTCAAACACACAGTCAAAACACAAATGGTCATTCAGTCATAAACCCACCAATATCTTCATTCTTTTTACAACCCGTTGACGAGAAAAACATTTATGACATAATAAAATCAATGAAAAATACTTACAGTGCTGGAGTAGATGATATACCACCAATATTAATTAAAAAATGCGCAAAAGAACTTACCATACCACTCACCATGTTAATTAATCAAAGTTTTAATGAAAGCAAGTTCCCAGACTCATTAAAAATATCACTTGTTCACCCTATCTACAAAAAAGATGATGAAACAGATCCCAGTAACTTCCGGCCAATAGCAATACCCTCCACATTTGCAAAAATATATGAAAAAGCTATGTGTATTCAACTATACGCCTTTTTAGAAAAATACAATGTTCTTGATAATAGCCAAAACGGTTTCAGAAAATCTAAATCAACTACACTAGCAGTTTATCAATATGTTCAAACAGCCCTCCAACACGTAAATGATAAAAAGGTTACACTGGGTCTACTCTTAGACATGTCTAAAGCATATGACAAAGTTTCATACAGCATTCTTCTTTCAAAACTTTATGGTTCCGGTATTAGAGGTCCAGCTTACTCATGGTTTAAATCTTTTCTTCACAATAGACAACAGATAGTACAAATAGAATATCACAATAAACTAAATAACCACATACAATCAATCCAATCTGACCCACAAGCATTAACATGCTCAATACCGCAAGGTAGTGTTTTGGGTTGTGTACTGTTTTTGCTATATATAAATGATCTCCCTAAAACTCTTGATATAAATAAATGCCTACCTGTCCTATTTGCTGATGACGTATCTATTCTTCTAAAAACTGAAAACGAACATGAGTTAAAACCTTTAATAGAAGAAACATTTGAAAACATCATCACCTGGCTTAAAGATCATAACTTAGAAGTAAACTTCAAAAAAACTAAAGCTATTCAGTTCAGACCCTACAATAAGAAACCCTATAGTACAGACATAACATATAAAAATTACAAAATTGAAACAGTTGAATCATTTAATTTGCTAGGCATTAACATAGACACACACATAAACTGGAAAACACATGTAGAAAAACTGGAAACTAAGCTATCAAAATTCATATACGCATTATTTCAAATAAAACAAAACACAAATTTACAGACAGCACTAGCGACTTACTATGCTTATCCATATTCTTGGTTTAAATATGGCATTATGTTATGGGGAAATAGCGTAAATATTCAAAATCTTTTTATACTTCAAAAAAAAATGCATACGAATAATAGCCCAAATTAAAAATATACAAAGTTGCAAGCCATTTTTTATAAAATATAAATTATTAACATTACCATCTATATACATATATGATTTATGTTCCTTTGTCCATAAAAATTTACATACATTTACAAAAATACATGAGACTCATAATATAAATACTCGAAATAAAGATAAATTATACTTACCACCATCCAGAATAAAAATGCTACAAAATAGTCCACATAATATGGCTATAAAACTATATAACAATTTACCTAAAGATATTATTAGTGAGAAAAAAGAATCTATATTTAGTAAAAAATTAAAAGACTTCCTAACCAATATGTGCTTTTACTCAATAGATGAATATATGAAAAATAATACAAAATAAATAAACAAATACATAAACTTGCATTTAACAAGTAAATATATATTAATATGACGATTAAAAGATTAAAAATATATATAATTATTTTAATATAAATTAAGTATATCAGTCGCCGCCTATTTGCAATACTTGTAAAAGGTACTAAGTTGTAAAGTGCAATACTAGATATAAGACCTTTTTGTATACACTTAGTTGGCAAATAAATGATTATGATTATGATTATGATCTTGAAAACATCAAAGATTCTTCTTCAACCCTTTTAGCCAGCGTGGAGAGTGTAGGCCAAATCCTCTGTCTGCTCTGGCTAATATGTGGCTCTGGTAGTACAGAGAGGGTCGTGCTCCTGCACTGGAGACTAATAAAGACCTGATGAGGTTGATGAATAGTTACAATACAATGCTCTAGAATATTTTAGAGACTAAGGTGAGCAATACAAGCGCCACCCATCGTTTTGATACTTTTACTCCTCAAATAAGATCCAATAAAAAAAATTACTTGAACATCGCTAGTAAATCACTTGCAGTATCTTTGGTATTATCTTTGCATTTGGTAAATTATTGAATCAATTACTACAACATAAAGAGTGGCCACTTTTGGCGATAATGAGAAATTCTCTTAATTTAAAATGATGATATGGATTTATCAATATCATTGATGAATTTAATGTTTTCTTTTACAGTCGAAACAAATCTTGCGTGACTCTGACATTTTAAATGCTTGAAGAAGTATTCGTGTCTTCCCCTATTAATTTTCATTGTAGAAATGCGCCTCCTAATTGAGAAAATATGTCCTCCTGTTCCCTCCGACGATTAGCTGAATTTAATTTACCGACGTGACTAAAATGATAAGCTTTTTAATAACAATTTTAAGCCGTTAATTGGAAAGCGGTAGTTATAACGACTTAATTGGCGTTATTAGCTGAAATAACAGTCGGTAATAGGATCGAGGGAAATGCTAATGGTCTCATTTGAATTAGCGTTATTTATTTAAAGGCGTCGCGTAATAAAATTGAATTTGGTCTTAAAGTCATTCTGTTTTTCGGAATGAATATCTGGCGAAGTCTCTAAATCTAGGCTTAAGAAGATAGACTACCTGTAAATTTTCATACAAAAAGCGATAACGCTTCCCACCCCTTAAACATGGTACAATTTCAATATTTTTTTTTACTATTATTGATAAATTGGAGAAGTAAGGCTGTACGTTCTGATATTTAATATATATTGCTTACAACCAAAGTTATGAGCATCTAAGTAAATATCCATATTTTTGACATAAAAAATACCCGGGGCATTTTAATTTATTTAATTTTATTTAAACCGAATTAATAAAAAAAAGGTTACCCCTAGATTAAGGTGTGCTAAATCGAATGACACCAAAATTTCCTCATTTCCTAAAGGTATAGGGGGGTGGAAGAGTTATCGCTTTTTGTATGAAAATTACTGGTAGTCGATCCTCTTAACATCTGAGAGGAGAGATATCCAACAGCGTCCGACATTCCACTATCAGAGCATCTCCCTCCTGGCTATGATATTCCTTGGCCGACATAGAAGTCCTTAAACAGACTCCGGGCTCAAGTCGGCCGTATTAAGGAGAATATGAACAGGTGGGGTTACAGCTCGGAAATCTCCTGTCCGTGTGGTGCTATTCCTCAGACCATGGCACCCCTTCTGTCTTGCCCTGCGTGTCCTACCACTTTTAAAAAGCTACTATAACGTTGTGTCAGTGGCAAAGTTCTGGTCAACACAAATATAATTCGCCCGAGTCAACACGCTAAAAAGAAGTCGTTTTGAGTTATTATCCCATAACACAAGTCTCGAACTTACTTTGGGGCTAGCTCAATCTCTGTGATGTGTCCGTATATATTAATTAATTTATTTAAAAAAAAAGAAGTAATGAATGATGAACATGTCTGAACTCTATAATAAGATGCGAACTCAATTGCACGATCCATTTATGCGTAAGAATTTATCTTTCCTGTGGAGGCGCTTACCACACAAATGACATCGGTATTTTTGCACAATTTTTAATCCAATTTTGGAGGTAAATAAATACCGTAATGAACATGGAAATTCCATTCTTTTTAATTTGCGAACGTAGTTATTTTTTTGCTCTTTACATTTTTTTTGTAAATATATGGAGTAGTTTTCTAAAACACTGTATCTGCTAAAAGATGGAAGGCGCGATAATTGGAAAGCGGTAGTAATAACGACTTAATTGGTGTTATTACCTGAAATAACAGACGCAATAATAAGTTCGAGGGAAATGTTAATGGACTTGTTTGAATTCGCATCGTCGCGAAATAATATTAAATTGAGGAGCCCGATGGCCCAGTGGGCGTGAGCTTATAGCGCTTACGCTAATTAAGCAAACCCGGGCGCAGTTCCCACTTGGATGGGTGACCGCAAGTGGCAAAAAATATCTCGAGCTCCTCCGTGCTGCGGAAGGCTCGTTAAGCCGTTGGTCCCGGCTGTCATCATTAATGGTAACTAACTGATGGCGGAAGCTCACAGTGCATGTACAAATACCTTTCGTTCGAAAAGTCCTGGAAGTGGGGTTTTTGTGTGCCGATGAAATTGCCGCTCCACGTTAAACGAAACAGACGCCGCTGCTGTACAGCGCTACACTTACACCCTCGCTATTAATTAACTAAAGCAGTTAATTGCGGTTCGACGCTTCTACAACTTCACCGTGCTTATTACGAACTTATTCATGCACTGGTGTTTTAATACTGTTGTGTTACCCTTTTCTAGAACGATTAGTTCGAATTTGTTGATGCCATCAAATTATTGGAAAAGTACCCTTCATCTTTACTCTGTTGCGTCAAATGGTTTCAAATTTGATATCTTCTGACCAGTATTTGGCTACACTGTATCGTTGGTCTAATTGAGATCTTGTGCAAGCAATTGGGCAGTTAAGGCACGACAGAAGGTGAGGCACGGATTGATTGCACCGCAGTCACACATATTGTTAAAAGATAAACCCTTAGCTAACTCGGTTTTCTAATCTCCCAACACCAGCTCCGAGTCGATTTAAGGACTTTAATTGGGCAGTCTAGAACTGCCCAAGGGAGATCAAGACCGGTTGGAAGCTTCTCAACAGGTAAAATATCGTCACAGAATACATAATAGTACAGGTAATATCGTATAGACTGGTTAGGTACTCTTTCCCTAACTATAAACCTGATCTTTGAGGATTTCTAGGGATCTATACTGGACAACCTTACGAAACTGGTTTCAGCTCTTTAGACGTTTTGTAAATAAAAGTACCCTGATCAAATAAATTTGTAAATACAAGTATAACGGAAAATGTAATAATCTAAGCTAAGATAATCGACAGGGTGAATAGCAGATCATAACATGATGTCTCGATAGCGAAGTGTGGGCTCAGAAGTACCATATCAGAGTGTGCAACCGGGAACAAGTATGTTCTAATCCATTAATAATTCACGTGTGCTAATGTAATTGATGATGTACCTGTATACGTAGTTAATTGCGCTTTGGGTTCTCCTACCACAAAATTAATCTTGTTTAATATCAAGCTTTTCTAACTAAATTAAACTTAAATAAAAATCGAATACAAGCTTTTCCCGTGAGTTTCTGAGGATTGTTTGACTGAGTGTTTAGGAGTGTGGGCGTTAGGCAGGTGATGTCAAGCCAAATTACAGCATAAATGCTGTCACAACAGACCCCAGATCCACACACCATAACCACAGCTCTGATGAGCTAGAGAAATTTGGATTGTGAGTGTTCATATTGACTATTCCAATGAACCAAACGGAACTATGCTATTATTCCATCAAGGGAAATCCGACACGGTTTGAGCTCGTCGAAGCTTGTTAACATGTCCACTGCAGACGTCAGAACTGGTATCCAGATTGTATGCAATCAAAGCCACCCGATATCCCTTTCGGTTTTAGCTTCATCAGTTTCAGCTAGTATAATTCGTAGTGTGTAAGGACTTTTTACCCGACTGACCGAAGGAGTCTGTATGTATGTATATTTGTATGTAAGTACGTCTGTGTCATTGCAGCTTCCTATAGCCTAAACAGCTGGACCGATTTTGAGGTGTGAGATGTCATTCGATTCGTATTTTTCCCCGGAGAATCATAGGCTGATATAAAATAGCAGACTTGAACTGTCTAAAAAGGCAGTCGGGGTTTTTTATGACAGTCAAGTTTAAAGGTACCTAGAGGGTCTGCGTCAGGCAGGTGCCTGGCCGTAAAAATGGGTATTTGTTTAATTATGTATTGTCAAAATAAATAGCAACGTGAGCAACACCCAGTATCAATTGAAGTCATCTGTAGTCAGTCAGACGTACAGATTGATCTTGGAAATAACATACCGTAGTTTTCACTGACGGGAAAAACATTTGTCGAGGAAGATTTTGAAGTTGAATATAAATATGTCCGGACGCTAACGGGGAGACTTGCTAGTAATATTTTTATGATTTAATAACAAACAAGGGTACCAAACCACTGCAGCGGAGGTTGCAATCTAAAACACGCGCGAACTGAGTAACCGATTCCCGAATTGATTGTTCTTACACGGGCATGTTCCAATTAAGACCACTGAAACTCTGAGTGTTTGAGACTCTAGAGAAGCCGCTTTACTGAACAATAGACTAAGTGCTGGCTAAAGTGTGTTCTATTTAATTCGATTTAAGTTTACAAAAGAAAAAGTGAGATTTAACAAGTAGCATTATTTAAAAATATCCGACTGCACTTTTTAGGGTTCCGTAGTAATCAAGGAACCCTTATAGTTTCGCCATGTCTGTCTGTCTGTCTGTCCGTCCGCGGTTTTACTCAGAGACTATAAGTACTAGAAAGCTGTAATTTGGTATGGGTATTTATATTAATCATGGCAAGAAAGTGGTAGAAAAAAATCTTAAAAAAAATTTTTTTTAGGGTAGCTCCTATACATGTAAAGTGGGAGAGTATTTTTTTTTCTCTTCTTATCCATCGTGTGGGCTATCGTTAAATAGGTCTCTAAAAAATGTTGTGAGGTTGAGAACACCATTTTTCGATTGCAAATTTTTGTTAGAGGTAAGTGTCCCCCCCCTCTATCTGCTAAACGGTTATATATGGACAAGTGAAAAAAATTACAGCAGTAGTATATATACTGAAGTTGAAAGAAAAACTATCAGAGCTGAGTACTAAGTGCAAACTAATAAGTTATAGGCAACCAATTTATAAAATGTACTGGAAAATATAAAATTTCATACGATACAATTTTCATAGTTAGATGTTTTTGGTCGTTAAACTGTGAGGTGCGAGTGTGAACAGTGTGAACTCAAAGTTGTCATTCGCAACTACGGAACCCTACACTGCGCGTGGCCCGACACGCATTTGGCTGGTTTTTTTGTAAAATTACGACGGCCATATTGATTTTTTGCTCAAGTCACATAGCCTATAACACTCCAGAAAAGAATACAAACTAATTGACACCTTACACATTAAAATCAGTCAGCCTGTTTAGGTAACAGGAAGCGAACATGGACCAGACATAAGTACATACATACATATATACATGCGCGCAAAAAACATCACCCTTTTTCTGGGTGGGTCAGTCGGATAAAAAAACGACTCTTCCATGGCCGATATAGCCCAATATAGATTGTGCTAGGTTGATAATGAGCTTGATTCTAATAATTAATTTAAATCTACGACAGATTTTGATTTCGCACTACTATTTTCATTTTGTTTTCCACCTACAAGTCTTTAAGCTAGTTTCCACTTCATCGCTTCCAAATCGTTTTTCACCTATTTCGTCGTGTTAAATGTGCCATACGGCTTACAAAATCGATGCTGCGATTGATTGGTCTGAATTGCAGCGTGTCCCAATTAAGAGTCACTACAACTCTGAGTGCTTCTCTAGAACTGCATCACTGAACAATGGACTAAGTGCTAGCCGACTTGAGTATTAGTTCGAGTAAATAAATACTAGATTCCTAGAAACCAGATAGGATTGTACGAGCCAATTAGTGTGATATTAAACGGAAAATACGTCTTTTCCGTTATGATGTGGTCGACGCGTAGAGTTGCCACTAAATTGGTTTTCGTCTACTCAAGATATAATTTTCTTTTTTCTATAGTTGATATGATAATTCATGAGAATAGAAACATATTAGTCATCTGAAAAAAAAGCGCTGCTAAGTATATGTAATATAATATCTCTATGTGATTGTCAATATTGCTCACGTTCTAACATAATTCAAAAATATTGTTTCCATATTCCGTTAACGTCATTTCCAGCACGGGATTATACTTGTACTTTTTTACACAGTTATTTGTTTGTGGAGTTAACCAAAGTGTTAGGCGGGCAACAGGCTGTAAATTTTTTCCCCAAAGGATATAGCATGAATGCTGAGAACAAGAGTTACCGTCTCCAGTATAACACATAGTGGGGAACCGATATAGACTAAAAAAAAATTTGTTCCTACTTCTATGGGAACCGAGAACTTACTGAGTTTTTTTTCTAAATGTACTTCAGACGTTCTAAATTTAAAGTGCTACCAATAAATGATTTCCAAGTATTTACCGCTTACTGAAAAGTTATCTCCAGCAATAAGTCACCTAAAATCGGATTCGGGACACGAAATTTCCGCCCAATGACATTATTGGCAATTAAGGTGGAATTCCCATCGATATTGTGGGGATAAAACGGAAAAACAGGCCCCTTGGGAACAAATCTCTAACTTAGAATACAGCATTACTTCCTTAAGTCGATTTCTTCTTGAATACTTATTTTATTACTTATAAGGTAGGTAAATATTTAATTTGTCTTCAACAGTATTTTTTAAGTCATAAAATTACAAAAATTATAATAGTGAGAAATTGTTTAAATTAATGTTGTAATTTATGAAAACGCATATAACTCAATATTATTTATTTATTACTAGCTGTTACCCGTGGCTTCGCACGCGAAGTTAGCCTATGTTCTTCTCAGTACCCTAACCTATGTATACCTATGCAAAATGTCATGATCTGTTCATTAGATAGGGCGTAAAAGCGTAACAAACAAAGAAATAAACAAACTTAACTTCGCATTTATAATATAAGTTAGGATTAGAATTTATCATTTGCAATGCTATAATAATAAATAAATACGGACAAATCACACAGATTGAGCTAGCCCCAAAGTAAGATCTTAAGTAAGACTTGTGTTATGGAATACTAACTCAACGATACTATATTTTATAACAAATGCATATATAGATAAACATCCAAGACCCAGGTCAATCAGAAAAAGATAAATTTTCATCTTGACCTGACCGGGGATCGAACCCAGGACCATCCGTGTCACAGGCGTGTTGACCGCTGCGCCAAGGAGCTCGTCAAATCGAGTGAATCGTGTCGCAACTCATAACTTAGCGATGTGTTCAAATTGTTTTTATGTGGTCAACGCGCATTGTTGTGCTTGGACTGGATTATTTTAACTTCTTACTTCGGGAATCTTATCTGTTTAAATGTTTATCTCAAATTCTGCTTAAAATAAAAAAGATAAATAAATCGTATGTACTTAAGACCGCACACTAAGCACAGTAGCGACGCCAATCATTTTATTCCTAATACTTTACAAATAGAAAGAAATTCAAGAATGTAAATCATATAAGCACTAGTAAATAACCTAAAGTATTTTTGGAATCATGTTTAATATTATCAGAATCAGTGAGAATTATGAGAATCAGATTATATTCGGTAATCATACTTCAAGTTATTTACTTGTACTTATATGATTTACATTCTTGAATTTCTTTCTATTTGTAAAGTATTAGGAATAAAATTATTGATTGCGTCGCTACTGTGCCTAGGGTGCCCCCTTAAGCCCAATATAAAAAGTTGATTAATTTGTCCTTGGTATCTTAGAGTTTTAGCTAGTAAAATAAAATATCTCTTTCATGCTGATCTGATAGAAAAGAAAAACCGTAAATGTACTAGTATTAACTCCTCTTTTTGCGCCGGGAATTTGAAATCAAATAACTTGATGAAATCGTCCGTTGAAAAATAACCCCAGCTAACTTTATTACTTTTAAACTTTCGCGTTGCATATTTATTAAGTCGTCCAGAGAACATAGACGTTATAACCTGGCTGAAACGTCTGGAGGTAAAATTTTGCAATTAACCCCAGTGTCTTGCAACTTTACTAATGGTATGAGGTTGGTTTAATGCTCTAAGGGTATGATGTTAAAGAAATATGGCGAATGAGTAATCATTCAAGCAAAAGATATATTTTTTTTTAAATTCTAGAACTTGCAAGTCCTTTGTACGCTCAATATTTAAATTCCCACAGGAAAAATTAGATCCGACGTATTAATATATCTCCAATAGAGATGTACTAATGGAGATTCTCCATGGGTCTGCCTTTGATTTAGTTTGGCTATAAAAAACGAGTTAGTAAAAACGGCTCATTATTTAATTGATAAAATTGCGTGGTGGAAGTAATTTTATTTATTGAATTCAATTTAATTAATTTTAATGTATAATTGCAAATGCTTGTTAAACGATTTGTTATCAGCGCCGTTCAGGAACTTAGGGCCCAAGTCTGGAATAGGTTTTCTTCGGCATTTTCTTCTCACCAGTGGTCGTTCCGAAACGCTTGTAATTTTTCGTTAGTAGTAACTTAACTTACGAAAAACTTCTTTGTCAACTGTTATAAAAATAAAGAAGAGTAAGACGTTCAACGTGCCGTGTGGTTCCCGGCAGAGTGTGCCGTGTGGTTCCCGGCAGAGTAGAATAGGACCACTCCAAGTCTCCCCGTGGATATCGTACAAGGCGACTTAGGAAACACAAGCTAAACAAAGCTTTTAAAACATCAGAGAGACCTCTCCAACCCGTCTGGCCAGCGTGGAGAGTGTAGGCCAAATCCTGTTGACTGCTCTGGTAGAGAGGGTCGTGCTCCTGCAGTGGAGTCTAAAAAGACCTGATGATGAAGACGTTCAAAAAGAGATCCAATTTGAAATAAAGTCCTTTCGTTCATTATTTTTCCAGCTCATTTTTTTTATAGTTGCACTAACCACGAAATATAGTAAAAGGTAAATTAAGGGATAAAAAAGATTTTGCTATTTTCATCTAAAAATATTTTACTTACTTCGGCGAGGCGACGACGGCCACGCCATCAATCAATCGCCGGACGTCCATCGATCATACGAATTGATTCGAAATCTGTACTCTCTCTATACCTACTAGATTAATAACGTAACTTAGATTCCTGAAATTATTTTGTGTTCATCAAATCATCAATTTTCCTTTTTTACATTTTGATTAAGAACTTTATATTTTATTTTACATCAAATACACGTAACCACAAAAGAAAGAATACAAGTAAAAAGAGATTCCTATCATGTCTGATGTATCAATAAAAAAAGAAAGAAAAACAGTATATTATATAGAAATACCTTTTTAAATAAATTAATATATATGGACAAATCACACATATTGAGCTAGCCAACACAGTAAGTTATGAACTTGTGTCGTATAGGATACCAACTAAAAGATACTATGATTTATAATACCTAGATACTTAAAAAGACAAACAAACAAGACCCAGGCCAATCTGAAAACGTTCGTTTTTCATCATAACCTGGCTGGCGATCGAACCATAGACATCTCGTCTCACAGGCTGGCGTGTGACCACTGCGCCACGGAGTCCGTATAAGAGAGAGATTAAGGCACTAAAGTACATCTTATATTCGTAGATGTAGTGTAGTGTAGATATAAATCATCTATGGCTGTAGATACATACATACGTAAATGTATATTGATCTGTATCGGTAGTGCTCTCGTAAAGGCGCTGCTTTGACTTTAAGATATCATATATCTAGATGCATTCCCGTTTTATGGGCCATAAAGATAAAAGTTAGGCATTAAATTCAGCTTCGATAGTTTAACGATAGTTTGATGTAGTTTTAGTGTTAGCTTAATATTCTAGAAAAGCATTAAGTAGCGAGCTAATTGAGCTTGTCTGAGAGTTTATTATTCACCGATGTGTATAATATGATTTAAAAATGAATGCAAGTAGTCTAGTACTAATTGTTAATCAGGTTTCGCAATTTAGGTATACAATATTCTAGTTTGAAATTTATACTGTAAACAGTAACAAATCTGTACATTATAAGCGAGTTATGTTCTAACCAACTTAAAATAATATACATTTAAAATTCAGGAGGTCTTCTTTTTTAAAAGTCGTGTAAAATAGACAAGTCTGTTAATCTGGTATTTCTGACGTAGCTTCTTTATTAAAAAGCCAGGTAAAATAGACAAGTCTGCTAGTTTAATTTGAAATTTCTAACTTAGCTTCTTTAAATTAATACGAGTATATCGTTCGTAAACGGAGGGACCCAATCTAATTTAGTATTAACCAAATCCTTATTAATTAAACCATAACGTAGTCTATGATCTCTTGTCAATAATAATCCGTTTCTCACGTATATCAAAATCCAATCATAACTACGCCAGTGAGGGCTGGTTTAGTGCGAGACCCACCTATAAGAGTGATTGGGCTGCCATTAACAGCCATTCAATATTCATGCGCGGTACATTAAGCCACGAAATTGAGTGTTCACTCCCGGACTAAATTAATGTTGTTCCACTGTAGTAAACGCCATTGGACGTTTTTATTATATTACTTGCTTGTGTGTTTATTCGGTTTTGATATTATGATTAAATAATTCATCATGTAATTTTATTTTAATTGAAATACATGAGATGGAGTTGAATCGATGGAGTTGGAGTTGAAATCTAATTGAAATACATGAGATGCTCACGTTCGCAGGAACTGCCACCAACAACCTATACGTGTCCCCTGGGTGGTGCTAAATAAGCAACAACCCTTGCCGTTGTAGCTGTCGATATTTACAACCTAACAATGCCACAATCGTTCAGCAACATTAAATAAAGATACCTCAAACCAATCAGCACCTAAGTCTGTCCTCTTACTAAGTATAGGAAAGCCATCGGACTTATTTAGCCTTGAAAATGACGCTATTCAATGAATTCAGCAAGTAACACTCAGTCGCTGAATCCATTCACTGTTCCTACTACTTATATTAATTTGAACGATTGTTAAAATTTGCCATACGAATAAATAAATAAATTTAAGTCATTTAGTGTTATGATTTAATGCTACCTGTAGGCGTCATAACGCTAACTGACACTGCTTGACTTGCGGCTCGTATTACTAACAAATAGTATAGTCTTGTCTCAAATCGTCTTATTATAAAACCATCTGATCGAAACCATTATCCACCCAAAACGAATTGACAATAACAGTTGTGGAAAAGACAAAGTGATAGGTGTTGGCTTACTTTAGACGGATAATGGTTTAGACCAGGTACTAATACTAATATAAGTTAGTCCTCGTTTAATTATAAGACGGAAAGTGTTTTTCTCATTTATACACAATCCACATCATGTGGATTACTGAAAATGTTGGTAAAATTGGCAACAAAATCGCAGGCCTCGAATTCCTGGCGTCAGCGATATGTCAACGTTGACTGCGGGTTGTCCCACGTCAAATATGTGGCGAGCCGCAGCCGGCGTATGAATATTGAGGCCCATGGACATGATTCAGCCGTTAAACACTTTTAGACTTTTGATAATGACTTTTATGAGATATATATTATTTTGTCCCCGGAAAATTACAAGAATTAAATGGTCAATTTTCGAGTTAGTTAATCAACTCATAAACAACAATTGAAATGTATTATTTAAGGCCCTCTTATAGTAATACTAGCGCCACCCAGCAATTAATTCTTTTAATCCTAAATTATATCGAATTTTAAAAATCTAATAAGTAAAGAACTAGTAAATTTGTTGTAGTATTTTGCTATTCGTTTTCACTAATATTTGTTTGATAAATTAAGAGAAAAACAGGTTAACGCCAAAAGTGGCCACTTTTGGCGTTAACCGATTTTTCTCTATAAATGAACAACAAGAAATGAATTAGTTTTGTACTGGTTAGATTTTTAAAATTCGATATAATTAAGGATTTAAAGAATTTAATTGCTGGGTGGCGCTAGTGTTACTATAGGAGCGCCTTAAGAGCGTATACTAGCAGTATTTTTTCAATATGGTTTCCATACAAATGTATTTCTCTATTTTCTCGCTGAAAACTGATTCTAGAGCCACAATTCTTTTTTCATAAAATCTAGTACTAAAATAGGAATGCCTCTATTTTTTATTTTTTTCCAAAAAAACTGTTTTTGTACAATTTTTTTTTCTTTTAAACAGGTTTTTAGAAAAAAATAAAACATAGTGACATACCTATTTTAGTAATAGATTGTATGTAAAAAGAATTGTGCCTATAGAAGCAGTTTTCAGCGAGAAAATAGAGAAATACATTTGTATGGAAAACGCACTGCTAGTATACCCTCTTAACGCAATAAATTTTAGCTAATTAATATATTAAGAGAGATAATATTAAGGCCCATGGATATGATTCAGCTGTAAATCTGTGTTAGACATTTGATAATGAGTTTCACGAGATATAAAATGTTTTTGATATTGAGCTAGCGATAATTTAAATTCACGTCATCTTCATATTGATGACGTGGATCATGGACATGGCTCGTCTGATCGTTTACAGTAAACGAACATAAAAAAAAATTAACTTTTGTTCTGTCAACAAGCCTAAAATTAAAAAAAAAGCCGTGTTAGACAGTTTTTGATAATGAGTTTTACGAGATAAAACTGTGTTTGATATTAAGCTAGCGATAATTTAAATTTACATTATTAATATGAAATTCCCGCCTGCTCGTTTGCTGTCAAACAAACATAAAAAAATTAAAGCGAAGTACTTATTTTCTGTGAAAAACCTGAAATTGAAAGAAAAAAACAGGCGCTCTATATTTTTAAAATCATTAGTTATTCAATGTTCTATGGAAAACAAGTTAGCAAGCCTCGAATTCCTGGCGTCAGCGATATGTCAACACTGACTGCGGGTTGTCCCTCATCAAATTTGTGGCGAGCCGCACCCTGCGTATAAATAATTAGGCCTATGGACATGTTTCAGCTGGTTTCAGCCATAAAGCTGAGTTAGACATTTGATAATGAGTTTTACGAGATAAACAATGAGTTCGATATTATATTTTAAATTCACATTATCAACATGAAATGGCTCGTCGGGTTGTTTGCCGATAAACAAGCATTAAAATAAAAAATTAAAACGAAATACTTATGTTCTGTAAACATGCCTAAAACCGAAAGAAAAAATCAGTTGCTCTATATATATAAATCAGTAGGTATTCAATGTTCTATGGAAAACAAGTTAGCAAGCCTCGAAGTCCAGACGTCAGCGATATGTCAACGTTGACTGCGTTGTCCCATGTCAAATTTGTGGCGAGCCGCGAGCCGCACCTGGCGTATGAATATTTAGGCCCATGAACATGATTCAGCCATAAAGCCGTGTTAGACATTTGATAACGAGTTTTACGAGATATATACTGTGAAATATTGATCATTTTAAACACTTATTGTGGTGCTTTAGCCCATTGATATGAACAACTTTCTTATGGGACCAATGCAGGGAACTTAACGCTGCAACGACCCGCGCTGTTCCCGACGGGTTGGACATTTACAAGCCTTTGACTATAAACTTTGTTTTGCTTGTGTTTCCTTAAGTCGCCTTCTACGACATCCACGGGAAGACTCGGAGTGGTCCTAATATACTTTGCCGGGAACCACTCGGCAATAAAATATAGAATTATTTATAATCAAGATGTTGAGACTGCAATTACATGTTATCTTATTAACTGCACTCTTCTTCAAATATAGTACAAAACTGTAATATGTAGCATAATGAGCGGAAGTCGGAATTAAGGGTCTAGCTAGATAATTCTCAGGAATTCCCAAAGGTGCGCCAAGTTGTTTGGAAACGTGACCCATCCACTCCTTGATAAGTTAGCGTGGGATTGCTACCCAGTCACTGGGCGGATAATATAACTGTAGTTAAAGTATATTCTCAAAGTTACTCAATTCAAGTTTGTTATAGACTAATGTAATATTGATAATTTGATTTTAAGTGTAAGTATTTATAAGCAAATCCTAATCCTAACTAATATTATAAATGCGAAAGTGAGTGTTTGTTTTTACGCTTTCACGCCGTATCTACTGAACTGATCATCATGAAATTTTGCATACACATAGGTTAGGGTACCGAGAAGGACATAGGCTATATATTACGCGGGCAAAGCCGCGGGGTAAAGCTAGTTTTATATAAAAGCTTAAACATTTTTGAAATTTAGCTTTGTAGTAATCATCATTTCGTATGGCAGGTTACCTACTGCAAGAATCCTATACGTCTAGTTTTAAATTCTTCAGCCATTCTACAGCTTTCGGCGTCAAAAATTGAAGTTCACTCAGTCCTCCGGAGAAACGATGTAAAAGTAATGGAAAAGACTTACAGTGCCCGGCAAATAAGTTGAACTAAGTGTGAGTAGGACACCGCAATACATTGCCACTGATTAATATAGGTGTGTCTCGCTCACACTTAGTTCAACTTATACGCCGCGTGTTGTACGCTGTTACAAGATTGGCAAAGGAAAATAATGCGTATGCCTTAACTAGTCAATTTAGTTAACAAACAACTGAGCAATATGAATGTCAAACTCTCGTATTTTAACGTAGTTGAAAACACCGACATTTTGTTTAACAATATTCGTATTATTATAGTCTCCAATTTTTTAAAAATTACTGGTGTCCTTATAAAATATGATAATTTGACGGCAATCGTACGTGGGGCACGGGCAATAATATCACAGCATTAATGCTGTAGGGGATCTACAGCTCAGACGTATCACAGCCGAGGACACAACCGAGAATACACCCTGATGAGGAGGGGGATATATGCGAATTCCGATGAACAGTTCGTATTAATAGAATATATTGAGTAATCTGTGGCATTAACCATTGTTATTTAATTCCAGGAGCGCCTCAGCAATGAGGAGATAACCCGCCTGTCGGACGTGAGGAACCTGGTGAACCAGCTATATGAGGCTCTGAACGTGAGGGAACACCAGATTCGCAAGGAGAGGGACTTGCGCGCGCAGCTCGAGAAGCTGTCTACTGAGCTGCAGCCGTTGGAGGAGGTGAGGACATATATAATCACACTTTAAAAGTCGGTCAAGGGATTGGGCGAAAATCTAAGGGATCACATTGATAGGCGATGCGGCTAGCAACCCATCACTATTTTGATTTCGCTTTCCACCTTTACGCCCACTACGATGATGCTAAACGTGGCCTGTTTAGGTTTTATGACCTTAGGCTCTGTCTACCCCGCAAGGGATAAAGACGTGATAGTATGTTCATATGTATGTAGACAGAACCCAAGGTTATAAGACCCAAAGATCATGTTTAGTGTGTTGATGGGCGAGTAGTTGAAAAATTGAATATACTTAAATTATTCCTGAGGTTTCGCCCAGTCCTTTGACCATCTGTTAAAATTGTTAAAAGCGACATCTGTAAGTCCCATCATCCCATGTCACGTTAATCACAATAAAGAGCACATAAATAGTTACTATTGACGTTTGGCAGTTGCAACACGTATAAATCGATAACTCTTTCGTAGCAATATAAAACCGCGGGCATTAAAAATATCTTGCAAAATTCTCCATTGACGTAAACATAACGTTTTAACTTATTAAATTTAGAGAATACAGTTAAATATCTTACTATTAAAATTTAATATTTAGATGACTGAAGTACCTAAAGTTCTCAAAAAGCGAAAGAAAACTAAAAATTAGGGAATAACTTGTAAAGTTTGTTCGAAAGTTGTAATACTTCTGGGGAACGTTAATTAGTTGCGATAGCTGCCGTAATGTCCCGTGAAAGTTGCCTTTAGCGAGCTTTGAAATAAGTTGGTGATGTTCGGAAAAAGTTGCGAAGTTGCAAGAACATTGTCAGAATCACTCTTAACTTTCTCAACTCGTTACTTATGTAGAAGTTTCTAGATATTTATTACTTCTTCTGTATTGGTTCAGAATTGATATAAGTTCTGACGTACAGTATAGAAACTCGCAGCGCATCACGCTATATGCCGTGGCGTTCCCGTAGCTTTGCCGAAGAATCTAAACACTACGCGAATAAAAACGACACTTAAGCATGTGTGCACGTAAAATCGCTTAAGGCTATGTGTGGGTGTCTGGCTGTGCGCGGGGGCTTCGAAAGGCGCGCGGGGCGTGGAACGGGCCGTCGCCGACTGCTTTGACTTAGGTCGAGGGCTGTGTGTGTTGAGTTTGCGTCTCACGCACGGCTCGCACCGCAGGTACGAAGTGAGTAGTGTGTATAGTATAAGAGCAGTCGTCAACCCTAGCGCTTACACGCCCCGGCTCAGGGTCACCGGTGCCCGAACTCTCACGCACAGGGAGGTTGCACTGAGCATCTGCCCGGTTCTCGGGTGCGTTTGATAGCTTTGAATAACAGGGTTAGCAGCTCCTGTTGGCTGTTGCTCGTCGCACGTTACGCGCCGTCTCTTACAAGTGTTAGTACTTGATTTCAATCTACAGTTGCGGTCCTGATTGTTACCTCGCACACTGACATGTGCGTGCATGAAAATATTTTTTTGAAGAAAGCTTAAATGTAGCATATCAGACTTGCGAGAATCGGGTAAAAGTAATAGTTAAGTTCAAGGAGAACATAGTGTGCTGTTTGTGAAACCTGTTGCTGTATCTATTAAGAAACATATGAAGCAAACACGCTGAACTTTGTTTTTAACTTCACTACACTAGAACCCAGTCATCTATTGCTCTCCTTGTAAAGCGTCGCAATTTTTTACACATTGGCTACACTATTGAATAAGAATTTACTTTTGAGATATGAAATGGTTTTTATCGATTTACTGCTGAATATGAAATAATATCAGCAAAACTATGCTATAAATGACGACAGGACTTATTTTTGCTAATATAGCAATAATACTCGAGTGAGAATGCTATCAACGTTTTCTTAACGCGATTTGGGCAATTTATTCAGACTTAAGTGCTAAATGAAAGTCGAGTAAGCGCCGAATAGAGGAGTAAAGAAGTGATATCAAAATGGAGAAAAGGTGAAAAAATCACTATTAGGTAGTTCGGTAAATCAACATGACTTATGTTAAGAGCGTATACTAGCAGTATTTTTTCAATATGGTTTCCATACAAATGTATTTCTCTATTTTCTCGCTGAAAACTGATTCTAGAGCCACAATTCTTTTTTCATAAAATCTAGTACTAAAATAGGAATGCCCCTATTTTTTGTTTTTTCCAAAAAAACTGATTTTGTAAAAAAAATTTTTCTTTTAAGCAGGTTTTTAGAAAAAAATAAAACATAGGGACATACCTATTTTAGTAATAGATTGTATGTAAAAAGAATTGTGCCTCTAGAAGCAGTTTTCAGCGAGAAAATAAAGAAATACATTTGTATGGAAAACGCACTGCTAGTATACCCTCTTAAGGTTTCTTTTTTAAAAAAGGAACCGCCTTCAGAACACCAACTTGTTGCCATCAACACAAACCTTCTCCAGAATGTTACATACCTATATTTTTATTAAAACAATCGCGGACAAACATACGGGTTCAAACTGAGAACCTCTTTTTTTGAAGTCGGTTAAAAAGGTGTTTGTTGATCAAAATGTCTTTAATCAAATAAATCGAAATCCGTGTGGTTCCGGGAGAGTAGAATAAGACCACTCCAAGTCTTCCCGTGGATGTCTTGGAAGGCGACTTAGGAAACATAAGCTAAACAAAAGTCCAACCCGTGGCATACTTGGAGAATGTAGGCCAAATCCTCTGACTGCTCTGGCTAATATATGGCTCTGGTAGTCAGAGAGGGTCATGCTCACAGGGCCCTCTCTGACTCCACTACAGATTGGAGACTAAAAAGGACCTGATGATGGTGATAAATATTGAATTATTTTCCAGAAACGAATGTCCCTGGAAGTGGAGACGACTCGCAAGACGTCCGCGCTCACGTGGGTGGGCCTAGGCCTCATGGGCGTGCAGTTTGGGGTCCTGGCGCGGCTCACCTGGTGGGAGTACTCCTGGGACATCATGGAGCCTGTCACCTACTTCGTGACTTATGGAACCGCGATGGCTTGTTACGCTTATTTCGTGTTGACCAAGCAGGTTAGTTGTACACTTACTTTTGGGGGTTTCAAATACTAAAGGGTAAAAAGGGGACCCATTGTTTATACGTCTGTTTGTCTGTAACACGGATGTATCTATGCAACCATAATAACAGACTTCATTTTTTTACAAACTGTTTCTTGTTGTAGTTGTATTTCTGCTATGGTCAAATAATAAAAATTACCTACATTAAATTTGGGACATACAATGAACGTGTTTTTAAGCTGTTTTGTAGTTTTTTGGTGTTGGTATGAAACCCTCTTGTGCGATTCTAACTCGCACTTGTTCGGTTTTATAATTGTACCTGGCCTTCTTGAACCTGTGCGGCGATATAAAAACCGCATTCGAATTCATTTAGTATTTTTCGAGTTAATTATGGACTTACAGAAACAAACCTTGGCCCTAAACTATATGATATATTGTCCTCCATGGTTTAGTGTTCATTGATACAACATAACTTCGGCAGACTACATAGTTTCTCTATAGCGCAAGGGGTAACACTGCCTGCTTTCTACCACTTGAGAGACTCGAGTACGATTCCCGAGTAATGAATTGGTTAGGATTATAGCTTTGTAATGAGATATAATTCTATATTTTTACAATTTCAGGAATACGTTCTGCCGGATGTGAAGGATAGACAACATTTGCTGACTCTGCACAAAAAGGCAAGGAAGATAGGCCTCGACATCAACCACTACAATAATTTAAAAGACGAAGTAAGTTACTGAATAATACTCTTTTTTACCGTGATACTGGCAGTGCGTTAATGTATATTTTAGGGTATATGCTTTTCTTGATTATTCCGTGTGGTTCCTAGCAGAGTAGAATAGGACCACTCTAAGTCTAAGCTAAACAAAATTTATAAACATCAAAGAGACCTCTCTAACACGTCTGGCCAGTGTGAAGAGTAGACAGAATCCTCTGACTGCTCTGGATAATATATGGCTCTGGTAGTACAGAGAGGGTCGTACTCTTGCATTGGAGACTAAAATAGACCTGATGATGATGATGAAATATAAACTATATCCCGAGTTCGATCCCCGGTCAGGTCATTATGGAAAGATATTTTTCATATTGATCTGGGTCTTGGATGTTTATCTATACAAGTATATATTGTAAAATATAGTATCGTTGAGTTAGTATCCTGCGACACAAGTTCACAACTTACTGTGGGACTAGCTCAATTGTGGGATATGTAAAAAAATGCGTTTTTCTATTACAGATAGATAAGTTAGAAAAAGACCTAGCCCGTCTTCGGGACCCCCTCCAGATCCACTTGCCACCCCCGCTGGCGAAGGGTGGGGACGACAAGCGCTCCCCGCTCTCGAAGATCAAGGATATGCTCGAGGAGACCAGTAAGAAGATGAAGATCACGTAATATTGGCTGCCGTCGGCGCGTCACTGCAAGTAGACGCGAGCCTTGGTTGATAGTGTAAAGCTTGTTGATGAAAATGCGTTACTTTCGCCGCTCGAACTCTGTGAGTGTTTGAACAATTTTATTTGTATTTTTTGTCTTCTAGCTGTTGCCCGCGGCTTCGCCTGCGTCCTTCTCAGTACCTTAACCTATGTGTATGCAAAATTTCATGGTGATCGAGTCAGTAGATAGGGCGTCAAAGCGTAACAAACAAACTCATTTTCGCTTTTATAATATCAATATCAGTTGGGATACCAATATGATAAATCCGAAGGGTTTGTTGGTTTAGTAAAACGCGCTAATTTCACGAACTAATAGACCGATTTCATAAATTCTTTTACTATGGATATGTGCGTTACCCCTTAGTGCCATAGGCTAGGTATTTTCTACAGGCGAAGCCGCGGCGGAATGCTAGTTTAAGGGACAACGGTGGCCTATGATTTTGAATGCCTGGGCGTGGCTTCCAAGTGGCCTCAGAAGTAGAAGGTGCCTAGATATGTCTAGAAAACATATGTTGTAGACACTTTTTTGGTCAGCATTATACATTGTTTTCCAGGCGAATACCAAATCTTTTAAAGTTGTTTACTGTCCCCAGTTAAATTTATTTAAGCATTTGGGGTCGCACAATTAATTAAGATTTCAGTTTACCATAGGAATAGAATTGTTCAAATACTTCTTTTGTGTAAACATTTTCAATATTTGATCTATAGAGATAGTAAGATCAGTCTTTGAAAGTTAAGTCGCGTATCCCCTGGGGGCCAAATGTTTAGCAAAACATTGTATTTCTATTCTCCACATTTAAGATAAGACCAGAAATCGCCTTTTCATTTATCATTTCTATAATGTTTCGCAATGTTTGTCTCCTAGAGAATACACGTTATTAGGCCTAGGTGGGCGCTGCTGAGTGCAATAGTTCCCATAAGTTAGTTACTTGCCCCAGTTGTTCACGACTAGCATAAAACACCGAATAATTAGACTGATGGCTAAACGTTTATTGAACAACTGGAAAGTTCGCGAAGTCATATTTTTCGAATTTGCTATGATTTGAGATTTAATCTCTTTAGGTGAAAAATTAAATAATTATTTATTTAGGTAACAAACTTTAGCAAAATTTACACTTTGAATCATTAAAATTTGTTTCAATTTAAATTAATTTAATTAGAAGCTCACAAGCACAATTTAGTTTTTAGATTTTTGCTCAGAAATTGTTTCCTATATTTATTGTACCTACTAACAAAAATTGTTTGCGTTTTGAGAATTACTTTTCACTACAGTGCCAATATGATAGAGGGTTTAGTTACAAAAATACCAAAAAGCCCGTGGAACCTAAATCAGTGGTAACTGATTAGAAATATTTTTAACTTCTAAAATCTAACATTTGTAGTTTGTAGTGTATGAAATCTAGTCTTTTTTAATCAAGTATGTCTGAATTTATAAATAAAAATAAAATTTGTTAAATTGTATCCTGGTTGATCTTGCCAAATGTGTTTAAGTTTGTTCAATAGAGTACATAAAAGTTGATGTTTGGGAAATTTTTTCTACGTTTTTCTCCCTTACCATGAAAAAAATAAATAAACTATATCTTTGACTTTTTAAGTAAAAATAATCAATTCGCTTTGGTATATTGTAAAATTACAATAAATAAAATACTTAATCATGAAAATAGCTAATTGTGACTGATCGTATAATGATAGATTTAAAACGTAAAACTCGTTAAAATTCATTTGTATCTTATCAATGGATGTTCTTTTAAAATTATTATACAATTTGTAAATAAAAGTAGCAGGTCAAAATCATTGCAGTTTTCGATCTATTTAAATTATACGGTGCTTACAGTGCCACAACGTTTTTTTTTAAAGCAGTAGTAACTATCATCATCATCAGTACCCGTAGCATGGCGTGCGCGACGCCGTTTTTATCGCGCAATAAACTATCTTCATCTCTTTCTTTGATATTGCCGAAAACAAGATGGCGATAGTCGATAAATGTTGTCGCGCGTGTCATGCTACGGGGGCAGGTACTTCTTTTCACTTCAGGTGGTTCTTTAGTTTCCTCTGCAAGAGCACGACTCTCTTAGTACTACCTGAGCCATATAAGGCTAGAGCAGTCAGAGGTATTGGCCTACTCCACGCTGGCTAGATGGGATGGAGAGGTCTATTTGATGTTTATAAGCTTTGTTTGGCTAATAATAATGTAAATACCGTGCTTATAAACACTGATGGAAGTTGTTATATATTTGAAGACAAAACTTTGTGGCACTGTAAAATAAACGGTGCTCTTTTAATAATACAATAATTTGTTTTATTAGTTTCATTTGGTACTTGATTAAATCAATTTGTGTAAACATGCGTTTATTGTCTTATATTAAACTTTTGATGAAATAGTCGTTTTTAGTGTCTAACATGTCAGGTTTGCACTAACATCCTTCTTTTGTGTTTATTTCGGCTTGATCGAGCTTTGGCACATAAAATTAGGCTTGTTTGAAAGTCATTTATTCTGATTATGACATTAATGTATTTATTACCAACCAAAAGATTTATTTTTCAGCAGATCATAATGACTTTTACGCACTCGAGATAATAACTGTATTTTTCATACTATGATCCAAGTTTGATCCATATTTTATAAAAAAAATTGATTTACACGTTGAGTTAATAGGTTTAGATAAAGTAATTCAAACGATTAAAAAAGATTATCGTCTATTTATGACATTAATACCGATATTACAATTTATTTATGTCTACAAAATCAAGTCTTATAGCTTTTGGAAGAAAAGGATTGATCCGTAAGGTGCAAAGCATGGATTGAGTAAACATGGAGAGCAGACGCATCTGTAACTGTGTTCCGAATTTGCATCCAAATTTCTAGATATAGTTTCATGTTTAATACTGTATATTAAATACTATGAAAATGTTAACATAGTTACAAGAAGCTGTAGGTTAAATAATGGCTGTGAAATAATTGTCAGTCCATGATAAAAAGAAAACTTTGTAACAATATGACGTAATCAATTGACGAAACAGTGTTGTCGTGTCCAAATAGATATAAAAATTAAAGCTACATCCAAATCGTAATTTAGATAGATGCAACTCACATATTGAGACGTAAGTAATATTATTATATATTGTTTATGCTTTGCATGATTGCTTACTTTTAACAACTAATGCCTACAAGTATCATACTTAGTATTATTTTTTTTTATCATCATCATCATCATCGCCGCAACAAGTCCACAGCTGGACTTAGGCCTCCCCTTAGGATTTCCAATACGACCGGTCCGGTTTTCTTTTTGTAAAAAGCATATATTGTTAATTTATTAATTTATGCTATACACATAACTACTGGAAATCCTGTTAATATTTACAATTAAATATATTCTCTTACAAGTGAAGCAAAGTTATAATATTAAAACTTACGCGAGGTAAATTCATTATGAAAACACGGCTTTACTCACGTTTTATTACGTCGGATCTGCCTTTCGGAGTGCTTTCGTAACAACGGACTCACAAAACGATGAAGACACACCACAGGCAACATCCTCTGGTTTTTTGGCATCCCCTCCACCGGTCATCGTTTCGAGCCGCGCAGCGCGGGCAGCGGCGCGGGCGGCGACGCGTGAGGCGGCCCTCAGTGCTTTGAGGGAAGCGTAACCGTCGTGTCGCCACCCCTTTCACTCGCCCCGATGATGGTCTTCGTAACAGACCGAAACTAGTCGGCAGATCCGACGTAATAAAACGTGAGTAAAGCCGTGTTTTCATAATGAAGCAAAGTTGTTAGCATTTAATTTTTATCTAACTTTTACTCATAAGGCCTTGAAGTTACGGTCTAAATTCTTTGTAAATACATGTATAACATATAGCCCTTGTAATTTAGTGGTAAGCACGCACATTACTCGCTCAATAGCTTTCTTGTGATTTGCTGGTTTGCCTTTTAGAGTCTTTTTCTAACTAATGTTTTTCTAATCTATATGCATAGAATTTTATATAACTAGTATTAAGAGGGAGCAAAGCTTCTTTATCTTATATAATTATTTATTGTTATTCACAAATTAAGTTTTAATATTTTTCAGTTTACGTCTAGGTTGTTTCGATAATTAGTTCTAGAAACAAATAATTTAGAAAAGATCTGTTCGTATTTCAAGTAGGTATTACAGTACTACCACTTTAATAAGTTACATCGGCATTGTTCGATGGCGCAGAATAGCGCAACCTACTGCCGACTCAAGCCGAATGAAAACATCAATCAAATAACGAACTTATTGCTACAAAATAAGATTTGAAATCTAAAAACAACAGGACTCGTGCTATCTCGCTCGCATTACTCGTACGACTGCTGTGAGTGGTCGAGACGCCGCATGGCGCGTACACATCAGCCAATAGCGGACGGGTATTTTCGCGCCATGCAAAAATTTGACTTCTGCGCAGGTACATCGGTGTAACTTATAAAAGTGATAGTACTGTAGATATCTTCAATTTCTCATAGGAACGCAAATTGGGCGTGGAAAAGGATATATTTATTTTAATCAGTTTATTGATTTTTCAAGCTAAATATGCATTTCAACTAGAATCAAATTGTAAATCAGGTGATACTAACATTCTTGAATAAATGCATAGTTAGTACTATTATAGTACTTATGTTATTTGAAAGTGTAAAAATATTATTTTATTTACTCACCGTTTTATCAAATCTTCTGTGGGTATCGGATATTTATTAAAACCTAACTGTAATCCGCGTTATTTGTAATGAATATTAAAATTGGTTTGAAATCCCTATAGATTTGTAACGAAAATATAAAACATTATTGAAATTATTAGTCAACATTAGACTCTGTCCTTTGAACAACTTCACTATCGAGTAGTTAGGTACTTAATCATAAAATTAATTATATATTTATGGTAACACTTCGAACGTAAGTTGCCTTTAAAACTAGCACAATCGTTATGCGTTATTAAATTGATGCTGAAACAAAATGGCTGAAATTTTCTTTTAGTTAAAAGGTAAGTTACGTTCGGAAATATTTATTAGATTAATTGATTTAACCACGTATTATCTTTCCTGTTAATATTCACTAATGAGATTGCCAAAAAATTACCCTTCCAAATTCTTGTTAACTTTGGTACTACACACTAACTTTTGCATATTATTACTCGTTATTATGGAGTGACGGTGCGAGGAAGGTAGTGACGTCAGCACAAACTAACTGACAACCCGACTCCTTGTAACAGTTACTATTTTGCATTTTGTTAAATTTACAGTCGTGTTGTTCGAATAAATTTATAAAAAATGTGATAATGTGTTTATTATTCATATCCTATTCATGTAACGTCTAACTTATCCTCGATCCTCTTAGGCATTCATTTTGTTCATTATAATTAGCAAATAATGAATCTTTTTGTTTGTTAATGTCCTAGCGTTATCAGCGTGTGATATCTTTTATTCGTTAAAAAATTTTTCCGACAAAATTAAACGCTTCACAATCTTACTTAAACATTTATTCGTTAAATAATTTATAAGTTATAAAGCTTGTCTATTTTACATTTGCGGCATTACAAAATTAAAGATTTATGCAAGTGTTCTGTACATTTACAAGTGATATTATGTTTTGTCCTTTTCCATCACTTCGGACGGTGTGAGAGGTTGAGAGTCGTACGGATAGAGATCGATGCTTTGTACGTGAGCCCTGACGGATACTCCCGGCGGAACCCCGAAGTAGTCCCGACCTATGTTCCTAATAATTGTGGTGCCTGGCCTAGTGTGATGTATGTTAAATCCTATAGCGAAATGTGGAGTGTTATTGTCGTCTGATCCGGCATCGTAACCTCCGTCGTCATCTTTATTATTCGTTGGCTTGAAAGGCTTTAGTGGCACATAAGGTTTCTTCGTCGGCCTATTAGGCTTGCTGGAGGGACGCCATGGTTTGCCTGGAAATTTGTAATATTTCAAAATTCTTATGCTGTGCTGTTTGCGTTGTGCTGAGTGCCGAGAGGTGTTGGTGTAATAAAAACCAAATTGGTTGTGAATATTATTTATTGCGTTCAAGCAATTTTTTATAATTGGTTTAAATATGCCTATACTAGTGCTCGCTTAACCTCAGGGCAAGTCGATTGAGGCTCGTGATCTTGCTTTTCTTAATCTAGTCACTAGTGAAAGAGCTTCATCGTTTCTTTCATGAGAGGTAAAAGAATAAAAAGCTTATAAAACATTAACCTATGCAAAAGTTCTATGTCCGAATAAAACAACAAGATCACTAAAGTCAATCACCTTGCCGTCTCCGTATTAGTCATCACCTGGTCCTTTGGTTGGTTTGGCGCCTCCGCCGAAAACTTCTTCGTCCACGTAGCTAATGTCCCCAGCGCCAGGGTCTGGACTAAAGTCGGGGCTTGGATATCCACTTTCTGCGCTATCGCTGCCCGACCCTGTGCCACCAACGGCAGTGCCACTACCACTAGCCGGGCCAGATCCAGTGCCACCACCAAAGGTACTGCTGCTGGCTCCACCACCAAAGGTGCTGCCGCTGGCACCACCGCCAAATGAGCCACTGCCAGTACCACCATAGTTTCCACTGTCACTGTCGAAATTGCTGCCAGGACTACCAAAGGTGCCACTACTGGAGCCACTACCAAAGGTGCTAGTTCCGCTATTGCCACTACCACTGCCAAACGTGCCACTGGTAGGTCGACCGCTATTGCCACTACCACTGCCAAATGTGCCACTGGTAGGTCGACTACCAAAGGTGCTATCGGCACCGCCACCGAACCCACTGCCTCCGCTCCCAGAAGCGCCGGAGCCACTGGGCCCACTTGAGCTGCTAGTACCAGTGGATCCAGAGCTGGGCTTGCTGGGCCTTTCTCTGTCTTTATCGTTTGAAGGGAACGGATTTGGTTTAACGTGTCCTGATGCTGCAGTTCCTTCCGGACCTGAAAGTAGGAATGCATTATGAATTCTTACTACGTTTTCAATTGAAAGTGAGTTTTTAATGTTGGGATCATAGTTTGAAATAGGTATGTATATAGAAATGTCTTAGACTAGCTGTGATCACTAATTGAATTTAATTTTTTGTTATCTGTTCATGGCATTATTACCTGTGGTGCTAAAGTGAAAAAAAATAATAATAGCAAATTGAATGATAGAAAATCACTAATTAAATTAAAGAAACGATAGTAAGCTCACAACCTAAGCGTAAACCTACAGAAGACTATACACATGATACAGAACATCGATATTTCTTCCCTAGACCTACTTACTTTTAAAAACGTCATCAGTGCCACTGTCATCAGGTGAGAAGTTGCTGGTGGAGCCAGCAGCGGCGTTGACAAAGTCAGGGTCGTAGGCGCTGGGGATGGTGGGGAAGAACGAGGGGATGTAGGGGTCTTTGTTGTTCTTGACGATGCGGTAGCCAATGCCAGGGCCGGCGATGTAGTTCACGGTTCTGTTGAAAATACAATAAATACAGCGTGTAGATACATCGACATACCTGTAAAGGAGTAATGCAACCCGTCAATATGAATGATTTTTCTACGGCATTAAAGATTGGAACTTTAAAAAATTTCGACATTTTCATACAAAAGTTTACAAGCCCGAGCAATAGTATGGTAAGTCAAAAATTTATCGAATTCCCAGCATTGATCTATTGTTCATAGAGATGGTCTGAGTCGCCCCTTTACGGGAATGTTGTGTTGAGGGTCAATTTACACGCTGTATAGTTTGAAAAGATACATAAGCATTGGCCAGAAACATAATCTAGACGATGGATTCCTTATAAACCTTCGAGCATCAAATGTTCCTATTATATCTGAAACTAATAGATTATTTACTTAAACTATCCTGAAACCTATAGTGTATGCTTACCTTTGAACTCCTTTGTCATCCAAGAAAGTGTAAGATCCTCTTACGTTACCATGAGAGTCACTGCTCTCCGTTCTTCTCTGATCTGGTCCCGCTGATATGAACCTGTATAAATATTAAGAAGATATTTAAACTCTTCAAACAAGGTTGATCATAAAGTGTGGTTTTCCTGGACGCTGCGATAGTCAGCGTCCAAGGAACGCTGATTAACATGAATATTAGAGAAGCGCTGCTGGGAGAGCTAGCAGACCGCCTCTAACCGCTCATTTTGGAAATCTTTAGGAGAGGCCTGTCTCCAGAAGTGGACTTCTTGCGACTGAAATAATGAATGATGCTGGGAACGTTCGCGGCCGATGTCAGCGTAGATGGTCATCGTAAGAAGAAAACTAGCTCAAATAAGTACCTGTAAGACCCATCCAATCCTCTCTGCACAGCAGTTCGTCCTCGTGGCCTCGTCTCTGCTCGGACTAGAGGTGCCCGGTGAAAAGGCGAGCCGATGAGGTTGGGGCTGTCAGGATGAGCTGACGATACATGGAAACCGGTGTCCCGTCCAGCTATGTACGAGACGTCGTGACGCTCCCCTACATCGTCTACGTAGGAGTAATGGCCTATTGACAGAAAAATATAGACAACTTTGATGATCTGTTTGGTTAAGTATAAATCAAAGGTATAAATATAAATAATGCGAGTGGTACTCTGGTGTTTCAAGCGTCCACAGACTACGGGCTACGGTAATCGCTTTCCATCAGGTGGGTGGTATGCCTGTTTGGGCCACTTAGTTGTATTAAAAAAAATAGGAGTACGGTGATACGGTGGAATTAAATACGGAGATTTTCTCGTTCCATTCATATCAGACTAGGATTAGTAAGATTGATATCATTTTATTTAAACTGTCGTTCATGTGAGAAAGATGAAAATTTTTAAATCGATGATTTTGATATTTCAAAAATACCTAGATCTTTGCAACTTGTCATCAGATTAGTTTTTAGGGTATTTTAATAGATTTATGATATAATTGTTTGCGTTTATAGTCTTTGTGAAAACCTTGTGAATACAAGAAGATATTGTCATTATATGTCACTGTCACCACATAATACCTTTGACATCGCCTCTACTATCAGCATTTTCGTTTTTCGAGTACGTCCTCGTCTCAAACTTGTAGGCGTAACTGGGGTCTTCATTAGGGTCAAAGTAGGGGTCGTCTTTGTTTCCGATGGGGCCCCTAGGCCTTTGGTCTAAGTCCATCTTTCTATGAATGTTGGGGCCCTTTGCCCGGAATCTGAAAATGTATAATTGAAAACTTATCGGCTGGTTCTGCGAAAATTCGAAATAAAAAAAAATACAAATAGACTTTATTTTTAAGCTTTTTTTTTACTTTTTGTTTAACTGTTGAACCCTGAGTTGTTGAGAGTTGAGTCATGTTATTTGTAATCATTGTTGCTAATTTGCAACTAATCCCTGCCAACTAGTTTTAGAATATCAGGCACAAAAGAATGGTTTTTTTGGTATAATTAGAGCGACTGTAACAGCGAAATCTGCCTCGGATGTCTGAATCTCTGAAAAGCTTACGTACTTTTGTTTGATGTAAACAAAAGAAAATAAACCTACTTATTTAACGTATTTTTAGACAAGAAAAAGAGCAAATCAATTAATAAATATAATAATAATAAATATAAAAACATATTGTGACCCAACTTACCCCCTAGGCCCAGCGGAGTAAATGGTTTCCTTTACGGTGTCTGTAGCAGGGTCCTTGGCGCCGAACCGACCGCCGACCACTCCAGCGGCGTTGCCGTGTGCTAAGTGGTAGCTCTGACCACGATCTGGATTCGCGTACCTTTACAAAAATTTAAATGTCATTAAAGGCAAGTCCGGTAAAGTAGCAAAAGCTCACTAGGAGCTAGGAGCACAGTCGTTACTAAAAAAAATCATTAAAGATCAGGCTTAAATCTCCGGTAGCCGTGTGGTTCCCGGCAGGGTAGATATAGGACCACTCCAAGTCTTCCCGAGGATGCTCGTGGATGTCGTTGAAAGTGACTTACGAATCACAAGCTAAACAAAGCTTATAAACATCAAAGAGACCTCTCCAACCCGTCTGGACAGCGTGGAGAGTATAAGCCTAATCTTCTCACTGCTCTGGCTAATATTATGGCTCTGGTAGTACAGACGGCCGTGCTCCTGCAGTGGAGACTAACAAAGACTTGATGGTAAAATCTTCGAAGTGTTAAATGTGGTGATCAAATTAAATACCTAACATGAGTATGCTACCTACGTATTTTAACAGCTTCGTTTTCTTCTGATTTTATCACACAATGTTTGCATGAATTTTAAGCTATTTTAGACAAACTTAGAGGGTCTAAGAGAACAACTCAATGTTAAAGACTAGACGGGCTTCACGTTGAAGACAATATCAATCAACTTTTAATTCTGCGTAAATTTACAGATTAACAATCTAGGTAGGGAACCATAACCAAATTACCTACATATCGCGTAACTAACTATGCTTAAACCCAGCCTAGATTTTATATACATAAAAATTTGCAAGCTTGATGTCTATAATAAGGGTATTCATACGTAAGTACCTATAATAATAAAATATGATTTGCCCGAAAAAATGCTAAGAAGAAGTACCTAAAATAAGACATAATCTGGTTAACCCTTTATTATTTCTAGGATAAACATCTAATCTGCATGTAACTGATAGTCATTTATGGTTTAGATTCTTTTAAAGAGACATTCCTTTTAACATAACCCTCCTTTTGACTTCGCCGTAGTCGGGTGAAACGGACATTAATCTGGAGTCTGTCTGTGTTGCTTTTAGTGTGTGTAAGAGGCCTACATTGGAGTCCGATTTTCCTAGCCGCGTAACGGCATCTGACATGGTTCTACGACTATTACTACTGCTGGATAGTGACAGCCGGGACCAACAGCTTAAGAGTCCCACGTAAAGCCGCAATCCCACATTCACATTTCAATTTTAAAAACAATACCTATACAAAATTACAGCGAGTTGAAGTTTCGTATCGAAAACTTGTACTCGCTGTAATTTTGTATAGGTATTGTTTTTAAAATTGAAATCTCATTATAAACATCAATATGCCTTATCCGGTCGTATGTACGAAATTTGGTTGAGATTGGCTTAACTGTTGTAAAACTAAAACGAAATTACGTTTGTATGGGATTGCGGCTTTACGTGGGACTCTTAAGAGTCGCCTGGACGCACATGTCTCCATACAAACGGAAAAAGGGAATTGTGGCAATAATTGATAATTTTGGAGTAAAATTAAGCATTTAACCTATTAATCTCATTATAATCTACGTACGTTTCTATTCAGCTTGGTTAAAATACCAATGGTTTGAGAATTACAAGCCTTTTCAAATTTGTATGGAAATCTTGAGAGGCGTATAATTCTCAAACTATTGATAATTTAACCAAACTGTATAGGAACGTACGTAGATTATAATGAGATTAATTGGTTAAAAAGAAGAAGAATTGGTTAAATGCTTAATTTTACTCCAAAATTATCAAATATTGCCACAATTCCCTTTTTCCGTTTGTACGGAGACATGCGCGTCCAGGCGACTCTTAAGGTGCCTTCTGTAGGACGGAGGAACTCGAGACATTTTTATGCCACTTATGGTCACCCATCAGCGGACCATGGTCGCTTAACTTGTGCAATCTGGAGACTATGATAGGTTGATACAAAGCTTAGGTTTGTTAGTGTTTCGGATCAATAGAATCAAGCGGAAAAGCTAAGTAATTAATTGAACTAGACATGATTATATGCGTCTGTTAGTAATTTTAATTTTAGTTGTATTTATTTTAATCAAATATTGTATTTTTTTTATTCATAGTGGCTGTCACGTCTTTGTTCGTAGTTTCAGACCACTTTTACACCTACAAATTCAAAGCGACAAGCAAAAACCACTACCTATATAATGGTTAGACTCCCTATTTAAAACTGGTTCCTACACTTATTCAGATCTACCGTTTATTCCTAGTAACGAATCCCAACTTAATATTATAAATGCGAAAGTGAGTTTGTTTGTTTGTTACGCTTTCACGCCGTATCTACTGAACCGATCATCCTGAAATTTTGCATATACATAGGTAAGGGGACTGAGAAGGACATAGGCTATATACCACGCGGGCGGAGTCGCGGGTAAAAGCTAGTATTATATAAGTAAGTACATAGTACACAATCAATGTATTATAGAGTTACTTTGATTCTTTTTATATTAATACAAATTCTGTACCTATATTAAAATTAGGAGATTTAAAAAAAAATAGATTTTTGGTAATTTTATCTTGGGTAGTTAAAAGTAAGTCTTTATTTATATCGTTATTAGATATGTTTTGTTTTTAAATCTTGCTCATAAAGACTTTTTATGCCTTATTCGACTACTACAAGGTACCCTATTTAAAAGCATCAGTGGTTATTATATTGCTGCATACTCAACAAACAAGTAGTTCAGTGTTGCTTCGTTGGTAAATGAAATCAAATAAGTACAAAAATATATTAATTATGTACATAGTGGGTATCTCAACTTAAATGTCACTAGGTAATGAATTGTATGTTTTTAAACAAACAAGGCTATATTCATCAGATAAACTTGCCACTCAATATATCTTTATGACTAATTGTGAAAATCAGAAAAGCAAGGATGTAAGTACCTTGTCACACGAGTCATAAAAATGGACAACAACTTAATTAAGGCTTTATTTTAAATCTATTTTGGTTCATTTTCAATCTTTTATTGATATTATTTTGAAAATTATATCTATATAATAAATCATAGCAATAGAATTTATTAAATATTTGAATAATTGTCACAAATTTTAAAATATTGATTGGTAATTTTAATATATTTTTTTAAATTTTAGCTAGTTCAATATAAATATAAGATATTACCTACCTGAGTTTAAACCAAGTTTTAAGACAGGTAAAAGATACTAGTTTGAATAAATAATTTATCTCTAAAAAGTTTCAACTTTGACAGAAAATTGTTGAAAAGAAAAATTGAAATTATTTAGGTAAGCGAAATGAAGATTCTGATGTCGCTAAACCATTTTATGTATTCTGATAAAAAGGAAAGCTTAAATAAAAAAAAAAGATAAAACAACAAATTACCCAAAATCGAACGATCCATCAGTATTCACAGTGTTATAGTCCCCATCACTGGTCCTGGACTTGCCCGGGATCACCTGAGTCCTCACCACGGCACACACACACACCACCACCACACTTTGAGTCCAAACCATGTTTACACTTTACACTAAACTAATTCTCATCTCTTGCGACGCCGCCTTTTCTTCTGCGTTTCGGGTTTGACTGTGCTGCTAAAAAACAAAGGTTCTCTTTATATATGGCGCTAAAAATGAACGCCCAGCGGACTCATGCCGCGTGAAAACGGCCGGACGTCATTGTTATTAAAATTAGGCTTGATCCCAGTTAATGCGAAGATACTCGTAACGTGGAGCGAACTATTCAGTAAATTATCGCTTTCGAGGACACACTTAATGCTAGGTAAAACTAAAATAAAAATCTTTATTGGGTAAAGTATGTTCTACAATTCACAATTTGTTGTAAGAGATTACTTTTAAGTATAGAGATGCTTATGCCATTCGACTCCGATCCACCATAACATTATCATCCCATGGGAACTAAGAACAAAACCCAAAAATATTTAGAAAAAATACAAACTAATATCGGTGTGTGGATGAGGGTGCATTTGTGTGTGTGTGTGTGTGTGTAAATACACCTTTGAATTTGACTTACCTTTAGTCTCAAATGCTAGACTCATTTGAAAAGTTGAAACATGTCAGCCATCTACATAAAATGTTAATATTTTAAATGTAACTTTTTAATCTTTACAATCTCCGCACGGAGATGCTGCGGGCACAGATACGAGGGCCGCCACATCCTATGTTCCAACCACCAAGAACACATCGCTAGCTATACGTAGCTTATCTTCTAGTGTGCACAAGCCCTCCACTCGGAGATGTAGCAGCCGCAGTAGCGAGGACCGCCACATCTTATGTTCCGACTACCAAGAACACATCACTAGCTATACGTATCATAGCTTCTAGTATGCGCAAACGGTCCGCGCGGAGATGCAGCGGCCACAGTTACGTACGAGGGCCGCCACATCCTATGTTCCGACTACTAAAACATCGCTAGCTATTGGTAGCTTATCTTCTACTGTGCGCAAGCATTCCGCTCGGAGATGCAGCAGCCACAGTAACGAGGACCGCCACATCCTATGTTCCGACTATTAAGACATCGCTAGCTTTTGGTAGTTTATCTTCTAGTGTGCACAAGCATTCCGCTCAGAGATGTAGCGGCCACAGAGACGAGGGCCGCCACATCCTATGTTCCGCCTAACAGCAACACATCGCAAGCTAGACGTAGCTTATCTTCTAGTGTGCACAAGCGCTCCGCACGGAGATGCAGCGGCCACAGATACGAGGGCCGCCACATCCTATGTTCCGACTACCAGGAACACATCGCGAGAACTATCATTACAAATAATTGATACATACGCCTTTTTGACTGGGCGTCTGCCTACTTTTTGAGTTTCGTAGTTTTCGGCAATCCATTGGTACATTTATCAAATGTCTTTAGTAAGTAAAGAATATACCCACCTTTTAAAATGAGTTGTGTGGGAGATGAAAGAACCGAACGAATCAATTCGAAAACGAATGTTAAAATATCAAACGAATTTAAAACCTGAAACAAATATTTTAATCAAATCTTAAACTTATTTGAGAGGTTTATAATTCGTTTATCGTCTCCATAACTCCATTTTCAAGGTTCATGTATACATTGATGCATTTTGCACAAGTATTTCTTTGAAGGAAAAGTGTAGGTGTGGTTAATTCGGTTTTGGCTATATAAAATGACTTGATGAACTCAGCCATTGGTCCCTCGTTATGTCAGATGCCTTAAGGCAGCTTTTACTCTTTCAGCTTGTCCTGATCTTCAGCTGTGATGCTATCATGGGCCTAAGGATAATATGGACCAGGCGCAGGGAAGTCACAAGTGGCGCTAACTTTTCACATTTTGCGTTTGTTTTCCGAACAGGAGAAAATTTAGGAAAAATTGCATGCATTATTAGTGTACCAGTAGTTAATACCAATGTATGCAAAAACATCTTTTGCATACATTGGTATTTGCGTCACTATTATGTTTCTTAGGAGCCTATCCTATCGGGTTCAATCCCCGGTCAGATCATGATGAAAACGATTTTTTTAGAGTAGGGTTAACTCAATTAGTGTGATTTGTCCCAAGTATATATTTATTTATTTATCCTGTTTTTTCTTAGATCCATGAACGCTATTAAGGCCATGGTCCGATTAAGATACTTTTTTAGGGTTCCGTAGTAAACTAGGAACCCTTATAGTTTCGCCATGTCTGTCTGTCTGTCTGTCCGTCCACGGTTTTACTCAGAGCACTGCACCCATTTCAATAAATTGTTTGAAACAAAACTGAGAAATCATTTGAAATTTTGTTCGACGAGGCCCTAAATGACCCTTTAAACTTTATGAACTGACTGTCTACAGTTTTAAGTACGAACGTGGAATTTTTTTAGCGTTTTCGCCAAAAGTGGCTGTTTTTGACAGAAACGTTCAGAAAAGCTTGAATATCTCACTTTCAATTGTGATCAATGTTCAGAAAGTAGTTTGAAGGGTCATCTTTATCATTTCAAATGATTTCTCCTTTTTCTTTCAAATGATTTATATCAAATATCTTAAATTAAAACAAATGTATGTAATTTAAACGGAAGCACAAAACGTTTCAGACGGGTCGTCTCGTAAGCCTAACAATGCGTCTTCTGAAGCATGGAGACAGTATTTAAGTTTATAGTGGCTGTGTTTGTCTTTTAGTTGGTTTTGAGCTCCGTTACCTTAATAACTGGGCGTGTACCTATTTCATATTCGTAAGTTTGTGTCACGACTCACGGTGTATATTTTTAACCCCCGAAGCAAAAAGTGAGGGGTGTTATTAGTTTAACGTATCTTTCTGTGTATCTGTCTGTTGTACCGTAGCTCCCAAACGGATGAACCGATTTTCGTTTAGATTTTTTTGTGTCATAGACAATTTTATCCCGAGTGTTCTTAACCATATTTCGTGAAATTATTTTAATACGGTTTTTATCGCGTTTATTACATTATTTATACACCTAACGTTTCGAGCACTGTACAGTGCTCGTGGTTAGTATATTTTAGGCGGTAGATTTTGCAGTTCTTATAAAATATTAGACAAATGTCAACTTAGTCTACCTGCGACCACGAACACTGTAAAGTGCTCGAAACGTTAGGTGTATAAATAATGTAATAAACGCGATAAAAACCGTATTAAAATAATTTTATTTAAATGTGTAACAATCGCGAAAACATAAGAAAACATCATATTTCGTGACATACTGTGTCGGGGGTTTTTAATTTATTTTTATTTGACTTTTAAATAACGGAAAGTTGCGCTTAGTTTTTTTATAAAATGTTATTTCATAATTACTCTGGATAATGCTTCTACGTCTTTTTTTATCACACCATGTTGTTCAGTTTTATAAATGCTATCCTTGCTGGTCTCGGAGAAAATTTACTCGTTTTCGGGAGCTTTTCCCGATCGAGAAAGAAGGTAGAAATCTAAAAATAATAGGCGATAGGCGATGCGGCTCACTACGTATTACTATTTTAATTCCAATTTTAATATACGGGCCTATAAGTACACAAAAGCTACGTTAAGCTTGTTGGTGCGGGCACAAACATACTTGAGAAGGAGCTTGAATTTTTCAGGTTCCAGTGCGGCCCTCATTTGAAAGAAAATGGAGATATTAAAAATCTTGCTCTGCGAAGCCCTAAATAAACCTTCAAACTTTTTTATGAACTGCTGACGATCGGCTTTCACATTCAAGTGGGTGTTCCTATGGTAGTTGTGGTACTTGTGGTTACATGTAATACAAAGTTTGAAATATCCAAAGTTTGGCCGCGGTGGGTATTTAGCCACATAACTGAACTGACGAAGTGCCAATTTCTTTCTATGTATTTTTCTATTTTAAATTGCCTGCAAGGCAAAATGAACAAAACTGCGAAGAGTACGCGGAAAATTCGACTACCATCTCGTGTCGCTTGTAATCTGACGCAGAAGCGAGGGTGGGGGAGGATGCCAGGTACTTACTTTTTACCCAACTGACCCACCCAGAAAGAGGGTAATGTTTTTCGCGCATATGTTTGTATATAAGATGTAGGTAAGCAATCTTGGTCCTATTGTTGCATCCTGTAGCTTCAACGGCTTCACCGATTTTGAAGTGTGAAGTGTCATTAGATTCGTATTGTTCCCCTGAGTGACATAGGCTATTTGACGTCAGCAAAGAAATAATATGACCGATGTTAACAGTCAAAAGTGGAGTCAAGTTTTTTTTTTTAATCCTGCCTCTCGACGAGCAATCTCTATTATTTCAGGAAATTTCGGAAGCACAAGCTGATTATCATTAATAACTCTATTACTTAGTGCCGCAGGATGTTCCCTTATTAATTAGCGAACAATCCCTTCGATCACACGCCAATGCTTCTATTCATCACATCGCCTTAATTAATTTCGGCGTCCGGCGTTTGTTTCGCTTCCTTGTGTGGATGTACAATGCTGTAATAAATGTCTGATTCTGACGAGAGACCTTACTTTTGGTTTATGTCCATTGCACGACGGAAGAAGTTCAAAGTATTGAAATATAATAAATATATAAGGACATATCCCAATTCCCACTAATATTATAAATGCGAAAATGAGTTTGTTTATTTGTTTGTTACGCTTCCACGCCGTACACAGAAGTTAGGTTACTGAAAAGGACATAGGCTATATATCACGCGGGTGGAGCCGCGGGTAACAGCTAGTTTATTATAAAAAGAATCACTTATGTGTGTTTTATTTTGTATGAAGATTTTATCCATGCATACAAAATAACTGTATCTTTGACATCAAAATTATTCTTACTGGGACTCCGTAAACACAATTCATTTTCAAGATTTTTTTTGTCTTTTTAAAACTTTTAAACAGGTATCAGAGAAAAGGCAAAATTAATACTGTACGTGAAATAAAATGCTGGGTTAAACTTTTTAAGGACAGTACAGTACAGACACGTCTAGCAGGTTGAGAGCTAGTAGGAGGAGAGAGAGATCAGTTTTGCCATAATAAATCAAATTTACTTATCGTAGACAATCTTTGTTGCTTTTTTTCTTATATTTTTAATATTTATAATTTGGATCTTTTATGTTTTAAGTTTCTTAAACAAATATATAAAGATAAAACATTTAATTAGCAAAAGATTTTTGCATCTTCAAAATATAAATAGGTTGTAAATTGTTAATTAGCTTTCGAATATTGTACAATGGAAACGCGCCACCCGAAGCTCGTTCCGGTGCGGTCATCTTGTATTATAGTGTCGAATTGTACTCACTGAGATGTGAAGCCTTCCATTTTGTTATACCTACGGTTACTGCCACGTAGGGTTAGCAGTATGTTTAATTGTTATTCTATATTACTCAAAATTTTTTTGACTTTTTTAAACCATCACAATCGAATCTATAACTTTTGCTTGGTACAAAATACTTATACTAAATTAATATTGTACTATTTTTTTTCTGTCAGTCCTGATATTTATTATTTTATTAAATAAATTTTATATTGCTACTATATATTAAGTTACAGTAATGATATATCAAAATAATTAAAGAGAAAGAAAAATATTGAATAAAACAAGAATGTTGCAGCCGATTCTCATTACGCTATTACGATTCGACCGATGCCCAATGGGACAGAAAGGTTCTCGAATGGTGGCCACGTACCGGTAATCGCAGCGTCAGACACCGACCAGGTGGTCAGACGACTTGACCAAGGTCTCTAGGAAACGCTGGATGCAGGCCGCTTCCAACCAGTCATTATGAAAATCCTTAGGAGAGGCCTGCAGTTGACTTCTTGCGGTTAAAATGATAATATACAAGCTTGCTCTAAGTGAAAAAGACGTCAAAAATTTTAGAATTTTTGTCCACCCCATCTTAAGTTGCTGATTTTCTATGATTTTAAAAATAGGTCAGAGACGGTCTGAACGTACAAAATTTTTATATGGACATCTCTCCTTTGCACCAATGATTTGAAGTCAAAATCAATAATCAAACTGCAATATTTAATAAGATGCCTTGAATCCTGGCTGCTCAGGACTAGGCCTGCTAAATCAAGTCTCAAATAGTTAAACTTCATTCAAACCCGCTCACAAGTTTGGCAGTTTTAATGCTACAGACAGACATACACGGACCAACGTGTGAAACTTATCAGGTGATTTTTAGTTAATACGTGACTACGTATATAAACTCCCAATTTAGGACTATTCCTGATTTTTCTAAAAACGAAACGATGATCAAGTAAACTATCAATATTTGCATAAAGAAATATTATATCTTCCAGCCCTATGCCATCAATCAAAGCTCAACTTACGCTGGTGGAAGCACCACACATTTGCATGTGTCCTTCCTCAGAAGACCATTGTTTCGCGAACGATATATTAGTTGTGCCGTGCCGAAGATGCGTGATACGAAAGGCGAACAAACAAGACAATTGCGGATTTCTGATAGACTTATATTGATGGGTTTATGGAAAGAGTGTAAAGGTGTATGTTAGGGCCCTCTTACTCGTAGACGGTCGCGTTTTCTACGCGCGTGGAATAAAAGACTTACATCAGTGAAACTAATTATTAAGGGGGCACCCTAGGCACAGTAGCGACGCCAATCATTTTATTCCTAATACTTTACAAATAGAAAGAAATTCAAGAATGTAAATCATATAAGCACTAGTAAACAACTTGAAGTATTTTTGGAATCATGTTTAATATTATCAGAATCAGTGAGAATTATGAGAATCAGATTACCGCCAAAAACGGCCGTTTTGGCGGTAACCACGTTTTCTCTTAATGACTGATTCTCACAATATTAAAACATGATTCCAAAAATACTTCAAGTTATTTACTAGTGCTTATATGATTTACATTCTTGAATTTCTTTCTATTTGTAAAGTATTAGGAATAAAATTATTGGCGTCGCTACTGTGCCTAGTGTGCGGCCATAACCGTAATTTTATTCTTGTTTTCCAAAATAAAATCAAATTTAAAAATTTTACGTCTGTTCTTCGGTAGTACATGTAGTATTGTTCGCACAACTCTTCTTCAAAATCATCATTAAAATTTAGAGAACTAGGTATACTCATTACTTCCAAAAGTGGCCGCTTTTGGTGGTAATAAGTAATTATCTAAATTTCCAAATGCAAAATAATAAAAAGTAATACCTACCAAAATATTACAAGTCATTTACTACCGAAGTATTTTCGTAGATTTTATTAGTTCGTTTTTGACAATACGCTAAAAAAATTTCACGTTCTCACTTTTAATTTTGAACCTTTCTCGGCTTCGCCAAACCCAATTTTTAATAATATCTTCTTTCAAATGATTTATTTTAAGTGGTCGGACCCCCTAAACTTCAGTCAGACCGTTCACTCACAGGTTATTAAAATTTGAGTTCTACGCTAATTATACGTAAAATATTTTAAAACAAAAATCCTCAAATTACTTTAGTGACTTTATTACGTTTCTTTCATCGGCTTTCCAGTGACCGCGCCCGATCCGGTCTTGTTCTGATTCGTTTTACATTTATTAATTACAAGCATTCGCACACATAGGAACCGTGAATAATTTGTACTATTGATAAGGTCAGAAGGAAGAAAATCAATTGAGTAGTAAATACATAATTGAGTTATTAAAATCATATTACTTTAATGGTTGTACCATAACATTAGTTTTACACCTCATAGCTAAATCACCACGATCAGCATCTTCATCTGACTTCCGATCCTCATATCATCATTCTGTGGACATAAATGCCTCCTTCCGTTGGCGTTTCACAATTATATTGTTTTTCTTAAACATGCAATTTAGGTCGAAAAGCCCAATTCAATATCAGTACTACATCCAGCCAACCGTTTACTAGTTAGTTTAACATTGAATGGGGGGTAATACATACTGTTTGGATGGAGGATGTTGCCAAATGGAATTCTATAGAAATATGAACGGTGTGATCAAAAATGATAAATGGATTTAACCTCCTATTTTAAGTTTGTGGGTACTTAAAAATGGGTATTGCTATTGTTGTAGTCTGTTTACAACTTCCATGTTTATTATTGTCTACTAGTCTAGGTTAAGTGCAGTCTACAGACTATAGATAAAACAATTGTGAGATTGAATAAAATGTTAAGATTTCGCACATTCTAGCAAAAATATTTTTTTACTTTCATACTACCTTCATAGCATTAAAAGAATAGTAACCCTGTCGATATTGTTTCATCATCTACTCATTTATTACACATTTCACATCCTTAATACCTATATATCTTCGTTATCATTATTGTGTAATTTTATGTAAATAATCAAGATCAGTGTTTTCTAGAGTTATAGATCTACCGTGGTAGGGGTCTACCGTGGCAGAGATTATATATAATAAAATCAACGGGATAAGATCGGGGATCCACTGGTATGAGAATATTATATATTTGTTTACATCGTGAGGCACTGCCATGCGGTTCCCAGCAGAGTAGAATAGACCACTCTAAGTCTTCCCGTGAATGTCATAGAAGGCAACGTAGGAAACAAGCTAAACAAAGCATATAAATATCAAAAACACTTCTCCAACCCGTCTGGCCAGCGTGGAAAGTGTAGGCCAAATCCTCTGACCGCTCTGGCTAATATATGGCTCTGGTAATACATAGTCTGGTCATGCTCCTACAGTGGAGACTAAAAAAGATCCTGATGATACCGTGAAGTGTTTATATCAGTACGCATATACGATTTTTTTTAATAAAAATATGTTTTTAATATCAGTGCGCATATGAGATTCTTTTTTATATAAATAAAATTTTCCCTATCATTCATATATGACTCACGAGTGCTAACGCTAGTGGCTACTTACTGCGACCGATAATTTTCGTAAGGGAGTGTGAGGACGGAGGTCGCAGGGCACAATGGGGCAGCGAAGGGCATCTCCCATCTTCACGGTAGCTGCCTGCGGATGTACCGCTGCTCGCCGTATTTTGGTAACCAGTATCTTGTTCCGAGTGTTTTACAATGGGTTAATATTTTGTAATATTAATTTTGTTGCTGATTTTAGTTTTAAACGAGCATAAAGCGGGATCTTTTGACTTTCTCTATGATTGACTTTCACTAAGAGTAAATATTTTAAAAACATGTATGTGAGTACCAAAATACCGGATGAGTTTTTTATGATAAGTTCAAAGTACTTTAAATAATTTGCTGTACTTTTTTCGCTCAAATTCGAGGTAATTTAGTAATCAAGTTTTAGATGTAATAGTTATTGTTAGATATGAGTTTAGTCTAAAGGATCACGGCTTTTTTAAACGTTCCTAATGATGGATGTATTCAAAAGCTGCTTTCAATTTGACTTTTTCTGAACCAGATAAGTCTGTAGCCCAATGAGGGTGTTCTGAAATTAGCATCAGCAGCACTGAGGCAAAGGATCCGGTAAGCTGTGATTGGGCCACAACGTTATTGCTGTTCGTCAAATAGTGTCCTTACCCACCCTGCCGTTGCAGCCGTGTGGTGCCCGGCAGAGTAGAATAGGACCATCCAAGTCTTCCCGTGGATGCCGTAGAAGGTGACTTAGGAAACACAAGCTAAACAAAGCTTAAAAACATCACTTAGACCTCTCCAACTCGTCTGGCCAGCAAGGAGGGTGTAGGCCAAATCCTCTATGCTGGCTAATATTAAGTATGGCTCTTGTAGTACAGAGAGGGTCGTGCTCCTGCAGTGGGGACTATGAATTGATGATGTGACAGTTGTTGCTGCTTGTCAAGTATTATCCAATGACAGCGGCTTATTGAGGTCGACGCCCAGTGCTGCCATCTGGTGGCATTTCAAAAAACCCTCATCAAAAGAACACAAAATGTTTCAGTATCTACCTTTTTATCGTAAGTAATTGGGTAAATTGCTTCATCTAGATTTGAAATTCCAAGAGAACTGTAGCAAAAACCTTGTTAAATCCCGGATCTTGTGCCTTGTTAGGAAAAACCTACATAACTAATTAATGTTGTAGAGGCAGCCATTATCACCACAATGCATATAGGCAGGCCCGGGGTCGTGGGAGCTACAATGTGATATGATCGACAATTTTGTTCGCTTTGTATTAGGATGCTTATGAGTAGGAACTCATAATTTGTTTCCGAAATTTTATCGTATGGATCGTAGTCGTAGTTATGTAAATTGAGTAATAAAAGACGTAATTGCTGTCAAATTTATTTATAGTGATGCAGCTGGTGTTTCCTGAGTATGTATTATGAATAGGAATAAGCTCTACTGATCAAGTGCATTAAGCTTTATTGACTACGTACTGGCAAGAACAGCGTTGACGATTAGACAACCATCGTGGTCGGACGACCTGATGGAAGAAGGTGATAGCTTCAGGCTGTTTCGAACTGGTCTCTTTGTAAATTATTGGGGGAAGCATCTACCCAGCGGTGGACTTCATTGCGGTTAAAATATAATTCGGTTCGAGTGACCGGCTGGTAAGCGCTATATCGACACATTCTCGGGTCAGGACCATCCAGGCTTCGGGCCGTTCCAGTTCGTTTTCCCGTCCCAGTTCGTTTTCCCGTGCCAGGCTGTACCTTCCAGAATCTGTATTTCACATAACACGGAAATCGGTATCAGTGTAGTCTTTATTGGTCAAAATTTGTCGGTAATTGTCTGGCACTTGAAGTGTCGGTTAAAGACTGTTGCGGTCATAGGTCTGCTGCACAAAAGTTGTACAATAACACAAGGAGTATTCCCACCAGAGACGACCCTGTCGGCCCGGCACTGAACTGTGTGAACGACTTCATACAAATCGTATGTAGTTGATGTTTCTCCGTCCCGGCTGGGTTGCGTCAGAGACGAGTAGGAAAAGAGTAAATGACGCTTTAGAACGTTGCCAGATACCTATGTTTATAGCGTAGCGATATATATTATTTATAACATATCTTTAGCGCACTCCAGGCTTTTAAGCGTCATAGCTGACACAAAATGCTGAGATGAGAGAGAAATATCCTAAAATCATGGTTTACACGAGTTTTGTCAGGAATTCCAAATGACCAACTATAGCCCTAGGTTTATTCTTCCACATTGTGTGGAATCCTTACATCCGGATCCGGTGTTCCATCACGTGGTCTACCACATTAAGGTCAGTCAAACCAGGCTTGCATTATAATTCATTATATTAAGTCTCCCACGAGTTTTTGCTTCCTGTTATAGCCGGTGTTATCCGTAGGAATATCGCGCACTAAAACATTTTAATTGTTCAATTCCTGAGACTTATCTGACTAATTATTGTCAATTAGTGTCTCATTGAGACATTTCTTGTTGAACGTGTAGATGTTTTACCCGACTGACACACCTAGAAAGAAAGGATTTTTTTAGCTTTTCAACTAGTGATCACCTTCACACCATTAACCAAATCATCGAGAAGTCCAACGAGTTCAACAAAACTTTGTACATTGCCTTCGTAGATTATACGAAGGTATTCGACAGCATTAAACATCAAGCCATATTGTCAGCCCTGAACAATCAAAATGATGATCAAATCTACATAGACCTCTTAGGGAACATCTACAACTGTAGCACATCAAATATCAAAACTCAAACATCAATACCCACTTTCGAGATAGAAAGAGGCGTGCGTGAAGCAGGGGGTGACCCGCTCCCTCCCAGGGTATTTACGAGTACTCTGGAAGAAATATTCAAAAAGATCGCGGCTTTATGAAACAAAGGGCATACTTAAAGGCACCAGAAGGCTTACAAAATGGCCGGTCGCAGATGACATTGTCCTTTTTGCTTCCACGTCAGCAGAACGATAGAAAATACTTGTAACGGTATTCGTTACAAACTAACCTAAATACATTAAATAACAAACAATTTAAAAACCTAAAAATATATATGTAAATTAAAATTTGGTATCTGATATTCGTTTCGCCTGTGAGATTGCATCCGCAATGATCGCACGTAATGAGCAACGGAGTACCTACGTTACGTATACATTTCAACTGGCACTTTGACCGTGCGAATCACCGCGGACAGAGCGAAGCGATCATACTTACTGCTAACTCGCTGCTTGTATTAACAATAATTGTGAATCTACTAAACATTATAATTATCTTGAATTTAATCCTAAACAAAGTGTAGTGTTCAACCCCGACATCGGGTGAGTGTTGCAATTTATTTTCGTAGATGTAAGTAATTAGTTACCTAGCTAGAATAATTATCCATTTACCTACCTCATAAAAAAGGTAAATTGTAAGTTAGTATTTAGTGCTTTTATAATGCAATAATGCAAATAATACATGTATATTGTGTTTAACTTCATCGGTCTGTATTCATGGTTCATTATTGCCACCTTCTTCTGTTGGCTTATTCATGTTTTATCATTTCACCTAAATGTCGTACCTGCATTTTAACTGTCGAAATTCCTTGTGTTTGGTGTATAATTATACAAACTATGGTAACGTAAGACAGAAAAACAAAGATTTGATGAATTGGACAGCATGAATTGTTGGTACGACAAAACTCATAATTTTAATTTCATACTCGAATGACCTAAATCTGATTTGTATGAGTGCCACATCATTGATCACAGTTATTGTCTAAATCATCAATAATTATATAAATTTCATTCATCTGCATAGCTCGGATAGTGATGTTGCAGTCAAACAAAAAAATAGGGCAATCAGTAAAATGTCTGGTATCCGGTTTCCAGGGTCCTTCGTTCTGGGTGTGAACATCACGCTGCTGAGCCGTAGTGGGGCTACCTTCTGACCATCCTAGCGAGCTGTGTCTACCCCTGTCAGCTGATACCCCCCCTCGTGTATCTACACTTTCGAGGGCAGTGGTTTTGTTTTAATTGAATTACCGGTAGCGTTGCGGTGCGATCTACTAAGACCACGACCTTTCTGCTCTACGTCTAGCCTTTACTAATTTTAGTATTTTAGTATCACTGTCTTGTCACTTAGTATAAAGTACCTTACGTTCTGGTTCCGTACCGTTTAGTATTAAGAATCACTTCCTTTGTTACTGAGGCGAAGTATTGTAAATAAAGGTTGTACGAAGATACCGATTTTATTATCTTCTCTTAGTTACTACCTATATGTTACCTACCTTCTAGAAGGGGATGGTACATTGGCGCCCGACATAGGTTTTTTTTATCGCAACCGTAGCGTTACCCATGGGTTTATGGCAATTAACAGTTTTCTTTGGTGTTGGCTTATTGTAACTTAGTTATAAGTCTGATTTCTGTAATTTGTTTTCATAATCTGTGTCTGGTCAAGTGTTTCTCAATCTAAAAATAAATATTTTTATATTAACACTGTAATTGTTCAACTCTTAATACTCATCTTGCCACACACTGGTTACAATTGTAACGTGAATCATTGTAGTTTGTGTTACCTCGTATTTAGTCACTGTAGTTAGATTAAGTAAATTGCAACACACACGCTAGCATCTCACAATGTCGTACTCTATAAAGTTTTTATCTTTACAAAAATCAGAGTTGCAGTATGAAGTTGAACTTCGAGGTGGTTCAGGTGATTCAGTCCAAGAATTGAGGAAAGAAATCGTAAAATTAAGCCAACTTAATGCTTCTGAAGACATTTTAGAGTCACATTTAGATCCTAAAGAGGATCTTAAATGCACTAAAGAATCTTTACTCAAGGCTCAAAATGCTATTAGTAGTCTAAAAGCTAAATTTGATAAAAATTTATACTCTAGAACAGAGAATTTGGTGAATCATTTGTATCACCGTCTCAATCGAATAAATAAGACACCGGATGTCGCAGATATATATAAAGTATGTGTAGCCAGCTTTGATTCCGCGCTAAGAGAACTCTCTGCGTTAAAACCTCCAAGCAGCCAAGGTAAGGTTGCATCAACATCTGAGTCCAACGCGGATACTCCTGCTATAACTGTATCTTGCGAACGCAGTCTCACGGCACATATTGCAAAATTGAAATTCTCTGGCAAATCGTGCGTACATTCCTTCATCTTAAAGGTAGAAGAATTTGTCCAATCTCGTGGTATTTCCTTTGACAAAATTCTTTCCCTAGCCTTTGAAATCTTCACGGATGAAGCGCTTCACTGGTATCGTTACCACAAAAACAATGTTAATTCCTGGCAAGAGTTATGTATTCTTCTTAAAAAAGATTTTTGCAATAGCGACTATGATTACCGCTTAGCCGCAGAAATTCGTTCTCGCACGCAAGGTGAGCGAGAAAATATTGTGATCTATATTTCTATAATGCACGGCCTATTTTCGCGTCTCAGTAAACCATTCTCAGAGGCAGAAAAAATAGAAATACTGCTACATAATATTCGGCCCTGTTACGCAAACACATTAGCATCTTCGCCTGAAATTAAAACAATTGAAGCACTTGTAACAGCGTGCCGTAATTTCGAAAATATACAAGCTAGGTTTTCCTCATTTCGCGAGCCCCCTAGTATATCTAATAGTACTCTCGCCCCAGAGTTTGCTTACAAATCTGGACCATCCTACTCTAATAATCATAATTACAATTTAAAATTTGGTTCTGACAAACAAAAATTTAACACAAATACACAAAATAAAAACAATATTGTTGCAATTGATAATCAACATGAGTTGAAATCTCAGGGTGATAACTATAATGAGGTTCACTCTCTTGTTCAAAATCAACTCAGACCCACATTTTGTCCTAGATGTAGAACAACCGATCATTCGTTAAGAAACTGTACTGCAGAGCGCATCATAATTTGTTTTAAGTGCGGTAAGAAAGATTTCCGCTATCCAGACTGTCCAGATTGTAACACTAATCATAAACAAAAAAACTAATGAGGCAGGATTGGAAACACAGCGTTGGGAGGCAATATTACGTAACTTCAAAAAAATTCGATCAAGACGATTGGCAGAAGTGGTTACGATTTGTCTCTTCCTTTTCTGCTTATAACGCTGTTTCTTCAGTCCGTGCTAATTTCTCTAACGTTAACGTAGCTCGACCCTATGTTTCGGTTAATATCAATAATGATAAGCTTATTGGCCTTCTTGATACTGGCTCTTCTAGCACTATTTTAGGAAATGGCTGTCATGAACCTTTCCTAAAAGCAGGCTTTCAACTTCATAGATCTGACACCGCGCAGTTTGTGACAGCTGGTGGTGACAAAGTAGATTCCTTGGGCATAATCTACCTCCCAGTAACTTTTTACGGCCAAACTCGCACACTCAAAGTATACGTAGTCCCTGGTGTTAAAAACGACCTTATACTCGGTATGGATTTTTGGAGGATTTTTGATCTTTTCCCTAAATATATGGATCAAATAATTTACACAAAAGACAGCAATAACTTATTCACTTCAGATTTAGACTGCTCCCAATCTAAGAACTTGTGTTCTTATGAACATTTAACTCATATACAAAAAGTTACGGCAGATCTTATGATATCACAGTTCGAGGACATATCTTATGAAAAACGGGGTCTAGGACGAACTAAACTCATTACGCATTCTATTGACACTGGGAATGCTGCCCCTATCCGTCAACGCTATTATAGAATGTCACCTGAAAAACAACGTATATTAGTGGAACAACTAGACGAAATGCTCAAAGAAGATGTCGTAGAACCTTGTGAAAGTCCATGGTCATCTCCAGTCCTTTTAACACCTAAGAAAAACGGCGACCTGCGCTTTTGCTTAGATAGTAGGAAGCTCAATGCTGTTACTAAGAAGGACGCGTATAGTCTACCCTATATTGCTGAGATCTTGGATAATCTACGAGATGCAAGGTACCTGTCGAGTATAGATTTATCCAAAAGTTTTTGGCAGATTTTAATTAAAGAAGAAGATCGGCAAAAGACTGCTTTCTATTTGCCCTCACGAGGTACCTTTCAGTTCAAGTGCATGGCGTTCGGGTTAACTAATGCACCCGCTACCCAACAGAGGTTGGTAGATAAACTATTCTACGGTCCTGAATTTGAACATAGGGTTTTTGTCTTTATTGATGATGTCATAATTGTTTCAAATAGCTTCGAACATCATATATCCTTACTAAAAAGGGTTCTAGAAAAGCTTAAAATGGCTAATCTTACAATTAATTTTAAAAAGAGTCAGTTTTTCAGGAGTCAGCTTAAGTACCTCGGCTACATCGTTGACTCCAATGGTTTAAAAGCTGACCCTGAAAAAGTAGACGCTATCGTAAACTATCCCACTCCTGTAAATAAAAAAGAAGTCAGACGATTTTTAGGTACCGCCTCATGGTACCGGAGATTCATCCCAAATTTCAGTACCTTAGCAAATCCCTTAAATAAATTAACAAGTCAAGGAAAAAATGCCCCTCCCTTTGCATGGACTGAAGAAGCTGACAAAGCGTTCAATAAACTAAAAAACTGTTTATCTTCCACACCTATACTATCTTGCCCTGACTATACAAAACCTTTTGAAGTGCACACTGATGCGAGTGACTACGGAGTCGGAGCAGTACTCACTCAAAATCAGAAAGGTAGGGAAAGAGTAATAGCCTATATGAGCAAATCCTTGTCTCAGCCGGAACGTAACTACAGTGCAACGGAACGCGAAGCATTAGCCGTTCTCACTGCAATCGAACACTGGCGGTGTTATTTAGAAAACGGTCTTAAATTCACTATTTTTACAGACCATTCTTCCTTAAAATGGTTTCTAAATCTCAATAACCCAACGGGAAGATTAGCCAGATGGGGAGTGCGTCTTTCAGCTTATAACTTTGACATCAAACATCGGAAAGGTTCAGAAAATGTAGTGCCTGATAGTTTGTCACGTGCGGTTGTCATTTCTGCAATCGATATCAACCCAGACACGTTACAAAAAACTAATGACTCTTGGTACTTAAATCTACGCGACGGTTGCATTAAGTCCCCAACATCTTATCTCAATTATCGTATCGAAAATGGTAAACTATTTCGATATATGAGGTCTCTCAACCCGCTTACCAGGGAATTTGAGTGGAAAGAGGTAGTCCCCTTAGAGAATAGGAATGAGGTAATAGCTAAAAATCATTCTGAACCCACGTCGGGTCATATGGGTATCTACAAAACTCATAAGCGTCTCAGTCTCAGATATTTCTGGCCTAACATGCACCGAGATGTGGTAAATTTTGTCACTAGCTGCGAAGCTTGTCTTGCTCACAAACATCCTAACCACTCTACTCTTGGTGTGATGGGCAGACCTAAAGACTGTTGCCGTCCCTTCCAAATGCTTAGTATGGACTTAATTGGACCGTTGCCTGTGACTAGGAAGCAAAATACATTTTTGTTTGTAGTTACTTGCTGCTTTTCTAAGTACTGCATGCTGTTTCCTATTCGTCGTGCTACAGCAGACATAATTTCTAAAATTGTTGAGGACAAAATCTTTCTTGTCCATGGAATCCCTAGTACTGTGCTCATGGACAACGGACGTCAGTTCACTAGTGCAACAATGAAGAATTTGTTCCAAAATTACAATATTCCCAACGTCTTTTATACTCCTCTGTATACACCCCAAATTAATACTGTTGAGAGGTATAATAAAACTATAATCACTGCGGTGTCTACCTTTATTGACAACGACCATAGGACCTGGGATACTAATATTCCAAAAATTCAGTTCGCGGTCAATAGTGCTGTTAATGAAGTAACAGGTTTTTCACCCTCATTTTTGGTTTTTGGAAGAGAACTTATAAGCTGTGGATCACACTACATTGATCCTGACTTGGAAAATCATATCATTTTTACCCCTAGAGACAGTTATGCCGAAAACTTAGGTTCGTTGTACAAAATATTTGATAAAGTCCAACTATCGTTGATTAAAGCACATTCCAGAAATAGTACGAATTACAATTTACGACGAAAAAATGCTGATTTCAATATAGGAGACATTGTCTGGAAGAGAACGTTTTACCAAAGTGACAAGGAAAATAAATTTTCAAAAAAGTTGGCACCTAGATTCATCAAATGTCGTGTTATTGGAAAAAAATCGAAACTGGTTTTTGAACTTGAAGATATGTCCGGACAAAAGTTGGGAACATGGCATATAAAAGATTTCAAGTTAACTTAATTTGTAGCAGTTTAGCATATAGCGGATAAAGCGGATTTTATAAGTAAAATCCCAACCTAAAAAGGGGGGTATGTAACGGTATTCGTTACAAACTAACCTAAATACATTAAATAACAAACAATTTAAAAACCTAAAAATATATATGTAAATTAAAATTTGGTATCTGATATTCGTTTCGCCTGTGAGATTGCATCCGCAATGATCGCACGTAATGAGCAACGGAGTACCTACGTTACGTATACATTTCAACTGGCACTTTGACCGTGCGAATCACCGCGGACAGAGCGAAGCGATCATACTTACTGCTAACTCGCTGCTTGTATTAACAATAATTGTGAATCTACTAAACATTATAATTATCTTGAATTTAATCCTAAACAAAGTGTAGTGTTCAACCCCGACATCGGGTGAGTGTTGCAATTTATTTTCGTAGATGTAAGTAATTAGTTACCTAGCTAGAATAATTATCCATTTACCTACCTCATAAAAAAGGTAAATTGTAAGTTAGTATTTAGTGCTTTTATAATGCAATAATGCAAATAATACATGTATATTGTGTTTAACTTCATCGGTCTGTATTCATGGTTCATTATTGCCACCTTCTTCTGTTGGCTTATTCATGTTTTATCATTTCACCTAAATGTCGTACCTGCATTTTAACTGTCGAAATTCCTTGTGTTTGGTGTATAATTATACAAACTATGGTAACGTAAGACAGAAAAACAAAGATTTGATGAATTGGACAGCATGAATTGTTGGTACGACAAAACTCATAATTTTAATTTCATACTCGAATGACCTAAATCTGATTTGTATGAGTGCCACATCATTGATCACAGTTATTGTCTAAATCATCAATAATTATATAAATTTCATTCATCTGCATAGCTCGGATAGTGATGTTGCAGTCAAACAAAAAAATAGGGCAATCAGTAAAATGTCTGGTATCCGGTTTCCAGGGTCCTTCGTTCTGGGTGTGAACATCACGCTGCTGAGCCGTAGTGGGGCTACCTTCTGACCATCCTAGCGAGCTGTGTCTACCCCTGTCAGCTGATACCCCCCCTCGTGTATCTACACTTTCGAGGGCAGTGGTTTTGTTTTAATTGAATTACCGGTAGCGTTGCGGTGCGATCTACTAAGACCACGACCTTTCTGCTCTACGTCTAGCCTTTACTAATTTTAGTATTTTAGTATCACTGTCTTGTCACTTAGTATAAAGTACCTTACGTTCTGGTTCCGTACCGTTTAGTATTAAGAATCACTTCCTTTGTTACTGAGGCGAAGTATTGTAAATAAAGGTTGTACGAAGATACCGATTTTATTATCTTCTCTTAGTTACTACCTATATGTTACCTACCTTCTAGAAGGGGATGGTACATACTCGAAGATCTTAGTGAGGCAAGTCTTGAGGTTGGATTTTCAATGAATCTAATCGGTCTAAGACCCAAGTTATGACCAACAGCACGAAAAGTAAGATCGAGGTCGATGGGCAAGAAATTCACTATGTGGATGAGTACATCTAATTGGCCTAGCTAGTTTCCTTCGATAACAGAGAGGAAGAAGAAATTAATCGCCGTATATATAACGCCTGGAGGAGCTACTGGTCCATGTAACAGCTTATGAAGGGAGACCTTCCATTGTCATTGAAGCCTTGCTTGCCCGTCCGTGCATGCAACTTGCAGTGCTCAAAGTTGGTCATTCAGGATCAGAAGTCCAAGCTCAAGATTTGCCAGAGAGCGATGGAGAGAGTGTCTTGGGTGTCACTAGGCTGAATAGAGTGCCAAACATCGAACTACGCTCTAAAACAGGCATTGTTGATGTCGGACATAAAGCCGCTTAATTGAAATCGGAGTGGGCGGGCCATGTATGCCGAATGCATCCGGATCGATGGGCCTCTTTAGTTACGAAGTGGACTCCCGGAGATGGTTACAGGAAGAGTGGTAGGCCTAGGAAGCGTTGAGTGTGACGATATACAAAAAAAAACCGGGCAAGTGCGTGTCGGGCCACGCGCAGTGTAGGGTTCCGTAGTTGCGAATGACAACTTTGAGTTCACACTGTTTAAACTCGCACCTCACAGTTTAACGACCAAAAAAATCTAACAATTAAAATTGTATGAAATTTTACATTTTCCAGTACATTTTATAAGTTGGTTGCCTATAGCTTTTTGGTTTGCACTTAATACTCAGCTCTGATAGTTTTCCTTTCAACTTCAGTATATATACTACTGCTGTAATTTTTTTCACGTATCCATATATAACCGTTTAGCAGATGGAGGGGGGGGGGGACACTTACCTCTAACAAAAATTTTCACTTTAAAACCAAATATTTCGGAAACGGATCCCTAAATCGAAAAATGGTGTTCGCAACCTCACAATAGTTTTCAAATACCTTTTTAACGATATCCCACACGATGGGTAAGTAGAGAAAAAAAAATACTCCTCCACTTTATACTTGTATATAAATTTTAATGATACTATGGTATCATTTCACCATCATCATCAGGTCTTTTTTTTTAGTCTCCACTGCAGGAGCACGACCCTCTCAGTACTGCTAGAGCCATATATAAGGCAGAGCAGTCAAAGGATTTGGCCTACACTCTCCACGCTGGCCAGACGGGTTGGGGAGGTGTCTTTGATGTTCTTAAGCTTTGTTTAGCTTGTGTTTCCTAAGTCGCCTTCTACGACATCCACGGGAAGACTTGGAGTGGTCCTATTCTTCTCTATCGGGAACCACACGGCATGGTTCATTAAAATTTATATGACGCCTGGATATTTAGAATAGCAAACACTTTTTGCCATAAACTGTCTTTTAAGACAGTATAAGGCAAAAAACTACTATGGTATCATTGTAAAAATCCGTTTCAATATATGATCTTGTTCTGTTCCAACTAAGTATATGCTATTTATATGTTACAACCCGGGCATGTATTATACCTAAAAACCTTCCTCATGAATCACTCTCTCTATTAGTGAAAACCACATGAAAATCCGTCAGTAGTTTTTGAGTTTATCGCGAACAGACAGACAGACAGACGCGGCGGGGGAATTTGTTTTATAATATGTTTGATTTGATAGATAAGTCAGTCAGTAACGTCTAGACAAGTAGTACTTAGTAAATTCTGGTGTCATATGTTCAAGTAGACTTGCCAGGCGTCCGGATAAAGTTGGACACAGTTAGGCTTTTAGGTTGCATGTCCGGCTAAATTAGTCGGAGTCCGGCCTGTTCATGCTTTGGTCAGGCTTTTTAAGTTTGACCATAATTTATAAGATTGATAGAATTTATGATGATTTTAGGTTACAAAGGGATTAATTACCAAAAATGCTTTATATCTTTACTTGCCTGATTTACTTTAAAAAAATTCATGTCTTAAACTACGACATTTGGGTTAACTGGCCGCTCAGTCCGGCTAGTCACTTTAAACATCTGGCATCCCTATTCTCAAACAACATATACCTATTTTTTTAAGCTTAAAAAGTGCCTTGAGTGTCAGCTAGGGCAAACGTCTTAACGTGCCTTCCGAAGAAAGGAGTTTCAGATATTTATAACTCTGATGCTAGCAATCAAACGGGAAGCACTCCTGGTTGTTTAATGATTCAATCTTTATTGGCCATGTAACTCATTAAAAATGTAGATAAGGTTTAAACTCTCTCTCTCTCTCTTTTCAACCGACTTATAAAATAGAAGGAAGTTCTTATTTCGGTTGTATCCTTTTAATGTTTCTCCACTTCTCATTACGCTCGTCATTTACGAACAGAATTTTAAAATTTTGTTTTTCTTTGAAGATCAAGTAATACTTTCGAATTAGTTCCATTTATGTAAATGTCATCAAAATCGGTTTTTAGTTTGTTTCAAGTATGTTTTTTGTTTGAAAGATCATAATTATTCAATTTTGTGGTTACCGTATGCAAAGTCTCCTTTTGTCATCTTAAAGTATTATCAGTTTGACGACCTCCGTGGCGCAGTGGTTCCCCGCCAACCTTCGGCGCGAGTGGTCCCGGGTTCGTTCTCGGGTCAGGTCATGATGAAAAATATCTTTTTTCAGATCGACGTGGGTCTTTGATGTTTGTCTATCTAATTATAAAATAACGTTGTGTTAGTATCGTACGACACAAGCTCACAATTTTCTGTGGGGCTAGCTCCATTTGTTTGATTTGTCCCTATATATTTATCAGTTGCATCTTCAGCTGTCACACTTTGAAGTTCCAAGTAGGTACTTTATACTGTAGCTTTTTCTAGTCACAATTTAGTTTGAAACCCTAATTCTTTAGCGAAAAAAACTTCATGCGGGCATGATGGTGCTTAATTCATTAAAACGCAAGATATTATGTATATACAGATTTATTAAACAACTTATAACTACATATTAATCTATCAGTTCGTTAAGATTTCACTAATTTAATTTTAATAGCATAAGTGGCAGTAACGTTGTTCAATGTTGACATTTTTGACTAATTAAAAGATTTCTTTACAACTAAAACACTGCTAGTTAAATGTATTATTCCAATAGCCAAGCTTTTTTCATTTATCACCATGTACCCAATTCCATTTTTCTCCAATCCACCTAATACTTATAATTAAAAACACTGATATCTACTAGTACTAGTACCTAAGTGAAATAGATTTATTTTGATAACAACCAATTATACTAGCAATATTTATTTAACGAAATTTTTATAGGAATCATTTGGCGATAGTTTCAATCAAGAACTTTTTTATCAATCAACTACAAAATGATGTTTTCATCAAAAACGGAAAATCTTTTTTCATTTCTTAATTTTTTTATAAAGTAACAATATCCTTCGAAATATTTGTGACATTGTGATCTTTCACATCATTATAATGAATGACAAAATATACTTGAAAATCATTCCATTAGGTACTTATTTTTTATCACTACTATGATGAGCTCACACGAGATTCGATCGTGCATAGATCACTATGTTTATCGACAATTAAAAGTTATTGAGCGTTTTATTATTTTAGTAATATATCTATTTACATACATACAACTACACTACTCTTCTCCTCTAACTCCGGTATTCATTAATTGGTAACTACGGTAGGACTATTGCTAAAAAAAAAAAACAGATGTGTATGATGCAATTAAGAAACTATTGTTGAATGTCGTAAAACAATTCTTGAAGTAAATTCAGTCAATGATAGGGAAACAATTAATTAAAGACACACACAATAAGGTAATTTACACTACACATAAAATGTCTAAATTTTCTGGCTATTATACTAGATATTTTTTCTCAATATTTTAACTTTTCATGCCTATAAGACTGTTTTGGTTATTTTTTTTTGATCAGAAATACAACTCTCGTCAGAAATGGTCAATCAGTATATGAACAAAATTATAACGAGATATTTTTTTAAGTTTGCGTAAATTGTGGTGTTGCATACTATGTGTTTTATTTTTATCTTGATGAAGATATGAAATGTCACTTAAAAAATAAAATAGGAATTATTCTCAAAGTCCGGAGTTTCCACAGTACTCGCCGATGCGGTCGGATATGCACTCGAAAATGTCGAAGGAGACGTCGCAATTGCGCCCATTATCTGTAAAAATATTAAAATATAATTAATGCTGCTGTCAAAAACGTTTAACTTAAAATATCCAGTAGACACCTAACACATCTTACTAATAAGTGTAAAAAATTACGATTCGAAATAAAAAAAGAAACAATCAGCTATTAATAATCACAGTCATTTTCTTTCTTTCTTCTTTTATATTATGGCTTACTGAGATCTGTAATTCTGCCAATGTTCAGTTTAATGAGATACTAAGTATCGGCGTTGTACGGTACCTATAGTTTTTAAAAAGTGGTAAGTAGGACTATAACAGATGGCGTATGTTCTTATCTTCTTATGGGAGCTTCTGATGACAAATATATACAAGCTAATATCACAGTCTACTTTCATATAATAAAGTCCACTAAAATCGAAATGCAAAATCGTCTAAGGCAAACTCCAACTGCACCCCTTGACTTCTCACCACAAACTCCATCACAGTCATTATTAGATCATTTATTTGAAAACTAAAGCATTCTGTAACTTTTGGCCTGTCAGGTAAAAAGGGACCATAAAGGAGACCGCTTTGATGAGAGAGAGAGAGGGGCTCTTTATCTGAGCTGTTGTGCGTCAGACGCCTATTTATACTTACTTACTTCGACATTAAAGTGCGCCATTCTTCCCTATTCATAGAATTGGCACAAAATAGGGAGAGCCTATATATGAATGAATCTAATATTATGACAGAGATGAGTTTTAGGTATATATTTCCAAATGTGAAGCTATACTGGATATTTGTTTAACCAAGGAGTCTCCAATATTACTTAGTTCTGCTTTTGATTTTTTTGTATAAAACCTATGCTGAATTTAGGTCTCATACTTAAGATGCAAAAACGTCTATGATCTTGACACGACGGCTTTTAATAATACAGCGTGGTTTTGAACTTTTTAATTGCAGCGCCGGTCAGGGCCCTCAATTGATTCTGGCATTTTATTTTCAACACCTGTATGTACATTAAGGAAGCAATAATGTCGTGCAATAATTAATGGAGGGTGTTATTTTTGTATTTCAATTGCGATTCTAAATCCGAGATTTAGAAATATAGCTCAGAGGCTCAAAAAAGACATATAATTGACCTACAATAAAAAGAAATAAACTAAAATCGGCCGGTGTGGTGCGTGAGTTCACAATATAAAGTGTGGATTAATGTTTAAAAAAAACCGGCCAAGTGCGTGTCGGGCCACGCGCAGTATAGGGTTCCGTAGTTGCGAATGACAACTTTGAGTTCACACTGTTTACACCTCACAGTTTAACGACCAAAAACATCTAACAATAAAGATTGTATGAAATTTTACATTTTCCAGTACATTTTATAAGATGGTTGCCTATAACTTTTTAGTTTGTACTTAGTACCCAGCTCTGATAGTTTTCCTTTCAATTTCAGTATATATGCTACTGCTGTAATTTTTTTCACGTATCTATATATAACCGTTTAGCAGATAGAGGGGGGGGACACGTACCTCTAACAAAAATTTGCAACTTTAAAACCAAATATTTCGGAAACGGATCCCTAAATCGAAAATTGGTGTCCTCAGCCTCACAATATTTTTCAAAGACCTTTTTAACGATACCCCACACGATGGGTAAGTAGAGAAAAAAAATTACTCCCCCATTGTACTTGTATGGGAGCTACCAAAAAAAAAATTTTTTTTCAAGATTTTTTCTACGACTTTTTTGCCATGATTAATATACATACTTATACCAAATTACAGCTTTCTAGTACTTATAGTCTATGAGTAAAACAGCGGACGGACAGACAGACAGACAGACAGACAGACAGACAGACAGACAGACAGACAGACAGACATGGCGAAACTATAAGGGTTCCTAGTTTACTACGGAACCCTAAAAAATCATTACTCGCTCTCGGCGATAAGGTGTTGTTTATGATCGCGATAAAGGAAATAAGTGTACAAGAGCTTTATAGACCTGGCCCACGCAGAAAAATCTTAAAACCGTATCTTAAAAAGGATAAATACATCTTCAAAGGTTTGAGGTTTGAATCGATAAATGGATGACTAATTTATTTAAGTATGATTTTAAGCTTTCACGGTCACGGTCACAATCACTACTACGAAAATTTTTTTTTAAAATCTATGACTACTATCTTCACTTCTGTCGAAAGATCAGTCTTTTTAATTTATTTAAAAGATACCCATAGTTTTGGTTTTGAACAAATGATTGTTTTTCCGTGAAGCACTCCCTGGAAGCCTCTGGCACCGTCCGTCTGACTGTATTCAGACGGACGGTGCCAGGACGGTCTGGTGGGAACAGTCCCACACCCAGAACTATATCCTCTTAATACAGACTCGGCTCCGATTGAAATACTTTTTAAAATATATTTAAAAGTTACCCATATGTGTGGTTCTGGAGAATTTGTCGTGGTTCCTCATGAGGCACTTCCTGGAAGCTTCTAGCAGCTCTATGAAGCAGCCACGCTCATTGTCGCCATCCAAGTACAGCCCCACCAGATTTTCCAGAATTATGTCGTGATACAGGCTCGAGTCCGATTGAAAGAGACCGTTTTTAAATATATTTAAAAGTAACCCATCGATGTGATCCTGGAGAATTTGTCGTCGTTTCTCAAAAGGCATACCCTGGATGCCTCTGGCACCGTCCGTCCGAGTATGCTCTTACCAAACCATCTAGATTCATGTCGTTCTTATACAGACTCGGGTCAGTTTGAAATACAAAGTCAGTTTTAAGATATATTGATAAGGTACCCATAGGTGTGGTCCTGGAGAATTTGTCGTGGTTCCTCATGAGGCACTCCCAGGAGGCCTCCAGCACGGCCATGAAGTAGCCGCGTTCGTTCACGCCGTCCAAGTACAGTGTCACCAGGCCATTTAGAACTGTGGCGTCTATATATAGGACCCCAGGTTCCGATTGAGATAGTCAGTTTTAAAATATATTTTAAAGTTACCCTTAGGTGTGGAATCATAAGGAACCCATACTCTCCTTGGAAGCCTCTTGCATCATTCGTCCGAGTACAGTCCCACAGCACCATCCAGAATTATGTCGTCGAGTCCGATAACAAAAAGTTCATATATTTAAAAGTTACCCATAGGTGTGGTCCTGGAGAATTTGTCATGGTTCCTCATGAGGCACTCGCGGGAGGCTTCCAGCACGGCCATGAAGTAGCCGCGCTCGTTTACGCCATCGGAGTACAGTCCCACCAGTCCCTCTAAGGTCGGGAAGCCGTAGCCATCAACCTAGAAGTGGCAAATAGGATTTTTTTTAAATGGCGTGACATACAAATTTTTAAATGTTTTATGATGTCGAACAGACTAACTTATGAAACTTTCTCGAATAACTACTTGTTTATAGGCTCTCATTTTCGAACCAAAATCAGTTTTACTTTTGTTTATCAGTGGTATACTCATACTGTGACAACATGCTTGTAGAGACGAGCTCCGTGGCGCAGCGGTCATCACGCCGGCCTGTGACACGGATGGTCCCGGGTTCGATCCCCGATCAGGTCAAGATGGAAAATGATCTTTTTAAGATTGACCTGGGTCTTGGATGTTTATCTATATATGTATTTGTTATAAAATATAGTATCGTTGAGTTAGTATCCCATAATACAAGTCTTTCTTAAGAACTTACTTTGGGGCTAGCTCAATCTGTGTGATTTGTCCGTATATATTTATTTATTTACTGACTCACAGAGAGGGAAAATTTATTACTCTAAGTATTGGCCAGATTCGATTGTTTGGCTATTATGCCTACAAAGCTAAACGGCGATGGGGCGTAATTTCGGGGTTTGAGATTGATTAGGTTGAGGTTTTTGGTAAAAAATATTTGACTGATTCACTTTCGGCCTGATATTTTTACTTCACCGGACGGAAATTTAATTTGATTTTACGCAATTTAGAGGGCACATCACATTTTTTCGTATGAAACATGTGACTTTACTTTCTTGTAACATTTTATCAATTTAAATGGTTCATGACATACAAGTAATAATGCAACTTGCGTTTTCTTGGACTTTAAACAGCTCTGCATCTATGAATTAAATTACATATTTTCATCTACAAAAATATTTATCGTACATGCGTGTTTATAAGAAATTAAATGTATTTTTTCACTTGTCGATCGTTCTCTTTTAATTCTATAAGCAAAGTAATAAATTACATATTTATTGAAACTAGTTTCTCTATACAGCTTCAGGGTAAGCCAGAGCGATCCCATAAAGAGCGGCCGCATATTATCAGAAATCCCTGTTAGAAAAATTCTGACGCTCGCCGGAAGCTTGCCGGAAGCACCCCGCATACTATCAGAAATTTTGATCCGGCAGCTTTTGAGCCCAGTCGTGTTTCATCTGTATGCTTACGCACATCTACCTGTATTAATGAAGATACGTATGTTATTGCTCTTAGCGCTTTTTTATTTAAATAAAACAAATCGGCCAAGTGCTAGTCAGACTCGCACATGGAGCGTCCCGTACCATTATCTAGATACAACATTAGACTATCGGGCAAAAACTGCAATGAAAATCATGTTCTTAGTACGACAGCCCTTAATATTTTTTTAATTTTGATTTAATAATTATTTATTTTTAAAGCGATAAATATACAAATAAATATTTTGTGAATATCTGGAGTCTACCTGTTGCCGTTATACATAACGAGCAAAAGATGGCAAAAAAATCACGTTTGTTATATGGGAGCACCCCTTAATTATTACCTATTTTATTCTGATTCTAGTATTTATTGTTAAAGCGGTAAAAGCAAATAAGTTCATCATCTATGAAAATTTTTAATTGTATAGTAATCACGGTTTATGAGGAGAGGTATTTGAGGCGCCCGATGGTCCAGTGGGTGTGAGCTCTATGAGCGTTTACGTATGTTAAGCAACCCCTGGTTGGATGGGTGACCGCAAGTGGCATAAAAATATCTCGAGTTCCTCCGTGCTTCAGAAGGCACGTTAAGCCGTTGGTCGCGGCTGTCATCATTGATGTCAGTCGTTAAGCTATGTCAGATATTTTTCCACATCGGCAATTAAATCTTGATTCAACTCATTTTCGTCAAGAACGTAGGTTCCTAAAATACAACAAACACGTGTGCAGCGTACGGCGGCGGACGGTAAACTGACGCGAATTTCTGATAGTGTGCGGGGCCTAGTACAAAATGTATGTAAATCACGCCTTCCGCAATTTCTATCAGAAAAAATTCTGACGTCCGGCTGAGGTGCCATCCGGCGGGCATCAGAAACGGACGACCCGTTAGAATTTTTCTAACAGTGTGCGGGAGCTAATACAAAATGTATGCACGGAGTGCCTTCCGGCGAGCGTCAGAATTTTTCTAACAGAAATTTCTGATAATATGCGGCCGCTCAAAAAGTACACAGAGCTCCGATCATAGAACGGACCTTGAACGACGAATGCACTTTTATTCATTGTGGCTATTAATAATATTCGAAAATAAAATACAAATTACTCCGTGTTCGGCCGCTTTTATAGCCGTTATATTTCTGTACGAGAGATTTTTTCATGAGTCGTAAATAGAAGACGAATTTTTCCTTTTTATATTTACGATTGTGCCGCTTTATAGTAAACAAATTGGAGCAATCAGCCCGCGACACTGCCATAAAGCATTAAAACTCGATTTTAAATGAATTTTGCGATTTACGTCCTCAAATAATCGATCAAGCCTGTTTGGAATGAATAAGACATGGCATAGAAGGCAATGTGTTCCCGGCAGAGTAGAATAGGACCACTCCAAGTCATCCCGTGGATGTCGTAAAAGGCGACTAAGGAAACACAAGCCAAACAAAGCTTATCAACATCAGAGAGACCTCTCCAACCCGTCTGGCCAGCGTGGAGAGTGTAGGCCAAATCCTCTGACTACTCAGGCTAGTATATGGCTCTGGTAGTACAGAGAGGGTCGTGCTCCTGCAGTGGAGACTAGAAAGACCTGATGATGATGATGATGATGAGAAGGCAATGTCAGGTAAATAAATTTTCATGAGCCCACTGTAAAATAGTTTATGTCTGATAAATTTATTGGATTAGATTAAAGAAAAATAATAATAATAATGTAAGCCTAATAATTATTAAGGCAGGCACGTCGGTCCATTGTTTAAGTGTGCATTACATAGGTAACATAATAGTTATGTATTTTTTTTATTCGGTAAAAATAAGAGCTGTTAGGTTTATTAAGAAAATAAATGTTACAGGTGATAAATGAAAACTACTACTATAAATAAAATAATAAGCTAATTTACATTAACACGGTGTATTAAATATACTGTATAAAAATATAAATTCCTCATATTAAGGCCATTAATTTTTATATGTTCAGTCCAATTAAAAATTAATCGCTTTGCAAAATAAAATCATTGTTAATTAGTTTAAGAAGAGGTGATATAGGTACTATTTAGTTCAGTGAGAGCCCAGAAAAGAAACAAATATGACAATTTATTTTATTTAATATTCGATATAGTAAAAATGGAATAGTTTCCAACATATGCGTAATTTATGGATTTTCAAAATACAAGGTCATCTCACGAGGGATTCAAACCCAAAATCTTGAGGTGAGATCCATCTTACAAGATAATAATTATATTTTGTATTCTAATAATCCCATCCTATCCTATGTACTTCCTACTTAATATTATAAATGCAAAAGTTTAGATGCTCAATAACGCCCAAACGACTCAAGGTATTTAAATGAAATTTTGCGCACAGATAGTTAATTAACCTGATTAACGCATAGGCTTTTTATCCCAGAAAAAGTATTTTTTTTCGAGGGATCGACATGAATTCGAGCGGAGCTATGCGACGAGTACAAGTTAATTCAATGTTTTTGATAATAGAAAACATTTGTAAAGACGGGCATTATCGATTGATCGGGCGTGAAAAGTCGAGGTAGAGACAATACGGTATTTGTATGGTAGAGTCGTAGATAGAGTAGATACTTACAGCTTTCACTTTCCGGTAAACACATTGCAGCAGACACTGGAATAAAAAAAAACAGAATTTAAAGCACTTGTTTGTTTAAGTAAATTGTAGTAAGTTTAGTTGTCAACTGAAATAAAAACTTTAATAATAACTAAGTAGTTTGCATGGGTTATGGTTCCAGTTTCATCAATTAGAGCCTCAAATGTTTGTGACATAAAAAGTACCTTATTCATAATAAATCATTAATTTTTGGCAGAGATAGGTTAAGAAATAAAGTGAGTAACTTTCAAGTTCATTAAATAAGTATTTGTATTCAGGTAATAAATTATGTTTTAATCGATCTGAAATGACGTATACATTTTTGATACGAATGACTAAGTTCCGTATAACCTTGATTGTCGAAACAGAGTAGGTATTTGTGTTGTGCGTCGTCACCCAAAAGTAATTTTGCAATTTGTACTGCATTCGGCTTCCAATAGTCGCATAAGAAATGCGATATAGCTTAAGCTACTCCACTCGATACTTTCCATCAACCATGTTTATTGGAACTAGCTTTCCCTACACATCGATTCACCCATGATGACTAGCTATCAAATACCTGTCCTTCACTTTGCATTGGCAATTCAAGTGATATGCGTGAACAACTACTATCTTTCGTTCCACACACTTTCTTCCCAACACACTTTAGTACACGACGTTGTAAAGATAAGGAAAAAAAGACGCAGGTGCAATATGGATTTCTGAGTGATTATTTAGAAAAAAATATATATAAATAGCCAGCAGTGGACTCCTTGCAGCTGAGACGATGTCATAAAAATATATTTAATATTTATAATACTCAGAACAACAAATGTAATATTATTATCATCTCATCTCATCAAAATACCTTTTCGTATCTCTTTTACTAATGTAAAATTAATTTTGAGTTAGATATAGGAATTTGTTAGTTCTTCGTGGGTGTGAGGCGTCAATACTAGTATAAGATTTTTCAAGCTGCCTAAAGAATACACAGCATCGTATTCTACCACGTAGGTTGGCGTGCAAATATTATGAAGCGAGTAACATATCGTTCTTAATTTAACAAATAACGATTTTTTATCACGCGACATATAGAGGAAACTGTTCCTTATAAACGGGGCTAGCCGTCAAATACTTAAAACAATTTTAACTAATGACTTACTAATATCCCGGGCTAATCTTTAACTTGCTAGTTATTACCCAGACAGTAGCAGAACGAGATTTGAGAACGTTTTTAGTTAAGAAGCCTTTTGAGTAGTCAATGGTTAGCCTTGTTTCAATGGTCCTGTGCTACTTATTTTCGATCAAAGATCTTTTTAATGCTATTGACCCATCTCAGATATTACAGAAGATTGCCTGTAAAGTACTACTCGTAAATATTTCAAAATGATGACCGATTGATTGAAGTGCTACATTTTGAACTTTTGTTGCTAGTTGTCAGAAAATACAGAGTGAAGTTTACATAATATTGGATAAGAAATCAGAGAACGCCTAAAACCCACTCTAGGCGTAGTAGGCGCGAGCTTTTTGGTAGGAGTATTATTCGCTCTAGTGATATTTTGTTTGAAGTTTGGGCAAATACTCTCTCCTCATACTTCCCCTCATGCCGTGTGGTTACCGGCAGATTGGCATAGGACCAGTCCTAGTATCCCCGTGGGAGTCGTAGAAGGCGATTTAGGTAATAAAGCTTAACATCAAAGAGACCTTTCCAATTCGTTTCGCCAGCGTGGAGAGTGTAGGGCAAATCCTTTGACTGTTCTGGCTAATTTATGGGTCTGGTGCTACAAAGAGGGTCGTGCTCCGGCAGTGGAGAATATCAAAGATTTGATGACGACTGATGATGTAGAGTCATCATCAGTCGTCATCAAGTCTTTGATCATTCCATTCCGATAACTACTTATAGGTTTTAAAGATATTTAGACGTACCCCAGCAATCCGCTTTTCGTCGTGCGTAAACGGCACTTCTCTCTTGTTTCTTCGTCGCTGCGCTGGCATCGTGTGTTCTTCCTTTATCACGTCTAGGGCCTCTGAAATTACAAAAATTAAAGAGTTTTGGGTCTCGTTCTTTTTTGTTTTTTAACATATGCATAAAGAAAAAATACCAATACCAATAATAATTTTTTATTCCAATTTACTTAATACGGATGGTATTGTTGTACGTGTCCCTGTGAGTCTCAGTGGTGGAGCTGAAAATCAGTGGTTTGCTCTACGAGCAAACGCATCGCTGAGCTCCTACCTTTTGTTGTCGTTGTGGCACTCATGCTGGATCTTATTCGTTTACCGTTTCAATATTATGTTTTTGTGTAAATGTATGTGTGTCTTTTCGAAAACAATAAAGCTTTTATCTATCTATCTATCTATCTACCTTTAAAAGGTGATAGGTATTGAGAATTAGTGTGAATTAAATTATCGTAACCAAGTATTCTTCATAAAAGGTTAGAGACTATTTATTTTATTGTCAGTTTTTGATTATATTGGCTGTTATTTTTTTTGCGTGGCGTAAAGAGATCCAGCGTGGACACGTTGCCAGCGTTCTTGGCACAATGCCGCAGGGACAGACTCTGTTAGACTTTTTAATTTTAAAAAGTTTTTTAAGTAATTTTTAATTTTTAATAGATAGGTATTCAAATACCTATCTTGTTTTGTTTATTAAATAAAGACTACAGTCATAAAAAATATTGAAATCAGCAATAAATATTTCTTCCACGTGACCTGGGAAGATACGATAGGAGATGACGTAGTCTTTCATATACAGTTTTTCATATTTTAAATAAATAAATTATTATGATTGATTACTGCGAGGGTAAACATAAATCTATATATAGCTGTAATTATCATATTGTATGTTTATAAGCCATCTATCTATTGACGAAAGGAAATATACTCTGCAGCGCCGTCGCCTAACTATACCGCCTACCTTGTACAAAGCTGGCAGTCTATTAGTATTATATCGTCTTTAGTAAAAGCTTTCTGAAACAATTTGTCTGTGTTATACGTCACCAAAAGCAGACCGGCTGTGGTATTTCACTTCCCTTAGAATCTACAATGGTAGCTTGTAGCCCAAGCTGACCTATAAATCATTACAACCATGTAACCTGCTGTTGTTTAATGCCAGTTATTGTTTAACAGTTACCAATATTGTTAACCTACTGAGTAACATTTATAGACTTGGGCAAATTATTATGCTTTGATATTTTTTACATTATTGAATTACCTATATGCGAGAGATGTTGAAAATTCGAAGTTGTTTTGTCAGGGCCAGATATTTGAGAAACTGGACAAAAATTACACCTGTAAACCTTGGTCGGGTACAACAAGACTTTCCTTTCAACATCAGACTATCTCTAACCTCGTAGACAAGATGTATTATTTAAAAAAATAACGTTCACCATATTGTTATTTTATTACATACCATATGACACTCCGGGAAAGAACACGATTCTAATTACTCCTCACATTTCAAAATCGGTCTAACCGTATAGGCTACAGAAGACAACAATAGAACAAACATACTTACATAATACCTATTTACATAGGTATATATAGGTATATGAATACATACACACAAACGCGCGAAAAACATTGCCCTCCTTGTGGGTTAAGTTAGATAAAATCGAAATCTGCTGTTCCACGCATTATGCCACGGTTGCGAATGGGTAAATAAATTGTCCCTTGTGTTTTTAAAAATTAGTCCTCACTATATATTAAATGCAACAGTTAGGTACTAGGTTTTTGTGTCTTTTCATTTGTATTTAGTTTACAAGTTTTTTTTTCATCCAGCGTATAGATTACCGTAAAGGGATAACTCACCCAACAAAATGATAAATTTTGATCTATGTGATAAAGTATTTCACATTTTTTAACTAAAGTGTTCAGCCGGGCCGTTCATTATTATAAAAATTAAAAAAAAATATTTTCGCATTAATTTCGTTACTTGGAAAAGTTAGTTCATGTTGATGGACTGAGTTATTCCGTGAACCATTTTGTACGCTACATTTAAAAATATAACTTGTAAATCATTAGAAAGGTAGGAACTTCTCTACTTTACACACTCCAACTAAACGCAAAATAATGGTTAAAAGTCAAGGACATTATATGCTTTAATGAGCTTATTTTGAGCTCAATGTCGTTAAGTAATAAATAATAACGTATGAAGCCTTCGAAGAATTAGGCTCTTTTTATATTTATTTCACGGCCGCTGGCTGTTATAAAACCATTTAGCTGTTTCCTTTAATAATAAAGGCTCGTAGAGATGTATTTAAAATGCACCCTATTATCTGAATTATTATTGGTTATTGTTAATGATTACATTATTTAAATGCTGAATCAATAAAGAGTACCAAATATCTTGAAAAAACACGATAATTTAAATAGCAAATGCTCTTAAAACTATATTAAAAATGAAGTCTGTGTTTAAAATGTTTTGTAGAGCCATACATAAAATAATGTTTATAGTTTAAACATGCGTTGATACAAAAGACTTCAACGAGTCATGTTGAATTTATATGTTATTTTATATATATTTAAAGTCGTTTCTTTTTAAATTGGATTTCTAGCCTCTGTGCCTATTTCTATTATTGAACAAAACCCCTTCTTTGCCCTATACAAATCTCTATGAAGATAGTACACCAGTTTTGCTAAAACGCAGTTAAATAAAATCAGCCCATTACGTTCCTGCGCAATAACATTTTTCGACGCTTGTCCCTTCTATGGTTATTTTTGACAGATTTGGATTGTTTGTATCTACTTGTGCTTAGTTATGATTGCCTTTACATGTGTTTTTATGTTTTTTACGTCATTAGGTACCTTGTTGGTGACCTAGTGACAAGAAACAATTGTAAAACTGTTTTAACTGCGATTCCGGCATTAAGTGGTTAACTGCTAGTTATAAATAAACCGATTGACCTCCCCGGCTGTGCCCAGGCATGTGTTATACCTATAAATCTTTCTCATGAATTACTCTATGTATTAGTAAAAACCACATGAAAATACGTGCTGTAGTTTTTGAGTTTATCGCGAACAGAGAGACAGACAGACAGACGCGGCGGAGGACTTTCTTTTATAATATGTAGTGATTAGCTCCACAAACCGTTGGAAACTCGACAGTGTTACAACATAAATTATCAAATGGGGTCTTTAGGTCACAAGGAAAGCCACTAGTGCTTACGTATCATGCAACTTACGCCCTATGACCTAAGTTAACGCGGAAACGACACAAAGATTCCATAACTTTTATGAAGCCTGTAGTGATTGTGAAATATAATGGATACAACAACTATTGCTGTACTGAAAACATTACGTACTTAGCCCATATTATCGCTAGTGGGCCAAGTAATAGGCTTGTTGCAATGAATTATTTCTAAGATAAGTAATTAGTCTATCTGGTAGATTGTTGAAAAATATCCAAGCTTTTGTGAGTGGAGTTCCCTCCATCTGTCCGAATCTCTTTTTCTTTTGTCAATTAAACAAAAATTGATAAAATTAAAGCCCGTTAAAGCTCCGCGTGATTTTACTAATCGATACATCTTTACCAGCCTGTTGTGTCTTGAGCCCCCACTCCAGCATTTTGATGCGTTTTATCCTGATGATCTTTTATTTTATTTAAAAAAATGTTTCTAATATCTTTAAATTATAATCAAGGTTTTTTTAGAAACATGCCTAATATTTCAGCGAAAAGATGCGATCAGGGAGGCCTAATGAAATAGTACAGGTCATAAATGTGAAATTATTATACAATTTTAAAAATTGTCTTATTTTTTAATACAACAATCCTTAATGTTTGAAATGACTAATGAATCAGAGTTTAACGCTACAACAGTAAATGTCGATCATCATAAAATATCGATTGATGTAACTCATTAATATTAACTTCTTCAGAGTAATAACAAAGTGTTTATATCTATTATATTCCTAATTTTCAACAAGCAGTTTTCCGCAACTTCGTCTAAGTAAATATAGCCTATGTCATTTGCAAATAAATTAGCTTTCTATATGTAAAAGAATTTTGAAAATCAGTCCAGGAGTTTAAGAGCCTATTTTGTTGATGGAAACAAACGAAAAAAAATTAAGCATCATATCTTCCCTATTTGCAAATATTAGTAGAGACAATCACTTACTAAGACAAGACGAACTAGAATTTCGAAGAAACCTTTCACATTAAGAATCAATGAGCATGCAAAATCGTGAGATTTTATTAATAGATATGCAATCGGTACAGGTTGTGTTACAATTTCCTCCAATGCGTTGCACTCTGATGCAAGTTTCCTATATTGCCGTTGGTTTTGAAATCGATACTAAACCCCGGTTAAGTTGGTTATTACTATTAGTGCAATATGCAAACAAGTTCTTGGTTGACGACACGCTCTTAGGCCCTAAGGTGACTTAGAGAGCCATTTCTCACTAGGCCATCAGGCATACGGCCCACTAAATGGCAAGTAGTCACGGTAACTTATGAACGTTTGCAAAGTCTAAGGGGCCATGTGTGTTTTGTTTATGTTAATGATAATTTTTACAATTTTAGAACATTTATGCTGTAATCTCTTCATAAAAAATATTTATTCGTTAAAAATTTCTACACAAAGTAATTACATTTTATTTTGAACCAAATAAATCATGTCAACAGCAAAAAATATTGTCTAAAACGAAATTGGCTCCAGAGTATTTCTTTAAGCCTAAGCTTAAAATACATTATATTTAAAAAGCTTCCGAATGTTGTACGTATACGTAGGAACCACAGCACTGATTTTTAGTCGGTACCACTACCACATGTATGACCCACCATGGCTTAGTTCTCTATAACATGTATAGACGCTGTCGCAATACCTATCGTTCTTGGAGCCGGTTCAAAATAATGGATAAACAATGTCGCTCCGTCACAATGTTTCAAGTCGGTCATGTCACTGATATGAATGCCCCAGATACATCTTAAGTCTTGAGTGGCTTTATTTAAGACTAGCAGCCCTCCCCGGCTGCGCTTGGGCATGTATTATACCTCTAAACTATTCTCATGAATCACTTCATCTATTGGTAAAAACCAGATGAAAATCCGTGCTGTAGTTTTTGAGTTTATGGGGAACAGATAGACAGACACACATGGCGGAGGACTTTGTTTTATAATATGTAGTGAAGACGAAAGTTTACGTCCGTCATATTAATTGTTTGGCTGATGTCACATAGCCTATGATAATCCGGGGAAGAACACAAATCTAATGACACCTCACACTTCAAAATTGGTCAAGTCGTTTATGCTACAGGATGCAACAATGGAATAGACATACTCACATACATACATTCAATAACATGCTTACATAAATAATAAATACACGCGAAAAACATTACCCTCCTTGTGGGTACATTCGGGTAAGAACTAAATACACAGAACCCAGTAAAAACCCAGAAAGAAATATTTCATTTTAATGATTTTCATGTCTCTGTATGTCTTCGTCAATTAAGTTGCCAAACAAGTGATTGGATCAAAATTGTATTCTATTTTTTAATCTATACCAAGTTGGTGGAGGTTGAACAACTCTGAGTAGCCATAACCAATTTAGTCAAAGGGCCAAAGGTATCCGGTTAAATATTGCTGCTATGCCATTCATTTTGAGTTTGAACGATTTGAATAGAAAATCATATTTTATGATGAAGTAGATGATCTGGTAATTAATAATTTTCAGGTTTTGTTTTTAAATAACGTTATACCTATACTTATAAAAGATAAATTCCATAAGTATTAAAACAAAATTAAAATGAATCTAAGAAAGCCAATAATTGTTACCGACTTTAAGTATCGAAGACTCGTCGGTGGCTTAAAATAAAAATGCAGAGAAATTGATAGAATTATACGGCTAATTATAAATATATTATGAAAGTTAATGTTCCATATATTTTACGAAGATCAAGTACATTTCTAGATTCAGTATTATTATAGAAACATGCATGTTTATAAGTATAATGCATAGTATCGTTTGGATTCAATGTTGTTATATGAACGTAGACAAGGTCGGCGATGTTGTGATACTCAACTACTTTGCGATTGCGAAATGTCTGTTCGTTACGCATACAAAGCATTACTTTTCTACAATGCATCTATCTTGGCTTACATACTGTGATTTGTCTGTATAAATAAATAATAAAATAATAAATACTGGACTTACAATGAAATTTCGATATATAAACAATATATGTATATTAGGAGCCCGATGGTCCAGTGGGTGTGAGCTCTATGAGCGTTTACGTATGTTAAGAAACCCCTGGTGCAGTCCCTACTTGGATGGGTGACCGCAAGTGGCATAAAATATCTCGAGCTCCTCCGTGCTTCAGAAGGCACGTTAAGCCGTTGGTACCGGCTGTCATCGTTGATGGCAGTCGTTAAGCTATGTCAGATGCCTTTGGGCAGCTTGAAAAATCTGACACCAGTGTTGGCCACTTACACATACGAAAACCAACCCACCAACCAGAATCTTTTAATAAAATATGTTACGAATGAAATATTATTGATAAAATGTTACTACTTTCATATTCTTATTATGTAAAATACAGGTCACTCACGCACGTATGAAGTCAGCTACAGGCCGACATGTTTTGACCTCATCCGAGGGTCTTCCTCAGGGCGAATGTGAATCGAGACTCCAGATGAGGTCAAAATATGTCGGCATCTATCTGAATACGTACTTGAGTGATACATATTTTACATATTAATAAAGTATCTCACATAACTTTAAAAAAAAACGTTTTTTCTGACGGGTTCAGATGACGCCCTTTCTTTTTTATCGTATAAAATTGAAAAACATAAATACACCATGTGTAAACAAACCTACTTATAAATATTTAACATTCCACTAGGTACCTTGCACTCATCTTGTCATTGACCCCTCGAAATTTATATTCATGCGGTAAACGTTTAACTAGAAAATGCTTTGAATTCACGAGTTAATTCAAAACATGCATCATTTTTCCATTAAAATTAAAAAAGGATGACTGATGCAAACTATTTCAAGAATAAAAGAGTTAAGATCACCCACCATGCACTTATTTTATAGTCATTGACCCTCCCCTACCTCTCTCGAAGCTCAAATTGCACTTAATTACTTCACATAAGAAAAGTAACTTATGTAATTTTAAAAGATTTTTAATTTTAATGTATAGTAGAAAATTAGTTTCATTAGGTCATTTAAATTGGGTGAAAATAGTAAAAATGGTAAATTTATAGTTTTTTTAAAAGAAGATTTTTATAAAAACTTAATCAATCTTTTAATAAAACGCAGACTATTACAGTTATTCAGCCTAGAAATCATTGGCCACATATCACAAAATGGAAATGACAGTTGAGAATGGCTTCTAAGTTATAGGGTGTTAACATTTTTTAGTCGGACAACGGTTTAACCAAAATACTGTCAGTAAAACAATTCGGTATCCTGCATCTGAGAACTTAAAAACTGCTGGATCGATTTAATTAATTCTTTCAGCAATAGAATTATCAGCGAGCAACATAGGCTATATGGGATTTTCAAAAATGTGGATAATCCGTTGAATGTGTTTACTTATACCAATTATATATATATAAGCGTCGTCATTGGGCGAGCGCTGCGCAAACTATTGATGTTTCTGACATCTAGGCATGTTCCTAATTACTTCCTTACCTTAGATGCTTCAGAACCTGGGGTCCGGGGGTCGGGGTCAGCCTGGGGCCTGGAGAGACTGTTAAAAAACAGAAAACAACGCGGACGAATCCGAAGTCGCGGGAACCTTGTATGTTTCCCAAACCAAGATTGAAGATAAGCTTATATTAAAAAGATTTACGGGATTTACTAAACCCTACCATTTTATAAAATGTCATTTTAACAATATTATTTTTTTAAGAATTAACTTTTCATTTTGTCGTTGACTGTATGTACATAAACTAGTAATCGTTTTATGATAAGTCGTTAGTTATGTATTTAAGTCAGTTTATGTCAGTAAGTAGAGAGTTAGAGTTTTAGTTTATGTAGAGAGGTCAAAGAGATAGCGGAGGATAGGGAAAAATGGAAAATACTCCACCGACAAGAACAAAGTTCTTAAATATATGATGATGATGATGATGATGATGTCAGTAAGTAAAATTTTCCAAACAGGTTAATTGTAAAAGATAAAGACGACATAAATTGTTCCCTAAAACCAAAGCGCATTTCGCAAAGCCCACAGTCGAATGAGCACTAAGCATCGCATGCACTTGTTATGCAAGCCTTATGCAAGCTGCATATAGGTCAGTAGTGGATTGCGCTCCGCCGGCAGCCGCCGATTAGTGCGACGGCTGTATTTATTGACGAATTAACGGCTAATTAAAAGGAATTTCGTATTATAATTAACTTATAGGGAAACCTTAAATTGACTAGTTTCCTGGGTCAAACTAATAACATTAAAATTAGACCGTTAGATCTATTATCAAAATCAATATAATAGGATACGTATGTGTTTTTGTCAATTTCAAGACGGGCTCAACACATCATAGTGGTATAAAAAGTGTACGCAACTTGACGTCAACCGGAGTTTTGACGGGCTATATATTTATCATTTTTTGACTAATTAACAAGATAGAAATTTACGTGTTCTATATTTTTTTATTATTTAACAGGCGGACTAATTTTCGTTCATAATCTGTTTATAAAGAGTTGAAAAGTTATTAAGCAATAATGTTTATAAATGGCCAATCTTCAAAATCTTCCCACGTTGATCACACCACACAGTTCATAACATTACGTAAAAGGCTGTAGTAGATAGATTGTGTGTGTGCCCTTCTTCTTATGTACCTTGAACAGGTGAAGGTAAACTTGATACACATTTAAGTAAAGCAGTGCGACAAATATACCAAATGACGTTATCTGTTGTTTTCTTATTCTTATTCTTGTAGTTAAATATTGTAACGAGCAATGCGCTTATATAGCTGCTGATATTGAAACTGCTGGTAATATTTTAATCTCAGCATCGAGATCGCAAATAGGATACAAATTCGATGATCAGGTGGCCGTATTTCTAGAGTAAGACTAATTATATATTTTTTTGCGGCTGAAGACAGACAGATAGGCAGACACACACGAAGACACTTGGAAACTTTCACCACTCCCGTTTTTGATAAGGGTTAAAATTAAACAGAGTTATAGATATAGATAGGTAGATGGGTCCATGCTGGTCTAGGAGAAAAAAAAACGTAGAATGTACCAGCTGCTTCTCTTCCCGCGCAGATCGTAAAAGCCGATCGAGGGAATGGGCATCAGGAATCATGTCCATAGGCGACGCGGCTAGCAACCCATCACTATTTTGATTCCGATCTCACCTGCAAGCCCACCAACATGCTAAACGTGGCCTCAAGGTTTTACATAGACCTGGGCTCTGTCTACCCCGCAAGGGAAAAAGACGTGATAGTATGTATGTATGTATGGGTAGATACTATAGTTTCCCGTGGCTTTTGCTTATATATTATAAGCATTAAATTCTGTAAAAATCATATCATTATGAATATTATTCAATCAATATATTGCATTAGTATTCTTAAGTATTTATATATAAGAAAAGTATTTATATAAAAGAAATGCTGCATGTGTAAAATAGTCCAAAAAATCTGTTGGGAGTTTTCGCGTTTTAAACTAAACAAAACATGATTTTTTTTCTCTTCAATACCAGTTTCGAAGTTTTGAGTAAGATCTATCTTGCATATTTAGTTAAATGCTCTAGTTTAACAAGGTAACCATATCGGCTTTACACTTACAATAGCGTAACTCGACATTGTGTACAAAGACAGCTGATATGTTAAGAAACAAACACACAGACCTATAATCACTTGGAACTCTTGCGCAGATGGCCACAATGGATTCGCCATGGCCGATTTACATACGACAACTGTCACCAAAATCTATTTACGGTGTAAAGGTTGTTGACAGAAGATTTATGATGATTAATTTGTGTATTTTTCCATCTATATTTACTCTTTGTAGCTCGGTAAGTAAATACTGGTAATAAAAAATGAAAGTGTAAATTATTATTATCATTACTAAATTGTATTTATTACTAATTTTTGTTTCTAAAATAGAATATCGCATCTTCCTCATGTTGAGTCAAAAATTCTATTTATGTCTTAATTAAAAATCGATTAAGGTGACAAGTTTTTCAAACCCCAATAAAGGTTACATCCATGCCCACTATACTACAGACATAATATAAATACTGGCAATGACAAGGTCTATTGGTATTTTCTCATAATTAGGGTAGGTGGACGAAATATAACAGGAAATACAGTTTAAAAATGACCCTTCACCTTCGAAATTAATCAATTAACTCTCATAATTCTCCACTTATGTAAGTATCCACCTAACTAAAATCCAGTTTGTGCATGCGGCTTTTCTTCTCTCAGAAAAACTGTCGCAATAACACGCTAATAACACATTAATAAGGGAATATTACACAAGCTAATTGCCGGTAATAATGCGAAAGACATTTGGCAAGATGGCGGCATGGTTTGAGCCTTTTTTGGCAAGGGAATTGACCGTGAGCTTAGTGGTCCGAACGGGTTGGTTTTCGTATAAGTTTAGCAATTTAATTTCTCTGTAATTATTTAATCGAATTCAACAAGGAAAAGTAATGCTAAAAGTAAGGTTCTGACTCACAAGTGTATAATTTTACTAAAAATCAAAATGATATCTCTTTCTGAGCTATACTTACTATTATAAAGGGAAAGGATTTGATTGTTTGTTTGTTTGTTTGCATTAAATAGGTTTCGAAACAACTTGACCGATTTTCAAAATTCTTTCACCTATAGAAAACTGATTTATCTGCGGGTGACATACGCTATAATACAATTTACGAGGATAAAGTTGCGGGAAAATTGCTACTTTTAACTAAAATTACACATAAAAAAAAAGGTTCATCATATGAAACGTAAACGATGAAATATTTAAGAAATAACTACTAAAACTACAACATTTTGCTCTGTACTTATCACTACCAAAAAGTATTTATGATTTGTCAAAGTAAAATGTTAGGTCATTCTTCAATTTATCCAATTTTATACAATTGGTATGATTGTACAGGTTTCATTTCATACAAGTGTGACACGAAATTTCAGGCCTTCATCTCCGAGAGCCATTTGTAATGCGGAAGAATT